>OZ001655.1:11772316-13177717 GCA_963924145.1 Pyrausta purpuralis | reverse complement strand
ATCAATTCAATTGGTAATACATCATATTTTTTTCCGTCCAGTAAATATTTCGGTGAAAAAACCTGTAACAGTATGCTCCGTTTCATTATATTTCTTAACGCAATTGTGTGCTATTGTTGTCCAGGCTAAATCATTATTTTTCTCATTTCTTTTACATCTTATTTTGTTTACTAATGTTTGATTTAATCTTTCATTCAAACCATTAGAAAATGGTGCATTCACTGCAGTAAAAACGATAAGTATATTTTCAGCTTTCAGGTACTCTTTAAATATATTTGAATTTATGCCTGGATATTGATCGGACAGTATTAAACCAATTTTATGATTTTGGGTTACTTTTTTAATTAATTTTATGAAATCACCAGCATTCTGGGTTTTCGAAGTTTCAATGTAAGCATATCTCGTGAAGTGGTCGACCAAAAGATGTAAGTATGTTTTCGTAGAACGTGATCCACCAAATCCCCCGATGGTGTCTATTGATACTATCTCAAAAGGGTAAGTAGCAGGACCCAAATGAGACATAAAACCGTATTTATAGTTTCCTCTTGATTTATTCTTTATGCAGATTTCACATTTCTCACAATATTTTCTAATGTTAGTGTCTAAATTTTTTGCTGGATAAAATGTTTTCATTTTTCGTTTCATTTGTTCAAATCCTAAGTGACAGTAGTGATAATGTATTTTTTCTATGATTCTTTTGCTAAATTCTTCAGTCAATAATATCTTATCCTTTTTCCCACTTTTCTTATAATATACCGTATTTTTTAATTCTAGCCTGTTTTTATTCTGCTTTATATATTCATTTTCCTCTTGATCACTATGTATATCTACCAAATTAATCAAGTTTACAATTTTTAATACATCATCTTGGTTTTCACTTGATTCCAAAACAGGATTTCTGCTCAAATTATCTGCTTCTAGATTATATTTTCCAGGATAGTACTTCACCTCAAAATTAAATTGTGATAAGTAGTAAGTGAGATCTCCTAGTTCTTCATCTGTCCTAGATTTAATATTCAACTTCTCCAAAGGCTTGTGATCAGAATAAACTATAAATGATCTCCCAATAAGCCAATGTTGCCAATATTTTAAAGCTTCTTTTATTGCCAAGCACTCAAGATATATGGCTTTTTTTCTTTTTTGCGTTTCATTTATTTTTTTTGAAAAATAAGCACAGGGCTTTTCTTCTCCGTTAATTTGTGTTTGTTTTAAAACAGCCCCTATGCCTTGTATACTGGCATCTGTATAAATATAAATTGGCAAATCCGGATCAAATATGGCTAAAATTGGTTTCGAGCATAATGCCTCCTTTATTTTTATAAATGACTCTTGACATTTATCGGTCCAAATAAATTTCTGTCCTTTTCGTAATAAATTGTGTAATGGATCTAATATGATAGACATATTTGGCACATATTTTCCATAAAAATTAATTTTACCAAGAAATTGTCGAACATTTTTTTGTGTCTCTGGTGTCGGATATTCTTTAATAGCAACTAAATTATCCTTTAATGGTGTGACTGTATTATTCATGATAATATGACCCAGATATTTGACAGAATCTTTAGCGAAATTACATTTTGAAAACTTTAGTCTAAAGCCTTCCTGTGATATTGCTTTAAATAATGATGATAGATGTCTTACGTGTTCAGAAAATGTTTTAGAAAAAATTAAAATGTCATCAATATAGTTTACTGTAAAATCCGATAATTTATGCCTTCTTATAATGCTGCTTAGTACTCGTTGGAAAATAGCCGGAGATGTCTTTAAACCGAAAGGTAAGCAAGTCCATTGAAAGTGGCCATCTTGAGTTACGAATGCTGTTTTTTGTCTGTCTTCAATTTTCAAAGGTATGGCCCAAAACGCTGAATTTATGTCAAGCGTTGTGAAATATTTACAATTCCTTGTCTTCAACATCAAATCTTCAATCAAAGGGAATGGTTGTGATTGTGGAACTACATTCTTATTTAATTCACGAAAATCTATACAAAGCCTTGTTCTTTTTCCTTCTTCTCTTTTAAATGCTAATGTTACAGGGGCCGCAAAAGGACTATAAGATTCCTCTATTAATCTATATTTTAACAATTTCGATATTTGCTGTTCTATCTCTTTTTTATCTTCAATAGTGCACTTATACGGTCTTTTACTGCAATATTTGTCTACTATTAAATCGATATGTGCTTCATAACCTTTCACAGTTCCTATGTCATATTTATCTTTTGCAAAAAGATGCTTATAGTTATCAATTAGTTGATCTATTTCATATTGTTCTTGAAGATTCAGTTGATTTATTTCAATTTCAAATTTTTTTTCATCTACATGTTCGTTGAAATTAATTTCATATTTTTTTGTTTCTTCCGCTTTCATTATAGATTCATCATTTATCTGATGTTCGAATTTTTCTTCCTTTTTCTCTTTATTATTTAGTATATTCTTATTTTGTGATATTTCTAACTTATCATTTTGAATAAGATGAAATTTTTCTATACAGTCTAATCCAATTAAAAATTCATGTTCAAAGTTTTCTCCATCTATGACAAAAACATTGACACTCTTCTTGATATCAAATATATTTATATCCAACGTCACCATTCCTGTAGATCTTTTTACGCCATTAATCGTCTTTAATTTTGCACATCTATCGTTCTCACTATCAGCATGATTACTTTTTAATAATAGTAACTTTGAGTTTATCAAAGATACATTTGACCCAGAATCATAAATCCCTGTGATTTTTAATGTGTCATTGATTGATAGGGGAACTTTGATTAATGGCGGAATTATCAGTTTTTTGGATTTAACTCATTCAATTCAGTTTCCAATTCTGAGTTATTAACATTCCTTATCTGTTCTGATTTATAATTTTCACCATTCTTGTTCTTAAACCAACATATAGATTCAGGGTGGTAACGACTTCCTTTGTTCTCTCTCTCACAAATCTTGCATGGCTTGTCTTTAACACTTTTTTCTTTTATTTTGTATTCATCTTTCCCTTTTGAATAAAATTTCCTGTCTTCAGTTTTTTTTGTAACTAAATGTTCTAGTCCGCGAATCTTGTTGAACAAATCTTTTTGGTCGTTAAGGCACTCTCTGTCAATACTGTCAGCGACAAAATAAGGGAGCCCAGTGGCAATAAGGTCAATTAAAGTTGATTCATTAATTGATTTATTCATATCAAGTAGGAGTCTTTCCTTTTTAATTGCATATTCTAGTAATGATCCCTGTTTATATCTAAATTGTATGGCATACCTGACAGATGACCATCCTTTGTCAGCATAGGTTTCGCAAAAAAAATCTTTCCATAATGACCATCTTGAATTAACTGTATACTTTATGAGCATAGACGAGTACCAGTCCAAACATGATTCATCCAAAAACAATCTGAAAGTTTTTATCTTCGTTGTATCTTCTTCTATGCCTAAACGGGTACATTCTGTTTCAAAAAAATTGACATTTGAGATTTTTCTGTTAAATTTTTGTATAACGAATTCTTCGACTGCTATTTTTAAATTGCTGGATGTTGGCATTATTTAACACCAATTGTGTTCATATTGTTGTAGAATTAAATTAACAGTATTAAACCAACTCTACTCAAGATTATTTCAGCTGACATAGATTGTTCCGAACTATTATCTAAATTAAATTTTCATGCCCCTAAAAGAGTTCTTCGACATAGTGATCCGTTTCATGTACCAACAGTGCATTCAAATTACAGGCGAAATAGTTACATTTGGCGCGCTTGCAGCGATTTAAATAAAGTTGTCAAAGATACCGGCATTGACATATTACTACTTAAGCTACCTAAAATTGTTATTCCTTTAATAAGGCATAATATTACTATTTTGTTTTTGTGTACCTTGGATTGTGTTCGATTTGTGCGTTCGTTTGCATTAAGTTATTGCTATTTGTGATTACCAATAAGTGGTTTAAATGTTGTATTATGTGTAGCCTATTGTTCACTTGTAAACCCTGGTTATCCTTATAAATAAAAATAAATAAAGATGATAAGTGTATAAAAGTTATAAAAAAAAGTTATTAAAGTACATACAAATTAGATGTCAATACATGATCATAAATACACACCATAATACAAAATATATAAACTAATACATACACACATCAAAAGTGTCTAGGGATCAACATATATTTTTGCTATTACTTTTCTCCTGATTGATATTAATTAAAATTTTCTTTAAAGATTCATTAAATAAAGTGTTTTCGTTGGTCTACAGTAACGATAAACCAAGTCAACCAACCTTTGCATTAATAAAGAAATTTGCCATTTTCCTAATAAAGGGATTTTTGACATTTGAACCACTAACATTAAAGTTCGAAAAAAGACTGAAATAACAGTTTTCTTTAAAATTTTATTGGGTAACTTAAACAATTAATAATCCGTGTTTCTACCGCGAACACTAACAACACAAGAACATCGGTTTCGCATACTCAAAATGAGTTCATCCAAATCACGCTGTGGAATGGCCGCCCATGTTCGTTGCAACAACAAAAAAAGGTCCTCTTGCGACTGGATACCCTCCATTTTCGGCAGATTTCTTCTCTGTAGCATATCCCATGCATGCTCAATCGGGTTCAACTCTGGCGATTGAGCAGGCCAGGACAGGACATTGATGTTAGCTGCGGCGAGAGTCTGTCTTACAACTCTTGCGGTGTGCGGTCGTGCATTATCATGCATTAACTGAAATAAGGGACCGATTTGCACTTGTAGAGGAACGATGACGTCTGATACAATCGTCTCAGCATAAATTTGAGCGTTGAGGTTGCCTCTGATCCGAATCAAATCAGTTCGCCCATAGCATGATGGTTCCACCACTATAAGGATGGACTTCTGACTTTCCTGGCAGGATTTTAATCGCTGTTGGCGTCCAGGGGTTGTTCTCCAGTGTCGTATAAGTCTTATATCCGGTCTCATACCAAAACGAGACTCATTAGCAAAGTACACGAAACGCCATTGTTCTTCTGCCCAATTTCTGTGTTCAAGAGCCCATTGATATCGAATCCTACGATTGTGCATTGCTATAGGTGGTACCCGTAGCGGTCTTCGGAAATGAAGGTTCACTTCATGCAAGCGGTTTCTGACTGTTTGGTCGCTAATTAAGTTCCCTGAAGAGTGATGAAGCCTCACGGCTAACATCATGGCGGTTATTGTTGGAGCTCTTCGAGCTGTGATTTGAATGTATCGGTCTTGTCTCCGTGTGGTGCAGCGAAACCGTCCTCCATGGCGCTCAGCCACGATACCTGTGCTTCGGTAACGTGTCCAAAGTCGGCTGATAACACTCTGACTTGTATTTAGAGCTAAAGCCACAGTACGTTGCCGGGACCCAGCTTCTATCATTCCCACGGCTCTGAGCATTTCTTCCCTACTTAAATGACGTCGCCGCTCCATAATGACGTTGGTTTTAATCAGTAGTAGGGAAACAGTAGCACTTATAATGTCTTTTTATAGGGAAAATATTGACAGCTGATTTTCATCTTTTACTCGAATTTGATTGACAGTTCCTGTTTCAAATTATAAAATGAACCAAGAAGGATCCATATAAATTTATAAAATCATAAATTTATTACAAAGCCACATCTCAATCTCAAGAAATCCGCATAAAAATGCTTGATCCCTAGACACTTTTGATGTGTGTATTTAAACACATTTACATAAAAATATATATAAATAAATAGGTAAAAAATAAATGCATAATCAGTTGCAAACAGCAGATCCGAGAGCCAATGAAGAATAAAAAGGAGTAGTAAGTAAGTAAGTAGATATTGTTAAGACTATAGAAATTATAAACGAGAAAGTAAAAGGCTTTTACTTTACGTTTAAAAGTAGGCAGCGTTTTAGACTCTCTGATTGAAGGGGCAGAGAGTTCTATAAACGGATTGCATGTATAGTAAAAGATTGTGAATACGTACGAGAAGCATGAGGAGGAAAAATAAATGAATATAAATATCCTTTGGACATTTCCCACACAACGCCATCTAGTCCCAAAGTAAGCTACTCAAAGCTTGTGTTATGTCAGTCGTCTCGAGTGCGTCGCGCGCCCCGCACGCATTATGGCTTTGGATCGTTCTCCGCCACCCGACGCGCGTTCGCGCACCGTTCGTAAACCCGATTGCGAACATCAGTGCAGCGAATGCAAGATTGTTATTAACGAGTTACTCGCCTTTGTAAGTAACAAAATAGACACGCTACCTGAAACTGGAATACTACAGGTATGCTTAAGCGCCTACAATACCGAGGAGATTGAGGCAGGCAGATCACTTGTCTATAAACTATTAGCTCCCAACAAAAAGTTCACAAGAAGAAAAGAAGGATCTGATCAGAAGAGTTTACAAGAAATCATAAAAATCATCAAAGAATATGAGCCCGATTGTCTTCCTATTTTTGTAGCGCAGAACTTAAATAAATTGCCTCCAGTGACATTTGACCACATTGACGTGACTTCTTTCTTAAAAGACATGAGCTTACTGAAAAGTGATTTAGCCAAATTAAAGTCCAAGACTGATAAGGGGATTGTCAACGACGCCGCCTCAATGGATATTGAGTTCTTAAAAAATGAATTAAATGATGTCAAAAGAATGATCACGGATTTAAGGGAAAAGCCTATAGGCTCAGTAGATTGCCCAACTCTCATGTCTTGTCATTACGATAAGAATACCAGAGAAGGGCTGCCTCAGATATCTAATACACATTCTAAAGATGCAGAGGGGATTATCATGGATTCCGTGCAGAATAATACTTTAAATGCGAATGTAAAACATACGACGAGTAGCGGCCGGCCAGCGTCGCGCGGAGTGGGGACAGCTGCGCGAGCGCATTTACCTGCGAGAATGAGTCATCATAGGCGAGACGAAACGACCAAGATGACTAATCATATGATCGAGCCGATTGAAAACGTACCAACACCTACGTATAGGGATATTGTAGGAGCGGCGCGAACTTATAATGAAAACGAGCATGATAGCAAAGATGGCTTTACGTTGGTATCCAAAAAGAGGCAAATGTATAGATATAGAAATGCTCGAGGAACTTGCCAAAATAATGCCAAGTTACCAGCAGCAGAAATACCTGCGTATATTTATTTATCGAGAACAAAGAAAAGTGTGACTGAGAATGACATAAAAGACTACATAAATGAAATGAATGAGGACTGCTTGAATGTAGAAATATTAACACAATCACAAGAGACAAACTTTAACTCGTTTAAGATAACAGTACCTTTAGTAAAAGTTAATAAGTTTCTTCAGGTTGATTTCTGGCCGGAAGGGCTAGTCTTTCGTCGTTTCCGTCAAAAACGTCAAATTTCATTTGAGACTGGTAAAATAAAATCCTGAATATGAAAGCACAACGCACAGAGATAACTTTAGCGTCCTTCAACTGTAAGTCAGCTCGAAGATCTGTTGAACACATCCGTGATTTATGCAAAATGACGGATATTGTAGCTCTTCAGGAGACCTGGTTAATGCCTCATGACTTGGGCTTTATAAATGAAATCGACATAGAGTTTAGCTGCTCTGCCAAGTCTTCGGTGGATACAACGGTGGGGATCATCAGAGGTCGTACGCATGGTGGTGTTGCACTGATGTGGCGTACATCACTTTTTACAAGTGTTGAACCTGTTAGCTGTATCAGTAGTCGTATTGTGGCAGTGAGGTTGCAGCGGGGTGATCGGTGTGTGCTAGTTTTTAGTGTTTACATGCCTACAGATTGCGAGGACAATCTACCTGAGTTTACACAGTGTTTGGCAGAAATTAGTGCTGTGATTGAAAGTTCCGATACGGAATGTGTCTTCGTATTAGGAGACTTCAATGCGCACCCTGGGACCCTATTTGGTAAGGAGCTCATAGACTATTGTGGTGAGCAGGCACTCCAGTGCTTAGACTTACAGTGGCTTGCTAAAGACTCGTACACGTTCATTAGCGACGCACATGGAACGAGCAGATGGCTCGACCATTGTGTTGTGACTGCGGCAGCAAGCGATTTAGTGACAGACATCGCTGTGAAGTATGACTCATATTGGTCGGACCACTTACCGCTGGTCATTAGGTGTAATGATAGTTTTATAAAGCCTAAAATGCAATGTACCAAAGATTCTCTAAAAGACAGTAAGTTAAAATATATATGGGGTACTAGGAATAAAGAACAAATAGGTCTATATACAAAATTATGTGTCGAAAAATTTTATGTTATTTTGAATGAATTGAATAATTTTAATTATACAGATTGTGATCCATGTAAACAAATTAATACAATTTACAAAGATATTATTAATGTAATGCAGACTGCGGCCAAATCCTCGTTTTACACTAGGAATAAAAATAATAAAAAAGTGGTAGGATGGAACTTTCATGTTAAGCACTTGCATTTGAAATCGCGTCAAGCTTTTACTCAATGGGTATTGAGTGGGAGACCTAATTCTGGACCTTTCTATAATAATATGTGTGATTCTCGGCGACTTTTCAAGGCTGCCTTGAAATATGTACAAAACAATCAAGATAAAATTAAGTTAGATATAATAGCTCAGCATCACTATTCCAAAAATTTTGTGCAATTTTGGAAAGAGATGAAGAAAAACAGCCACCAAAGGGGACTGTCACTGAATGTTGGGGGTGCAGTTGACCAGCAAAAGATTTCGAATTTATTTAAAGACCATTTTAATGCAGGTTTGCCTGAGAAGAAATGTGGCAAAGCCGCTGAAGCTGAATATCGTGGTGGGGGTCACCTTGACTCGGAGAATCACGCTGTTACTGTAACTGCTCAACAAGTTAAACATATTTTGAGAAATATGAAACGAGGAAAATCTCCGGGTCATGATGGCCTTAGCCACGAACATTTATTGTGTGCGGGTCGGATATTTGTGATATATTGGCTATTTTCTTTAATTTGTGCTTGCGGTACTGCTACCTACCGGGTGAACTCATTAAAACCATTGTAGTTCCTATATTAAAAAATAAGACTGGAAATATCAGCAGTTTAGGTAATTATCGTCCCATATCTCTTGCAACTATTGTGGCCAAGGTGCTTGAACGAATAATACATTCTGAAATGGCCTCGGTCCTTGAAATTGATGATGGTCAATTTGGATTTAGACCTGGACTATCTACGGATATGGCTGTTTTTTCGCTAAAACAGGTGGTAAAATATTATACAGATAGAAAGACTACTGTGTACGCTTGTTTTTTAGACCTTAGCAAAGCATTTGATACCCTGAACCACGACCTTCTGTGGTCAAAAATGCGTGATACCAACACCGCTACTGAGGTTGTTGATCTTCTCGCATTTTGGTATCGCAACCAGATCAATAATGTCAGATGGGGCAAAGGATTGTCCTTGGATTACAGCCTGTCCTGTGGGGTAAGGCAGGGTGGTCTCACCTCTCCAGACTTGTTTAACGTATATGTGAATGACCTGGTTGTGGAGCTGAGCAGAACTGCGGTCGGACTTAGGCTCGATGATAGATATATCAACAACCTAAGTTATGCTGACGATATGGTTTTGCTCAGCCCTTCAATAAGAGGATTGAGAAGACTCATTTCTATTTGCGAGAATTATGCACAAAAACATAATCTAACGTATAAAGTTAAAAAAACAGAGATGGTTGTATTTAGATCAGGAAAAGGCCCTCAAAACATACCCAGCGTTAACCTCAACGGACACGCTGTAAGAATTGTGGATTCGTTCAGGTACCTTGGACACATAGTAACGGATAAATTAAGGGACGATGCAGATATTGAAAGGCAGCGTAGAGCTCTTTATACAGTGGGTAATATGTTGTCTCGAAAATTCGGCAAAGCATCGCCTAGTGTACGGGTTACTCTGTTTCGGTCTTACTGTCAAGTATTTTATACGTGTCAACTCTGGACCGAATATACTAAGAAAGCGCATAATGGCATCAGAGTTGCTTATAACAATACCTTTAGGCAGCTGATGGGGTGAAGCGTTGGTGCAGCGCATCTGAGATGTTTGCTGAGACGCATGTCAACTCTTTCGGTGCCATTCAGCGTGGTCGTATTGCGTCTTTTTTGTCCAGAGTTGGCACAAGTAACAACGTGATACTAAAAAGTCTTTATGAAAGATTAATCCAGACAAACACTTACAAGCAATGGATGGCCATTGCAATGTAAAAAAAGACTCTTTTTTTTGACTATTATGTACGTGTACGTAAATTTTTTTACGTACCTAATTTAATAATGTACCTAAATTATTTGTATTTTTTTAGTTAAGTTATTTTATTTTTATTTTTACTGTATTCTTTATTGTACTTTTTAATACTCTTTATGGATCATTGATCTGAAATAAACCAACATTTATTTATTATTTATTATTTATTTATGGGTGCCAGACAACGGATATAATACTTAAATACTTTTTTTTTTTGTAAATACATACATGATATACATTGAAAACACCCAGACCAATACAAACAGACATGTTCATGCACACAAATGGTTGTATTGTGCGCGGACCGAACCCGCACCCGCTGCGTAGTAGGCGATTTCTCGACCACTACACCAGACGGGTCGTCAAGTACGTCAAAAAGGAGGCGAAGTGTTTTGGAGGACCGCATATCACGACCCTGGGGCGGCTGCATGAATTGGAAGCGCTCTTTCAAGTATGGAGGACATTTAGGGTTGAAAAGAATAGTGTAGAGAAGATTTAAAGATTCTATAAGACTATTGATCTTTTGGTGAAGGTGAAAGTTGTGCATCCTATACGTTTATGAGAGCAAAATATGCCGATTTCGGAGTGTACTCGTACCATCGTTTCGCCTAAAGACATCCGCTTGGCGCGGGGCCAACTGAAAGTTTCCTAGGTAGTTGGTTGGTGCGACGGCGCCAACGGACGATTAAATTACACGTATTTGCTGTTGCTTGCTCAATTTGACTTAATATAAGTGGTCATTGGAGTGTGGTGATAAATAAGAAAAAAAATAGTGTAAAAGTTTTCCATGTGCGTTGAGACAGAATATTTGCGATTGCGAGCTTTCTAATGCACCTTCAGTTGGGTAAGTTGATTAAATCATTTGTTACTGTGTTAGTGAAATTATGGCGTATAAATATAATCAGTAAGTAATTATAGCACCTGAAATAATACATAATAATATAATCGTCGATATACCTATTCACTGTAGGGTTATTTTAGTGCCTGATTTCAGTCAATGGTCGTTCCTCGTAGACATTATCAAATTAACTTTACTTTTGAATCTAGGTGAAATACGAATTGTTAAATAATACTAAGTACTAGGTGTACTAAAAGTTTTGACTTCCGTTGTATATGCTGCTTTAAGCGTTCATATAGGAGTTAGCAAACTGTTTTGTCCCACATCCAAAACTCCTGTCCGCTGCGCTTTGTGAAAAATGGGCAAGGCAGAGGACACTCGCCGTGTTTCAAGCCAGAGGGCATACTTATGACACCGTACTAACTACAACGCGATTACCTACGCAATTATCGTGCGGGCAAGCGATGCGAACATTTTGCGAAAATGCGATCAAAGTACGAAAATCAAACGTTTGACCGAGGAGACCAAATTAACGATTTACAATAAACTATGTATGCATCGCTTACAATGAAAATCATTATTTAATTGTGTTGTAAGCTTGTAAGAGTAGGACGATTGATGCCTAATAATATGGCTATTCCATTTCAACCACTTGCTTACTTTGCCCTCTGTTTGTTTGTTCTGATCTGAAGTTAGTAATTAATAAACTTAGTAAGTACTCGTATGTTCAGAGCCCGCTTACTCAAACAACGCATGATTTAAGTTCGACTGGAATAAGGTTGATGTCGAAGGATCATTTAGCTTAACCTTACTTATGATGTGGGTGTGCATAGGTTACGCACATACGGCGATCCATCACGTGGCGATGATGTGCTAAAAGTAACTCAAACTATAAATATTAAACTTGGTATCGGTGACGGTGTGTAAGAACAAATATTCGTAACGAAACATCTATAAGGTCAACCGAAAAACTGAGACATTTCTGATGTCATTTGTGTCGTCTTCGTTTTCATTCCCCTCCCAACTAATGTCCTCCCTATCATACTTTTGTATTAAACGATCTTTCTTTCTCCTAAAGATAACATTTAATTCATAATATTTAAATGAAGTAGGTACATAAATTGGGAGGAGAAGACGACGCGTGACGTCAGACACGATTCAGTTTTGCGGTTTGCCTATAAAAAGAGGTTGACAACACAAATATTCGAAGCGTCAAAATCTAATTTATGAGTAGAATTAGTTGAACCTACTCGTAGGTTTGTAAGTAAGAAGCATTTTATGAATGTTTAAACATAAAACAAGAAGAGATTAGTTCTTCTTTAAAAAAATACTTTATTCGGAACAATGAAGACGAGCTTGCTTATTTAATTTTGCTTAAATAAATCATTGAAATGAACTATATCGCTAAAAGTACATTTCCAAACAGCAAATGAACAATAAGGCATTCCTTCATTCCCTCTACCAAGTATTGAATGAAATAAAATGTTCTCATCCGGCCACTTAGTTTGAATCACAGATAATCGTGTTCTATTTAAATTTCTTATGAGATGTGTTCTGTACCATGTTCCATTACCTCTGGATCCCGTGGGATGTGAGGGCAGGGAAGATATCCGTGATTTCCACCCCTTTGCCCGTAGCGATACCATCTGTATACACGTCAACGATGCGTCGGAAACGTAAGGCGGAGCTTATGCTATTACCGAGGGAAAATACTCGTACAGGCAGGCATTTTCATTCTTTAAAATTCTAGTACCTGTGACATATATAGGTGAGTACCTATAAATAATTGTCATTTCTTTATACTCAAACATGTAACAAAAAAAACGTTGTTGAATATTTTAGATCACGCTTTCAGTTTCTTCAAAACGAGCTTGAAGAAATTGAAAGTGAGAGCTGAAAAATTCATGATAATATACGTAAGTGAAACAATAAAATTGTTCCGTTATTACAGTCACATCAAAGTAATTGTAAACAAACTAGAAACTACCGATAATTGAGTAAACTAAGTACTTTCAAAATATAACGAGACTACCTGCCAATAAAGCGCTTTATTGTTCTCAAAAGGTATCCCTCATTGTTTAATAGAATGAAGTGAATCATCAATGAATAGTCTTCAACAAAGTAACGATTGGGCGAGTAAAAAGGCTTTCATAGCCTTTTGAAATGAAATAAAATTGTTCAGAGCTCTCGAATGTTCTGTACATCGTTCGCTTTTAACACTTAACACTATTATCACTATTACATATAGGTAGAGTGGAGGAGGAGTACATTTCGAATTTTGTCCGAAATCACGACTGGTGTCCATCTGACTCATTGTTATAAACCACCAAATTGCCATGAACTAAGAGAACAATCTCAACTTGGCATGGACAAAAGTTCATGTTACACAATCGCAATTAGTAGAGTCTTAGAACCCTTACACACTGCGACTTTTAGCATCGATGCAGTCGCTCGTTTTTAAAACGCGCTTCACTATCGCGACTCACGCAATGATCAGATTTAATTTAGCATCGATGCAGTGGCGCGTTAGTATCGATGCAGTTGCCAAAATTTAGAACATAATTTTGGTCGACTGTTCGATGCTAGTAGTAGCGCAGTGTGTAAAGGGTCTTACTTCCATGATACACAGAATTAGTTTGAAAAATGCCTTGGGAGTTTTTGTTTTGCAAATGTTTTCTAGTGAGTTTCGTACAAATTTATGTAGTTCAATTTTAAATTTAGCTTAAGAAACTTCGAATGGTTAAAAAAAATGCTTATTGCCACTCCTGAACGTTCTGTAGATGGCTCCCTTTTAACAATTGAAAATATTATCACTGTTACATTTAGTTAGGTACAAGTACATATCGAATTCTATCGCATGGATCACTTATCTTGATCACGCGTTTACGCCTGGTGTCTATCTGAGTCATGTCAGTCATGAAACAAGTGACGGAATCTACATTGAATATTACCACATCATAATTAGTCGAGTCTTAAACAATTGTTAAGTCTTAATTGTATGACATAGCAGTCCAATTCGTTCGTTTGAAACAAATGTAAGAAATATATATCGATACCTCTGGGCTCAAAGGTCGTAAAGGACAAAACGCTACTTTTCAGGAGAAGCAAAAAAACATTTTTATAAACTTCTTTTGACTACATCTTTCTTGTTTCTTGAGCTATGTTTTCGATACCTAGGAACAAAGTTCTTAGAATTACATGTATTTTCCGAAAGTTTGTACCGGAATTGGACTGCTGCTATAGTTAAGGAGATAAATTTCCTTTACGCCCTCGAAATTAACATAAAGTGTCCTTATACTCTTTGAATTTTCTTGCTTTTTTTTAACTTGAGGTGTAAGTCTATTTTCGCACGCGTACCTGTATTAAATTAGGGCATTAAAGGACAAAATTTACGTTATTTTAGGTAGTAAAGAACAAATATAAAATGGAATAGATAATTATTATTGTTTTTTTTTGTGGATTATTCAGATTTACTGGTGACATCTTTATAATTTTAAATTAATGTGTTAAGATTTTATTTCCAAGAAATTATAGGTAAAAAAATATACGTACATAACAAACAGGTTCAAATTTACGTGGAACGTTGATAGTTGAAGTAGTAGGCAGTAATAAATAGTCATTATTATGTACTATAGATGTCTGTAACTTAAAACTTATAACTGCGGGTCTATAAGTGACGCATATTATGTAGTAGTATTGTTACTACTTACACCCTCGACGTTTCAACGGTGTTGCAACCGTCGTGGTCACGAGGAGACTGGCGCTCGGCGTCTTCGTCTGCATCGGGCGGCCGGTTCTTCTACTACCCTCCAACTATCCGATATTTGCTGTGCACGTGAACTAGAGTCAGTAGGTTTAATGCGACACACAGCACTTACAGTATCAGGATAAATGTTTATTGATATAGGCGACACACACGGTTTGCACATATTAGTCACTGGATTCCAGGCCGATGACAATTTAAACCCGTCTTCCCGATTGAAATTATTATACTTCTTGATTTCAATCGCTTCACGTATTACCCTAGTATGGTAAGGGCGATCCGTGAAAAGGATTTTTCGGGTCATGTAACTCCATCCAGTGATAAGACCCCATATTAAGCAGATGTTCTGCCACCGCGGATTTATTAGTCTGCGGATTTTTCACTGCAACGATGTGACTCTTTCGGCTATAGTCCGTTTTGTCTGGCCAATGTACGATCTTCATTGTGAAATCTTGTTTAATTTAAATGCATTAAGTTTTCAACGGAAAAGGATTTTCATGTCAAAGTAACTAAAATTTGTGACATTTACAAAATAGAAAGTAGAATCGAAATAAAAGGATAAATGTTATTTTCTAAATATTCTTGTCTGTATGGTCAATTTAGCTTTATTTGTGAAGGTAAAAAAAAACATCAGAGGCGGAAATTCCGCCTATGATGTTTTTTTTCAACGAAGTGGTATAAGACTACTGCTACGAAATATCATTCAATGATCTTTCCAACCGAGGTAAGTTCATTAAAGGTCAAGTGGAAACAAAGATGTATGCCAGTTGTAAAGACTATTAATAATTTCGTTAAATAAATCGAACACATAATATTTCTATAATACATAATAACATTTCATTAAATAAACAATATAACTTTTTGGTAGGTACTGAAACTGTATGAAAACTAACTTCTTCATCAAGTATCCGTTACGTAGGAGCTTAGACTTTTTACCAATGGGTAAAGAAAGGTATTTTATTTTATGTAAAATTGTAGGGGCGTAAAGGACAGTGATCTTATTTTATATAATATTGTAGGGGCGTAAAGGACGAGTGTTGACCACAATTACCTATACAACCTAAAAATAATATTTCAATTGGTCTTTACCACTACTATAGTCTACATGTGTAGATAGTTACATGTCTTTTACCCCCACAGTTTATGAGTAAATCCTGTCGAATATGAATAATTTCATAGGTCGTAAAGGACAAAAAAATGCAAATTTCGCTAAATGGAATACACTGATCCATAGAGAATTTAATTCTGAGAAAAACTGTGTATATAACTCATTTTGGCCAAATGTCCTTTACGACCTTTGAGCCCAGAGGTATCGATATACTGTACTAATCATAAGAGAAAACAAGCAAGTGTCTATTATGAAGATAAATACATAGATTATTCCCGCAATGTAAACGTTCAAGTTTGCTGTTTGCTCCAGTCGATTCCCTAGCGGATATACCTCTAAGCCGTAGTTGCACCTGTGTGTGGGGCCCAGGGGACAGAAGCCGCAGTTTTCGGGTCGCGATTGTGTCACCATTAGGGTATTCGTACTCCAATGAGCAATTAATTACTCACTTGGCGACGTTTTGGCTATCGTTGCATTTCAATAATATCTTCTTGGATACTTAGCCAGCGACGGCACATGGCGTCTTGGACCTTGGTGAGATACGACCCTCAGCACATCGAAAGCACCACGTCACCCTAACACATTGAACTACTATTACTAACATTAGGTGTACCGTTACCATGAGTTTACAATGGTTTTACTTGCTAGCGACGACGTGCAAAAAGTATATGAAAAATTGCACGGCGCCTCTAGCGGTCACTGACAGAACTAAAATTTTCCATACAAAAAGGGATGTTGTCGCTAGCGAGTAAAACTGTCGTCGCTAGCGAGTAAACTCATGGTAATGGTACTGACACCACCAAAAAGTAATAACAACTTGCTGCCCTATCACTAACAGATTAGCGCTCTCTCTTGAGAAGTGTTACGAAGGCCATGGTTATCAGGTCGCAGTACTCATAAGGGCGGCTCTGTTGGTTTGATTTTAGTAAATTTGCAATATCAAACTTTAATATCATATTGGGGACAACCCCATGTGGTTTATGTAAGATTGTGCATGCAACTGAATCTTAGCTTTTACTTTGCTTTATTCTGCATTTACATTTCAAATGGCTGTTTGCATCCCTCAATATTTTGTGTATCGAAGTACTAGATATTGACATTAGAAGTACGAAAAGCACTCTCTACTTACATACTGGTACCTACTTGTTCAACAATTTCACATAAACCAATAAAAAAGTCTCTAAAGCTACCCAAAATAGGAAAAAGTCTTGAACAAATAGGTACTGAACTCTGCTAATTAGTTCAAGGTAATTAATTGTACTGCACCATTGTCTTCTGCAAGTCGAAGGGAACAAGTTTTCGTAATTAATGTCCATTCAGGAAGTTCAATATCTAAACTTAGATATCTACTACTTTACTTAATACGGAATTATTATTAGATACTACCGAAAGGATATTAAAATTATTTAAATAGTTTGTCATAACTTGTAAAGTAGAAAACCCCGCATAAAAACTTATTTTTTATTACTTCACTACCAAATTATTAATTTATTTTCATTACTGCCCAGATTCGCTTATATGTAAATCGATTGCTTTTGATTCCATAGAAAAGTAAAATAAAAAACGTGTGCTTGCATTGGTTAACTTCAGCTTATTAAAACAGAGCTGTTAACCAAACTTTCTAACGATTCCATTCAACTCGCAACAGTTTCCGAACGTCACAAACAAAACGACCGAAGGTGGATAACGATTACTTGCTTTTGGACGTTGAAACGGGTTGAAACTTGTATTCTGACGTCAAACGGGATGCTAACTCCCTGTGTGTCGCCGCGGCGCTGCGGCTGCAGAAAGTTTGGCGCCAAGCCATCGCGGGACGCTTCAAATTAACTATCCACACTCACCTACCATTGGCTTTGGCCAAAGCGGTCATTTTCTCTGCTTTGAATGCCAGGTTTGTTTCAAAAGTGTTTGTTTATTAGGGTTGCCCATTAGCCTCTGTCTATACTCAAAGCTATTACCTACATACTTTCAACTGCATTCTGTATTCATAAAGATAAAATAAGAAACCAAAAATTTGCGCACGGGCGGGACTAGATCCAGCAACCTTTTGGCAGACCGGGCCAAACGCTCTTACCAATTGAGCTACCGTGATGTCAGTCCGACCCTGCGAAATTTGTGGTTTCTTATGAAAACGTCAATTGCATGACGCTTAGCGCCATCTAGCCGTCTGTTTATGAAACAGATGACCCAAGCAGTTATTCTTTACAGAATAAATTCAACTTGGAAATTGATGTCGCTTCGCTATCTAATGCTTTAGAATGTTTTAAACACTCACAGTGTCATATTTTATATTCATAAAAATCAAATAAGAAACCAAAAATCTTTATGAATATAAAATATGACAATGTGAGTGTTAAAAACACTCACAGGAGAGTCGGTCGTGTTTCCAACCGACTCTCCGTCCGACTAACGGAATTAGTTAATTTTTTGGTGCGGGAAAATACTGACGAAGACCTAATCTCTCTAGTGGTCACCAATAAATAACAACTTGTGTTTTTCTTACACGCAAACAATTGAAAGTTTTATGATTAGCAAATACGTTTGCATTACTCGCAGGAGCTTGTAGCGCAGTAGTAGCAGCGCTTTGGTAGCGATACCGAAGTGAAGCAACCTACGGCGCGGTCGTGTTTGAGGTAAGGCATTTGCCCAGCAGTGGGATGTTACAGGCTTACTTTACTTTGCCTTACAAATATCGTGTGTGCAAAGGTCCACACAGCATTAAAATTTGTCAACTCTCTAATTCCTTTTGTTACCCCTGCAGTGCCAAGTGCCAACGACTAAGCTGAAAGTTTGAAGCCGTGCACCCTGGGACACTCCAAATTAGCTATGACTTATGTTACATAACTTTGAACGGATCACATCGACCAACATTTATGCCCGGGAGAACAAATCTATTATCTATAGCATAGCAACATATCTATAGCAATCAAATTAATCTCGTTTAATCATATGAATACTCTCGTTTATATTCCACGAAACTAGATTTGCCCGTGACTGATGAAATAAATATAATAGTTATCATTTATATTCTGATAATTGCAGTGGTAGTGACATTATCAAGCATTTCATAACATATCTAAACCTGTCATTACTGCTAAACCTATCATGAAATTTCAATGTGTATTTGATTATCTAACGCTTGTTCCTAGTTAAACCTATTATAAAAATTATATCTCAAAAAATAACTAGAATACATAACACGCAAAGTCGACGGACTATAAAAAGCCTTTAGTACTTTACGGGGCTTATGTATAGCGGCTTCAATTGTAAGTAAACAACATTACAAATCATCTACAGCCTATGATTTGATTACTTAGAGTCCTAGACATTAGTCACTATTTTCAGAACTACGAGTTCTAGAGTAAATTAGTAGGTACCTACTTTATTTCAGGTTTTTAAGGGTTGAGCGTAGCAAAGGCAGCACACCTACGCTAAGCTCGAAATTGGGGTGCTACTGCGAGAGATATATTAGTTTTTTATTTATCCATATCCCGCTTACACAATCTATCCCTGTGTAAGCATTTAAAACCTTCTACCGGGTTGAAAATTCAGTCACTTTCAACCAGAGTCGGGCCCATAAACTCGTCAAACGGCAGCACTTGATAACGTTTTAATAATGAATGCGGGTGTCAGCCAGTCCACCGCTGCATTTATTCATGGGGCTCTTCGGACCTTTAGGCTCTGTTGCCCCCTTAATACAGGTAACAAACAACACAATTTCAGCGTGCAATTAACTTGTATTGTCACAAACGTATCGCGGCAACCGTTTTACAATGCAACTCAAGCTTTCAACTGCAGAGCTTTAGAATGCTTTCATCAACTCGCTTGTGTATGCGGGGATTTGGAAAACCAGGAACAATTTAGTATTATTCAGCTGAAATTAAATACAAGTTTGGTTTTCACCGTAAAAATATAAGTTTATTTCAATAAAAAGAATGCCAAATGACTGCATTCCTTATTGCTCTGAACTGCCTCAGTGGCGCAGCGGTAAGATAGTCGCACTTTAAAGCGACGGCTTCGCCAGAGGTCCCAGGTTCGATCCCTGGGTCGAGTCAAAAATATATACCTGGGTTGTTCTGTTCAGATATTCTTGGGGTAGTCCGAAGTTTGGAAGTTGCCGGTGTTTCACCGTAAAGCCGTTGGTATTGCGCCTGACCTCTCTCCGGTCGTGTCAGATTGCTGTCCCATCAGGCTATGAGAGTGAAATCATAGAGAGTGCACCTGTGTTTGCGCACACACTTGTGCACTATAATATGTCGCAGTCGGTTAGTCGTTGTGCCTGGTCACCATGCTCGAAATCGGTTAGGGGGACTATACTTGTTCTGAATTCGAATGGAAAATATTTTTATTCTCCGTTAAAACAATAGTAATTTAATACAACTGGAACCACGTTTTAATTGGAAATGTTAGGTATTTCATGTACAAGAATGACAATCAATTACGACTTCGAATTGTTTATTATTATAACAAACAAGAAATAATTTAGTTTTTTGAAGTGAAAACTTCTTTAGCGGCGTTGAGCACTTTTGTGGGATGGGGGGAAAATGTGAAACTCGCGTCAGGACACGTGGGCTGATCGAAAAACCGTAAGACGGTTGGCGAAATTATGGATGTAAGTTGATTTTTCTGAGAGATAAACTTTTTAATGTAATTTAATATAATATAAATTGTAATGTTTGTGTACGATAGCGCAATAAATAAATATTGTATTCTATAAAAATATTATATTATTATTTTTATTTTTATTATTATTATTATTGTTGTATTATTATTATTATTATTGTATTCTACAATAATAATAATATAATATTTTTATAGAATACAATATTTATTTATTGCGCTATCGTACACAAACATTACAATTTATATTATATTCAAGTTTTCACTTCTACCGGCACTCCCGGAGTGCAATTTGTGTTTTTTTTTTAAATTGGTGGTTAATGTCATAATATAATAAATATGATCGTTATCTAGTAAAGAACGCTTTAATCTTTAAGGCCGCCGTTTGAACAATTATAATATATTATAATATGAATATTTATTATTATAGGATAATAGGATTATTGTTACTATGTTCCTTTTTTCTTTAGAAGCTTTTCACTGCACCCGTTGACGCCTTTCTGCATGACCTAAAGGTTTGACTGGTAGAGAATGCTTTTAGCATTAAGTCCACCTTTGTACACTAAAGTTGTGAAATAAAGTCTTTAAATTAATAAATAAAATATAATAAATAACTAAATTATAGTGCAATAAATAATTAAATAAAGAAAGAGTTAACAAGTTATTACCAATTCTGTTGTTATTGTCGTAACTGGAAAATGTTCGCGTCTGTAACCTAGTGTACGTCTATTAATTGAAGTTTCTGACTAATCAACTTAATATTCAAATGAAGGAAATGGCCAGAAGTCTTCCTAGATAACAGATATAGTGTCATCCGGGCAGGTTTAGCGGAAGCGGAAGTTATCCCGGCACCGCGCTGCTTCCGGCCGGGAGGCCTGCTTCCGGGGCACGTTACTCAAACGAGACGCCCAGCTGAAGCAAACTGACTTGACATTAACATACTGCACTATGATTTTATTAGTTTTCATTCAATCAACATAAATAAATAAATAAATAATCCTTTGGAAATTCCCACACATCGCCATCTAGTCACAAAAAAATAATAAATAGTTTTTGAACTGTAACATTCGTTTTAATAATTTTGACTTCTTCCATTTAATGGGTTCCGCACTAGTTATAACTATTTTTTTTAATCACTCTTATATTTTGTTATAGCATTCGCTATGTTGTTTTTATGTAATGGAAAGAGCTTGTGGAGCATGTGGAACTTACATAAATACCCACACACATAGACACTTTTGGCTTTGCCGTTTCCGAAAAATACTGGTACTGCTACAGATAGCAGAACAGAAAGCCTTATATTAGAGCACCTGTTTCAAATAATCATCATTATTAGCCAAAGCACGTCTATGCTCAACATAGGCCCAAGGTTTCCCACAGAGACCGATTGCAAGCAGTCTCTATCCAGTCCGAGTAATCCTGCATCATACTTATGACTTAATTACAACGTGCATCTTTTGACTTTAAATAACATAAAATTTGTATAATCATTATATATTTTGTATTATAATGTGTATTTTATGATTATTTATAATTGTTACTTAAGGTTATGTGATCTTACTCTTTTTCAATGCCTCTTTAATCAAATCTTTCCACTTTATTTTTATGCTTTGCATTACGAACGTTCTTTGAAAGGAATTGCTTCAAGCAATAAGACCGCCTGATTTGTACTCCTACGTAATATTTACTATATTTTTCGGTATTATATATTCTTTATAGTGTGAACCACAAAATGCACCTTTGCACTAATTAACCATAAAACGATAGATCCTAGGGTAATTGATCCTCACAGAAGAAGACCTCGAATCCCTGTACCTTTCATGCACACAGCGTTCGGTCATCGCCAGGAGGTTTTTAGTAGTCCCTTCCTGTACAGACACTTCAGCAACCTATGCCAAGTGACAAAAATGAATAGAGAGAAGCTCAAGGAAACACTAAAGACCCGGCTGAGTAACCTTTCATATGCTGACACTGAACAACTCCTGCACCCACTGCGTTAAAGCCTACATATGCACACGCATACACTCCCCCATACACACTTGCACACATTAACACACACACACACACTCGCGCGCACACACGCACACATTCTCAGACGCATACACACACACACACACATACACATGTGTGTATGTGCGTGTGTGCGTGTATGTACACGCACACACGCACACACGCACACACGCGCGCACTCACACACAGTCTCTAAGTAGTGATATCGCTCTTCAACCTAAGCCCTAATGAATATTAGTATAGTACAATTCAATTATAGCTTTGCTGAGTAGTCTGATAAACACAATAATCATTAGTTAAAAATCCACTATTGGGATGGAGAGCTGTCATCCTGAGATGCAGGATATCTCCTAGTTCAGGTGACAGCCAGCCATATTATTACTAAGATGTTTTAACTGTTACATGTATTAATTGAAAGTTAAAGAAACAACTATAGCAATTTAATTAAATTTATAATTTTAAGAAATGATTTATTGTTTATTCTGTACTAATATTAAGATGTGTTGTATTTTTTCTTTTTTTAAATGACTAATTTTTTGATTTGTGTATTTAATTGTATATTTTTTCTTAAAATATTTGGTTTTCTCATTATTGTAAGATTTTTATTAATAACAAACAAGAAAAAAATAAACTAAGACATGTAACATAAAAAAATAACTTAATATCTACCTATTCAAAAACGAAACCATTTCCTTGCGGCAAGGAGGCTGTGATGCTGGCTGCGTTGCCACGTTGGATAGCTATGCTGATCCTTTGAGCTAGGAACCAGCCAGCTTTATTATTGGCTGTTAAAGACTTTAATTTTGGCGCAATTTTTCTAAACAGTTCATTTTTTTTGTATATATAATTTCCATATATAATTTCATTTCCATGTTAATTTCCGTGTTACGTATTTCTGCAAAATGAAAAATGTACTTACCTGTATATGTAATGAAATGGCGAGGAATAAATGCTTTATTATTATTATTATTATTAATTGCATCTTGCGCAAATAAGATCTGATAAAACCAAAGCTCGCGAAATGCAAAAGTTCTGCTTATTTTTTCCAGCTTAATGACTTTGTACAAGCTCATTATCTATTATTTTTTCTAAAACATATTGTTTTCCGACTAAATATTGTTTACGGAATAAATCTGTCGGAAAATGAATCATTTCGGCAAAAATAACAGTTCTAAGCTGAAAACCTCAAACAGCAAAGTTGCATTTGCCTACTTATACAATGTAAAAGAATAGTTCAAGAGACTAAATTTTCACATTTTCAGGTGTGCGAAAAAGTCCCAGGACGAAATGCTGAAATCACTGAACAATTTAGCGTTCAGGAGCAAAGAATTATTTTCAAGCTCGACTCAAACCAGGTATGCATACCTCTGAATTTCATACTTATATTATATAGCGAGTATGTGGGAAGGAAATAAGTGGCTACAAATAACTTATTCATAACAAACTTCGTACGTAGCTAGAGTGAAAGTGTACTACTTCAAAAACTAAAGGAAAACTCTGACTGTTTAGGCAGATTACAAGTAATATTTATTATCAACATCGTAATCATTAGTAGCCGAAGGACGTCTATGGCTGAACATTGGGCCCCGCAAATTTTTTCACAGCGACCGATCAGAGTTAAGTTTGATTCTGCGATCTTTACAGTTCGTTTGAATCGATCAAAGGTCGATTCATCGATTGTCCAACTTGTTGGTAAACGTCCTACACCGCGTCTTTGGTCGAAGGGTCTCCAATCTAGAACTTTTCTGCTCCAGCGGCCATAAGTTCTTCGCGCAATCTGCCCTGCCCTTTGCCACTTGAGCTTACTGATTTTCAGGGCTATGTCCGTTACCTTAATTCTTCTAAGTATCTCCTCATTTCTGATTCGATGTCGTTGAGACACATCGGTGTATGCTCGGGCATAGCCCTCTCCATTGCCCGCTGTGTAATTTTGAGCTTCGTTAAAAGGCCCATAGTTAGAGACCATGAGCCCTATTTTTGAATAAGGCCTGTGATTAAAAACGTATTAAAATCAATAAAAAAACGCGAAATATAGACGTTAGTACTCAAACAATTGAATTATCTTTTTTTAATTACTCCCGTGTAGCATTATACTAATTTTATTGGGAAATCATTAATTAATAAATATCACACGGCATATTGAAGCGAGTGATTATAAAAAGAGGCTCATGTTTCGGATCCGTATGTCATTACTGTAGTAACACACACTGGTTGAAGACTTTCGTCTTCAGACTCTAAGGTAATTGAGACGAGATAACAATTTCATCATAACGATGCTGCGATTTGTCTTTACTACGTATAGAGAAGCTATGCCAAGTAAAAAAAGTGTCGCAACTTTATGACAAGATTATGACGTATACCTGGAAATATTAATTTCGAACATTACATTGAACAGTTTTATGCGTTGATGACAAGTGGCGTCAAATTTGTCCGTGGTGTCAGTTTCATACGGTAGTAATAGTAGTCAATGTAATAATGACTCTGTGTATGTACATAAGGATACATTTATGTGAGCATTATAGAGAAATCTTATACAAATCTAAGTTACCCATACTGTAAAAAAAAAACAATAAAAGAAAAAAATAATCACGATAAAATTACCTCTCAAATTATTCTACAGCGAGACTCATTATGGTTTGTTCTGCGTAAAAAGTCATCAGTCCGCGCGATTACACTTTAGGAAATTCGAGGTTATTAACGAACGAAATGAGTTTTCCATTCTTTACGAGTATAAGCTCCAATCAAAACAATGGATTTCGGATAAGTAAAACTAGAATGAAGTGGGCGAAATTTAAATATTTTAGCAAGAAATCATTTTTTTACTATGATCATGTAATACCACACTATTCATTAGTTTAAACATGAGCATGCCAAATAACAAACTAAATTGTAACTTCAACAAAATACAGTGTGTCATTACTTTAGATGAGACATCTATTACTGGGAGATATTGCTTGAATCTATACTTATATTATAAAGCTGAAAGGGTTGCTTGTTTGTTTCAACGGGCTTATCTCAGGAACTTAGAACGATTTGTAAAAAGTATGTTTGCGTTAGATAGATTATTTATCGAGGAAGGCTTGAGGCTATTAAACATCACGCTGCGTCGGGAAGGAAGGGAGCAAACTCAAATGCGCGGACGTAGTCGCGAAAGATCGCTTTATCTGTGAAAAATAAATAAATAAATAATAAATAAATATCCTTTGGTCATTCCCACACATCGCCATCTAGCCTCAAAGTAAGCTACTCAAAGCTTGTGTTATGGGTGCCAGACAACGGATATAATACTTAAATACTTTTTTGTTTGTAAATACATACATGATATACATAGAAAACACCCAGACCAATACAAACAGACATGTTCATGCACACAAATGTTTGTATTGTGCGGGGATCGAACCCGCACCCGCTGCGTAGTAGGCGATTTCTCGACCACTACACCAGACGGGTCGTCAAACGACCCGTCTGGTGTAGTGTTCCCGAAAAAGAAACCTACCTAGACCGCGACAGTCCCCAAGACGTGTACCTATCTAAATCCGGGCTGTAGTGCGTCGTTACCGTTAACACAATATTGCCACTTTGCCCGCCGCCTGTTATCTTGCACTTTGGTTGGGATATTTTCATTAACTTGCCATTGCCATTTCTACCTACGGCAACTAGTAAGTCTATAAGTTTTGCAACAAGCATGCTGACAGAGGAAAAATCGTGAACAAAATGTAAAAGAGTGAAATGTCCACATTTTATCACTTACAAAGGAAGAAGACAATTTTAACTTTCAATCGCAATAATAAAAACCGACTCCAAAATGCACTAAAAAGTCTTAAATAAACTCTTCACCATTGAAAGGAAAGGAATCCGTTTTAGGCAAAGTATTTCTTTTTGGAGTCGGTGCTGTGATAGTTGATGCTTGATGGACAAAGTGATGGCACCGACTCCAAAAAGAAATTGTTTGCCTAAAACGGATTCCTTTCCTTTCAATGGTGAAGAGTTTATTTAAGACTTTTTAGTGCATTTTGGTTTTGAAGTCGGTTTTTACTTTTTTTTAAAAGTTTATTTTATTTCTTTATTTTTAGTGATTACATAAGGGGGGGGGGGGGGGAGTTGCACCTTATGATTATATTTTCTACGAAGCTACAAATTGCCTATCATAAGTTTCGTCATTATAATTACTGAACTCCTAGGCGTTAAGGAGTTCCATCATCAGCTCAGCCCCACAAAATGTTGACTATCAGACGTAACAACACGTCAACATTAAGATTCTAGTAAAGAAACACTATACGTGCCTTTAAAATTTTAGGGTTTCCCTCAAATACACCAAGATCCCATCATCGGATCCCAAAATGGAAAAAATGGGACCAACTAGAAGGTATACCCTCTAAGTAAGTGAAAAAATTTTTCGATTCGGTCGACAAACGACTGAGATATGAGGTAACATACATACAAAAAAAAAATAATGATAAAAAAAAAACATACAGTCGAATTGATAACCTCCTCCTTTTTTGAAGTCGGTTAAAAATAAATAAGAATTAATGAGTCATTGCAATCTGGATCTGGGTTTTTGTGAACGAATGTTTCGATTTGTACCAAAGTAAATATATTATTTAAATGTTATAATAGTAAATGTATATTATTTGCTACACATAGATTTGTTCCATATATAGATGTTGATAGATTTGTTTCTTATATAGTTTGATTGTATTCTCATTTATTTAAATGAGAATACAATCATCACACCCAAATCAATAATTATTGGGTGTTATGATTACCTATCCTGTAATGATAGATATAAGTTTGGAAAATAAGTAACTATAAATATATTTTTTGTAAAGCATTTATCTCTTTTAGTGAGCCAAAAGACTAAGCTAATCTCTTTTATTGGGTTCTCAAAGTAAAATGTGCTTTTCAAAGCGAAAGCTTCGTCTTAGTTGAAACGGGTGCTCTCATATGCGTCGCGGCCGCCCGCCCTGCCACTCTCATCATGCGTCAACTCAGCGGTTTGATTGATCGAACTTAAAGTATTGTATGTGGGTTTATTCTTACAAATTAGATCACCGGTGGTGACAGCTTCTCATTTGTCGAAGTATGCAATTAAATATTGTATTGTCACTTACCAAGTTAACGCCGATCACCAGTACAACAGAGTCCTAGACTTATTTTAGTTTTGGAATAGTTCCAGACAAAACCACAGATAATAAAATGTAAAAGGTCTGAAAGCCTTCCAGAAATAAAAGTGTACTCTTTTCTCAATTATTCCCTTGACAAAATGGCTCATTCAAGGATGAATGAAAATGCTATTTTCTTGAAATAAACGAAGTTGTTTGTATTGAACAATAATATACGTAATCCTTTTTACTCGTTTTTGAACATGCCGTTTGTTCTGACTACGAACAATACGAATAAAAAATGTAGTAAGATTTGTAGCATTTCGGAACAATGAAAAATTATATGGAAAAATATTAAATTTGTCCTTTAGCTGAGAGTCTCTTAAACCTTTAGCCAAACCAAAATAGATGCGTTAATAAGAGTCATTGCTATTGTTAAAAAATAAGCGATTTTATCATTTTTAAAATATTTAACTCATTTCTTGTGTTATATTCATATTCATTTATTCACTTCATAATATAACATTACAGCAGACAATATATAACATATAGGCAAAAGATGGTTATTTTGTTACATTATGACCTCAACGAGGTATTTGTGAATTCAAGTTATTAAATTCAATAAATTACAATTAAATCAATTCTTCATTAAAATAGTAATGTCAATAAGTATTTTGTCAAATTGTTAGTATGTCAAATATAAAGTCATTTCTATCTATCTAAATAATAATAATGCGGTCATGTTAAATTCAAATTAAAAGAAAAAAAAAATACAATCAAATCATGTCAATTTTCAATTTAAATCACAGATTAGTAAGAGTTTAAATTATATAATGTCATATCTAAATATATTGAAATTTATCATTGAAATATTCATTTATATTATAATACGCCTTTTTAACTAAAAACTTCTTTAATTCCCTATCAAATTTAATACCTTGGAGGGCTTTAATAAAGTTAGGCAAATGGTTATGTATCTTTATAGCCATATAGTAGGGACCGACCTTGAATAACTCCAGTCTGGCCGGAGGCAAAATAAAATCATTTGCGCGCCGCAAAGCGTAACGGCTCGACGTGTCATTAAAATGCTGAAAATATCTACTGTGTTTTCTTATAAAACGACATAATTCGAAGATATAGACGCAAGTCACCGTGAGTATTTCAAATTTTACAAATAACATTCTACATGTGTGTCTCGGCGCCGTAAACGTAATTATTCTAAGACATCTCTTTTGTAACACAGATACCGCATGCACATTGGTGGAGTTGCCCCAAAACATAATCCCGTAACGTATCCAGGCAGCAGCATGGCTATGATACGCAGTAAGCGCACACTCCTCATTTGTGTTTCTTCGAAGTTCGCGCAGCGCGTACGAAAAACTACTAAGCCTACTTACTACGACTTCTACATGCGGCTTCCATGAAAGGGTTGAGTCTAACGTGATTCCAAGTAGTGGGAACGTATTTACTTGCTCAATCAACTCTCCCTGATGTGATATGGACAAAACTAATTCCGTTCTCTGATAGGGCCTAAATTGCATAATTTTAGTTTTCCCAAAATTTATTGTAAGACCTATTTCTTTTAGTTCAGTTACTATTTTATGTAGACATTCACTAATAATACCCTGTATATTGTCTATATTATTTTGATCACAAGAAATCAAAAGCGTGGCATCATCCGCAAACAGAATAATTTTATGTGAAACTACTGAAGGTAAATCATTTATGTAAGCTAAAAATAACAAGCAGCCCAATACACTGCCCTGAGGTATTGAGTCTGTTATAGTTTGAGTAGTGGAGTTGACTTGCTTAAGTTCTTTAATTTCCCTATACAAATGCATAATTTGTACAAATTGTTTCCTATTGGAAACAATTTGTACAAATTATAAGTTAAGGGTGTTAAGCTACAAATATACAATAGGTCAGATAAGATAATCTGATGACTAGCTCATATTATTGAGAACGCAAAGGAAATATTATTCCTAAAATTTTTCCTAAAACTTCAGCTTTGAATAGGTACTAAGATGCACTGAGTAGATTGTGCAGTGATGGGCGTTGGGAGCGGTGTGAATGATAAGACTGACTGCGATCAAAAGCATATTTATTAGGAGGCAATACCTTATATACTATAGGAAGAAGTGAGTGTGCGTAGTAATAGGTATTATTCACACAAACGTTAGGCGCACACTACTTCTCCCCCGTTTTTTTAAAAAACTTTTTTTTTGTTTACATAAAAAAAAGTTTGTATAAAACTAATGTTTAAAAAAGATTCCTAATTAAAAAAAAAACATAATTTCATTATTATATTTGACATTCTAGTTTAAGTTTAATTTGGAGAATATATACCTAATAATTATCAATTGGTATTTTAATATACATTGGAAAAAAAAACTATACAACTTAATAAAAGAATACAAAACTTTTCGAGAAAATGTTCTAAAATAACGTATGATTTTCCATTATCATTCCATTTTTTAAAGTTATTATCAAAAACATCTATAAAGTCTGAATACATATAAGGAAAACATAAGTAATGTGTAAGTTATTATATACATTTCAAAAAAAGGAATAGTTACAATTTGAGTAAGTACTTGATACCAATAGCTGAATTAGCAGATTACCATTAGAATCCTAAACAAATGCCATGTAATAGACTACGTTAAAGTCAATTTCATCATGTTTTTATGTATCAAAAAATATTCAAGAAAGTTTTGGGTGGTGTCAAGTAGCCAGACCAATATACGATTGTAATAAAATGATTAGTGTTATTATTATCTAAAATACAATATTTTCTTATGAACTAAACGTGTTGTTGACAACGACTGAAATACCTTTAAATATAAAAAAATAGTTAAAACTTGTTACTTAATAGTATTTGTATTTCCAAAAAAAAGTCACTTCCGAGAATATCGTACATATTTTACTTACATACTTGTGTAAAATCCATGTAGTGTCATATAAGAGTATAACATTACCTATCTCATGTGGTGGCCATTCCACAGAGTCTTGTCTGAATATTAGTAGATCTAGATCAATACACAAAGTCATTACAAATATTTATGTTTATATTTATTTATAGTCGACTTATTTATTTATTTATTATTCATGATACTTTTATAACGTGTGCGCGCACTTTATAATAATATTTGTTTTATTGGTACATTTATTTATTATACATTTATATAATTGCTATGCATAGCCTTATATACCTACTAGGGGCATGTTTTAAGATTCATCGATCTCCAAATATTTTCACAGAGAGAAACTCGTCTACACTATGATCAAATAAAGGATCTGACACCCTGTATTGTACCTTGTACCATTATTGTATCTACCTTTCATTGATTTGTTCAATAACATTTTACTTAAGGGACAATTTTAAGACTTAATGTCTCCAACTATTCTCACAGAGATAACTCGTATACACCATGATCGAATGAAGGATGATTTCCCTAATTTTAGTAGGTACCTTAATTAAAATAGCTTCATTATTCATTATATAATATATCTCATTAATCTTTCTACAGCCAACAATAACTTAGCAATCAAACAAACCTTTGCAATCAATACAATAGAATACATAACAACTATTGGGTGATCAGTCCAAATCATTAAAAATGATCCTATGCAAGAATGCATGCCTATCTTAAACTTACTTCAGCATAACAATACCAAACTATTATTTACTTTATCTATATCCATTTCAAACCAAAGCATATCTTAAAATAACAAACCATTTACATGACCTTCATCATTTTAATATCACTAACATTTTCATTCCAAAACCTACAATTTGCAATACTCACGAATATTTAAAATTCTTTCATAATCATCTAACTTTCCTTTTTATTTCTCACTAGCTCGTAGCTATTACTTTATTTCATTGTCACTTGGTCACATTGTCTTATCCGTTTATATCCATATAATATTTAATATAAAATATTCAACTACAAATCCGTGTAATAATAATTAACTTTTCATTAAAAATAACATAAAAATATTTCCTGTACAAAATTCTAAAAATCTGTCAAGCAAGTTTATTAAACTGTTAAAAGTATTTACTTCGTTGACTGTACATTATAAGTTTGTCATAGCGTAATAAAACAAAACAAAATAAATACACTTTACGTATACGTATGAAATAACGACATCTATTTAAATTTACAATAAACTATTTATTCCATCTTGTCGGCACTAACCATAAAATTATTATCCCTTTGGAATAGAACGACAAAAGCAAGATGCCACTAGCAGCAAACTGTGTGATAAAAAGAGATGGGTTGCAGAACCATTTTTGTCAGATGTCAAACAGTTGACCGCCCTGCAGAAGCTCGCTGAAAATTACGTGCCTTTGATTTTTTATATTTAAAAGTGACATAGTGTATATTTTGGAGAAATAATGCGTCTGAAACATGGTGACTTGATCGGTGATTGATTATTGACATAACCCCAACAAATAATCATTTAACAGGTAGATTAGTCCAAATCGAAGCCTCTTAATATACGACTTATATTTACAAATGCGCTTCAAATTTAAAGTACGCAGTTTGATTATTCGATTATACAAACGTTAATTTACGTAAAAAATAAAGACAGAATAACACAGGGAATTTATATCGACGAATATTTTGTATAATGAAATAACATTTAGTTTTACACTAGAGCTGCATGTTCAATATTTTGTGTCGACTGTTTATCATGCAGTAAACTACTATATTTAATTTAGGAACACTTATAAATCACCTGATCGAATGGTTATCTCATTTAAAGCTACAAATGTTACTTACTTATGTTAGTTACTGACATCTTAAATCGGTTTCGTTTGACAGCTTTTACTTGTCCTTCTATTCCGATAGGAATATTAATTTTATGGCACTAACCAAAAAGTACTAATAATCATTTAATTTACTCGATTATTTACCAAGCCAAGTGATATGTTACACCTTTGCTAAATATTTCTTATCATAAAAAAACCGTAAATAAGCAAATTTTCGTATACTCAATTTACTTACGTATAAGTTAAATAACCAAAACCAATCAATAACCCAAATCAATGTGTTAGTACATAAGAGACTAAATTTAGCAATGCTATCTAGGTGGTCCTAACAGATCCGAATATGACTTTGCATCTTATTGCATATGAAATCCAATGATTGTTTGTAAGTAATGCAACATGATCCTCACCTACCGCGGCGAAATATTGTGTCAATTAGTTAGAAAATGTAGAGTGATGAACTGATGACGCTTAAACACGTGTGATAGTCATGTTTCGCGTTCTGTCCTACATTATGATGATAATAGCAATCTAATTAACCGACTTCAAAAATGAAGGAATCAGTTCTTATAAATTTAGTTAATTTTAAATAATGATAACTAATTACCTGTTGTGTTTGCAAAATCTTTTGCGCGAATATTTTATTACTTTTTACTAAAAAGAAAACCAAATAATTTACGTTAACATCGTGTGTTTCCGAAAAAAATATACATGAAATGTAAGAACGACTTAGCTGCAGAACTTTAAAATGGTAAGCATGATATAAACTCGTTACACTTACCTTTGAAACAAAAAAATCAAAATATGGTAGCCTACAAACTATATCTGATTTTAATAAAAACAGTTTGGTAGTACGAATAGAAAAAAAAAGCTTTAAAAATCAATGTATATGTATGGGTTCCTGGACGCCCATACACTTTCTTGATAGACTTGATAGTAGTGAAAGCAGTAAAAACACTTCTTGATACTTGATGATTTATTCTTGATAATGATGTGTGCACACAATGAAAATCGAACGTGAACTAACTTAAAAGCAATGAATAAAATAAGCGCCTAAAAATGAGTTTACAAAGGTAAGCAAATAAATTGAGGTCGCAATGTGCGATGTAATCGTACATATTGCCCAGGACGAAAAAGGGGAGAAGTTAATTTAAAACAATATTTTCAAATTGGGGGGATGTGCTTCTATGTAGTCGCGGACGGGGGGCGCACGGCGTCTCGCAGGTGGGGGCGCGCGGTGTCTCGCAGGCGGGCGCGCGCGGTGGCAGCTCCGGCTCCGCAGGCGCAGGCGGCGGGGGGCTCGTTGGTACGCGCCATCGGCATTGGAGTCTTCTTGCGGCGACGATCATTACGACGGAAGCCACGATGCCCAGGAGCACGTAGATCATGGTGTAGTGGTGGACGTCGTGGTATGAGATTTGATCTGATATGACGTCGGCTTCCTTGAGCTTGTTTATTTGTGGACCGATTGCGGCTATCTCTTGTTGCTGTGTTTCATTGAACGTTGGAAGCTTCGGTATCGTGATGTTAATTATGTGGTTATTACATATTTATTTTTCAGATAAACAAAAAATTCGAAACTAAATGTAGATTATGACATTAGTATACCTGTTATAAGTTTTGATTAAATGTTAATTTAAATTTTGGCTAAAATGTTACTAGATTTCGTTGATTAATATAGGTAAATCATGTACTAAAAACAAATTTGATTGTTACGTTAGAGTAACAAAAATAAAATGTGTTTAGATAAATTGCAACCTTTTGATTGATTTAATATGCTTGAAAATGGTAACCTATGCAGAACTTTTAAAAAAAAACAGTGCCGTATTGTGATGCAGGAATCGAACCCGCAATTTTAGATACCTACTATGTCACTGCGTTATTTATCACGTAATTATAGTAATTTCGTATGTGCTAAAATAATCAGATATTTAAAAATATGTAGCAATAACGGAAGTATTTAATGAAAATCAGCCGAATTAATAAAAGTAAATATTATGCTTGCAAAACTTTTCAGAAAGATCATTCTATTAAAAGAGAAATTTTGCAGTCAGTAAATTAATCATGTGAAAATGATTGACTTTTATATTTTATGGAGTTATCTGAAAAAAATATGTACTTAAACTAGATAATATGTCAATTTAATAAAATAACGTTGTTATAATTTGGTGCTAAAAATAGATTCAAGTCATTCCTAATCAATGTAAGGTGAGTAGCTCAATCACGAGGAGCTTGTGACTCACGTTTTGCTGATCTTCAAAAACTTGTACTCAACGCGCACGATAATTGTTGTGAAATTAATCTAATTTTAGAATATAAAACTTTTAAATGTAACTTGAATGAATTAATTTACTCAAGTAGTTTTCATAGTAAAGTTGTAAAATCCATGATAATGTTAAAAATGAGGCTGTAAATAAAATATCACTGGCTAAATAATGTAAAATTACGTACCAAAATTATTAAACTCCATTAATTTCTGTTAAAAAAATAATTTGATTAATATGACTCCTTTACTACAAGTAGGTTCGTTCTAAATCAACTTAATAAAATATTTACTTACGTGTACCTTTACTTTCGTGTACAGTAGGTAAAATAATTAGTGTATTTTCATAGTGTTTTATCATGCTGACAAAAAAAAAATGATTATTTTATTATAAAAATCAAAATGATTGTCGTTAACAACCGTTACTAATATTTCTTATATTTAATTACTCGTAAAGAGCATATAAAATTTAAATATTATTTATCTAATCTATACTAATATTATAAAGCTGAAGAGTTTGTTTGTTTGTTTGTTTGTTTGTTTGTTTGTTTGAACGCGCTAATCTCAGAAACTACTGGCCCGATTTGAAAAATTATTTTTATGTTGGATAGTCCATTTATCAAGGAAGGCTTAAGGCTATATAACATAAAGATACGACTCACAAGACCACAACAGCAATGAAAAATGTTGTGAAAACGGGAGAAAGATATTCCTTTTGAGAGCTTCCGCTGCGTACGCTGCGGAAAACGCTAAAGTTACACAAAAATCATGTATGACAAGATTGTTCAGCATTAAGAGTTCTATAATAAAGTCCGCGACAACATAAGTCTATCTTTTATGGTTGACTTACTACAACCTTTTTTATGTTAATAAATTTGTAAAAAAAAAATGCATCATTTTTAGAGGTGTATTGTACACACAGGTATTTATTCTTATCAAAATAAATACATTCATCATCACGAGCATTTCATTTAGAACAAAGTTGCCCTTTATATCATTTGATTCCAATAAATATCTTAGGAGCTATCACAGTTTTAACATAACTCCGCACCAAAATAATGTTCGCAGCTGAAGTACAACGTGCGCTTGCGCTAATTATATTATAAAGCTGAAGAGTTTGTTGGTTTGAACGCACTTATCTCAGGAACTGCTGAACCGATTTGAAAAAATATTTCTGTGTTAGATAGCTTATTTATTGAGAAAGGCTTTAGGATATAAAACATCACGCTGCGACGGGAGGGGAGGGAGCAAACTCAAAACGCGCGGACGAAGTCGCGGGGGACCGCTAGTCTTCAATAAAAATATCAAACTCAGAAGTTCAATCTAATTGTTTTTCGTTACAAACATGACACATGTAATAATACAAATTTTACCAATATTTCTATCGACATAAATTAAAATTATGTGTATTAAGTTTTCACAAACAAACATTTACAAATCAACTTACACAAAGGTGTATTTTGAAAATTCAGAAATAAGGTCAATTTAACTATTAATATTGTTACCGTATGATGTGTTCCTTTTTTCTTGTTTTCTTCCTCGAATGTTGTTTAGTTTTAATAAAATTTAATAGAATATAAGAGGACAAGAGGATTTTTCTTCTGGGGGGCATGGGGGCGTTGTTCAAGGAGACTAAAAACTTTTGGCACGGGGACTCCACATATTTTAGGTTCTCCCGGCTGCGACCTCTTCCGACTCGAACTTCTCCCGGCACCCTGCATATTGTTGTTAACCTCATCGGACTTCAACATCTCCCGGCGCCCAGCACACTTAATATTTCAGCCTTACAATTTCTGCTCCATCTTGTCTTGTCTTGTACACAATAATCTTGATTTTTACACTTTTCATATATTTTTATTGAAGATTAATAATTAATTGTCTTTTCACGTTTAAGTCCATGATGCACTTTAAACTTCTTTATTTTAAAGTTTTTTTTTTAATTTCAATTGTCCAATGTTCTTATTAATTTCCCAAAAAAAATATCCCAAACCAGCTGCTCAGCACTGCCAACAGGCAGCACTCGCTGGGTCGCCATGCAGTGATGGGCGTTGGGAGCGGTATAAATGATACGACTGACTGCGATCAAAAGCATATTTATTAGGATGCAATACCTTATATACTAAAGGAAGAAGTGAGTGTGCGTAGTAATAGGTTAACACATACGTGAGGCGCACACTACAAGCTATTGATAAATCCAATTTAATCATGTTACTACTATTCCCAAGTAATACATCACCATGAATGACATTATTTAATAAATAAATAAATATATTACTAGGTACCGCTTTTGCAAACTTGTAGATCTTAAAACTTACTATAGAAAACATGAGTGTTAAGCCAAAGCTAAACGCTATAACAGTTGGTATCATAAGTTAAGGTTTTACTGCAATAGTATCTAACTTTATAAGTGTAGAACAATAAATTATTAGTGTTTTAATAAAATTACTACAATCTAAGATAATACTGATATGTAAATGGAAATTAATTATGGATGGAAGTGAATATTTAAATCCAAGTCCAAGACAATATAATTTTACGATACGATACGAAGTACTATTCAGCCAGGATCAAAGCCTGATCCGGTAAAACCGGCACACCAAATAGCACGATTTTTAGAAGGAGGGACACGCTCCGGGATGGGAGAGGAGACCGACTAGCCGGAGCCTATCGGCCACAACCACCAAGATATGCATCGAGTGTGGTCTAGGAATATTGGGAGAAAGACGGGTATCATAAGAGGGCTGAGCGTTGATGAGGTGGGCAATCTGCCTTTGTGGATACGCTTAGGAGTTCTTCTTGATCTTCTTTGGTCCTTTTGATTCGGTTATAAGGTCGATGCACTGCTTCGGTACATATGTTTTGAACTTAATAAGTATTTTTCATAAGTTGGTGCATTCCACTTACGTCAGTTATGTTTGGCTGGCGTCCTTTTAAAGCTAGGTCCACTCTAGCTTTTTTTTTTTTAGCTCAAGGTGCTTCTTTGTCTTTGGTCATTATGACTGTCGTAGGCTTATAGCTTGAATGGCTCTCCTGACGTTACCCATCAAAGTACTCATTTGCTCGTAACTCACTGCGCTCCGATGTTGATTAAAGTTGGTGTCTTCCGCTAATAGCTTGTTACGCTATCTCGACGTAGATCATTGTAGATGTCATCAGTTTTCAGCTCACTGCAGTCCTTAAACGTAGACCATTATAGATGTCGCCAGTTTTGAGCTCGCTACACTCCCTCAGCGTAGACCAATGTAGCTGTCGTCAGTTTTTAGCTCGTTGCGCTCCTTCAACATAGACCATTGTAGTTGGCGTCAATTTTTATCTCTCTGCGCCCCCTTTACGTTGACTATTGTAGATGTCGCCATTTTATTGCTCGCTAAGCTTCCTCAACGTTGACCATTGTAGCTGTCGTCAATTGTTCTCTAGCTGCAATCCCTCAACGTAGACCAATGTAACTCTTGTCAGTTTTCATTCAGCTCGTTGGGCCCCCTCACCGTAGACCATTGTAGTTATCGTATTTTTTAGCTCTTTGCGCTCCCTCAATGTTGACTATTGTATATAACGCCAGACTAAAGCTCCCTGTGCTTCCTCGTAGAACAATATAGCTGTCGTCAGTTCTCAGCTCGCTGCGCTTTTTCAACGTGGACCATGGTAGCTGTCGTCAGTTTTTAGCTCGTTGTGCTACCTCTACGTTGATCATTGTTAATGTCGTCCGCTTATAGCGGCGTTGACCATAATAGCTGTCGTCCACTTATGGGTCACTGCGCTTAATTAAAGTTGATCATTGAAGCTGTCTTCGGCTTATGGCTTGCGAACGCTCCAACGTTGATCATTGTAGTTCACTTTGCTCCACTGCTGTTAAATAATATAGCTGGTGCCCAATCCTAGTCTATAAGGTTTAGTCAGCTTGTGCTTTCCTTTCTTAAGCACCTGCTTCAGCTAGTTTTTTGTTTGTTGAGTTGCCAGAAACTTATCGCTTGATGATCACCGATCTACACAATAAATCAACTCACACAGCACATATATAAGAAACCACTAGCACAAGAAGCGACACACATTTTACACACAGACACACATAATGTAAACACGATTTCGTTGTTACACTGATACATTGTTGTTTTCTGTAATTTAGGATTGCATTTTACACCTTTATTTGATTCTGCAGATTTAATGACGACTTTACTTGCTATGTTAAGATGTCCTTAAACAACCTAAAAGTAATATCAAATTAGTGCAAAACATGCCAATCTCGACAGCAACTTATATTTAGGTAGGGACAGGCGCTAATAAGATTGAAAAATAATATTATTTACGCGAAAAAAACAAATTTTATTTACATATTTTACCTTAAGATATTACGCGCGTCTAAAGAAGCTTTTATGACAGATGCCAAGCAATCTTATTGGCCTTAGGTAATATTATTTACGCGAAAAAAAAAAATATTTATATATTTTACCTAAAGATATTACACGCGCCTAAAGAAGCTTTTATGACAGATGCCAAGCAATCTTATTGGCCTTAGGTGCTACTATGTTTTATTTGAAAAAAGAAAGGAAAAATTAAAAACAAAGATACTTAAACGGTGCACGTGTTCGTTGTTATTTAAAAGACTTTTTGAAATGTTTTAAAGTCGCTTTTTAGGTGTGTTACTGGTAATTGTTTTATTGGACTGATATTCCGCCGCTTAGAGAGTTTCTCAGACTTTTAACAATATACATTTTTTGCTTCTTGTCTCGTTGATTTTTTGTTAATGGCCAGATTCCATGCACATGTTGGACACTGCTGTACAAAACTATTTGTGCGAGTAATTTCTAACCCAAATACGACGTAATAGTGAAAAGGAGTTATTGTTCTTAAAAAAATATATGTAACCTTTGTTTTATGGTACGTACGTAGACAAAATTACCCAGCCTTTGAGCATTGTCACTCCTTTAAAAATAATAAAAAATTGCACTCCGGGAGTGCCGGCAGAAGTGAAAACTTGAATATAATATAAATTGTAATGTTTGTGTACGATAGCGCAATAAATTAATATTGTATTCTATAAAAATATTATATTATTATTATTATTATTATTATTATTATTATTATTGTATTCTATTGTGATAGAATACAATATTTATTCATTGCGCTAACGCACACAAACATTACAATCCATATTATATTAAATTACATCAAAAAGTTCATCTCTCAGAAAAATCAACTTACATCCATAACTTCGCCAACCGTCCCACGGTTTTTCGATCAGCCCACGTGTCCTGACGCGAGTTTCACATTTTTCCCCCATCCCACAAAAGCGCTCAACGCCGCCAAAGAAGTTTTCACTTCAAAAACTTTGTCTAACAATACAAGGAAGGTATTGTGTAATGGCTATAAAAAAATGAATGGCTGTTAACTTATGTAAGGTCGTAGAAACTTGATCGAGTTCCATGTTGCATAGGTATAAGATAGTAGTATAACATAATACTTTGTGTGATTTCCTATACTACTACGATGTCTCCTTATGATTGCAGATTTCAATGTGTTAGTGACAAGGTTAAAGTTGTATCAACAATTATTTGAGAGCTACTAGCACCCTTATAAAATATTCGCGATTTTCTTTGTTATTTTTTTGGCTAAACTGTTTTAATGCTTTTCTAATACTTACATGAGTATTTACTTACCTAGGTTAGGTTTATTTACGATTTTATATGGAATTTATGAATTAATGATCATGAAAAACAAAATATTAAATTAGCTGCGAATGTTACTTTTTTTGGCCATCGTTTTGGGTGATAAATTATTAGAGTCATGTTTTGAGTTTGAGTATTAGTGTGACATATTTTTCGGGAGTATTTAGTTAGATGTTTGTTTGAGTTAAATTCTAAAACCTTTGTTGATGAATGTGATGTGGAATTTAATCTACAATATGGATGGATCTCACCGAATTTGTGTCATTAGGTGGTTTTTTTCCTGGAGTTCGATCTGGATCAGTAGTTGGGCTCTATGTTTGAGGACGGAGCTGGACACGTTCCTTACTGCACTCTCACGCCTGATGAGGCTCACCATGGAACTCACGCACACACTTTAACACCACACTGGCCCTGCCGGGCTATTATATTAGCACATAATCTTTCTTAATAAAATATTATTTTGTTTACAAGATTTTACACACGGATTCAATTTGACGCGATTCACAGTACCAGCACCCATTAATTACTAACAACATTCTCACCAATCACACTGAAATAAACGCGATTCACAACGTTATCCGCGTCGGATTAAACGCGATGCGCAATGATTCTAACGCCGATTACTATAGAATTAACGTGATTCGGTAAGACACTTTCAAAACACAGACAAAAAAGACTGGTGGAATTTAAAAAGAGAGCTATGAAATTATTTAATCACTTAAACCCGGTACTTTTTATCAGAAATTACACCGTTCGAAAATAGCGTTCACGCGTTTGAGTCCAACAAACAGTTGTCAGTTAATTCATCACTACACATTCACTAAAAATCACTTCGCGGCTTTAATTAATTATTATCACTCTGTATTAAAATAACACTCAAATAACTGAGAGACGATTCGTTGTAAAGCTGCCCTTGCGCGCGCGTCGGGCACTCAAACAATAGATTTTTTAGGGTCTGCCGGCGGCTTGCGCAACACATGCAGGACACGACCACTCGCAACGGCTGCCCAAAAGGTCCTCCCAGTCCAAGACAATATAATTTTGACCAAATATTAAACCAAATATTTGGTTAAGGAAAGAGTCGAAATTCCACTACTTAGTAATATCGTATGAATGTATTTCAAAAATGATGTCAAATTGGTTTATAATATGATGAACGATGTAAACAAAGTGTTTAATGAAAAAGAATTTATGTATAAAATAAAAGTATTCAAATTCTGACGTATATTTTACTTTATTCATCATATGTGACATATAGTATTTTATATGAATTTTAGTTACTCTTAGATATATATTTCATACTTTGTGTACACGCTGGGTTAGTATTACATACAACTTATATTAACCCAGATTCTGTGTAACTGAATCAGTTCGCTCCAAATGCACAGTTCTAAAACTTGAATGTTTTCGAGTACAGAATAATTGAACGAAGCGCTACAAAGGTCGTACCTACGTTTTTCTAATCCCTTGAGGTTTTTCCGATGAAAGAAGCTGCTTTCTTTAATACCCTTGATGAAAGTGCAGTACTCCCTGAGTCCCTTAATAACATGGTCCCTATGCCGTAATGTGCGGTTTTGTAATGGCACTGTGAAAAACATGCCGATTAAAAGTTGCGTCGTAATGATTTGCAATGCACCTGACCTCAATCCAAAGTTAGCTCGTAAAAGGATTTTGATGTGACAGTTTCATACTTCTTCGTAAAAGTATCAACGTTAACGTTCATATAATTACTAGATACTGCCTACTCAAAATATTTTTCATCTTTGGTGGTACTGGCTAATAAATTCACTGATAAAATAAATCACAACCGTCAGCAAGCAGGTATAAATAAATGTCTTCATATACTCGACTTCCAATTAACACTTGGGTTTGAGTTTTGTTCCTATCAAAATACTTAGAATTGAAGACTTCATTCTTTTTTCATTCTTTTTTCAATATAATGAATAAGGCAAATCAGACGAGGGAAAATGAAGAAACAATCTTCATTACAGCCTAAACAAATATTTTTATTTTTTTCGCTAACAAAGAAAATACATATATTTTTTTTAAACAGCACCCTTTCAATTTTAAAAGTTATTTGAGTCATCGGCTTGACCTCCCTCTTTTTAATACCTTATACATCTTTTTCACTAATTTTACCTTAAGTAATAAAAGAAAACAGTATCTGCAAAAAAAAAATGCCTTACTCTCTAAATATTTTAAAAACTAGCATTTAAAACCCAAAAGTGTTTTCCACAAAAAATGATTGATTTTTTGTGCTGGATCGGCCCATTTAATATTATCACTTCAAACGAGGTAATATATATTTATATTGTCTTTACGAACTCTTCAATACATATAGCTACGGACAACAACACGTCAAGGTAAACAGTGGGGTATTTTATGCATTTGTAATAAAGGCTAGTTTGCAACAAAAGTGGGTTACCGGCTGTGCTGGTGACATAATATAAATTATTTGTCTCTGGAACTATTTTGAAATAAACTGTTTATAAAATAGGTACGTAAATCCTGTATTAACTTACTTTCCCTGTCAGACTAGGCGCTTTTTTGATAAATAGGCAAAGAAAGGTAAGTTCCTATTGTTGTCTGTAGCACATAAATCTGCAATGAATCGAACCACAATGGCGGTTGCAGATGAATCGACCAAACTTCTTGCTGATAAATGATATGAAACTTATTTATTTATCACTAGCGGTCCACTGCGACTGCGTCCGCGCGTTTTGAGTTTGCTTCTTCCGCTCCCTTCGCAGCGTAATGTTTTATTTAATATCTTAAAGCCTTTCTTTCTTTCTTAGCGCGTTCAAACAAAGAAACAAACTCTTCAACTTTATAATATTGAGTAAAGACTAGCGGTGTTCCCCGCGGCTTCAACCGCGTCAATGTCGGATGTAAAAAATATCACAAGGCCTATAATTTGTTCCGATGTACAAGCTATATTATTCTAAAGTTTCATTACAATCCATTCAGTTGGTTTTTAGGAACTACAGAGACCACTGCTAGGATCGAAGGCGAAAGCTATTTTTTTTTTCTTTATAACTAAATTCAATGAGAATTCTACCAAATTACAAATTGAGAGCAAAACATAAGCAAATTAATCAATCTCTTACTATGGTAGCCCTTAAATTTACTTATTTGGAATATGATACGAGTATCACTGTCATCTGGGTCAAAGTCATGAAATTTGTTAGGAACATCAATGTCAAAAAGAAGTGCGTATCTACGAAGCACAAAATATGCAAGCTGTTACGGCAGCTTTCCTCCTGCGAAAGAAAATAAAACTGTTTTACAGGGACAATTTATCTTAGCACCTAAAGTGGGGGTATAGACGCTCCAGTTCATTTATTTCCCCGGCGTTATATACTTGCTGTCATACATTTCCTTTGAGTTCGGTGTAGCTTGGAAACTTAGTAGGGTGGTAAGGCCCGTAAAAGCAATGAAGCGTTCTGCAGGCCACCTAGGTTACAATGACACATCAACGTTATAGAGAGTCACCAACATCTAATTAATTAATGTTAATTTACAATAATTTATGACATAAATGAGGTTGTTAACCTATTAAGGTTAGTAAATGTTTGGAATAAATGAATAGGTAGGTACTTGCTTTTACAAACATAATAAATTTTTGAACATTTCCAAAAGGCATTAATTTAATTGATTTATTTTAATAGTCACTCAAACTAAAATGACCAATCGTTCAGTTCACACCATTGATTTTTGATTAAGAAGAATCAGGTCCATTGAATTTGAGATTTGAATAGGTGTTGTCGTGAAGCGACAAATGTGGAGAAGTAGAAGAAGGTAAAAGAAAGAGGTAGAAGAGGGAATAGAATTTATATTAAAACAAAAGAAATACAGTACCGAAATATGAAATGAGGTGATGTCTGTATGAATGTAAGTAAAGTGCAGTGGACGTGAGTAAGTATCTTCAAATCTTCAATAAGTATTGTCCTGGAGGCAGCAAAGGGCGGCGTCGGAGTGCAGGGCCGACACAGCGGAGGTAGCAGCGACGCCGATGTGCAGCGGTGACAGGCGCCGTGAAGAGCAGTGACGCCGATGTGCAGCGGTGACAGGCGCCGTGAAGAGCAGTGACGCCGATGTGCAGCGGTGACAGGCGCCGTGAAGAGTGACTCACAGCAGTAATGAGGGTAACGGGCACTATATAGAAAATGTTATGATCAGTTGGAGTGCCAGAAGTACTTGGTCTCGGATCCTCTTCCGAGAAGGAGACAGGTCCCTCCCCTAGAGCGAGGAGGTGTTACTGCAGTCAATGTGCTTGGATACTCCTCCGGGGTCCGGTCCCTCCCCTAGCGTGAGGAGACTTCTTGAGGGAAGATGTAGAGTGTTAATTTCTTGGAGTATAATAGAACTGTTCGAGCTTAGAACTCGGAATAGAATGAATAGAATGAAAAAAATAAAGCTTATATAGGGGGCCTGGGCCGTTCAAATTTAGATCGAGGTAGGTTCAAAAATAGAACATGAATACTGGTGGTTTACAGAGGAATAAACCCGAAAAAGTAATAAACTTTGATAGAAGTTGTCAGACTTTGAAAGATATTGTCATAACAACCATGTCAATAAAGATATAAAAATTGACGAAAATCAAGCAATATACGTTAATAACCTGAATAACGAATCATCACCCAATGCAAATTAAAGGAAAATTGCAAACAAAGGTAAAACACAGCTATTTTTACAGTATTATGTACAGAAAAGTAGAATAACAGAGCTTCGAAAGTTTGACATTTTTAGATTCACAATAAATATTGTTCAAAAAGGATTAGAAAACATCAATAATCCAAAAATACAGAGTAATAGTATAAGAAGAGTAGAAAGGCAGGTAATGCCTATAGTTTAACGTCTACAGTACGACTTTTTAGGGAGAAAATACGAACTGCGTTATGATAGATAGAATCTATGATTAACTCTATGTTCGTGTTTACAGCAAATGAACCAGCAATCTTTGGATGAAAGCATGGAAAAACAAAGATAATGTGATGAAAATGTTAATGTGGATCCGATGAATACTAAATATATTAAGGTACTCAATTTATTACACATAAAACATGTACAACGGTACAGTGTAACGAAAGAAAAGATAGATTGCCGAGGAAATGAACGGTATTGAGAATTTGCAATTTAAACGAGTTGCAGTAAAAGTAACGATCCTGTTTTCTTTTCTTGATTTCAATTTCAGAGTAGGTAGCAGCAACTCATTATAATTGTCTTTCTAAGATTCGCTTGAATTGCATATCTTAAAGCCTATTCCTTTCTTGCTGACTGATTTGAGATTGAGTAAGTTAAACATAAGCATACAGGTATAATGAGGTACTGTACTTTGTAACTACCTATTTTTTAATATTTGTTTTTGTTCTTAAAGTTTGGCATTTTCGAGTCATCTGTTAGACAGTTTTTTCCCGGTTCATGTTATACGTTATCCCCTTCATAATTGCTAGCCGGTGAGCTCGGCGCGTTGCGGTGGCAAACACGAGCGGCCGTAACGAGCTCCCGTGAGGCACCATTGTCACCGACCTGCGGACATTTCTGCGTTTATACATATGAAATCGTCATAAAATATTTTTTAATTTTATTCCACTTTTTTTGAGTTGAATATCACCGATACTGACACGTCAGATTTAACGAGCGTAACGAGGTACGAGTTTATTTATCGGTACTGTACGAATCTGTTGGTATATTTCTTAAGAATCCAAAATCGCTGTGTACACATGACCGGGTCACGGTCACTTCGGGTAGGCTTCTTCATCAAGGTCGGGAAAATTGCTTCCATACATTTTATATGAACTCGTCGTAGGGGCTCCTGAGCCTCCAGAGATTTACCATACTTTTACAATTTGTCTCAAATAGGGGTTTAAAATAATACAATGTTATAAAAGGGCATGGTTATTATTAATAACAAACAAGAAAAAATTAAAACTAAGAGATATAACTTAAAATATACATATTAAAAAAAACATTGCGGCTTTGATGCTGGCTGCGTTGCAGCGTTGGATAGCTATGCGAAAAATAGTATTATAACAGTATTATTATATTCAAACTATTTCATTTTCATGTTCTGTCCTGTAGCAACCGCTGAGTTAGCATTTGATTACAAGTGATTTTTTCTCTCAGAATTGTGTTGAGGATGTGTCGAACACTCTCAACAAAAGACAAAACGAAGCCTGTTTCTGTATCATTTGTAAAAGAGATTTTCGTTTGTAAGTAGTCAGGAGAAATAAAATCTTCCCGACTTCGCTGGCTAGGACATGTGGAGAGGATGGGAGAGGATCGAGCCGTAAAGAGAGCGTATCTTGGTCAACCTTCCGGGCGCCGGCCGGTGGGGCGCCCAAGATATCTCTGGAAGGATGAAGTCGCCAAAGACCTGAAAGAGCTAGAAGCGTCCGACTGGTCAAATTTGGCACATAATAGGGAAGAATGGCGCAATTTAATGTCGGAGGCCAAGATCCACTACGGGTCGCTGAGCCAGCGAAGTAAGTAAGTAAGGAAGTGGTCAGGCGCCAGAGACTTCGACCGACCATTGCATTATTTTGAGCGCTACATCTATATATTTATTTCTAAAACATAATTACCTGTGATCGGAGTAAACCTAGTACAAAGCTGTTGAGGTGTTAATGGCTTTAATCCAAATAATTACTCGTTAACGGCTGTCCTGCGCTAAGCACTGCCGCAAACAATTAGACGTAACGAGCTGCCATGTCCTCTGTGAAGCACGTACTCACAATCGCAAAATCTGATGACAATGTAGCTATTTTATTCAGTAGGTTAACTGCAAAACCTAAAATGGAAGTTAGATGATAACTCTACATCAACATTCGTCAAACTCAAACTAAACTCCAAAGTGAAATCCATGGACCTTAGAGTCTAATATTCCTACGTCTGTATCAAAAGGTTAATATTTTAACGGTAACTTAGGGCATTCACGTTTGAGCCGGAAAAAAATAACTGGGGTATTATTACGAAAATAATGTAAAAGATGTTATGAACATGACTAAACATATTTTGGTTAAATAAACATTATCTTATCTCACGAAGGGAATAAAAATATACCGAAGATTATTACTCGTATTAACTTAAAACATTCTACAAAAACCAAAACTTCAAACTTGACAAATACTTTATTTGCTGATAAAGCAAGAACTCTTATTGAAGGTTCTCTAAGTATTTCTTTCCTGACGAGAAATGTATTATTTTACCCTCCTAATAGTTAAAAGGAAACATACCTGGCTTTTCCTACACAATTCCTCCACGGTCCATCTCTCAGTGCAATTGTGTTAATAAAACTACACAGAGCTCCTGATGTGAAAAATAGGGCAACAAGTCGGAGTCAAGAGAATGCGTCGAGAAATAGTTAGTAGGCTCTGATTACGAACTGCTGTGTACACTGCACTGTAGACTAGAGGAGTCCTTTCGGTCACATATTCTTTTACACCATAATTTTGTTTGGCATAAAAGTTTCAGTATAAATTCTTTTCGCATAAATTTTGATACGTAATAAATGAACATAATGTTCTAACCCCATAATTTATTGTTTAATCGGCATAACTTTTATTTACCATTATTGTCTTTAGAATAATTTCAATCAGCATAAATTTAATTTCTCATAAAAAACGACACGCGTAATAGATGTATCCATGACATTTAAAGGAATAAATAGACAGGAAGAAATTAAGTGTCGCAAAATATGCTACCTAACTAAGGTATTGGTTTTAGTTACGATCTATTTAGTACCTTCGGGTAAAATGGCTCATGATGACTTGACTCATGTAATACCATGGTGTACCTTCTTAATCCTATGTTCAGCAATGGACCTCCAGTGGCTGATATAATTGTTATAAAGATGAATTCACATAAAACTGGCTAAAATTTACCATGGACATACCCCACCTTATGTCCTGCCCTGCATGCCTTATTTCTACTCCCTGGAGGATACTATGTAAGCAAACAACAAAGCAATCCGGGTCGCCAATTATGGGCACAACAAATTTAAGTCGCTTTACCATCGACACGCTAAGAAGGAGAAGAAAAATAATAGGTAAGTAAGCACGTGTCGCCTAATTATCTATACTAATATTATAAAGCTGAAGAGTTTGTTTGTTTGTTTGTTTGTTTGTTTGTTTGAACGCGCTAATCTCAAAAACTACTGGCCCGATTTGAAAAAATTTTTTACGTTGGATAGTCCATTTATCGAGGAAGGCTTTAGGCTATATAACATAAAGATACAACTCATAAGACCACAGCAGAAATGAAAAATGTTGCGAAAACGGGAGAAAGATATTCCTTTTGAGATCTTTCGCTGCATACGCTGCGGAAACCGCTTAAGTTACACAAAAATCATGTATGACAGGATTGTTCAACATAAAAAGTTCTATAATAAAGTCCGCGACAGCATATGTCTATCTTTTATGGTTGACTTACTACAACCTTTTTTATGTTAATAAATTTGTAAAAAAATGATGCATTATTTTTAGAGGTGTATTATACACACAGGTATTTTTTCTTACCAAAATAAATACATTCATCATCACGAGCATTTCATTTAGAACCAAGTTGCCCTTTATATCATTTGATTTCAATAAATATCTTAGGAGCTATCACAGTTTTAACATAACTCCGCACCAAAATAATGTTCGCAGCTTAAGTACAACGTGCGCTTGCGCTTATCTATACTAATATTATAAAGCTGAAGAGTTTGTTTGTTTGTTTGTTTGTTTGTTTGTTTGTTTGAACGCGCTAATCTCAAAAACTACTGGCCCGATTTGAAAAATTATTTTTACGTTAGATAGTCCATTTATCGAGGAAGGCTTTAGGCTATATAACATAAAGATACGACTCATAAGACCACAGCAGAAATGAAAAATGTTACGAAAACGGGAGAAAGATATTCCTTTTGAGAGCTTCCGCTGCATACGCTGCGGAAACCGCTTAAGTTACACAAAAATCATGTATGACAAGATTGTTCAGCATTAAGAGTTCTATAATAAAGTCCGCGACAGCATATGTCTATCTTTTATGGTTGACTTACTACAACCTTTTTTATGTTAATAAATTTGTAAAAAAATAATGCATTATTTTTAGAGGTGTATTATACACACAGGTATTTATTCTTATCAAAATAAATACATTCATCATCACGAGCATTTCATTTAGAACCAAGTTGCCCTTTATATCATTTGATTCCAATAAATATCTTAGGAGCTATGACAGTTTTAACATAACTCCTCACCAAAATAATGTTCGCAGCTTAAGTACAACGTGCGCTTGCGCTAATTATATTATAAAGCTGAAGAGTTTGTTGGTTTGAACGCGCTTATCTCAGGAACTGCTGAACCGATTTGACAAAATATTTCTGTGTTAGATAGCTTATTTATTGAGAAAGGCTTTAGGATATAAAACATCACGCTGCGACGGGAGCAAACTCAAAACGCGCGGACGAAGTCGCGGGGGACCGCTAGTATATTATAAAGCTGAAGAGTTTGTTTGTTTGAACGCGCTTATCTCAGGAACTGCTGGACCGATTTGAAAAAATATTTCTGTTTTGGATAGCTTATTTATCGAGAAAGGCTTTAGGATATAAAACATGACGCTACGACGGGAGGGGAGGGAGCAAACTCAAAACGCACGGACGAAGTCGCGGGGGACCGCTAGTTTTCAGATAAAAAGCACTTGCAAATACGACACAAAAACAGGTGTCACTTAAAACAAAAGTCGATGCGAAGTGCCACACCATTTTGGCGCCTAAACTGGTCAGGTAGTGGTGACCCCAAGCTTAAGCTCCGACTGCCTCGGTGGCGCAGCGGTTAGAAGGTCGCATTTTAAAGCGACGGCTGTGCCAGAGGTCCTGGGTTCGATCCCCGGGTCGGGCCAAAAATACGTACCTGCGTGTTTTTCTGCTCAGAAATTCTCAGAGTAGCCCGGAGTTTGGAAGTTGGCGATGTTCCTCCCCCGTGCCTCGGAAAAGCACGTTAAGCCATTGTTCCTGCGCCTGATCTCTCTCTAGTCATGTCAGATTGCTGTTCCATTGGGCTATGTGTGAAAGGAATAGAGAGTGCATCTGTGTTTGCGCACACACTTGTGCACTATAATATATCCCGCGCAGTCGGTTAGTCATTATGACTGGCCACCGTAGTCAAAATCGTCTAGGGGGACTACTATTACCAAGGTTTTCTACTTAGCGTAGGTAATGTTCTCAAGCAAGCGTGTTATGTTATTGTTAAAATTAATTCGCAGTGCGGAGTGAGTTAGCGGCAAAGGTAGTTAGTGAACGGAAGCGGCGGTGTAGCTTGCCGGAAGCCGACAGCGCCCTCTGTCGACGCCCGCTGGAACTAGTAAACGTAGCATCCGGAGGTACTCAATTTTCCTTATGTTCTTTCGCAAATATAATAATGGGAGTTTTAAAAATGAAACGATTGAGTTTCAAAGTAGTAAAGGTTTTCAGGAATGAAGCCCAATTAAATTCATCACAGGTTTTTAGTTGTTTTTACAATTTTAAGGATAATTTTCTCCTACTTTCACTGGAGATTATTACTAAACAGGTACTTTAATTTCTACTGATTCACATTTAAAACGGATGCTTACGAAGAAATTGCTATTTCTCGGTCGGTACTTTTGACAAGGATCATTTGTGTAGGTAGCAGATCTAGTATCTTACTTTAAAATTCTCGGAAGCAATTTTTATTTTGTCCAATACAACTACTTTAGAGGGTTTATTGTGCTTACAATAGTTACTGTTTTATTTATTTATAATACAACAGCATTTAAGGACCTAGGCGTTGGTACGAATCCGATTCCTTTATCGCATTACATTCAGATGAATAGGAAAAGCCTATAAAACTACTAAATCGATGATAATTATGCTATTCGATTCGAATGTGAATCGCATTCGGGAAATGCGGAAGGACCCTAAGTACTTTGAGAGTTAAACTCATTATCCTCAGACGACGGGTACGTGGCTATCCAAATGAACATCGTATTAAATTAAACCATTAAGTTGTTGATTAATAAATTGATATTAATATATACTGGAAGTTCTTGAAAGTGTCCATGATTACCATATAAGTCGATTCTGTCGATTTCTATCTTTACAATTTACTGTCTTTAATATTTAAAGTAGATTTATGAATTGCATCTATAAAACATTTCCAGTAAGTGCGTACTTTTGAATAAATTAAATTTGTTTGTACAAATGGGCTCCAAAGACTGTCAACATTTTTCATAATTATATTATTAGTCATGTTAATTCGTCATTATCAAGTAAGTTTTCCGTCAGATCAGTTGGATTAACTCGTAGTAGCGATAGTAAACATGTCAATTAAAATATTAATTTATCTTTTATTCGTTTGTGGAGTGAAAGGCGAAAGTAAGTAAACTTAGCTACCTAACATCATGCTTTCATAACTAACCTTAGTATGTATAGCTCAATTGGTAACAAAGCAGTCTTGAAAATGCTTAAGAAGTATTTTTTATATGTATAAAATTATATTTTGTATTTTTTTTTATTTTATAATTTTTGGAATACTTGCAGCTAGAACAAGATTGCATGATTGATGATGATTGATTATGTTTATAGGTATAAAATTATATTTTGGTATTTGAATATTGTATTGTACATTACTATAACTAGGTACCCAAGTATCTGCTTGGGCTTTATGTAACCGTATTTTTTTTAGGTAGAATAGGCATTTTAGATCGTACCAGATACTTTGTATAGTCAAGTCAATATATCGAAAATAAACAACTAGACAAATTGAAATAACATAGCGATGATAAAAGAGACTAACAGGAAAAGTCTGTTAACTGAGCAAATAAGTACGTAGTGGTTCTAAAACAATTTTAGTTTTGAAACTTTCCGACAGTTTCAAGAAAAATTTTACTTCCAAATGCTTAAAAGTTGGGAGTGACGGCGTCATTTTGGAGCGAAATAAAAGCTTTTTCCGCTCGCTCCCCGTTAGTACGTAACAAACCGCTTTGCTGGCAATTGAAAAAAATACACTCAAATACTTTTCCGACTCTAATATTTTTAGCGATCCGTAGTCCAACAAGGAATCCTGATAATTTCGCCATGTCCTTCTGTCCGTTTGTCCACAGTTCAACGCAGAAATTTGAGGTGCTAGCAAACTGTAAAGTAATTTGGCATGGGTAGGTAGATATTACCATCTCCCCGCCAAAGTGCTAAAATAAAAAATAAAAATATACTTTATTGAGGATGTTTTTTTTTGCCAAATCCCATCTTGTGGGGTGGGGTATCGGTAAATGGGCTTTTCAAATTATAACGAAGTTTTCGATAAAATGGCATATTTCCCTAACATTCAGTTTTCAAGGGCAATTTTTTGTTAAAACTTATAAGTTTTATTTCAATTTGCCCCACCAACTAAATAGTAGTAGGTGGATACGTGAAAAAAAAATACAGAAATAGCATATATGGTGAATTCGGAAGAAAAACTACTACAACTATGATAAGTAAACAAATTATTCAGCTGTAGTTCATAAACTTAATAACTATCTTGTAAATTTTCGCTTAATTTTTTTACCACCAAAACGCGTGAAAATATGAAAGTAAAACTGTAATGAAATTGATCTTGATTTACTTTTTTAGGTGTAAAAAATCTAAATTGTGAGTTAGCGCCATCAGAACATATAACAGGTTTTGTCATCAAAAGCAGGTATTATCATTCGGATATTTCACGGGGATCCAAAACCTTAAGGCGATCTTTATCATCTTTAACAGGACATTATTAGAGCAAGAAAAGTGATTAGATACATAGTAGATACGGAACCCTTTGTGCATGCGCGAGTCCGACTTGCACTTGGCCGTATTTTTCAAAAGTTAGGCAATAATTAGCATTGAATTAAAATGTATTTATTAAATCTCTAAGACCTTCCTGCATCTGTATGTCGCATTGTAATCTACACGTTTTCCTTTTTCTTTTCTAAGCGTCGTAAAATATAAACTCATTTTTTAAATATTGATTCTAATTTTTAAATGAAATATTTAAAATGTGTTGTACCTAAGTTTACTTATTTAAATAACTCTCTTTTACCGGCTTGCCGTAAAAAAATCAGCACCAATTGGTGTCGGTTTCAGCAACTTCGGACACTTGTTACTACACTTTTAGTACTCTTCAACGTCGGGTTTGTTAAAATTAAAAAGTTTGTACAACTTTTTAATTTAGTTGAAGTTTATTATTCGCGTGTCGCGTGTGGCGTTGCGTCTCGCAGCGCGTCAGACGTTTTTTATGTTTACGGTTGCGGCGGCGCGTCAAGCGGCACTTATTACCACACGTGTAAACACAAACATATGGAAATATACGATGGTTTTCATAGAGATGCGAGACGGAAAGAGAAGTGCCCGCGTCAAATCCTCAAGCGAGTAGCGGCGCACGCGGCGGGCAGCGCTGTTGTAAACACTGGACCACTTTTTATATTAAATAATTCACTTTTTAACATAGAATTTTCTTCTAAAAAAAGTCGATTATATCTTACTCCATTGTGACGATAACTACGTCTGCGTTGTGTCCACAATATTCCACATTGTGTCCATAATTTCCACATAAAGACTGGCAAGAAGGTTCCGCCACGGCCATCGCTTAACCGGGAATTGCCGCTGCGTGCGCCGCCGCGATAAACGCCGCGTGAGACGCGTCAATGCCATCCGCGAGCTCGGCCGCACAAAACGCATAAACTCAAGTAAACGCGTGTAAAATCGCTTCTCCGTAAACGCACTCATATAACGCCATATGCTTGAATTTAGTGCGGGCCGCGCCGCCAAATGCAAAGCGCGACGCGCCGCGTCACCGTAAATGAGGCCTTAGGTAGGTGTTATTTATAATGTTTTAATAGTGGAAGAACATTAAGTCTCTAGGAATGCAAAAGCACTAGCAAGAATATACGTGTACGTACCCGTACGTAGTGCGTTAGGTTTTAACGGAGTTATTTGTTGAAAATAAAATAGTAAATACCTTCACTCATAAAATAAAAGTATTTTTTTTAACCAAGCGACTGTCCTATACACCATAAAATATCATGAAAAACGTTCCACCCGTGCTCATGTTATAATAAATTATGCAAATATAACGCAACTTTCTCGGAGGCACTAGCGGTCCCCCGCGACTGGCGTAGCAGCGTGATATTTTATACCTTAAAGCCTTCCTTGATAAATAAGCTATCCAACAACAAAATAATTATTCAAATCGGTTTAGTAGTTCCTGAGATTAGCGCGTGCAGACAAACAAACAAACTCTTGAGTTTTATTATACAACCATAGATTTAAGACGCAGCGTAGGACGTCCACCGACAAGATGGACAGACCACCTTGTAAAGATCGAGGGTCAAATTGGATGCAGACCGCTTGTGATCGGTCGCCGTGGAAAGCCTATGTTCAGCAGTGGACGTCCTTTGGCTGATAATGATGATGATGATAGATTAAAAAATAGAAGAAGATAAAAGTAGACAGGTTCGTACACATTTCGTTGATAATGAGGTTTATTCCAGGAGTGCAGTTGTCCTGCCAGCAGATCAGGCAGTTCGTGGACGGGCACAATCTGCATCGGCAAGACGCGGCCCTGGGTCACATACCGCGCCAACCCGCTGCTGCTGATATGCATGCTATTGTAAAGCTATTTTTTGTTGCTATTTACTCTTTAGCTTTTTAGTTAAACTAAAAGGTCTGTCCTGGCAGCAAATAAAGCAGTCTATCAGTTTGTGGACGGGCACCACTTGCACTTGCTTGCAGAGTGTGCAATGCATAGAACAATTTTCACACCATGTCGAAATACTTAAGTTCTGGTCAGCGTGTGAGTGATATTTCATACGAAATTACTTTGCATATTTCAATTATTCGATGGTTAGTGCATATGTGTCGATCGTAAACCCAGCCCTAAGTACAGCTTTTTACCCGACTGCGCCAGAAGGAGTGTTACGTTTTTAAGTGTTTTTTTTTTTAATAGTTGAATCTTATTTTTATACATTGCAATTATGATGTCTGTAGAAACAAATCACTAAATAATATACTCCAAGTCTCTGGCACCTACCCACTTTTAAACGAAAATCGCTGGCACACGACGGAAAACGGGCCTCACTTCAAACAAAAGCCGACGCAATTTGAGAAACGTCGACTGAACGTCCTTGAAATAAGAAAAAGTTAAATCAAAGAAAACAAAAAAAAAACAGATGCTCGTTTAATATTTCATTCCATATTCATATTTCCACGCCCATTTCAGATTTGGGACGAGGAGCTGGCGGAAAAGGCCGCTTGTTGGGCCGACCATGGCTTGTTTGGCCACAACCCCGACAGGACCGTGCGTGAGTGATGTTCACGTATCTTGATACGCTTATTAGTTATGGTATTAACTATGGTTAAAGGATCTCCTCCTTTGGCGCGATGGGTTAGGGATAGGTTGTAATAGGTAAACTTGTTCTTTTCATAACACAGTCCGAAAATTACCTTCTAAATCGGTAAAAAACTGACTGTGCTGAACAAATGATCGAGTATTGTGCATTTCACTGTTACTACGGTGACTTCATTGTTAAAATTACACGTTCGAAAGTATGTATGTTGCATCCTTACAGTGAAGCAGCTGAATCGATTTAATGAATTTAAAAATAAATTAAATATGATTTGACTGTGCAGAATCACAGGGAAAAGTACATGGGAAATATTTCCTGTATATTTTTCAGCATAAGGCCAGCAGGGGACTGCAAGAGTTTAGAAAAAAACATATTAGTATGAAGAAAATACTATTTCATTTTTACGAATATCATGTTAAACAGTCTAGTAAATCTCATTTTGCAGTTTCAAACCGTTGGGACCAAATAGGAGAGAATATATACTATTCAAGCATTTACTCACCTTTCGGCCCAGTGACCCCGAATCTTGAAGAGGCCATGAATAGCTGGTTCAGCGAGTTTATGAACTATAGCTTTGAACCATACTCATTGGACATAGCTCAAGCAGTTGGACACTACACACAGGTAAGTAGATATGACGCTGATAATTGGGCCAGGCGATGCATGAACTGCCTAGGCGTCATATTGATACGCTGATTTAATCAGATGGTTGCCACAAATACATGGGATGGATAACATAAAATTACTTTAGCCTTTAATAGAAACACGATTACCTCTGCTTGCTTAAAATTATTTAAGAAAATTTCACGCTAAGTTATATTTAAAAAAAAAAACTTACTAAGAAGATGATACTATTAAGCAAGAGGATTATTGAGGACGATCGAAGCCTTTTCGCGAAATTTTATGAGTATAAATTTAAACCAACAAGCAAATTCGATTACTCGTTGAAACTTTTCAAATTCGTGTTTTAAACGTAGGCGAATTGGAAATTTTGTTCAAGGTTCTACCTTTTTCCAATAGAATATAAGAGAATTTGTTCCTTAATTTTAAAAAGTTTTTATATATTTTAGATGGTGTGGGCAGGGTCGACCAGGCTGGGCTGTGGTATCTCACAAAAGAGAGACAACGATTATGTGACGTCACTTTTCGTGTGTGATTATGGGCCAACGTAAGTATTCTCATTATTTAGACACTTAATACTCATCCATACCTGAGTTTCATATCATCAATCTTTTTACTGTTTGTTGTTAAATAGGTAATGCGGCTGTGCTGCGATTGGGATACATTTTTTTTCCTTGGAGATTTAAAAGAAAATATTTTTATAAAGATCTTGCTCGCCACAAAGTTAATTTAGGTGGAGAAAACCAAACAGCGTTTTTCACCTAATATTCTTTCTAAAGGACAAAAGTCGGCTCATTAGTTGCCTCTCTATTTTGTTGACAGTTTTTCGAGATATTTTAGGTGACACAGGATATCCTCAAGCAAGCTGAAAAGTTTGATTCGTATCTTAGAGGGGTAGGTAAGTTATTTTTTCCTATCGCACTCGTCTGGATCAAAGGAATACGTTTAATAACATTAAAACTTCTTCAAGTTAGTTATGTTCATCTTCATCAATGATAATTAAGTTAATTTTGATGACTGCCTCGGTGGTGCAGCGGTCAGATGGTCGCACTTAAGCGATGACTGCATCTGAGGTCCCGGGTTCGATCCCCGGATCGGGTCCATAATATCTACCTGGGTTTTTCGAATCAAAAATTCCGCCCGGCGTTTGGAAGTTGATGGTGTTTCAACCCCGTGCCTCAGAAAGCATGCAAAGCCGTTGGTCCTGCGCCTGATCTCTCTCCGGTCGTATCAGATTGCTGTCCCATCGGGCTATGAGAAAAGAATAGAGTAACCCTATGTCCTAGCAGTCAGTTAGTTGTGTGACCGGCCACCTTAATCGACGTCAGCTTGGGGGCCTATTATTATTATTATATTGATGATTACGCTGATATCTTCTGCTCAAATGACAAATGGGTTTTGTGTTCGTTGTTTTTACGAGAGCAAAAACTCTATTGAACGCTATATGCTTACTTTCTATTCAAAATGGCATTTTACATACTGCGACTTTTAGCAGCGATGCAGTCGATATGCAGAAGCTGTAAATTGTCAAATAATGTACTGAATTTTGGCGACTGCATCGATACTAACGAGCGTTAGCATTGATGCATTCGCGCTTCTGCATCGATGCCAACGCGCGACTGCATCGCTGCTGAATTAAATCAGTTCATTGCGTAAGTCGCGACGCTGAAGCGCGTTTTCAAAACGCGCGACTGCATCGATGCTAGAAGTCGCAGTGTGTAAGGAGTCTTAGCTCTACAGCGCGAGTCAAAGGAGTCTCAATATTGCAATCGCTAGGAGTCGTTTAGTTCCGATTGCTACTCCATTGCACTAATCGTTTCGTTAGTCCGTTCATCTTATCAGCCTAAAAAACTGCTTTGTCACAGGAAGGAGAGACGATTAAGCTAATAGCATTGTCCTAGAAGTCCTTTTCATTCACAGGTCCTTTTATTATAAAAATAAGGCCCGATATTTTTTATGCATATTGCTTATCTTTCCATGATCACTTACAACAGAATAGTGTGATATATTTGTCGCTCTTAATATACCTACATATGTTTTGGGCTGTTTCACAAAATATCGCATGTAGGTAGTAATGGTCAGATAATGTTACTAATTCCTTATTTAGGATATTGTTAAATAGGCTGTAAATGAAGCAACTACGTCAGAATATCACATAGTCTCAGCCAGAATCGAAAGAATAGACAAGTTTTCCTCTAGGTACTGAAGTTCCAGTCTTTCAATCAATTTGTACACTTATCTGGAACAATCTAGCTAGTTGTAATCCACAAAGCTATCTCCTAATTGAGCGCAGTACAAAGGGACAATAACTCAAACCTCAGTCGTTCCTTCAGATTGGCTCTGGGCTCGAGGACCGGTGTCTTTGCACACTCACGACCCGCTATAGTAGGGACTAGGGATGCGCAAATTTACTACTTATATAATATATGTCTCTAACTAAATAAACCGCAGCTTATAAAGGCAGCTTAATAGACGAATAATGAAATCTCTGCGACATGACATTCGTTCCTTTAACACGACTAGTGTTAAAGAAACAATAGAGCGAAACCAAGGCTCCAAAGTGTTTGCAAGGGACATGTCTATTGGGCAAAGCCTGTTGACGAAGCTTAAGACGGAGGACGGCAGTGTAGCGTCGACGAAAGCAGAGGTTTTGAGGGAGATCGAAAGGTTTTATGGACAGTTGTACACCTCAGTAGCCAAACCCGTTGATAGCTCGACCGGAGACCCACGAGCTATCCTGACCCGACACTACACTGAAGACATCCCGGACATCAGCCTCTACGAGATTAGGATGGCCCTGAAACAGCTTAAAAACAATAAGGCACCTGGCGAGGACGGAATCACAGCAGAGCTCCTGAAAGCGGGTGGAACACCGGTACTTAAAGTCCTTCAGAGACTCTTTAATTCCGTTCTGCTAGAGGGCATCACGCCTGAGGCATGGAACAGGAGTGTGGTGGTGTTGTTTTTCAAAAAAGGAGACAAAACCTTATTGAAGAACTATAGACCCATCTCACTCCTGAGCCATGTCTACAAGCTGTTCTCAAGGGTCATCACGAATCGTCTCGCACGTAGGTTTGATGACTTCCAGCCTCCCGAACAAGCCGGATTCCGAAAAGGCTACAGTACCATAGACCACATTCATACGCTAAGGCAAATTATACAGAAGTCCGAGGAGTATAATATGCCTCTATGTTTAGCTTTTGTGGACTATGAGAAGGCCTTTGATTCGATCGAAACTTGGGCGGTGCTTCGGTCTCTTCAGCGGTGTCACATAGACTATAGGTATATAGAGGTGTTAAAGTGTCTATATAACAACGCCACCATGTCGGTCCGAGTACAGGAACAGAATACGAGGGCGATTCCATTGCGAAGAGGTGTAAGACAGGGCGATGTTATATCTCCGAAACTGTTTACAGCGGCATTGGAAGACGCCTTCAAGCTCCTGGAATGGGAAGGATTCGGCATCTCCGTCAATGGCGAATACATAACACACCTTCGGTTTGCCGATGATATAGTCGTTGTGGCAAAGACGCTGGATGATCTAGGCACTATGCTCGAAGACCTCGACCGAGTATCCCAACAAGTGGGTCTTAAAATGAACATGGAGAAGACGAAAATTATGTCGAGCTCCCTTGTTGTACCCACTCCAGTATCCATTGGGAACTCAACTCTCGAAGTTGTCGACGAGTACGTCTACCTGGGACAAGTGATCCAATTGGGTAGGTCCAACTTCGAGAAAGAGGTCAATCGACGAATCCAACTCGGCTGGGCAGCGTTCGGGAAACTGCGCAAGAGCGTCTTCTCGTCTCAATTACCTCAGTGTCTGAAGACGAAAGTCTTCAATCAGTGTGTGTTACCAGTGATGACATACGGATCCGAAACGTGGTCTCTTACTATGGGCCTTATAATAAAGCTCAAAATTACACAACGAGCGATGGAGCGGGCTATGCTCGGTGTTTCTCTACGAGATCGAATCAGAAACGAAGAGATACGTAGAAGAACCAAGGTAACGGACATAGCCTTGAGAATCAGTAAGCTTAAGTGGCAGTGGGCAGGGCACATAGCGCGAAGAACTGATGGCCGTTGGGGCAGGAAAGTTCTAGATTGGAGACCCTTCGACCAAAGACGCAGCGTAGGACGTCCACCAACAAGATGGACAGACGACCTTAAAAAGATCGCAGGATCAAACTGGATGCAGACCGCTAGTGATCGGTCGCTGTGGAAAGCCGTGGGGGAGGCCTATGTTCAGCAGTGGACGTCCTTTGGCTGATTATGATGATGATGATGATGAAATAAACCGTTTTTACGCGTCTCACTTTACTATCTCATTAAGCTGAAACTAGCATGCAGTATACATAAAGTAAACGAACCGAAATAATAGAGAAAACACTAATTTTGAGCTAAATATGTCTGTAAAGAAATGTAATACGAAAATAAATCATATTAACTTAGTCAAGTACCTCTCAGTACAGATATGCATTTTCTCAATTCTTAAGAGACGTCGTATAATCTTCACCTGCAAATTTATCCGTGTAAGTAAAGGATCATTTTATTAATTTCATCCTCCTTTTACATACGAACATTACATAGTTGGCAAGACCACAAACAAAACAAACAAGGGATTAACCTATTTTGTTCAGCCATGGTGCAATGATGCGCGTTCAGTGATCCATTTTACGAGTACCTTTATAACTGGCAACAGTTTAAAACTAAAGGTAATTATATATGTTGGTATCCAAATGTTAAATTGTACTAAAAATAGCAGTATTTATGCGAAGGCGCAGTAAAATTTCGCATAAAATATTAACTGTGTTCTTGTTATAACGAGTCATGATTTTATCAGGCTTCGCCCATCCCTATCAAACAGACGTATTTTCTGCCGTAATCCCCTACCGGCCGATATAAAGCATCTGCAGTATATTACAGTTTATCTATCTGATCAATTACTTTTTTTCTAGTGGCAACTTTATCGAACAGACCCCGTATACGGCCAGCTCCTCGAAAGGACATTTGCAATGCCACGAAGAAGACTGTAAGAAGTTATATGGACCAAATTGTTAAACAGTTTTGTAAGAAATAGTAGTAACTTGTAAAAATAAATAATTTAATTCATCTTCAGCAACGTTCCGTAATTAGGTTACTGTCGTTTAATGTACAGCTCGCAAGTTTACTGATTCTAACCAAATAACATTTCTATGGAACTCATGTCTGAGTATGTAGTATTTTTGCATTGTTGTACTTTCAGTAGGTATACATTTACTGTATAGTACTATTGTTTTCTTTATTTTGTACTGTTATAATATTAATATTGTGTTTAAAAATATACGAAATGTTTGATTTCATAATTTTAACCACGCATTCTCCTTTATTTGCGATTTTTCAATGTGTTTAAAAAAATATACTTCTTTGAACCCACTTTGATACAAAGATCAAACATTTTAATTATAGGCAATTTTTAAAATAAGTTTGAATACGCCAATACCTACATCCTATTTTTTTATTTTACGCGGAATTCGATCGAAATAAGATAGTGCGTCTGATCTAAGGATGCATACCCACCATACGTTTTCTTAGATACATATTTCGTAGACACTAATCGTAGCTTGTAGTCTCTAATACTAGTACTCGTATTTCGTAGCTTCTTTATAACCACATGATGGCCAGTTTTATCATGAAAATAATATTTTACCACACGGGAGTGACTCAAAAAAGATAACTGAATTATGTGAATACTAAACGTCTATATTAAGCGTGATTTCCATTTATTTTTAATTACTTAGATTTCAAACGATAACCACACGCCATATTCAAACGAGTTATTCAAATTCCAGTTTATAGTGAATTGTGCAAATTGTGTCTCTAGTATTTTATCGTTTTACTTAAATACAATTTGTATCCAACAAAAGCAATTCATAACGTCTCATAAGTAGATATACACTTAATTCCTTTCATATGTGTAGAGCCATTAAGTAAAATCAACATCAAACGTAAGCGGATTTCGTAAATTGCCTTATGAAGCGCAAAAACTATGCTTTATCATATTGCTGTGCCGCATATTTCTTCATATCGTTTATCTGAGGATATTTCAAAAAGTCAAGAGGTAATCGAAACTCGGAGATTAGGAAGGTACTCATAGCCCGAATTTTCGGGCCATTGCGTGCAACTTTTTATGAAAACATTTCCCGTTATTCTGTATTCGTTCATCCGTAAGCTACGAAGGTATTCTTCGGAATATTACAAATCCGTAACGTTACCTACTTTGTGTGCTTAGCGTAGGAAGTGAAACGAGAGAGATTGACGTGAACCTGCTTAAATATTTTTTGTATCTATGTTACGTCCTATATCAGTCATTTGTCGACCGATTCGAAATTTTTTTTCGCCTACCTAGAGGGTATTGGGATCTGATGATTGAATCTTGGTGTAATCGAGGGAAACCCTCAAATTTTAAACGCACGTATAGTTTTTTTTTTTAAATAGAATCTTACTATTCACGTGTTGTTACGTCTGAGAGTCAACATCTTGTGGAGCCGAGTTGATGGTAGAACTCCTTAACGCTTAAGAGTTCAGTAATTATAATGACAGAACTTATGATAGATAATTTGTAGCTTCTTAAAGAACAGAGTCATTAGGTGCAAATTCTCCCCTCCCCCCTCCCCTTTCCTGTAATCACTAAAAATAACCGACTTCAAAACTTAGTGCATTTTGGTTTTGAAGTCGGTTTTTTTACTTTTTTTTAAAGTTAATTTTTCTTTGTCTTCTTTCAACGATCGACAATCTTAGAGATAGATAGGTACAAGTATATCAAATAACATGATAATTTATGAGTGTTTACGTGTGAGTAAACACTTCAAAATTTGTTTTATAATAAATGTAAGATGTATGCGTAAATGGTAACAAATTATTTTGTAGGGCGAAAGAAAAACAAGGTTAGCCCTTTGGTCCGCCGCTACCCTATGTAATGACCGCCCATATTGACGCTTGTTCTCGGAAATTGTGTTTGTTTCGGATCGGAAAATGGACACATCTTATGTCTGCGTACGTGTACATCAACTTTATCCGCCTCTCGATCTTAATCCAGTAATAAACAAATCCTTTGCTGCCTGCGGACTACGCGTTATTAGCTATTTCTGGATCAACTTATATGCCTTATTTTAATTTGGTTCAGTCAAATACATTTCAGTTACATTGAGAAAAAAAGACATAGAATAATGGGATAAAAAATTTCTAGTTATATGAATGTATGAATGATAATAATAATAATAATAATAAATATTCTTTATTGCACAAGTAAGGACACAAGAAACAATAACAATACAGGCAAATCATTAATTTGTACAATATTGGCGGTCTTATCGCTGGAAGCGATAAGGGATCGCTTCCAGTCCAGACAACCATTTACAATACATTGCCGTTACTGAAAAATATCATCACAACACTAAAAAGCTTTTATTCGCGTTTTTGTATCTGGCACAAAAGTATGTTGAAAGCGATACGCACTGGTATGAATATGCAAATGGCCTCTGCATTCGGTCGTGCGATGTTCCAACGATAAATTAAATTCTGCAAAAATACCTGGAAAAATCGTCTGATATAGTACCGTAGGCCCTGTAAAACATTTTGAATTAAATTTCGCGAATAGTTCCAGTCTATTTATTAGTAAAACTATTGGTTTAAAATTGTTAGGAATAATAAAATATGAGTTCTCATTGAACTCCTTTTGTAGCCTCGGATAAAAATGACTGACACAGAATATCGTTTTAAATACAATAACATAGTTTTTTTACTGGAAGAATACTTAACTATTTCGTGTATGATACTTGAAACTTCTTTTTACAAGTCCTGCTATGTATCTAAGACTTCTGAAAAACGCAAAGCTCTTTCGAACACAAAGTTCATTAATAAACCACCAGCTTCAGACACCAAACGTGAACAATTCTAGGTTTAATCTATCACGGAAGTCTGATCTTATCCAAGCTAAATCCTATTTCCACGGGAATTCGCTTGAATAATTGAATTGCATGTGCAATACATTGAGTAGTGTAGTGTAGGTCGGACTTTAAGTTACCAAATTTATTTATTTTGGATTGATAGATGAATTTTAACAGGTTTATGATTTCAAAACGAAAGTTAAAATTCATATGAATGGACTTTTCGATATCGAATTTCAAATAATGTTAGATTTAAGGACGGCAACCGGTAAAATAGATAGATGAACTGAATCACAACGATCGCGGGATCATACTGGATGCAAACCGCTTGCATCCAGTCACTTTGAAAAACTGTGGGTAAGGCCAATGTTCAGCAGTGTGTCGTCGTACGTGCTTTGGCTGATAATGAGGGTAATGATGATTACTTAATGTAATAAACTGACAACTAAACGTACTCATTGGTTAACATAATAAAATAAATGAGTAGCTGGTACTTATTTTGTGTAAAGTAAGATGAGGAAGAAGAAAAAAATAATTAAAAAATATATAACCCCTTAATAAAACTTTCTGAAAAGCTTAAAAATAACACATTCGTCTTCTATTTAGGAGAAACAAGTTCTTTTGGGGTATATGCATGATGTTAAGCTTTGTTACCTACACCAACAGTCTACGCCATCATTAAGGCGGTTTTTTAACTTTTATTTCATGAGTTTAAGTTATATTACTCACATATCACAAACTAATGGACCAACTTTGATGAAACTTACACTGTACCCTAAGTTGAACTATGCCTGATTGCATTTTAAAAGAATCATCTCGCTAGGACTTTCGAGGAATCCTTAGGCAAACATATATACCTTTTCTTACGAAATTGTGCACACGCGCTAGGAAGCCTTAATAAATCTACACACAAAAAGGTTATCATGTATGTATAAAATAAATATTCCAGTACTTCTTCCTCGGTAAGTAAAATATGTCAAGGTAAAACTTAATAAAACATCAGAACGCAAAGTTTTGTACATTAAATTGAAAAATATTTCTTAGAAACTTTGGTGTTGAAGTAAGACTGAATTTCCTTTTCTCATTCAGCTTCACTTCTAGCGATTGCATTTTTTTCATTTGTCCTCTGCAACACTCCTTAGGATTTATGCTGATATTTTATTATTATGATCTTACTAATTACTTCAATGTTAAAATAAGGTTCACAAAACTCTAATAATGACTAGCATTGGATCAAAGCAAAATGCTAATGCGAGTTCAGGCAGACTCTGTTTAAACCATCCTAATTTCTTTTCTCCCGTTTTCTAAAACTAACATGATAACAATTGGATTGAACCTAAACATGGATTGTATGACTGCAGAAACACGGAGAGTGTACACACAACACACAATAGTACAGAAGGACTAGTAAATGTGCCTGTATGTAGAGGTAGTTTTCTCTAAAAAGATCATATTTCTCACGCTCGAACTACAAGCCAAATCACCTATGGTTATGGTATGGTTATCTGGTATTTGTAACACAAGAAAGAAATTTCTTAGTACATAACCACCTGACAAATGAAACATTCTGGATATAATGCTTGTAGCAAACTTAGTAACGTTTTATAGGACTGCCTCTGTGTCGCAGCAGTTAGAGGGTCGCACTTTTAAGCGACGGCTGCGCCAGAGTTCCCGGGTTCGACCCCCGGGTCGGGCCAAAAATATGTACCTGGGTTTTTCTGTTCAGAAATTGGTAAAACAGCCTTGAGTTTGGAAGATGACGGTGTATCATCCCCGTGCCTCGGAAAAGCACGTAAATCACCATGTCTTCCTGAAATACTAGGAAGATAAAATTTGGAGTTTACTCGTAACTTGAAATTTAAGCCCATTATTTTGAGTTTGAGATGATTTTGAAGTCAGTTTGTGAGTAAAGTTAGGACGCGTAAGGTTAAAAGCTTTACTCGTGAGATCTCATAACTTTTTGACACTGAAAGCAATACGATCTCGGCTTTTGGTGACATTTTACATGAAAATGTTTTTGGTGGGATGTAAAGTGTACCGAAGTATAATATCGGAACCTTCTGTTTTCAGCAGTCAGTTGTTGAAGTAACAAAGATGGTTGTCACCACGACGCGTCAGCTCTCGGATGTAAACAAACAAATTGACCAATAAGAGTCTGACGAAATAAATTAAATACCTTCTTTTTCCGAAGCTTATATCCGAAAATTTTCTGTAAATTGTATTCGATAGTGCGAGGAGGAGAGAAGAGAAAGAGGTGAGAGGGGCCCTTTCCACAAACTACTCACTATCAGATAGCTTTTCACTCTCATCAATTCGGTAAGACGGCAGATCTGACATGACCGATGAGAGATCAGGCGCAGGACCGCGTGCTTTTCCAGGCACGGTAGTGTCATCACCACCAACTCCCAGACAAACACAGAAACTTTCAGCCCTACCCAGTATTCGATCTCGGGACCTCTTGGTCAGCATCCAGCGATCCAACCGCTAAACCAACGAGCCAGTCAAACTAATGAGTCGGATGAAGTGTTGATTTTTAGGAGCAATCGAAGAATTGTAAGTATAATTGTGACCCAAATAACACTATGTTTTTTATGTACGAATACAAACCAAAACGAAGCAGTAATTAGAACTCGTATAATTAAGGAATTCCGCGAATACAACTCATTAAGTACACTCGTACACATTCACGCGTGTCTATATTTACGTAGTTCTAGTTTACTTTCTTGGTTGGTAGTATCTACTCTGCCTCTCAAAAGTTTTTCGCCGACTATTTAGGTATGAATACTTACAACAGCAGCAGTAGCTTAGAGTCGATTTTAACAACGTCAGATAGGACTTATCCGACCGAACAAGAATAAAACGACCGGTTTTAAAGTGTAATTTCAGTAAATGATTTCTGACAAATAGGTGTCGTTTTCGAATTCAACGTTTTGTATTTTATTCGAGGAATATTTCTTGTCTAACGTTGGTTAAATCGACTCTTAGTCCACCGTACTGTCAATATATCCGTTATGAACGCGTCTTTCTTTGTCATCGTCAAAGAAACTGATAACAACAGAACGATTTCACATAAAGTTAGCTAACTTCTGTCTGTCTTGTCTGTGCAAGAGACCCTAATAATTTTTAATTTTTTTTTTTAATAATCCTGCGCTTATTAGGTGTTGTGACGATAATATTAATACTGAAATCTTACTCGAGCTACCTTTATAAAACTTGTCCTAATAGTATAATTTGATAGCTTAAGTTAGAGTTATGATTTTCCTACTAAAGTGACGCTAGTGTGCGCGTTAAAAATCCGGGGAGCCCCTTAAATTAAATGTAATACAGCTTTATTTTTCCTACATCATACTAAATGACGATGAAATTAAGTCAATCTGTAAATTAAAAATTAAAATTAAAGGTACACAACATACCAAATCCATCTACGTCATATCGGTTTTAACAGAAAGTTCATAACGAAGGCAAGGAATGTGAAATCGGGCACTTTGTACTGTGAACACTGTGAACTATGCCCGCTTTTTTCGATTTTCCTAAACTTTTAGTTGACACTTATAGCCACGGGCAAACTGTCAAGACTAGGTGATATAATTCCTAATAGATTCACAGATATATACAAAAACACAGGCGGGCAGGGTTATCTCCTATATCTGTCATCTTTGCCCACCCCTTTAATATCTCAGCATATGAGCTCTACGGCTTTGATTTTAGGACATATTGTTAGGAAATGGCAAACACTGTATGCCATCACATTTTCAAAGAATCAGAACCCTATTTAAAGTTGTTTTATGACGATGAACTAAGGTTTATCGCATTAAATGGGTAAGGGTAAGCCCTTTCTCTCACATTTAGTCCGACTTTCATACTAAGGTAATTTTGGGGTTAGGGCTGTTTATCAGAAGAAAATAAAAATCTTTGATCAGAAAACTCTTCAGGTTTGTAATATTCGTATTATTGGTTATGATACATCAACGTAGAGTGCTTCATTTGATATTAATTTTCAGATATTTTTATCAAAGTGTCAACCCTAGTAACATTTAAGAGCGGGGCAATTGTCAACCTCTGTCTATTAAATGGTTGGTTGCATTGATTACACAAATTTCTCGTTAGTTTAGAGGTAAATTTGAAGCAGAAAATGATTAAATGCAGCACCAATGAATGTCCTACACTTTATAAAAATTGATCCTGTCTGTGCAGCTTTTTCTGACAATGAAGACAGATACCCGAATAAAACAAGGTGCCATTGTAATAGTCAGTGTTGCTTAATCATATGTTCTAGTTTTCTATGGATATATTACAAAGTTTCCATTTGCTATTAAAAAAAAAATGCACTCCGGGAGTGCCGGCAGAAGTGAAAACTTGAATATCAACGTTGTGCATTTTTGATTTTTTGGAATAGTTAGGGAATAATTTGAAATGAATTGCTCTTATTATCAATATAAAAGTACTATCATTTTTGTGATAGAATACAGTAATAATAATAATAATAATATATTTTTATAGAATACAATATTTATTTATTGCGCTATCGTACACAAACATTACAATTTATATTATATTAAATTACATTAAAAAGTTTATCTCTCAGAAAAATCAACTTACATCCATAATTTCGCCAACCGTCTTACGGTTTTTCGATCAGCCCACGTGTCCTGACGCGAGTTTCACATTTTTCCTTCATCCCACAAAAGTGCTCAACGCCGCTAAAGAAGTTTTCACTTAAAAAAAACTATAGGCAGATTTAGTTCACTTTCGTGTTTGGGCAAAGTTGTCTCCCAAGGGCAAAGTTGTACGGTTCCACGGTACAAGTTGCATACTGAGGAACGCTATGTACATTAAATTAACAGATTTATTTTAGTAAAAAGAAAAACGAGAACATTCCGTTTCCAACAAAGAAAAGTTCGTTGAATTAGCACATTCCGCGTCGTGCACAACAAGGATCGCGAAACTTTGACCTGGGTTAAATACCGCTTGTGTCTCCGAGAGTTAAATTTAGTTAATGTTAAGAAGTTAATGTTTCCAATTCTCAAGAACGAATTGGCGGAGTGCTCCTCGCTGCTTGCCGTGAAATGTCACAGATTAAATTCAAATTCTCGTTTAACTTGGGTGGTTTTTGTTCAACATTATTGTTTTAAGGGATTTCACAATTACGTTTTCATGACAGCCAAGTTTTTTCTGCAGTTTCTTAACTAAAAATATTTCTATTAATACTTCTTGAGACATGGGAATTGACGGAACATTGTATCATAAATAGATATTTATTATAACTTTGTATACAAGCAAACGACGCCTTAACGGAAATAAATAATGTACCTACGAGTAGTTCTTATTTTTTTCCAGCATTTCGTTACGATTATTATCAGGTCATCGCGATCACTTCCTTGTTCGATAGAAAATCCTGATTTTACTATTCCCGCTTATCGATGAAATTGCCCCGCTTGTTTTTCTTTAAGAGGCTGGAAGTGGGTCTGAGTCAACTTCGTTTTGGATGAATTTGCGTGCCTTCGGGTAAACAGCCCTCGAGTCTGTTAGCTTTTTATTTTGCAGTAATTGGATCTGCGACACGGTAAGCGGATAGCGGCCGAATAAGACACATAAAAAATAGAGTCGGCTAGTCGTGTTATAACTAGATTTCGTGGCTTAAACAGCGTGTGGCCTGCAATATAGATACTTAGTAGTAGTGCAGTATACTTAGTTATCTTGGCTTAGTAACAGTCCTCTAAAAATCTTTAACTTAAAAATATAGTAATTCAAAGTTATAATCCCTAAGCAGTGCATATCAAAATCGCTAACTCGCCGTCATAAATGACAATATCAAGTTCTTTGACTGTACACATTTGTAAGTACAAATTATCTGAAAATTATTGAGTAGGTTTAGTTATTTTTTTGTTAATTCGTGGTATTGATAAGTTTTTTCTTGTTGAAGTGAAAACTTGTTTAGCGGCGTTGAGCACTTTTGTGGGATGGGGGAAAAATGTGAAACTCGCGTCAGGACACGTGGGCTGATCGAAAAACCGTAAGACGGTTGGCGAAATTATGGATGTAAGTTGATTTTTCTGAGAGATAAACTTTTTAATGTAATTTAATATAATATAAATTGTAATGATTCTATTTTTTAAGAAGCTACAAATTACCTATCATAACTTCCGTCATCATAATTATTGAATTCTTAAGCGTTAAGGAGTTCCACCATCGGCTCAGCCCCACAAGGTGTTGACTATCAGACGTAACAACACGTCAACATTAAGATTCTAGTAAAGAAACACTATACGTGCCTTTAAAATTTGAGGGTTTCCCTCGATAACACCAAGATCCCATCATCAGATCCCAAAATGGAAAAAATGGGACCAACTAGAAGGTACACCCTTTAAGTAAGCGAAAAAAATTTTCGATTTGGTCGACAAACGACTGAGATATGAGGTAACGTACATAATACATACAAAAAAAAACATACAGTCGAATTGATAACCTCCTCCTTTTTTGAAGTCGGTTAAACATAGAGATAAAAGGGAATAACGAGTCAATGTATCTGAGTCTTTAGAATAATATTAAGGGCCTGTTGACCGGCGACAAATAAGTAAGATGTCATTTCGTATGAAGTATTAGGATTATTGTGAAAGAGTCTTTAAGAATAACAAACCAAGTGTCGGAAGCCTGAAGAAGGCAACGGTCGCTAAACAACAGGGAAAGCCATCTGTTTTGATAGTAGCTTAAAGGCGGCGCTACGGTGTATGGTAGGATTACCTACTCAATTTGCGTAGGAGGTTCCAAGCCTAATGCACCGCGGCGCCTGCACGGAGCAAACATACGAGTATGCCTAGGTGCTTATTACTTACGCTGCTTACATGGGAAGCGACCTGGAATGAAAAACAAAGAGTGTTGATCGTTATTTAAAGTAGGTATACTACATGTGCACTTTTCACCTTATGTAGGTAAAAAAAAATCTAATAAATACAGAATCAGGTAACTGTAAAAATTAACGACCTACTTGTTTTGATGCTCATCAAAAAAAATATTGCATAGACTAGCAAAACGCCTATTTTATCTCTGTCAATACATATGATTGACTGGTAGATAATGAATGCCAACAGCATTAAGTCAGCCATATGTAACCTTTTGTGCATCATGTTTATAATAAATAAATAAAAAATACAAGTAGTGATCAGTAACCACGCCCTGCACCATAACCGGCAATACTGAGAGTCCTTTGTATAGAGAAACCAAACCTCCAATCCAATCAAGGCAGCTCAAACCAGGTTGAAAAGAGCAGATGGTCAGGTTAACACAGTGTCTGGTTGAGTGGACAAACTCCCATTAAACGTGGCCCGCGGCTATCTCGCTGCACAGCTGCCGCATTAGGCCGTCTAATGGAAGCGCTTACAGCCGCTGCATTCAATACCGATGCCCGTTAACGCAAACTGCCGCCTCTAGCGTTGTGGTTATTGTCATTTTTCTAGGATCGAAAAAATCCAATTGGCGAGGTTTTATTGAGTTTTCTTGGAGGACCGGTACAGCGAAAATTCATATTGCTATCTGAACTGTACGTGAACAGTTATTACGAAAAAAATTCTGAAAATTTTACCATGTTTCTTAGGAAAAAACTACAAGTACTAATAAAAGATTATCTTGAAAAAAAATTATCTCATCAGCGGCGGCTTTGTTATGCTATTTAATACATCCTGCACTCGTACAAAACAGACGTTAGACAGGATATTGAGGAAAAAAGAAGTTTGAATTTGAATGACGAATGCAGAAAATGATGTTATGAATTAAATTTGAGAAGAGTGAGAGAGCTATAAAGTTATCGGATAGAAACTGTGAGAGAATACAAAGTACCGAATTGATATACACTGCTGTAATAAAGAAGTAGGTACACCTAAGTTATTGCTGTTTTTCTGCCCATTTCTCTTCGTGTATTATCATGTGTAATTATACCATTACTATGCCGAAAAGTGTATAAACCAAATTGGATACCTTCTGAATTCGAATGATTAGACGAGCAATTTCCTTTGTTTACTGCAAGAGTCACGTTGAGAGAATGCAATGCCTTACTTCTTTACAAGTTATCTGTATATTCGACTATAGCCGTTTCTTTCTTTAACACTAGAATTATGGGTGGAGTAAGTGTGACAGCAAAATACGTAAATGCGGAGATCGTCTTCCCTGACCAAATGTGCAGTTCGTAGCTCGACAAGTAACCTGTTGTACAGATAACAGCTGCACGTTAATGTAAACACTGTGGTGTCTTATTCAGTTGTAATAAGGGGTAGTTTGCAACAGAAGTAGGTAACCTTATGTGCTGACTACTGTACCTTGTTACGTTCTTGGCGCGATATGTGGATACCTTGCAAAGGTCGGATTACTCGCCGGCATAGTTTAAGCGAAGTCAGATAGGTAATCTCTTCATAAAAGCCAAAGTATTTTAAATTAGGTGAATGATATGGATTTATATTGTGGACAGTTTGTGTACGATTCGATCCGTCCTATCAAGCCGTATAAGCCTTCGCTTTAGCACACAACCCAATTACCTGTAGGGTGAGCCATACTCAATTTACATCTGTGGTGAACTGATTTCATGGAATTAAGTGACCATTCTCACAGTCCCAAGTTCCAACAAGGTATAAATTTGGGTACGTATTATAATACCGAAAGTTCATAATACCTACAAATGAAATACCTACGCTTGAAACGTCGAAAATCAAAATACCGAACGAATGAAATACCTATACACGATATACCGAAGCTCAATATGCCGAATTTCAAATAACCGAAAGTTCAAAATCCCGAAAGTTCGAAATCCCGAAAGTTTGAAATACCGAAGGTTCATATCCCGAATGTTTAAAATCCCGAAGATTAATATACCTACAGTTAGTATACCGAAGTTCAAAATCCCGAAAGTAAGATTAACTTTGCGGTAGGCATGCAGCATGCAGCATGCAAGTAATCAAACAGGCATGCATGTAGCAAGCAGGCATGCAGCATGCAAGCAATCAAGCAGGCATGCAGCATGGAAGCAATCAAGCAGGCATGCAGCATGCAAGCAATCAAGCAGGCATGCAGCATGCAAACAATCAAGCAAGCAGGCATGCATGCATGTAGCAAGCAGGCATGCAGCATGCATCAAACAGGCATGCATGTAGCAGCAACCATAGGTTTTGCTCTTCTCCGGCGCTGCGGGAAGTGCAGCCCTTTCGCCCTAGCGTAGCGAATCTCAGGCACCCACGCTCGCCTCCGCAGCTTCGGCTTGCTGGTCGCCTTCGGCGACCAGCCTCAGCCGCTCCAGCTCGCACGGGAGCCTGAGATTTGCTACAGCGGGCGAGGGCTGCTCTCCCTCCGCGCCTCCGGCTTTTGAATTACACTCTAGTATCGGGCAGACTAGTACCACGGCGAAGGACCACGGCGATTCGGGGTCAATCAAAATTTGTTTTTCGTAATGAACCTCAATCTTAATGTTATACAATTTGTTTGGCGTTTCGTTCATAGGTCTTGTAAATTCAGTATTTTTAATCTTCGGGTTTTAAATTTTTCGGTATATTAAACTTTCGGTCATATAAACAGTCGGTATATTGAACTTCGGTCATATGAATAATCGGTATTTTAAAATTCGGCATTTTAGTATTCGGCATTCCAATCATAGGTCTTATAAGATTCGGTATTTTGAATTTTCGGGATTTCAAACTTTCGGTATTTAGAACTTTCGATCATATAAACATTCGGCATTCTAAAATTCGGCCTTCCGTTCGTAGGGCTTATGAAATTCGGTATTTTGAAATTCGGTATTGTAATACGTACCCATAAATTTAGGTTTGGAATGACAATTCAAAATATGTACTTAGTTGACGACATCCTTTATATACTTTTATTAAGGTGATATTATTTGACAGTTGTTATCAACAACACAACAGGCTCTGAGGTGGAATTGTGTAAAGCAATCGTATTCAATTGACACTTCAAAACGTACGGTATGATCTGTCAAATGGCAAAGAACAAAGAGTTTGACAGATCATATCGTACGTTTTGAACTGTCAAATGAATACGATTGCTTTACACAATTCCACATCTGTTTCAAAAAATAATACATTCAAGGGATAGAGTATAAAAATCTCAAAAATGTTTTTTTTTTAAAGTTTTAATCATAATAATAAAATATGTAGATTTAATGGAAACATTTTTTTTTCTGAAGTAAAAATAAGCTGTCGCATAAGAATCTTCATAATTTATGCAGAAGTTACGTTCGACGGGTTGATTTGAGATATATAATAGACTGTGTGCTCTGACGTAGAGAAGACTTCACAAGTTCAAATTAAATCAAAAAAAACAATCCACGCTGACGTATAATTCTGGAATCGAAAAATACTAAAGAACGATGAAAGATGTTTACGTGAAAGACTATTTTAGTAGGGGTGGTACCAAAATCAGTACTTATATAATTTAAAAACAGTGAAATGAAATAAAAATAATAATGCTCAATTATTCCACCGTAGTTAAAATAACAAACGATTTCAGTTGAAACAGCTATAAATGATTGTATAAACGTACGTGGGCGATCGCAAACCACTAGCAATAATGGATTGTTCCCCGGAGTAAATGCAAACTCTGTTAATTGAATCGTTGCAACATTTGGACCAATTAGGTATTCCAAGTGGCCAATTCACACGGACCGTTCAGTACCATCTGTTGAAGTTACGAATATTATAGATGTGTAGGTATACTATTAAATATGGTCAGCTTATATAATATTTAGCTAATAATCTGTAATTCAAGCATTGTAGGCGTCAAGTTTAAAAACAGATGATGGAAAATCATGTGTATAAATAAATAAATACGCGCCTGACAACACACCAACTATCGTTTCAAAGTAAGGAATTTTCTTCCTTGCGCCTCCCATTAATTCTTAATTTAATCTTTAATTCTTAAATTAATTATTAATTCTTTAATTCTTAAATCCATGACTCAGGTCAAAATTTTCGTGCTCATCACAGAAATAGATGGAAGCAAACTCTGACTACATGTAAATAAAAAATATTTGTGGTAGCGAAACTCACTTGGGTTGTTTGTCAGAGGGGACACATACGAGAGATAGTTTCACTACTGCAATATTTTAGCTTCATAATAAATTTTGAATTTATATTACGACGATGTTATAGTTAAAATCTGCCTGAAACAAAGTTTCTCAAAATTAACAACGCTTTACAATAGGAAATTCATGTTAAACAAGAGCTTCTATGTTACTTTACACCTTGCATAAAGACCTCATCACAAATAACAAAAAATAGATTATATTTTGTCCGACTTCACAAAGGAGGAGGTTTCCAATTCAACTGCACATTTTTTCTGTACATAAGTTACCTCATATCCCAGTAATTTGTGGACTGACTTAATTTTTTTTTTTAACCATCTACAATTAGAAGGTAAACTCTGAACTGACCTTTACGTAAATCTAAGTAAAGGGGTCTCTTGAATCGTTCATAACTCTTGCAGTAATTGACCGAAAGCAGTGATTGATGATGTTTGCAAGTCATTGATGCAAGTTGTTTTAAAAAAAGGTATGTCGTGGTCCCGTTTAAGATAAATTTTAGAATATATTGCCCGGATGCACAAAAAAACTGTTATAAAAATACTTTTTGCAATTATAAACTGAAGTCATTTGATAGCGTCGTTTTCTTGTTTTATTTACACCACTCCCTTTTTTATTAAAATATCATATAATAAAGATAAATTGGTACTCGTTTCTCAAAACTGCCCAATGTCGATTCAAATGTGACCCTCTGCAGGGCAGATTTAAACGATTTTTGAGTTTCATTAAAACTCATTTTTCTCTTTAACGTTTTCAAGAAATTTGAATATTATATCAGTTTTAGTAAGTAAGTCAAGAAACATATTTATTTTTAATTTATCTTTACAATTAATCTTTTATGAGACTTAATATTAAAAAATGTGCTTATGACTGGTTTAAGATATTTATTTTACACGAATTACAAAAATTCACTTATGTGACTAAATAAAATAAAATAAAAACAAAGTAATTTGCGTACAGGTGCTTATGTGCCCCTTACTACTACCTATGTACTACATATAAATCATGGAAGAGAATAATGCGGTTCATATTTTAATCAAACTTCGTTATTATGTATTTAATTAGGTTCTCCCTTGTTTTGTCGAACAACTTTTGATATAATTTGACTTCACAAACATTTAAAATATCTAATTTCATTTGATATAATTATTCGATTCCTATAATATTTATTTTATCTAATTTTGATTGACATAATTGTTCATGTAATATAATTTCATTTCATCGAATTTTCACTTTTCCTAATATCACATGACATAATGTTTGCTTGGCCTAATGAGTGCTTAATCTAATTTTTATTTAACCGAAACTTTATAACTGAACTTAAATAATTCAAAAATTAGTCACATTTATGCTTACGCTAATTGTTCTTACCTACATAACCAAGATGACGGATCACTGTTCTAACCTAACCTAACCTAAATGACACCAATAGAGGGGAGTTCTGGCGCTCGGCGGCTGCTACCGCGGCACGCTCGCTTCGCTCGCTCGCCTTTGCGCGTTGTCGGATCACTGTTCTAACCTAACCTAACCTAGACGACACCAACAGAGGGGAGTTCTGGTGCTCGGTGGCGCTCCTTTATTGTGATTAAATGCAAAATGTTAAAGCTTTGTTTTACTCAAGTTGCCCTATTTGCTGTCTTTAAAATAATACTGTTAAAATCTTATAATTAAAAAAAAAAACAATATAGGCGAACTGATCATTACACTAAATAAAAGTTTGTAAAATGATAATTATACAAAATAGGATTAGATAAAACTAGATGAATAATGATAATTAGGTCGAATGATAATTATGCCTCTTAAATGTTAGCACAAACGTTGTTATATCAAACAAATATTATCTGTTATAAAAATTATGTTAAACAACTATTATGTTAAGAGTGATTAGTAAAAGTGAAATTATATCAAACGTTTTTCGACAAAACAAGGGAGAACCATTTAATAATGCTTATTGTCGGCACGGTAGTCTGGACCAATTTTACCTGTCAAACACCAGATGTCACTCGAAAAGAGCTGTGTCAAAATTCTTGTTTACGTATATTCATTGACTAGCGGTCCCCCGCGAATTCGTCCGCGCGTTTTGAGTTTGTTCACTCCCCTGCCGTCGCAGCATGATAAGTTATATAGCCTAACTAAAGACTTCCTCGAAAAATAAGCTACCCATCACAAAAAAAAAATTTGAAATCATTCCAGCAGTTCCTGAGACTAGCGCGTTCAAACAAACAAACAAAAAAAACTCTTCAGCTTTATAATATTAGTTTAATTGAGCAGAATTATTTAGATAGAATTTAAATACTTCCAAATATTTTTGTAGATTATTTCGTGTGTCGGTCGATCAGGTGTCTTTAGGGTAATTAATTTCTAAATAGACTTCCACCACTGGGTAGTTAGCTAACAACCACGCATCAAATATTCGCGGTACGTTACGGAGTTGGCAAAAGGAGTTTGTTACGCGTAATTGTGTAATTAATAATTCAGGTGGCATGAGATGTGCGGTCAGACCCAAGTACCCAACGCATGAATCTTGGAAGTTGAAACTCAACTTGAACTCAACGGCTACGGGATGGGACTGAAGAGGGACCCATCTGAATGAGTTAAAGTGAGGGCTCCAGTGATGTATTAGAAATTTTCAGTTGCTGAGAACGCTCGAGAATGACAGTGACCTCTTTCATACAAAGTTTCTAACAAGAACTTAGGGTTGTATTTTACTTTATGTCCGCTATTTCTCTAGGTAGCATCTTTATGGGTTTGACATTAACTTCAATAACACATTTTTTTATGCTGATGTTAAATTCAACGCATCAAATGAAATTATTTTTATAAAAATACCAATAAAAATCCATGAGACACTTGTGCTCCCTTTGACCCTTTATACACTGCGACTCTTAGCAGCGATTCAATTGCGATGCAGAAGCTGGAAATTGGCAAATTATGTACTGAATTACGGTGACTGCATCGATCTTAAATTAAATTTGTTCATTGCGTGAGTCGCGATGCTCAAGCGCGTTTTGAAAACGCGCGACTGCATCAATGTTAAAAGTCGCAGTGTGTAAGGGGTCTGTGATTTCCGAAAAAAATAGAAGGTATATTTTCTTCATCTTCCTTTCAAGCACTTTGGTAGGTAGGTAGGTCTATGATGTACAAAAAACAGAGTAGTAAATTTTCGATACTTACCTTGTTAAGTTGAAGTACAATGAATAATTCAGAAATAAGGGATTACCAAATAAGGTTCGCTTACCTAATGGCCAGAAGCTCGCATCGTTATTAATAAACCTTTAGCAAACTTGGGACTTCTTGTGTTGTTGTTTTCATCAAGTTAATAGTAAAAAGGTCAGTGTTAACAGCCCTTTGTTACGAGAACGTATGAATGATTTAGTAAATAACTTTGGCATTTTCAGTTTACTTAACTAATTCATTGGATAGTTTTCTTTATATTCTTAATTGCAACCAATGAAAGTACAAGAGGCAGACTTAATGCTTAAAGCATTATATCTCAGTCATCCATTGGATGAAGCAGGAAACGTTTGAGGCGGCATCAAAGAGCACAAAAAGCAACAAATTTATAATAAAACACAAGGTACATAAATACTTACAAATAAACCTACTCAAACTTGAATACATAAAATCCATAGATTTTCACTGCGTAAAATACTTACGTAGTTATTTAATGGTGTGTTCGTGTGACTTTAGTTTCAATTTTCTCATTGTAATAATACATACGGTTATATTTTTTTTTTAAATGAGAACAAAAGATCTCTTGAATACAGCAAATTAGTTTTTCTATTCAAATCGGTCCGTCGCGACAAATTTTCTAGAGAAAAATTCTAGTGCAATTTCTGAAGAAACAATAAACTTATCCTTTGAAAGAAAATAAAGCAACATATATTATAAGACCCTCATCTGTCTACTTATTTTACTCTTCACTTTTAAAGCGTGCCTCGAGAAGATGCCCTGTATCTATAATTGATATTATAAAGCTGGAGAGGTTGTTTGTTTGAACGCGCTAATCTCCAGGCGCAACAAAATATATTTTTGTGCTTGAAATAGGCTATAAAACATGACGCGACAACGGGAGAGAAGGGAGTAAAATCAAAACACTCGGACTTAGTCGCGGGGGACCGCTAGTATTTTTAACGACGGACAAAAACAGGAGATAAAATGACTTCAAAAAATAAATTCCACCTATATGTACGTGATATCGTCAGAATTGTATAACATTTTCGAATGTTGATCTAGTAAGACTTCCTAACACGTGTGCAAAATTTCATAAGTGTAAGTAAGTATGTTTGCATATTTGTATGTTTGTCAACGGAATTCTCAAAAACGGAAAATTATAGCAAGATGTTTTTCTCAAAAATCTAAAAAAAAAACAATCAAAAAAATATAGTTTAACTTAGGGTACAGCGTAAGGTTGATCGAAAACTGATTAGTTCTTTTCGAGATATTTGTAAAAACGAAAAATCAAAAAAAACAACTATAAAGCTGCTAATTAGGAGAAACAAATACTTTTGGAGTCGGTGCATGACGTGTGGTGACTGTTGGTGTAGGTAAGCTTGACATCATGAACCGACTGAAGGTTTAAGCAAATCTACCCGAAACGGGAATAGCACCAACCAGGCGTCAACCATACATGTTTGCTACAACTTATGACAGTTCTTCTTGTGAACGACAGCCCGTTTGACAGGTTGGACCGATAGTCGTCAACCAGCGGACTACGCGCCGTATGCGCGTTACAACGCATATTAAGAGTGGGTCCCGAATTGGTCTCGATTCGAGGTGGTGACGTTACGAAGTTAATAAATGTGCGTTGAAGCATGGTGTCACTAAACACTGAACGCCTCGAGTTGATACGGTACTGTCACCGTGACGGGTTGATTAGTGGGCTTCGACCTTAAACCGACATAACCTACGGGAAGGAAGGAACGTTTGTGAAGTTAGATAAGTATTAACCCCAGGTTCACTGCTATGTAATAATATAACAACCCTCTTAACTCGCAGTTCTTCTTAGATTGTTACCTGTATTACTGCAAATACGTTCCCCTATGTGAATTTAGTAAAATTGCCAACAACGCTTAACACAATACACGACATAATGTATTGGTTTTGTAAAGTTATTTTGCATACATGCAAAAGCACAATCAAATCGATCGGAAATCGATCAATAGAGGTTAATACTTTTGACATTACGGCTTTATGGTGTCAGAAACTGTACCGTTATTATGAGTTTACGACGGTTTTACTCGCTAGCGACGACTTTCAAAAAGTCAATGGAAAATTGCACAGTGCCTCTAGCGGTCACTGACAGAACTAAAATTTTCCATACAAAAAGTTACGCCGTCGCTAGCGAGTAAAACCGACGTCGCTATCGAGTAAACTCATGGTAAGGGTACAGAGCGTGTTGCCTTAATAAATAACTGAGGAGTTAACGTTGATGAAGTATTTGTCCTTTACAAGCATGACTGTAAAAATGCTTATGTTGCTGATGGGTCTAAGGCTAAAATGTAATGTTTTTTCTGAACGACTTCCAAATTTAACTCATATATTAAGATTTATGTATAGGTACAACTAAGTAATGGGCAAATTTTCGCACATGTCTGCCTATTTTCCTCTTGGAAGTGTGTGTAACATGTACATGAAGACGGCGTATTTTCATTATATTATTATACGAAGTTTTCCTGTTAATACAGAATACTTGGGCAACAAACAAGAGCATTGGTTATTTTAATCACATGTTTTAAACAGCCCACAGGTAGGTACGTACGAAAGCCAAATGAGAACCGAAAACTCGGCCAAAAGTCTGGTTAAGGATAAAAGATGTAAATGCCGCTGCAGATCCAGTTGCAGTGCGCATGAGGTCATGACCTCGAACGAGGAAATGTCAGCCACGTGACTGATTGGCTACATATGCTAAGGAACAGACAAAGTTCGTTTCATTTTATGAGTAAAATCGAATCACAGATTAATCATAAATAAAGCCTTCCGACTTCAAAAAAGGAGGTAATCTATTAAATATGTACATTTGTGATATTGATAGAATTTGATAATATTTGAGTATGTTCGGAGTATGTTCATCTTTTAAGACTTCTAAACACGTGTGTTTAATTTCGTAAGTGCACGTATGTATGTATATTTGTATGTTTGTCCATGGCTGAGAAGTCATTGCCATAGATGATTCTTTTTAGTTCAATTAGGTTTATTTCAACTTAGGGTACAGTGTAAGTTTCGTCAAAATTGGTCCAGTAATTATAATCATACAGTAAAAAAGAATTAAACAGCCTTAAAAAACTGACTAAAAAGCTTAAAATACCGCATATCCCCTATGTTTAGATGCATGAACACAAGCTTACGTAAGTAAACCAACAGCCTATACACATCATGCACAGAGTCCAAATGAATTTGTTTCTCGTAAAAAGAAGGCAAATGCGTTATTTTGAGCTTTTTAGTCAGGTTTTTAAGGACATTTTAATTTTTAGACCGGTAATCTTTTTAATGCTAGCCTATTAGAACCGATTTATAGTGTAGCCTCAGGAAAATGAGACATCGTATTCTGACAAACAACTGTCTCAATTGTATGGTAATCTGTATGTAAATACGTAAATTTTTCTTGTTCATGGCTACGAAATAAGGTAGTAATTTTCCACAAAAGACATAAAAAACTGACTGAAAAGCTCTTATTAACTAATTTGCCCGCTGTTTAGAAGTAACAAATTCATTAGGAGTCCGTGCATGATCTCAAAAGTATTTATTACTTACATTAATAGTCTACCTACGCACCGAATGCAACGACTCCTAATGAATTTGTTTCTCTTATACAAAGGGCAAATGAATTATTTTGAGCTTTTTAGTCAGTTTTTTGAAGGCAGTGTATTTTTTAAAATTAGTTTTATGTATGAATTAATGGCACAGATACAAACCAACATTTATAAGGATATTGTCAAACAAGCCGACAGCATGTTTGAATCGAATATTTGCTACTTGTTGAGCCTTTGTACGTTTGTTAATATAATACTTATCAACCCTTCTCAATATCATTTCATCATCATCATCATCATTATTATCAGCCAAAGGACGTCTACTGCTAATCATAGGCCTCCCCAATGGCTTTCCACACCGACCGATCACTAGCGGTCTGCATCCAGTTTGATCCTGCGATCTTTGTAAGGTAAATAATAATAATTGCCACTTGAACATTATCATTTAAAAAATAGTATTATTGTAGATTATCGGTAGTCAATGATCGATTAATGATTAGTATATTTATAGTTGTGTAGTTTGCCCATTATTAATCTATCAAAAAAAAACATAATGACATATTAAAAATTATCTTTATAAGTATCTGATCTCATAGTCATTACATATAAATGTCTATCGCTCAATAAACTGAGGCTTAATGAAGGTAGTTACTAAGATAATTTTGCTCTCAAAAACTAACATCATGTGAATTCATACCAAGCCTGCCATTCATTATTGCCCCTTAAGAGTTGCACGGTAATTTACAAGAAACAATAGATCATTTTTACCCGTCATTTTAGATAAGTACTAACAAACATTGTTTTTGTACTCAGTTTTAATCTTTTTTCGTACTTAGGTAAAATTACTGTCTGCTCGCAAGGTCAGTTTTATAGGTTTCCTTCTACCTTAATAATAACACTGTTATAATGAAGCCAATACTAATCAGTGTATCTGTGATAAAAATTACGTATTTACAATACGCCCTACTTGCAGATTATTTTTTAAATTAGTTCAATGTTCAGATTAGCGCTCATTAAAAAAACGGTGTTAGATTAATGTAATTTACAAACGTCAAAAGGTACAGGTAGAAGGTAATCGATAATTAGGAAATAATACAAAGCAATAAAGATATCATTAATACCTAATTGATAGGTACATTAAGTAAATTATTATAATCAAAATTGATGGCATTATGAGAGCGAAACTACAGTAGAGTCTGACAGGTAAGAGAGTAGGGCCTTCAAGATGACTCGAAAGAAATAATATATCTACTGTGGAAAATTCTACCTATTTTCGTAGCCGAAAAAAAAACGTATTTACATACGGATTACCATACAATTGAGACAGTTGTATGTCAGAATGTGAAATCTGATTTCCTGAAACCATAGTATAAATCGGCTCTACTTGGCTGGCATTATATCGATTACCCGCCAAAAATTAAACCATCCTGAAAAAACTGACTAAAGACCTGAATGCATTTGCCTTAATAAATTCATTTGTGTTCGGTGCATAATGTATTTACAAGTCAATTGTGTTATTTTGAGTTTTAGTCAATTTTTGAAGGCAGTGAATTTTTGTTTGTTTCATGATATTCAATTATTATTACCCATTTATCAAAACCGACTGGACCAATTTTGATGAAACTTACACTGTGCCATAAGTTTAAGTCTACCTGATTAAACTAAAAAAGAATCATCTTGTTCTATGATTTCTCGTTTTTTAAGAAATTCGCGGACAGACATACACTTACGAAATTAATCACACATGTTTAGAAGCCTTAGAGTCGATTTAACTGACGTCAGATAAGACTTATCCGACTGAATTAGGCCTTGTCCAGGGAGCAAATTCAACGCAAAAGTCAACGCGCGTATATTCGCGCGTACGTCGTTCACCTCGCGCGTGTTTGTGGACGCAGCAATGTATGTGGCGAATTCGCCGCACTCTACCGTTACCATGACTTAACGAAGGTGTTTCTTGCTAGCGACGACGTAAAAAAAGTCTATGGAAAATTGCACAGCGCCCCTAGCGGTCACTGACAGAACTAAAATTTTCCATACAAATGTGACCTCGCCGAGAGTTAGTAAAACCGTCGTCGCTACCGAGTAATCTCATGGTAACGGTACTGGACAAGGTTTTATATAAAACGTCAGATTTCAAAATGACATTTCCAATGATTAACACAATGATAATTTAAATTATTACTAACAAGTTGGTGATGTTTTCAAATTAGGCATTTTGTGTTATACCTATTCGACGAATATAGAAAGAAAATTTATAAATAAACTCTTAATACCTCAACACCCGAGCGGTCGCATGCGACCGCATAACAATAGAATACCTATTGTGTCTCGTTCACATACGCTTGAGGGATTAATAGATAACATAACATACTTAAATATTTTCAAATTCCGACGATATCACACATACATACACATTGAATTGATTACCTCCTTTTTTGAAGTCGGAATAATAGAGGGGCCCTTCCGTTCAATTTCGTAAATCGCGTTCCGTTGACGGGCAACCCGCTGATGTATCGCACCGCCCGAATCCACTTCTCGCTGATGGCAAATTGGATTTCTTTTCTATACAGGGTGTCGAAAGCAGTTGGAACAAGGCGCAGATTGAGGCGATTATCGGAAACAATCCTTGATGTGGCCACCAGTCTGTTTATAACGGATACGGTTGCAGTCAGGATTGTTGGTCGCTACTATTGACCGAAGATTCTTATTAATAACAATTAATTAGTGATACTAAAGTCTGATCATGTTTAATGTTTTATTTTATTAATCTGATGTCTCAAAAACGTTTGTTATTTTACGAACCTACTTTGTTGATAAATAAATTTTTAATAGTATAAAACTACTCGTAATATTGTAACTTATAAATAGGTATGCTCATTTTGAACTCACCTATCTTTAAGAGTCATAATCTTGGAAAGACGAGAACCACTTCAGTCAACTTCATAATATTCAAAACACTTGCAACAAAACATTTAAACTACATACAAAATTCTCGTTTCTAGCCATATCTTTTTAACAGCTGTCAATGGCTTAGTATATTTGATCATTATCTCGTTGATAACAATACTTGGGTTAGTGCCAAACTTATATTACGTAGTACTATCATATCCACACGTATTGATAAGTATAAAGTACAAATTTATGGCATTTCCATTATTTATGTGGCCATATCTGATCGACGCCAGCAAAATTAATGATATCTTTAAACTCAATATTTACACTTATTTATTTCGCTAGTAGTAGATCTACGGTTCACATTTTGCTACACGTTTCATTCATATGATCATACACTTATGCTTTGAATGAAAGTAGGTATTATTTTGACAGATTATTATCTGTAGATATTATTACAAATATTTATAATCATAATTTTAGTAACACTGGGCCCTGACATTGTTCTCATCATGAGTCTCAAAAAACTACTTCCTATTTTGTCCCTTGGGACTTCATTAAAAATTACTTATGTAGACTTTGAACGTTAAGTTAAAAAAACACACAATCATAGTCTAGTTTGTATTACGCTATACAGTATTACATATCACAGTACCCTGCGTTTGAGTTTTCAAAACAACTAATCAAAAACTTAGTTTCTTTAACCAAGCCCTTTTTTTGCAATATAAAAAATAAAAAGATGATGCAAACGTTGGACTTAAACACTTCCAACTTTCGCGCTGTTTATAACTGTAATCTTTGGACCGCTTAAACTAAAAAAGTTATTGTAACCAAAAAGATACATTAATGTGTGCTATAATTAACAGTCTAAACACGTTTATTTACATTTGAATTACCTCATTATTATTAAACAAAGCACGGGTTTCAATAGTTATATCATATTCGAAACAGTTTCTATGATTTATTCAACCACTTAATGACATTGAACGCCTAGCTTTCTAACTTAGCATCAGATTTTTTAAGCCACACATACTTATAAAATACAGCTGGCACAATGCCGCCGACCAGCGGGCCGACCCAAAATACCCAGTGGCTGTCCCATCTGTTCGTCCACACAGCTGGCCCCAGAGATCTCACAGGATTCATACCAGCGCCCGTGAAATGTGCACCAGCGATTGACAGCCCGGCAATAGTAAAGCCAAACTTTAAAGGTACCGAATCAGAATTAGGCCTATTCACAGGATCCCACACCGCACAGTTCACTAGCGAAAGCGCTGCCGTCAAAACCATTTCAACTCCCAAAGCTTGAAACTCACTGATACCGTTTGGCATCGTGATACACACACCGTCCCCTGCAATATCCACTGGCACCAATGCCATCACGATTCTATAACCGGCTATGGCGCCTGCACACTGCACCAGAATATACGCCACTCCCACGGAATATGGAATAAGGCCCCATATGGCGGCAGCTATTGATACAAAAGGATTCATGAATGCGCCAGATATGTGTCCAAATATTTGAATGTTAAACATAACCGTCAATCCAAATCCAAGGGGTCCGTATAGCGACGGGTGAGGTGAGTAGCCCTTGATGGGCACGCAGGCCATGCAGCCAAAAGTCAGCAATAGCGTCGTGGCAACAAATTCGGCTATAAGTGCTCTCCATGTTGAAGAGATCCAGCTAACGATAGGCTGGATCCTTTTTTGTTCAAAGACAACCGGTGTCCGAGGCTTCGTCATGATGTTATTGTCACTAATTACACTTTTTAATTTAACACGTACGGGTAAGCTAGCTTTAAAATCAGTCTTACTGCTGCGTGGTCATAGTTAATAACTGTTATTTAAAGTTAAACCGGTTTTAACCTATATTTTATTTAATATCTTCACGAATCTATGCACGCGTCTATATCGGAGCGAGCGCTCCATGAAAGTATGAATACCTGTGTGTCAAGATAAGTTGCGTGTAGATATTTATCGTCAGAGAAACCGGTATCATTGATTAGTTTATTGCACTCACCACGTGGGTATTGTTGTTTATTATTCGCGAGCCAAATTTCCTTCGATAAAAGTAAATCTTTTCAAAATATATAACGCAACGCCGCAACGCTATGTAGAGAACACAAGGTTATATAAGGACTTGTTTTTTATGGATATGAAGATTTTACAAATATTAAATAACGCTTAGTTTGCCTAAGTGTTAACACTTTTCAATATTTTTACTAAAATGTTGAGGTTACAGTTGGTGAAAATAATGTGAATATCTTATTGAGAACCTAATATTGAACTGTTTGTTGAGTCTTTTATTAATTTTAATGAAACATTTACTTTGAACAGGCCAGTATAATAAAACTGTAACTTAAAGTATTTATATACTAGCGGTCCCCCGCGACTTCGTCCGCGTGTTTTGAGTTCCCGTTCCCTCCCCTCCCGTCGCAGCGTCATGTTTTATATCCTAAAGCCTTTCTCGATAAATAAGCTATCCAACACAGAAATATTTTTTCAAATCGGTCCAGCAGTTCCTGAGATAAACGCGTTCAAACAAACAAACTCTTCAGCTTTATAATATATTAGCGCAAGCGCACATTGTACTTAAGCTGCGAACATTATTTTGGTGCGGAGTTATGTTAAAACTGTGATAGCTCCTAAGATATTTATTGAAATCAAATGATATAAAGGGCAACTTGGTTCTAAATGAAATGCTCGTGATGATGAATGTATTTATTTTGATAAGAATAAATACCTGTGTGTATAGTACACCTCTAAAAATAATGCATTATTTTTTTACAAATTTATTAACATAGAAAAGGTTGTAGTAAGTCAACCATCAAAGATAGACATATGCTGTCGCGGACTTTATTATAGAACTCTTAATGCTGAACAATCCTGTCATACATAATTTTTGTGTAACTTAAGCGGTTTCCGCAGCGTATGCAGCGGAAGCTCTCAAAAGGAATATCTTTCTCCCGTTTTCGCAACATTTTTTCATTTCTGCTGTGGTCTTATGAGTCGTATCTTTATGTTATATAGCCTAAAGCCTTCCTCGATAAATGGACTATCCAACGTAAAAGTAATTTTTCAAATCGGGCCAGTAGTTTTTGAGATTAGCGCGTTCAAACAAACAAACAAACAAACAAACAAACTCTTCAGCTTTATAATATTAGTATAGATGTTTTCGATGGCAACTTAATTTTGTAAGTCTTATACAAATCCTAAAGTTTGACGTACGTAACTGGTTGACGCTCAATTTTGGGAAATATTAATATCTAAGTAACCTAACGCTATTGTATAGCAAAAAAATTAAAACTTGTTTACATTTTGTCAACGTTTTACTCTTTTACTTATAAATATTTTAGTTAGGCTTTCAGATTATCTAACTAACTCGAGGTTAAAATGACGTTAGTACGTATTTCTGTTTATGTCAACATCAAAGAACTTTACAGCAATAAGTAGCACGAGGCAACTTTTAATAATCGTGTAGCTACGACTAACTACTTACTTTATAAGTATTAGTGCAAAACGTTCTGAAAATTACAACGAAAAGGCTTGGTGATTTAAAATTCTTTTCGGTTTTATAATCGACCTATTAATAGAAACAAATAAATTTTATTTTATTAATATGGCATAAAGACATTAGGCGACATTAAACAATAGATAGGTTAAGATTTATCTTTCCAAAAAAATATATCACATCGTCGATAAACTTCTTTGTTCAGACTATATAAAGTATTTAGTCAATGATATCTTTTAATTGTATGCCTACATATGTGCCTTAATGTGTAAAATAAATCTGAATACTAAATACTAGCGGTCACCCGCGGCGTTGCCCGCGTACATAACAAGTACGTAGGTACCTATTTTCATGGTAACTACGGTGGAGGTTTCTGCCACCTTACAATTTGCACGACGAAAATCGCTTGCTCACACCACACAAAAACGGGCGTCACTTCAAGCAAAAGACGATGCGTGGTGCAAGCGATTTTGATTCTTGAGGTGGTTAGGTGGAGGTGACCTCGATAGTACCACCTCGCAGAGGCCAGTGCAGCGACCATAAAAGCTGGCGCAAGCGTCAAGCATCATGTTGTGCCTATTTGAGCTTGGAGTTGTTTATTGTTATAATCAGATTTTATTTGAGATAAAAGCACGTTCATTCAAACAAACTCTTCAGCTATATTACGATACCTGCCAAAATATAGTACCTAATAGTCGTTGTGTTATTTCCGATGGATCTAGCTATAGGTAGTATGACTGATATTTATCAGCAGAACTTTTCCCCTTCCAGTTTCCTCCACCAGACCATTCAAGTCCTCGGCTTCGGCTATTCCGAAAATCTCGACCGTGAGACATCAAGACGCTATAGTTACTTAGGGCGCGTGCTGTGCATTAATTACAATTTTCATAAAACATTATTCTCCTGATAACGTTTTGATGGTATGTCTGATTTGAATAATTCAAAAAGTAATTTACATGTAGGCTATATGCCTACGAATAATTTATTTGGATAAGGACTATGCTGAGTTACGAAATCTCTGGCCGTATTTCGTACCGGTGCTAACTAATATTGCATATTTCAACTTAAAAACCGGCCAAGTGCGAGTCGGACTCACACACTAAGGGTTTCGTGCCAACTTTAACTGAATTAGAGATCCACTTACTTCCAAAATATCACAATATTTTGCTAGCAGCACATGTAACTTTGTTTTTCATAGTATTTGTATGAATAACTATGTTATGTTTGCATTTATTGAAAATGTGCTCTATCTTAAAATCTACTACTTCGATTTCGTTCAAACCAATTTTCGTTAAAAGTCTTTATCAAGATTTACATCATGTATTTTTTACAAAATTAACACTCGCTTAGTTTAAGAGTTAGATAGGGGGGGACGCCCATTTTGCCACTATGGAATCGCCTATCTCTCAAACGTTAGACTTTCAGAGAAAGCGGTTTTAGGAACCTCCATGTCATTTTAAAAGACCTATCCATAGACACTCTAGACGCATAGGTTTGACAAAAAAAACGGTTTTAATTTCAGGTATTGGAGCCCCCCCTTAAATATCATTTTTTTTGAATGAAAATCGTAAAAAGGTTAACAGGCTACATTTACCTGTGAAATACTAATAGTTCAGAATTAAGTGTCTGTGACATACTGACAGACAGACAGATAAACAGACAGACAAACAGATAGACTTGAAGTTACTATAAGGGTCCCGTTTTTTGCCATTCGGTTACGGGACCCTTAAAAGGCTATTTGTGACAAAACTAAAAGTAAGATACATTGCGGACTATATTGTAGATATTGATGTCCTCTTTAAATCTGTAGCACATCACTATGCTCTATTGTCAACGGCAGCTGCGTTTGCGATATAAAGATTATCCTTACACACCTTAGTTTACATTGTTGAATTTTTCTTACGAATCCCTTACTTTTTTCAAAATGATATATAGCCTATGACACACAATGCAGGAGTCTAATGATGAAATAATTTTTCAAATCATTTCAGTAGATTCGTAGCCAAATAATAGCAAATAAACACACAATCAGACATAAAAATATTTCTACTTTATTATATTAGTATATATTTATTAAATATCTAGTACAGTGCGTGTAACAAAATAAAAAAATTAAAAAAAATTAAGCATGCAAGCAGCAAGTATTAAAAAATAAGCATGATTGATTGAGAGAAGCAAGAGAGTTTAAAAAAAAAGGTTTTTATAAGTAAGTATTGAAAATTACTTTCATATAAATTTTGTGGGTGTTTGTATTGTGAATCTGTATTGTATTCAATAGACTACAGGCAAACTGCAGACAGAGACATTTCCCAGATAATTTTCATTGTGTGCTTGTGAAAATTGCATTTGCAAAAATTGCGCACGGGCGGGTGCAAACCTGCAACTTCTGGCAAACCGGGGCAACGCTCTTGCCGATTGCTTGATCGATCGATCACTTTTGAGACGTATCCATAAGAGACCATAAATGGTCGGATCGAAGGAATGGTAGCTCGATTGGAAAGAGCGTTGGCCTGGTTTTCCAGAGGTTGCAGGTTCGAATCCCGCCCTTGCGCAATTTTTAGTTTCATTGCATCTAATAAAAATACAAAATAACGCTCAAAGAGTTTCAAAAATATTCTTAATATTCGACAAATATCACGTCACTCATTTCGAGGTTTGTTTCAAAGGCTCTATTTTCGCTATATAACTGTGAACAAATTAGACGGTACACAGCTTTTTTTGCCGCAGCGCTTGTGAAAATTGCATTCGAGGGCTGGCTCACAGGAGGTAAAGGCACAGCCAGATTCCAAATGGCGGATTGCGGATTTTGACTATGCCGCTTTTTCCCAAAGGATTGTACACGCTCTTCTCGAAAACTTACACGAAACTGATTGGTTATTGATGTGGAAACGGACATTGGAATTTGACACGCGGATCGTAGATGCCTGTACCAAGCTTTTAAGATTCAATTTCAAAACTGAAATTAACTAGGTGGATGAGATACTAAAGGTGAAGAAAAACAAAATTATTTAACACAACGGAGCAACAGAATTGTTTGTTTCACGAATTATGTATGATGAGAAAAGGTAAAAGATTCAAAAACAGGATTTGGATTATTTCATAGAGCAAAATGTGCCGTTGTAAATTGATTTCATAGTTTTCTTTTAAATAAAATATATATCTCTGGTGGTGGACTTGTAAACATTCGAATAGTTATGGCTCAATATTAACCTGCGGGCGAAGTCTGATGCAACATTTTTGACATTTCGCGAAGACAATTTCAATTTTATGATTTTCTAATTCATCAAATATTATTTTAACTTATGTAGCTTGTATGTTTAATAAATCTTAAAAAATATTTGTAATTTTTAAGCTTCATTCGATAATTCTTCTCGATCAATAAATACACGAAAACACTAATTTTGTTACGGCATTTTGCGAGCGCCACCTGGTGGTTTTACAGGGAACTATGTCGAGACTTCCGACACTGACGTACGTTGACAAGTGACTATTATTTGATATGACTTTTTTTTGACAATTATTGGAATAATTTTGCCATCGCAAGATGCGTAATAGGCAAGCCGAAGAGACTGTCTTTTCCGATTGCACATCTCTAATGCGGCAATGACAGCGCAGACCGCTCCGAGTTGGCAGGCGCTTCTCTCTAGGGATCGAAATCGCAACGTGTTAGCGGGGAACTTCCATGAAACAACTCTTCTAGATTGTTCCGCAAACAAAAATATTATTTGTGTGCTCGAAATAATCATATTTGATTTTGTTATCTTTATTCAAATCAAATATGCAAGCCAGAGAAATATTTTTAAGATCTTTAGGTTATTATTCAACCCACCGTCCAGTGAAGTCAGGAAGTAAAAAATATGGAAAAAATAGGAAAATATCACATAACAATGTTTTAACGTCAGAAATGTAGTTTTAAAATGTTATTCATGACCTCCTTTCGGCAAGTTCAACCCCAAGGCGAGAGCACGCTGACGTAAGAATTCCATTAGTGATTCATGTGAAATGGTGTGTATCATAAAATAATAGTGTCTACCGTCAACATATCGAGTGGTCGTACAGTCACACGCATCACGTAACGCATTCGCGTCACGTTCGCTACTATGCAATGAAGCAGCGCGCTAGACGCGACTTAAGGCGCGTTCGCTTGGGAGCGGCCTAACTCAAAACCATATTACGGGGCTTATCCTTTGTTTACTCCAAACTAATACTGTGAGCCGCCTCCGAAATTATGTTAGCCCTTTATGCTCAGCAGCAAGCATGATACTCCGAAATTAAATCCATATTAGTTACGCCTAAATTTAACGATTTCAGCCACTGATTGCGAAGACTATTAAATGTCCGTCATTCAGAAGCGTTATTCAATTTTTAAAAACTAAACTATGTGCGACAAGTACACTATAGATAAACCAATAGGACAAATGTGGTCGAATCAAATCGGTTTAATGTTCGTGATTGACCGGGCGTTCGACGGTGCGTTAATGGCCCAGTGGCTCCGACGGCGATAAATCAGCCCGACACTTTTCCGAACACGGATTATAGTTAATGGCGTGGATTAGACTCACATAAGTTACAGCGATAGCGGCTACCGGGCTTTGGACTAACCCGCAATAAAAAATAGGCCTGTAACACCCTTCGACTGAGGATGCTCAGTTGGTTTGCGAAAATGTACAACTGCCGAATCTCTGACATTTGCGACATTCTTAGGTGAATTTTAATGGAGAGAGATACAAGTTGATCTTAGTTATATAATATTTTTATCAATTTAATATTACAGAGGTCAAATAGTTGGACTTGTAACGTGACTATGTCCTAGCAGTTCGCGTTAACGCTGTTCCTAATAAAAAAATAACTTCTAATTTTCTTGATTGGCAAAGTTTATTTTACTGCAATGGAACTGAAAATAATAAAAATTGTACACATATTATTTATAACACACTTCGCGCAAGAAAATGAAATACACGATCCGACACATAAATAATAATTTGCAAAGTAATAGCAGCAAGACGCCAGACAAACTTTCATGAAACAGGGAAACTAAATTATACTCATAGGTTTGTAATATGAAATGTAATGCACTATTTCCAAAATTTCTCAATGCAGATAGTAAGATAGGTACTTGTTCATTTGGATTGCGTTGAATTCTGTGGGAATTAAAGGATGAATTTGGGTGAGCAAAATGGAATGCAAGTAGCATTTACACCGTCTTCATGCCGGATCATTTGGCTGTGCAGTGGCGTAGCCAATATGCAATAAACGTAATGTCTTTTAGGAATAAAATGTTTTACTTAGACTGGATAGATTAATGGCTGTTTTGTGTCGTCCAAATAAAGACAGTACAGTAATGCAACTTGGTCTGATGCATGTCGGAGGTATGCGTAATCCTATTGTAAAAATGTTGGTAAAGTTATTCTGACATTCTAAATCAGTCTAAATATTTTTCTTAAACTGATGTATATGCACTAAATATGATCTTCTGTAGTGTAATAAACCTCAGGGGTCTCTGATAAACGAATTGTAAAATTAAAGTAATAATTCTTAAAGTGAATTCTGTGGTGCCCATTTGCTCACTTTTAAATAGTACTCATTCGTGTCATCCCATTCTATACAAAATGTCTTTCAGGCATAAATGTTTAATACTGTTTCGCGTGCCATTAGTTCGTCATCCCTGCACTAGATAGACTGTGAGCTTGGGGACGTGGGGTCTACGTTTTCTACTCAAATGTTAATGCTCGCCCTCGTTGTCTTTGTGACGACGTGTAAAATTTTAATTACTCTAGTCAGAGAACCCACTGTAACTTACATACCTTTTTCTCTTTTGCAGCTATTGCATACACACATACTCTGCTATAACTCAGAAGTTATAGAGACATCTGTATAGAGTCCAAATTACACGTATTTATACAGGGTGTGAAAAAGTACCAGCCAAATTCAAGGGGGCGGTTAATAGTCGAGTCTAGAAAACCGGAAAATATTTTTTATTATCTTTAACTATTTCTTATTGCAATTTGGTTCGCGTTCAATTGTTAAACAAAAAAGTAATCTGTCCACTCATTCATAGTAATAAGTTCAGAAATAATTAAAGAATAATTTTATCAAAATCGTCTTTTTACACTTCTTGTAACTCTGCCCGCTTCGCTCTATCGAACGTAGAGCCACTGCCTGTTGATTTCAGTAATGTTTATCTATAATTACCTTTTATTTTTAAAATATGTTTCTAGTATTATAAACTCGATTGACAACCTCCCCCTTGAATTTGACCCTGAACTTGCACCCTGTATGTAAGAATGAATCTCCATTGCATAAATTATTTTCACTTGTAACATTGAATTATAAATACAACATCTTGACTAAAATTTAAAGGTCCAACTAATTCAATGCATTTTCAAAATGCCTTTAGGTATTTAAACATTCTAGAACCAATGAATGTAGAATCCGATGTATTAACTTACTTTAAATAAATAAAGGTCAATTAATAAAATGGATTTATCTCTTAGACCTTTTAAATAATTTAATTCCGTGTGCAACAGTCGGAAGCTAATGAATTCATTTCTTTTCTTTTTTGCCCTCAACAGGGAAGATCCTGAAGAAAAATTCCACTGACGGTTGTTAACTGAAAATATCAACTTACTCAGCTGGAGTAGTGGTTCGCAGTTACGTGTCTGGCGATAAAATACAGAAAATACGCTTTTGTGCGTGTCTGTTGTCCGTGCTCAGTCGTGCCGCACAATAGGAGAAAATCCAGCCTTTAATAAAATATTTTCTTTCTTTGACTTACAAATCTTCTGAAAAAAACTACTAAAGAACAGAGGTAGTCATACCTAAAGCCTGAATCACAATATTAAGTAACAGTACACAAACGGCACTACAAAAGCACTCCGAAAGTCGTAACATTTAAGCTACACTAAAACCGAGAGTTATTTTAAAAGTTCAACTGCGACAGTAATAGCTCCCGAGCCTCTTACAGAGGAGCGGGTATCAAGAAAAAGATTTCCCAATAGTATGTTAGGCGAGCTATTTGGAGAATCCCTTATGTGCGCTCTGAGCTCAGTAATACTGAACATTACCGACATATTTCCTGACACTCGTTTATACGCGCTCCGCTAAGCACGAATCAACCCGCATTTAGTGAGCTCTCCCGTGCATGTTCGTCGCTAAATAGCTATTATGCGAACGATGGCTTACCAGCGGGCGAAGTCTAATGCAACATTTTTGACATTTCGCGTAAACAATTTTAATTTTATGATTTTCTAATTCATTTAATATCATTTTAACTTATGTAGCTTGTATGTTTAATAGATCTTAAAAAATATTTGTAATTTTTAAGCTTCATTCGAAAATTCTTCTCGATCAATAAATACACGAAAACACTTGTTTTGTTACGGCATTTTTCGAGCGCCACCTGGTGGTTTTACAGGAACTATGTCGAGACTTCCGACACTGAGCTACTACGCTGAAAAGTCTCGCATTAGTCTCATGAAATAAAAAAATGTCATTGAGTTTTATTTGCCTTTTCTTACACCAATAAAGAATTAAATATGATAACATTAATTAGCGCCTCTAATCAGTGGCATTATTTACTATCTCAGAGATAATTTTATAGTATTTGCTTGTTAAAATATTATCATGGGACGTTAAAAATCATATTTGTTTTTAAAGAATTCAACGCTAATTGCTCACTATTTACCTACAGTTGTACATCTTACATGTATTTTTTTACCCCTTACCGCTACGAAATAAACCGTGACTAAAGGATGAAAGTTCAAATATCTGGGTAGCGATTCTCACGCTAGTCGAATTTTTTTCGTGTGGTAATTCCATTTCGTGTTTAGCCATCTAAAAAATCAAGTAATATATCCATACGTAAAAACTACCGCACCGACGAAATCGAATTGCATAGTAGTCGCTTTCATTCAGTCGCTTGGTTGTTATTAGGTCCTCCCAATAGCTTCAAGTATTTGTTTTGCGTTTCTTGCGTCGTCGAAGTAACAAAGCTAACATCAGTATTTCCTCGTCGGAATCCATTCTGTGACTGAGTGTATCGTTCGCCGCTCACTTAAGGCGGAAACGTTGCGACAAGGTGTTCGCTGCGCAGCCGCGACGTTTTCGCCGCGCACCCGCGTCGTGTTCGCTGGGTGGCCGCTCCGCTTTGAAAACGCTTGTAATCCGCCAGTGTAGCCTGGCCCTAAGATATCAGAAACTATTTTTAATTCGACAAAGAAAATTCGATCGGTGAACTTTTTACGTATACCAACTGCACGAAAATCTGCCTCCTGGTCGTCTTTCGATGCACGTGTACGTCGGAAACTCTCCTTTGCTAAAACGCAAGTTGGCATGGACCTACACATGCTGTATTAACGGTCCAGAAGATAATTCGACACCGAGTCACACAGCTACATTATTAAGATCATTTAGCGAAACTAACCTAGTTTATTTTTTTAAAGTTTAGGATACCCTAGTAACATATTGTGGGTAGATAAGTATTAACTTTTATTATATAGTTTTGATCGTCAGCAAGCAATATAGCTTCAGTGCAATATTTTCATTTTTACTACCTATGCGTATTTATGGCCTAAGTTTTATCTTTAAAAAGAGTATTCATAACTTATTACTCTCGATGCTTCAAAAAAGGTAATATTCAAATTAGCTTAATCTTTTGATAATAATCACATCTTCAATTTCCTGAAGAACAAAGTCCATGTGAATGCCTTTTGACCCCTTTCAAACGTGCGAAGACAATCACCGACTGGGTCTGAGCGTCTGCAACTTCACCTGCATGCCCACTATTGTTTTGCACAGTAAGACCCTTTGCACACTGCGACTTTAAGCAGCGATGTAGTCGCAATGCAGTCGCAAAATGTAAACCTTAAGACCCCTTACACACTGCGTATTTTAGCATCGATGCAGTCGCGCGTTTTGAAAATGCGTTTTCAGAATCGGGACTCACGCAATGAACAGATTTAAATTAGCATCGATACTAACGCGCGTTAGTATCAATGCATTCGCCAAAATTCAGTACATAATTTGTCAATTTCCGGCTTCTGCATCGCGACTGTATCGATGCTAATGAGCGTAAGCATCGCGACTGCACCGATGCTTAAATTAGCGCAGTGTGTAAAGGTTTATATTTTGTTACTGCATCGATGCTAACGCGCGTTAACATCGCAACTGTATTGCTGCTTTAAAAGATTTAATGACAACTTGGCAGGGTTCTTCGCAAAGGAAATTAAGCCTATGAGAGATGAATTGTCAAGTATTAAGGAATCTTTATCGTTTATAAATGATCAGTATGAAGACGTTAGGAAGGAAAATGAAGCCAGTAAGTTAAAGCTAAAGAGTTTAGAGAAAGAAAATGAAGATCTAAAAGGAACTATTGATGTCTTAGTTCAGAGAGTAAATCAAATCGAACAACATTCCCGCCAAAGTAATTTTGAGCTCCAATGCATTCCTGAGTCGAAAAATGAAAATCTAATAACGATGATAACAAAGTTGGGAAAAGTGGTAGGTCTAGTAGCTCTCTAGTAGAAAGGGACATCTTAAACTGCACTCGCACCGCCAAAATAAATCGTGAATCCAAGCGTCCAAGATCCATAATAGTTCAGCTGGCTTCGCCTCGATTACGTGATGAGCTGTTAGCCATGACTTCTAAATTCAACAAGGCGAACCCGAAAAACAAACTGAATGCTACGCATCTTGGATTGGAAGGACTGACTTGCCCTGTGTTTGTTACTGAACATCTGTCTCCAGCGAACAAGGCCATTCACGCGGCGGCTAGGATCAGAGCAAAGGAGATAGGTTACAAATATGTGTGGGTGCGTAATGGCAGGGTGTTTATGAGGAAGACAGACGATAGTGACTATATCTTAGTTAAAAACGTGGAAATCTTGAAAAAACTGGCTTGATTTTATTTTTTTCTTATATGTGCTTTTTGTCTTTTATGTGGTACTTATTTATATAACATACGATACTTTAAAATTATACTACCAAAACTGTAGTGGTCTCAAGACCAAAACACATAGTTTTTATAACCAAATATTATGTAACAATTACGAAATAATAATACTCACAGAGACTTGGCTAAATAGTTCTGTTTTGACTAGTGAACTTTTTGATCCTCGATATGTGGTATATAGAAGAGACAGAAGTAGTGTAAGTAGTTCTAAGAAGGATGGAGGAGGGGTTTTAATAGCAGTATCTAGAAAATTAAAATCAAAGCGAATGAACACCTGGGAGTCGGATCTAGAGGATCTGTGGGTTTTGGTCGATGCACCAGCCTCACATAAAAATGATCAAATTGTTTTCTGTGCTATTTATTTGCCATCTCCAGTAAAAAGAGTTATTTATGAAAAATTTTATGAAGTTTGTACTAATGTTCTTGAGCAACAATGTCTTCACTGCATCGTAGGTGATTTCAATCTATTTTCTATGAATTGGAGCTTGTTGGATGGGGATTCTGCAGAGTGTGAACTTTCTACTGTTAATCAGTCATTTATCGATTTTCTAAATGAAAATGATTTGAAACAGCATAGTCGCATCAAAAACAAAAGTTTGAATAGGACACTTGATCTAGTTATTTTTAATTTACCTAGCTGCAAGGTTAATGAGGCACTCTCTCCCCTAAGTAATGTTGACAGGCATCACCCTCCGCTTGAAATATGTATAGGACTGCTGAATAATATAAGATTACCATACAATATTGATAACGTACAATTTAATTTCTATAGGGCTGATTATGAGAATATTTGTAAAGATTTAGCGAGTTGTGATTGGGACACGCTATATTATGGGTTGACAGACGTCGATGATATGCTGCAAATTTTCTACCAGAAAATTCGAGATGTTATCATAAAATACGTCCCCAATAAATCGTCGAAGAAAAACAACTACCCACCTTGGTTTGATCGGAATCTAATTAGGACTATAAGAGAGAAGTATAAAATTAAGCGTCGTTATAAAAAATATAAAAATCCCAGAGATAAGCTTGAAGTACAATTGTTAAGTAAAAGATGTGCACGTTTAGCTACAAATTGCTACAATAAATATGTAAGTATCATAGAGAGTGACATAGCAAAAAACCCAAAACTATTTTGGTGATTTGTTAAGACAAAACGTGGTGGTTTAAGTAATTATCCCCTTTCAATGACTGATGGAATGACAACAACTTCCGATGGAGTGAAAATTTGCGAACTCTTTTCTTCACACTTTGCATCGGTGTATCATGACAGTACGGATAGCACTAGACAGGGTCTACCTTGTTTCGCATAATTTTTATTGTCATAATTTTATTTGGCTTATCATCAAATAGCATAAACTTCCTTTCGCAGAACATCAATTAGCATTCACTCATTTATCAGACGTTCAAAACGCATAATCGTGTAAGCTAGAATCATCTTTAGGCAGAAATTTAATATCCATAATAGTCTTAAAGCAGAAACATCCTAACGCAGAAAGTTCACAGATAGAATCGTCTTGTGGCATACAATTCGTATATATAGTCATTAATAGGCAGAATCATCCTATCGCAGAGAATTCACAGTCCGAATCGTCTTTTGGCATATTTTTCATATTTAATATTCTCCTATAAACCTTAATTTCTCTGTGTATCCCAAGTAGTTCTATCTCAGCAATATTAACATACAACATGCATTTCAAATCAAACATGCAGCATGCAAGCGAGTACAGCATGCAAGCAAGCAAGCAAAGCATGCAGCAAGCAAGCAAGCATGAAGCATGCAAGCAAGCATGCAGCATGCAAGCAAGCAAGAGCTTGCATGCAGCATGCATGCATGCAACATGCATGGTTTCTGTCACGGCTCCGGCGCTGCGGGGCTCCGGCAGTCCCACGCGAGCTTATCGTCGCAGATGGTTTTCGCTCACCACCGCAGCTTCGGCTTGCTGGCCGGCTTCGCCGGCCAGCCTCAGCCGCGGCGGCGGGATTTTAAACCACCTGCTCCTCAGCTCGCGGGCTGCCTCGCCCCTCGGTGCCTACGCGATTTTGAATTACACTCTAGGGGTGGGGCAAACAAGACTGCGTGGAGTCGGTTTTGCACCGATTCGTTTCTGTCACTAACTTTTGTACCACAACTTAATAACTTTTTAATTCAATCTTAGGGTAAAATACTATTTAAAAGAAATAGCAATATGCGTAGTGAAATTATTCTAAAGGAAAATCTGCTTTCTTCATAGTATGCCTAGTCAAATTATGCCAAAAAAACATTATGCTTAGCGAAAGTATGCAAAGTAAAATTTTGCCAAAGGTAATTATGCCTTATAAATTTCTGCTATCTTAAAAGTATGCCATTGTAAATTCGGGCATGTAAATATTCGACCAAACAATAATTATGCTAACAGCGAAATTCTGCCTGAATAATATTCGACTAAAGAAAATTATGCCAAGTGTGTTATGCCAAGTGACTTTCGGAACAAAAAGATTCTGCCAGATAGAGGGAACCCCACTAGACAAGAGCATATTTATAAACATACGACGTTTCTGAAATCTATCGATAATAATAGCCTCTCTTTAGCACGACTGATAGTTGATTATGATACCTTATTAAGCAAATTAAAAGCCATAAATTGTAATAAAGGAGCAGGTCCTGACGGAATTCCTCCAATGTTTGTAGTCAAATGCGCTGTACAACTAGTTAGTCCACTCTTAATTATATTTAATCGATCTCTTTCTACTGGACAATTTCCTAAAGAATGGAAAATTTCTAAAGTTGTCCCGGTTTATAAAACCAATGGCGAAGATTATGTCAAAAAATACAGACCTATATCTATATTATCAGTATTTGCAAAACTGTTCGAATCAATTGTTTGTCCTTTTATTCAGAGACATGTAAATCTATACTTAACCCCCAGCCAACATGGTTTCGTTAAATCTAGGTCCACAAGCACTAACTTGGTAAATATCACAGAAACAATTATGGAATCACTTGATGCGCAAAAACAGGTCGACGTTATTTATACGGATTTTAGTAAAGCGTTTGATCGGGTCCCACATGATATACTGATAAAAAAGTTGGCAGCTTATGGCATCACCGGTAGTCTCTTAGGTTGGCTAAAATCATACTTAAATGATCGTGCTTTTTTGTCGTTGTGAATGGATATAAGTCAGGCTTAAAAAATATAAATTCCGGTGTACCCCAAGGGTCAAATCTTGGACCGATTCTGTTTGGTATTTTCGTTAATGAAATACCAGAATTGATGAACAATTCTCACGCGTACTTGTATGCGGATGATTTAAAGCTCAGCTTGACAATTGTGGAGGAAAATGACTGTGTTAGGCTTCAGCAAGATTTGAATAACCTGGTTGATTGGTGCAAGGTAAATCGGATGGACTTAAATAGTAGTAAATGTTTCTATGTAAAATATGTCAGAAAAAATAACACCATCGACTATAGATATCACATTGGCGGTACTCATTTAAAACAGTTGGATCAAATTAGTGATCTCGGCGTTATTTTCGATAAAAAACTAACATTTATACCCCACATTGAAAATATTACTAAGCACGCGTCTAGAATGTTGGGATTCCTCATTAGAAATATTAAAGTCTTTCGTAGCCCTAGCACTAAAATTCTTTTATTTAACAGTTTGGTTAGGAGTATATTAGAATACTGTGCTGTAGTTTGGAGGCCTCATTATGCTACACACTCACTTAAAATAGAACGGATTCAAAAGAGATTTATAGGACATTTGTCGTGGACACGTGGATTTAGAAGTTTTGAGAGACGGATATCATATGAAAAAAATTTGGCATTTTACAAAATGATTTCTTTAGAGAAACGCAGAGACATTATTGTCCTAATTTTCACCTCCAAAATTATCAGTGGTGCTATAGACTGTCCTGAAATCTTGGGTAAATTCAAAATGACCGTCCCCATTCGTTATCCGCGTCTTGGCCGCAAGATTACCTCATTGACCAGGCTACACCGAAGAACAGTATTTGGCTCAAATTCTCCAATTTGTAGAATGAGTAAAGTTGTCAATGAATTTGGTGAAGTAATAGACATATTCTGCGACCCACCTAACAAGCTCCGTCGCACTTTGCGAGAACATTTTTTATAATGTTTAATTTGAATATTTGGATACTTTATAGTATTATTGTAATAGTGCCTGTCTTAATGTTAGATTAATATTTTCACAAAGCTAATTTTATTAATTGCATGTTGTATCTGCCTGTTATTATTTGTACATTTTAATTCTTTCTTGTTATTATAGAATCAAATACATGTAATGAATGATACAAATGTTGGTGGATTAATGATAAAAAAAAACCTTTATATCAGAAGCTAGATCAATATCCTGAGTCACTTACAAACTTCACCTGAACCTGGAGCACCGTGCTATTGGCGCACACGTAGTATCAATTATTTTTTTTGACATTTACGGCGTACACGGCTTGTGCGATGCCAATTTCAAGTAAAACGAGGAAACGGGATTATTTTTAGGAAAGGAGACGGAAAGACGGATTATGCGGATAATAGGAAGGTGATCAGCAGGAAGATGAATTGAAAAGTTATAAGAATATCATACATACTATTTAAAAACATACACATTTCATATTTTTATATTATTATGAGCCAGAAATGCAGCAATAGTTTTATATACAAATATATCATTACCATATAATAGTTGAGTAATGCATGTGGGGAAAGGAACATGATGGGAAACTAGGGAATCATAAAATTTGGACCGGTCATAAAGAGTGCAGGAGAATAGCATGTGGTTTACATCAGCATTTTCCACTCCACATTCACAAGATGAGTCATTTATAATATGAAGTCTAGCAAGGTGAGCTGGTGTGCAGACATGGCCAAGACGTAAGCGTATTAAAATTGAGGTAGAAGTCTTGCTTAAATTCGTACCACAAAACCAGGGTTTCAACGGTATAGTAGGCTGAATTTTTGCATAAAATTTACCTTTAAATTCACAAGACATTTCCCAAATATTTTTCCAATCGGCTCGTAGGTATTCCATAGGTAGTGAAAGGAGATCATGATGATAAATTTTGTATGGAAAAACGTCCCCACACTGCACCGCATCATTAGCTAGTCGATCAGAAATCTCATTGCCCGTAATCCTGCAGTGGCCAGGAATCCACGCAAATTTGACGACGAACCCGTTACTAAAGCATTCAAATAATAAACGACGTATTTCAAAAATTATAGGATACTGAACTTTTATATGAAAAGGAAATTTTACTATGGCTTGCAAAGCGCTCTTGGAATCCGAAAAAAATATCGATTTTTTTAATTTCATAATTTTTACATATTCGACTGCTTTATAAAGTCCATAACATTCTGCGGTGAAGATAGAAGTTTCAGGCGGCATTTTAACTTTTTGGACGATCTTTAGTTGTGTATGATATACTCCTACACCAACACATTCCCCCGCGGAATGTTTTGATGCGTCAGAGTATATCTGCTGGAATTCAGGGAGAGATGTATTTATTAAATAGTTAACATTGCTTTTTATATTACGGTCTGATTTGTCAAACAGATCTAAATGAACTATAATTGGAAACACAAGGGACTCATAGTTACAAGAAAACAAAGGAAGGCAATTGGATCGATGAACTGGAGACGAAAGAGAGACAAATTTTCTGTAACTTTTAACTAAACAAGGAATAGGCTTATGTGTCCAATAGTTTGAAGTGTTAACTAATTCAGAGAGGGTATGAAGTTTATTAATCAGCGGATGATTAGAGCACTGAATAACACGAAATAAAAATTTGTCTGACAAATATTGTCGCCTGAGATGTAAAGGCGGTTCATTACTTTCAGATTGAAGAGCATTAATTGGACTAGATTTCATCGCGCCAGTAATAAGTCTTAAAGCTTTGTATTGAATTTTATCTAGTTGTTTAAATGCTGTTACATTTCCAGGCTCTAGTAAGAATGTTCCATAGTCTAGAAGGCTCCTTATTACCGCGTTATACAACAGTTTCATTGAATAAGGATGTGATCCCCACCATACACCAGAAAGACATCTTAGCATATTAAAAAGTTTCTCACATTTATTGACTATATAGTTGTTATGATATGTCCCAGTCAGTTTACAGTCTAGTACGACTCCCAAGAATTTAAACCTGTCCACGGTCGGAATAATACTATTGTTGTAAACTAGTTCAATTGGTGGAGGTACACGCTTACGAGAAAATAGCATAACTGCACTTTTAGATGTCGATATATTTAGGCCATTAATATCCATCCAATGTTTTAATGAGGTAAGTGCAGCACATAGAAGATATTGGGAGATTTCAATTGATGAGTTGGAACAATATAACAGAAGATCATCAGCATATTGTAGGATTTTAACTTTATTTCCTAATGCAAGCTCTAAGTCATAAGTATATATGTTATAAAGCAAAGGACTAAGGACAGATCCTTGAGGCAAACCTCGCCATACAGAGCGATTAGTTTCTAAGAAAGGTAAGCTGATATGTCTTTCATACAGTATATTTATAATAAAATTGGAAAAAATTGGTGGTACATTTCACTTTTCAAGTTTTAATTTTAAAACCGATAATATCACGTGATCATACGCGGAATGAATATCCAAAAAATGTTGCAATTAAAGACTCATTTGCAGAAAAAGACAACCTTATATCTGAAATAAATAAGCTTAAACTATCAATTGTACTTTTAGCCTTACGAAATCCATACTGGCTTTTAGCCAATAGTCCATTGCTTTCCATGAACCACTCTAACCGGTTCTTTACAAGATGTTCCGTTATTTTAGCTAAAACCGATGACAAGGCGATGGGGCGGTAAGATGAAGCATCAGATGAATTTTTACCGGGTTTTAAAAATGGCAACACTAGTTGACATTTCCATGATGGCGGAATGTTACCTGTCAACATGACAGTATTGATCAAATCCAAAAAATAACCTACAAGATCGTCGTTTGCATTAGCTAGTAATGAGTATGAAATGCTATCCAGACCAGGGGCAGAATCTTTTATGTGACTAAAAATGCTTCTAAGTTCATAAGTTGAAAAAGGTGAGCTTAATCCAGTAGTATCTGAAGAAAGTTGTATCATCGGGGATAGAGACAAAGGAGTTGAATTACTGTTATGAGGTACCATGGAGGAGCAAGCTTGTCCAAGAAGTCATTGGCTAAAGACTCGTGTTGGAATAAAACGTCATAGTGTAGAAGTCAACCTCCTATGTTCAAAGTCGCGGGTTGCGCCTCTATCTAAAACGCACACCATACCTCAACTAGAGCTGAACAGCGCATTACTTCTTGCCCAGCTGACAGAAAGAGTTAGTAGAGCACTAACCTCAAGGTTCCCGCACTCCGTTCGTCTTTTTAGCGATTCGCAAATCGTTCTTGCCTGGATACAATCAGGGTCAGTCAAATCCAATACTTACGTCAATAATAGAGTTCAGCAAATTGCTAATCTCACTGATAAATCTTCATGGTCGTATGTACGAACCTATAACAATCCCGCAGATCTTATCTCGCGCGGTGTAGAAGCTTACAAATTATCAGAAAAAGATATTTGGTGGCATGGCCCACAATTTTTATTGGACTCGGACATTGAAGATCATTCTGTATGCATTGATTTAAATAAATTTCATACTTCAGATTCCCCTTCCGAGGAAATTTCGTGTATTACCCAAGTTATAGACAACACATTGTTTAAGAAGTTTTCAGATTTTAACAAATTACAAAGTATAGTCGCATTTATGTACAGATTTTTCAACAACGCTTCTAAAAAAGAGGTAATAAAAGATGCAACTTTAACTCCTAAGGAGTTAGAGGCTGCTTTGATAGTTATTGTCCGCTCAGTGCAAAGAGAACATTTCTTTAATGAAATACCCTCAATTGTCAAGGGCGACAAATTGAAGTCTGGCCTTGCCAGTCTCCATCCTTTTATAGACGCACAAGGTGTCCTTCGCGTGGGCGGTAGGTTACAAAATGCCGGCCTGCCCCAAGATAAAATGCACCCTATTATACTTCCAAAAAATTGTAATATTACATCATTGTTAATCGAAAGGGAACACCTTCGGTTATTGCATGCTGGTCCAAGACTAGTACTCAGTTCACTATCCCAGAAGTTTTGGATTATTAGTGGCATCCGTGAGGTCAAAAAGGTACTTCACAAGTGCTTAAAATGCGCTCGACTGAAGGCTGATACTGCCAGGCAGCTAATGGGTTCTTTACCTGCGGAACGTATTACCGCTAGTAGGCCATTTCAGCATGTGGGCATCGATTTCTGCGGACCATTCAATATAAAAGTGGCAAGGATTCGAAAACCACTCGTGACCAAAGGTTATGTAGCGCTGTTTGTCTGTTTCTGCACTAAAGCTATACATGCGGAAGTTGTATCAGATCTTACAACTGAAACTTTTTTGGCATGCTTCAATCGCTTTATATCAAGGCGAGGTATGCCCACCAAAGTCTTTTGCGATAACGCAAAAACGTTCAAGGGTGCTGAAAATCAATTTAAAGAATTGTATGATTTACACTTTTCAGAGGCTCATAGAGACTCTGTTTACAATTATTGTAATAAAAAATACATAAAGTTTATGTATATACCTAGCTACTCCCCTGAGTTTGGAGGTTTATGGGAGGCAGGGGTGAAGAGCGTTAAGTACCACCTCAAACGTACCGTTGGTTCTCTCTGTTTGACCTACGAAGAATTTAACACTGTCATTGTGCAAATAGAAGGAGTCTTAAACTCTAGGCCCCTCCTTGCCGACCCCAGCGAGGGTGGTTACCTCACTCCGGGACATTTTCTAATTGGAGCGGCTTTGTCAGGTTACCCTGAAGTAGATTTATTGGAAATTCCAACTAACCGATTAAAATTCTGGAAGGTAGTGTCCAAATTAAAACAAGATTTCTGGAAGACTTGGTCTCGCGATTATCTTACTCAACTTCAAAGCCGTCCCAAGTGGAAAACTGCCTGCCCTAATTTGAAAGAGGGTGATATTGTTCTTGTTAAAAATATAAATACTCCACCTTTGGAATGGCCAATGGCCAGAATTGTAAAAGTAATTCCAGGAACTGACAATAAAGTTAGAGTAGCTGAAGTCAAGTTCAATAATAAAATTTATTTAAGATCTATCTCAAAGCTTTGTCCTCTTCCAATTAACTAAAATTAACTTGTTTCTAAAATATTTCAAAAATGTTAAGATTATTAACAAATAATAACAATCTCAGTTAACTTGTAAAACTTTATTCTGCATTATGTTTATGTATAATTAACTTAACATCACACATGTTAATTAATGCTAAGGGCATATTTGTTCTCATGTTCATCCCGCCCGCCCAACTATGTTTAATACATAAACATACAATTATTAAATTTAGTAGTTTTTATAAATTAGTTTGTAGTTTCTGTTAGTATTGATACTGGTATCACCTTTGTAAAATAAGAAAAAATTGATCTGTCATCTTTCTCTTTGGTTTTTGGAGCAACGCGGTGAACATTGTTCCCATTGTATTCTTTTTATAAAATATAGAAATTTGCTATAGTTTCAAATTTCTATATTTTATAAAAAGAATACAATGGGAACAATGTTCACCGCGTTGCTCCAAAAACCAAAGAGAGAGATGACAGATCAATTTTTTCTTATTTTACAAAGGTGATACCAGTATCAATACTAACAGAAACTACAAACTAATTTATAAAAACTACTAAATTTAATAATTGTATGTTTATGTATTAAACATAGTTGGGCGGGCGGGATGAACATGAGAACAAATATGCCCTTAGCATTAATTAACATGTGTGATGTTAAGTTAATTATACATAAACATAATGCAGAATAAAGTTTTACAAGTTAACTGAGATTGTTATTATTTGTTAATAATCTTAACATTTTTGAAATATTTTAGAAACAAGTTAATTTTAGTTAATTGGAAGAGGACAAAGCTTTGAGATAGATCTTAAATAAATTTTATTATTGAACTTGACTTCAGCTACTCTAACTTTATTGTCAGTTCCTGGAATTACTTTTACAATTCTGGCCATTGGCCATTCCAAAGGTGGAGTATTTATATTTTTAACAAGAACAATATCACCCTCTTTCAAATTAGGGCAGGCAGTTTTCCACTTGGGACGGCTTTGAAGTTGAGTAAGATAATCGCGAGACCAAGTCTTCCAGAAATCTTGTTTTAATTTGGACACTACCTTCCAGAATTTTAATCGGTTAGTTGGAATTTCCAATAAATCTACTTCAGGGTAACCTGACAAAGCCGCTCCAATTAGAAAATGTCCCGGAGTGAGGTAACCACCCTCGCTGGGGTCGGCAAGGAGGGGCCTAGAGTTTAAGACTCCTTCTATTTGCACAATGACAGTGTTAAATTCTTCGTAGGTCAAACAGAGAGAACCAACGGTACGTTTGAGGTGGTACTTAACGCTCTTCACCCCTGCCTCCCATAAACCTCCAAACTCAGGGGAGTAGCTAGGTATATACATAAACTTTATGTATTTTTTATTACAATAATTGTAAACAGAGTCTCTATGAGGCTCTGAAAAGTGTAAATCATACAATTCTTTAAATTGATTCTCAGCACCCTTGAACGTTTTTGCGTTATCGCAAAAGACTTTGGTGGGCATACCTCGCCTTGATATAAAGCGATTGAAGCATGCCAAAAAAGTTTCAGTTGTAAGATCTGATACAACTTCCGCATGTATAGCTTTAGTGCAGAAACAGACAAACAGCGCTACATAACCTTTGGTCACGAGTGGTTTTCGAATCCTTGCCACTTTTATATTGAATGGTCCGCAGAAATCGATGCCCACATGCTGAAATGGCCTACTAGCGGTAATACGTTCCGCAGGTAAAGAACCCATAAGCTGCCTGGCAGTATCAGCCTTCAGTCGAGCGCATTTTAAGCACTTGTGAAGTACCTTTTTGACCTCCCGGATGCCACTAATAATCCAAAACTTCTGGGATAGTGAACTGAGTACTAGTCTTGGACCAGCATGCAATAACCGAAGGTGTTCCCTTTCGATTAACAATGATGTAATATTACAATTTTTTGGAAGTATAATAGGGTGCATTTTATCTTGGGGCAGGCCGGCATTTTGTAACCTACCGCCCACGCGAAGGACACCTTGTGCGTCTATAAAAGGATGGAGACTGGCAAGGCCAGACTTCAATTTGTCGCCCTTGACAATTGAGGGTATTTCATTAAAGAAATGTTCTCTTTGCACTGAGCGGACAATAACTAACAAAGCAGCCTCTAACTCCTTAGGAGTTAAAGTTGCATCTTTTATTACCTCTTTTTTAGAAGCGTTGTTGAAAAATCTGTACATAAATGCGACTATACTTTGTAATTTGTTAAAATCTGAAAACTTCTTAAACAATGTGTTGTCTATAACTTGGGTAATACACGAAATTTCCTCGGAAGGGGAATCTGAAGTATGAAATTTATTTAAATCAATGCATACAGAATGATCTTCAATGTCCGAGTCCAATAAAAATTGTGGGCCATGCCACCAAATATCTTTTTCTGATAATTTGTGAGCTTCTACACCGCGCGAGATAAGATCTGCGGGATTGTTATAGGTTCGTACATACGACCATGAAGATTTATCAGTGAGATTAGCAATTTGCTGAACTCTATTATTGACGTAAGTATTGGATTTGACTGACCCTGATTGTATCCAGGCAAGAACGATTTGCGAATCGCTAAAAAGACGAACGGAGTGCGGGAACCTTGAGGTTAGTGCTCTACTAACTCTTTCTGTCAGCTGGGCAAGAAGTAATGCGCTGTTCAGCTCTAGTTGAGGTATGGTGTGCGTTTTAGATAGAGGCGCAACCCGCGACTTTGAACATAGGAGGTTGACTTCTACCCTCCCGTCATTTTTTAAAATCCTTAGATAAAGGCAACATCCGTAGGCCTTCAACGATGCATCAGAAAAACCCACTAATGTAATGGATGAAAAGTCATGACACTGCACAAATCTGGGGACTAAAATTTTGTCCATTAATTTCAAATTATTTAAAAACTTTTGCCACACTTGAAGAGGCTGCAAAGGCAGGACATCGTCCCATTCTAATTTCATAGACCATAACTCTTGCATGATCATCTTGGCCACAACTACGATAGGGCCTATAATACCCAATGGGTCAAAAATCTTGCTAATATAGCTAAGAATTTTTCTTTTTGTATTTAAATCCTCATCACACTGTGGGGGAATTTGAAAAGAAAATTCATCTGAAAGAACATTGTATTTGAGTCCTAATGTTTTAATTACATTTTCAGAATTTAAATCAATTTCCTCAAAGTATCTTTGATCTGAAGGAATTTCCTTAAGGATTGAAGGCTGGTTTGAGCACCATTTGTGTAATTTAAAGTTACCCAATTTGAGTAATTCTATAAGTTCATTTTTGAGTGACTGAAGCGTTTGAAAATTATCACAGCCAACTATTATGTCATCGACATAAGTATTTTCTAAAATGGCTTTTGCTGCTAAGGGAAACCTTTTTTCATACCTATGTGCAAGTTCTACCAGGCTCCGTGTGGCCAAAAAGGTAGATGCTTTTAACCCATATGTGACGGTCTGTAACTGCAGGCAACGTATGGGCTTACTTGGGTTTTCTCTCCAGAGTATGTTTTGAAGACTTCGGTGATGTTCATTTATGTAAACACAACGAAACATTTTCTCAATGTCACATATTAAAATGTATAAAAACGTCCGAAATAAGAGAAGGATATCGCACAGCTCACCCTGTACCACTGGCCCATTCAGCATGACATCGTTGAGTGACACCTTATTTTTTGACTTCATACTACCATCAAAAACCACTCGTAATTTTGTAGTTTTGCTTTGCTGATTGAAGACTGCATGGTGTGCTAGAAAGTAAACAGAACCATTATAAACATCATAGGTATTTATATCAACTTCTTTGGCATGCCCCAAAGCAACATATTCATCAATGAATTTACAATATTCTTCCAATAATATTGGGTTTTGTTTTAATTTTTTCTCTAAAGTTAAAAATCTCTGAAGAGCGACAGAAAATGAGTCCCCCAGTTGTAATTCTTCCTTTTGACGAACAAGAGGCATATCTACATGGAATTTGTTATCAACAATATTTAAAGAATTATCAAAACTTTCTTGTGCCTTTTGAAACTCAAGCGGAATCTTTTTTGAAGGTTGGCTGGGCACCTTTTCCGATAGCCAGAAATTTTCCATGACATTTTCTAACTTTCTCTGATCACAGATCACTAGATTTGAAACCACATCTGAGGAAATGTTATTTGAATTATTATTAAAACAAGCCTTTCCCGCAACAATATATCCAAAAACTGAGTTTTGCAAAACCGGCCCATCTAAAAGTTTGAGGCAACCACTGAGCAATGAATCAAAGTAAACGTCAGCTCCCAATAAAATTGAAATTTCTGAGGGCACATGAAATTCATCATCAGACAGCTGAATTTCCTTGGGTATACTAAATTTTGAAATGTCAAAGTAATGTTGCGGCAATGGTGTTGTAATTGAATCAACTACATAACAATTAACCTTGTAGATAACATTCTCATGTATAGGTGAGGAAATAGGCAAGTTAATAACTTGGTTTATTTTAGTAGGCTTATTACCTATGCCAATAATATTGGAAGAATGCGAGGTGGGTGCTAAGTTCAATTTTGACACTAAAGCACTTGTCACAAAAGAGGCTTGGCTGCCACTATCGAGCAACGCTCGAATAAAAATGTCACGACCATATTTGTCAGTAACCTTTACCTTCACTGTAGGTAACAAAATATTACATTTATTTGTGTTACTATTAGAACACAACGAAACAGGAATTTCCTTTTCAGTTTGAGAATGCAATAATGTGTTACCTACAGTGAAGGTAAAGGTTACTGACAAATATGGTCGTTGTTGGAATAAAACAAGCTTTACTTGAAAATATAGCAAATTTCTATATTTTATAAAAAGAATACAATGGGAACAATGTTCACCGCGTTGCTCCAAAAACCAAAGAGAAAGATGACAGATCAATTTTTTCTTATTTTACAAAGGTGATACCAGTATCAATACTAACAGAAACTACAAACTAATTTATAAAAACTACTAAATTTAATAATTGTATGTTTATGTATTAAACATAGTTGGGCGGGCGGGATGAACATGAGAACAAATATGCCCTTAGCATTAATTAACATGTGTGATGTTAAGTTAATTATACATAAACATAATGCAGAATAAAGTTTTACAAGTTAACTGAGATTGTTATTATTTGTTAATAATCTTAACATTTTTGAAATATTTTAGAAACAAGTTAATTTTAGTTAATTGGAAGAGGACAAAGCTTTGAGATAGATCTTAAATAAATTTTATTATTGAACTTGACTTCAGCTACTCTAACTTTATTGTCAGTTCCTGGAATTACTTTTACAATTCTGGCCATTGGCCATTCCAAAGGTGGAGTATTTATATTTTTAACAAGAACAATATCACCCTCTTTCAAATTAGGGCAGGCAGTTTTCCACTTGGGACGGCTTTGAAGTTGAGTAAGATAATCGCGAGACCAAGTCTTCCAGAAATCTTGTTTTAATTTGGACACTACCTTCCAGAATTTTAATCGGTTAGTTGGAATTTCCAATAAATCTACTTCAGGGTAACCTGACAAAGCCGCTCCAATTAGAAAATGTCCCGGAGTGAGGTAACCACCCTCGCTGGGGTCGGCAAGGAGGGGCCTAGAGTTTAAGACTCCTTCTATTTGCACAATGACAGTGTTAAATTCTTCGTAGGTCAAACAGAGAGAACCAACGGTACGTTTGAGGTGGTACTTAACGCTCTTCACCCCTGCCTCCCATAAACCTCCAAACTCAGGGGAGTAGCTAGGTATATACATAAACTTTATGTATTTTTTATTACAATAATTGTAAACAGAGTCTCTATGAGGCTCTGAAAAGTGTAAATCATACAATTCTTTAAATTGATTCTCAGCACCCTTGAACGTTTTTGCGTTATCGCAAAAGACTTTGGTGGGCATACCTCGCCTTGATATAAAGCGATTGAAGCATGCCAAAAAAGTTTCAGTTGTAAGATCTGATACAACTTCCGCATGTATAGCTTTAGTGCAGAAACAGACAAACAGCGCTACATAACCTTTGGTCACGAGTGGTTTTCGAATCCTTGCCACTTTTATATTGAATGGTCCGCAGAAATCGATGCCCACATGCTGAAATGGCCTACTAGCGGTAATACGTTCCGCAGGTAAAGAACCCATAAGCTGCCTGGCAGTATCAGCCTTCAGTCGAGCGCATTTTAAGCACTTGTGAAGTACCTTTTTGACCTCCCGGATGCCACTAATAATCCAAAACTTCTGGGATAGTGAACTGAGTACTAGTCTTGGACCAGCATGCAATAACCGAAGGTGTTCCCTTTCGATTAACAATGATGTAATATTACAATTTTTTTGGAAGTATAATAGGGTGCATTTTATCTTGGGGCAGGCCGGCATTTTGTAACCTACCGCCCACGCGAAGGACACCTTGTGCGTCTATAAAAGGATGGAGACTGGCAAGGCCAGACTTCAATTTGTCGCCCTTGACAATTGAGGGTATTTCATTAAAGAAATGTTCTCTTTGCACTGAGCGGACAATAACTAACAAAGCAGCCTCTAACTCCTTAGGAGTTAAAGTTGCATCTTTTATTACCTCTTTTTTAGAAGCGTTGTTGAAAAATCTGTACATAAATGCGACTATACTTTGTAATTTGTTAAAATCTGAAAACTTCTTAAACAATGTGTTGTCTATAACTTGGGTAATACACGAAATTTCCTCGGAAGGGGAATCTGAAGTATGAAATTTATTTAAATCAATGCATACAGAATGATCTTCAATGTCCGAGTCCAATAAAAATTGTGGGCCATGCCACCAAATATCTTTTTCTGATAATTTGTGAGCTTCTACACCGCGCGAGATAAGATCTGCGGGATTGTTATAGGTTCGTACATACGACCATGAAGATTTATCAGTGAGATTAGCAATTTGCTGAACTCTATTATTGACGTAAGTATTGGATTTGACTGACCCTGATTGTATCCAGGCAAGAACGATTTGCGAATCGCTAAAAAGACGAACGGAGTGCGGGAACCTTGAGGTTAGTGCTCTACTAACTCTTTCTGTCAGCTGGGCAAGAAGTAATGCGCTGTTCAGCTCTAGTTGAGGTATGGTGTGCGTTTTAGATAGAGGCGCAACCCGCGACTTTGAACATAGGAGGTTGACTTCTACCCTCCCGTCATTTTTTAAAATCCTTAGATAAAGGCAACATCCGTAGGCCTTCAACGATGCATCAGAAAAACCCACTAATGTAATGGATGAAAAGTCATGACACTGCACAAATCTGGGGACTAAAATTTTGTCCATTAATTTCAAATTATTTAAAAACTTTTGCCACACTTGAAGAGGCTGCAAAGGCAGGACATCGTCCCATTCTAATTTCATAGACCATAACTCTTGCATGATCATCTTGGCCACAACTACGATAGGGCCTATAATACCCAATGGGTCAAAAATCTTGCTAATATAGCTAAGAATTTTTCTTTTTGTATTTAAATCCTCATCACACTGTGGGGGAATTTGAAAAGAAAATTCATCTGAAAGAACATTGTATTTGAGTCCTAATGTTTTAATTACATTTTCAGAATTTAAATCAATTTCCTCAAAGTATCTTTGATCTGAAGGAATTTCCTTAAGGATTGAAGGCTGGTTTGAGCACCATTTGTGTAATTTAAAGTTACCCAATTTGAGTAATTCTATAAGTTCATTTTTGAGTGACTGAAGCGTTTGAAAATTATCACAGCCAACTATTATGTCATCGACATAAGTATTTTCTAAAATGGCTTTTGCTGCTAAGGGAAACCTTTTTTCATACCTATGTGCAAGTTCTACCAGGCTCCGTGTGGCCAAAAAGGTAGATGCTTTTAACCCATATGTGACGGTCTGTAACTGCAGGCAACGTATGGGCTTACTTGGGTTTTCTCTCCAGAGTATGTTTTGAAGACTTCGGTGATGTTCATTTATGTAAACACAACGAAACATTTTCTCAATGTCACATATTAAAATGTATAAAAACGTCCGAAATAAGAGAAGGATATCGCACAGCTCACCCTGTACCACTGGCCCATTCAGCATGACATCGTTGAGTGACACCTTATTTTTTGACTTCATACTACCATCAAAAACCACTCGTAATTTTGTAGTTTTGCTTTGCTGATTGAAGACTGCATGGTGTGCTAGAAAGTAAACAGAACCATTATAAACATCATAGGTATTTATATCAACTTCTTTGGCATGCCCCAAAGCAACATATTCATCAATGAATTTACAATATTCTTCCAATAATATTGGGTTTTGTTTTAATTTTTTCTCTAAAGTTAAAAATCTCTGAAGAGCGACAGAAAATGAGTCCCCCAGTTGTAATTCTTCCTTTTGACGAACAAGAGGCATATCTACATGGAATCTGTTATCAACAATATTTAAAGAATTATCAAAACTTTCTTGTGCCTTTTGAAACTCAAGCGGAATCTTTTTTAAAGGTTGGCTGGGCACCTTTTCCGATAGCCAGAAATTTTCCATGACATTTTCTAACTTTCTCTGATCACAGATCACTAGATTTGAAACCACATCTGAGGAAATGTTATTTGAATTATTATTAAAACAAGCCTTTCCCGCAACAATATATCCAAAAACTGAGTTTTGCAAAACTGGCCCATCTAAAAGTTTGAGGCAACCACTGAGCAATGAATCAAAGTAAACGTCAGCTCCCAATAAAATTGAAATTTCTGAGGGCACATGAAATTCATCATCAGACAGCTGAATTTCCTTGGGTATACTAAATTTTGAAATGTCAAAGTAATGTTGCGGCAATGGTGTTGTAATTGAATCAACTACATAACAATTAACCTTGTAGATAACATTCTCATGTATAGGTGAGGAAATAGGCAAGTTAATAACTTGGTTTATTTTAGTAGGCTTATTACCTATGCCAATAATATTGGAAGAATGCGAGGTGGGTGCTAAGTTCAATTTTGACACTAAAGCACTTGTCACAAAAGAGGCTTGGCTGCCACTATCAAGCAAAGCTCGAATAAAAATGTCACGACCATATTTGTCAGTAACCTTTACCTTCACTGTAGGTAACAAAATATTACATTTATTTGTGTTACTATTAGAACACAACGAAACAGGAATTTCCTTTTCAGTTTCAGAATGCAATAATGTGTTATGAGATTTTTTACAAACTTTACACTTAAATTTGTATTTACAAGCACTGCCTGTATGGTTTCTTAAACAAATAGAACACAATTTGTGATCATTTACAAAGGTTAAACGAGTCTCTATAGGGACCATTGAAAATTTGGGGCAATTAAAAATTGCATGTTCAGTTTTGTTACAATATGTGCACATTGCATTGGAATGCGCTGAAACATTGCTGACCCGCACTGCAGGTTTAGATTTATTTTCAGAAGGTTGCCCTTTTAGGGGGATAGTATCCTCCAACGCCATAGCACGTTTTTCTAAAAAGGCAAAAAATTCTACCATTGTTGGCAAAACATCAGGGTTTCTATCTAAATGGAAGGCTCTGTGTGTATATAAATCCAATTTTTTTGATAGGACACACAACAAAAGACGGTCCCAGTTACCAACTGGTTCGTCAAGATTTTTTAATGCATGTAAATGTTGCTTAATTTCAGAGACAAAGGTCCTCATAGAGGCCGCTGTACCTTTCTGTATTGGTGGAATGTCCAAAAGCAAGTTTATGTGGTTACAAATTAATCTTGTTTTGTTATCATAGCGTCTTTTCAATAACTGCAAAGCCTCTTTATAAGAGGTTGACACAAGGGGCAGGTTGACAATCACAGATAGTGCCTCCTCTGCTAGGTAGGTCCTCAAATAAAATAACTTTTGAACATCCGTTAAAGTTTTGTTATTATCAATTACTGCCTTAAATAGTTCATAAAAAGGTCTAAATTTTGTAAAATCTTTGCCATCAAAGGATGGAATATCAAGGTTTGGAAGCTTAGATGTCGAGACACAGCTAGTCTGGGAGGTTTCATCCTTAGTTATCATGCGAATAGTTTCATTGATCTTTGCAATTGTGTTAAAAAACTTTTCTTCAAACTCTCCGACATCGTCTGTGTCTTCGGCATCTAAGTTTAGAATGTCCAATTGAATGCTTTCATAACTTTTTAATGCTGACACCAATTTGTCCTTACGTGCCTCTAAAATGTCCACAGTTGCCGAAGCAAGGTTGATAGGATCCATGATATAATTTTGAATACGAGTAACTGTGGCTTTACAGGCAGCACGCGCATTTTTAAGTTTTTTAAGTTGTTCAGCCATTTTCACACGTAATATGACGCAGAAAACACTTTTTTAAAGAGACTATAGGCCTATTATTTCACTTTTGTAACACTTTTCACTATAAAACCGCACTGAAATTTTTCGACTCCGAAATTGTTTACTTGTGATCTGTCACTTTGACAGGACGTCACAAACGTCACGTTGACAGCGCTAAAGATGGCAAAGATGGCAGCACTGCAGCAAGTCTGACGTCTATGGTTGAATGATGAACGAGTTGATTGAACAAAATGGCCTCCGTGACAGAAATACGGAAAAAAATCACATACCAAGTTGGCGGTTTCAGGATTACCCTCAATGTAGCAGGAAAAAAAAATCCTTCGGAATTCCGCCAAAAATCGCTTGTTTTGCGATTTTTCCACGACGAGGGATGTTGATTTCTTCGATATAACAGCATAAGATGCCGTAATCACCCGAAATGTAGATCGGGGAGCTCCGCCGCCGGGCAAGGGGATACCGTCCCACCGGCACCGCAAGGTTTTGTACACGGTACAAACACGACGTATACGGGTAAATTGCACTGATTCTACATCAACTAGCGAAGGACCACTAGCTTGTTGGAATAAAACAAGCTTTACTTGAAAATATAGCAAATTTCTATATTTTATAAAAAGAATACAATGGGAACAATGTTCACCGCGTTGCTCCAAAAACCAAAGAGAAAGATGACAGATCAATTTTTTCTTATTTTACAAAGGTGATACCAGTATCAATACTAACAGAAACTACAAACTAATTTATAAAAACTACTAAATTTAATAATTGCATGTTTATGTATTAAACACACCCGTCATTTTTTAAAATCCTTAGATAAAGGCAACATCCGTAGGCCTTCAACGATGCATCAGAAAAACCCACTAATGTAATGGATGAAAAGTCATGACACTGCACAAATCTGGGGACTGAAATTTTGTCCATTAATTTCAAATTATTTAAAAACTTTTGCCACACTTGAAGAGGCTGCAAAGGCAGGACATCGTCCCATTCTAATTTCATAGACCATAACTCTTGCATGATCATCTTGGCCACAACTACGATAGGGCCTATAATACCCAATGGGTCAAAAATCTTGCTAATATAGCTAAGAATTTTTCTTTTTGTATTTAAATCCTCATCACACTGTGGGGGAATTTGAAAAGAAAATTCATCTGAAAGAACATTGTATTTCAGTCCTAATGTTTTAATTACATTTTCAGAATTTAAATCAATTTCCTCAAAGTATCTTTGATCTGAAGGAATTTCCTTAAGGATTGAAGGCTGATTTGAGCACCATTTGTGTAATTTAAAGTTACCCAATTTGAGTAATTCTATAAGTTCATTTTTGAGTGACTGAAGCGTTTGAAAATTATCACAGCCAACTATTATGTCATCGACATAAGTATTTTCTAATATGGCTTTTGCTGCTAAGGGAAACCTTTTTTCATACCTATGTGCAAGTTCTACCAGGCTCCGTGTGGCCAAAAAGGTAGATGCTTTTAACCCATATGTGACGGTCTGTAACTGCAGGCAACGTATGGGCTTACTTGGGTTTTCTCTCCAGAGTATGTTTTGAAGACTTCGGTGATGTTCATTTATGTAAACACAACGAAACATTTTCTCAATGTCACATATTAAAATGTATAAAAACGTCCGAAATAAGAGAAGGATATCGCACAGCTCACCCTGTACCACTGGCCCATTCAGCATGACATCGTTGAGTGACACCTTATTTTTTGACTTCATACTACCATCAAAAACCACTCGTAATTTTGTAGTTTTGCTTTGCTGATTGAAGACTGCATGGTGTGCTAGAAAGTAAACAGAACCATTATAAACATCATAGGTATTTATATCAACTTCTTTGGCATGCCCCAAAGCAACATATTCATCAATGAATTTACAATATTCTTCCAATAATATTGGGTTTTGTTTTAATTTTTTCTCTAAAGTTAAAAATCTCTGAAGAGCGACAGAAAATGAGTCCCCCAGTTGTAATTCTTCCTTTTGACGAACAAGAGGCATATCTACATGGAATTTGTTATCAACAATATTTAAAGAATTATCAAAACTTTCTTGTGCCTTTTGAAACTCAAGCGGAATCTTTTTTGAAGGTTGGCTGGGCACCTTTTCCGATAGCCAGAAATTTTCCATGACATTTTCTAACTTTCTCTGATCACAGATCACTAGATTTGAAACCACATCTGAGGAAATGTTATTTGAATTATTATTAAAACAAGCCTTTCCCGCAACAATATATCCAAAAACTGAGTTTTGCAAAACCGGCCCATCTAAAAGTTTGAGGCAACCACTGAGCAATGAATCAAAGTAAACGTCAGCTCCCAATAAAATTGAAATTTCTGAGGGCACATGAAATTCATCATCAGACAGCTGAATTTCCTTGGGTATACTAAATTTTGAAATGTCAAAGTAATGTTGCGGCAATGGTGTTGTAATTGAATCAACTACATAACAATTAACCTTGTAGATAACATTCTCATGTATAGGTGAGGAAATAGGCAAGTTAATAACTTGGTTTATTTTAGTAGGCTTATTACCTATGCCAATAATATTGGAAGAATGCGAGGTGGGTGCTAAGTTCAATTTTGACACTAAAGCACTTGTCACAAAAGAGGCTTGGCTGCCACTATCGAGCAACGCTCGAATAAAAATGTCATGACCATATTTGTCAGTAACCTTTACCTTCACTGTAGGTAACAAAATATTACATTTATTTGTGTTACTATTAGAACACAACGAAACAGGAATTTCCTTTTCAGTTTGAGAATGCAATAATGTGTTATGAGATTTTTTACAAACTTTACACTTAAATTTGTATTTACAAGCACTGCCTGTATGGTTTCTTAAACAAATAGAACACAATTTGTGATCATTTACAAAGGTTAAACGAGTCTCTATAGGGACCATTGAAAATTTGGGGCAATTAAAAATTGCATGTTCAGTTTTGTTACAATATGTGCACATTGCATTGGAATGCGCTGAAACATTGCTGACCCGCACTGCAGGTTTAGATTTATTTTCAGAAGGTTGCCCTTTTAGGGGGATAGTATCCTCCAACGCCATAGCACGTTTTTCTAAAAAGGCAAAAAATTCTACCATTGTTGGCAAAACATCAGGGTTTCTATCTAAATGAAAGGCTCTGTGTGTATATAAATCTAATTTTTTTGATAGGACACACAACAAAAGACGGTCCCAGTTACCAACTGGTTCGTCAAGATTTTTTAATGCATGTAAATGTTGCTTAATTTCAGAGACAAAGGTCCTTATAGAGGCCGCTGTACCTTTCTGTATTGGTGGAATGTCCAAAAGCAAGTTTATGTGGTTACAAATTAATCTTGTTTTGTTATCATAGCGTCTTTTCAATAACTGCAAAGCCTCTTTATAAGAGGTTGACACAAGGGGCAGGTTGACAATCACAGATAGTGCCTCCTCTGCTAGGTAGGTCCTCAAATAAAATAACTTTTGAACATCCGTTAAAGTTTTGTTATTATCAATTACTGCCTTAAATAGTTCATAAAAAGGTCTAAATTTTGTAAAATCTTTGCCATCAAAGGATGGAATATCAAGGTTTGGAAGCTTAGATGTCGAGACACAGCTAGTCTGGGAGGTTTCATCCTTAGTTATCATGCGAATAGTTTCATTGATCTTTGCAATTGTGTTAAAAAACTTTTCTTCAAACTCTCCGACATCGTCTGTGTCTTCGGCATCTAAGTTTAGAATGTCCAATTGAATGCTTTCATAACTTTTTAATGCTGACACCAATTTGTCCTTACGTGCCTCTAAAATGTCCACAGTTGCCGAAGCAAGGTTGATAGGATCCATGATATAATTTTGAATACGAGTAACTGTGGCTTTACAGGCAGCACGCGCATTTTTAAGTTTTTTAAGTTGTTCAGCCATTTTCACACGTAATATGACGCAGAAAACACTTTTTTAAAGAGAATATAGGCCTATTATTTCACTTTTGTAACACTTTTCACTATAAAACCGCACTGAAATTTTTCGACTCCGAAATTGTTTACTTGTGATCTGTCACTTTGACAGGACGTCACAAACGTCACGTTGACAGCGCTAAAGATGGCAAAGATGGCAGCACTGCAGCAAGTCTGACGTCTATGGTTGAATGATGAACGAGTTGATTGAACAAAATGGCCTCCGTGACAGAAATACGGAAAAAAATCACATACCAAGTTGGCGGTTTCAGGATTACCCTCAATGTAGCAGGAAAAAAAAATCCTTCGGAATTCCGCCAAAAATCGCTTGTTTTGCGATTTTTCCACGACGAGGGATGTTGATTTCTTCGATATAACAGCATAAGATGCCGTAATCACCCGAAATGTAGATCGGGGAGCTCCGCCGCCGGGCAAGGGGATACCGTCCCACCGGCACCGCAAGGTTTTGTACACGGTACAAACACGACGTATACGGGTAAATTGCACTGATTCTACATCAACTAGCGAAGGACCACTAGCTTGTTGGAATAAAACAAGCTTTACTTGAAAATATAGCAAATTTCTATATTTTATAAAAAGAATACAATGGGAACAATGTTCACCGCGTTGCTCCAAAAACCAAAGAGAAAGATGACAGATCAATTTTTTCTTATTTTACAAAGGTGATACCAGTATCAATACTAACAGAAACTACAAACTAATTTATAAAAACTACTAAATTTAATAATTGTATGTTTATGTATTAAACAACTCGGGAATGATACTGTTTGAGGATTCAGAGAAAGCTGAGCGGAATCTTTTGATACAGCGCCACACAATTGTAGATGGAGTATCAGGAGATATAGATTCGCAGAACCTACGCCAGCTCTCAAACTTTTTGTTTTTAAATAATTTGCGGGTTTCAGACATAGCTTTAGTTAATAGTTCGTAATTAGTATCGGACATATTCGAGTTATACATTTTTTCTGCAGCTTTTCTATTCTTAATGGCCTCTGTACATTCTCTGTCCCACCATGGTGGAGAAGGGATCTTTCGAGGGGAGTTATTTCTAACAGGGAAGACCTCCTTGGCTGATTCTATCAATATTTTAGCCAGAAAATCAGCACACTCTACCTCATTACCAGGTATGATAGTTGGTAGAGAGGAAATCCGCTGTTCTACACTGTTTTTGTATTTATTCCAGTCCTCGCAATCTTTACTATCAGGTAATTTGAATCTTAATTGATTAAATTGTTTAGAGGTAGGTGTTCTTATAAAAGGAAAAGACAAGACTATAGGAAAATGATCACTTCCAAAAGATAAGGGTAAAGTTTCCCAACTCAACATAGATGCTAAATTAGGAGTACATATTGATAGGTCTGCAGCACTGATGTTCTGATTAGGCAATGTACGTCTTGTTGGGACCCCAGTATTTAATGCACAGAGACTGTAGTGCTCTATTATATCCATGAGTTCCTCACCATGGTCATTTGTTATTGAACTACCCCAAGATTGGTGGTGTGCATTAAAATCCCCTAAAACAATGAATGGTCTAGGGATTAGGAACAGTATGTGACTAAGAACATTAGAAATCTCTATAGATGGGTGTGGTATATACAATGATACAAAACATATATTATTTACACTTACTGCTACTATAGACATATTTACATTGTGAGTAGGCAGAGAGATTGAGGTAAATGATAAGCCATTTTTAATTATCAGAGCTGTACCACTGTAACCATCAGATCGATCATCTCTGACTACTGAGTAACCACTAATTTTAAAACTGTACATTGGTTTGAGCCATGTCTCAGCAATAGCAAAGACAGATGGCTCGAATTTATTTAATAAATAAATTAAATCAGACTTTTTATATAAGATGCTGCGGCTATTCCATTGCAGCACCCTTGCCAACGTCGCCATTTTTAACCACCTCAAAGCATTTATCAATAATATAAGCAGCGTGGGACGGTGTGTTGGTATTGGACTGTATTATTTTAACCAAGGAAATAATTAAATTAATTAAAGAAAACTGTTGAGACAAATCATTCTGTTCAGTATCTGAAGGTAAAGCACACCCATTAGAAGGTGTAGAAATTGCAAAATCTCTAATTATTGCCTTATGGGCTTCCTGGTCATAACCCTTGGGTAAACTTGGAGGAGGACGAGGTTTAGTGAAAACAGTTTTTCTGTATGACCTTGAACCGCTGGGTGAGGGTACATCATAGCTGGAAGGAGGATTGGTGGGTTTTGAAATCAGTACATCAGCATATGATTTTGATGCTACTGGGTGTAATTTAGAAGCTTCATTATATGATAAGGAGTTGTTAGCCATAGAAGTCTTAATGTTCTTCTGTCTCATAAATTCAGGACAAGCTTTGTTTGTGGCAAAATGGTAACCAGAGCAAGAGCAGCAAGAAGCACTTTCTTCAGTAACCTCGCAAGACTCACCTGTATGTGACTGACCGCATTTATAGCAACAAGGCTTTGACCTACATTGTACTTTTGTGTGCCCAAATCTACAACAATTGTAACATTGTACAGTAGGGTAAATGTATAAATCTACAGGAAGAGAAGTATAACACATGTATATGTTTTTAGGTAATATTTGGCCATCAAAAGTAACCACCACAGATTGTGACGGTTTCCATACGGGTGATCCATTCACAAATGATTTAAAGTTCAACCGCCTGACCTTTATTATTTTTCCACATCCATCTGGGACACTAATATTCTCAATGATCTCTTCAGGAGTCCAGTCCTCAGGTACACCTCGGACAAGAATTGAAGGGACAGAAAATGAAGGCTTTCAAATTGTTTTTTATTAAGCAACCATGGGAAAGGAATGCATTTGCACTGTTACAGTCCGAGAAGGATACAGTTAGCTTATTTCGTCCTATTTTTTTCAAACTTCTTTTAATAATATTAGGGAATGAATATCGTTCTAAAATTTTACCAAAAACGATAGGATGCAGTGTGGTTCCGGAATCTTGAGCAGCTATCTTTTGGTTCACCTCCAAAAGATAGCTGCTCATATAATACATAAGGAGCAGAATCATTGCTATTGTAAGTTTGTCGACCAACTGGTGTATGTGTAGAAGTTGGTATGTTTGTATTATTATTTACAACAGGAGTAGTCTTAATATTTACATCAGGAGAAGTCTTAATTGGGTCTGCAACTGCATCTTTACGACGAGAACAATGTTTACGACGCCGTTTTACACGGGGTTTAGGTGAACTTTCTAAACCTGCACCATTATCGGTTAAAATACATGAACCATCAGTTTCCTTTTCAGATTCGATTTCCTTTTCTGATCCACCCACTGTTACAAATTTCCCAGCAGGAGGTACAAAGAGTGGAGGAGGGCCAACGAAACCCCCCGAGAGATCGGGGGGCTCGTTCATGATGAAAAAAAAATTACAAACTTACCAAAGTTTCAGCTATCTACACAAAATATAATATATACACAACAAAAATAAAAAAAATCTATCTAAAGAGCACCCTACTGATCACTTTTAACAATTCACTACTCAATTTTACAAAAATAATTAAAAGACGCGCCCGCCACGTTTCACGTTTCCCGCGCTTTTTCTAGTATCAAACTTCGTCGACTATCAATTTGAATTCAAGAGTTGAAAGCCGGCATAAACAAATGACTATTTAAATTGTCAGTTTCAGTTAGCACATAAAGACGCCTCTTTGTGCTTTTTCCTAATGTGGAGTGAAATGAGAGACTTAATTATGTTCTATATTTTTGACGACCCGTCTGGTGTAGTGGTCGAGAAATCGCCTACTACGCAGCGGGTGCGGGTTCGATCCCCGCGCAATACAAACATTTGTGTGCATGAACATGTCTGTTTGTATTGGTCTGGGTGTTTTCTATGTATATCATGTATACATTTTACAAAAAAAAAAGTGTTTAAGTATTATATCCGTTGTCTGGCACCCATAACACAAGCTTTGAGTAGCTTAGTTTGGGGCTAGATGGCGATGTGTGGGAATGTCCACAAAAAAAAATGCACTTAGTAAGTTTATACATAAAACTTTTAAAAGAGATGTAGTCTGAACTAAAATATTATAAGGAGGGGCTTCTTATAGTTAACTCATTCTACCACGCTTGAATTTGTGTCACTAAAAATGAGAGTAAACTCATTACAAACAAAAAAGTTTTTAAGAAATAAATGAATTATGATGATGAATTTCAATTTAGTCCATAGCAATTTATTAACGATTACGATTTAGTTACGTATTTTATTATTTTAACTTGTAATGGTAGGTGTTAATTTAATACAGATCCGATTAAAATAAAATCATTTTTACAAGCTACACAACTTGGGATCAGATCACAACGACACACTTTGAAAGGTACAGTTCCATCTAATGGTTTATATTGTTCAAACATCACTGTCACAGAGCCTTCTACCTCCGGCTTATCAGATTTATTAATCAGTTCTACAGCATCACAGTACACTTCGTCCGTCACGAGCATAGCGCTCACATCCATTTCTTCTCCGTTCACATTAATTCTGCATTTCCAAGGAGTAAATGCCATGTACAAATAGATTTGCGTGATTTTGACGTTCAGTATTTATTTTCTCCCGTTCTCGAATACGAGTTCCTTTTGGGGGTGGACTATTCTCGGGCAAAATTGAGGTCCGGACATTAAGGCTTTAACGCGTTGAGGGAAGATAACGTTATCGTTCCCGCAGGCCTGTTTCGTGCATTTGCTCTTGGTGACGCACCAGGCGCAATAGCTTTTGGTGAGGCAGCTCGCGCAAGACGTCAGTTGGCGGCAAGTGTCGCTCTGCGGGTCGTGGCCCTCTGACACGAGGCTCGGCGACGCTAATACTGACGTTACTGCTAATAATGAAATTAAAGCCTTCATGGTTCTAACCTGAAGTACCTAAGGAAAAAAAGAAACTTAAATAAATTTTGCTTCACCTGTGGCATTGATACGTTTGTACTTTTAACGAGTGCACCTGTGTTTGCGCACACATTTGTGCACTACATACTAGGTATAATTTGTCCTGCGCTCGGGAATATTACTATTATTATTACTTTGAACTTATGTTTACTGTTAGTTTTATTCAGCTTTCTTTCTTGTCCAGATAAAATGGAAAACGCAAACTAAGATAGAGGTCACTAACTATAAACATTAATGTTATTCGTAATATAACTATTACTGCAAGAAGAAGGCCAAATAAGCCCGAAATCTTTCACACTATCGTAAAGACTAAAATCTAATGTCAATTAGTTAACAATATTTTCACAATGCAAACTCACCTAATGCAACGTTGGATGTAAAATGCGTAATTAAACAGTCAGGCTGTTAATATACTTAGATACGAAGTTCTACGCGGACAAATACAGTAGGTTGTGAAAACAGTGGATTCACTCATGACAAACGCTTTGAAAGCAGTGCGCGTTGTGTATAAAATTTCTAATCACTTATTTATCCTAGCTAAGACGACTATTTTGCATTGCACCTGTTCTATGGAGAGGTTTCCGTTAGTTTCTTCATCTACCTTTTAAATACGATTCGTACCTACTACCTTTAGTCCCGTTCCGATTAAAGTAATCTTGTTAGACGCTAACTTATATCTAAATTATCTAGTTAGTTTAGAATGATAATCTTCATGAACGGGTGGGTGTAGTAAGAATAGAGTCTTCAATATTTATTTATTTTGTTTTCTCGATTAGCTAGACTGACCCGACGAGTTTGTTGCCTTAATCGAAAGTAAGAGTATATTTGTATTATAAAACAAAAGTCAGAGCTTAGCATCTTATAAACCTTTCTTTTACCGTATCAAAAATTTGAACAAACAATGTTTCGAGTTGACCAAGCTGGGCTTTGGGTCTGCATAACTTAGCAAAACGATAAGTATATTCATGGATATTCAATTCCCATTGTCTTCTAAATACATTAAGAATACCTTCTGAGTGTAATTGTGTTGGCATTCTAGTGCACTTGCACTAAACACTAAAATAAGTTCATCATCAAAGGTTAAATGTTAATCTAATATGATACTGTTTGTTTAATAAACGATATCACAATGTTTTACAATGATTGTCATATAAACGAATCCAAATTGTCAAAACAGGGTGTTAAATCTAATTCATTCACCTTTTTAATGGGGTTTTTCCATGATAACATTTTTTTTATTTTATTCCTCGATTTTGTTGTGAATAAGAATCACAAAATAATAAATATTGGTTTCCAATAATATAATAAATAATATTAAAATCAATTTAAAAAAAAAAACATTAATACTGAATCAGTTCATAAGGAGTAACTTTTTATCAGTGCTGTAGGTGTCGTTTCATTAAACATTAAATTATATTTTTATTTACATAAGGCTGCTACGTGATCGATAGTAATGGTTAATGTCGTTTGTTTGAAGACAAAATATCGAAACGATCATTGGTTTCGATCATATACGTTATATACATAATAATAGCCTCTAACTTGACTATTACTATCGATCACGCAATTGGACCTTGGGCCCAGTCTCGTAATCAATATATTTGAACACTCTGGTGAAATGTTGGTACCGGAAGTTAAATAAAACTATTCTGCGTGTTTTGCTAAAATAATTTGATTCATTAAGTTTTTTTATCGTTACGAAACACAATCGTGAATATTCATTCACTAGTAACGACATTTAACCAACAGTTGAGTTAACTTCCGATCGCGAAACCAGGCCAAAGATAGATAGGTTTTGACTCGTCCTCTATCATCAACACCTATCAGCAAGCGATCTGAATACATGTGCACGAGAACATGAACTTGCACTTATCTGCTCGCTTGACCTTTCACAATGTTTCCATCACACCACATGTACTGACTTACTGAAACTGACTTATTGATAGTTATATCTAAGACCCTTTACACACTGCAACTTTTAGCAGCGATGCAGTCGCGATGCTATCGCGCGTTAGCATTGATTCAGTCGCAGAAGCTGAAAATTGACAAATTATGAACTGAATTTTGGCGACTGCATCAATACTAACGCACAACTGCATCGGTGCTAAATTAAATCTGTTCATTGCGTGAGTCGCGTTGCTGAAGCGCGTTTTCAAAACACGCAACTGCATCGATGCTAAAAGTCACAGTGTGTAAGGGGTCTAAAATCTACTTTGAATAGGTCCCGCTGCGCTGGTTGAATTGATAAAGCTAATAATATATATCCACTTAGTAACTTTTTTACGTTGCCCATTTGTAAGTATGTTAATGTACAACCTCGAACACGGTGCATATTAGATGTTCACGGTGTTAGGGAACACGTATATTAGGCATTTAATATAGATCAATATGATCCTTTGCAACATGTCAGTAAAATGTTTTGAGGATAATATTACAGATTTAAAATATAGGTACAGCCGGTTGCGGCCTTACGGCGGTACAAGCCGGTTGAGGGCTATTCACATGGCGAATTATACATTGCTCTTTCAAGAGTAACATGTAAAGAAAAAGCAGTTGTATTGTCTAATTTAAAAAAAAAACTCTGAACGTTGTATATTAACACCATTATCAGCATTGCACCCGTGCGAAGCCGGGCGGGTCGCTATTATATTATAATTTATTTAATTTTCTCAGTAAAGGATGCCGCAAAAAAAAAACGTTCACCCTATCTATCACAACATTGCGTCTACTTTTGTATGATTGCCAAGTATTTCAGAGTTCAATTTCCAAAGTGTTATTAAAAAAATAAATTACCTCTTCCTTGAATTTGGAAACTTTTTTAAAACACATCGACAAGTTTAATAATTTCTTATTACAAGTATCTTTAATGCTGTTCGTAGTTAGCCTCTTGTAGATAAATAACTTTTTGTTAAGCCAATATTTGTAACCAAATTAAATTCAACATCTATTGCAAAACTATGTTACAAAACCATTTCCCTAGAGCGAGACATGACTATGACGCCTGAAACCCATGAATACAGAATTAGCTCGTTAAACTAAATCAAAACTACTTTGTTGGTAGGCTTAATTATGTTTTCTGCAAACGAATAAGAGAGAAGGGGGCACATTTTTATTTTTAAAATTTTCGGTTTCTACAAGATTCATTATTATTTTATTATTTGTGTATTAACAAACATTAAATATGTCATAAAAAATCAACTGTAAAGAGAAATAAAAACATATTTTTCTTAACTTACTTACTCCTTTTTATTACAAAAATAATAAAATGTTTGAATTGGTTCAAAACTTTAAAGAGCAAAATCGTTTTTTTTTAATATTTGAGTTGACCTGGGTCAGTATTGAAAAGTAGTTTTAAACCAGAGAAAAAAGAGGGTAGAGTCATAATTCGTCTGTTATTATTCTGATATTTATTGTTATTAAAACATGAAATAAACTTACGCGAAACTGCTACAGTTAAATATTTACAGTAACACTATTATTTTTCAAAAACAAGGTTTCAGGACTATTAGTATGTCTAGGTAGCTGGTGACTGGACGAAAAGTGCAAGCGATTCTCCGACGCAGCCGCGTTAATGGGCGGAACTACGAACCCTTTTTTATTATTTAAACGCTCGCGAAAAGGAAACTTGTTACATTTGTTTTGCTTTACAACGCTTATCATTTAAGATCTATGCTTCGGTTTAGGTCACCGGCAAATACTGAAGAATGTAACCGATCTATTTATTTACATAAATATAATCGAGTCATACGTTCCTTAAAAACGCAATCAAATTAAAAGTCATATAAAAGTTTTTCATTTTTGCAAATAGACCCACTGAAAGCACTTTTAAACGTCCTAATATAAGCCACACCACTACTTCGTGAGTATTGTAAGCTAGTGATGGGATACAACCGCGCAACGAACTAAGTCACTATTGCAAATGCCAATATAGAAAAGGTTTATAATGTTTGTGGCAAATCAATACATAACTATCTTTCATCTATACAATGTGTTAATTTTACACTTGATCAAACTATCAGGAAGTGCTCTACTCACGGTTTTGAACAACTTTTACTATGGGACCAACTTCTAAATCGTCAAAAAAACAGCTGTTCCATACATTTTCTCCGAGTTTAAATGAGTATGGAATAGCTGATTAGTTTTTCTCGATTTTGAAGTTGGTCCCACAACAAAAGTTGTTCAAAACCATTATTAAAGCACTGCCTTAAAGTATGTATTATTTCAGTCAATGGTCGTTCCTCGTAGATATTATCAAATTAACTTTACTTTTGAATCTAGGTGAAATACGAATTGTTAAATAATACTAAGTACTAGGTGTACTCAAAGTTTTGACTTCCATTGTATATTCTGCTTTAAGCAATCATATAGTATTTAGCAAACTGTTTTGTCCCACATCCAAAGCTGCCGTCCGCTGCGCTTTGTGTAAAATGGGCAAGGCAGAGGACACTCGCCGTGTTTCAAGCCAGAGGGCATACTTATGGCACCGTACTAACTACAACGCGATTACCTACGCAATTATCGTGCGAGCAAGCGATGCGAATATTTTGCGAAAATGTGATCAAAGTACTAAAATCAAACGTTTGACCGAGGAGAGGAATCCGAATTAACAATATAAAATAAACTATGTATGCATCGCTTACAAGGAAAACCATTAATCAACGTGTTGTAAGAGTATTACGACCGATGCCTAATAATATGCCTCTTCCATTTACAACAACTTGCTTACTTTGCCTTCTGTTTGTCTGTTCTGATTAATGAAGTTAGTAATTAATAAACTTAATAAGTACTCGTATGTTAAGAGCTTGCTTACTCAAACAACGCACGATTTACGTTCCACTGAAATGAGGATGATGTCGAAGGATCATTTAGCTCAGCCGTCGAAACTAATGTTATGATGAGGGTGTGCATAGGTTACGCACATACGGCGATCCATCACGTGGCGATGATGTGCTAAAAGTACTTAAAACTATAAATTTTAAACTATCGGTATCGGAAACGGGTGTAAGAACAAATATTCGTAACGAAACCCCTATAAGGTCAATCGCAAAACTGAGACATTTCTGACGTCACTAATGTTCTCCGTATCTATCATACTTATGTATCAAACGATCTTTCTTTCACCTTAAAAGATAACATTTAATTCATAATATTTATATGAAGTACATAAATTGGAAGTAGAAGACGACGCGTGACGTCAGAAACGTCTCAGTTTTGCGGTTTGCCTATAAATAGTGCTTGACTACACAAATATTTGAAGCGTCAAAAACTAATTTATGAGTAGAATTAGTTGAACAAACTCGTAGGTTTGTAAATAAGAAGCAGTTTTTGAAATGTTTAAACACTAAACAAGAGGAGACTACTTCTTTTTTTTTAAAAAAAACTTTATTCGGAACAATGAAGACGAGCTTGCTTATTTAATTTTGCTTAAATATATCATTGAAATGGGAACTATATCGCAAAAAGTACATTTCCAAACAGCAAATAAACAGTAAGGCATTCCTACATTCTCTCTACCAAGTATTGAATGAAATAAAATGTTCTCATCCGGCCACTTAGTTTGAATCAAAGATAATCGTGTTCTATTTAAATTTCTCATGAGATGTGTTCTGTACCGTGTGCCATTACCTCTGGATCCCGTGGGATGTGAGGGCAGGGAAGATATCCGTAATTTCCACCCCTTTGCCCGTAGCGATCCCATCTGTATACACGTCAACGATGCGTCGGAAACGTAAGGCGGGGCGCTTATGCTATTACCGAGGGAAAATTTCTACCTACCGACAGGCATTTTTGTTCTGTAAAATTCTAGTACTTATGACATATATAGGTAAGTACCTATAAATAATTATATTTTTTTATACTCAAGCATATTACAACAAAAACGAAACGTTGTTGAATATTTCAGATCTAGCTTTTAGTTTGTTCAAAACGAGCGTGAAGAAACTGAAAGCGAAAAAAAATTATGATAATAGACGTCACTGAAACAATAAAATTGTTCCGTTATTACAGTCAAATCACTTTGATTTGATTGTAAACAAACTAGAAACTACCGATAATAGAGTAAACTAAGTACTTTCAAAATATAACGATACTACCTGCCAATAAAGCGCTTTATTGTTCTCAAAAGGTATCCCTCATCTATACTAATATTATAAAGCTGAAGAGTTTGTTTGTTTGTTTGTTTGTTTGTTTGTTTGTTTGTTTGAACGCGCTAATCTCAAAAACTACTGGCCCGATTTGAAAAATTCTTTTTACGCTGGATAGTCCATTTATCGAGGAAGGCTTTAGTTTATATAACATAAAGATACGACTCATAAGACCACAGCAGAAATGAAAAATGTTGCGAAAACGGGAGAAAGATATTCCTTTTGAGAGCTTCCGCTGCATACGCTGCGGAAACCGCTTAAGTTACACAAAAATCATGTATGACAGGATTGTTCAGCATTAAGAGTTCTATAATAAAGTCCGCGACAGCATATGTCTATCTTTTATGGTTGACTTACTACAACCTTTTTTATGTTAATAAATTTGTAAAAAAAATAATGCATTATTTTTAGAGGTGTATTATACACACAGGTATTTATTCTTATCAAAATAAATACATTCATCATCACGAGCATTTCATTTAGAACCAAGTTGCCCTTTATATCATTTGATTTCAATAAATATCTTAGAAGCTATCACAGTTTTAACATAACTCCGCACCAAAATAATGTTCGCAGCTTAAGTACAACGTGCGCTTGCGTTAATCTATACTAATATTATAAAGCTGAAGAGTTTGTTTGTTTGTTTGTTTGTTTGAACGCGCTAATCTCAAAAACTACTGGCCCGATTTGAAAAATTCTTTTTACGCTGGATAGTCCATTTATCGAGGAAGGCTTTAGGCTATATAACATAAAGATACGACTCATAAGACCACAGCAGAAATGAAAAATGTTGCGAAAACGGGAGAAAGATATTCCTTTTGAAAGCTTCCGCTGCATACGCTGCGGAAACCGCTTAAGTTACACAAAAATCATGTATGACAGGATTGTTCAGCATTAAGAGTTCTATAATAAAGTCCGCGACAGCATATGTCTATCTTTTATGGTTGACTTACTACAACCTTTTTTATGTTAATAAATTTGTAAAAAAAATAATGCATTATTTTAAGAGGTGTATTATGCACACAGGTATTTATTCTTATCAAAATAAATACATTCATCATCACGAGCATTTCATTTAGAACCAAGTTGCCCTTCATATCATTTGATTTCAATAAATATCTTAGGAGCTATCACAGTTTTAACATAACTCCGCACCAAAATAATGTTCGCAGCTTAAGTACAACGTGCGCTTGCGCCAATATATTATAAAGCTGAAGAGTTTGTTTGTTTGAACGCGCTTATCTCAGGAACTGCTGGACCGATTTGAAAAAATATTTCTGTGTTGGATAGCTTATTTATCGAGAAAGGCTTTAGGATATATAACATGACGCTGCGACGGGAGGCGAGGGAGCAAACTCAAAACGCGCGGACGAAGTCGCGGGGGACCGCTAGTTGTTTAATATAATGAAGTGAGACATAAATCAATGAATAGTCTTCAACAAAGTGACGACTGGGCGAGTAAAAAGGCTTTTATAGCCTTTTGCAATGAAATAAAATTGTTCAGAGCTCTCGAAAGTTCTGTACATCGTTTGCTTTTAACACTTGACACTATTATCACTATTACATATAGGTAGAGTGGAGGAGGAGTACATTTTGAATTCTGTCTGAAATCACGGCTAGTGTCCATCTGAGTCATTGTTATAAACCACCAAATTGCCATGAACCAAGTGAAGGAATCTCATCTTGGCATGAACAAAAGTTCATGTTACTCAATCGCAATTAGTAGAGTCTTAGAACCCTTATACACTGACTTTTAGCATCGATGCAGTCGCTCGTTTTTATAATGCGCTTCACTATCGCGACTCACGCAATGATCAGATTTAATTTAGCATCGATGCAGTGGCGCGTTAGTATCGATGCAGTTGCCAAAATTTAGAGCATAATTTTGGTCGACTGTTCGATGCTAATAGTAGCGCAGTATGTAGAGGGTCTTACTTTCATGATACACAGAATTCGTTTGAAAAATGCCTTGGGAGTTTTTGTTTTGCAAATGTTTTCTAATGAGTTTCGTACAAACGTATGTAGTTCAATTTTAAATTTAGCTTAAGAAACTTCGAATGGTTAAAAAAAATGCTTATTGCCACTCCTGAACGTTCTGTAGATGGCTCCCTTTTAACAATTGAAACTATTATCACTGTTACATTTAGTTAGGTACAAGTACATATCGAAATCTATCGCATGGATCACTTATCTTGATCACGCGTTTACGCCTGGTGTCTATCTGAGTCATGTCAGTCATGAAACAAGTGACGGAATCTACATTGAATATTACCACATCATAATTAGTCGAGTCTTAAACAATTGTTAAGTCTTAATTGTATGACATAGAAGTCCAATTCGTTCGTTTGAAACAAATGTAAGAAATATATATACCTACGATACCTACGATACCTCTGGGCTCAAAGGTCGTAAAGGACAAAACGCTACTTTTCAGGAGAAGCAAAAAAACATTTTTATAAACTTCTTTTGACTACATCTTTCTTGTTTCTTGAGCTATGTTTTCGATACCTAGGAACAAAGTTCTTAGAATTACATGTACTTTCCGAAAGTTTGTACCGGAATTGGACTGCTGCTATAGTTAAGGAGATAAATTTCCTTTACGCCCTCGAAATTAACATAAAGTGTCCTTATACTCTTTGAATTTTCTTGTTTTTTTTTAACTTGAGGTGTAAGTCTATTTTCGCACGCGTACCTGTATTAAATTAGGGCATTAAAGGACAAAATTTACGTTATTTTAAGTAGTAAAGAACAAATATAAAATGGAATAGATAATTATTATTGTTTTTTTTGTGGATTATTCAGATTTACTGGTGACATCTTTATAATATTTTATAAATTAATGTGTTAAGATTTTATTTCCAAGAAATTACAGGTAAAAAAATATACGTACATAACAAACAGGTTCAAATTTACGTGGAACGTTGATAGTTGAAGTAGTAGGCAGTAATAAATAGTCATTATTATGTACTATAGATGTCTGTAACTTAAAACTTATAACTGCGGGTCTATAAGTGACGCATATTATGTAGTAGTATTGTTACTACTTACACCCTCGACGTTTCAACGGTGTTGCAACCGTTCGTGGTCACGAGGAGACTGGCGCTCGGCGTCTTCGTCTGCATCGGGCGGCCGGTTCTTCTACTACCCTCCAACTATCCGATATTTGTTGTGCACGTGAACTAGAGTCAGTAGGTTTAGTGCGACACACAACACTTACAGTATCAGGATAAATGTTTATTGATATAGGCGACACACACGGTTTGCACATAGGTATTAATCACTGGATTCCAGGCCGATGACAATTTAAACCCGTCTTCCCGATTGAAATTATTATACTTCTTGATTTCAATCGCTTCACGTATTACCCTAGTATGGTAAGGGCGATCCGTGGAAAGGATTTTTCGGGTCATGTAACTCCATCCAGTGATAAGACCCCATATTAAGCAGATGTTCTGCCACCGCGGATTTATTAGTCTGCGGATTTTTCACTGCAACGATGTGACTCTTTCGGCTATAGTCCGTTTTGTCTGGCCAATGTACGATCTTCATTGTGAAATCTTGTTTAATTTAAATGCATTAAGTTTTCAACGGAAAAGGATTTTCATGTCAAAGTAACTAAAATTTGTGACATTTACAAAATAGAAAGTAGAATCGAAATAAAAGGATAAATGTTATTTTCTAAATATTCTTGTCTGTATGGTCAATTTAGCTTTATTTGTGAAGGTAAAAAAAAACATCAGAGGCGGAAATTCCGCCTATGATGTTTTTTTTCAACGAAGTGGTATAAGACTACTGCTACGAAATATCATTTAATGATCTTTCCAACCGAGGTAAGTTCATTAAAGGTCAAGTGGAAACAAAGATGTATGCCAGTTGTAAAGACTATTAATAATTTCGTTAAATAAATCGAACATATAATATTTCTATAATACAATATAACATTTCGTTAAATAAACAATATAACTTTTTGGTAGGTACTGAAACTGTATGAAAACTAACTTCTTCATCAAGTATCCGTTACGTAGAAGCTTAGACTTTTTACCAATGGGTAAAGAAAGGTATTTTATTTTATGTAAAATTGTAGGGGCGTAAAGGACAGTGATCTTATTTTATATAATATTGTAGGGACGTAAAGGACGAGTGTTGACCACAATTACCTATACAACCTAAAAATAATATTTCAATTGGTCTTTACCACTATAGTCTACATGTGTAGATAGTTACATGTCTTTTACCCCCACAGTTTATGAGTAAATCCTGTCGAATATAAATAATTTCATAGGTCGTAAAGGACAAAAAAATGCGAATTTCGCTAAATGGAATACACTGATCCATAGAGAATTTAATTCTGAGAAAAACTATGTATATAACTCATTTTGGCCAAATGTCCTTTACGACCTTTGAGCCCAGGGGTGCGATTGTGTAAAGCAATCGTATTCATTTGACAGTTCAAAACGTACGGTTTGATCTGTCAAATGGCAAAGAACAAAGGGTTTGACAGGTCATATCGAACGTTTTGAACTGTCAAATGATTACGATTGCTTTACACAATTCCAGGGCTGAGGTATCGATATACTGTACTAATCATAAGAGAAAACAAGCAAGTGTCTATTACGAAGATAAATACATAGATTATTACCGCAATGTAAACGTTCAAGTTTGCTGTTTGCTCCAGTCGATTCCCTAGCGGATATACCTCTAAGCCGTAGTTGCACCTGTGTGTGGGGGCCCAGGGGACAGAAGCCGCAGTTTTCGGGTCGCGATTGTGTCACCATTAGGGTATTCGTACTCCAATGAGCAATTAATTACTCACTTGGCGACGTTTTGGCTATCGTTGCATTTCAATAATATCTTCTTGGATACTTCGCCAGCGACGGCGCATGGCGTCTTGGACCTTGGTGAGATACGACCCTCAGCACATCGAAAGCACCACGTCCCCTAACACATCGAACTACTATTACTAACTTTAGGTGTACCGTTACCATGAGTTTACAACGGTTTTACTTGCTAGCGACGACGTGCAAAAAGTATATGAAAAATTGCACAGCGCCTCTAGCGGTCACTGACAGAACTAAAATTTTCCATACAAAAAGAGACGTTGTCGCTAGCGAGTAAAACTGTCGTCGCTAGCGAGTAAACTCATGGTAATGGTAGTGACACCACCAAAAAGTAATAACAACTTGCTACCCTATCACTAACAGATTAGCGCTCTCTCTTGAGAAGTGTTACGAAGGCCATGGTTATCAGGACGCAGTACTCATAAGGGCGGCTCTGTTGGTTTTATTTTAGTAAATTTGCAATATCAAACTTCAATATCATATTGGGGACAACCCCATGTGGTTTATGTAAGATCGTGCATGCAACTGAACCTTAGCTTTTACTTTGCTTTATTCTGCATTTACATTTCAAATGGCTGTTTGCATCCCTCAATATTTTGTGTATCGAAGTACTAGATATTGACATAAGAAGTACAAAAAGCACTGTCTACTTACATACTGGTACCTACTTTTTCAACAATTTCACATAAACCAATAAAAAAGTCTCTAAAGCTACCCAAAATAGGTAAAAGTCTGGAACAAATAGGTACTGAGCTCTGCTAATTAGTTCTAGGTAATTAATTGTACTGCACCATTGTCTTCTGCAAGTCGAAGGGAACAAGTTTTCGTAATTAATGTCCCCTTATATAGGAAGTTCAATATCTAAACTTAGATATCTACTACTTTACTTAATACGGAATTATTATTAGATACCACCGAAAGGATATTAAAATTATTTAAATAGTTTGTCATAACTTGTAAAGTAGGAAACCCCACATAAAAACTTATTTTTTATTACTTCTCTACCAAATTACTAATTTATTTTCATTACTGCCCAGATTCGCTTATATGTAAATCGATTGTTTTCGATTCCATAGAAAAGTAAAATAAAAAACGTGTACTTGCATTGGTTAACTTCAGCTTATTAAAACAGAGCTGTTAACCAAACTTTCTAACGATTCCATTTAACTCGCAACAGTTTCCGAACGTCACAAACAAAACGATTGAAGGTGTATAACGATTATTTGCTTTTGGACGTTGAAACGGGTTGAAACTTGTATTCTGACGTCAAACGGGATGCTAACTCCCTGTGTGTCGCCGCGGCGCTGCGGCGGCAGAAAGTTTGGCGCCAAGCCATCGCGGGACGCTTCAAATTAACTATCCACACTCACCTACCATTGGCTTTGGCCAAAGCGGTCATTAGCTCTGCTTTGAATGCCAGGTTCGTTTCAAAAGTGTTTGTTTATTAGGGTTGCCCATTAATTAGCCTCTTTCTATACTCAAAGCTATTTAGCAAGCCATTAGGTACCTACTTACTTTCAACTGCATTCTGTATTTAAAAATGGTTCAAATGCAGATTTGTGCTTTCATCATTAATGATCAAGAGTTCAATTTTTATTCATTAAAGTGATGGTGTTCCAGGTTAATAATCATTAACTTCACACTAATGATCAAGGAGGTTAAAGTATTACCTGTCTATGTCTCAGTTGCGTGATCGATAGTACGAGTTGAAAAAACAAATGTCGGATGACTCTTTTAATGACTATTGTTTAAGGTTTTTTTCTTCAAAACACAATCGTGAATATTCAACCACTAATAACAACATTTCGCCATTACTATAATGCGGAAATTGCGCCTATGTATTTTAGACCGACTCTCCGTCCAACCAACGGATTTAGTTATTTTTAGTACCTAGCGGGAAAAGACTGAATAAAGCCTAAAACTTGATATTGGTAGTGGTCACCGATAAAAATTAGTTTTTTCTTACACTAAAACAATTGAAAGTTTTATGATTAACAAATACATTTGCCTTACAAATATCGTGTGGCTGCGCAGCATTTGTCAACTCCCTTATTCCCCTAGTTGCCCCTGCAGTGCCAAGTTCTAAATACTAAGCTGAAAGTTTGAAGCCGTGCACGCTGGGACACTCCAAATTAGCTATGACTTATCTGTTACATAACTTTGAACCGATCACATCGACCAACATTTATGGCCGGAAGAACAAATCTATTCTAATTCGTTTCGAATGTTTACTGTTACAGCAATCAAATTAATCTCGTTTAATCATATGGATAGTCTCGTTTATATTACACGAAAATGGATTTGCTCGTGACTGATGAAATAAATACAATAGATATCATTTATATTCTGATTATTGCAGTGGTAGTGAGATTATCAAGCATTTCATAACATATCTAAACCTATTCTTACTGCTAAACCTTTCATGAATTTCAATGTGTGTTTGACTATCTAACGCTTGTTTCAAGTTAAACGTATTATAAAAATACTATCTCAAATAGTGACTTGAATATATAACACGCAAAGTCGAGGGCTTATAGAGCCTTTAGTACTTACTTTACGCGACTTATGTAGAGCGACTTCATTTGTTAGTAAACAACATTACAAATCATCTACAGCCTATGATTTGGTTATCTAGACATTAGTCAGTCTTTTTAGAACTACGAGCTCTACAGTAAATTAGTTCTTTAATTCAGGTTTAAAAGAATTGGGGCTGCCTACGCTACGCTCGGAATTGGGGTCCTACTCCGAGAGATTTATTACTTTTTTTCTTTATCCATATTCCGCTTACACAATCAATCCTTATGTGAGGATTTAAAACTCACAAACTCGTCAAACAGCCGCACTTGATAACGTTTTAATAATGAATGCGGGTGTCAGCCAGTCCACTGCTGCATTTATTCATGGGACTCTTCGGACCTTTCGACAATGCGGCCCCCTTAATGCAGGAAACAAACAACACAATTACAGCGTGCATTTAACTTGTATTGTCACAAACGTATCGCGGCAATCGTTTTACAATGCAACTCAAGCTTTCAACTGCAGAGCTTTAGAATGCTTTCATCAACTCGCTTGTGTATGCGGGCACAGATAAAATTTAGAAGGTCGGTCATATTATTTATCTTAAATTAAATACAAGTTTGGTTTTCACCGTAACAATATAAGTTTATTTCAGTATAAAGACCGCCTAATGACTGCATTCCTTATTGTTCTGAACTGCCTCAGTGGCGCAGCGGTTAGAGGGTCGCACTTTAAGCGACGGCTGCGCCAAAGGTCCCAGGTTTGATCCCCGGGTCGAGCCAAAAATATATACCTGAGTATTTCAGTTCAGAAATTCTTAGGGTAGCCCAGAGTTTGGAAGTTAGTGGTGTTCACCCCCGTGCCTCGGAAAAGCCCGTAAAGCCGTTGGTAATGCGCCTGATCTCTCTCCGGTCGTGTCAGATTACTGTCCCATCAGGCTAAAACAATAAAAAGAATAGAGAGTGCACCTCTGTTTGCGCACACACTTGTGCACTATTAATATGTACCACGCAGTCGGTAAGTCGTTGTGACTGGCCACCGTAGTCGAAATCTCCTATCGGGGGACTATATTGTTCTAAATTCGAATTGTAAATATTTTTGTTCTTTGTTAAAACAATAGTAATTGAATAAAATGGAACCACATTTTAATCGGAAATGTTAGGTATTTCATGTACAAGAATGACAATCATTTACGATTTCGAATTGTTTATTATTATAACAAACAAGAATTAATTTAGCTTGAGCATAAATACGGTCATTTTGTTTGTTAAAATGTTGCTCAATTCTAAAGATTTTCTCATCCATAAACAATTTTTTTCTGTAACCTCCCTTTGTATACCGCTTCAGTAGTTTTTTCGATTTTACTACTCTATTCTTTTTTAAATTATCAGTTAAAAAATGACCTGTGCGTCTCTTATAGGCTGCAAGTCCTAAGTCATCTTTTAAAATACGCGACATGGTTCTGGGTGCTATCTTCATCTCCCGAGGTAAAATCTTTTGCTTTCAGACAGGATTTCTGCGAATTCTTTCCCTTACTGATTTGACCACCTTTTTCCTTGGATGAAGTAACCACTGGATATGAAACGCTAGAGCGAATGTATGAAAACACTATTAGCTAATTTCTCTTCTTCAGGCGGGGATAGCCTGTCGTGTCAATTGTTGATATTTAGTGCATGAAAGTGTGTTTTTTTTAATCGATATGTGTTAAACGAATGGATGAACGAATCTTTTGTAAAATGATGTTTAATTTTTATCACCGAAACAAATTACATTGTGGGCAGGTAATGCATTAACCATCAAATGAACAATTGAAACATAGAACGTCGTTTTATATGAACGGTCTGGCAAGCAACACTAACTAGAACTTCCTAAGACATTTTGAAACAACCCGTAAGTACACATAGCCTTGCATCATTAAAAACCTCCTATGGGATAAATAACTAGTAGATTTTTTGCGTTGGCATTAAATTACGCTTGGTGTAAAATGGATACCACATATTCGGTGATGTTTTGTGGGGATACATTTTGCTTCTCTTTGGACGGCTTCTACCCACTTTATTTTCCTTAATGGATCTGCAGGAAAACTGAAGTTATATCATTAGGATGTATTGTCATATAATATTAAGTTTGAAATTTCTCAAGTGAAACATTTGACAGATTCATAATTTATTTTAAAAGTATTTATAATTTTAAAAAAATATAAAAAACTTTTATCGATATGATTTATCGACAATTGTCAAGCTCAAGTATAATCAAACTGACAAGGGAACGAATGATGAACGTATGACAATCCTGCCGTATAAAGTATACGCTTTCTTGTTGATTTTGTAGTAACTGACCACCACTTTTTTAAATGGCAATGTAACTGTTCTCTTGGAAAACAAATTTCATTATTTTCAAGAAAAATTAACAGCTTTATTGGTTACTTACGGATGAAAAGAAATATTTTTTGTCTTGCCGCTATAATTTTTATACAAAAATACGTCACATTAACCCATTTTTTCCGACAATGTTTCTCGCTGAGCTCTGTCACCGTACTGGCAAAACGTCACCTGTAAGTGAGGCCAAAAAGCCCGCTTCGTGGCTAAGGGGGCACAAGCGAAATTGCCCGTCATTGCGCGTCCAGGTGGTTTATTCGTCCAAGCCTTTTTCGTACGAACACTACGTGGACGGCCAGGGCCCCTATTTTTGAATCACTCGCGTCAAGATGGCATGTGAAATTCATTGATTAATTCTCGATTTCCCAATGAAAACTAGTATAATTTCACGCAAAAGTGATTTGAAAAAACATAACTGATTTTTGTGTGTACCTATGTCTATATTTAAGCTATTCAACTAAAAACTCAATGGAAGGCGCAGACCGTACATGTAATACCAATTGTAATTTCTTCCACAGGAGTGGTTCCCAAACTACTGAAACAAGGCTTGGAATTACTGGATATCCCTAGTAAAATAATCATCTTACTTTAAAAAGCCACCATCTTTACTTAACACTTGCCGAATCACCCGCAGGTTTTTGAACTCCGGTTCTACAGCACCCTTCACCCATTGACGCTTGGTTGAGGCCCGCGTCACAGGAGTTTAACACCCATCCTACGATGGAGAAAGACAAAGTCTTAAAAATATATAATAATAATAAATATACTTTATTTCACACCATAAACCATATATTATACAGAAAAACATAATTAAATTTTACGTAGGAGTACAAATCAGGTGGTCTTATTGCTTGAAGCAATTTCTTTAAGAGAACGTTCGCAAGGCAAATCATAAAAAATGAAATCAGTGGCATGGCGATGAAATATTTTAAAAACAAAAAATGAAGTGGACGGATTTGGTTAAAGATACATGGGATAAGAGTAAGAACACATTACAACAAGTTACAATTAATAATAAATAATCAGAAAATTCACATCATAATACAAAATATATAAACCAATATATCATCATCATCATCATCATCATTATCAGCCAAAGGACGTCCACTGCTGAACATAGGCCTCCCCCACGGATTTCCACAGCGACCGATCACTAGCGGTCTGCATCCAGTTTGGTCCTGCGATCTTTATAAGGTCGTCTGTCCATCTTGTTGGTGGACGTCCCACGCTGCGTCTCTGGTCGAAGGGTCTCCAATCTAGAACTTTCCTGCCCCAACGGCCATCAGTTCTTCGCGCTATGTGCCCTGCCCATTGCCACTTGAGCTTACTGATTCTCAAGGCTATGTCCGTTACCTTAGTTCTTCTACGTATCTCCTCATTTCTGATTCGATCCCGTAGAGAAACACCCAGCATAGCCCTTTCCATCGCTCGTTGTGTGATTTTGAGCTTCATTATAAGGCCCATAGTAAGAGACCATGTTTCGGATCCGTATGTCATCACTGGTAACACACACTGGTTGAAGACTTTCGTCTTCAGACACTGAGGTAGATGAGATGAGAAGACACTCTTGCACAATTTCCCGAACGCTGCCCAGCCGAGTTGGATTCGTCGATTGACCTCTTTCTCGACCTACCCAATTGGATCACTTGTCCCAGGTAGACGTACTCGTCGACAACTTCGAGAGTAGAGTTCCCAACGGATACTGGAGTGGGTACGACAAGGGAGTTCGACATAATTTTCGTCTTTTCCATGTTCATTTTAAGACCCACTTGTTGGGATACTCAATATTAATCAAATCAATAAAGGGAAACCAATATATAATCATTACATAAATTTTATGTTATTTGCAGTTAAAAGATGCACGTTATGATTACGTCAAGAATCATGCAGTATTACATTGGCTGAATGCAAACTGCTTGCAATCGTTCTCTGTGGAAAGCTGATAATAACGATGATATATAAACCGGTGCTGTAACTAAACGCTTTCTATTCTGTAGATGAAACCATTTTTTTCCGAAACGGCAAAGCCAAAAGGGAGAGTAATGATTTAAGCAGTTTATGCCTCTCATGATAATAAGTATTTATACCGGTTCCACATGCATGCAACAAGAACAATATGGCAAATGCTATGTTAATATATAAGGGTAATTTATAATAAAAAATACAGTCATTACGAGTGGGGTACCTATCAAATGTATGAAGTCAAAATTATTAATGAAAAACTAACAGTTTCAAAACTATTTATGTTGATGAAATGAAAACGAATTAAATCATAGTATAGTATGTTAATGTCAAGTCAGTTTGCTTCAGCTGGGCGTCTCGTTTGAGTAACGTGCCCCGGAAGCAGGCCTCCCGGCTGGAAGCAGCGCGGTGCCGGGATAACTTCCGCTTCCGCTTAACCTGCCCGGATGACACTATATCTGTTATCTAGGAAGATTTCTGGCCATTTTCTTCATTTGAATACTAAGTTAATGAGTCAGAAACTTCAATTAATAGACGTACACTAGGTTACCGATGCGAACATTTTCCAGTTATGACAATAACAACCGAATTGGTACTAACTTGTTAACTCTTTATTCATTTAATTATTTATTGCACTATATTTTAATTATTTACGTAAGTTCTAAATTGTTGAAAGCATTCAACAATTTAGAACTTGAAGATTATAAGTATCAGCTACATTGAGTTAAAAATAGCTTAGTTTAAAAAATAAGCACTTCCTCCACTAAGGTTAAAAAAACCGGCCAAGTGCGAGTCGGACTCGCGCACTGAGGGTTTCGTGCCAACTTTAACTGAATGAGGGGAATCCACTTACTTCCACTTAGTGAAATACCACAATATTTTGTTGACAGTAAATATATCTTTATTTTTCATAGTGTTTTGTACTTATGAAGTACAAAGTTATGTTTGCGGTTGTTGAAAATGTGCCATATCTCAAAAACTTCTTGTTCGATCCCATCCGAACTAATTTTTGTTGAAATTATTTATTAACATTTACTTTATGTATATTTTTCAAAATTTACACTCGCTTAGTTTAGAAGTTAGATGAGGGGGGGACGCCCATTTTACCACTTTGTAAGCGTCTAGCTATGAAGCGTTAGACTTTAAAACGAAATGGTCTTAGAAACTTCTATGTCATTTTAAAAGACCTATCCATAGACACCCCACATGCATAGGTTTGACTAAAAAAAAATTTTTCTGTTTTAGTTTCATGTATGGGATCCCCCCCTTAACCTTCTGCGGCTGAGGTGGTAGTCTGTCAGACACCGCCAAACACTTGCGACGTTGCCAACCCGCTGCATCGCGTGATGTAGCTTTGCCGCGCTAAGTACCTTCACTAAACGGTTCGCGCCAACAGTCAGTCAGGCGCAAGCGGCCGCGCAGTGCACACGTGCAGAGTTACGAACTGCTGTGTCCCACAGACGTAAGTACAGCAATAAACGTTGATTCTAGGAGACGTTACCTCATAAATTAATTTAAAATTTCATAGTGTCTGTCAGTCGTTATTTCACTAAAATATTTAAACTACCATAGAGTCTCACTGACGTGACCTCATATACAAAATAATAATTCTAATCAAAATTGTAAACATAATTCTTGGCTTTTTTTTATTAGTGAAAATAACCCAAAAAATATTTTGTTTTTGTTATTCCTTATAGATGTCGGAACAAAGAATAACAGCTGGCCCTTCAAAACGTGACAGCAGCGGAAGGTTTAAAAACAACGAAGAGCAAATAACGGCATGGCTGGAAGAATTAGAAGAAGAAAATGAGTTCAGTGACTTTGACGATTCTGTAGAAGACCCTAACTACATTGAAGAACAGGAATGCCAAGCGTTACGCGAAGATATTGAGGAAGATGAAAATCAATTCAGTGAGAGTGAGTACGACACAGAGGATAATGAACCACTTAGCTCTTTGGTTTCTCAAACTAATGACGATACTACTTTACACTACATTGGAAAGAATGGGTTTTCATGGTCCAAAACGGAAGTAGCGAGAAACAGTAGAACACCTGCCCATAATATTATTCACGTCTCTCAGCCAATACAGGCACTCGTTTTCCGTAATTTTGTAGAACTTTGGTCTAAACTGTTTGTTTGACTCTGAAATGTTAGCAACCATTACCTTGCATACAAATAATAAGTTGCAAACGTATCGGGAAAGATTCCGTGACTCAAGCAGACAAGAGCTCAAAGATACCAACGAATCCGAAATGCGATGTTTGTTTGGACTTTTATATTACAGCTCAGTTTTCAAAAATAATGATACAGACGCTAATTACCTGTTTGCGACCAATGGCACTGGCCATGAAATTTTCCGTTGTGTCATGTCAAAACATCGGTTCTGTACATTACTCAACTGCTTGAGATTTGATAATGGCGCTGATCGTCAAGAGCGACTGAAATCCGATAAATTAGCGGCCATTTCGTGGCTATTTGACAGATTTGTGTTGAACTCTCAACAAAACTACAACCTTGGACCGAATACTTGCATAGACGAAATGTTAATACCGTTCAGGGGTCGATGCGAATTTGTTGTATACATGCCAAATAAGCCCGCTAAATACGGAATCAAAGTTCTTGTTTTGTCCGATGCTGAAACTCGTTACATGTATAATGCATACATTTATTGTGGCAAAGGTTCAGACGGTGAAGGTTTGTCACCTGTAGAAAAAGACCTAGCAGTTCCAACTCAATCTGTTCTCAAACTGTCGAAGCCTATAGAAAACAGCAACAGAAATATAACTGCCGACAACTGGTTTAGTTCCATTCCCCTGATGCAGCTTTTAACAACCAAGAAATTAACTTATCTCGGAACTCTAAAGAAAAACAAAAAAGAAATTCCACCCGATTTTCTGCCGAATAAGCAAAGAGAACCAGGCAGCTCCTTATATGGGTTCACAAAAGATTATACTTTACTCTCCCATGTGCCAAAAAAATGCAAGGCTGTTTTATTGATTTCATCTTCTCACCATACAAAAGCCGTAGACGATAAGACGAAGAAACCAGTCATGATTGTTGACTATAATCATTCTAAAGGTGGAGTTGATGAAATTGACAAAAAGTGTTCGATTTATTCAAGTAGTCGCAAAGCACGTCGTAGGCCCATGGCAATATTCTATAGAATTTTAGATCTTGCTGGTACTAATACATTTGTTCTATATGAAAGTTGCCCAGGTGCTAAATTACGCAGAGGAGATTTTATATTGTCTTTGGCAAGAGAATTGGTTCTCCCTATCTTGAAAGAGCGCGTTTATAACAACCGCCTCCCGAGAGAACTCCGTCTGACTATAGCTAGAGTTTTAGGAAAGAATTTGCCTCCTCCTCAGCCAGAAATCCAGCCTCCAGGACCAGCAGGAAGGAAGCTTTGTAGCATTTGCCCTAGTAAATTAAAAAGACAGACTAGATATAATTGTTATGCTTGTACAAAACCAATATGCCTGCAGTGCTCTTCTCCAATTTGCAAAGATTGTCAGATTTAATTATCTAAAATAAGGTAACTTTGAGACTGATTTGTGCCTAATTTAACCGTAGGATATCGTTGCTTTATTTTTTTCCCCCTTAAATATAGGTTCTATAAGAAAACGACATTGTTTAACACGGAGAAGTTTTGTTATTTTGTTTGTTATATTTTTTTTAGTATTTTAGTGCATGAAAAGTCCTAGAATTTGATCTCATTAAAGTTATAAGTTAATTAACTGATGTTTTATTTTATTTTTATTTTATTACTAATAAACCTATATAATTAATAAAATTATAGACATAATTTATATTAAAGTATATATTTTAAAACTTGATGTTAAACATTACGTCCGACAGACTACACCTCAGCTGAATGTAAATTATAAATTTACCTCAGTCGCAGAAGGTTAAATATCATTTTTTTTTTAATAAAAATCGTAAAGCGTTTAACAGAATACATCTTCCTACCAATTTAACAGTGTGATGCTTATAGTTACAGAATAAAGTGGCTGTGACATACGGACGGACAGACAGATAGACAGACAGACTTGACGAAACTATTAGGGTTCCGTTTTTAGCCATTCAGCTACAGAGCCCAATAAAAATATATGTAGAAATATCAGTGTGATGCTTATAGTTACAGAATAAAAAGGCTGTGACATACGGACGGACAGACAGACAGACCGACTTGACGAAACTATAAGGGTTCCGTTTTTTGGCATTCAGCTACGGAACCCTAAAAACACTAAGCTTAAATCTTTTTGGGGTGATTTGTAGATTTTTGGTTACAACATCTACATTACGAAACTTAAAGGTGGAGATACATTTGTCTGACGTGTCGTGTCGTGACTCGTGACGCATCAGAACGCAATCGGTTCCATACATTTAGTATGGTAACCTTTATATTAGTGTGATGTGACGTATCGTGATAGGATCTGAACGTTTCCATACTAAATGTAGGAAACCGATTGCGTTCTGATGCGTCACGAAACGACACGTCAGACAAATACAAATCCACCTTAATGAATCCTTGCCTTTTTTGAAAGAATGAGTAACGATTTTCAACAATTTTAACATCCCTAAAATAGAAGTAAATTCGAATGCTTTCAGCACCACGATTGAGTAGTCTTGGAGCACACCGGAAGTTATATCTGCTAGAGCGGTCGGCAGGCTTCGCCAATCAGGCCGGATGTGCAAAGACCGTTTGGTCTAAATGTCAAGAAATTATTCCGCCACTGTGCTGATATTGATATTGGCAATTGTTTAGTATCTAGGGGCTGATTCTCGCGGCAATCGAACTGTTTTCGTGTGGTAATTTAATTGCTAGTTTAACCGTTTTACATTAAAATCAAGTAAAATATCTACACGTAAAAACTATTGCACGATTAAAATCTAAATACATAGAAATCGTGACTCTGACAAATCAAAAAATATTTTTCTTCGACAAAGAAAATTCGATCGGTGAACTGTTTTCGTATAAAAATTGCACGAGAATCGCATGTCGTATACCTACGAAAAAGCTAAGCTATACGCTATTTTAAACAATATTACATACATACACATTAATTGATAACCTTTTTTTTTGCAGTCGGAAAAAATATATAATCAATTCAAGGCTTCCAAACACGTGTTCTTTTAGTTCAATCAGGTCTATTTCAAGCATAGAGTACCTACAGTACAGTATAAGTTTCATCAATGTAGTTTTTCAGATATATGTTTAAAGCTTGGACGAATAAACCACTGGACGCGCAATGACGGACAATTTCGCTTGTGCCCCCTTAGCCACGAAGCGGGCTTTTTGGCCTTACTTCTAGGTGACGTCTTGTCAGTCCGGTGATAGAGCTCAGTGAGAAACATTGACAGAAAAAATTGGGAAATGTGGCTGTTCTTATACAAAAATCTTGGATGAATTAACCACTGGATATGAAACGCAAGAGCGAATGTATGAAAACATGAAAACATGATTAGCTAATTTCTGCGGGGCGGGGGGCTTGTCGTGACGATATTTTTTTATCGATATGTGTAGAACGAATGAATGAACGAATCTTTTGTAAAATTATATAATTTTATCACCAAAAAAATAAATTACATTATGGGCATGTAATTCACAATCCATCAAATGAACAATTGCAACATAGAACATCGTTTCATATAAACGGTCTGGTAAGTAACACTAGCAAGAACTTCAAAGTTCAAGACAAAAATAAAAAATATCGATTTTTAAGGGGGGGATCCCATATATTAACACTTTTACGGACAGTACTCCAGACACAATAGAAATTTCATTGTTATCCCGTCTATAGGCGGCCACTGTCCGTGAAAGAGTTAAACTGAAACCGAAAAAAAACAGTCAAACCTATGCGTGTGGGGGGGGGGGGGGTGTTTATGGATAGGTCTTTTAAAATGACATTTCCTTAAACTATTTTCATTTAAAGTCTAACGTTTCACAGCTAGACGCTTCCAAAGTAGTAAAGTGGGCGCCCCCCCCCCCCCCATCAAATTTCTAAACTAAGCGAGTGTAAATGTTGAAAAAAATATATAATGTAAATCTTTACAAATACTTTCAACGAAAATTGGTTGGGCCGAGAACGAACGAGTAGTTTTTTAGATAAAGCACATTTTCAACAACCGCAAACATAACTTTGTTCTTCATACAAACACTATGAAAAACAAAGTTATTTTTGCTGTCGACAAAAAAAAATGGTATTTTAGCCAAGTGGAGAAGGTGTTAGTAAGTGGTTTCTCTAATTCAGTTAACGTTGGCACGGAACCCTTAGTGCGCGAGTCCGACTCGCACTTGGCCGGTTTTTTAAATTATTAAACTTATTACTAACTACAATTATTTCCTTGCAAAGGTAGGTATTCAAAACATTCACGTAGTAGGTACTTACTTTATACCTACAATAAAACATTAATTTCACGAAACTTATTTCATTAATCGGTGCTAAAATAGTTGAGAAAAATAATTGGTTCAGATTTAAAATTTTGAAATGTAATTTTATTTCAAAAACTGAATTCATGCCTCTGTACTGGCAAAAACTTTTCATGTTTGAATAATTTAATTAGACAGGTGCAACGAGCTTTTTAATTGTTGTAGCTCGCAAATATTACTAAGGTACTATGAAAATACCGTAACCAGATAAAAGCCAGTATTCTCTGATATTTTTAAAACTGATCCATTTCTGATATTTTTGAGTCGGACAGGAAAATATGATGGAAGTAAAACATGAAAAACACACCGCCTTATGAATCATTTGTTGGTTTTACTCTTTCTATAAAAATGGTGAACCTAATTTTTATTGTAAGTGTGACCTTATGACCTTGTTCAAAGAGAATGAATGAATCTTGAATTCACATGTATTTGTTACAAAATGAATTAGTTATAACATAAATATAACCTTAAATACTTAAAATTATATATTCTTACTAATTTTAAGCCCAACTCAATCTTCTTACGTGTGGACTAAACATGCATTACCCACAAATGCTCGTTTGCTGAAAACAAATATGACTTTGAAATCTGTATCACCTCCCACTACACGAAGACGGGCCGTGCGAGCAAGCTAAAAAAACCTAGTATGGTACTTGTACTTGTAGGAGATCAGTTCGTCAAAGACGTACATTTCCACTGACACGCGTGTCAAACGGAGCGCGAAATCACGTCTCTGTTCACTCCTGACGAAGACCATTGACAATAGTAGACTCCTAATGACACCGAGCCTTGACTGCTTGAAATAGGTTACAGCTTAGCCCCAGTTTGGTATTTACTTTCTACAGCTATCAGCTAACTAAGCAGGGCTATGATGCATTATTGTTTTTTTTATTAATCGCAAATAACACTGATTAGTATAAAAAATATCCTCCCATAAATAAAATAAATATTAACCATTCTAAACCATTACAAATATTAACGTGCCTATCGTAGGTATCAATGGATAAACTATTAGGTATGTGTATTCAACTGCTTTGCTTTGCAGCCTTTGCATCATTTATTACTCGTAGTTTCATTTCGTTCATAATAATTTATCTTGTCAGCAGCGTTAACAATTTCCTTGCTACGAGCTACGGATTGCTACGTCGTAGCGAGTCTACGAGTATACGAATAATATTATTACTTTAGTGTCGTGTTTTCCCGCAGATTCCCAGCAGTGTAATGTTTCGGTATCGCGCGTAGGTTACTAGGTAGGTTGTCTGTGACTTCCAACCGTGACAAAGGAAAATTGTTCCAGCCATGGAATGATTGCCTTCGCTCGGCCCGCCATTATAAGTTTTCTTAAGTTGATAGCTACGTACCATTCGCGAGCAATTCTTTAAGCCTTTTTTTCTTTTCGGTTGTTTCCTATTCTAATGAAAAAAATATTATGAAGCAAACATTAACAACATTAGTACTTAGGTATATCTCATACCTCTGTCGGCAAGACTATTTCGTACAACTCGTCGTCGTTTCTCGACAACTGTAAGCTAATTTCGAAATATAATGTTTGAAATACTTATGAACGTAACAAAGATTATTTCCATTTTAGATTTGGTTAAGTAAATGAATCGTCATAAAAAACTGCGCGAAAGTGATGTTAACCTAGCACAGTATTATAAAATAAATGTTATGATACTTGTAACAAGACAAAAATAGGCAAGTAGTTTAGCAAGTGACTACAGCGATTTGTCAAACGGGAAAAATAAATCGGCTCCTCTCCATCACGCGAATATAAAATATGTCTGCGTTTGAATCTGATAGAATAACTCATACCTGCAACCTACGTCTTCCTTCGTATTTCGACGGGGAAAATAAACTGAGTGTAAGACACAAATAAGCTGTGCAGACTTCGCTGTGATCTTAGAAATTCCACTTTTTGGTTTATTTGTTGGTAAAGTTACTTCTTGCATACACAATACGACATCATGGATTTGCAAAAGTTTATTAAATAAATTAGTTATAGATGAAATAACTTACCTTAATTGGTTTGCGACAGCGTTGACCAAAAGTATCAATTCAAACCCACGACACCAATATACCAATCTACATGGTACTCGTACATATTTTGATGCATTACTCGTATTTCGAAATCGCGTACCTGCCAAAAGGAGCAGTCAACGGTTATAGTGTTGATAAATTTCGGTATCGATTGACCCATAGTACAGTTTACCCGATTATACAACATGTTCTTTTGAAAAATCTACTTTTGCCGTTCATTTAATAAGTAGAAGAGAATATGTTGTTTTTGCTGCACACTTTAATAGCATGTCAGTGAAGAAATGATTAAAAGAAAATAAAAATGTAAAAGTATTAAAGTTAAAATTGGACTTTTGGTAAATATGATATTCTATTTGCTGTGCGCTTTAACTATGTCAGTAAACAAAAGGTTGGTTTATTGAAATACAATTTAAGAATATACAAATTATAGATTAATATAATATAATTCCCTATTTGTCTTGTATTTCGGTAATATCCTAATAGATGTCATCAATATCTTCACTTCCCTATCTGTATTTTTTTATTTACTAAATATATTGACGACCCATCTCGTGTAGTGGACGAGAAATCGCCTACTACGCAACGGGTTGCGGGTTCGATCCTCGCACAATACAACCATTTGTGTGCATGAACATGTCTGTTTGTATTTGTCTGGGTGTTTTCTATGTATATCATGTATGTATTTACAAACAAAAAGTATTTAAGTATTATATCCGTTGTCTGGCACCCGTAACACAAGCTTTGAGTAGCTTACTTTGGGACTAGATGGCGATGTGTGGGAATGTCCAAAGGATATTTATTTTATTTTATTTATATGTGTTCTATGTACGTTCATAAATCCTTTGTTTGTATTATGCTTAATATATATATTATCTATGTAATTTTAGTATGTATGCTTATGTTACTGCATTTTAAAATATATTTTTTCGGTCCCTCTCAGTACTTTTAAATTTTCCGCCACTGATTTAACTCTCTGCATTTCCCAAGCGGTTGACTGGTAGAGGAATCCCATAAGACATTAAGTCCGCCAATTGTACCATTAACAGCGCAATAAAGTTTAGATAAATAAATAAATTTATTTTGAAACAACTACCGACCTTTTTTTTAAAAAGACGGTGTAGGGAAATGACAAAAATGACTCAAAAACATATCACTCACCACTCACACATTGGAGTAAACTATCTATCTTCATTCTTGTACGAGTAATTTACTTACCTATAAGCCAAACGGTGTTATAATAAGATACCTAAACCAAATTTTATTGAGACACCGAGATTTATTTTATTCCCTGTAAACATTTGGGTGACGCTTCGCGCGTGCGGTATCTACATGAAATATAGACCCCATAAATATTTTGAATACATCCTGCGAACAATTGATTACTCGCTTCATGTTTTATGCCGTAGTAAACGTTTCCAAAGTCCATTCATGTTTCCAGATAAGTATGTAGGACACCACGAACATGTTAAACTTAATAAGGCTGCTTTGGCTTTGGCTTAATAGTTGTTTTATAAGGCAAAAACATTTAAATTATTTTTTCAAACAATTAATTTATTTTAAAACATTTGTTTTTAGTACTAAATAGATATAACGAAGGACGCAACATCTTTAACGTCCCTATTTTGAAATCAGTCGCGTCAAGATGGCGTGTGATATTCATTGAATAATGTCACACAAGGGATTGATTTTAAAAAAAAGATAACTGAATTTTGTGAGTACTAACGTCTATATCTTGCCTTATTTTCATTGATATTTAATTAGTTTTTGAACAATTATCCTACGCCATATTCAAGCGAGTGATTCAAAAATACGGCTCCTGCTCAGTGAGGTTTAATAAGTACGAATAGAGAACGTGTGACAAGCAAAAAATGTGTCGCAAATACGACGACAAGATTGGGACGGTTTTCTTGAAATTTAAATTTCGTAATATGACTCTGTACAATGAGTTATGTCTGCGTCGTCAATACATGGAGCACGAAATTTGTTCGTGGTGTCACTTCCATACGATAGTAAAGTACTTCAATGCAACTAATAAGTTTAAATTTCGATATGAAATCTTAATTTTTAAGTTCGCTCTAATTTTATTACAATTAATCTCATGTCTTCTGGTAAATTATACCGCTTCTCAGATTTATGGTAATAGTTACCTACGTTTATGTACCAAACTTGGTTCAAAATAAGAGGGTAATATTTCGCCCTAAATAAATTGACGTTCATTAGTAGACTATATAGGTTACTGCATCAAAGTAAAGGGAAATGATCTAAGCAGCCATTGGCGAATATATTTTAACCGCAGAGAAGTTCAATCAACAAATTCAATCAAACTACTCAACGTCAGAAGCACAGTGTGCCCGAAGTTTGTCCACGCGGAGGTTGCAACATGAAATTTGCATTTACGTCTCAGCAACATTGAATTTTCGTTAAGACTGTTTTATCACTGAATTCACGGTACAATAACTTTGTTGCTTGGTCGGTTCACGGTTTATTTACACACAATTCAAATCCGCAATCTACATAGTGCAACTAAGTATTCAAAGCAGAAGTTAAGGGTGTTAAGCTACAAATATACAATAGGTCAGATAATCTGATGACTAGCTCATATTATCGAGAACGCAAAGGAAATATTATTCCTAAAATATTAAATACACAAGTAATAAGTTACAAATTTTAAAGATGATAAAATCGCTTATTTTTTTAACAATAGCAATGGCACTATATAGCACTTATTATATAAATATTTTTTCCAATAGTTTCTTAAAAATTTAAGACAAAGGTGACCACAGTTTACAGTGCCAAAAGATTGATGTCTTGTATAATTGTAGTTTATAGGCAAGTTATTCATTATTTTATAAATGCTAAAGGCGGTTTAAAATCACCGAAACTATCGTAATATTGAACGTAATTATTTTTCTTTACAAAGGCTACCCAATGCGTGCCAGGATTTGAGATGCTATCCAAATTCAGTATTCCAAATTCAATTTTTCTAGGTTTCAAGGGCAATGTATCTCTCATGTAAACGCCGCGAAAGTGTGGAATGCCAGTGGAATGCTCTAATATATCAAGGCTAGTGAGTGCACGTCTGGGTAACCGCTTTATTCGTTTTTTGATGGGTTTAAGTATAAACCCGCTCCTTTTTTATGAGATCTAATGTATAATCCTTTTCCAAGAGCTAACGCTTCCATCGTTCTGTTATCTCTTTCAGATTCTTGAAGACTCTTTTGCGCGGCTTTAGAATCATTCAGCTTTTGCTATATCAGCAGCCCCTCCAGCAAGTGAACCTAATGCTGACAATCCCGCAAATATAGGGATAAGTGGCAAAAGACCTCCCGATTTTGGAAGTGGAATACAACGGGGCAAACGTATTCCTTTGTTCTTACTAAATAGTTTTTTTTGCAGCTGCATAAGCATATTTTATTGCAGAATGGTGGTCCTTGTATTTTTTTTTTTCAATTGAGATTGAATTGCTTTAACACCTTTCTTGAAACATTTTATACCACTGCCTGCCCTTATTTTAGGTTTCATATGCATTCTTTACAATCCAAGAAGCAATTTTTTCTCCTTTACCAGCCTCTTTTGATTTCAACCTCTTCTTAGCCATATCCAAAAGTTTTAAATCAGCTATACGTCGAGCGCTCGAGTCTTTGTTAATGAAGGCAATATCGAGGTACATGCAAGCTTCATCCAATTTGTTTACTCCTCGTTGACCTTTATTTATCCGTTTTTGAAGTTTAGTTCCAGGACCACAAAATTGATAGCCAGGTAAATGAACTTCAAGCGGTAAATGATCTAAACAGCTATTAATTATACCACTTCCTCCCGTCATTGATAGGCAAAGAGTGAGTTTAAGAAGCTGTTTATATACTTATTTGACTAATTCACTTTTATATTCATAAAGATGAAATAAGAAACCAAAAATTTGCGCACGGGCGGGACTTGAACCAGCAACCTTTTGGCAAACCGGGCCAAACGCTCTTACCAATTGAGCTACCGTGCTGTTAATACGACCCTGCGAAATTTGTGGTCTCTTATGAAAACGTCAATTGCGTGACGCTTAGCGCCATCTAGCCGTCTGTTTATGAAACAGATGGCCCAAGCAGTTATTCTTTACAGAATAAATTCAACTTGGAAATTGATGTCGCTTCGCTATCTAATGCTTTAGAATGTTTTAACACTCACAGTGTCATATTTTTATATTCATAAAGATGAAATAAGAAACCAAAAATTTTTGCGCACGGGCGGGACTTGAACCAGCAACCTTTTGGCAAACCGGGCCAAACGCTCTTACCAATTGAGCTACCGTGCTGTTAGTACGACCCTGCGAAATTTGTGGTCTCTTATGAAAACGTCAATTGCGTGACGCTTAGCGCCATCTAGCCGTCTGTTTATGAAACAGATGGCCCAAGCAGTTATTCTTTACAGAATAAATTCAACTTGGAAATTGATGTCGCTTCGCTATCTAATGCTTTAGAATGTTTTAACACTCACAGTGTCATATTTTTATATTCATAAAGATGAAATAAGAAACCAAAAATTTGCGCACGGGCGGGACTTGAACCAGCAACCTTTTGGCAAACCGGGCCAAACGCTCTTACCAATTGAGCTACCGTGCTGTTAATCCGACCCTGCGAAATTTGTGGTCTCTTATGAAAACGTCAATTGCGTGACGCTTAGCGCCATACTAACAGCACGGTAGCTCAATTGGTAAGAGCGTTTGGCCCGGTTTGCCAAAAGGTTGCTGGTTCAAGTCCCGCCCGTGCGCAAATTTTTGGTTTCTTATTTCATCTTTATGAATATAAAAATATGACACTGTGAGTGTTAAAACATTCTAAAGCATTAGATAGCGAAGCGACATCAATTTCCAAGTTGAATTTATTCTGTAAAGAATAACTGCTTGGGCCATCTGTTTCATAAACAGACGGCTAGATGGCGCTAAGCGTCACGCAATTGACGTTTTCATAAGAGACCACAAATTTCGCAGGGTCGTACTAACAGCACGGTAGCTCAATTGGTAAGAGCGTTTGGCCCGGTTTGCCAAAAGGTTGCTGGTTCAAGTCCCGCCCGTGCGCAAATTTTTGGTTTCTTATTTCATCTTTATGAATATAAAAATATGACACTGTGAGTGTTAAAACATTCTAAAGCATTAGATAGCGAAGCGACATCAATTTCCAAGTTGAATTTATTCTGTAAAGAATAACTGCTTGGGCCATCTGTTTCATAAACAGACGGCTAGATGGCGCTAAGCGTCACGCAATTGACGTTTTCATAAGAGACCACAAATTTCGCAGGGTCGTACTAACAGCACGGTAGCTCAATTGGTAAGAGCGTTTGGCCCGGTTTGCCAAAAGGTTGCTGGTTCAAGTCCCGCCCGTGCGCAAAAATTTTTGGTTTCTTATTTCATCTTTATGAATATAAAAATATGACACTGTGAGTGTTAAAACATTCTAAAGCATTAGATAGCGAAGCGACATCAATTTCCAAGTTGAATTTATTCTGTAAAGAATAACTGCTTGGGCCATCTGTTTCATAAACAGACGGCTAGATGGCGCTAAGCGTCACGCAATTGACGTTTTCATAAGAGACCACAAATTTCGCAGGGTCGTACTAACAGCACGGTAGCTCAATTGGTAAGAGCGTTTGGCCCGGTTTGCCAAAAGGTTGCTGGTTCAAGTCCCGCCCGTGCGCAAATTTTTGGTTTCTTATTTCATCTTTATGAATATAAAAATATGACACTGTGAGTGTTAAAACATTCTAAAGCATTAGATAGCGAAGCGACATCAATTTCCAAGTTGAATTTATTCTGTAAAGAATAACTGCTTGGGCCATCTGTTTCATAAACAGACGGCTAGATGGCGCTAAGCGTCACGCAATTGACGTTTTCATAAGAGACCACAAATTTCGCAGGGTCGTACTAACAGCACGGTAGCTTAATTGGTAAGAGCGTTTGGCCCGGTTTGCCAAAAGGTTGCTGGTTCAAGTCCTGCCCGTGCGCAAAAATTTTTGGTTTCTTATTTCATCTTTATGAATATAAAAATATGACACTGTGAGTGTTAAAACATTCTAAAGCATTAGATAGCGAAGCGACATCAATTTCCAAGTTGAATTTATTCTGTAAAGAATAACTGCTTGGGCCATCTGTTTCATAAACAGACGGCTAGATGGCGCTAAGCGTCACGCAATTGACGTTTTCATAAGAGACCACAAATTTCGCAGGGTCGTACTAACAGCACGGTAGCTCAATTGGTAAGAGCGTTTGGCCCGGTTTGCCAAAAGGTTGCTGGTTCAAGTCCCGCCCGTGCGCAAATTTTTGGTTTCTTATTTCATCTTTATGAATATAAAAATATGACACTGGGAGTGTTAAAACATTCTAAAGCATTAGATAGCAAAGCGACATCAATTTCCAAGTTGAATTTATTCTGTAAAGAATAACTGCTTGGGCCATCTGTTTCATAAACAGACGGCTAGATGGCGCTAAGCGTCACGCAATTGACGTTTTCATAAGAGACCACAAATTTCGCAGGGTCGTACTAACAGCACGGTAGCTCAATTGGTAAGAGCGTTTGGCCCGGTTTGCCAAAAGGTTGCTGGTTCAAGTCCCGCCCGTGCGCAAATTTTTGGTTTCTTATTTCATCTTTATGAATATAAAAATATGACACTGTGAGTGTTAAAACATTCTAAAGCATTAGATAGCGAAGCGACATCAATTTCCAAGTTGAATTTATTCTGTAAAGAATAACTGCTTGGGCCATCTGTTTCATAAACAGACGGCTAGATGGCGCTAAGCGTCACGCAATTGACGTTTTCATAAGAGACCACAAATTTCGCAGGGTCGTACTAACAGCACGGTAGCTCAATTGGTAAGAGCGTTTGGCCCGGTTTGCCAAAAGGTTGCTGGTTCAAGTCCCGCCCGTGCGCAAATTTTTGGTTTCTTATTTCATCTTTATGAATATAAAAATATGACACTGTGAGTGTTAAAACATTCTAAAGCATTAGATAGCGAAGCGACATCAATTTCCAAGTTGAATTTATTCTGTAAAGAATAACTGCTTGGGCCATCTGTTTCATAAACAGACGGCTAGATGGCGCTAAGCGTCACGCAATTGACGTTTTCATAAGAGACCACAAATTTCGCAGGGTCGTACTAACAGCACGGTAGCTCAATTGGTAAGAGCGTTTGGCCCGGTTTGCCAAAAGGTTGCTGGTTCAAGTCCCGCCCGTGCGCAAATTTTTGGTTTCTTATTTCATCTTTATGAATATAAAAATATGACACTGTGAGTGTTAAAACATTCTAAAGCATTAATTCACTTTTGTGAACCCAACTGTTTTCTTCATTACTTAACCCTAACCACTTTACAAATAGTTTGTCCCCTTTTCTTTTAATTACCTTTTCAATAAGATAAACGTCTGGGAATTTAGTTTTTTGTAGTTCATATCCGTAAAAAGAACCTAGGATATACAGATTGTGTTTGTCTTCCAATTGATACGTCTGCGGATTTGTATGATTTGTTTTTGCAATACGAAATATTTCCGTAGACCAATTAGGAGTATAACCTTTATAGAAATCACCTGTGTATTTACTTATACGAACAAAGTCTCCAATTGGAAAAGTAGGTCCTTGTCGTATTTTTAGCTGATGGGGTTTATTAATGTTAGATTTTACTTTACTCTCATTCGATTGATTAACGTCATTTGGCTTAAATTTTGTAATGCGATGCACAGTATTATTGTAGTTTTGCACAACTGAATCTAAATTATTCTGAACCCAGTGATATTACCACCGCACAGACTAAACGATTTGTAAAGATGTGATTTTAAAGTTCTAATTACACGCTCTACAATGGAAGCTTTCTTAACAGAGTATGTGGAATAATGATTTATATTATATCTTTTCATTAACTGATTAAATAAATCGTTGTAGAATTCTTTACCTAGGTCTGTTTGTAAATTTTTTGGTTTTCTTCTAGATACGGATAATACACTTTTCATTGCATTTGTAACTCATTTCTTGGATTTTGACTTCAACGGTCTCACCCACACGTATTTTGATAAAGCATCAATTACGACGAGAACATATTTAAATCCTTTATTAAATGAGGAGATTTTTTGAAAATCCATTAGGTCAGCTTGCCAAAGATCGTCTAATCCCTTAATGATCGTAAATCGACGAATGAAATTTACAGCTTTATGAAGCTCATTTACTACTTCTTGTTTACTCATTCTTAGCAGGTTTTAGTGCAACTATGTCATCAATTTCTTTTTTTGTGTAGTACAATTTACTCAAACTGACAGAAGTCAATTTTTCAAGATTATTAAGGTATTTTTTAATATCACTTTGTTTTTTTTATTTCATTTCTTAGGTCTTGAACACAATTATCTACGTATTTTTTATTCACAGCCTCATCATCATTCTCGGGAATTTGCAGTCCTGTTAATTTGGATAATTTTAAATCAAAATCACCTTTGTCAGTTCTTATCAATGTTTCGGAAATAATGTCAGTAAATTCGGTTTATCGAAGACGTTTATGAACGTGGTGACCAAACTTATCAATATTCATTGTCGTCCAGTCTGCTTCTTTAGCGCAATGATACTGCCTAATCCTCCCGATGGAAGCTTTATATATTTCACTTGTTGTATAAGACCAGCTTCGTGCAGTTCTTCTATTATTGAATATATTTCATTATGTACCCCAGTATTACCAGCAGCCCAAGAAGCTAGTAATAATTTTAGCCGTTCCACTAACTCATTTGGACCATCCCAATAAACGAAATCAGTATATTTTTTAACTTCTTTTAAATTTCGATACCTTCCCCTTGAGGGAGACTTTCTACATTGCTTGTATGAGGTCTAGAAAATTTAAACAATGGTTTGATTACGTTCATATATTTAAATCCTTTGTTGCTATTTATTGGATTCTCTGGATTGTAGCCTCGTCTGTGCACATTAATGTCCGTAAGAATTATGTTATAATTTTGTAAGTCTTCTAATGTAACAAATTTCAAATTTGGTTTCTTTTTTTATAATAATTCTTTAAAGCCTAGAGTTTTTTTGAAACTTCGCTTCCCAATTTTCAGAATGCGATCATCATCATGAACACGAGATTTACCGAGCATAAGTTTTCCATTGACAACTCTTACACCATAAGGTATATTCGAATCCTGTATTGCTTCAGATGTCATCGACCATGATAAAGAATCATTGTCATCACTGATTTACAACATTACACACGGTAATGACTGAAGCGATTTGAATGAGCTATCAGGGTCATCATGGTCTTCGGCGGGTGATGATGTGAGAGTTTTAGGCGTTTTACTAACATCATCATCATCTAAAATTTCTTCATTGTGAACAACCTTGTTGAAGTAATCGAAATCCTCATTCGAATTATTTGACGACTCACTGTCGGTATTTTTTGTTCTTTTTATTAATTGGTTTTGTTCCACATCTTCATCTGTGTGACGTTTGTTATCAGTTTTATTTGTTAGCAGCTTAAGTGGGTTTACGATAGGTTTGAATAGTGTTTGGAGAGCCATATCATTTATATTTTTTGAATCTTTTATCATTTCTACTTTTCTTTTTACAGCTGCTGCATATTTTACAATTTGCTCCTTGAGACTTCGTTCCATCGTATTATGTTCCACTCTGTTTGGATTCTTATATGAAACTGATTGATTAAGAACTAAGCAGCTATTTAAAGCGTTTAATCCACTACTATAAATGTATCGAACTTCATTCTGTAACAACCTTTATTTCGTTCACAATCTTTACTAATTACAACGTAATTGAAAGGTTTACTCCAAACAGTTGAACACATTTCCCGAAACTGAGACCAGGTCATGTCAGTTCCCACATGCTCATCATAAACGTGTTTCAGGTTGATATCATCTTGCTTAAATAATATAATGAGCTAAGAATTATCTCTTACTAGTTGTTTTGGTATTTTTGTGTATGTTTGATTTATATAGAAACGGTCAATATTTTTATGACGACCCATAGCGAAGTAGTCTCGTATATTGTTTTGATTTTCACAAGCAACATCGTCGAATATAATTATCGAGTTCGGTAATGCTTCGTGTGGACTTAAAATTTCACTATTATGATTATATTTGTAAAAGGACGTATTTGCTACATTTTCCAATACTTTCTCCAAAAATACGTATTTAGGTTGATACAAAGATTTTGAATAAACATATAGGTTACGAAATCGAGGTCCATTCTTGTGTAACAACAAACTGATTACTAAGTTGGTTTTTCCACAGTTTGGTGGACCACAAACAATACTGCGAATAGAATTTGGTAGTAAATTTCCGTGACGTTTAACCTTACTCGTTGGAGCAGGACAGATACATTCCAATTTTAGAGATTCTTTTTGTTTAAGAAATTTCATTATTTCTACGCGACCGTTTAGATCCATGGGTATCAACAAAATAATTTAACATATTAATGACAAACCCTTTTTACTCATGAATTGGGGAGGCTAGATCAAGACGATGTTTTTCAAAGGCGCGGCAGGCCGCGCCGTTAGCGAGCTTGCGAGCGGTTGAAATACAGCGTTCTTGAGCTAGACTTCCCAATTCATTTACTACTAATAAAAAAGATTAGCTTAGTCTTTTGGCTCACTAAAAGAGATAAATGCTTTACAAAAAATATATTTATATTTATTTATTTTCCAAACTTATATCTATCATTACAGGATAATCATAACACCCAATAATTATTGATTTGGGTGTGATGATTGTATTCTCATTTACTTAAACGAGAATACAATCTTTAGTAGATTGTACTCTCATTTAAGTTAATGAGAATACAATCATCAACAACCATATAACAAACAAATCTATCAACATCTATATATAAAACAAATCTATGTGTAGCAAATAATATACATTTACTATTATAACATTTAAAAAATGAATTTTCTTAGGTATAAATCGAAACATGCGTTCACAAATACCCAGATCCAGATTGCAATGACTCATTCATTCTTATTTATTTCATTATTGCAATCGAAAGTTAAAATTGTCATCTTCCTGTGCAAGTGATAAAAAGTGAACATTCTTTTACATTTTGTTCATGATTCTTCCCCTGTCAGCATGCTTATTGCAAAACTTATATGTATACTTACTAGTTGCCTTAGGTAGAAATGGAATGAGCGCACGTAAATAAATACGCAGTGTGCACATTCGAGTTTTGCATAAGTACGTTATGCAGAATGTATAATGGTTGGAGCGTGATATAACGATGATGAGGCACAATTATAACATCTCTACAACCTGGCCCATGAAAGCGAGCGAGTTAATGAAAATATCCCAACCAAAGTGCAAGATAACAGGCGGCGGGCAAAGTGGCAATATTGTGTTAACGGTAATGACGCACTACAGCCCGGATTTAGATAGGTAGGTGTCTTGGGGGCTGTCGCGGTCTAGCTAGGTCTTTTTGACAGAAAAAGCGATCTTTCGCGACTATGTCCGGGCATTTGAGTTTGCTCTCTTTATTCCCGTCGCAGCGTGATGTTTTAAAGCCTAGAGCTTTCTTCGTTAAATAATCTATCAAACGCAAATATTTTTTACAAATCGTTCTTAGTTCCTGAGATTAGCCCGTTGAAACAAACAAACAACCCTTTCAGTTTTATTTATTTTTATGCTCTTATTTTTCCAGCAAGCTTTATTTAGGACGATAAAACCATTTTCACCACAGACGGAGTTTAATTTGTGTAATACATATCTAAAAAAAGAAAACAGACAAATCACAAGTACAAAATTGGCGGTTTTATCGAATGAAGCGATTGATATCGATTTCCAGACAGCCATAATAAGTCTAGTAAAAAGATAGAATTATCATCTTGATTGAGTTGAGTCCATAAAATTAATATTCCTATAGGAAAAGAAGGAGAAGTAAAAGTTGTCAAACGAAACCGATTTAAGATAAATATAAATAAATAAATAAATATCCTTTGGACATTCCCACACATCGTCATCTAGCCCCAAAGTAAGCTATTCAAAGCTTGTGTTATGGGTGCCAGACAACGGATATAATACTTAAATACTTTTTTTTTTGTAAATACATACATGATATGCATAGAAAACACCCAGACCAATACAAACAGACATGTTCATGCACACAAATGTTTGTATTGTGCGGGGATCGAACCCGCACCCGCTGCGTAGTAGGCGATTTCTCGACCACTACACCAGACGGGTCGTCAAATATGATAAGATGTCAGTAACTAACATAAGTAAGTAACAATCGTAGCTTTAAATGAGATAACCTTTCAATCAGGTGATATATGACAATGTTCCTAAGTTAAATATAGTAGTTTACTGCATGATAAACAGTCGACACAAAATATTGAACAAGCAGCTCTAGTGTAAAACTTAATATTATTTCATTATACAAAATATTCGTCGATATACATTCCCTGTGTTATTCTGTCTTTGTTTTTTACGTAAATTAACGTTTGTAGAATAGAATAGTTAGGTAAATACAAAATAAAATAGTTACGTAAATTAACGTTTGTAGAATAGAATACTGAGTTAGGTTTAAATTGCAAATTAGATCAGTCTGTAAATATTTGTAATCAAATTAGATTTTCAAGTAGGAATAAAGTAAAAAAATATTTAAAAATTAATAAAATTATAACCAAAACAAAACAGATGGTTAAAAAACAAAAATGTTTTTATAATAATGTAAAGTTAAGAAAGGAACGGTTAGAATTATTAGACAGTTTGGAAATTTATAATAACAAGCTACAGGAAAGTAGAAATAGATATGACATGGACATTAAACAACTACAGGCCAATAACTCAATGTTACAGGAGTCTTTAAAATCAATGACATCTAAATACAATTCAGCCCAGGACCAAATATCAGAACACATCCTGGCAGCAAACAAACTTTTAGAACTGGGAAATACAGCCTCAAATACTTGCAAATCATTGCCAAATATCACATTGAACTCAGAATTTGACTCCAATAAACAAAGAGGAGTTGGCCAGTTGTCGTGTTCGCAAGAAACTAATTTTGATATTAATCAATTGACAACCTCTAAGGATTTAAACTAAGAGGTCAGACAAAAGCCAGACCTACATTCAATATTGTGCATCAGAATATACAAGGCCTGGCCGGCAAAGAACTAGAAGTATCTCTATTTTTACAAGATTTTGATGTTCAAATTATGTGTGTAACGGAACATTGGTTTCTTAGGCATGAACTAATGTTAATAGATGATTATAAAGTTGGTAGTTCGTTTACTAGAGAGACAACTACTAGAGGAGGGTCACTCATTCTTTTGAAAAATCAATTAAACTATAAAGAGCGTAAAGATATTGTATCACTTACTATTGAACGAACTATTGAACTTGCATGTGTTGAGTTAGACCAATATATTATAATAAGCGTATACAGTCCTCCCAATGCAGATTACGGCCTTTTTGAAGCTACAATGGAAGTAGCCTTATCGAAAGTTTCTAAACAAAGTAAATCTTTGATAATATGCGGTGATTATAATGTAGATATACTTAAAAAAACGCAACAGTCAATGAGTTTTCTTGGTCTCTTTAAGTCTTTTAACTTAGTGAACGTTTTTAATGAACCTACGAGAGTGACTCCTACAACAGCTACGTGCTTAGATAACATTTTCTGTAATATTAAAGTAATTGATAAATCAATTTTACATTGTTTAAGGTCCGACCACAGAGGACAAAAAGTCGCGTTTGAACACAGATCCATCTCAAATGCTGTGGATATTGTTTATAGGCCAATCACTGATAATAGAATAGATAGATTTAAAAGTAAGATTTGCGAAGGTATTCAATCTTTAATTCCCAGTAATAGTAACAACGCTGATAAACTTTATGAAGATTTATTCACTTTGATAAAGAACGAATATAATCAAATATTTACAAAAAAAACAGTAAAGTCAAATCAGGTCAAGTTTAAATTTAATGAATGGGCTACTGTTGGTATTTATAAAAGTAGGAATAAATTATACGAACTATATAATATTAAAGAACAGACCCAGGACCCACACATCATAGAATATGTGAAGAACTACTCAAAAATCTTTAAAAAAGTATGTGCACAGGCTAAGTCTAACCATATTCGAAGGATAGTTACCGGTTCCAAGAATAAGGCGAAAGCTACCTGGAACATTATAAACAAGGAAACGTGCAAAAACAAAACAAAAGATCATTCGTTTTCCTTAAAAGTTGGAAGTAAGATAGTTAATTCTAATTTAGAGGTTGCAAATGTCTTTGAAAATTTCTTTACTAATATTGCAACATTAACAACCAAAGATCTTGCATCATTTCCAGAACAAGCCCAATCTATTCTTAGATCTAATATTGATGAATGTCATTCTTTACTGAACTTTAGGCATGTATCCTCTGAGGTTATTATAAAAGCATTCAATGAACTTAATTTGAAAAAGACTGAGGACTTATGGGGATTATCTGTTTATATAATTAAAACCATTATTGAATTTATAGCTCCGCGTTTAGCGATCATATTTAATAAATGTGTCGATGAAGGCAAGTTTCCAAATTTAATGAAATTTAGTAAAATCGTTCCACTTTTTAAATCAGGAGAAAAATGCGACCCCTCCAACTTTCGACCAATATCAATTTTACCCGTGCTTAGCAAAATTTTTGAATTTTTAATCAACTTCTATTTCATTTCACAACTAATAAATTATTACATAATAAACAGTTTGGTTTTACAAAAGGTAGAAGTACTGCTGATGCTGGAGTTGCTCTCTTGAAACATGTATTTGATGCTTACGACGGTAGGTGTGATGCTATAGGAGTACTTTGTCGATGATGTATGTGAAATAGTACTGCTTGCAGATGATACTTCTTTAATTTTTAAGACTCCAAGGGCCAAAGAATCTTTTGACGATGTAAATGGTGCTCTTTCACAGGTTCTTCATTGGTTTACCGTTAATAATTTAGTGCTTAATGCGGGTAAAACCAAATGCATAAAATTTACAATGCCTAATGTCAGACAAGTCCCAACGCAGATCATGGTTAAAGATGAGCCACTAGATACAACGTTTTTGGGAATAACCGTAGATCATAATCTTCAATGGGGTCCACATATCGAGACCTTGTCAGGGAAACTTAGTTCGGCTGCCTATGCAGTAAGAAACATAAGGCTTTTGACTGACGTTGAAACGGCAAGGTTAGTTTATTTTAGCTATTTTCATAGTATCATGTCTTATGGTATCTTGTTATGGGGCTCGGCTGCAGATATTGAAACAATATTTATACTGCAAAAGCGAGCTGTACGGGCTATTTACAATCTCAAATCTGACGACTCTTTAAGGGATTTGTTTAAAGAAGTCAAGATACTTACAGTATATTCACAGTTTATTTATGAAAATTTGATTTATGTTCGTAAAAACTTGCACTTATTTCCTAAAAAAAGTGATTTACATGATTTCAATACTAGAAACAAGAATAAACTTGCCGTTCCAAACTTCAGACTTCAGAAGGTTAATCACTCGTTTATTGGAAGATGTATTACTTTCTTTAATAAATTGCCTCAAAATATAATTGAATTACCTTTACATAAATTCAAATCTATTGTTAAACAATGTTTAATGACTAAAGGATATTATAGAATAAATGATTATATGAACGATAACAATGTATGGTCTAGCTTGTAAGAACATTTAATTGTAATATTTTTAAAAGAGGCATTGACAATAGTGACTGAGTTTGTTGCGCAGCTTCTTCTCAGCACTAGCCCACAATTGTCCCGAAGCTGTGGTAGGGCCAATGTTGGGACGTGTATAAGTGCTAGCAATAGCCTATGTACAAAATAAAGTAATTTTGAATTTTTTTTTGAATTTTTTGAATAATCAAACTGCGTACTTTAAATTTGAAGCGCATTGGTAAATATAAGTCGTATATTAAGAGGCTTCGATTTGGATTAATCTACCTGTTAAATGATTATTTGTTGGGGTTATACCGCTGTAATGCATAACAATCAATCACCGATCAAGTCACCATGTTTCAGACGCATTATTTCTCCAAAATATACACAATTTCACTTTTTTATTTTTTTATTTTTTATTTTTACTTGTTGGAAAACAAACAGCAATATAATACATGTATATAAATGATTACGGGAGATATAAAACTAATATGCCTATCTAGTTTTCACTTATAGAACTTATCGCACACATCAATATACAGGGAACCCATCACTTAATCGCAATTTTCTTCATCGATTTTCATTCCTCATAAAACGATTCGCAGATGTTTCAAAATAATATTCAACAAATTCTAGAATCTTGTTAGATCACAATTTCATTTGGTCGAATGCTTATTATCTACAAACTTACTTCATCGTTACTTCTTTTCATAAATTACGCATTTTATCGAAGTAATGTTAGCTTTCTATTTTGTTACCCATAATTTTATTTCCAAGTAAGTTTCAATATGCAGAATTTTTGAAACATCGAATTTTACTTCACTAAAGTCCGTATTTCCAAACGAATTTGTTACTAATATTATATTGCATTCTTTATGAATAGACAATTTAAAATATAACTGATATAAATATGTAATAAATTTTGATCTATTAAATAAACTGCGTTAATCCCGACTCGCTAGTCTGCCCGATACTAGAGTGTAATTCAAAAGCCGGAGGCGCGGAGGGAGAGCAGCCTCCGCCCGCTGTAACAAGGTGTAGGCACCCGCGCGAGCCGGAGCGGCTGAGACTGGTCGCCGAAGGCGACCAGCAAGCCGAAGCTGCGCAGGCGAGCGTGGGTGACTGCGCCTTGTTACGCAAGGGCGACGAGGCTGCTATTCCCGCAGCGCCGGAGACGAGGATATCCTAATGCATGCTGCTTGTTTGCATGCCTGCTTGCTTGCTGCATGGATGTCTCTATGCTTGCATGCATGCATTAATGCATGCCTGCTTGCTTACTTGCATGCATTAATGCATGCATGTATGCCTTCTTACTTGCATGCGTATGCAAAAATATATGGGAACCGTTACACATTGAAACAAGTTTTTATGAAAGGTTATATCGATAACTTAATAATTCTATGAAACGTTAGGTTAATGACGTATACGTTGTAGATATATAGTTATTCTGCTTAACAAAACAGTTGCGAAACATTTTTTTGGTGAACTGTTATTCAATGTTATGAAACGACGATTATTAACCATTTGATTAATCAAGACAAAAATATATTGACATTCATTGAATAGTTTTCTGTGAAATGAAATTCGATATCAAAAAATTCTGTGTTATGATAGATACCCCAATATACAACAATAGACAGAAGACAATAATCGTGCCATTAAATATGTTCGAAGAACAATACCAGATAAGAGAAAAAAAGGAGAGGTCATACCAAGCTTGATAGGTTAATAATGTGTATTCAATAAAAAGAAGAGTTAATATATTTCTTAAAATGATTTGGTCTCACAGTAAATAAGTCTATATGTTGAGTATAATAATAATAATAATAATTATAAATAAATTATAAATAAATTATAAATATAAATATCCTTTGGACATTCCCACACATCGCCATCTAGCCCCAAAGTAAGCTACTCAAAGCTTGTGTTATGGGTGCCAGACAACGGATATAATACTTAAATACTTTTTTTTTTTTGTAAATACATACATGATATACATAGAAAACACCCAGACCAATACAAACAGACATGTTCATGCACACAAATGTTTGTATTGTGCGGGGATCGAACCCGCACCCGCTGCGTAGTAGGCGATTTCTCGACCACTACACCAGACGGGTCAATAAAACTAATTTTTATTTCAAAATTAATTTTTATTTCAGACTTACGTCCATTTTTAGTGTTAGTAACATAGGTCTTATATTCTAGTGTTAGTATAATTTTTGTTAAAGTTAGTAGCCACTCTGTTACAGAAAAAGTGTTTTCTGTAATTTGTGATCGGCGGCGGTTCAACATGGAGGGTTATATAATTTCTTCTAAGATTAGTACGAAAGGGAATCTGGATCTTAATCTTTGAGAGAAGTTCACTGGAATCATGCATACCTAAAGCTAGATTATGAAGATAAGTCAGGTCAGTTGCTTCTCTTCTCAGAGAAAGAGGTAGCATATGGTGATGTCTGCAATTAGCAAGGTAACTGGAGTCGATTTTTATTCTAAGTTTGTAGTTAAGGAATCTTAAAAATTTGCGCTGAATTTTTTCAATTTTATCAATATAAATATTGTACTGCGGATTCCATGCTTGGCTTCCGTACTCCAGTTGACTCCTTACTAAAGAGCAGTAAAGAATTTTTAATGACTTAGCCATTGTGAAATTTTTGGTAACCCTTATTACAAAACCAAGTGTTTTCATGGCTTTAGAAGTTATATGGTCCACGTGTTTATCGAAGAGCAGTTTATCATCCAAGACAACACCCAGGTCACGAACGTGATCTCCGTAGATACCAGCTACCTGCAATTTATGAAGCAAGATCACGTGATCGATCTGATCAAAAGCTTTGGTGTAATCCGTATACACAGAGTCAATCTGGCCCCCAGACTGCATGCCAGAAGTTAAATCGTCTATGAAGCAAAGCAGATTACTAACAGTGGAGCGACCTTTTAAAAAGCCATGTTGTTGCGGAATAAATGTTTGTTTAAGAGCCGCGTAGACCTGGTGATGGATAATTTTTTCAAGTACTTTCACTAGAACACATAGTTTAGAGATTGGTCTATAATTGGCAATGTCACGTTTTGGGCCTTTTTTGTGAACTGGGGTCACAGTTGCAGTTTTCCAAATTTTAGGTACTACACCATCAGCCAGCGATCGAGCAAAAAGTAAGCTAACAGGCAAGGTCAGGCTGCGCGAACAATTTGATATAAGGGCAGGGTAGAGACCATCTGGCCCAGATGATTTTTTACGGTCAAGTGTCTCCAACATTTTTTCTACCTGGGGTTGCATAATTGCAATAGAACATATATTAGGCGATTCTAATTGATTTAAATCCATATGAGCATGGTTCAGATCATAGGTGAGGCTGAAGATGAGTCTTTTTCAAGAAAATTAGACCGAAAAAATCTAGCAAAGGAATCACAGATGCCGGTGCCAGTCGTCACTGTAGTATTTTCAAGAATCATAGAGGAGGGAAATGAATTGTGCTGCTTGTTAGAGTTCACGTAAGACCAAAAAGCTTTAGGGTTTTTATGTATTGAGTTCTCAGTACTCCTAATATAATTGTCAAAACATTCCTGCTCGACCTTTTTGGCACGCTGTCGAAGGACATTAAAAGAAACGCGGTCAGCTACGTTACCATAAGATTTCATTTTAGTATGGACCTTTTTTTTCACCTTTGAAATCTTTATAAGGGCAGGTGAGTACCATACTGGATAGCGAGTGGGATAAATAAGCTTAAGTGGTACATATTTACTTGAACCAGCAACCTTTTGGCAAACCGGGCCAAACGCTTTGCCAAAAGGTTGCTGGTGCAAGTCCCGCCCGTGCGCAAATTTTTGGTTTCTTATTTCATCTTTATGAATATAAAATATAACACTGTGAGTGTTAAAAACATTCTAAAGCATTAGATAGCGAAGCGACATCAATTTCCAAGTTGAATTTATTCTGTAAAGAATAACTGCTTGGGCCATCTGTTTCATAAACAGACGGCTAGATGGCGCTAAGCGTCACGCAATTGACGTTTTCATAAGAAACCACAAATTTCGCAGGGTCGGACTAACAGCACGGTAGCTCAATTGGTAAGAGCGTTTGGCCCGGTTTGCCAAAAGGTTGCTGGTTCAAGTCCCGCCCGTGCGCAAATTTTTGGTTTCTTATTTCATCTTTATGAATATAAAATATAACACTGTGAGTGTTAAAAACATTCTAAAGCATTAGATAGCGAAGCGACATCAATTTCCAAGTTGAATTTATTCTGTAAAGAATAACTGCTTGGGCCATCTGTTTCATAAACAGACGGCTAGATGGCGCTAAGCGTCACGCAATTGACGTTTTCATAAGAAACCACAAATTTCGCAGGGTCGGACTAACAGCACGGTAGCTCAATTGGTAAGAGCGTTTGGCCCGGTTTGCCAAAAGGTTGCTGGTTCAAGTCCCGCCCGTGCGCAAATTTTTGGTTTCTTATTTCATCTTTATGGTACATATTTGTCTCTCAAAGAGTGCAACTTAGTGTTAAAGACTGCAACGGCATCATCTACAGACCCATAGGATAATATGGTATGACAATCTTGACTATCTAGCTCTGCACACAGTGAGGTATAATCAGCTTTATGGTACATGTATTTAGGCCTAGGTTGGGTCTCCAGAGCTGGTAGATCAATAAGATTGAGTTTGCAGATTAATGCAGGGTGAAGAGGATCCTCATTCACCAATGGCTCCGTGCAGTGAGACACTGACACGTCTTCGCTTGAACGAATAACGAACGAACGAACTTTAAAAAATAAAAAATCAAATGCACGTAATTTTCAGCTAGCTTCTGCGGGGCGGTCAACTGTTTGACATCTGCCAAAAATGGTTCTGCTACCCATCTCTTTTTATCACATAGTTTGCTGCTAGTGACATATCGCTTTTGTCGTTCTATTCCAAAGGGATAATAATTTTATGGTTGAGTCGGAAGTGTACATAGCCTACATTAACGCTATTCAGCGTTAATGTAGGCTATGTACACAAAAAATAGAATAAAAATTGGTCCTATTCAGGACCAATTTTTATTCTATTTTTTGTATTCAATTGACAGTCGTGTTAATTTGGCTAAGAATATACTTTCATCTGATTTAAAATCATGATGTCAAGGGTACTTATTTATAAATAGATAACCGTTCGTTTGTAACAAGTCTAGAACAATTGTCAATTGTCATTTGAATTGTTCAAAGCATAGACAAAGAAAACTCGCTTCGAGGCAGCAAAGACCGTTTGGTCTAAATGTCAAGAAATTATTCCGCCACTGTGCTGATATTGATTTTAACAGTTGCCGGCCGATTCTCGCGGAAATTGAAATGTTTTCGTGTGGTAATTTAATTGCGAGTTGAACCGTTTTACCTAAAAATCAAGTAAAATATCTACAATTAAAAAACTACTGCACGAACAAAATCTTGATACTTAGAAATCGTGTCTGACAAATCAAAAACTATTTTTTCATCGACAAAGAAAATTCGATCGGTGAACTTTGATAAAGCTAAGCTACGCTATACTTCTTGTTTATCTTAACGTCATTGTTATCATTTTTTTAACCGATTACAAACAATATCACATACATACACATTAATTGATTACCTTCTTTTTTCAGTCGGTAAAAAAAGAGGTCATCAATTCAAGGCTTCTAAACACGTGTGCTTTGAGTTCAATCAGGTCTATTTCAACCATAGAAGTACTATCCTCTTTCAACTTAGAGTACAGTGTAAGTTTCATCAAAGTAGTTTTTCGGATAAAATTTGCATAAAGTTACTGAAAAATATGAAATAAAAAATATATTTAAAACATACTTCGTCTTATATTTAGGAGAAACAAATTATTTTGGAGACGTCGCACTATGTCGAGCTTACCTACACCAACAGTCTACCCACAGAATTTATCGACTTCAAAAGAAAATTTTTCTCGTAAATAGAAGACGAACGCGTTAAGCTTTTTAGTCAGTTTTTGAAGGCGGTTTAACTTTTTAAATTATTATTAACTACAATTATTTCCTTGCTAAGGTAGGTAGTCAAAATATTCACCTAGTACTTACTTTATACCTGCCACAAAACTTTAATTTTACTAAACTTATTTTTAAATCGGTGCTACTACAGTTGAGAAAAATAATTGCTTCAGATTTAAAATTTTGTAATGTAATTTTATTTCAAAAACTGAATTCATGCTTCTGTACTGGCAAAACTTTTCATGTTTAAATAATTTAATTAGACAGGTGCAACGAGCTTGTTAATTGTTGTAGCTCGCAAATATTACTTAGGTACAATAAAAATACCGTAACCAGATAAAAGCCAGTATTCTCTGTTATTTTTAAAACTGATCCATTTCTGATATTCTTGAGTCGGACAGAAAAATTTTATGGGAGTAAAACATGAAAAAAAACACCGCATTTTGAATCATTTGTTGATTTTATTGTTAATAAATATGGTGAAACTGTATTTATTGTAAGTGTGACCTTATGACCTTGTTCAATGAGAATAAATGAATCTTGAATTCACATGTATTTGTTACAAAGTGAATTAGTTATAACATAAATATAACCTAAAATACTAAAAATTATATATTCTTATTAATTTTAATTATTTTATGAGGAGATACGTAGAAGAACTAAGGTAACGGACATAGCCTTGAGAATCAGTAAGCTCAAGTGGCAATGGGCAGGGCACATAGCGCGAAGAACTGATGGCCGTTGGGGCAGGAAAGTTCTAGATTGGAGACTCTTTGACCAAAGACGCAGCGTAGGACGTCCACCAACAAGATGGACAGACGACCTTATAAAGATTTTAGGATCAAACTGGATGCAGACCGCTAGTAATCGGTCGCTGTGGAAAGCCGTGGGGGAGGCCTATGTTCAGCAGTGGACGTCCTTTGGCTGATAATGATGATGATGATGATGATGATTAATTTTAGGCCCTACCCAATCTTCTTATATGTGGACTAAACACTTACCTAAACTGGAATATTCTAAATTAAGCGTGAGCTTGCGCTATGGTATCTAGAATATTACAGAGATATTCATAATTTTATAATAGTGAAATAAAATGCAAAAAATTGCATTACCCACAACCCGAAAATGCTCGTTTGCTGAAAACAAAAAATATGACTTTCACCTCCAACTACACGAAGACGGGCCGTGCGAGCAAGCTAAAAAACCTAGTAAGGTAATTGTCCTTTGCTTTGCAGCCTTTGCATCATTTATTACTCGTAGTTTCATTTCGTTCATAATAATTTATCTTGTCAGCAGCGTTAACAATATCCTTGCTACGAGCTACGGATTGCTACGTCGTAGCGAGTCTACGAGTATACGAATAATATTATTACTTTAGTGTCGTGTTTTCCCGCAGATTCCCAGCAGTGTAATGTTTCGGTAGGTTACTAGGTAGGTTGTATGTGACTTCCAACCGTGACAAAGGAAAATTGTTCCAGCCATGGAATGATTGCCTTCGCTCGGCCCGCCATTATAAGTTTTCTTAAGTTATTAGCTACGTACCATTCGAGAGCAGTATTCCTTAAGCCTTATTTTTTTCTTTTCGGTTGATTCTTATTCTAATGCAAAAAATATTATGAAGCGAACATAACCAACATTAGTACTTAGGTATATCTAATACCTCTGTCGGCAAGACAATTTCGTACAACTCGTCGTCGTTTCAAGACAACTGTAAGCTAATTTTGAAATATAATGTTTGAAATACTTATGAACGTGACAAATATCATTTCCATTTTAGATTTGGTTAGGTAAATGAATCGTCATAAAAACTGTGCGAAAGTGGTGTTAACCCAGCACAGTATTATGAAATATGTAGTAGTTTAGCAAGTGACGACAGCGATTTGTCAAACGGGAAAAATAAATCGGCTCCTCTCCCTCACGCGAATATATAATATGTCTGCGTTTGAATCTGATAGAATAACTCATACCTGCAACCTACGTCTTCCTTCGTATTTTGTCCGGGAAAATAAACTGAGTGTATGACAGAAATAAGCTGAGCGGACTTCGCTGTGATAGTAGAAATTTCCCTTGTTTGGTTGATTTGTTTGTTACGTAACTTCTTGCATACACAATACGACGTCATGGATTTGCAAAAGTTTATTTATTTTATTAGTTATAGATGAAATAACTTAGTTTAATTGGTTTGCGACAGCGTTGACCAAAAGTGTCAATTCAAACCCACGACACCAATATATTTTTCGACGACCCGTCTGGTGTAGTGGTCGAGAAATCGCCTACTACGCAGCGGGTGCGGGTTCGATCCCCGCACAGTACAAACATTTGTGTGCATGAACATGTCTGTTTGTATTGGTCTGGGTGTTTTCTATGTATACTATGTATGTATTTACAAACAAAAAGTATTTAAGTATTATATCCGTTGTCTGGCACCCATAACACAAGCTTTGAGTAGCTTACTTTGGGACAAGATGGCGATGTGTGAGAATGTCCAAAGGATATTTAAAGGATATTTATTTTGATGCATTACTTATATTTCGAAATCGCTTTCGTTGATAAATTTTCGGTATCAATTGACCCATAGTACAGTTTACCCGATTATACAACATATACTTTTGAAAAATTAATTTTTGCCGTTTATTTAATAAGTAGAAAAAAAATGTATTTGCTGTACACGTTAATAGCATGTCAATGAATAAATGATTGAAAAAAAAAATGTAAAAGTTATAAAGTTTAAATTGAACTTTTGGTAAATATGATATTCTATTCGGTGTGCGCTTTAACTATGTCAGTAAACAAAAGGTTGGTTTATTGAAATACAGTTAAGAAAAAAATAAATAAAGAATAATATAAAAAATATAGATTTATGTTGAAACAACTACCGAACTTTTAAAAACACGGTGTTAGGAAAGACAAATATAACTCAAAAACACACTACATTGGAGTTAGTTATCTATCTTCATTACTCGTACAAAGTAATTTACTTACCTTAATTTAATAAGCCAAACTTTAACCAAACTAAGATTTATTTTATTGTGACGCTTCGCGCGTGCGGTATCTACTTGAAATAAAGACCTATAGATATAGAATTGATTCCTCGCTTTATGTTTTATACCGATGTAAACGTTTCCAAAGTCCATTCATGTTTCCAGATAAGTATGTAGGACACCACGAACGTGTTAAAGTTTATAAGGCTGCTTTAGCTTTGACTTAATAGTTGTTTTTTAGAAAGGCAAAAACATTTAAAGTAATCTATCTGACTACTAAATTATTTTAAACCATTTGTCTTTAGTAACTATGTAGGTACAACGAAGCACGCAAAATCTCTAACGGTTCTGGATCCCTATTTTTGAATCACTTGCGTCAAGATGGCGTGTGATATTCGTTGATTAATGTCACACACAGGATTGATTTTAAAAAAGAACAATGAATTTTATTAGTACTCACGCTTACCTTATTTTCAATGATTTTTAATTAGATTTTAAACGAAAATCATACGCCATATTAAGGCGAGTGATTAAAAAATTGGGCCCGTGCTCAGTGAGTTGCTACTACAACGTATAGACCCAGATAATATAATACTACTAGCGGTCCCCGCAACTTCGTCCGCGCGTTTTGAGTTTGCTCCCTCCCCTCCCGTCGCAGCGTCATGTTTTATATCCTAAAGCCTTTCTCGATAAATAAGCTATCCAACACAGAAATATATTTTCAAATCGATCCAGCAGTTCCTGAGATAAGCGCTTTCAAACAAACAAACTCTTCAGCTTTATAATATATAGCGGTCCCCCGCGACTTCATCCGCGCGTTTTGAGTTTGCTCCCTCCCCTCCTGTCGCAGCGTTATGTTTTATATCCTAAAGCCTTTCTCAATTAATAAGGTATCTAACACAGAAATATTTTTTCAAATCAGTTCAGCAGTTCCTGCGATAAGCGCGTTCAAACCAACAAACTCTTCAGCTTTATAATATAACTAGCGGTCCCCCGCGACTTCGTCCGCGCGTTTTGAGTTTGCTCCCTCCCCTTCCGTCGCAGCGTCATGTTTAATATCCTAAAGCCTTTATCGATAAATAAGCTATCCAACACAGAAATATTTTTTCAAATCGGTCCAGCAGTTCCTGAGATATGCGCGTTCAAACAAACAAACTCTTCAGCTTTATAATATACTAGCGGTCCCCCGCGACTTCGTCCGCGCGTTTTGAGTTTGCTTCCTCCCCTCCCGTCGCAGCGTCATGTTTTATATCCTAAAGCCTTTCTCGATAAATAAGCTATCCAACACAGAAATATTTTTTCAAATCGGTCCAGCAGTTCCTGAGATAAGCGCGTTCAAACAAACAAACTCTTCAGCTTTATAATATATTAGACTGCGAACATTATTTTGGTGCGGAGTTATGTTAAAACTGTGATAGCTCCTAAGATATTTATTGAAATCAAATGATATAAAGGGCAACTTGGTTCTAAATGAAATGCTCGTGATGATGAATGTATTTATTTTGATAAGAATAAATACCTGTTTGTATAATACACCTCTAAAAATAATGCATTATATTTTTACAAATTTTTATTAACATAAAAACGGTTGTAGTAAGTCAACCACAAAAGATAGACATATTCTGTCGCGGACTTTATTATAGAACTCTTAATGCTGAACAATCCTGTCATACATGATTTTTGGGTAACTTAAGCGGTTTCCGCAGCGTATGCAGCGGAAGCTCTCAAAAGGAATATCTTTCTCCCGTTTTCGCAACATTTTTCATTGCTGCTGTGGTCTTATGAGTCGTATCTTTATGTTATATAGCCTAAAGCCTTCCTCGATAAATGGACTATCCAACGTAAAAATAATTTTTCAAATCGGGCCAGTAGTTTTTGAGATTAGCGCGTTCAAACAAACAAACAAACAAACAAACAAACAAACTCTTCAGCTTTATAATATTAGTATAGATTAGCGCAAGCGCACGTTGTACTTAAGCTGCGAATATTATTTTAGTGCGGAGTAATGTTAAAACTGGGATAGCTCCTAAGATATTTATTGAAATCAAATGATATAAAGGGCAACTTGGTTCTAAATGAAATGCTCGTGATGATGAATGTATTTATTTTGATAAGAATAAATACCTGTGTGTATAATACACCTCTAAAAATAATGCATTATTTTTTTGCAAATTTATTAACAAAAAAAGGTTGTAGTAAGTCAACCATAAAAGATAGACATATGCTGTCGCGGATTTTATTATAGAACTCTTAATGCTGAACAATCCTGTCATACATGATTTTTGTGTAACTTAAGCGGTTTCCGCAGCGTATGCAGCGGAAGCTCTCAAAAGGAATATCTTTCTCCCGTTTTCGCAACATTTTTCATTTCTGCTGTGGTTTTATGAGTCGTATCTTTATGTTATACAGCCTAAAGCCTTCCTCGATAAATGGACTATCCAACGCAAAAAAAAAAAATCAAATCGGGCCAGTAGTTTTTGAGATTAGCGCGTTCAAACAAACAAACAAACAAACTCTTTAGCTTTATAATATTAGTATAGAAGAGAAGCCACGCCAAGCAAAAAATGTGTTGCAAATACGACGACAAGATTGAGACCGTTTTCTTGAAATTTTTATTTCGTAATATGACTCTGTACTATGAGTTGATGTCTGTGTCGTCAATACATGGAGCACGAAATTTGTTTGTGGTGTCATTTTCCATACGCTAGTTATAGTACTTCAATGCCCCTGCTATTACACACTGCATTTTAATAATATAATATTTTTAAGTTCGCTCAAATTTTATTACAAATTGTCGTTCATTAGTTCTGCTTTGAAGCCTGAACGGCTGGCCTGACTGTACAAATGGCTTTCATTTGGTGCTCATTACAACCAGTAAAAGGTTTTGATACGCCTCTGAATTAGCTCTTCAATTCGAAATCTACATTAGAATTACAGAAAGTATGAACTTTTCAGTAAAGGTATTTATTTGCAGTATCTATAGTTGCCGAGACCCATAATAATAAACGGAGAGCCACTAGCACAAGTTGAAAATTATACATATTTGGGAAAATTAGTAAGTTTCGATGAAAATAGCGACCTGCTAGAAGCGGAAAGAAGAGTTCAATTAACATGGAACAAGTACTGGAGCCTAAAAGAAATTTTCAAGAGCAATGTACCTACAGATACCAAAGCAAAAGTTATGAACTCTAGTCTGTTACCATGTCTCACTTATGGATGCCAGACGTGGAAGTTTATCTCTAAAGCCAAAAACAAAATCAGAACCTGTCAAAGGGGGCTAGAGAGAAGCATGCTTAATATAAGGAGGATAGACAAAGTGAGACACACTAAGATACGAAAAACCACCAAAGTAACAGACGCTCTAACGTACGCACAAAAGCTTAAATGGAGATGGGCCGGCCACATAGCGAGATCTACAGACCAGAGGTGGACCGCGCGAGTGACATCGTGGAATGGCCCGCCAGGCAAGAGAAACCGAGGAAGACCACTAACTCGCTGGGAAGACGACCTCAGGCGGACAGCCGGCCCAAACTGGAGAGTCGTAGCCCAAGATAGAGATGCATGGGGATCTATGGAGGAGGCCTTTACCCAATCCGGGGTTCTTGCTGACTAATCAGCAACAAGAATATCCTTTTTATTTTACTTTTTTTTAAAAACAATACTGACAAACCTAGTTTTAATTAAAATCAAGAACTAACCATATATATATATTTTCTCTATACTGCTATTATCATGTATTACTTCAACATTGTAGAAGCAAGAAATAAAAGGCTTATTTATTTATTTATTTATTTATCTATAGTTGCTCGCGGTACATTTGATGTATTTGAATTTCGAACGCATCATTTTCACCTCTTGCCGGAAGCGATAAGTGGACAACCGCGTTGCTTCAGTCCATACTTTCGGTCAAGGCTGAATCGAATATTTATTTTCGGTAACTGCAAAGTTACACGATAGGTGACTGCATCAAAGGAAAGGGAACTGATCTAAGCAGCCAGTAGCGAATACATTTTAACTGCAGAGAAGTTCAATCAACAAATTCAATCAAACTACTCAACGTCAGAAGCACAGTGTGCCCGAAGTTTGTCCACGCGGAGGTTGCAACATGAAATTTGCATTTATGTCTCAGCAACATTGACTTTTCGTGAAGACTGTTTTATCACAGAATTCACGGTGCAAGAACTTTGTTGCTTGGGCGGTTCACGGTTATTTACTCACAATTCAAATCTGCAATCTACATAGTGCATCTTAGTATCCAATTCTGAAGTAACGGGTGTTGAGCAACAAATATACAATAAGTCAGATCTGATGACTAGCTCATATTATTGAGAACGCAAAGGTTATTCCTAAAATATTTAATAAACAAGTAATGAGTTAGAAATTTTAATAATCATAAAATCGCTTATTTTTTTAACAATAGCAATGCTCCTTATTATCGCATCTATTTTTGGTTTGCCAATAGGTTTAAAATACTCTCAACTAAAGTATTAATCTAATATTTTTCCAAATAATTTATCATTTTTCCGAAATGCTACAAACCTTACTACATTTTTAATTCTATTTGAACTGAATTTGTATTGTTCGTAGTCAGAACAAACGGCATGTTCAAAAACGAGTAAAAAGGATTACGTAAATTATTGTTCAATACAAACAACTTCGTTTATTTCAAGAAAATAGCATTTTCATTCATTCTTGAATAAGAGCCCTTTTGTCAAGGGAAAAGTGAGAAAAGAGTACACTTTATTATTTCTGCAAGCCTTTCAGACCTTTGACACTAAACTTAAGCTATGGTATTGTCTGTAACTATTCCAAAACTAAAAAAGTCTAGGATAATATTGTACTGGTGAGCAGCGTTAACTTAGCAAGTTACATTAAAAAAAAAAAAAAAATTGGACACCGATCACACACATTGCTCTGATCCTAAAGTAAGAAGCTAATTGCACTTGTGTTATGGAAATCAGACACAACGCGGTGGTACCACAACACCCAGACCCGAGACAATACAGATAAATTTTCTTTATTGACGCGACCGGGAATCGAACCTGGGACCTCGGAGTGGCGACGCCTTGAAACCAGCGTGCTTAGCCACTACACCACGAAGGTCGTCAACACAATACATAATTGGAAACTTTGACAAATGACAAAATCTCACCACTGATGATCTACTTAGTAAAAATAAACACTCATAAAATAATGGAAGTTCGATCAATCAAACTGTTGAGTCGACGCATGATGAGAGTGGCAGGGCGCGGCCGCGACGCATCTGGGAGCACCCGTTTCGACTAAGACGAAGCGTTCGCTTTGAAAAGTACATTTTACTTTGAGAACTCAATAAAAGAGATTAGCTTAGTCTTTTGGCTCACTAAAAGAGATGCTTTACAAAAATATATTTTTCAAACTTATATCTATCATTACAGGATAATCATAACACCCAATGCAATATTGTATGCAATATGCATCAGTAAATGAGAATACAATATATTAATTCAAGTATGTATGAAAAAAAAATATGTGTAGCCAATAAAATAAGTATTTATTTGCTATAATAATATAAAAAATATAATATTTAAAATACATATTTTCTTTGGTAAACATCGAAACATCCCGATTGCAATGACTCTTTATTTCATCATTTCGATTGAAAGTTAAAATTGTCTTATTTCTTTGTAAGTAAAAAAATGAACATTTCACTCTTTCCTTTCTTTTTATCACGATTTTTTCCCTGCCAGCATGCTTGTTGCAAAACTTATGTACTACTAGTTGCCGTAGGTAGAAATGGAAAGAGCGCACGTTAGTAAATACGCAGTGTGCACATTCGAGTTTTGCATAAGTACGTTATGCAGAATGTATAATGGTTGGAGTGTGATATAACGATGATGAGGCACGGTTATAACATTTCTACACCCTGGCACATGAAAACGAGCAAGTTAATAAAAATATCCCAACCAAAGTGCAAGATAACATGCGGCAGGCAAAGTGGCAATATTGTGTTAACGGTAACGACGCACTACAGCTCGGATTTAGATAGGTACTCGTCTTGGGGGCTGTCGCGGTCTAGCTAGGTTACTTTTTCACAGATAAAGCGATCTCTCGCGACTATTTCCGCGCATTTGAGTTTGCTCCCTTTATTCCCGTCGCAGCGTGATGTTTTAAAGCCTAAAGCTATCCTCGATAAATAATCTATCCAACGCAAAAATATTTTTTACAAATCGTTCTTAGTTCCTGAGATTAGCCCGTTGAAACAAACAAGCAACCCTTTCAGCTTTATAATATTAGTATAGATTCGAGCAAGATCTCCTAGTAATAGATGTCTCATCTAAAGTAATGACACACCGTATTTTGTTGAAGTTACAATTTAGTTTGTTATTTGTCATGCTCATGTTTAAACTAATGAATAGATTGGTATTAAATTATCATAGTAAAAAAATGTTTTCTTGTTTAAATATATCTTAATTTCGCCCACTTCATTCTAGTTTTACTTATCCGAAATCCATTGTTTTGAATGAAGCTAATAAAGAAAAGAAAACTCATTTCGTTCGTTAATAACCTCGAATTTCCTAAAGTGTAATCGCGCGGACTGATGACTTTTTACGCGGTACAAACCAAAATGAGTCTTGCTGTAGAATAATTTGAGAGGTAATTTTATCGTGATTATTTTTTTCTTTTATTTTTTCTTTTACAGTATGGGTAACTAAGATTTCTCTACAATGCAAGCATGAATGTATCCTTATGTACATACACATTTATAAAACAGTCATTATTACATTGACTACTATTACTACCGTATGAAACTGAGATCACGGACGAATTTGACGCCACTTGTCATCAACGCATAAAACCGTTCAATGTAAATTCAAATTTCAAGGTATACGTCATAATCTTGTCATAAAGTTGCGACACTTTTTTTACTTGGCATAGCTTCTCTATACGTAGTAATAACAAGTCACTGCATCGTTATGATGAAATTGTTATCTTGTCTCAATTACCTTAGAGTCTGAAGGCGAAAGTCAACCAGTGTGTGTTACCAGTGATGACATACGGATCCGAAACATAGGCCTCTTTTTATAATCACTCGCTTCAATAAACCGTGTGTTATTTATTAATTAATGATTTCCCAATAAAAAATAAAATAATGCGACACGGGAGTAATTAAAAAAGATAATTCAATTTTTTGAGTACTAACGTCTATGCTTCGCGTGATTTTCATTGATTTTAATTCGTTTTCCAACGAAATTCACAAGCCTTATTCCAGCGAGTGATTCAAAAATAGGGCTCATGGTCTCTAACTATGGGCCTTTTAAGGAAGCTCAAAATCACACGGCGAGCAATGGAGAGGGCTATGCTCGGTGTTTCTCTACGACATCGAATCAGAAATGAGGAGATACTTAGAAAAATTAAGGTAACGGACATAGCCCTGAAAATCAGAAAGCTCAATTGGCATAGGGCAGGGCAGATTGCGTGAAGAACGTTATTATGGCCTTATTTATGGCCGTTGGAGCAGAAAAGTTCTAGATTGGAGACCCTTCGACCAAAGACGCGGTGTAGGACGTTTACCAAGAAGTTCGACAATCGATGAAACGACCTTTGATTGATTCAAACGATCTGTAAAGATCGCAGAATCAAACTTAACTCGGATCGGTCGCTGTGGAAAAATGTGCGGGAGGCCAATGTTTAGCCATAGAGTTAGTCCTTCGGCTAATAATGATGACGATGATGATAATAACTATTACTTGTAATCTGCCTATACCGTCAGAGTTTTTCTTTAGTTTTCGAAGTAGTATACTTTCACTCTAGCTACGTACGAAGTTTGTTCTGAATAAGTTATTTGTAGCCACTTATTTCCTTCCCACATACTTGATATGTAATTTTATTTGAAATTCAGAGGTATGCATACTCTAGTTTGAGTTTAGCTTAAATAGAATTCTTTGCTCCTGAACGCTAAATTGTTCAGTGATTTCAGCATTTCGCCCTGGAACTTTTTTGCACACCTGAAAATGTGAAAATTGAGTCTCTTGAACTATCCCTTTACATTGTATAAGTAGGCAAATGCAACTTTGCTGTTTGAGGTTTTCAAGCTTAAAACTGTTATTTTTGCCGAAATGATTCATTTTACGATAGATAATAAGTTCGTACAAAGTCTTTTAGCTGGAAAAATAAGCAGAACTTTTGCATTTAACGAGCTTTGGCTTTAACGCAGATCTTATTTGCGCAAGATGCAATTAGTGCAAAGGTGCATTTTGTGGTTCACACCACAAACAATATTCATACAGAAAAAACATAGTAAATATTACGTAGGAGTACAAATCAGGCGGTCTTATTGCTTGAAGCAATTTCCTTCAAAGAACGTTCGTAAGGCAAAGCATAAAGAATGAAATCAGTGGCATGACGATGAAATATTTTAAACAAAATATAAAGTGGAAATATTTGATTAAAGAGGCATTGGAAAAGAGTAAGTTCACATAACCCTTGATGAGTTACAATCAATTATAAATAATCATAAAATACACGTCATAATACAAAATATATAAACCAATATATAATTATTATAAAAATGTTATGTTATTTGAAGTCAAAAGATGCACGTTGTAATTATGTCATAAGTATGATGAAGGATTACTCTGGCTGGACGGAGACCTTGCAATCGGTTTGTGTGGAAAACGTTGGGTGCGGCCTATGTTGAGCATAGACGTGCTTTGGCTAATAGTGATGATTATTTTAAACAGGTGCTCTAATATAAGGCTTTCTGTTCTGTAAGCAGAACCAATACTTTTCCGAAACGGCAAAGCCAAAAGGAAGGGTAATTATTTTAGCAGTCTATCTGTCTATGTATGTTGGTATTTATGTGAGTTTCACATGCTCCACAAGCTCCTTTCATTAATCCCTCAAGCGTAAGTGAACGAGACACAATAGATATTCTATTGTTATGCGGTTGCCTGCAACCACTCGGGTGTTGAAGCGCGCTATGTTGTTTAAACAAAAACAACATAGCGAATGCTATAACTATATTATATAAGTGTAATAAAAAAATGCAGTCATAACTAGTGAGGTACCCATCAAATGGAAGAACTTAAGATTATTAATACAAACGTTACAGTTCAAAAACTATTTATATTGATTAAATGAAAACAAATGAAATCATATTGTAGAATGTTAATGCCAAGTCACAGTTTGCTTCAGCTGGGCGTCTCGTTTGATTAACGTGCCCCGGAAGCAGGCCTCCCGGCCGGAAGCAGCGCGGTGCCGGGATAACTTCCGCTTCCGCTTAACCTGCCCGGATGACACTATGTCTGTTATCTAGGAAACCTTCTGTTTATTTCTTTCATTTGAATACTAAGTTGATGAGTCAGAAACTTCAATTTACAGACGTACACTCGGTTACCGACGCGAACATTTTCCAGTTAGGACAATAACAACCGAATTGTTAATAACTTGTTAATTATTTATTTATTGCACTGTTATTTAGTTATTTACTATATTTTGAACCGATGGTAGACTTAATCATTAAAACGTTCTCTACCAGATTACGACCATATTTATTATGTTATGACATTAACCACCAATTTAATAAAATCTAAATTAATCTTAATTTAAATTGACGTTATTCTTGTACCTGAAATACCTAACATTTCCAATCCAAATTGTATTAAATTACTATTGTTTTACTGAGAACAAAAATATTTTCCATTCGAATTCAGAACAAGTATAGTCCCCCTAGCCGACTTCGACCACGGTGGCCAGGCACAACGACTAACCGACTGCGACATATAATAGTGCACAAGTGTGTGCGCAAACACAGGTGCACTCTCTATGATTTCACTCTACTCCGGGCTACCCTACGAATTTCTGAACAGAAAACCCCAGGTATATATTTCTGTCCCGACCCGGGGATCGAACCCGGGACCTCAGGCGCAGCCGTCGCTTTAAAGTGCGACTCTCTTACCACTGCGTCGTACTGAGGCAGTTCAGAACAATAAGGAATGCAGTCATTAGGCTATATATTTATTGAAATAAAATTGTATTGTTACGGTGAAATCCAAACTTGTGTTTAATTTTAGCTGAATAATAATAAATTTATTGTTTCTGGTTTGCCAAATGCCCGCATACACAAGCGAGTTGCTGAAAGCATTCTAAAGCTCTGCAGTTGAAAGCTTGAGTTGCATTGTAAAACGGTTGCCGCGAAACGTTTGTGACGATTCAAGTTAAATGCACGCTGAAATTGTGTTGTTTGTTACCTGTATTAAGGGGGACACAGAGCCAAAAGGTCCGGAGAGTCCCATGAATAAATGCAGCGGTGGACTGGCTGACACCCACATTCATTATTAAAACGTTATCAAGTGCGGCTGTTTGACGAGTTTGAGGGCCCGACTCTGGTTGCAGGTGACTGAAATTTCAGTTAAAGGTTTTAAATGCTTACACAGGGATAGATAGTGTAAGCGGGATATGGATAAATAAAAAACTAATATATCTCTCGCAGTAGGATCCAAATTCCGAGCGTAGCGTAGCGTACCTATGCTACGCTCAACTCTTAAAAACCTGAAATAAAGTAGGTACCCAATTTACTCTAGAGCTCGTAGTTCTAAAAATACTGACTAATGTCTAGGACTCTAGGTAATCAAATCATAGGCTGTAGATGATTTGTAGTGTTGTTCACTAACAAATGAAGCCGCTCTACATAAGCCCCGTAAAGTACTAAAGGCTTTATAGTCCATCGACTTTGCGTGTTATGTATTCTAGTTATTTCTTGAGATATTATTTTTATAATAGGTTTAACTTGGAACAAGCGTTAGATAATCAAATACACATTGAAATTTCATGATTGGTTTAGCAGTAATGATAGGTTTAGGTATGTTATGAAATGCTTGATAATCTCACTACCACTGCAACTGTCAGAATATAAATGATAACTATAATATTTATTTCCTCAGTCACGGGCAAATCCAGTTTCGTGGAATATAAACGAGAGTATCCATATGATTAAACGAGATTAATTTGATTGCTGTAACAGTAATCATTCGAAACAAATTTGAAATAGATTTGTTCTTCCGGGCATAAATGTTGGTCGATGTGATCGGTTCAAAAGTATGTAACAGATAAGTCATAGCTAATTTGGAGTGTCCCAGGGTGCACGGCTTCAAACTTTCAGCTTAGTAGTTGGCACTGCAGGGGTAACTAAGGGAATTAGAGAGTTGACAAATTTTAATGCTGTGCGGACCTTCGTAGCCACACGATATTTGTAAGGCAAAGTAAAGTTAGCCTGTATCATCCCACTGCTGGGCAAATGCCTTACCTCAACTATGAGGTAGTTTGAGCCATACTCCACCACGCGGGCTTAGTGCGGGTTGGTGGAGGGGTGTTTGCAAGGCAAGCGACTAACCCTGCTGTCAGATGTTATCAAGCCGCCCATAAGGCCTCTGACTAGGCTTTACGACTAATATCAACCGATATTGGCCGGGACCAACGGCTTAACGTGCCGTCCGAAGCACGGAGATGTTCGTGATGTACGTCACTTATAAGGTCGAAATGGTCACCCATCCAAACACGACCGCGCCGTAGGTTGCTTCACTTCGGTATCACTACCAAAGCGCTGCTACCACTGCGCTACAAGCTCCTACGAGTAATGCAAACGGATTTGCTAATCATAAAACTTTCAATTGTTTGCGTGTAAGAAAAGCATAAGTTGTTATTGGTGACCACTAGAGAGATAAGATCTTAGTCAGTATTTTCCCGCACCAAAAAATTACTAGTCGGCCGGAGAGTCGGTCGGAAACACAATCTACTTTAACCTCCTTGTTCATTAACCCTTCAAGCCTCTCCGTCTTTGTTTTCAAAATATTCTCTTGTATTTATTGTGGATTTTAATGGCTTCATTTTAATTTAAAAAATAATCCTCGCTTACGGCCACTGAGCGGTTAATGTGAAGTTAAACATAAATAATCAGGAGCACCATCACTTCAATAAATAAAAATTGAACTCTTGAACATTTTTGATGACAGCATAAATCTGAATTTGAACCATTTTTTTAAATACAGAATGCAGTTAAAAATAGGTAGGTAATAGCTTTGAGTATAGACAGAGGCTATTGGGCAACCCTAATAAACAAACACTTTTAAAACAAACCTGGCATTCAAAGCAGAGCAAATGACCGCTTTGGCCAAAGCCAATGATAGGTGAGTGTGGATAGTTAATTTGAAGCGTCCCGCGATGGCTGGCGCCAAACTTTCTGCCGCCGCAACGCCGCGGCGACACACAGGGAGTTAGCATCCCGTTTGACGGCAGAATACAAGTTTTAACCCGTTTCAACGTCCAAAAGCAAATAATCGTTATCCACCTTCGGTCGTTTTGTTTGTGACGTTCGGAAACTGTTGCGAGTTAAATGGAATCGTGAGAAAGTTTAGTTAACAGCTCTGTTTTTTTAAGCTAATTTAACAAATGCAAGCACACGTTTTTTTTATTTTTCTTTTCCATGGAATGGAAAGCAATCGATTTGCGTATCTGCGAATCTGGGCAGTCATGAAAATAAATTAATCTGTTGGTAGAGAAGTAATAAAAACCGGCCAAGTGTAAGTCGGACTCGCACACTAAGGGTTCCGTCCGTGCTAAGTTTATCTTAATTAGAGTTCCACTTAGACAAAATACCACAATATTTTGTTGACAGCATAAATTGCTTTGTTTTTCATCGTATTTGTATGAATAAAAAGGTTATGGTTGCGGTTATCGAAATTGTGCTCTATCCCAAAAACTACTAGTTCGATCTCGATCAAACCTATTTTCGTTGAAAGTCTTTGTCAAGATCTACATCATGTATTTTTTTTCATAATTTACACTCGTTTAGTTTAAAAGTTAATCTTAAAGCGGTTAACAGAATACATCTACCCACTAAGTTTCAACTGTGTAATACTAATAGTTTAAGAATAAAGTGGCTGTGACACGGTAATAATATGTCTATCAGTATTGTAACTGGCCCGTGTCCTTGAAATAAGTACCTACAGCAGCACAGTACGTTAGCATGCGATAGGGCTGTCGCCCACCTACAGCGTTTTATTTTATTGCATCTGCCTACTTTGTGTTTCTATCTAGTTTTGAGATTGTAAATTTATTACTTAGTATCTGTACTAATAGATAAATAAATAAAAACAATATGAAATATTAATATAATAACATAAAATATACAATATTTGGCACACGTGTTGAGAAGGTAGTATAGATTAACATACGCAAAAATGGTACAATTCCAACAATATTACATATGTACATTGAATTGATAACGTCCTTTTTTGAAGTCGGTTAAAAAGGAAATACCAATCTATTAAGACACAAGACACAAATAACGTAGTAAACGTAACAAATAACACAAATAAGTAGGTAGGTACCTACTTACCTAATAGTAAGTCTTATTATTTTATAGTCTTACCTTTCGGAGTTTCCAGGTAATCGAAAAAAAACCGGGTAAGTGCGAGTCGGACTCGCGCACTGAGGGTTCCGTGCCAACTTTAACTGAATTAGGGAATCCACTTACTTCTACTTCGTAAAATACCACAATATTTTGTTGACTGCAACTATAACTTTGTTTTTCATAGTGTTTGTATAAAGTACAAAGTTATGTTTGCGGTTGTTGAAAATGTATTATATCTCAAAAACTACTCGTTCGACTTCGTCCGAACCAATTTTCGTTGAAAGTATTTGTTAAGATCTACATTACGAATTTTTTTCAAAATTTACACTTTCTTGGTTTAGAAGTTAGATCGGGGGACGCCCATTTTAACACTTTGGAAGAGTCTAGCTATGAAACTTTAGACTTTAAAAGAAAATGATTTTAGGAATCTCTACGTCATTGTAGAAGACCTATCCATAGCTACCCCACACGCATAGATTTGACAAAAAAAATATATTTTGGTTTTAGTTTCCTGTATCCCCCCTTAACTGTCAATATTTTTTGTATGAGAATCGGTAAGCGGTTAACAACACACATCTTCCTAATTTCAATTGTGTAATGCTTATAGTTACAGAATAAAATGGCTGTGACATACGGACGAATAGACAGACAGACAGACAGACCTGACGAAATTATAAGGGTTCCGTTTTTTGCCATTCGTCTACGGAACCCTAAAAAGTTATCTCTGGGTTCGTTATTGAAGAATTCATGCAACATAAAACAGCACCAACATATTATACTTGCCATATTAAATAGCTACTTGTACTTATTTCTAGTAAAAATTCGCGCGGTTACTGATTAAAAACCAACACACCGTCCGGTCGTCACTGCGGCACGTCCGCGATTGTAGCATGCCGAGCGCATGCCGACATCCGAGCGAGTAGGTATAGCTCGCGCGTCGTCCGTTTGTATGAAGTTACAATACTGTAGACATAATATTACCGTGGCTGTGACATACTGACGGACAGACAGACAGACTTAAGGAAACTATAAGGGTTCCGTTTTTTGCCATTCGGGTACGGAACTTTAATAATACTTTTTATTCGTATAGTGACGACTTCCTATTTCACAAGTTATGGAAATCTATTTCAAGAAATTTTAATATCCTTTCGGTGGCAATAATAATTACGTTTTAAGTAAAGTAGTAGATATCTAAGTTTAGATATTGAACTTCCTTAATAAGGGGACATTAATTACGAAAACTTGTTCCCTTTGACTTGCAGAAGACAATGGTGCACTTCAATTAATTACCTAGAACTAATAAGCAGAGCTCAGTACCTATTTGTTCAACAATTTTACCTATTTTGGGTAGCTTTAGAGTCTTTTTTATTGGTTTATGTGCAATTGTTGAACAAGTAGGCACCGGTATGTAAGTAGAGAGTGCTTTTTAGGGTTCCGTAGCCAAATGGCAAAAAACGGAACCATTATAGTTTCGTCAAGTCTGTCTGACTGTCTGTCTGTCTGTCTGTCTGTCTGTGTGTCTGTCTGTCAGTCTGTCTGTCTGTCTGTCTGTCTGTCCGTCCGTATGTCACAGCCATTCTATTCTGTAACTATAAGCGTTACACAATTGAAATTTGGTAGTAAAATGTATCTTGTTAACCGCTTACCGGTTCTCATACAAAAAATAAAAATAATGACAGTTTAGGGGGGGCTCTCATACATGAAACTAAAACAAAAAAAAAATTGAGACAAACCTATGCGTGTGGGGTGTCTATGGATAGGTCTTTTAAAATCACATAGAGGTTCCTAAAACTATTTTCTTTTAAAGCCTAACGTTTCATAGCTAGACGCTTCCAAAGTGGTAAAATGGGTGCCCCCCCCCCATCTAATTTCTAAACCAAGCAAGTGTAAATTTTGAAAAAAATATGTGATGTAGATCTTAATAAATACTTTCAACGAAAATTGGTTCAGACGGGATCGAACTAGTAGTTTTTGAGATATAGCACATTTTCAACAACCGCAAACATAACTTTGTACTTCATACAAACACTATGAAAAACAAAGTTATATTTGCAGTGAACAAAATATTGTGGTATTTTACTAAGTACAAGTAAATGGATTCCCTAATTCAGTTAAAGATGGCACGGAACCCTCAGTGCGCGAGTCCGACTCGCACTTGGCCGGTTTTGTACTTCTAATGTCAATATCTAATACTTCGATACACAAAATATTGAGGGATGCAAATAGCCATTAGAAATGTAAATGCAGAATAAAGCAAAGCAAAAGCTAAGGTTCAGTTGCATGCACAATCTTACATAAACCATATGGGGCTGTCCCCAATACTATATTGAAGTTTGATATTGCAAATTTACTAAAATCAAACCAACAGCGTCGCCCTTATGAGTACTGCGTCCTGATAACCATGGGTATTCGTGAAACTTCTCAAGAGAGAGCGCAAATCAGTTAGTGATAGGGCAGCAAGTTGTTATTACTTGTTAGTGGTGGTGTACAGTATCATTACCATGAGTTTACTCGCTAGCGACGACAGTTTTACTCGCTAGCGACGACGTCTCTTTTTGTATGGAAAATTTTAGTTCTGTCTGTGACCGCTTGATGCGCTGTGCATTTACTTTTTGCACGTCGTCGCTAGCGAGTAAAACCGTTGTAAACTCATGGTAACGGTAAAGGTCTACAGGCTATATGCTAGTAATGGTAGTTCAATGTGATAGGGTGACGTGGTGCTTATATACGATGTGCTGTGTGTCGCTGGCTAAGTATCCAAGCAGATATAATTGAAATGCCAAAGTAGCCAAAACGTCGCCAAATGAGTTAGGTACCGTTCATTTCTACAATATTTGCTTAGTGGAGAACGAAGATCCTAATGGTGACACAATCGCGACTCAAAACCTGCGGCTTCTGTCCCTTGGATCCTACAGACAGGTGCAAACTAAGAGTGTTTCATTAAGACGGGCAGGTTTGCTCGTCCAAATTATCGCTAAGTTGGACGGTAGAAAATAATAATTTTGTAGGGTATTAAAATAAAAAGTTAAGTTGAGTTGTCAAAAGATACGAATCGGTTGGAAGCTGGAATCGGTTTTCTGGAGACATATACAATTTCGGTATTATCGGTAGGTTAAAGAAGACATTGGGTGGGATCTAACATTTATATATATTATGTACTACGAAAGGCGGACTTAAACTGTGTGTGAAGTGCTGGAACAATTCACAGGGCGCCCCCTCTAAGTGCTCCTGAAGAAGACGCAAGGTATTTTGTGTTTAGCATATATATGTATTATATCTATCTAGACCCTTTCAATTAGTTAGGCAGCTTCGCGTATCGCGAACATACAGCGAGGTGGTTAGACGTTTTCATTACCTTTATTTTCTAAGACTAGCGAAATTATACTGGTTTCGTATCTTGATTTACCGTAAAGGTAGTATAAGGTAGTACAAACAAAGAGCAGATATACACAACCAAAAACTATTAACTCAGTTACATCTTAGTTTAATCATAACCGTGTTTACTTGTAAGTAGTGACTACGCATAGCCTAAGTATTAGAAATGTAATTGAACTTTTTTGTGTATGTTAACTGTATGTACGCCATATTTTAGACCAAACCATACAACAACCAAAGTATAAGCTATCATCCATAATTTTGTGGTAGATTAAAATAATATAGTTGAATTGGCATAAATCAAACAACGGGAAAATACTGAGTGACCGCAAGTAAATACTTCGTTATATTGTATCTTCGTGTTCTCCCTCGAGAGCGCCAATCCGGTAGTGTCAGGGTGAGTGGTGCTCACGACCACTGCTAATTGCGACACAATCACGGCCCGAAGACTACGGCTTAGAGGTATATCCGCTAGGGAATCGGACTGGAGCAAACAGCAAACTTGAACGTTTACATTGCGTTAATAATCTATGTATTTATCTTCGTAATAGACTCGTACTTGTCTTGTCTTGTGATTAGTACAGTATATATATTTCTTACATGTGTTTCAAACAAACGAATCGGACTTTTATGTCATACAACTAAGAATTAACAATGGTTTAAGACTCGACTAATTACGATTAATGTGGTAATATTCAATGTATAGATGTACGGACAACGGCACGTCAAGGTAAACACTGCGGTATCTTATGCTGTTACAATAAGGGCTAGTTTGCAACAAAAGTGGGTAACCTGATGTGCTGGCCACTATGCTATGAACACGTTTTCACAATTGAATCATAGTACATAAAGCTACTGCGAAGTTGAGATACCTTTACTTGTTTCATGACTTACCTACATGACTCAGATAGACACCAGGCGTAATCGCATCAAAATAAGTGATCCATGCGATAAAATTCGAAATGTGCTTGTACCTAACTAAATGCAACAGTGATAATAGTTTCAATTGTTATAAGGGAGCCATCGACAGAACGTTCAGGAGTGGCAATAAGCATTTTTTTTAACCATTCGAAGTTTCTTAAGCTAAATTTAAAATTGAACTACATAAATTTATACGAAATTCATTACAAAACATTTGCAAAACAAAAAAAACCAAAGCACTTCTCAAACGACTTCTGTGTATCATGGAAGTAAGACCCTTTACACACTTCGCTACTATAATAAACAGTCGACCAAAATAATGTTCTAAATTTTGGCAACTGCATCGATACTAACGCGCCACTGCATCGATGCTAAATTAAATCTGATAATTGCGTGAGTCGCGATAGTGAAGCGCGTTTTAAAAACGAGCGATTGCATCGATGCTAAATGTCGCAGTGTATAAGGGTTCTAAGACTCTACTAATTGCGATTGAGTAAAATGAACTTTTGTTCATGCCAAGATGAGATTCCTTCACTTGGTTCATGGCAATTTGGTGGTTTATAACAATAACTCAGATAGACACCAGCCGTGATTTCGGACAGAATTCGAAATGTATTCCTCCTCTACTCTACCTGTACGTAACATTGATAATGGTGTCCAGTGTTAAAAGCGAACGATGTACAGAACGTTCAAGAGCTCTGAACAATTTTATTTCATTGCAAAAGGCTATGAAAGCCTTTTTACTCGCCCAGTCGTTACCTTGTTGAAGACTATTCATTGATTTATGACTCACTTCATTCTATTAAACGATGAGGGATACATTTTGAGAACAATAAAGCGCTTTATTGGCAGGTAGTCTCGTTATATTTTAAAAGTATTTAGTTTACTCAATTATCGGTTTCTAGTTTGTTTACAATCAAATCAAAGTGATTTGACTGTAATAACGGAACAATTGTATTGTTTCAGTTACGTCTATTATCATGAATATTTTTTTTCGCTTTCAGTTTCTTTAAGCTCGTTTTAAAGAAACTGAAAGCGAGATCTGAAATATTCAATGTTTTTTTTGTAATATGTTTGAGTATAAGAAATGATAATTATTTATAGGTACTTACTTATATACGAGTATGTCATAGGTACTAGAATTTTAAAGAACGAAAATGCCTGCCGGTAGGAATGTACGAGTATTTTCCCTCGGTAATAGCATAAGCTCCGCCTTACGTTTCCGACGCATCGTTGACGTGAATAAAGATAGGATCGCTACGGGCAAAGGAGTGGAAATCACGGATATCTTCCTTCCCCTCACATTCCACGGGATCCAGAGGTACACGGTACAGAACACATCTCATAACAAATGTAAATAGAACACGATTATCTTTGATTCAAACTAAGTGGCCGAATGATAACATTTTATTTCATTCTATACTTAGTAGAGGAAATGAAGGAATGCTTTATTGTTCATTAGCTGTTTGGAAATGTACTTTTGGCGATATAGTTTCCATTTCAGTGATATATTTGAGAAAAATTAAATAAGGAGACTGGTCCTCATTGTTCTGAATAAAGTATTTTTTTAACAAATTCTACTCATAAATTAGATTTTGACGCTTCAAATATTTGTGTTGTCAAGCACTATTTATAGGCAAACCGCAAAACTGAGACGTTTCTGACGTCACGCGTCGTCTTCTACTCCCAATTTATGTACTTCATATAAACATTATGAATTAAATGTTATCTTTAGTGAAAGAAAGATCGTTTGATAAGTACATAAGTATGATACGGAGAACATTAGTTGGGAGGGGCATGAGAACGAAGGCGACACAAGTGACGTCAGAAATGTCTCAGTTTTGCGGTTGACCTTATAGACGTTTCGTTACGAATATTTTTACTTACACACCATCACCGATACCGATAGATTAATATTTACAGTTTTAAGAACTTTAAACACATCAACGCCACGTGATGAATCGCCGTATGTGCGTAATCTATGCATATCTTCAGCATAACATTAATTTCGACGGCTAAGCTAAATCTTCCTTCGACATCATCCTCATTCCAGTGGAACGAAAATCATGCGTTGTTTGAGAAAGCGGGCTCTGAACATACGAATACTTACTAAGTTTATTATTTACCAACTTCAGATCAAAACAAACAAACAGAGGGCAAAGTAAGCAAGTGGTTGTAAATGGAAGAGGCATATTATTAAGCATTGGTCGTCCTACTCGTACAACACGTTTATTTTAATAATTTTCCTTTCAAGCGAAGCAAACATAGTTAGTTAATTATAAATCGTTAATTCGGATTCCTCTCCTCATTCCTCCGCATTTTCTCAAAATATTTGCATCGCTTGCCCGCACGATAATTGCGTAGGTAATCGCGTAGTAGTTAGTACGTTGCCATAAGTATGCCCCTGGTTTGAAACACGGCGATCTCTGCCTTGCCCATTTCACACAAAGCGCAGAGGACGGGAGTTTTGGATGTGGGACAAAACAGTTTGCTAACTACTATATGAACGCTTTAAGCAGCATATACAATGGAAGTCAAAACTTTGAGTAGGTATACCTACTTAGTATTATTAACCAATTCGTATATCACTTAATTACTTACTAATTATGTTATTGTGCCATAATATCACAGTATACACAGAGTAACAAATGATTTAATCAACTAACCCAATTGAAGGTGCGTTAGCAAGCTCGCAATCGCAAATATTCTGTCTCAATGCACATGTAAAACTTTTACACATTTTTTTTCTTATTTATCACCTCACTTCAATGACCACTTATATATTAAGTCAAATTGAGCAAACACAGCAAATACGTGTAATTTAATCTGTCGTAGGCGCCGTCGCACCAACTATAAAACTTTCAGCTGGCCCCGCGCCAAGCGGATGTCTTTAGGTGAAACGATGGTACACTCCGAGATCGACATAACTTGCTCTCATAAATGTATAGGACAACCTTCACCTTGGCTAAATGATCAATAGTCTTATAGAAACTTTGTAATATCAGAGAGTATATTTTAATAATTGGTTAAGTATTGGTATACAGGCTGTGGCCTGCAATAGGAAAAAAATACCCCCTTTAAGTAACCAGTAATCAATTCGAAATGGTTTTTAGATTCTGTCACTGGCTTCATGCTTTACCGTCGAAAAATTTGGGCACTCTTTTCGATAGTGAGTCTTTCCGGATTTGTGTGGGCGTCCGCCTTGGTACCCTATATGTGAAATATTTACGTGTCTCTGTGGCAAGGAGGTTGATAAATTTGGTCTCCACTGCCTTTGTTGCCAGTAAAGCGCTGGGCATCTCGCCCGTCACGTTACCCTTAGGCCCGGTTTCCACCAGAGCAGAGAGGAGAGGAGACGGGAGGAGATGTATTTGAATAAACCAATCAGATTTTGTTATTCACATCTCTTCTCCTAACTTCCAATAACTTGCCAGCTTTGCAGCACATCTCCTCCCATCTCCTCTCCTCTCTGCTTTGGTGGAAACCGAACCTTAATGACGCCATCAGAAGAACTCTTGCCACTATTAATGTTCCTTCCACGTTGGATCGTGGTTTGTTCCGTGATGATGGCCAGAGACTCGATGGCCTCACGCTTATTTCCTGGGAACGGGATTGAGCCTAAGTTTGGGATGCATGCAAATTGTGTCGATACTTTGGCCCCCTCCCATCTCAGAAAATCAGCCCTTAAAGCTGGAGCAGCAGCAACTCAGTATACTCTGTAGAATCATTACACAAAAATTTCACTCTTGCTATAGGCAACACGCTGTATAAAAAACCCCGTATTTTATTAATCAGTTTACGATTAGTACTCATGTGATTCATTAAAGCGTTTCCAATTTGTGGTTTTACGGTTAATGATTATGAATAAAATAGGCTTTGACCTAAATAGCAAATTGCATTTGTAAAAAGCAACTTTGGCTGCTGTGACAGACGAGGAATCGAACCCCGTGTCTTACGCAATCCGGGCGTATGCCTATACCACTCGGCCACCGTCACATTAGCAAGCCTGTTGAATTTTGCAAGCGCTTTCTTTTTTTAACGCGTAGGCTGCGTGGCGTCATCAATGTTGCGAGATTGCTCTCACAATATCCGAAGGAAATATTTTTACAAATATTTAACAATCGGTTTAGATGAACAAAGCCAATTTATAATTATTATTTTGTTTTTATAGTGTTTTGTCACTATCCAAACTTAATAATATAAATAGCAAATTGCACTTGTAAAAAGCAACTTTGGCTGCTGTTTTGCTTTTTGCCAGCGGTTTCATCATTTATTAGCAAGGGCTTCGTTATCCTAGTTGATTTAAATTTACTGAATTATGCTGTATTTAGTTTTGGTAATTAATTAGTACCTAGAAATGCGTCTAGTACACAAGTTAAAAAAGTAAACCGAGTAAACGTTCTATGATAGCCACATCATCTAATCCTTCGAAGAAAAGTTGGTTAATAAAATAAGACATTCGACATATCACATTAGTCAATAACCTTCGTGATGAAAAAGAGACGCGTGTAAACCGTGAAACATATTTTTTTTATAAACCGATCTAGTAGTTTTTGAGCTTAGCCCGTATAAACAAACAAAAAAAACATTTTCAGCTTTATTACATTAGTTATTATTAAAGTCAAAGTCAAAAATAATTTATTCAATATAGGACACAAAATGCCACTTATGAACGTCAATAATTAGTGTATATCAATAATTTATGGCCCGTATGGGGCTAGAACATATCTACTTATCATTTGGGCCCTACTAGCGCTTCGAGACAAGACACAGAAAATTTGGCAAGTGCTGAGAAGAAACGCCGGAACAAACTCACTCATAGTAAACACATTAATACCATACAATAACACTCAACTCATTAATAGTAATAATAAGTATTAGTATTAAAATAGATACATAAGGGTAAGCTCACAATTCAGGCTTCGAAAGGTTGGTTATTCTTTTATGGGGATATTTATAAAAAGATGAAATAATCTATCAGAATAATTGTTGACTTATCGATTAAGAAATTCAAAACTCCTAATAAAGAAACCCCTAATGACGAAAGGGCATTATACAATGTGTTAATTTTACACTTGAATAAACATTTGGGGAGTGCTCTAATAATGGTTTTGAACAACTTTTGCTATGGAACCAACTCCGAAATCGAGAAAAAAAAACTGCTGTTCCATACAAAAACTCATTTCATCTCGGAGAAAATGAATGGAACAGCTGCTTTTTTGGCGATTTCGAAGATGGTCCCATAGTAAAAGTTGTTCAAAGCCGTGAGTAGAGCACTTCCTGAAAGTTTGATCAAGTGTAAAATTAACACATTGTATAGATGAAAGATAGTAAAGTACTGATATGCCACAAACATTATAAACTTTTTTATATTGGCATTTGCAAAAGTGACTGAGTTCGTTGCGCGGTTGTATCCCAGCACTAGCCCACAATACTCACGAAGTTGTTGTGTGGCTTATATTGGGACGTTTAAAAGTGCTTTCAGTGGGTCTTTTTGCAAAAATGAAAGACTTTTATATGACTTTTAATTTGATTAAGTTTTTAAGGATCGTATAACTCGATTATTTTATGTAAATAAATAGATCGGTTACATTCTTCAGTACTTGCCGGAGTCCCAAAACGAAGCATAGATCTTAAATGATAACCATCGTAAAACAAAACAAATGTAACAACTTTTCTTTCGCGACCGTTTAAAGAATACAAAAGGGTTCGTAGTTCCGTCCATTAACGCGGCTGCGGAACCCATTCGATGCTAGTCCCAGATCAAAATCACGATGGTTGCACAACGAGTTTTGAAGCAGATGCCAATCTTGCCGGCGCCTGTACGGAGCTATTTGTGGATGCAGCAATGTGTAACAGCCTGAGAAAAACCAACCAACCTTTATGTATGCCGTACCTACTCATAGCAGTTTATATGGGTTTCCTTGTCAAATACACAGCGTGGGACGTCCACCAACAAGATGGACAGACGACCTTATAAAGATCGCAGGATCAAACTGGATGCAGACCGTCAGTGATCGGTCGCTGTGGAAAGCCGTGGGGGAGGCCTATGTTCAGCAGTGGACGTCATTTGGCTGATAATGATGATGATGTTTATGTCAAATACTCAACTCTCTAATAAACTACTCCAATAATCAAAAGACACGAGATTCCTCAAACTGCTTCGCTGAATCACGGAGGATCGCTTGCACTAATTGTCATCCAGTCGGCAGCTGCCTGGACATACTATTAGTGCTGAAACCATTTTTTTTGTTTTGCTATCTACTTCAGTAAATTTCATGTAACATATTTACGCTTGGTGCGAAGAAATAATGCCCGTTGGGTCAGACAAAATCGAGATTAGAGATCCTTTGGCCGAAGACGCAGCGAAGGACGTCCACCGACAAGATTACAGACGACTATATAAAGATCGCAGGATCAGGTTGTGTAGATGCAGACCGCTTGCGATCTCTGAGGCAAAACCATGGGGATTACCTATATTCAGCAGTGGATGTCCTTTGGACTGACAACGAAAAATAGTTTTTAATAGAATTAAATTTTTATCTTATTCAAATTAAGGGTCATAAATGTGATGTGTTTTGACTGGTTTCCCTAAGCTTGTGGTGGATGCCACTTACGACTGCGCGCACGCGAGTGCCTCGCTCGAGCACAAACGTATTTATTTGACGCACCTACAAAATCAACTTTGCGGTTTCCAGAATCGCTGCAACGGAATGACTAATTCTAATTCAAATATCGAAGAAATGCAATATATATATTATGCTGCTCGTCAATCTATTAGATTAGACACTCTCCGTCTCTTCGAGTAGGTCTACTTTTGTTTCCTTGATTGACACCTATCACGACACATCCCCTCCGTTTGATATCCGCATCTTGTTCGCAAGACTACTTCAAGTCGAAGAATATTTGTCTCAAAATATCTAATTTTTAGAATAATTAAATTTTGACAATGAATTTAGTAATCACTAGACATAATTTTCGACCCACCTAATAAGCTTTGTCGCACTTTGCGATACCATTTCTTATAATGTTCTGTTAAAATATCTTACAAAATTGAATAAGTTGAATGAATTATTATTATATACCTGTCTTATTGTTAGATTTATATTAGTACACAAAACTGATGTTCTCATTTAGCATGTTGTACTCATATCTGCCTGTTATCATTATTTGTTACAAATGTAGGTGAATCAATAAATAAATACAAAATATGTAACATAACGACATAGGGGTTATGTACTTTACAGTTTCACAAGAGATTTGAGACCCTCACAGAAAGTAACAAAGCAAAAAAATGGACGAGGCCATGACCCAAATACTTCGACATTCAAACTCGGAAAAGGGACTTGGACAAAAATCGCTGCTTGATCGGAAATAAGACTCGAAAAAAGTTATTAAAGACTTGTCAGACCCTTCGGATATTTTTGAGTAGGTATTATTTAAATTTATCTTTTACGGAGGGAAATTGTAAAAAGAGGGCCAAGTTATTATTTAACTAAGGTTTTCGAAGCAGTTACTTATATACATATACATATATGTATAGAGAAGAAGGAGGCACCTTAGCATAGGGGCAGATTTGAACTTGTTGCTGTCTGAACCCAGGTTTATATTAATCGTTGCCGTAATACTGGCGGTTACAGACGTCAAATCGCAAAGCGCGCGTGTTTTGAGAGTCTTCTAGTTTACAATCAAATGAGTAAAGATGTCCAAATAATTCTTTCTCAAAACTGTGCAGTTCTTATTAGTTTTCAATCCACCTTGTAGTTTTTTCTTGCTAGTTATTTCTCTTTTTTTTTGTAAATCGTATCTCTCACTAAGTTACCGTGGGGCAGATTTCATCAAAGCAAACGAAGCAGATTTGAACAGGATGCTTAATAAGGAAGTTTGATATTAAGGTTATTTTATGTTCAATTCTGTGTCTGAGACAGTATTACATATTTAAAAGAACAATAAACTTATACTCTGGTACAATATGATCAAAAGTCCGACACAATTGAAAATTATGTTTTTTGTCCGTGTAATTGTGAATACTTAACTTTAGCAGTTTCGTGTACGTTTATTTTATGTTTTAATAACAATAAATATCAGAATTCTCTGGTTTTATACCACTTTTCAAAACTGACTAAAATAAATAAAAAACATTTTTATCTTTAAAGTTTTCAACATATTCAAACACTTTATTGAAAAAGGGTTACTCCTTCTTTAATAAAAAATAATAAAATGTAAGGAAAGAAAACTATGTTTTTTCAATTTCTCTTTACAGTTGATTTTTTATCAGACATTTAATGTTTATTAATATACAAATAATCTCATAATAATAAATTTATTCGAAATGGTCGAAACTTTAAAAAGAAATATGTGCCCCCTTTCTCTCTTAATTGTTTGCAGAAAAACATAAATATGCCTACCAACAAACCATTTTTGATTTTGTTTCGCGAGCTAATTCTGTATTCATAGGTTTCAGGCGTCATAGTCATGTCTCGCCCTAGGGAAATGGTTTTGGAACATAGTTTTGCAATAGATGTTGAATTTAATTTGGTTACATACAAATATATGCTAAACAACAAGTAATTTATCTACAAGAGGCTTACTGCTATATAACAACATTAAAGATGATAAAAAAATATTAAACTTGTCGATGTGTTGTAAAAAAGTTTCCAAATTCAAGGAAGAGGTAATTCATTTTTTAATAACACTTTGCAAATTGAACTCTAGAATACTTAACTATCATACAAAAGTAGACGCAATGTTGTGATAGATAGGGTGAACGATTTTATTAGTAGCATCTTTAACTGAGAAAATTTAATAAATTATAATATACTAGCGAACCGCCGCGGCTTCGCACGGGTGCAATGCCGATCATGCTGTTTTTATGCAACGTTCAGAGTTTTTTTTTGTGATTTGACAATACAACATTTTTTTCTTTACAGGTTACTCTTGAAATAGCAATGTATAATTCGCCATGTGAAAGCACTCAACGTTCAAATCAAAGCCCCCGGCCCCGGCTTGTACCGCTGTAAGGCCGCAACCGCTGTTCCTGTATTTTAAATCTGTAATATTATCTTCAAAACATTTTATTGACATGTTGTAAAGATATAATTCCGTGTTCGAGGTTATATATTAACTTACTTATAAATGGGCAACGTACAAAAGTTACTTAAGTGGATATATATTATTGGCTTTATCAATTCAACCAGCGCAGCGGGACCTATTCAAAGTAGATTTTAGACCCCATACACACTGCGACTTTTAGCATCGATGCAGTCGCGCGTTTTGAAAACGCGCTTCAGCAACGCAACTCACGCAATGAACAGATTTAATTTAGCACCAATGCAGTCGTGCGTTAGTATTGATGCAGTCGCCAAAATTCAGTTCATAATTTAACAATTTTCAGCTTCTGCATCGCGACTGAATCAATGCTAACGCGCGTTAGCATCGCGACTGCATGGCAGCTAAAAGTCGCAGTGTGTAAAGGGTCTTAGATATAACTATCAATAAGTCAGTGTCAGTAAGTCAGTACATGTGGTGTGATGGAAACATTGTGAAAGGTCAAGCGAGCAGATAAGTGCAAGTACATGTTCTCGTGCACATGTATTCAGATCCCTTGCTGATAGGTGTTGATGATACAGGACGAGTCAAAACCTATCTATCTTTGGCCCGGTTTTGCGATCGGAAGTTAACTCAACTGTTGGTTAAATGTCGTTACTACTGAATGAATATTCACGATTGTGTGTCGTGTCAATAAAAAACCTTAATCAATAAATAAAAAATCTGCAAAACACGCAGAATCGTTTTTATTTAACTTCTGGTAACAACATTTCACCAGAATTAACTACATTCAGACCACGAGACTGGGCGTAAGGTCAAATTGCGAGATCGATATAAGCTAGAGGCTATTATTATGTAAATAATGCAAATGATCATTGTTTCGATTTTTTTTCTTGAAACTAACGACATTTAATCATTACTATTGATCACGTAACGGCCTTTTGTAAATAAAAAATAAAATTTATTGTCCTGCCTTCGTCTCTGAGATTTAATTGACCATGTAGAATCTATACTAATATTATAAAGCTGAAGAGTTTGTTTGTTTGTTTGTTTGTTTGTTTGTTTGTTTGAACGCGCTAATCTCAAAAACTACTGGCCCGATTTGAAAAAAATTTTTTACGTTGGATAGTCCATTTATCGAGGAAGGCTTTAGGCTATATAACATAAAGATACGACTCATAAGACCACAGCAGAAATGAAAAATGTTGCGAAAACGGGAGAAAGATATTCCTTTTGAGAGCTTCCGCTGCATACGCTGCGGAAACCGCTTAAGTTACACAAAAATCATGTATGACAGGATTGTTCAGCATTAAGAGTTCTATAATAAAGTCCGCGACAGCATATGTCTATCTTTTATGGTTGACTTACTACAACCTTTTTTATGTTAATAAATTTGTAAAAAAATAATGCATTATTTTTAGAGGTGTATTATACAAACAGGTATTAATTCTTATCAAAATAATTACATTCATCATCTCGAGCATTTCATTTAGAACCAAGTTGCGCTTTATATCATTTGATTTCAATAAATATCTTAGGAGCTATCACAGTTTTAACATAACTCCGCACCAAAATAATGTTCGCAGCTTAAGTACAACGTGCGCTTGCGCTAATATATTATAAAGCTGAAGAGTTTGTTTGTTTGAACGCGCTTATCTCAGGAACTGCTGGACTGATTTGAAAAAATATTTCTGTGTTGGATAGCTTATTTATCGAGAAAGGCTTTAGGATATAAAACATGACGCTGCGACGGGAGGGGAGGGAGCAAACTCAAAACGCGCGGACGAAGTCGCGGGGGACCGCTAGTGTAAAATGAAACGACACCTACGGCACTGATAAAAGATTACTACTTAAGAACTGGTTCAAAAATGTTTTTTGTAATTGATCGCGATATTATTTATTCTAATATTGGGAACCAATGTTTATTATTTTGTGATTCTTATTCAGTACAAAATCGAAGAATAAAATTTAAATTTGTTTTCATCGAAAACCCCCATGAAGAAAGGTGAATGAATTAGATTTAACACCCTGTTTTGTCAATTCGGATTCTCGTTTATATCACAATCATTGTAAAAGATTGTGATATCGTTTATTATACAAACAGTGTCATATTAGATTAACATTTAACCTTTGATGATGAACTTATGTTAGTGCTTAGTGCAAGTGCACTGGAATGCCAAAACAATTACACACAGAAGGTATTCTTCATGTATTTGGAAGACAATGGGAATTGAATATTCATAAATATACTCAGGTATCGTTTTGCTGAGTTATGCAGTCTCAAAGTCCAGCTTGGTCAACTCGAAACATTGTTTGTTCAAATTTTGTATACGGTAAAAGAAAGGTTTATAAGATGCTAAGCTCGGACTTTTATTTTATAATACACATATACTTTTAAATTGATTAAGGCAACGAAATAGTCGAGTCCGCCTTGCTCATCGCGTAAAGAAATAATTGAATATTGAAGACTCTATTCTTACTACACCCACCCGTTCATGAAGGTAAATCATTCTAAACTAACTAGATAATTTAGATCTAAGTTAGCGTCTAACAAGATAACTTTAAACGGAACGGGACTAAAAGTAGTAGGTACAAATCGGTATTTAAAAGATAGATGAAGAAACTAACGAGAATATTTCCATAAAACAGGTACAATGCAAAATATTCGTCTTAGCTAGAATAAAATAAGTTATTAGAAATTTGATACACAACGCGCACTGTTTTCAAAGCGTTTGTCATGAGTGAATCCAATGTTTTCACAACCTACTGTATTTGTCCGCGTAGAACTTCGTATTTTAGTATATTAACAGCCTGACTGATTGCACATCCAACATTGCATTAGGTGAGTTTGCATTGTGAAAATAGTGTTAACTAATTGACATTAGATTTTAGTCTTTACGATAGTGTAAAAGATTTAGGGCTTATTTGCCCTTCTGCTTGTAGTAATAGATATATTACGAATAACATTAATATTTATAGTTAGTTACACTTATCTTAGTTTGTGTCTTCCATTTTATCTAGAAATTATAACAGACATAAGAAATCTGAATAAAACTAACAGAAAATAAGTTAAAAGTACTTACGTATTAATGTCACAGGTGAAGCAAACTTTATTTAAGTTTCTTTTTTTCCTTACTTCAGGTTAGAACCATGAAGGCTTTAATTTCATTATTAGCAGTAACGTCAGCATTAGCGTCGCCAAGCCTCGTGTCAGATGGCCACGACCCGCAGAGCGACACTTGCGGCAAACTGACGTCTTGCGCGAGCTGCCTCACTAAAAGCTATTGCGCCTGGTGCGTCACCAAGAGCAAATGCACGAAACAGGCCTGCGGGAACGATAACGTTATCTTCCCTCAACGCGTTAAAGCCTTAATGTCCGGACCCTTAATTTTGCCCGAGAATAATTCACCCCCAAAAGGAACTCGTATTCGAGAGCGGGAGAAAACAAATACTGAACGTCAAAATCACGCAAATCTATTTGTACATGGCCTTTACTCCTTGGAAATGCAGAATTAATGTGAACGGAGAAGAAATGAATGTGAGCGCAATGCTCGTGACGGACGAAGTGTACTGTGATGCTGTAGAACTGAGTAATAAATCTGATAAGCCGGAGGTAGAAGGCTCTGTGACAGTGATGTTTGAACTATATAAACCATTAGATGGAACTGTACCTTTCAAAGTGTGTCGTTGTGATTTGATCCCAAGTTGTGTAGCTTGTAAAAAATGAAAAATGTTTGTCTTCTTTATTTTTATTAAATTAAAACCCACCATTACAAGTTAAAATAATAATTTACGTAATTAAATCATAAATTGCTATGAACTTAATTGCAATTTATCATCAAAATTAATTTATTTATGCAATCCTTTTTTGTTTGTAATGGGTTTACTCTTAATTTAAGTGACACAAAATGAAGCGTGGTAGAATGAGTTTACTATAAGAAGCACCTCCTTATAATATTTTAGTTCAGACTACATCTCATTTAAGTTAATGTATAAACTTGCTAAGTGTATACCTATATAAAACGTAATTAGATCTTTCACTTCACTCCACATTCGGAGAAAGCACAAAGCGCCTCTTTGCCTCTTTATGTGCTAACTGATATCAATTTCAATAGTCATTTGTTTGTTCCGGCTTTCAACTCTTGAATTCAAATTGATCGTCGATGAAGTTTGATACTACGTGTGCGCCAATAGAACGGTGCTCCAGGTTTAGGTGAAGTTTGTAAGTGACTCAGGATATTGACCTAGTTTCTGATATAAAGGTTGCAGTAAAAATTGGTGCATTATTTCTTTACTTTTTAAGCTTAAACTACGTTTAGCGCAGAGGTTTTTATTTTCATTCAGTTGTATTCAGTGTTGTATATAGTTATACCAAGTGTATACATAATGATTCGTTTCAGAAAAAATATGATTAAATAATGAGCTAGAAAAATCAATTTCTAATGACTTAATTAAAGGTATCCAAATTAAAGCATTCACCTAACTTTCTTTTGCACATAGTGTTTCTTCGTGTTCACTGATGAGAATATGCTTTCAGCAACTCTCGTTGAAATCTCAAATTTGAGTTGCCAACTATGAGTTTCAGCTGCGATGTGGTGCCTGGTAACATATTCCATGCATGACTAACGGTTTAGTTTTAAGTTTTAGTGTAACCTTTTTGCTGTCTTTTGCTAGCACATGTAGCTAGTGAGGGCTTTGCAACTCCCGTTAGGGTTTACGACAGCCTTTAAATAAAAGCCTCTAAATAAGATTTAGCTCGTGAAATTCAAATCGCCGGGGAAGTTAATATCCTACTTAGACCCTTTACACACTGCGACCTTAAGCATCAACGCGATTCACGCAATGAACAGATTTAATTTGACTTCCATGCTGTCGCACGTTAGTTCGATGCAGTCGCCGATATAAAGTAAAAAGTTTGTAAATGTCCAGCTTCTGCATCGTGACTGCATCGATACTACTGCGTGCTAGCATGGCGACACATTGTAATAACTTTTGCCCCTTGCGGGATTCGAACCTACGACGGCCGGCGTAATAGTCAGGAGCGCTAACAAGTATACCAAACGCGCGTCGCTAAAAGCATTGATGCTAAAAATAGCGCAAGTGTGCAGATCCTTTACACACTGCGACTTTTAGCATCGATGCAGTCGCGATGCTAACGCGCGTTAGCATCGATACAGTCGCGATGCACAAGCCGGAATTTGTCAAATTATTTACTGAATTTATGTACTGAGTTGCCTTTGCATCAATACTAACGCGTGTTAGTATCGATGCTAATTTAAATGTGTTCATTGCGTGAGTCGCGATACTGAAGCGCATTTGCAAAACGCGCGACTACACCTATGCTTAAATTCGCAGTGTGTAAGGGGTCTTAAAGTTGTCATTTTGCGACTGCATCGCTGCTTAAGGTCGCATTGTGCAAAGGGTCACACTGTGTAAGACAATAGGGGGCATGCAGGTGAAGTTGCAGACGCTCAGACCCAGTCGGTGATTGTCTTCGCACGTTTGAAAGGCATTCTCATGGACTTTGTTCTTCAGGAAATTGAAGATGTGATTATTATCAAAAGATTTAGCTTATTTGAATATTACGTTTGACGCATCGAGAGTAATAAGTTATGAATACTGTTCTTAAAGACAAAACTAAGGTCATAAACACGCAGAGGGTTATATTGCTGGCGATCAAATCTATATGTATAATAAAAGTTTTTTCCTACTACCCTATAAACAGGGTGAAATTGTAATCCGTACCGAAATTTTGGGTACAGACAGACTCCACTGATGAATATGAACAACTTTTACGATACATTTTGACCGCGCGCCAATTGAACTTTTGTATGGAACAGCTGTTTTTTTTTTCTCGATTTCACTATTGCCCCCATAGTAAAACTTGTTTATATTCATCAGTGAAGTCTTTACACAAAATTTTCGATACTGATAAAAAAGTAACCCTGTATATTATAACCCATAGTATGTGACTAGGATTAGACTATATGTTCTTAATAATATAGCTGTGTGACTCGGTTTCAAATTATCTTCTGGACCGGTAATACAGCATGTGTGGGTTCATGCCAACTCGCGTTTTAGCGAAGGAGAGTTTGCGACGTACACGTGCATCGAAAGACTACCTGGAGGCAGATTTTCGTGCAGTTTGTATACGAAAAAAGATCACAGATCGAATTTTCTTTGTCGAAGTAAAATAGTTTTTGATTTCTTAGGGTCACGATTTCCATCCATCTCGATTTCGTCGGTGCTTTAGTTTTTTTACGTATGTATATACTTATTGATTTTTTACATGAAATTTGCAATCGAATTACCACACAAAAAAAGTTGGACTGACGCGAGGATCGCTACCCAGATATTTGAACTTTCATCCTTTAGTCACGGTTTATTTTCTAGCGGTTAGGGGTAAAAAAATCCATGTAAGATGTAAAACTGTGGGTAAATAGTGTGAAATTAGCGTTGAATTCTTTAAAAACAGATATGATTTTTATCGTCACTTGATAGTATTTTAATAAGCAAATACAATAAAATTATCTCTGAGATAGTAAATAATGCCACTGATTAGAGGCGCTAATTAATGTTATCATATTTAATTCTTTATTGGTGTGAGAAAAAGCAAATAGTCCTCAATGTCATTTTTATTTTATGAGACTAATGCGAGACTTTTCTATGCGAATGTAGTAGCTCAGGTAAGCCATCGTTCGCATAATAGCTATTTAGCGACGAACATGCACGGGAGAGCTCACTAAATGCGGGATGATTCGTGCTTAGCGGAGCGCGTATAAACGAGTGTCAGGAAATATGTCGGTAATGTTCAGTATTACTGAGCTCAGAGCACACATAAGGGATTCTCCGAATAGCTCGCCTAACATACTATTGGGAAATCTTTTTCTTGATACCCGCTCCTCTGTAAGAGGCTCGGGAGCTATTACTGTCGCAGTTGAACTTTTGAAATAACTCTCAGTTTTAGAGCAGCTTAAATGTTACGGATTTCGGAGTGCCTTTGTAGTGTCGTTTGTGTACTGTTTTTTAATAATTGTGATTGAGGTTCTAAGTAAGACTAACTCTGTTTTTTAGTAGTTTTTTACAGAGGGTTTGGAAGTCAAAGGAAGAAAATCTTTTATTAAAGTCTGGATTTTCTCCTATTGTGCGGCACGACTGAGCACGGACAACAGACACGCACAAAAGCGTATTTTCTGTATTTTATCGCCAGATACGTAACTGCGAACCACTAATCCAACTGAGTAAGTTGCTCTTTTCAATTAACAACCGTCAGTGCAATTTTTCTTCAGGATCTTTCCTGTTGAGGGCAAAAAAGAAAGGAAATTAATTCTTTAGCTCCCGACTGCTGCACACGGTATCTAATTATTTAAAATGTTTAAGAGATACATCCATTTAATTAATTGACCGTTATTTATTTAAAGTAAGTAAATACATCGGATTTTACATTCATTGGTTCTAGAATGTTTAAATACCTAAAGGCATTTTGAAAATGCATTGAATTAGTTGGACGTTTAAATTTTAGTCAAGATGCTGTGTTTATAATTCAATGTTAAGTTATAGTACATTATGATACAAGTGTGCTAAGTTGACCATTATATACACGGCAATATTTTGTGCGCACGAGCGAAAGCGAGTGCTCCGTAAGAAAGCCGCGTATATTATGGTCACAGGCACACGTGTTTCATACGACGTTTTTCAACACACTTGCCATTAATCCAAACTTCGTCACACCACAGCCGCCAACTATTTACGAAAAATGGCGCGCTGTTTTTTTTTCTTGCCGCGAAACTGATGCGCGCGCAAAGTTAAGGCGCGAACTAGATCGGCCAACAGCCAAGATTAAAAATGTAATAAGTCGTTATTTAAAACACAAATTACAGAAAATTTTAAATGAATTGGAGTTATTATTAGTAATAAAGCTGGATTTACCATTTTTTGAAATAAATATGTACATACTGTTATTTTTCGCATAAATACTGTTTGTTGTGTAAGTTATAACCAGACTAAATTATATCGCTTCATCTTCTTACTTACTACTTGGTACTAGGGTACAAATGTAAATTGGTCGGGTTAATAAACAGAAGGCACTAGTGCAATAATATACAGAAAAAGCACACGTGTTTAATATCTATGATTACGTGTCAAAAATCTGTGGAATAAGAACGTCATTTTGAGCAAGTGTGTTGAAAAAATAATTTATGCAATGGAGTTTCATTCTTACATACAGGGTGTAAGTTCAGGGTCAAATTCAAGGGGGTGGTTGTCAATCGAGTTTAGAATACTAGAAATATATTTTAAAAATAAAAGTAAATTATAGAGAAACATTACTGAAATCAACGGGCAGTGGCTCTACGTTCGATAGAGCGAAGCGCGCAGCGCTACAAGACGTGTAAAAAGACGATTTAGATAAAGTTTTTCTTTAATTAGTTCTGAACTTATGACTATAAATGGGTGGACAGATTACTTTTCTGTTTAACAATTGAACGCGAACAAAATTGCAATAAGAAAAAACTGTTCTCTAAAGTCGACCATTTACCGCCCCCTCGTACTTTTTTACATCCTGTATAAATACGTGTATTTTGGACTCTATACAGATGTCTCTATTACTTCTGACAGTTATAGCAGAGTATGTGTGTATGCAATAGCTGCAAAAGAGAAAGAATTATATATGTTACAGTGGGTTCTCTGACTAGAGTAGTTAAAATTTTACACGTCGTCACAAAGACAACGAGGGCGAGCATTAACATTTGGGTAGAAAACGTAGACACCACGTCCCCAAGCTCACAGTCTATCTAGTGCAGGGATGACGAACTAATGGCACGCGAAACAGTATTATACATTTATGCCTGAAAGACATTTTGTATAGAATGGGATGACACGAATGAGTACTATTTAAAAGTGAGCAAATGGGCACCACAGAATTCACGTTAAGAATTATTACTTTAATTTTATAATTCGTTTATCAGAGACCACTGAGATTGATTACACTGAAGAAGATCATATTAAGTGCATACACATCAGTTTAAGAAAAATATTTAGACTGATTTAGAATGTCAGAATAACTTTATCAACATTTTTACAATAGGATTACGTATACCTCCGACATGCATCAGTCCAAGTTACAGTGCTGTACTGTCTTTTTTTGGACGACACAAAACAGCCATTAATCTATCCAGTCTAAGTAAAACATTTTATTCCTAAAAGACATTACGTTTATTGCATATTGGCTACGCCACTGCACAGCCAAATGATCTGGCATGAAGACGGTGTAAATCCTACTTGCATTCCATTTTGCTCTCCCAAATTCATCCTTTAATTCCCACAGAATTCAACGCAATCCAAATGAACGAGTACCTATCTTACTATCTGCATTGAGAAATTTTGGAAATAGTGCATTACATTTCATATTACAAACCTTTGAGTATAATTTAGTTTCCCTGTTTCATGAAAGTTTGTCTGGCGTCTTACTGCTATTACTTTGCAAATTATTATTTATGTGTCGGATCGTGTATTTCATTTTCTTGCGCGAAGTGTGTTATAAATACTTACTTACTTACTTACTGGGGTGACTCAGCGACCCAAAGTGAGTCTTGGCCTCCGACACCAGATCACGCCATGCATCTCGGTCTTGCGAGAGTTCCTGCCAGTCGCTATGGCCGAGGTTGAGCAGGTCTTGAGCTACGACGTCTTTCCAGCGGTACCTAGGGCGTCCAACCGGGCGTCTCCCATTTGGTCGTTCCAGGTACGCTTTTTTCACGGCACGATCATCTTCCATTCTCTCTAAGTGTCCGAGCCATCGAAGCCTAGCTGCTTTGGTCTCTCCGATAATGTTGGGTTCGGACACTAGGTCTTCAATCTCCGTATTCTTCCTGACTCTCAACCTCCCATCAACCAGTTTCTTCGGTCCCAGAATCTTTCGCAGAATTTTCCTTTCCGCCACTAACAGCTTGTTCTCCTCTTTCAAGGTCAGTGTCCAGGCTTCGCATCCATACATTAAAATTGGTCTAATAACAGTTTTGTAGACTCGAATTTTAGTTCTTCTGCGTATCAGCTTAGACACCAGAACCTTGTGAAGAGCTGCTGTGCATCTGAGAGCGTTTTGGATACGGATATCAATCTCTTCCTCTCTGTGGTTAGTATCTGTAACGGTACACCCCAAATATTTGAATTTATTAACACCTTGATAGGTGTAGCCGTTCACTTCTAGATCTTTCCTCTTTTCTCTTGTGTTCCTGTATCTCTTCATGTGAAAGTATTCCGTCTTCTCACGGCTAATATCTATATATAATATCTAATCACGGTTATAAATAGTATGTGTTCAATTTTATTATTTTCAGTTCCATGGCAGTAAAATAAACTTTGCCAATCAAGAAAATTAGAAGTTATTTTGTTTTTTAGGAAGAGCGTTAACGCGAACTGCTAGGACATAGTCACGTTACAGGTCCAACAATTTGACCTCTGTAATATTAAATTGATAAAAATATTATATAACTAAGATCGACTTGTATCTCTCCATTAAAATTCACCTAAGAATTTCGTAAATGTCAGAGATTCGGCAGTTGTACATTTTGCTACACACTTATGTTACATTTGCCTATTTTTTCCCATATTTTTACTTCCTGTCTTCACTGAATGGATGGATTGAATACTTACCTAAAGATTTTAAAAATATTTCTCTGGCTTGCATTCTTGATTTGAATAAAGATAACAAACTCAAATATGATTATTTCGAGCAAAGAAATAATATTTTTGTGTGCGGAACAATCTAGAAGAGTTGTTTCGTGGAAGTTTCCCGTTAACACGTTGCGATTTCGATCCCTAGAGAGGAGTGCCTGCCAACTCGGAGCGGTCTGCGCTGTCATTGACGCATTAGAGATGTGCAATCGGAAAAGGCAATCTCTTCGGCTTGCCTATTACGCATCTTGCGATGGCAAAATTATTCCAATAATTGTAAAAAAAAATAATAAAATAGTCATATCAAATAATAGTCACTTGTCAACGTAGGCCAGGTTAATATTGTTTACAAGTCCACCACCAAAGGTAGTAATAATAATGATAAAACTTTATTGCACACCATAAACATAATTACACAGGATAGTATCTTATATAATCGCTATAAGTACAATTTAAGCGGTCTTATTGCCTGTAGCAATTTCTTTCAGACAACCTTCAGGTAAGGAAAAGCATGAAGAATGAAAGAAGAGGCATGGCGATGAAATATAAAAATTAATTATTAGATATATATTTTATTTAAAAGAAGACTATGAGATCGATTTACAACGGCACATTATGCCCTATGAAATAATCCAAATTCTGTTCTTGAATCTGTTACCTTTTTTCATCTTACATAATTTATGAAACAAACAATTCTGTTACTCCGTTGTGCTGAATAACTTTGTTTTTCTTCACCTTTAGTATCTCATCCACCTAATTAATTTCAGTTTTGAAATTGAATCTTAAAAGCTTGGTACAGGCATCTACGATCCGCGTGTCAATTTCCAATGTCCGTTTCCACATCAATAACCAATCAGTTTCGTGTAAGTTTTCGAGAAGAGCATGTACAATCCTTTGGGGAAAAGCGGTATAGTCAAAATCCGCAATCCGCCATTTGGAATCTGGCTGTGCCTTTACCTCCTGTGAGCCAGCCCTCGAATGCAATTTTCACAAGCGCTGCGTTAAAAAAAGCTGTGTACTGTCTAATTTGTTCACAGTTATATAGCGAAAATACTGCCTTTGAAACAAACCTTTAAATGAGTTACGTGATTACTCGTATGTCGAATATTAAGAATATTTGTAAAACTCACTGTTATTTTGTATTTTTAGTGATGCAATGAAACTAAAATTTGCGCACGGGCAGGATTCGAACCTGCATCCTCTGGAAAACCGGGCCAACGCTCTTTCTACTCCAGCTACCGTTCCTTCGATCCGATCATTTATGGTCTCTTATGGTTACGTCTCAAAAGTGATCGATTGATCAAGCAATCGGCAAGAGCGTTGCCCCGGTTTGCCAGAAGTTGCAGGTTTGCTCTCGCCCGTGCGCATTTTTTGCAAATGCAATTTTCACAAGCACACAATGAAAATTATTTGGGAAATGTCTTTGTCTGCAGTTTGCCTGTAGTCTATTTGTTGATTAGAATACCGACTCACAATAGAAACACCCACAAAATGTATATGAAAGTAATTATAAATACTTACTCATATTTTTTTTTTTCATAATTCTTTTGCTTCTCTCAATCAATCATGCTTATTTCTGAATACCTACTTGCTGCTCGCATGCTTATTTTTTTTTTTGTTACACGCACTGTACTTGATATTTAATAAATATATTCGAGTATACTTATATTATAAAGTGGAAATATTTTCATGTCTGTTTGTGTGTTTGCTTGCTATTATTTGGCTCCGAATCTACTGAAATTATTTGAAAAATTCTTTCACCATTAGACTCCTGCATTATATGACATGAATATAGGTTATTTTTTTGTTGAAAAAAGTTAGGGATCGGTATGAAAACTTCAATAAAGTAGACGAAGGTGTGTAACGAGGTGTGTCAGCGAAACCGCTGACAATACAGCAAAGTGATGTACGAGTACCACAGTTTTAAAAAGGACATCAATATCGACAATATAGTCCGCAATGTATCTATCGTTTAGTTTTGCCACTAATAGCCTTTTAAGAGTTCCGTAACCGAATGCCAAAAAACGGGACCCTTATAGTAACGTCATGTCTATCTGTTCTGTCTGTTTATCTGTCTGTCCGTCCGTATGTCACAGACACTATATTCTGAAACTATTAGTATTTCACAGTTGAAACTTAGCAGGTAAATGTAGCCTTTTTTAACCGTTTTACGATTTTCATACAAAAAAAATATATATTTAGATGAGGCTCCAATACATGAAACTAAAACCGTTTTTTGTCAAACCTATGCGTGTAGAGTGTCTATAGATGGGTCTTTTAAAATGACATTGAGGTTCCTAAAACCATTTTCTCTAAAAGTCTAACGTTTATATATGATTCCAAAGTGGCAAAATGGGCGTCACCCCCATCTAACTCTTAAACTAAGCGCGTGTAAATTAAAAAAAAAACGTGATGTAAATCTTGATAAAGACTATCAAAAATAATTGGTTTAAACGAAATCGAACTAGTAGATTTTAATATAGAGCACATTTTCAATAACCGCTAACATAACATTGTTATTCATACAAATACTATGAAAAACAAAGTTATATGTGCTAGCAGAAAAATATTGTAATATTTTGGAAGTAAGTGGATCTCTAATTCACTTAAAGTTGGCACGGAACCCTTGTCGGACTTACCGACTCGCACGTGGCCGGTTTTTAAGTTGAAATATGCAATATTAGCGCAGGTACGAAATAAGCCAGAGATTTCGTAACTCAGTATAATCCTTATCCAAATGAATAATTCGTAGGCTATATCAGTACATGTAAATTACTTTTTGAATTATTCAAATCAGACATATCATCAAAACGTGATCATGAGAATAATATTTTATAAAAATTGAAATTAATGCCCAGTACGCGCCCCAAGTAACTATGGCGTCTTGATGTCTCACGGTCACGGTGGAGATTTTCGGAATAGCCAAAGCCGAGGACTTGAATGATCTGGTGGAAAAAACAGGAAGGAAAAAGTTCTGCTGACGAATATCAGTCATACTACCTATAGCTAGATCCATTGGCAATAACACGCCGCCTATTAGGTACTATATTGTGGCAGGTATCGTAATACATATAGCTGAAGAGTTTGTTTGAATGAACGTGCTTTTATCGCAAATAAAATCTGATTAAAATAATAAATAACTCCATTACATAGGCACAACTTGATGCTTGACGCTTGCGCCAGCTTTTATGGTCGCTGCACTGGCCTCTGCGAGGAGGTACTATCGAGGTCACCTCCGCCTAACCACCTCAAGAAACAAAATCGCTTGCACCACGCATCGTCTTTTGCTTGAAGAGACGCCCGTTTTTGTGTGGTGTGAGCAAGCGATTTTCGTCGTGCAAATTGTTAGGTGGCAAAAACCTCGATCGTAGTTACCATGAAAATAGGTACCTACCTACCTGGTGTGGACGCGGGCAACGCCGCGGGTGAACGCTAGTATTTAGTATTCAGATTTATTCTGCACATTGAGGCATATATGTAGGCACACAATTAAAAGATATCATTGACTAAATAGCTCATATAGTCTGAACAAAGAAGTTTATCGACGATTTGACACTATTTTTTAGGAAAGATAGACCTAAACCTATCTATTGTTTAATGTCGCCTTAAATATCTTTATGCCATATAAATAAATTTCTATCGTTTTTTATAATAGGTCGATTATAAAACCAAAAAGAATTTTTAATCACCAAGCCATTTAGTTGTTATTTTCAGAACGTTTTGCACTAATACTTATAAAGTAAGTAGTTTGTCGTAGCTACGCGATTATTAAAATTTGGCTCGTGCTACTTATTGCTGTAAGGTTCTTTGATGTTGACATAAACAGAAATACGCACTAACGCCGTTTTAACCTCATGTTAGTTAGATAATCCGAAAGCCTAACTACAATATTTATAAGCAAAAGAGTAAAACGTTGACAAAATGTAAACAAGTTTAATTTTTTTTGCTATACAATAGCGTTAGGTTACTTAGATATTAATATTTCACAAAATTGAGCATCAACTGGTTGACTTACCTACGTGAAACTTTAGGATTTGTATAAGACTTAGAAAATTAACACTTTCACGGACAGTACTCCAGACACAATAGAAATTTTATTGTTATCCCGCCTATAGGCGGTCACTGTCCGTGAAAGAGTTAAGTTGCCATCGAAAACATATTTAAATATTTTAAGTTAGAGTTTTATTACACTGGCCTGTTAAAAGTAAGTGTTTAATTAAAATTAATAAACAACTCAACAAAAATTCCAATATCAGGTTCCTAAGCTGATATAAAATATTCTTTTTAACGTTATTTTCACCATATGTAACCTCAACATTTTAGAAAAAATATTTAAAAGTGTTACATAACACTTAGGCAAACAAAGCGTTATTTAATATTTGTAAAATTCTTCATATCCATAAAAAAACAAGTCCTTATATAACCTTGTGTTCTCTACATAGCGTTGCAACGTTGCGTTAAATATTTTGAAAAGATTTAATTTTATCGAAGGAAATTTGGCTCGCGAATAATAAACAACAATACCCACGTGTTGAGTGCAATAAACTAATAAATGATACCGGTTTCTCTGACGATAAAATCTACACGCAACTTATCTTGACACACAGGTATTCATACTTTCATGGAGCGCTCGCTCCGATATAGACGCGTGCATAGATTCGTGAAGAAATTAAATAAAATATAGGTTAAAACCGGTTTAACTTTAAATAACAGTTAATAACTATGACCACGCAGCAGTAAGACTGATTACGTGTTATTAGTGTGTATAAAAAAGTGTAATTAGTGACAATAACATCATGACGAAGCCTCGGACACCGGTTGTCTTTGAACAAAAAAGGATCCAGCCTATCGTTAGCTGGATCTCTTCAACATGGAGAGCACTTATAGCCGAATTTGTTGCCACGACGTTATTGCTGACTTTTGGCTGCATGGCCTGCGTGCCCATCAAGGGCTACTCACCTCACCCGTCGCTATTCGGACCCCTTGGATTTGGATTGACGGTTATGTTTAACATTCAAATATTTGGACACATATCTGGCGCATTCATGAATCCTTTTGTATCAATAGCAGCCGCCATATGGGGCCTTATTCCATATTCCGTAGGAGTGGCGTATATTTTGGTGCAGTGTGCAGGCGCCATAGCCGGTTATGGAATCGTGATGGCATTGGTGCCAGTGGATATTGCAGGGGACGGTGTGTGTATCACGATGCCAAACGGTATCAGTGAGTTTCAAGCTTTGGGAGTTGAAATTGTTCTGACGGCTGCGCTTTCGCTAGTGAACTGTGCGGTGTGGGATCCTGTGAATAGGCCTAATTCTGATTCGGTACCTTTAAAGTTTGGCTTTACTATTGCCGGGCTGTCAATTGCTGGTGGACATTTCACCGGAGCTGGTATGAACCCTGCAAGATCTCTGGGGCCAGCTGTGTGGACGAACAGATGGGACAGCCACTGGGTATTTTGGGTCGGCCCGCTGGTCGGCGGCATTGTGCCAGCGGTATTTTATAAGTATGTGTGGCTTAAGAAATTTGATTCTAAGTTAGAAATCTAGGCGTACAATGTCATTAAGTGGTTGAACAAATCACAGAAACTGTTCCGAATATGATATAACTATTGAAATCCGTGCTTTGTTTAATCATAATGAGGTAATTCAGATAAACATGCTTAGACAGTTAATTATAGCAAACTCTAATGTATCTTTTTGGATACATAACTTTTTTTAGTTTAATCGGTCCAAAGATTACAGTTATAAACAGCGCGAAAGTTGGAAGTGTTTAAATGCAACGTTTACATCATCTTTTTATTTGGTATTGCAAAAAAAGGGCATGGTTAGAGAAACTAAGTTTTTGATTAGTTGTTTTGAAAACTTTAAAAAAAGTAAAAACCGACTTCAAAACAAAAATGCACTAAAAAGTCTTAAATAAACTCTTCACCATTGAAAGGAAAGGAATCCGTTTTAGGCAAACAATTTCTTTTTGGAGTCGGTGCTGTGATAGTTGATGCTTGATGGTCAAAGTGATGGCACCGACTCCAAAAAGAAATTGTTTGCCTAAAACGGATTCCTTTCCTTTCAATGGTGAAGAGTTTATTTAAGACTTTTTAGTGCATTTTTGTTTTGAAGTCGGTTTTTACTTTTTTTAAAGTTTATTTTATTTCTTCATTTTTAAGTGATTACATAAGAGGAGGGAGGGGGGGGGGGGGCAGGAGGTGCACCTTATGATTCTATTTTTAAGAAGCTACAAATTACCTATCATAAGTTCCGTCATTATAATTACTGAACTCTTAAGGGTTAAGGAGTTTCACCATCAGCTCAGCCTCACAAGATGTTGACTATCAGACGTAACAACACATCAACATTAAGATTCTAGTAAAGAAACACTATACGTGCCTTTAAAATTTGAGGTTTTCCCTCGATTACACCAAGATCCCATCATCAGATCCCAAAATAGAAAAAATGGGACCAACTAGAAGGTACACCCTCTAAGTAGGCGTAAAAAATTTCGATTTGGTCGACAAACGACTGAGATATGAGGAAACAAACATACAAAAAAAAACATACAGTCGAATTGATAACCTCCTCCTTTTTTGAAGTCGGTTAAAAAATCAAACGCAGGGTACAGTGATATGTAATACTGTATAGTGTAATACAAACTAGACTATGAATGTGTTTTTTTTAACTTTACTTTCAAAGTCTACGTAGGTAATTTTAAATGAAGTCACAGGGGACAAAATAGGAAGTTGTTTTTTGAGACTCATGATGGTAACAATGTCAGGGCCCAGTGTTACTAAAATTATGATTATAAATATTTGTAATAACATCTACAAATAATAATCTGTCAAAATAATACCTACTTTCATTCAAAGCAAAAGTGTATGATCATATGAATGAAACGTGTAGCAAAACGTAAACCGTAGATCTACTATACAAGCGAAATAAATAAGTGTAAATATTGAGTTTAAAGATATCATATAAATTTGCTGGCGTCGATCAGATATGGCCACATAAATAATGAAAATGCTATAAATTTGTTCTTAATACTTATCAATACGTGTGGATATGATAGTACTACGTAATATAAGTTTGGCACTAACCCACGTATTGTTATCAACGAGATAATGATCAAATATACTAAGCCATTGACAGCTGTTAAAAAGATATGGCTAGAAACGAGAATTTTGCATGTCATTTAAATGTTTTGTTGCAAATGTTTTGAATATTATGAAGTTGACTGAAGTGGTTCTCGTCTTTCCAAGATTATGACTCTTAAAGATAGGTGAGTTCAAAATGAGCATACCTATTTATAAGTTACAAGATTACGAGTAGTTTTATACTATTAAAAATTTATTTATCAACAAAGTAGGTACGTAAAATAACAAACGTTTGTGAGACATCAGATTCATAATAAACATTAAACATAATCAGACTTTAGTATCACTATTAAATTGTTTTTTTAAGAATCTTTGGTTAATAGTAGCGACCAAATATCCTGACTGCAACCGTATCCGTTATAAACAGACTGGTGGCCACATCAAGGATTGTTTCCGATAATCACCTCAATCCGCGCCTTGTTTCAACTGTTTTCGACACCCTGTATAGAAAAGAAATCCAATTTGCCATCAGCGAGAAGTGGATTCGGGCGGTGCGATACATCAGCGGGTTGCCTGTCAACGGAACGCGATTTGCGAAATTGAACGGAAGGGCCCCTCTATTATTCCGACTTCAAAAAAAGGAGGTAATCGATTCAATGTGTATGTATGAGATATCGTCGGAATTTGAAAATATTTGAGTATGTTAATCTTCTAAGAGTTGATTTTACCAACGTCAAATAAGGAATATTCGTCGAATATAACAAAATGCCTAATTTGAAAACGTCACCTTCTTGTGGTAATAATTGAAAATGTTATTATAAAATCGGTCGTTTCATACTAAGACCTTTTCCAGGGCGGCAAATTCGCCACAAATCGTACGCGCGTAAAATTATGCTTGGTGAGATACTTGCAGCCAATACATTGCGTCCAAAACACATGCGCAAGTTGAACGACGTCCAGTCGCCGTCAGATATATTGGAGCAGACAAAGTGACCAAATACTTCTGAACAGTTGAAAATGTCAATAAGTTCCATTCACTACAAGTTACCATTAATATCAGAACATTCATTACTTCATTAATATCTGAGCAGAAGCTAGTCAATAACTTCTATACACACAACTAACCAATAATGTCTGATTACTCATAAGGTCATATGTATCTACGCAGTGGGTCTTAAATATCTGAGTTATCGAGGAAAATTGCAGAAGGAAGTGCTTCCAACTTAAGGGGCTACCCGGATTTTTAACCTGCACACAGCGCTAGTGACCAATCAAAAATCTGGTAGAAACGATTGTAGTACAGATTCTATAGTTTATTTAGTGCGTTTAAATTGGTTTCTAAAGTAGTTTACTGTAGTTAGAGTTAGAAAAACTGCTAAATGTGGTCACTTTTGGCAATTTTTCTAACTGTAACTGCAGATAACTGTTTTATTGAACTTAAACATTGTATCTAAACCACATAACCAGAGCTGAAATGGTGTCTACCAGATTATTGATTGGTCTTTTATTTAACGAGTTATGATTTTTGAAGTGGTTTTCACTTCTTCTTTAGCGGCGTTGAGCACTTTCGTGGGATGGGCGAAAAATGTGAAACTCGCGTCAGGACACGTGGGCTGATCGAAAAAACCGTAAGACGGTTGGCGAAATTATGGATGTAAGTTGATTTTTCTGAGAGATAAACTTTTTAATGTAATTTAATATAATATAAACTGTAATGTTTGTGTACGATAGCGCAATAAATAAATATTGTATTCTATAAAAATATTATATTATTATTATTATTGTATTCTATCACAAAAATGATAGTACTTTTATATTGATAATAAGAGCAATTCATTCAAAATTATTCCCTAACTATTCCAAAAAATCAAAAATGCACAACGTTGATATTCAAGTTTTCACTTCTGCCGGCACTCCCGGAGTGCAATTTTGTGTTTTTTTTTCTAGTAAAGTGGCGCAAGTGTGTGCGTTAAAAATCCGGGTAGCGCCTTTACTATAAGTACTATTTAAAATAGGAACTCTTTTCACAATTTATATTATAGTAGGATGACGCTGGCAGTTTGCAATGCTTTGTAGTTTTCAGTATTGTCATCACTGTCATGAACGTGTCATGCAATAAATAAATTAAACCAAATGAGTGTTCAGATATTATTGATTAGTTGTGTGTATAGAAGTTACTGACTAACATCTACTCAGATTTAATGAAGTAATGAATGTTCTGATATTAATAGTAACTTGTAGTGTATGGAACTTATTGACATTTTAGACTGTTCAGAAGAATTTGGTTACATTTTCTGCACCAATATATCTGACGGCGACTGTCCAGTCGCCGTCAGATATATTGCCAGTTTCGTTTTTAAGATGTAAAAACTGAAAATCATGAAAGAAACCTTGAATCATCTTGAAGGCCCTACTCTCTTACCCGTCGGACTCTACTGTAGTGTCGCTCTCACGATGCCATCAATTTTGATTATAACAATTTACCTAATGTATCAATTAGGTATTAATGATATCTTTATTGCTTGGTATTATTTCCTAATTATCGATTACCTTATACCTGTACCTTTTGACTTTTGTAAATGTATTTATCTAACACCGTTTTAATAAACGCTAATTTGAACATTGAACTAATTAAAAAACTGCAAGTATTGTAAATACGTAATTTTTATCACAGATACACTGATTAGTATTAGCTCCATTATAACAGTGTTATTAAGGTAGAAGGAAAACTGTTACACCGACCTTGCGAGCAGACAATAATTTTACGTAAGTAGGTACGAAAAAGATTAAAACTGAGTAAAAAACAATGTTTGTTAGTAGTTATCTAAAATGACGCGTAAAAATTATCTATTGTTTCTAGTAAATTACCGTGCAACTCTTGGGGCTTTAATGTTTGGCGGGCTTGATATGAATTCACATGATGTTAGTTTTTAAGAGCAAAATTACCTTAGTAACTACTTTCATTAAGCCTCAGTTTATTGAGCGATAGACATTTATATGCCATGAATATAAGATTAGATACTTAAATGAAGATGCTTTTCTGGGGGCACGGCAGTGCCCCCACCAAGTCGAGCATAAAAGCGTCACGGCCGTACCATCCTTTTCTCGAAGCAATTCAGACCATTTTCGACCCCCTGTAACTTTGTTGTAGATAAAACTAGAAGACTGAAATTTTCAGTAACCATGCAGCATTGTAAAGACACGGTATATTTCAAATTTCATTCAATTTGAACCAGTATTTTAAGAATTATAACGGGTCAAATTTCTTAATTTTGTCACTCACTGACTCACCGATCATCAAAATTCTAAGGCACTTCTAGCAGACCTAGAAACTTCAAATTTGGAATATAAGTAGTGTTTGGTGTATGAATCAAAGAAAAACTAAAACATCTAGAAAAGACCGCAAAGAAAATTAAGCCCATACAGCCAAGACTTCAGTTAAATTTTTCAATATTGGCTTTATTCGTAACGATGTTTTACGGCAGTTATTATTATTGCGTGCGAAGCCGCGGGTTTAAGCTAGTCCCATATAAATATAGGCGCATGGTATTGCCCCTGCCAAATCGAGCAAAAAATGGGTATTCCCGTCATGAAAACACATGTAAATTAAATTATTTAATGCAAAACGTACCTACGAGCGTATTCGTACTTATAACGAGTGCGTAAGGTTGTAAATTAATTATTATACCACGCGCTGCGATGCTAGCGAGTGAGCGCGGGCCGTTACTACGCGCTGCGCGGTGCTAGCGCGAGGGCGCGGGGCGGAGACAGGGGTGGGTGCGCGGAAAGGTGAATGTCGCCGAGCGAGCTGTCGCGGTGCTAGCGCGAGGCGAAAAGTTCATAAGTCAGAGAGAGGGCTTTTAGAAAATTCGTTGTTGGTAGATATACATATATACAATAAGTAGAAGGTACCGAAAAGGAAAAAAGTAGAACTGTCTACAAAATACAAAAAGAAATGAGATCCCATCAAAAACGCATATCAATACTAAAATTCTTTAATGTTTTCTATAAATATATCGAGACTTGGCCATCGCACTAAATAATTGAATTTACATGTGTTTTCAGGCGATTGAATTTACACGTGTTTTCAGGCGATGGCCAAGTCTCAATATATTTATATAAAACATTAAAGAATTTTAATATTGATATGCGTCACTATAAGATGCTGTTAATTATTACGTAACAACTTAATGCTTCGAGTACGGAGATTCCAGACACAATTGATTTTCGATTGTTATGGACCACGATCGTGGTCCTCGAGACTGGAAGTATTAAGACAGAAAGTCGCTTAAGTAGAGTCTGAATAAATTAATAACCGACTTGGTGTTACATGGATCTCACATATTTTTACCGCAGAACAACTGAGTTGCGAGACTTGGTTTTTTTGACAAGTATTGTTTTTGATGGGATCAATATGTCATTATGGCTCTTTTTGGTAGATTAATAATGGGCAAACTATAAATACACTATCATTAATCGGTCATTGACTACCGATAATCTACAAAAGTACTATTTTTTAAATGATATTGCTCAAGTGGCAATGGGCAGGGCACATAGCGCGAAGAACTGATGGCCGTTAGGGCAGGAAAGTTCTAGATTGGGGACCCTCCGACCAAAGACGCAGCGTAGGACGTCCACCAACAAGATGGAACAACGACCTTATAAAGATCGCAGGATGAAACTGGATGCAGACCGCTAGTGATCGGTCGCTGTGGAAAGCTATGGGGGAGGCCTTCAGCCGTCAGCAGTGGACGTCCTTTGGCTGATAATGATGGTGATGAAATGATATTGAGAAGGGTTGGTAAGTATTATATTAACATGATCAAGTAGAAAATATTGTATTAAAACATACATTCGGTCTGTTTGAGTTTTAATCGGTTCTTCCTTGGCTGGCAGTATAGAAATTACCCGGAAAAAAATAAACCACCCTCAAAAAACTGACTAATGAAAAAGCTGAAAATAACGCATTTGCCTTCTTATTACGAGAAACAAATGCATTTGGTTGGTATGCACCGAGGTGCATGATGTGTATAAATTGTTGGTGTACTTACGTAGGCTTGTGATCATGCACTCAAACAGAGTGAAAACGCGGTACTTACTTTAAGCTTTTCAGTCAGTTTTTCAAGGCGGTTAATTGTATATTTTTTTATAGAATGCTTAAAACTACTGGACCAATTTTGGTGAAACTTACACTATACCCTAATTTGAAATAAACCTAATTATACTAAAAGAACCATCAATGGCTATGACTTCTCGTCCTTGGAAAAACATACAAAAATACATACATACATGCACTTACGAAATTAACCACACGTGTTCGGAAGCCTTAATAGATGAACATACTCAAATATCATATTCTATCGATATCACAAACATACATATTGAATAAATTAACTCCTTTTTTAAAGTCGATAAAAAGGTTTTTGATATGATTCATCTGTAATTCGATTTTACTCATAAAATGAATATGAACTTTGCCTGTTCCTCAGCATATGTGGCCAAGCAGTCACGTGGCTGACATTTCCTCGTTCGAGGTCATGACCTCATGCGCACTGCAAATGGATCTGCAGCGGCATTTACATCTTTTATCCTTAACCAAACTTTTGGCCGAGTTTTCGTTTCTCATTTGGCGTAGGTACCTAAGGTAGGCTGTTTAAAACAAGTTATTAAAATATGAGATGCTCTTGTTTGTTGCTCACGTTTTCTGTATTATGAGGAAAACTTCGTTTAATAATATTATAAAAATATGCCGTCCTTATAAAAATATAACACACACTTCCTAAGAGGAAAATAAGCAGACACGTGCGATAACTTGCCCATAACTTAGTTGTACCTATACATAAATTTTATATAGTAGCTAAATTTTGAAGTCGACTTAGATCTCAACGTAACGTTGATGAAGTATATTTGTTCTTTTCAAGTACGACTCTGAAAATGCTTATGTAGCTGATGGGCCTAAGGCTAAAATGTAATGTTACTACTTCAAAATTTAGCTACTAACTATATAAAATTTATGGAGTAAACTCCTCAGTTATTGTAAGCAATACGCGCAGTTTCTGTATACCATGAACCCGTAACGTCACAAGTATTAACATCTATTGATCGATTTCCGCTAAAGTACATTGGGTGAAACTTGATTGTACTCTCGCATGTATGCAAAATAACTGTACTAAATGATTATGCCGTGGATTAGTAAATCGTTGTTAGAATTTCACTAAATTCACAAAGGCGAACAAATTCGCAGTGATACAGGCAATAACATAAGAACTGCGAGTAAAGAGGGTTGTTACATTGTAACATAGCAGTGAACCTGGGGTTAATACTTATCTATCTTCACAGACGTTCCTTCCTTCACGTAGGTTATGTCGGCTTAAGGTCGAAGTCCACAAATCAACCCGCCTCGATGACAGCACCGTATCAACTCGAGGCGTTCAGTGTTTAGTGACTCCATAGAGACCAACTCAGGACCCAGTATCCAGACCAACGGCGCATGCGTTGTAACGCGCTTACGGCGCACCGCCCCCTGGTTGAGGACTATCCGTCCACCCTGTCAAACGGGCTGTTATTCACAATAAGAACTGTCATAAGTTGTAGCAAACACGATCCGAGACGAGGCGTTCGCTATACGGTGCCGATCCCATCCGAGGCGTTGCTGTTCCCTTTACGTAACGTGCTTCCGTATGGTTGACGCCTGGTTGGTGCTGTTCCCGTGCCGGGTGGGTAGATTTGCATCAACCTTTAAAGTCATTTTTTGAAGGCAGTTTATTTATTATTTTATTTCATAATTTTGAAGAAACTTACACTGTACCCTAAATTAAACTATAGGTGCTTGATAGAAAATAAAAACACATCTTCCTATAACTTCTTGTCTTCGAGAAATCCGTCGACAAACAAACAAATATGCAACCACACTTACACTTATGAAAATTACTTCAATATACTAAAATGTTATAAAATTCGCGTTCAAACAAACAAACTCTCTATTTTTATAATATTAAGTATTGATACAGGGCATCTTCTTAGGGCACGCTGTAAAAGTAAAGAGTTAGTAGACAGATGAGGGTCTTATAATTTTTGTTGCTTTATTTTCTGTCAAAGGCCAAGCTTATTGTTTCTTCAGAAATTGCACTAGAAATTTTCCTAGAAAATGGGTCGCACAGGACTATTTTCAATAGAAAAAATAATTTGCTATATTCAAGAGATTTTTTGTTATGTATATTTGTAAATGATAACCGTATGTATTATTACAATGAGAAAATTGAAACTAAATTGAAACTGCATTTTTATTATTTAAGCAAGCCACTTTGCACAGTGATAGTAAGGACCGAAATAAGCGATTTCACCCGCAACAGCGACAGTGTTTACCCCTTAGGAACAGAGATGGTGCCACTTTTTTAAAATAACAAATAGAAATTTCTACAAGTCAAACTTTTATCTTTTATAAATTTTAACCGATTTTATAGAATAGGTGTCAAATGAAAGGTTATTATATCATCTATCATAAAAAAAATCATTAAGAAGATATTACCTTTCTAACATGCACATTTTTTTTTAAGTTTATAATAAATATTTTTCATCACTTTTTACTTAATTTAAAAAAAAAAAATGGCTGGGTATATTTTTTGTTAGTTCAAATAATTGCCTAGTAAAAACGGTATTTAGTTAAGAAAACTGCACTCAAATATATTGAACATTTATTGAGATATATATTTTTTTATGTGGGAAGTAATTTCTCGGGCGCACTAATATCAATGATTAGTCTGTACCGAATGTTTTGTTTTGTTATTTTTAATAAATATGTATATTGAAAAGAGCAATTAGCGACTAAATTTTGTTAAATTCAATTTAATTTCATTTGCAGTAGCGAAATTTTTTATCCCAAAGGAACACAGATGGCGCCACTTTCTTTGAAAATAACAAAAAAATCTACAATCCAAACCATCGCATCGATTTTGATGAAACAGGCCTGTGTCGGAAGTCTCGACATAGTTCCGTGTAAAACCACCAGGTGGCGCTCGAAAAATGCTGAGACAAAATTGGTGTTTTCATGTATTTATTGATTGAGAAGAATTTTTGAATTATGCTTAAAAAACAACAAATATTTTTTAAGATTTATTAAAGATATAGTTACGTAAGTTAAAATGATATTTGATGAATTAAAAAACATTAAATTGAAATTGTCGACGCGAAATGTCAAAAATGATACATCAGACTACGCCCGCTGGTAGTTTCGTCGCGAAGTGACGTATGCTAACTCGAGTAACTCGTGAATTGCGAGACTCGACACCGTGTTTTGACAGTCGATACGCGGACAACGCAAATTTGCAGGCGTGGTAGTTTCTACGCGAAGTGACGTACGCTAACTCGAGTAACTCGTGAATTGCGAGACTCGACACGGTGTTTTGACAGTCGATACGCCGACAACGCAAATTTGCAGGACTCGACACACTAATTTTGACAGATGTTGACGATAACGCTATCGTAGGTAATGAAAATCTGTAAAAGCTCATCTTAGCAGAAAAATCAAAAATTATGCTAGAATTATGTTAGAAAAAAATCAAAAGATTTTTCTATGTATTTTTTACCTTTACTCAAGTGTTTAATTCCTAGATACGATGTATTATTGTTTTCGAATGTAAAGAGCCTCTTGCGGATACTTCTAGGAACTAACTTCTAGTGACATGCTTTTAATAGATTATGATGCTTTTAAATAATTTTCATACATTTCCTTTACTTAGGATTTGTATTTGAATACGGCTAATTTCGACGATAACTCCATTCGTCGGGACTTGCAATTTTTACAAATGTCAATCTCGCAAGCACAATTTTCTAATGTCATTTTCATTATCGTCGAAAAAAGATAAGTAACTAGAAATTATTTTATTTAATACTCGTGGCCCAGTTGTCGCATTTGTGCGGTAATAAGGTTAAAATAAACGCAGTATTTTTAATTATCATTTTCAAAAGCCTGATAACAATTCCAATGATGTATACAACAAATTGTGTTGAGGGTTGAATAATAAGAAAATAGGAAATCCCGTCGGATTTCCCTAATTTAACTCCATAATTGATAATTTTAATTACATAAAGTATTTACTTCTTAATTTACGTACCTTCTTACCTACGTTACCTCAAATTTTAAGGCACTTACGAAATAATTAGTGATAGTTATAGAGATAGAGAATAGCTAATAAAACAATGTATAATATTGCACCTGTACTTGAAATTATATTTTTAAAGTATATTTAAGACAAGAATGCACGATGAGGGCAACAATTTTTAAAAGAAAGTTGATAACTACTAGAACACTCGATCACTATTTGCAACCCTTATTCGGCTCTCATTAATACAGCTAAAAAGTAGACTACTAGATAAATAACAGCTTCTAAAGCTCTTGAGTTCTTGTGTATTTTTTTATGAAACCAAAGTTATTTACGGTTCCGTCGCATTTGGATGGGTGATCATTCTAACTAAAATGACATTTCCGTCCTTTTGAATTGAGTGGTTTTTATCTAAGCGAATATACTTCTACGTTACCATCATCATTCTATAAGCTAGAATAGGCCTCCTCCACAGTTTTCTACAGTAACTGTTTGCGGGTTGCATCCAGTGTGATCCTGCGATCGCAACGAACTTAGACCAGTGAAACTATAGACCCTTTACACTCTGTGATTTTTAGCCGCGATGCAGTCGCGATGAAGACGCTGAAAATTGTCAAATTATGTACTGAATTTTGGCGTTTGCATCCATTCCAACGCCAACTGCGTCGATGCTAAATTAAATCTGTTCATCTTGTGAGTCCCGATGCTAAAGCGCATTTTAAACACGCGCGAGTGCATCAATGTAAAAAAAGTCGTAGTGTGTAAGGGTTCATAAGTTCAAGTAGCAACGGGCAAAGAACATATCGCAAAGGACAGTCATTGGGACAGAAAAGTTCTAGGTTGCACCGATGAATTAGTGATAATTAGTTATTAAACTAACATTAAGTACAAAAGCATTTTATGATGATAGCTGTCATATGTCCTATTCGGCGCGACGACGAATTCAACTAACTCTAAATAATGAAAATTGTGCCTCCGTCTGGAGTTATTAGTACTGTAACAAACGCGACTTTCTGTTACTATACATAACGTATGAGAAAAGATAAATAAAATATTCTGGAATGATTCGCATTTAATGATAATAATAATAATATTAAAGAATATTGCACAAATAAGGACACAAGAAACAAAAACATTTCAATCAAATCATAAGAAGTACAATATTGGCGGTCTTGTCGCTGGGAGCGATCTCTTCCAGACAACCATTGATTAGAGGGAATAACGTTTATTAGAGAGGTAGAATCGTTTAATTGAAGGTATTTTGTGGTTTTTCATTAAATTATTACACTGTCAGTTTTTATTGTACTGCAATTATTGCTTCGTCACACCTTCAAACTTTCAACTGCAGCAATTCGTGAATAAGTCCTGAAAATAATCGAAAAAGCTATTATAAATCATTCTTAATGCACTTCACATGTCTCCTGTATCTTTATGCGCTCGTTTTGGTGTCGTTTTTCGGGTTTTGTGAGTTCTTGCTCTGTCTTTTAATTCTTTTTAACTGTAATCTGCTGAAAACTTGTTTTTAAATAGTTCTGCAATATACATGAGGGGCTCGAATCTTATTAAGTGAGAAACCGATAATAAACTCAGTTTGAGACCGCTACCTTGCGGGGATTTTGACCATTTAATAATCACTAGTTGAATATTATATTTAAATCATGAAACCATAAACAGACACTGAATATCTAGCTTGTTATGCACATAGAAACACGTTGAAAAATTGTATTACTTACATGCATGGAATCTATTTATTTATCTGATCTCTACATTAAACGATGTATCGAAAGTCAAGATAATGATGTGTTTTTTTCCGATTTTGTATTTTACTATATTGGCTGGGAATTCTTGTGGAATTTAATTTAATAGTTGCAATAATAAATTATTTGCAAAACGTTGTTTATTTATTGTCAAACTGACATAAAGTATTGATTTACTTATTAACGGTGTTGCAGGAATTATTTTTAATTTTCCTTAAATTAATATTCACCGCGAACCTTAAACCTTATTAAAATAAGGCTCGTGTATCGTCATAGTAGCCGTATCACAAAGCTTATTTTTAGGGTCCCGTAGCTGAATGGCAAAAAACGGAACTCTTATAGTTACGTCAAGTCTGTCTGTCTGTCTGTATGTCCGTCCGCATGTCACAGCCACTTTATTCTGAAACTATAAGCATTACACTATTGAAATTTGGCAGGAAGATGTATCCTGTTAACCGCTTTACGATTCTCATACAAAAAATACAAAATAATGATATTTAAGGAGAGGCTCCCATACACGGAACTAAAACAAAAAAAAAATGCAAACCTATGCGTGTAGCGTGTCTATGGTCTATTTAAATGACAACGAGATTCCTCAAACCATTTTCTCTAAAAGTCTAAGAAAATGGGTGTCCACCCATCTAACTTTTAAACTAAGCGAGTGTAAATTTTGAAAAAAATACATGATGTAGATGTTGGTTTGAACGAGAACGAAATATCAGTTTTTGAGATAGAGCATATTTCTGAACTTTTCCATTTGATTGATGATCATTTCATCAGAAGATTCATCGAGACCGTCAGCGCGATCGGACGTGCCGTCTTAAATAATTTAAAAATATATTACAATAAATGTGCAAACAAGTGTGCCCTAGATTACTATAAGTGGAATCTGTGTCACAAACTTTATACGTATAATGATGTGTTTTGCGACTTCGTCTTATAACAACTAATAATGGCAGGCAAACAAGAAAGTGCGTTTAACCGAAGTGGGCTAACGCAGCGCAGCCCTCCAGCCCCGCCTGCTCGCCAGCCGCCCACCCAGCAGGAGGATGAAATTCCTCTTGAAATAGTGAGTACCCCAGAGATCCAGAACTGGTTGATTAGCATCGAAAGTTGCCTAAACGAGATATGCAACATTGCAGCGGATGGAAAACTCAACTCAGAGCAGAAACTTAGAATCCACAACACGTGCAGAAAAGTTTCGCATGGCACTTCCCAGTTAGCCATTCAGTATCAGTCCCTCAAACAAAAAGCCATCATTGCCCACCACGACCTTCAAGCACTGAAAGAAAATCACGATCTGTCCAAAAAAATCGAAGAACTCACAGTGCGCATAGAAAAATCATCTGATCCCGGTAGCAAATCTATGTCATTTGCGGAAATCGTCAAGAAAAGCACAGATAGCTATATTCAGCCTTCCAAATTCAGCTCCGTTGCTATATACCCTAGCGACAAATTAAAGTCGAGTGAAGACACAAAGGCCTTGGTTCAAAAGATCATTAAACCTGATCAAATGCAGCTTCACGTGAGAGGTCTGCGTAAAACAAGGAACGGCGGTGTGATCATCAGCACAGACTCAAAGGACGACATTGAGAAACTAAAACTCTCTACCCAATTAAAGACCTCTGGCCTCACTGTTGACGAGACACTCAAACGCCAGCCTAGAATTATAATACTCGGTGTCCCTTCCTCCATGCAAGAGACGGAATTTTTCAATTGCATGTACCAGCAAAATTTAGCCGACAAGATACCCGGTATGACACTCGAGTCATTTTTGTCTTCAATTAAACTGAGCCACAAATCAGGAAAGAAAGAAGCCGAGACATGCAATTATGTCGTTCAAGTATCCGCCCAAATTCGTAAAGCCCTTATCCCAAACGACCGCATCTTCATCAACTGGTCCTCGTGTCCCGTAAGAGACTTCACTTTAGTAACACGTTGTTTCAAATGCCAGCAGTATGGTCATGCAGCTAAGACATGCCGACAGGAAACTAGCACCTGTGGTCATTGTGGGGAGCTCGGGCACGAAATGAAGGACTGTGCAATGAAGGCCGAATCACCAAAATGTGCGACCGGTATGCGTTTCAAGAAACCTAACGCCCATAGGACCGGGGACGCTCAATGCCCTGCAAGAAAAGCCGCCGAATCAAGGTATATTAACTCTGTAGATTATGCTGGCGCCTAAGAGCGCCACAAAATTTGTTTGTAACTTAGACGTTAATTAGACGACCCTTATATATCCATATGGATACAAATGTTTTAAATGAGCTAGATAATCTTTTTGTTTCGAAGTCTAAATTGTGCGATGTTGAAAACTGCAAACAATATCTCTCTACATATCAAAACTCACTAACCGTTTTAACCCAAAACATTCGTAGTATATTTAAGAACATTGATGGTTTTAATATTTTTTTGCACCGACTTAACTTTGACTGTGATATCATGGTCCTAACGGAATGTAGGTTACCTAACAGAACTAACATCATACCAGGAATTGCAGGGTTTAAAATGTACCATACTTCAATTCACCACCATCAAAATGACGGCGTGGTAGTCTTTGTAAAGGACACTGTAAGCGCTACAGTAGAAGAGCCAAATTTAGAGGACTGTAATAGTCTAATTATTAAAATTGGCACAAACACGGCCATTATAGTCATTTATAGATCTCCCTCCACTAAAAACTGTGACCAATTTTATGAGTCATTAAATAATACCCTAAAATCATTAAGTTCTTTTAAAAACATAATTTTAACAGGGGATATCAACATCGATATAAGGCCCGAAGGGCAGCATTATGATAGTGAAGGAATTCAAGACTACCTAAGCCTATGCTCATCCCACGGACTCCACCCAGGGCATACATTGACGACGTTTCAAACTGGGTCATGCCTCGATCATATGATAGTTAAATCTAGGCTTCCGTATTTAACACTTGTGACTAACTCAACAATAACTGACCACCACGCTGTCCTACTAACCCTAGATTTAACGCTGCATAAGCAAAAACGCATCGTGAATAAATCCAAACTAAACATGCACAAACTCGAACGTGATTTATGCAACATTGACTTTAACCCAGTTTACAAAACTGCTGACGCAAATCAGTCACTAACGTATGTCATTACAAAAGTGCAAGAAGCAATCTTACGTAATACAACAGAAGTAACTCTTAATAATAAAAATCATAATATACGACCCTGGATTACACCTGGCCTTATCCGTTGTATACGACACAGGGATAAACTTCACCTGAAAGTCAGAAAATATCCAGATAATATTAATCTTCAAACCACTTATAAGCGATACAGAAACTTTTGTAACGGATTGTTAAAGAAATTGAAATCCACTTACGAAAAAAATGAACTAAATAAAGTTCGTAACAACAGCAAACTACTTTGGAAACACATCAAAACTGTAACTCTAATGACAAAACAGCGTGAATCAAGTTCGAATTTGTTACTTACGCACTCTTCTCCGCAAGTATCAGCCGATAATGTAAATAGCTTTTTTGCTAACGTAGGTAAGACCCTTGCTGAACAAATTCATAAGCAAACTCCCCAACAATCAATATCCCTCTCTAACTACCCACACAGTTTTGTCCTATTAGATACAGATGAAGAGGAAGTATGCCAAACTATTTCGAAATTAAGAGATGATTGTGCCGCTGGGTGGGATAACATTAGCAATAAGATACTCAAACGATTTAAACAAATCTTAGTTCCACCATTAACACGTATTTTCAGTATCTGCCTCTCTAAAGGAGTGTTTCCTAAATGTCTTAAGAAAGCGGTGGTCATACCAATTCATAAAAACGGAAGAAAAGACTTGGTCACCAACTACAGGCCAATATCATTGCTTTCCTCAATATCCAAAATCTTGGAAAAAATCATAAATAATAGACTAATAAACTATATTGAAAAACATAAGCTTTTCTCTACAGCGCAATTCGGTTTCAGACAAAAACTGTCGACGGCGGACGCAGTACACAGCCTAACGGAATACACCACAAAAGAACTCGGTAGAGGAAACAAAACCATGGGAATATTTGTTGATTTAGCAAGGGCTTTCGATACAATATCCATTCCAATACTTTTAAAAAAACTTGAAGCACTGGGTGTAAGAGGAACTCAGTCAAATCTTTTCTCTGACTACCTAAGCGACCGATCGCAATGTGTTAGAATAGATAAAATAGTTAGTGAGGAGCATAGAAGTTCTGGCTTCGGTGTTCCTCAAGGAAGCATCCTGGGCCCTACTCTGTTTCTCGTGTATATAAATGACCTCTGTAAATTAAATCTAGATCATGGGAAAATAATATCTTACGCTGACGATACTGCACTCATTTTTACGGGGAAAACTGATAAAGATCTGTATGATAATGCACAAAAAGGATTTGATATTGTTAATAACTGGCTTCGCTGTAACTTACTAACATTGAACGTCGACAAGACCAAATACATTCGCTTTAGCATGCGCCGAACACACAACAAAGACGAACACACGTTGCATGCACACCAATGTCATGACCCTAAAGTCGACACTATATGTTGTTGTCCCTCTATTGTTAGCACTTGCACCGTAAAATATTTAGGAGTAACTCTGGATGAAACCCTTTCATTTAGACCGCACATACATAATTTAGCTCTTAGGGTCCGTAAATTAATATATATTTTTAAAAAATTACGATCTATCGCTGATATAAAACTTATTACTCAAGTATACCAAGCCTTAGGTCAATCTATAATACAGTACTGTATCACATCCTGGGGTGGAGCTCCCAAAACTGTTTTGATGCCTCTGGAGCGTGCCCAAAGAGCTATTTTAAAAGTCGCCAACTCCTTACCTTTTTTATATCGAACAGATTTGCTTTACAATTTCTGCAAAGTGCTTACTGTGCGCCAGCTTTTCATCCAGCACACCATATTAAAACAACACGCACTACTCCCTTACAATGCCGAAGTAACTAACAAAAGAAGGATGGATAAAGTCTGCAATCCACAATGGACTTCGAAATTTACTTTTACTAATAGGTTCTTTAGTTTTATTGCACCATTATTGTATAATAGATTAAACGGTTTACTAAACTTATACGAACTTAATTACCATAACTGTAAGTTAAAATTAGATCTGTATCTTAAGAAACTGTCATATGATGAGACTGAAGACCTGTTTGTCATCATCCAGTAGGTAGAAGGGTATATTTATAATTATTTAATAGGTTTATTTGTGTCATCTTAGTAAGTTTATTGTAATTAGTTAACTAACATAGTTCTTTTTTATAGTCTGAAACACAGGTCCAACCTAGTTCAGACAAATACTATAATAAGACTCTAAGCTTAAGTCCTTTCTTGTAACCATAAATACCTTTTGTTTATTAATAAATAATTTATTTATTTATTTATTATTATTTATTTCATGCCATTTTTTTGTCTCTATTTACAATCAGTCAAACAGCTTTAATTAAATTAGATGAATTTTTGCATATTTATTGACAGTTAAAACTATCAGTTCGACAGTAAGGACTATAAGCTCTCTAATATAAAAATATCTGCCGTTTTAACGGTTACCCCAAATAATGGGAGGATGTGTATCGGGTACGATTTGTGGCAAATGTGTACGTTTGAAGATTGCGATATGAATACGGTTAATTTTATCAGATTTCGTGATACTGCAAGCTATTTTTTGTGATAATGAAATGTCAAATTTTTGCAACATCAGACTACCAGCGCAGGACTCGACACACTAATTTTGACAGATGTTGACGATAACGCTATCGAGGGTAATGAAAATCTGAAAAAGCTCATCTTAGCAGAAAAATCGAAAATTATGCTAGAATTATGTGAGAAAAAAATCAAAAGATTTTTCTATGTATTTTTTACCTTTACTCAAGTGTTTAATTCCTAGATACGGTGTAACTATTGTTTTCGAATGTAAAGAGCCTCTAGCGGATAGTTCTAGGAACTAACTTCTAGATACATTTTTTTTAATAGATTAAGATGCTTTTAAATAATTTTCATACATTTCCTTTACTTAGGATTTGTATTTGAATACGGCTAATTTCGACGATAACTCCATTCGTCGCGACTTGCAATTTTTACAAATGTCAATCCCGCAAGCACAATTTTCTAATGTCATTTTCACTATCGTCGAAAAAAGATAAGTAACTAGAAATTATTTTATTTAATACTCGTGGCCCAGTTGTCGTATTTGTGCGGTAATAAGGTTTAAAAAAACACAGTATTTTTAATTATCATTTTCAAAAGCCTAATAACAATTCCAATGATGTATACAACAAATTGTGTTGAGGGTTAAATAATAAGAAAATAGGAAATCCCGTCGGAATTCCCTAATTTAACTCCATAATTATTTTTTTAATTAGATAAAGTATTTACTACTTAATTTACGTACCTTTTTACCTACGTTACCTTAAATTTTAAGGCACTTTCGAAATAATTAGTAATGTAGCTGATAAATCAATATATAATATTGCACGTGTACTTGAAATTATATTTTTAAAGTATTTAAAATATACTTAAAAAAATATAACACAACAATAATGCACTATGAGGGGCAACAATTTTTAGAAGAAAGTTGATAACCACTAAAACACTCGATCACTATTTGCAACCCTTATTCGGCTCTCATTAATAAGGCTAAAAGGTAGACTACTAGATAAATAACAGCTTCTAAAGCACTTGAGTTCTTGTTTATTTTTTTATGAAACCAAAGTTATTTACGGTTCCGTCGCATTTGGATGGGTGATCATTCTAACTAAATTAACATTTTCGTCCTTTTGAATTGAGTGGTTTTTATCTAAGCAAATATACTTCAACGTCACCATCATTATTCTATAAGCTAGAATAGGCCTCCACCACAGTTTTCTACAGTAACTGTTTACGGGTTGCATCCAGTGTGATCCTGCGATCTCAACGGACTTAGACCAGTGAAACTATAGACCCTTTACACTCTGTGATTTTTTAGCAGCGATGCAGTCACGATGCAGCATCGATGCAGTCGTGATGAAGACGCTGGAAATTGTCAAATTATGTACTGAATTTTGGCGTTTGCATCCATACCAACGCCAACTGCATCGATGCTAAATAAAATCTGTTCATTGCGTGAGTCCCGATGCTGAAGCGCATTTCAACACGCGCGAGTGCATCAATGTTAAAAAAAGTCGCAGTGTGTAAGGGTTCATAAGTTCAAGTAGCAACGGGCAGAGTACATATCGCAAAGGACAGTCATTGGGACAGAAAAGTTCTAGGTTGCACCGATGAATTAGTGATAATTAGTTATCAAACTAACATTAAGTACAAAAGCATTTTATGATGATAGCTGTCATATGTCCTATTCGGTGCGACGATGAATTTAACTAACTCTAAATAATGAAAATTGTGCCCCCTTCTGGAGTTATTAGTACTGTAACAAACGCGACTTTCTGGAGCTCTATTTTTGAATCACTCGCTTCAGGATGGCGAGTGATTTTCGTTCGAAGATAAATTAAAAGTCATAGAAAAAACCTCGTTGTCGAACGAATATCACTCGCTATTTCGAAGCGAGTGATTCAAGGGCCCCTGTTACTATACATAACGTATGAGAAAAGATAAATAAAATATTCTGGAATGATTCGCATTTAATGATAATAATAATAATATGAAAGAATATTGCACAAATAAGGACACAAGAAACAAAAACATTTCAATCAAATCATAAGAAGTACAATATTGGCGGTCTTGTCGCTGGGAGCGATCTCTTCCAGACAACCATAGAGGGAATAACGTTTATTAGAGAGGTAGAATCGTTTATTAGAAGGTATTGTGTGGATTTTAATTAAATTATTACACTGTCATTTTTTTTGTACTGCAATTATTGCCTTGTCACTCCTTCAAACTTTCAACTGCAGGAATTCGTGAAAAAGTCCTGAAAATAATCGAAAAAGCTATTATAAATCATTCTTAATGCACTTCACATGTCCCCTACATCTTTATGCGCTCGCTTTGGTTTCGTTTTTCGGGTTTTGTAAGGTCTTGCTCTGTCTTTTAAGTTTTTTAACTGTAATCTGCTGAAAACTTGTTTTTAAATAGTTCTGCAATACATGTGGGGCTCGAATCTTATTAAGTGAGAAACCGATAATAAACTCAGTTTGAAACCGCTTCCTTGCGGGGATTTTGACCGTTTAATAATCACTATTTGAATATTATATTTAAATCATGAAACCATAAACAGACACTGAATATCTAGCTTCTTATGCACATAGGAACACGTTGCAAAATTTTATTACTTACATGCATGGAATCTATTTATTTATCCGATCTCTACATTAAACGATGTACCGAAAGCCAAGATAATGTGTTTTTATATTTCCTGATCTTGTATTTTACTATATTGGCTGGGAATTCTTGTAGAATTTAATTTAATAGTTGCAATAATAAATTATTTGCAAAACGTTGTTTATTTAATGTCAAACTGACATAAAGTATTGATTTACTTACTACCGGTGTTGCAGGAATTATTTTTATTTTTCCTTAAATTAATATTCACCGCGAACCTTAAACCTTATTAAAATAAGGCTCGTGCATCGTCATAGCCGTATCACAAAGCTTATTTTAGGGTCCCGTAGCCGAATGGCAAAAAACGGAACCCTTATAGTTTCGTCAAGTCTGTCTGTCCGTCTGTATGTCCGTCCGTATGTCACAGCCACTTTATTCTGAAACTATAAGCATCACACTATTGAAATTTGGTAGGAAGATGTATCCTGTTAACCGCTTTACGATTCTCATACAAATGATACAAAATAATGATATTTAAGGAGGGGCTCCCATACACGAATCTAAAACAAAAAAATATATTTTGTCAAACCTATGCGTGTAGCGTGTCTATGGTCTATTAAAATGACAATGAGGTTCCTCAAACCATTTTCTCTAAAAGTCTAGGTAAAATGGGTGTCCTCCCCCATTTAACTTTTAAACTAAGCGAGTGTAAATTTTGAAAAAAATACATGATGTAGATGTTGGTTTGAAGAAGATCGAACTATCAGTTATCAGGAACCTAGTGAGCGAGTCCGACTTTCACTTGGCCGGTTTTATTGCTGTGTTTTTGTGCTGAGATGAGGTTTATTGCATAATATTATTTTCTGAACCTTTATTATGATTTCATGCTATTTTTTTTGTCTCTATTTACAATCAGTCGGACAGCTTTAATTTAATTTGATAAATTGTTGCATATTTATTGACAGTAAAAACCATCAGTTCGACAGTAAGGACTATAAGCTCTCTAATATAAAAATATCTTCCGTTATAACAGTTACCCCAAATAATGGGAGGATGTGTATCGGGTACGATTCGTGGCAAATGTATACGTTTGAAGATTGCGATATGAATACGGTTAATTTTATCAGATTTCGTGATACTGCAAGCTATTTTTTGTGATAATGAAATGTAAAATTTTTGCAACATCAGACTACCAGCGCAGCGGGCGAAGTCTGATGCAACATTTTTGACATTTCGCGTAGACAATTTCAATTTTATGATTTTCTAATTCATCAAATATCATTTTAACTCACGTTGCTTGTATTTTTAATAAATCTTAAAAAAAAATTGTAATTTTTAAGCTTCACTCAAAAATTCTTCTCGATCAATAAACACACGAAAACACTAATTTTGTTACGGCATTTTTCGAGCGCCACCTTGTGGTTTTACAGGGAACTATGTCGAGACTTCCGACACTGATGGATACACAAAATAATCTACCAAAATATTTGGAAGTATTTAAATCATATCTTAATAATTTTCCTCTATTTATACTAATATTTTAAAGATAAATGGTTCGTTTGTTTGTTTGAACGCGCTAATCTCAGGAACTGCTGGACCGATTTCAAAAAATATTTTTGTATTGGATAGCTTATTTTATTATATATTAAAACTTATATAACACATCACCCTGCGACGAAGTCGCGGAGGACCGCTAGTCAATAAATATACGTAAATAAGAATTTTGTCATAGCGTTTTTCGAGCGACATCTGGTGTTTGACAGGTAAAACGTGCGAGGTGCGATTGTGTAAAGCAATCGTATTCATTTGACAGTTCAAAACGTACGGTATGGTCTGTCAAATGGCAAAGAACAAAGGGTTTGACAGGTCATATCGTACGTTTTGAACTGTCAAATGAATACGATTGCTTTACACAATTCCAGCTCAAGTCCAGACTACCGTGCCGACGATAAGCTCAATCAAATACATAATAACGAAGTAAGACTAAAATAAGAACCGTATTATTCTCTTCCATGATTTATAGGTAGTAGGTACGGGAGTAGGGGGCACTGCAACTGTAAAGATAAACAAATGCATATGTTTCTTTTCTTACTTACTTAATATAACAATGATCAAATATTCAAATTTGTTAAAAACGTTAAAGAGAAAAATGTGTTTTAATGAAACTCAAAAATCATTTAAATCTGCCCCCTATTAGGGTCATGTTTGAGTCGACATGAGGCAGTCATGAGAAATGGGTATCAATTTGTCTTTATTATATTGATATTTATAGTAATTTAAATATGAAATAAAATTAACGTAACTTCTACTTAAATCTTGCATTATAGTTATAAAGATATTCATATTGTACAAGAATAATTGTTATTGTAATTATACAGTGTGTTCAGGCATGCAATAATAATAAACCTTAAGGGGAAACTTCTACAATGAATTTTATTGAGGAAAATACCTCATATTATGACGGGTCAGTTCTAAAATCCCACCAGTTTTTCTTGTTTTTTTTTTTCACGAAAAATATCTTACTCGTGAAATTAACGAAGGTTTGAGTCACACGTCGTGCTTGTTTTTGGTGCTTTTGTTTTTTTTTAGTGAAAAGGGAGTGGTGTAACTAAAACATGAAAACGACGCTATCAAATGAATTCAGTTGATAATTGCAGGAATTATTTTTTTACAGTTTTTTGTACATTCGGGCAATTTATTCTAAAATAGTACTTAAACGAGACCATTGACATAACTTTTTTTAAATAGTATTTAAGTTACATAACAAATATTGATGCATCAATTACTGCTTTCAGTCAATTACTACAGGAGTTATGAACGATTTAGAATACCCCTTTAGTTAGATTTACGTTAGTGTCAGGTCAGGGTTTACCTTCTAATTTTAGGTAGTGAAAAAAAAAGTCGGTCCACAAATTACTGGGATATGAGGTAACTTAAGAGGTACGTAACTATAAGCATCACACTATTGAAATTTGGTAGGAGGATGTATCCTGTTAACCGCTTTACGATTCTTATACAAAAAATAAAATTTCAGAGGGGGCTCCCACAGAAGAAACTAAAACCGATTTCTTTTTGACAAATTTATGCGTGTGTCTATGGATAGGTCTTTCAAATTGACACAGAGGTTTCTAAAAAAAAATTCTTTTATAGTCTAACGTTTTACAGCTAGATGCTTCCAAAGCAATAGGTAAAATGGGCGTCCCCCCATCTTATTTCTAAACTAAGCGAGTGTAAATTTTGAAAAATAATAATAATATAGATCTTAATAAATACTTTCAACGAAAATTAGTTGGGACAAGATCGAACGAGAAGTTTTTTAGATATAGCACATTTTCAACAACCGCAAACATAACTTTGTTCTTCATACAAACACTATGAGAAACAAAGTTATATTTGCTGTCGACAAAAAAAAGTGGTATTTAAGCTAAGTGGAAGAAGGTAGAAGAAGTAGTTTCCCTAATTCAGTCAACGTTGGCACGGAACCCTCAATGCGCGAGTCCGACTCGCACTTGACCGTTTTTTTGTTATTTGCGATGAGTACTTTATGCATTGTGTAAAGTAACATAGAAGCTCTTGTTTAACATTAATTTCCATTGCAAAGCGTTGTAAATTTTTAAGACCTATGTGTCAATCAGATTTTAACTATAACATTGTCGTAGTATAAATTCAAAATGTATTATAAAGCAAAAATATTGCAGTAATGAAACTATCTTTCGTATGTGTCCCCTGACAAACAACCCAAGTGAGTTTTGCTAATTAGCGTTTGCTTGCATCTATTTCTGTGATGAGCACGAAAATTTTGACCTGAGTCATGGATTTAAGAATTAATGGGAGGCGCAAGGAAGAAAATTCCTTACTTTGAAACGACAGTTGGTGGTCAGGCGCGTATTTATTTATTTATACACATGATCTTCCATCATCAGTTTTCAAACTTGACGTCTACAAGGCTTGAATGACAGAATGACAGAGATTATTACCTAAATATTATTTAAGCTGACCATTAATTTTATATCTAGTATACCTACACATCTATAATATGCGTAACTTCAACAGATGGTACTGAACGGCCCGTGTGAATTGGCCACTTGGAATACCTAATTGGTCCAAATGTTGCAACGATTCAATTAACAGAGTTTGCATTTACTCCGGGGAACAATCCATTATTGCTAGTGGTTTGCGAATCGCCCAAGTACGTTTAAACAATCATTTATAGCTGTTTCAACTGAAATCGTTTGTTATTTTAACTACGGTGGAATAATTGAGCATCATTATTTTTATTTCATTTCATTGTTTTTAAATTATATAAGTACTGATTTTGGTACCACCTCTACTAAAATAGTCTTTCAAGTTAACATCTTTCGTCGTTCTTTAGTATTTTTCGATTCCAGAATTATACGTTAGCGAGGATTGTTTTTTGATTTAATTTGAACTTGTGAAGTCTTGTCTACGTCAGACCACACAGTGTATTATGTTTCTCAAATCAACCCGTAGATTGTAACTTCTGCATAAATTATGAAGATTCTTACGCGACAGCTTATTTTTTCTTCAGAAGAAAAAAAACCATTAAATATACATATATACATATTTTATTACTATGATTAAGACTTTTTAAAAAAAATCATTTTTGAGATTTTATACTCTATCACTTGAGTGTATTCTTTTTTGAAACAGAGCCTGTTGTGTTGCAGATAACAACTGTCAAATAATATCACCTTAATAAAAGCACATAAAGGATGTCGTCAACTAAGTACATATTTTGAATTGTCATTCCAAACCTAAATTTATACCTTGTTGGAACTTGGGACTGTGTGAGTGGTCACTTAATTCCATGAAATCAATACACCACAGATGTAAATTGAGTATGGTTCACCCTACAGGTAATTGTGTGGTGTGCTAAAGCGAAGGCTTATACGGCTTGATAGGACGGATTGAATCGTACACAAACTGTCCACAATATAAATCCATATCATTCACCTAATTTTAAATACTTTGGCTTTTATGAAGAGATTACCTACCTGACTTCGCTTAAACTATGCCGACGAGTAATCCGACCTTTGCAAGTTATCCATATATCGCGCCAAGATCGTAACAAGGTACAGAAGTCAGCACATAAGGTTACCTACTTCTGTTGCAAACTACCCCTTATTACAACTGAATAAGATACCACAGTGTTTACATTAACGTGCAGCTGTTATCCGTACCACAGGTTACTTGTCGAGCTACGAACTGCACATTTGGTCAGGGAAGACGATCTCCGCATTTAGGTAATTTGCTGTCACACTTACTCCATCCATAATTCTAGTGTTAAAGAAAGAAACGGCTATAGTCGAATATACAGATAACTTGTAAAGAAGTAAGGCATTGCATTGTCTCAACGTGACTCTTGCAATAAACAAAGGTGTCTAGTTATTCGAAACCAGAAGGAATCATACTTGGTTTATACACTTTTCGGCATAGTATTGGTAGATAGGTAATAATTACACATGATAATACATGTAGAGGAATGGGCAGAAAAACAGCAATAACTTAGGTGTGCTTTTTATTACAGCAGTGTACTTATATCAGGTGTTTACTACAATAATTTGATCGATTCATGTGTTGCCATCCTAGTCTTACGGCGCGCGCTCCTACGCACATCATTTTGAATACTTACCTATTTTTTGTTTGTCTTGAGAACCCCGTAAAGGAGTCGCTCGCGAGACGTTGTTCCCTTGACACTAACTGACCTACCAGCGCTGGTAGTCTGATGCAACATTTTTGACATTTTGCGTAGACAATTTCAATTTTATGATTTTCTAATTCATTAAATATGATTTTAACTTATGTAGCTTGTGTGTTTAATAAATCTTAAAAAATATTTGTATTTTTTAAGCATCATTCCAAAAATTCTTCTCGATCAATAAATACACGAAAACACTAATTTTGTTACGGCATTTTTCGAGCGCAACCTGGTGGTTTTACATGGTACTATGTCGAGACTTCCGACACTGGACTCAATTTTCGCGTGTGTTTTACCCAAGAACTTACCTGAAGACCTTTGTGACTGTGCCTGTGTCCTCGGTGATCACCTGCAACCCTGAAAACAGCTATTGGCGAATAATAGGTGAGTCTTGACGGACAACAAAAATTTCCCTTATGTCTTTGCCCTCCACGTTGAATCCACTGCCGATCTCGAACATTTTTGGTAGCAGAGCGTAGTTTATTTTGGACCTTTGCATAATTATTCATCTTAAAATAACGTAATTATTAGCTTCCACCCTTTTACATACAACGTCTCATTTTTTCATATAGTTTTTCTGATATTTGAATTTCCCTTTTGCACGCGGTAGCCACCTTAGTTCCTTTAAATAACCAAATTCATAATTTATTATAAATAATTAATTGTGTTACGGGGTGCGTAAGCGCATTTTAATAACTTGCATTCCTGCCTATTGTTGTGCTATTGATAACGTTCGCCGGTCCCTGCCGCCACGTGTGTGTGTATGCGAGTTGTTTACTAGTTACGATTATTCCGTACCTATCTTATTCAGTACACATTTTATGAGCCGTTCTGCATTCCTCTGCGTTTTAGAAACTTACGTATTGATTTAGTAAACTTGTCCCATTGATCATAGTCTGAGTACCTACCTACTTAAAATATGCCTGATTCTGAAGCGAGTAACGAGACCGTAAGGGCCTTACTTTACACGGACTCAGCTGAATACCATGAGGCTTTAGGTGAAATCCGTTATGTTAGTGATTGGGTTGATGATTCCCATCGCGTCCTTGAGACCTTTTCAGTTAATCGCATGCGTGCGCGTCTTTCTGACCTCCCACTTATGTGTGATAAGTTTGGGGCTGCCTGTTCGAAGTTGTTAGGAAACCTTGACCCCGCTATTTAATGAACAAGAATATGTCCTAATTAAAAATGAGATGCGCGTTGTGAGGGACAATGTTGATGACCTAAAAATTAGGTTGGAGGAAATAAAACCTCACCAGTTTAAGTCTCCCCGAACTAGTACTCCCTTAAACGATAATAGGTCCATGATTGTTGACACCCCGGCTAGTAAATTACCTGACCTACCTATACCTAGGTTTGACGGCCGTCCCGACGGATGGATTAGCTTTATAGACCAGTTCGATAGTGTGGTCGACAATCAGCCGACTTTGACCCCAACCTTAAAACTTCATTACTTAGTTGGTGCCTTGTCTGATGAGCCCCGTAGGTTGATTCAGCATCTTAAGATTGAAGCGGGCAATTATACTGTGGCCCGTGACCTTCTCAAGCGTAGGTATCACAACCTTCGTGTCCTGGCAGATACGCATATCGCGCAGATAATGATGCTACCTAATATTTCACCAAAGCTGTCCGGCTTACGCGTATCGTTTCTTAACCCTCTTCTTTCAACTTACCGTTGTTTAGAACGATTAGACCTGCCTGTTAACCATTGGTCATATTTACTGGTACACCTATGCCTTGCGAAGTTGCCTTCTGAATTGAAATCCCGTTTTGAGCGTCGTTTTGGTGATGACCCTAATAAACTTCCAACTTTTGATCAACTTATCACCTTCTTAGAGGATGAATGCAGGCATCACGACAATGTAGGTAGTGCTTTGGTTGTCGATACTACTGCCTCACTTGGTACGAGTTCTACTCGATTCCCGAAGTCTAACGCGCGGTCTCCACCTCCTACGAGGACATTCGTTACGTTTGCTCCCACACCGAAGTGTCACGTTTGTAATAGTGCGTCGCATTACGTACGTGAATGCCCCGAGTTCGTTCGCCTTCCTACACGTCAACGTGTTAATGTAGTTAAAGACGCCCGTTTGTGTTATCGATGCCTAGATAAACACTCAATTTCTCATTGCAAGCGAGATTACCGCTGTAATACCTGCCGTCGTTCTAGTCATCATACGTTGCTGTGTAATGCCGATGACGCCCCCGTGAATTATCAACGTCAACGCTCCTACCGTGACGTCACAGCCTTACCTTCAAACTCGCCGAGGACGTCCCCGCCGCGAGACCTGAAGGAACGTACTTTCTCACGCACTCGAGCCTATAACAGCCCCCACCTCGCAATTCCCACAGAGCTTCACCCCCGCGTTCAGGCGGGCGATTTTCACCTGAACCTCATAGTGATCGTGTTTATCACGCCCCTCCTCCAAGAACTCAGGATGAACGTGCCTTCCATTCGAAACCAAACGACTCTTCACGATTCTGACTAGACAGCCCTTCATCTGTACTTTTTTTTTTTTTTTTTTTTTAACGTCAGGAAATGCAGTTTACGCACCGTACCTCTCCGTCGGGGAACGGAGAGGCGTGTGTGGGACTCCCCCGGATTCGCCCCCGGGTATACCCACTAAAACCTGACGACGCCCGCCGCGTTTGGTGGCTTTGACAGCAGGGGCCGCGGTGTCTCAACAGTCCCGCGACCCTTGCCAGCGCAACCTCCACTCTCCATCAGGAGGGCGGATCTCCACGGAGTGGGGCGATCCCACTCCCGACTGCACACTGGCGCCTCAGAAGGGTCTCTTGTGATTGGACAGAGGTGTCCCCACACCGTCTGTCCGAGACCCTCCCGACGAGGCGAGCCACACCCGACGGCAAATGCACGCCGAGCTCGCCCAGAGGACCAAAGTCCTCAGGACATCCCTTGCCTCCTCTGATACACCAGAGGGGTGCCGGGAGTCCAACGACTTTTAGTGAGCCGCCGCTCGATGCGAGACAGACGCGACTCACTATGGCCACTGCCGCCCGATACGGGAACAGACGCAGCGGCACTTTCCACGGAGCATCTTGGCTTCACCTGCCGCTGGATTGCGACAGGCTACGGAGCCCCCTCGCCACGACAAGGCGTGCTCCATTCGAGGGGGCCTTCATCTGTACCTACCCTAACTTCAGTTTCACGCAATTCTCTCGTTCTTTTACCTACGGCCCTAATTCACGTTAAAACTTCGTCTGGGTATTACGCGGAAGCCCGTGCCTTATTAGATACTGGCGCCCAAGGCTGCCTCCTCACCACAGAGTTTGTTACAGACCAAATGAACTTACCTATCACTCCTTCACATGTGCCCGTCAGTCCATTCTCATGGAACTGTATCCCTTTCGTTTAAGCCAGTCAATTCTAACCTACCTGTGATATCGACTACCGCCATAGTAGTCGACGTGATTGCTGGGTCCCTCCCGGATGTAGATGTACCTAAAAGTGTTGTTATCCGTACTAAGCATCTGCCACTTGCTGACCCCTTGTTCCATAAACCTGGTACAATAAGTGTACTACTTGGTGCCGATATCATTGGCCGCCTGTTGAAACCTGAGTTGTATGTTTTACCTGATGGCCTAACTGCCATATTGACAATCTTTGGGTTTGTCTTGTCAGGCCTTGTTCCTGGATGTCTATCCGAATCGGAACCTCCTATGACTGGAGTCTCATTGTCCCAAATAGTGGAAAGGTTCTAGAAGATTGAAGAGCCCCCCCCCTGTCTAATTCAAACCCGTTGGACTTAGAATGTGAGACATTCTTCAAAGCAACCACCACTCGTGGAAATAATGGACGTTTTATTGTTAGGCTCCCTTTTTTACAAGATCGTCCACCCCTCGGTGATTCTAAGGCCAATGCCGTTAAGCGATTTGGTAGCCTTGAAAGGCGTTTGCAAGGTAATCCTGACTTTCGTAAAAAATACATATCCTTTATGCGTGAATATATTAAGTTGAACCACATGTCCCTTTCGTCATATGATCACACCCGTGAACATTATTTCATTCCCCACCATGGAGTTTTTAAAAGCGTTGGTGGTAAAATACGAGTTGTTTTCGATGGGAGTAGCCCGACATCCAATAAATTGTCCTTAAATCAATGTTTACACACTGGCCCTAAACTTCAGCGAGATATCTCCCATATCCTTACCAATTTCCGCATGCACGAAGTAGTGTTTGTCGCAGACATACGTATGATGTTCCGCATGACCTGGGTACACCCTGAGGACAGAAGGTACCAACTAGTACTCTGGCGTGAGGACCCATCTCATCCTCTCCTCACATACGAGCTTAACACTAATACGTATGGCCTTCGCTCTAGTCCTTATATTGCGATTCGCGCTCTTCTTCAGTTCGCAGAACAGGAGCGGTTGAACTTTCCCCGAGCTGCCGAAGTTATTGAAAGGGATATTTACGTGGATGACTGTCTTAGTGGAGCACCTTGTATTTCTTCTGCACGGGCCTTAAAATCAGAGCTCGAAGGCATCATGGCCGCTGGTGGGTATGAGCTTCGTAAGTGGATATCTAATAAACCCGAACTCTTGGATGATTTGCCACCAGACCATTTGCAACTTCCTCACTCGATCGTAGACCAGGGTAACCCTCAGACTATTGCAGTTTTAGGTGTTCAGTACAACCCAGTGAGTGACTCATTTACCTATAACTGTTCCTATGATGCCCGTGAGACAGTGATTACAAAGAGAAAGGTATTATCTGTGATTGCCCGAATTTATGACCCCTGTGGCTGGATATCTCCAGTCATGTTTAAGGCCAAAGAGTTCATCCAACGCTTATGGCTATCTGGCCTCTCCTGGGATGACCCCCTTACTGAGCCCCTCGCTTTAGAGTGGACTGCCTTCATTCAAGATATGACCAAAGTGAGTGAAGTGGCTATTCCTCGTCATATTCTTGCTAGCGGTTCTTACTCCTTATCACTGCATGGTTTTTGTGATGCCTCAGAGTTAGGTTATGCCGCGGCCGTTTATTTACGCGCAGAGTATACGTCTGGTAATTGCTCCGTCCATCTTGTTATGGCCAAATCAAAGGTTGCACCCGTTAGGACCCGTTTAACAATTCCCAAATTGGAATTGTTAGGAGCTACCCTCCTCTCTAAATTATTACATCACGTCGCTCTTTGTCTGCAAAGATCGTCTGTGTTGACTTCAATCCATAGTTGGACGGATAGCAAAATTGTTTTGTGTTGGTTGAAAACACCTCCCCACCTACTTCAGACTTTTGAGTCCAATCGTGTTTCCCAAATTAATAATTCTCCAACATCTAGTCATTGGAGACATGTACCTGGCTATATGAACCCTAGCGACTGTGCATCAAGAGGCATGTCTGTCTGTAAATTGGTAAACCACACTCTGTGGTTTTCACCTCTGTGGTTAACCGAGTCTCCTGACCAGTGGCCTGTGACTGCGGAACCTATCTCGAACAATGATCTCCCGGGCCTACGTTGTTTAGTAGTGTCTGCTGAAGTTCCTCCTCCAGACCCTTCCATTTTATTAGAGCGGTATAGTTCCTTGAACAAGTTAATAAATGTAACTTGTTACCTAAGGCGGTTTGTATATCCTAAATCCCACTCTTCATTTCTGAGCACTGAAGAGCGTAGAGAATCTCTTTTATATTTAGTAAAAATTGTTCAATTGACATCCTTCAGTGATGAACTAGACCGTTTGAAAAGGGGTGATACCATCACCAACTCCCTAAGAAAATTGAGCCTGTTTTTAGATGACAGAGGCCTTATACGAGTGGGAGGCCGTTTACGATACTCTGACCTTCCCTTTGATGCTAGACACCCCCTGCTTCTGCCTAAAAATGGAAATTTCGTGAGCATTTTAATTTCCCATTATCACCGTGAAAATACACACGCAGGTGCGAATGCCCTTTTGGCTATATTGAACAGAGAATTTTGGATCCTGTCTGCTCGTCGCGCTATTCAACATGTGATTTTTAAATGCCTTCCTTGTTATCGTCTGAAAGCGGCTGTCTCCCAGCCTCCTATGGGTGATCTTCCTAAGGACCGTGTCACCGCGGCTAGACCATTTGATGGTGTTGGCACCGACTTCGCGGGCCCCTTCTATACCAAAGTTCAGGCCTATAGGAATAAAAAATTGGTTAAGAGTTACCTTTGTGTGTTTGTTTGCCTCTCCACCAAGGCAGTCCACCTTGAGGTCGTGTCGGACCTAAGTACCGAAGCCTTTGTTGCCGCCTTTTCCCGATTCGTTTCACGTCGTGGTGTACCTCACCTTATCCGCTCGGACTGTGGCCGAAATTATATCGGTGCACGTAATTATTTACAGGAGTTAGAGTCTTTTTTGTCGCAAAATCAAGCTATTATTGGTTCTGAACTTTCCAAGCGTAATATTAACTGGGTTTTCGACCCCCCTGTCTGCCCCCACTGGGGAGGCCTTTTCGAGGCTGCTGTGAAATCGGCAAAATCCCATCTCAAACGCGTGATAGGAGAAACCCCTCTTACCTTTGAGGAATTAACAACTGTTTTTACCAAAATAGAAGCAGTTTTAAACTCGCGGCCCCTATGTCCACTTTCTCCGGACCCTAATGATGTCGAAGTATTGACGCCCGGACATTTTTTGATTGGTCAGCCTTTAACCGCTTTACCTGAATACCCTTATGAGAATGTTAAGCTTCATCGCCTTACACGGTTTCAACTGATCCAACAAGTTACGCAGCACTTTTGGTCTCGTTGGCATTTAGAGTACTTAAATACCTTGCAGGCGAGGAATAAGTGGACAACTCCTTGTGAGCCTCCCCAAGTTGGCGAACTAGTTTTGATAAAAGACGACAACCTCCCACCTTTGCAATGGCGCCGTGGTCGCATTGCCCATTTATACCCTGGAAAAGACAATATTATTCGCGTCGTAGATGTGAAAACTCCCACAGGTATCCTTAAGAGATCTGTGACGAAGCTGGTTCGTCTTCCAGTTAAGTAAATAGCCTTTCCTTTTACCCTTCCTTTTCTTCTCGTAAACACTTAACGTGTTTAGGGCGGGCGATATGTTTAGTACAATAATTTGATCGATTCATGTGTTGCCATCCTAGTCTTACGGCGCGCGCTCCTACGCACATCATTTTGAATACTTACCTATTTTTTGTTTGTCTTGAGAACCCCGTAAAGGAGTCGCTCGCGAGACGTTGTTCCCTTGACACTAACTGACCTACCAGGACTCAATTTTCGCGTGTGTTTTACCCAAGAACTTACCTGAAGACCTTTGTGACTGTGCCTGTGTCCTCGGTGATCACCTGCAACCCTGAAAACAGCTATTGGCGAATAATAGGTGAGTCTTGACGGACAACAAAAATTTCCCTTATGTCTTTGCCCTCCACGTTGAATCCACTGCCGATCTCGAACATCAGGTATACGGTACTTTGTATTCTCACAGTTTCTATCAAATCACTTTATACTTATCTCTGTCACTCTTCTCAAATTTAAGTCATAATATCATTTTCTGCATTCGTTATTTTAATTCAAACGTCTTTTTTCTTCGTATTAAATAGCGCATAACAAAGCCGCCGCTGATGAGTTTTTCATACTAATCTTTTATTTGTATTTGTATTTTTTCCCTAATAAACATGGTAAAATTTTCAATTTTTTTTTTGTAATAACTGTGCACTTGCAGGTCAGATACTAATATGAATTTTCGCTGAACCGAACCTCCAAGAAAACTCAATCAAGCGTCGCCAATTGGATTTTATCTATCCTAGAAAAATGACGATAACCACAACGCTAGAGGCGGCAGTTTGCGTTAACGGGCATCGGTATTGAATGCAGCGGCTGTAAGCGCTTCCATTAGACGGCCTAATGCGGCAGCTGTGCAGCGAGATAGCCGCGGGCCACGTTTAATGGGAGTTTGTCCACTCAACCAGACACTGTGTTAACCTGACCATCTGCTCTTTTCAACCTGGTTTGAGCTGCTTTGATTGGATTGGAGGTTTGGCTTCTTTATACAGTGATCAGTAACCAAGCCCTCCATACACCACCATAACAGGCAATACTGATAGCCTGTTATGGTGCGGGGCTTGGTTACTGATCACTACTAATTTTAACCTAAATATGACGAGATGACTAGTATTTTTTATTTATTTATTGTAAACATGATGCACAAAAGGTTACATATGGCTGACTTAATGCTGTTGGCATTCATTATCTACCAGTCAATCATAGGTAATGACAGAGATTAAATAGGCGTTCTGCTAGTCTATGCAATAATTTTTCGATGAGCATCTTAACAAGTCGGTCGTTAATTTTTACAGTTACCTGAATCTGTATTTATTAGATTTTTTTGACCTATAAAAATACGTAAGGTGAAAACTGCACATGTGGTATGTACTTCAAATAACGATCAACACTGTTTGTTTTTCATTCCAGGTCGCTTCCCATGTAAGCAGCGTAAGTAACAAGCACCTAGGCATACTTACCTACTCGTATGTTTGCTCCGTGCAGGCGCCGCGGTGCATTAGGCTTGGAACCTCCTATGTAAATTGAGTAGGTAATCTTACCATTTAGTTATTCTTATAGCCTCTTCCTCTTCCAATAATCCTAATTCTTCATACGAAATAACATCGTACTTATTTGTCGACGGTCAACTGGCCCTTAATATTTTTCTAAAGACTCAGATACACTGACTCGTTATTCCCTTTTTTCTCAATTTTAGAGTTAGCATTCTGAAGGCGAAACATTCTTTTTAATGACAAATATATAATATGGTAGGAATTATTAATTCAATAAGTCAGTTCAACAATAATATAGAGCAAAAAGATTCACTGTTTTAAAATAAAACTCAACCCCATTAAACACTCGCTTTCTCTGCGGTTATAAAACGTGGGACTGCGACAGTGCACACTTGTCTTTCTTTTACACTCACAGGCCTTATAAGGAGGCGTAGTGTTGCACTGTTCACTAAACGTTTATCGTTAAGCGCGTGCGCGCACAGCAAACTCCCTAGCGCATTGAGGATTTATGGACGCAGAGGAAGCGAGTGTCTAATATTACTATAGTGCTAGAAGTAGGGTTTCAACAATTGCTGAAGATTCGTAACTTGCATGGCAATTAGGAACTTTGCGTCCTCAACTTCTGGGGTGAGGCCAACTCAACAATTATTGTTTGCAGTCCTTATTCTAGAAATTACACAGCAAACTCAGAGTAAATTTACTTCATGCACTGCATCGTGTGTGGGTTATCTGTAGTACTAATAATTGAAGAGTGTGCACGTACTAATGTTCAGCACACATCACCATATCTGTCCAAACTCCGCAACATTTTTACTTCCGGAGCTCAATAACATTAAAAATATTTTGTCAATGGGTAGACAAATAGGATGCGTAAGCTAATATGCTGCTATGTACAATTATATTCAGGGACATAGTTTTAGTAACAAAGTGACCCCTCGAATGACCTATATAAGAGTTGTATTCACGATTCCGACATTCCGTACCTGTTCAAAAAATCGGCCAAGTACGAGTCGGACTCGTGCACTGAGGGTTCCGTACCAAATTTAACTGAATTATGGAATCCACTTACTTCCACTTAGCTAAAATACCACAATATTTTGTCGACAGCAAATATTACTTTGTTTTTCATAGTGTCTGTATCAATAACAAATTTATGTTTGCGGTTGTTAAAAATCTCAAAAACTGCTAGTTCGATCCCGTCCAAACTAATTTTCGTTGAAAGTATTTGTACAGATCTACATTACATATATTTTTTGAACCTCGATAAAACAGTTTTAGTTTTATGAATGGGAGCCCCCACCGTAAATATCATACTAAATTTTAACTGTGTGATATTTATAGTTACAGAATAAAGTGGCCAAACCATACGGACGGACAGACAGACAAACAGACAGACTGAAAAATATATAGAGGTTCCGTTTTTTACCACTCGGCTACGGAACCATAATAATATATATTTATTACCATTAAAGAGGCAAAAGAAAAAACATGGAAAAACTTATCAATAACACTAATTTAAAACCTACTCCATAATTTTCAAATAATTTGTACTTACAAATGTGTCGATGATGCTAAGCTCGGCTGCCTTTGCAGTTAGAAAAATAAGGTATCTGACTGATGTTGAAACGGCGAGGCTTGTGTATTTTAGTTACTTCCACAGTATTATGTCTTACGGTCTTCTCTTGTGGGGTTCTGCTGCAGACATTGATACCATATTTATTTTGCAGAAAAGAGCCATTCGTGCTATTTATAAACTTAGTCCTCGTGACTCCCTGAGAGAGGTCTTTAAGAAAATCAACATATTAACTGTGACTTCTCAATACATTTTTGACAATATACTGTACGTCCGTAAAAATTTAGATAATTCATGAAGAAGAGCGACATTCACTCATATAACACAAGAAATAAACACAAGCTTGTCGTTCCTAACTTCAGATTAGTTAAAACTAGTAATTCGTTCATGGGAAATTGTATAAAATTCTTTAATAATATACCACACAATCTTGTCGAATTGCCGGTTGATAAATTTAAGAAACACGTTAAAAACACGCTTATGTCTAAAGGCTATTATAAGGTTCAAGACTACGTGAACGACACGAATGTGTGGTCCGTCCAGCCTGCACCGACTGATGTACTTACCTTTGATGATTTTGATTTTACGGCAGCTAGTGTTGACTGAGTTTGTTCCAGCGTTTCTTCTCAGCACTTGCCTAATTGTCTGTGTTCTGTCTCGAAGCGCTGGTAGGGCCCAAAAGATAAGGAGACATGATTCGGCCCCTTCAGGGCACATTTATTTTTATTTTATTTTTCACTGTACATTTGACGTTCATAAGTGGCATATTGTGTCCTAAATTGAATAAACAATATTTGACTTTGACTTGACTTGACTTTGTCCAGTCAAAGAACTTGACATTGTCATTTACTACGGCGAGGAAGCGATTTTGATATGCACTGATTAGGGATTATAACTTTGGATTACTATATTTTTGAGTTAAAGCATTTTAGAGCACTGTTACTAAGCCAAGATAATTAAGTATACTGCACTACTACTAAGTATCTATATAGCAGGCGACATACTGTATAAGCCACGAAATCTAGTTAGATCACGACTAACCGACTCTATTTTTTATGTCTATTATTCGGCCGCTATCCGCTTACCGTGTCGCAGATCCAATTACTGCAAAATAAAAAGCTAACAGACTCGAGGGCTGTTTACCCGAAGGCACGCAAATTCATCCATAACGAAGTTGACTCAGACCCACTTCCAGCCTCTTAAAGAAAAAACAAGCGGAGCAGTTTCATCGATAAGCGGGAATAGTAAATCAGGATTTTCTATCAAACCAGGAAGGTATCGCGATAACCTGATAATAAACGTAACGAAATGTTGGAAAAAATTAGAACTACCAATACATTATTTATTTCCGTGTAGGCGTCGTTTGCTTGTATACAAAGTTACAACTATAAATACCTTCTTATCTATACTAATATTATAAAGCTGAAGGGTTTGTTTGTTTGTTTGAACGCGCTAATCTCAAAAACTACTGGCCCGATTTGAAAAATTTTTTTTACGTTGGATAGTCCATTTATCGAGGAAGGCTTTAGGCTATATAACATAAAGATACGACTTATAAGACCGCAGCAGAAATGAAAAATGTTTCGAAAACGGGAGAAAGATATTCCTTTTGAGAGCTTCCGCTGCATACGCTGCGGAAACCGCATAAGTTACACAAAAATCATGTATGACAGGATTGTTCAGCATTAAGAGTTGTATAATAAAATCTGCGACAGCATATGTCTATCTTTTATGGTTAACTTACTACAACCTTTTTTATGTTAATAAATTTGTAAAAAAAACATGCATTGTTTTAAGAGGTGTATTATACACACAGGTGTATTATTCTCATCAAATAAATACATTCATCATCATGAGCATTTCATTTAGAACAAAGTTGCCTTTTATATCATTTGATTTTAATAAATATCTTAGGAGCTATCACAGTTTTAACATAAGTCCGCACCAAAATAAAGTTCGCAGCTTAAGTACAACGTGCGCTTGCGCTAATTGCTATAGTTGCTGGCTTCTTAGTTTCAATAAAACTGCGTATGTTTTGCGTTAAAATATTTTACTATTTTTATTCGAACATTATTTTTGAACGTGTTTTATACACACGGGTATTGATTCTTATCAAAATAAATACATTCATCATCACAAGCATTTCTTTTTGAACAAAGTTCACACCATTTGATTTCAATAAATATTTTACAAGCTATCACAGTTTTGAAATAACTCCACATCAAAATAATACTCGCAGCTTAAGTACTTACAACGCGAGCTTGCGCTAAGTATGGTTGGTGGCTTCTCATTTACATTAAAATATGTGTTTTGCGTTGAAAAATTTTCCTTATACATACCTATTAGATTAATTTAGTCGGCTCCCTACGGAACGGTTGTCCCGCCCAACTGCTTTTTTTGCGATACTTCAAGTGATTTCAGCGCGTAATACATAGTTTTCCTTTCGCTACTGAGTAGTAAAGGACTTGAGCTCATTATTTTGATTGCAGATATTTTCTATTAGGTAGATTCAGTAATACTTTTGGTTGAAATTCTTTCTTCAGATTTATGCAGGTTAAAGTTTTCTTTTCGCCAATGAGTAGGTTTTAATTTTGAATGCATCTATTAATTATTAAGTTTAATAGATTTAGTAGGTAATTACTTTTGTTATTCTTTCTTCTGATTTATGCAGGTATAAGTAACTGCGATAGCTCATCTCAGCATGTAATAAAAGTTTTTCTTGACTGAGTAATAAGTACCATTTAAAGTAGGTATTAAATCTAAATGTGCATTTATAATTTGATTTTGTAGTAGGTAGTTTGATTTGATATTGTTCTTCTTATTCTCTGTAAAGTGATTGATTACATTAGGTTAATGCTTAAATAATAGGTTGGTTGACTTTATTTATATTTACCAATCTTAATGCAAAATTTGATTTCATTGTAATTGGGTATTGTTTTGTTGTATCTCTACAAAGCTTTGACGTTTTGGACTTTTTTTATGACAAAATTGTTAAGTTTTGTTTATCTTCTCACCATTTTTAAATCACCTACCAAATTATAATTTTAAATAAAAAAGTAACTACTGAATTAATAAGTAGAATCCCTAGAAAAAGGATTCAGCTTTCTCGGCAGTCTGCCACGTCTACAACGTCCATCCGTCTCAAACTGAATGCTATTATTTGAGAATATTGCTGCAACATATTAGCGGTATATCTTATTTGGAAAATAATTAGCCTAAATAATTAAAAAATCTACCCAAAGTCATTATTCCACGCGGACGAAGTCGCGGGCACAGCTAGTGTTAACGTAATTGTGGAATCCCTTGAAACAATAATGTTGAACAAAAACCACTCAAGTTAAACGAGATTTTGAATTTAATCTGTGACACTTCACGACAAACAGCGAGGAGCACTCCGCGAATTCGTTCTTGAGAATTGGAAACATTAACTTCTTAACATTAACTAAATTTAACTTTCGGAGACACAAGCGGTATTTAACCCAGGTCAAAGTTTCGCGATCCTTGTTGTGCACGACGCGGAATGTGCTAATTCGACGAACTTTTCTTTGTTGGAAAAGGAATGTTGTCGTTTTTCTTTTTATTAAAAAAAAAATCTGTTAATTTAACGTACATAGCATTCCTCGGTTTGCAACTTATACCGTGGAACCGTACAACTTTGCCCTTGGGAGACAACTTTGCCCAACACGAAAGTGAACTAAATCTGCCTATAGTTTTTTTTTTAATAGCAAATGGAAACTTTGTAAGATTTCCAGCGAAAACTAGAACACATGATTAAGCAACCCTGACTATTATAATGGCACCTTGTTTTATTCGGGTATCTGTCTGCATTGTCAGAAAAAGCTGCACAGTCAGGATCAATTTTTATAAAGTGTAGGCCATTAATTGGTGCTGTATTTAATCATTTTCTGCTTCAAATACTCGTCTAAAGTAACGATTTGCGTGAGCAATGCAACCAACCATTTTATAGACAGAGGTTGACAACATTGCCCCGCTCTAAAATTTTACTTGGGTTGACCCTTTGATAAAAATATCTGAAAATGAATATCAACTGAAGCACTCTACGTTGATGTATCATAACCAATAATACGCATATTACAAACCTGAAGAGTTTTCTGTTTGTTTGACTATAAAAATACACATTGGATCAAAGATTATTATTTTCTTCTGATAAACAGCCCTAACCCCACAATTCCCTTAGTTTGAAAGTCGGACTAAATGTGAGAGAAAGGGCTTACCCTTACCCATTTAATGCGATAAACCTTAGTTCATCGTCTTAAAAACTTTAAATAGGGTTCTGTTAATTTGGAAATGTAACGGCATACAATGTTTCCCATTTCCTAACAATATGTCATAAAATCAAAGCCGTAGAGCTAATAGTTGCTGAGATATTAAAGGGGTGGGCAAAGATGACAGATATGGGAGATAACCTTGCCCGCCTGTGTTTTAGCATATATCTGTAAATCTATTAGGAATTATATCACCTAGTCTTGACAGTTTTCCCGTGGCTATAAGTGTCAAATAAAAGTTTAGGAAAATCGAAAAAATCGGGCAAAGTTCACAGTGTTCACAGTACTAAGAGCCCGGTTTCACATTCCTTGCCTTCTTTATGCACTTTCTGTTAAAGCCGATATGACGTAGATGGATTTGGTATGGTGTGTACCTTTAATTTACAGATTGACTTAAGTTCATCTTCATTTAGTATGATGTAGTAAAAATAAAGTTTTATTACATTTAACTTAAGGGGCTTCCCGAATTTTTAACGCACACACTAGCGTCACTTTAGTAGAAAAAACATAACTCGTTAAATAAAAGACCAATCGAAAACCTGATTGATGCGATTGTAGTTCTGGTAATGTGGTTTAGATACATGTTTAAGTTAAAAAAAGCAGAGTTATCTGCAGTTACAGTTAGAAAAAATGCCAAAAATGGCCATATTTAGCAGTTTTTCTAAACAGTAAATTATTTTAGAAACAATTTAAACGTACTAAATAAACTATAGAACCTGTACTACAATCGTGTATGCCAGATTTTTAATTGGTCTTTTATTTAACCAGTTATGATATTCTACTAAAGTGGCGCTAGAGTGCGCGTTGAAAATCCGGGTAGCGCCTTAAGCTATCAAATTATATTATTAGGACAAGTTTTATAAAGGTAGCTCGAGTAAGATTTCGGTATTAATATTATCGTCACAACACCTAATAAGCACCGAATTATGAGGTGGAATCTAAAAGACGCCGAGATTGTGTCTGAGATTTTAATTTAAAATTGTTAGGGTCTCTTGCGCAGACAAGACAGACAGATGTTGGCTAGCTTTATGTGGAATCATTCTGTTGTTATCAGTTTCTTTGACGACGACGAAGAAAGACGCGTTTATAACGGATATGTAGACAATACGCGGGGCGGAGGGGCATTGCCCGGCCAGCCGCCGACCCGAGCGGACGCGTGCGCACAACTTGGTAAAGTGACTTGAGTGTATTTTATTTAACATCCAAATCGAGTACACCACACGTGGCGACGAGCCCTCATGTAAGTGGTTAAAAAAATCTTATGGTAAAACCGTGTCTCACAAAAGGGAGGGAGATAACGGACTCGTGCATAAAGAATAAGGCTACCCGTTGAGTGTTCAAGCAAAAGTTAGACAATTAGATATTCGATACCGCATTATTATTCTATATAGCATGATAAAGTTACATAATAAACTATCGGTGATATTTACTTTCGTAAAAATAAAATATTTTTTATTATGTTTATTATTTTCTTAATCTACATTTTATGATGCTACCTATTATGATAAGTTATTACCAGTATGCCAATACTGCGTGTTTTTAATACAAGCTTGAACAAAACAACTATTGATCTATTATTCCTAACGGACGGAACCTATTGGCAGTTGTTGTTATTAATAAGCATTTTGTCGTAATGGTATCTTACTTTGTACGTTCGTGATAATGGACTGTAGGTACTATCGTAAGCTAACTTTGCATTGAACTTACAATGTAAACTATAAACCGTTTGTGCTATGTATACTACCGTTTGTGTAATTGCATTGCACTGAGATTAATTAATATGATCTTAATGAAACTTAAATAATGTTTATTCGTATGTAAGCAGCAGAATCACCTGATTTTCTCTTAAAATAAATAATTAAAATACAATTATTATATCATTGTTTAACCTTACTGTTTATAAAAAGGTCCCGGGTTCGATTCCCGTGTTGATTAATTGTACAAGAATATAATGAGGTAATAAAATTGGCTTGAACACAACAGTGCCAAGGGTACAAAAAATGCACAGAATTTTGCCAAGGAGCATTTCCATAGTGCCAAGGTGCATTGGCTTGAACACAAAAGTACCAAGGGTACAAAAATGCACAGAGTTTTGCCAAGGAGCATTTCCATATTGCCAAGGTGCATTGGCTTGAACACAAAAGTACCAAGGGTACAAAAAATGCACAGAATTTTGCCAAGGAGCATTTCCATAGTGCCAAGGTACATTGGCTTGAACACAAAAGTACCAAGGGTACAAAAAATGCACAGAATTTTGCCAAGGAGCATTTCCATATTGCCAAGGTGCATTAATCTCCATGGGCCAAGAAGCCTTAAGGTGTAGTTTTGCTAAGGTGCAAATAATAAGAAATAAGTGAACAACCTTTAATCATAAGTATTCTGGTACGTATCTAATAAGTTAAATTATAGTTATCAAAAGTAAATTAAGCACTTATATTAAATATAGGTATACCAGTTGCAGCAAAGTAACAGGAGTTTAGTGTTTAATTAGAAAAATACTCAGTCCAACAATAAATACACATTTTCTGAGTTGTGCCACGTTACAATTAATGTTATTATTTTATTAAAAGATTTATTTTAAGTTTAAAGTTACTTACATTAGTTTAACTAATATTTTTATGTAAAATGTGTAACGTTATATGGAACGACTGTATGGTGTAGGCTGTTCACTTATCATAGAATTAAGTTAGAACACTTTCATAAACAGCGCCAAGGGTGCAATTATATAAGGGCGTACTGTCCCTGTCTCAGGTCGCCCAAAAATTTCCAACCTACCACCCATAGAGCCCTTACAATGCGACGGCGATCCCATGTCACTAGAACGGCATGGGACAAGTGGCTGCGAGCCTTAGAAACATAATATCTGCTTGCAGCTGGCTTAGAAACACTAATTAAAAAGAGAACTACTCTCTTTCGCATGGGAGGAACAGCTTTACAAGAAATATATCTCAATATACCCGGAGCGCACATTGAAAATAATGGCATTACGCCAGAAACAGATTTATATTAATTTTGAGAACTTTATTGCATAAACAACAGTATCCAAAAGGTGACCTTAATGTTAAAAGCATTCTCTCCCAGTCATACCTTCTGGACATGAAAATTAATTATTATTTTTCCGATAAGTTAAAAAGAGGTAATTTATATGTTGTTGACCTTTGCATTAAATTAAAGTACATTGCTACAATTACAAGATTATGCCCTTCATATAGGTTAATAAACTTTTTGTTGTTTACGACCAGACGAGCAGTTCTCCCGATCGACAAATCCAAGTTTTTGTATAGAAATTAGTTTTATTGTATTCGGTTAAGCTTCCAATAATATTATTTAACAGTTCATTACAAAACCTTTCATTTGTTCATACCCGTTTAATAATGGTTGTCCAAAATGCTGAAGGTTGGTTTCCCATAGTAAGTCAGATTGTCCTCGTTTGACGGTGCGTTACAAACTTTGTATCACATAAAATACTGTGTGGAATTGGTAACGTAATATTTTCTAAGATTTTTGATCAATTAAAAAAAACACAATAGTTATGTTTATTAAATGGTTATATGTTTTTCTTACGCTTTAACTTAATACCTTAAATGTCATGCAGATCCATCGATAACCATAAATCATTATACGTAATAAAATCTAAACAAAAACGGTGGTACTGGTAGGACATTTTGGTTGTCCATAGGATTAAAACGATATAAATAAGGATAGGATTACATAAAAGTATCAATGCTTGATAACCTTACTTGAACAGTCAATACCCTGTATTTGCCTTTTTAATGTGCAATACCAAATTATCCTGCCACTTCAGCCTCGGCCACAACCATAGTTTCGACGGTTGGACAACCAGTTTCTCTACGGGACAACAAATATGCCCCAAATTTGAAATTCGGATATCATAATTTGTTTTATTATAGATAAAAGAACAGCTTACGATTTTCTATACATACCCATAGCACATAATGTTATTAAATTATAGATTTGTCTTATGCGCTCGAAAATGGCTTCACAAATGCAGGTAATTGCCCGGAGTGAATTCAGTTGGATACGCTTCCTCTTTATGGCTATATGTCCCGACAGCGCCTTAAATTATTTTACGTTTTCTGGTAAAAATGCCTTCGTTTTGAACGTCATTGCATAACACAACATAAAACTAAGTAGCAGGCGGAAATTCGTATATTCCATTTACTTTTCATGTTTAAATTGAAAAGTTCCGATGTTTCAATATGAGAGTTATTCTGAGACATGATTATGCAAATATTGCAAAATTTTGGGAGGAAATGCTATAAAAAATGAAACATTATTGATTAATTAATTCAAAATAAATTACGTTTTGTTAATGTAGGTCAAGATTTAATCAAATTAATAAAATGAATGTGTTTACTTTGTAAATGTTATTAACTATGGTAAGGAAAGGTTTATTGCAGAAAATGTTACGTAGCCCCTTCTTGATTTGTTAACCAAGCCATTTGGAAGAAGGGTAGTCGGCAGTTTCTTTCAGATCAAAGCACTAAACGAATTCGCATTTATATAATAATAATAATAATAATAATCAATTTATTTCAGATAATTTAAATCCATACAATAATATTAGTAACAAGTTTAACTTATTCTAGTGTTAGTAACAAAATAAAATGATAATAAAATAAAACTAGAAAGCCATGAAATTAAAATTAAAATTACAATTAGGAAGAGAGCTCCCGCTTGACCCCGTGCTACACGTAGCCTACGCTGAAAGCCGGGGTATGTAGCTGTAACCAGTGGCGTATCAGCGGGGAGTCCCAACGGTCAGTCAACACGGTCAGGATGGCGTTCGTGCTACCGCGCAAGCGCGCCCACAGCGAGGCGCAGCGCGCTCTGATGACGGAGTAGAAGCACTGAGTGCGCGCCTCAGCAAACATGGATGATGCGCTGCAGTGGCGCGGCAGCCCGAAAAGCATCCTGAACGCGTTATTATACTGTATATTCAATGGTAACTTGTGATATAATGCAGCACATTGCGTGCGTTCAAGTTAAAATTAGCATATGGACTTAGAAAATCTTATAAACTGCCTCGCAAAGAGAAGCAAAATGTATAGTGTTCACCACGGGAATGGAGTTGTCTTCGTCTTGGGCCAGCTTAAATCCCTCGCTACACTCAGGATTAACTTTTAGCGCCCTCGCTGACGTTCGGGAGTAGAACTGATACCTGGTGGTCAAAATTATGATCCTTTCGTTTTGCTCGTGACCCCAAATGGCGCCCGTGCCGTAAGACATTACTTTATTCTCATAGTGAATAATCTACTATTACCCAATGATATATTCGTAGTAGTAGACTAGAAAATATACACCATACGCGGGTGTAACAGTCATTGATGTCGTATAGGTTAAGCTTTAGTGAAAAGTACTATACATCTAGTGAAGACAGTGACGATAAAATAGGTTCTTAAACTAGCGGAAAATGGGTCGGACTATCAGGGCGTTAATTTCTGTGTGACGGTCATTGTAGCTTTTTATGTTACTTAATCTGAATTTTAATTGAGTCTTCCTTATCAATGCTGGTTAAAAATTGTATTCTTTTGATGGATTGATACTGTACGAGCTAGCATCGTACATTGCGACAACCACGGCGTCAGCGACCTACATCGCAGCAGCTGACCGATGGACCCAGCAAGCACCGCCGGCACTCACACCGGCGGCACACAAGCATAAACCTTTATATGTTTACATACAATTAAATCATTATAAATACATGTATCGTAACAACAATAAACTAGATATCAACCGTCCGTGTTGGTTCTCATTTCCCTCCGCTGCGGCCAAGACACCTTTAGCCGTCACTATGATCAGTCTGGTGAGCCTGCCAGACTGGCAGCGGGTCCACGCCACCTACCTACCGTCCTAACGCTGCTACCCTGGGCAACCTGGGAGCAGCTATCCCACCTCAACATCCTTATTATATCTAAGTATCTATTGTTAGGCTGGGCTAGGGCTCTAGGGACTTAGTATCTTAGGCAAAGGGATATCTACGCCACTAGGGAGTTAGTTTCCATCTAAACCTTATATATACTGTACAGACGGGACTTCTTCCCGCCTGTACAGATACTGATAAAATGATAAGGATACAATAATTCGATGTCATTTGAGATGACCAAACTGGATGTCTTGAGATGACTCTAACGAACATAATAAATTTGTTATAAAGTATTAACTGATTTGTTTATGAAGTGATGATAAAGTGATAAAGTTTTTTTTGTAGTTAATTATGAATTTTGCTTATGTTAATTACATTAAGGTAAAAGTATTTAACATTTTTATATGCAATATCTGTTTGTCCGCTTGAGTATAGCATCTTTTAAAAAAATAAAAAAATACAACCAGAACAAAATAATTCTACTAGATAAAATGTTAAGCAGGTAATGGACAGTTGTCATGCAATTAATTTAATTCTTGTCATTCTTTCCTGAATTTCGAAACGAAATCAAATTGTAATAATTCACTGATTTCGGTAATGTTATTCTTATTTAAACAAAAGTGGTTAATGTTATGTTTTAATTACGTTGTGTAATTTTGGTAAATCTTGTACAAGGACTATTAGTACTATTATTCACACAATATCGAATATGGCGAACAAAGGGACTTGTTCCATAACGAACCGTCTTGCTGAAAAGTATGAAATTTAGAGATAAAATACCATCAATATTAGTAAAGAGTAGCGGAGTTGATTGTGAAATAAGAGACAGAGACAAAATAATGAAAGACAAGGGGAAGGAAACTGAGAACCGGAAACGAAGAGCAACGGATTATGAGATAGGAAAAGGAGATAAAGTTTGTATGTAAAAGATATGATAAAGCAAACAAACTTTTCATTCCATTCATTCCAACACCGCATACTGTACGAAGTTTCAGGGGAAAGGAATACAATGTGAGGAACGATGAAACCGGCCAGGAACATAGAAGGAACATAAAACACTTTAAAAGAGTAGAAGGAAAATGGAAAATCTTACAGCCCGAAAAGCAAATAAAAGACTCCGATGATGAAAATAACACGAATACTAATTGTAAAGCGTAACAAAACATATTTATCATAGTAAGTTTTGTTAGGATTATAAATTATAGTTAAATTTGTTATTGTAAAATATTCATTGTTCATTTGTTATGATTGTTAAGACCTTCAACTGAATTCTGTTAAAAGGGAAGAGGTGTGACGTATAATAAAGCACAGGTTGCGCCGCGCGGTCACGCGGGGCGGAGGGGCATTGCCCGGCCAGCCGCCGACCCGAGCGGACGCGTGCGCACAACTTGGTAAAGTGACTTGAGTGTATTTTATTTAACATCCAAATCGAGTACACCACACACCCTACAAAATAATTTGTTACCATTTACGCTTTTACATCTTATATTAATCAAAAACCAAATTTTGAAGTGTTTACTCACAAATAATCATGTTATTTGATATAGTTGTACCTATCTATCTCTAAAATCGTCAATCGTTGAAAGAAGACAAAGAACAATTAACTTAAAAAAAAGTTAAAACCGACTTCAAAACCAAAATACACTAAAAAGTCTCAAATAAACTCTTGACCCTTGAGAGGAAAGGTAGCCATTTTAGGCGTTTTTTTTTTTTTTTTGGAGTCGGTACTCTGACAGTCTTATTAATAAAAATCGACTATTCCCAACTTAATCCAATATTACGCTTGGACTAGTTAGTCACAGAGTAACAGAGTATTAACATGGTATTAATATTGTTATTAATAAACATGGAGTAACTTTGGACTAACAATACTATCCTTACACCGAGATTAACGCAATTGTTATGGCAACCCAGTCAGTTTAAAAGTAAAAAGAGTGAGTTACTGAATGAATGAGGAACGAAACTGAGGCTGTCTGTCAAATTGACATTTGATAAAATCCGTTCGTTGATCCAAATTCTCGTGTGTTTATTTTCGGTGATAAACAGTTTTCTTCGATTTTCTCTACAAGTACAAATAAAAGTTACTTTACCGTATAGTGATTCTCCACACTTGTGAAAAATGAGCCAAAAACGCAACCGTTCCATTAACTGGGACGAAGATGAAAAGGTTGTATTCATGTAGATTATATACACGCTGTGTGCGTGGTATTATTTGATTCGTTTGATGATTTATTTTTTCATAATATTGAATTTGCAGCAATTATTACGGTCTGTACTTATGGATTACTCACAAATCATTGAGAACAAATCTTAAGATACAAACACCAACAAAATAAAGTTAAAAGCTTGGGAAAAGTCCACAAAAAGTAAGTATCTACTAAAAAATAACTTGGACCTGTTCGAAAGTATTAATATTTTATTTCAAAAGTTTATTTTAAATTACTGCAAGAAGTAAGTACACCAGTGATGAAAAGACACATGAATCCAGTAAAGAGGGTACTTACTTATTCAAAATTAACTTATTATTCAACTACTAGTATGTACTAGTACATATTTGAAATGATTTAATGGACTTAATAAAATTATTTATGCTTTATTGTTATAATAAAATTGTAAATTTTTAATTTCTTACAGGTGCCTAAATATTATTAAGCAATACTGGGGGCAGTGGTTTGCAGTCCAAGGTATAATATATACATATTCTACTGCTATTTATTCTATTAAACTAACAAATACTTTTAAATGTTTGTTTTATTTACAGGACACAGATTATGTAACCAGCATGTTAAGCTACAGTAAAATGTTAAAAGATGATGAACACTTGAGACAAATGGAATTTGCCGATGCAGAACATGGTATAAACATGGAGATATTAAAGGAAAAATTTAAAATGGCAGTTCTTAAAAGAGAAATATTTGAATTAAGAAAGGAACGCGAATTGTTAAAAAAGAGCTAACTTAATTTTGTTAAATAAAATTGTTTGTAATAAAAAAGTTTTTATTTAATAATGTGTAAAATCGTTAGAATACAACACAGATGCAGTGAATTATATCTAAAAAAAATTCATTAATAAACATAGCTCGTGCAGAATTGCCTCTTACGGATTTGTTTATAGGCATAATCACTGGCACTTCATTTCTGTTATCACTTTGCTTTCCCACTAAAAAGTCTTGTTTTTTCATTGCAATATTATGCAACACTGCTAGTGCAACAATATACAGCTTTGTGTTTTCTTGAATCTGTTGACATAAAGGAGTTTGATGATAAGAACTTTTAAACATTTGATTATGAACATTATATCAATAAACATGAAATTAAAAATATATTTAGGTAGGTACCTACCTCTCTACGGGCCCATGTTATAATAGCAGTCAATACTTTGATGTGAGGTAGTATGAACCTCCTCTCGCATTGCCAGCCAGGTTATCTTTCAATATCAATAACAAAGACAGCAGTACTTTTGGAAAATCTGTACTTAGATTTGAATTCAATTTCTTGAAGTTTTTCTAATGGGTTAATACGTATTTTGTAGAGCTTTACACGTCTTATTGATGGCATTAGGGCTTCAACTTCATTAATTTCATCAATGACTCAAATCTTCAATAAATTAGAAAAAACAACACGCACGACACTAACAAACGCTCTGAAGGTTATGTATGAGTCGACGAACAAAACAACTATCAACTACACTAGTCAGACTTTAAACTAGGTAGTGACCAGGATTAACTTTTACTCCGAGATTAGATTCGGAATAGCTTAGTCCCTCCTTATGCCGTGTTTATTAATACAGTATTTCATTACTCTTAACTTAAGCGTTGGAATAAAGTTATTCTTTCTCTAGTCTACGTTTATTAATAAGACTGTGATAGTTTATGCTTGCTGGTCAAAGTGATGGCACGGACTCCAAACAGATTGTTTTCCTAAAATGTTTTCCTTTCCTTTCAATGGTCAATAGTTTTATTTTTAGTGAATACAGGAGAGGGGGGGGGGAGTTGCACCTAATGACTTTGTTCTTTAAGAAGCTAAAAAAGGAGTTCCACCATCAGCTCGGCTCCACGAGATGTTGACTATCAGACGTAACAACACGTCAACATTAAGATTCTAGTAAAAAAAATATATGTACCTTAAAAAATTGAGGGATTATCTCGATTACACCAAGATTCCATTATCAGGTCCTGAATTGGCAAAAATGGGACCAACTAGAAGGTATACCCTCTAGGTGGGCGAAATTTTTTTTCCAATCGGTCGATAAATGACTAAGGTATGACGTAACATAGATAAAAAAAAAACATACAGTCGAATTGATAACCTCCTCCTTTTTTGAAGTCGGTTACCTAAAGATCGATCTTAAATTGGGCATCTGTGGTGTAGCACATTACATTCACCAGATATTTATAAGCAGGTTCACGTCAATCTCTCTCGTTTCACTTCCTACGCTAAGCACACAAAGTAGGTAACGTTACGGATTTGGAATATTCCGAAGAATACCTTCGTACCTTACGGATGAACGAATACAGAATAACGGGAAATGTTTTCATAAAAAGTTGCACGCAATGACCCGAAAAATTCGGGCTATGAGTACCTTCCTAATCTCCGAGTTTCGATTACCTCTTGACTTTTTGAAATATCCTTAAATAAACGATATGAAGAAATATGCGGCAATATGAGAATAATTTTTGCGCTTCATAAGGCAATTTACGAAATCCGCTTACGTTTGATGTTGGTTTTACTTAATGGCTCTATACACATGTGAAAGAAGATAAGTGTATGCCTACTTAGGAAACGCTATGAATTGCTTTCGTTGGACACAAATTGTATTTATGTAGAACGATAAAATACTAGAAACGACGAAGCGCGAATTTAATGTTTGCTCAATTCACTATAATTTGAATAACTCGTTTGAATATGGCGTGTGGTTATCGTTTGAAATCTCATTAAAAATTAATGGAAATCACGCTAAATATGGACGATTAGTATCCACATGATTCAGTTATCTTTTTTGAATCACTACCGTGTGGTAGGTAATATATTATTTTCATGAGAAAATTGGCCATAATGATGTAATAAAGTAGCTACGAACTACGAGCACTAGTACTAGAGACTACAAGCAACATTTAGTGTCTACGAATTAAATGTATCTAAGAAAACGTATATGTACATGCATCCTTGGATCAGACGCGCTATCTTACCAAATCCCGCGTAAAAAAAGATGATGTGATGGATGTAAGTATTGATATATTAAAACCTATTTGAAAAATTGCCTATAATTAAAATTTTAAATCATTGTATCAAAATAGGTACAAAAAAATTCGGTTATGAAATTTTTTAAACAAATTGATAAATCGTAAATAAAGTGGAATGCGTGGTTAAAATTATGAAATCATACATTTCGTATATTTTAAAACACAATATAAATATTAGAAGAGCACAAAAAAAGAAAACTAAGGAAAATAGTACCATACAGTAAATGCTGAATGTACAACAATGCAAAAATACTACATACTCAAACATACCATAGAAATGTTTATTGGTTAGAATCAGTAAATTTGCGAGCTGTTCATTGAATAACGGTAACCTAATTACGGAACGTTGATGAAGATTAATAAAATTATTTATTTTAACTAGCGACTACTATTCCATACAAAACTGTTTAACAATTTGGTCCATATAACTTCTTACAATCTTCTTCGCGGCATTGCAGATGCCCTTTCGAGGAGCTGGCCGTCTACGGGGTCTGTTCGTTAAAGTTGCCACTAGAAAAAAAGTAATTGATCAGATAGATAAACTGTAATTTACTGCAGATGCTTTATATCGGCCGGAGGGGATTACGGCAGAAAATACGTCTGTTTGATAGGGATGGGCGAAGCGTGATAAAATGGTGACTCATTATAACAGGTACACAGTTAATATAAATATTAAATGCGAAATTTTACTGCGCCTTTGCATAAATACTGCTATTTTTAGTACAATTTAACATGTAGATACCAACATATATGATTACCTACCTATTTTAATAGAACTTCTATTAATGGTAGCACAAAGCCCTAATGACAATTGACTTTTTGATATCTAGATTGTATATTACTTATCAAAATCAAAAGAATGACTAGTTAGTTTAAATGTGATCATCTAACATTACATTAAGCTTATTTAATACTTAGTTTTACAGCCTTCGGTTTGAGTCCTTTTAAGCCATTCGTTTAGTTTTAAACTGTTGCCAGTTAATAAAGGTACTCGTAAAATAGATCACTGAACGCGCATCACTTCCGAATGGCTGAACTTAATAGCTTAATTTCTTTTTTGTTTTGTTCATGGTTTTGCCAACTATGTAATGTTGATATGTAAAAGAAGGGTGAAATATAGAACATGATCCTTTACTTGCACGGATAAATTTGCAGGTTACCAATTGTGAATATTTATTGTAAGACGTCTTTTAAGAATTGAGAAATGTATGCATATATGTACTGAGAGGTATTTGACTAAGATAATATTTTTTTTTCGTATTACATCTCAATACAGACATGTATACATATTTAGCTCTAAATTAGTATTTTTCTCTATTATTTCGGTTCGTTTACTTTATGTGTACGCATGCTAGTTTTAACTTAATGAGACAGCAAAGTGAGACGCGTAAAAACGGTTTATTTAGTTATTGAGATATTATTTAAGTATTCATTTTGCGCACCCCTAGTCCCTACTATAGCGGGTCTTGAGTGTGCAAAGACACCGGTCCTCGAGCCCAGAGCCAATCTGAAGGAATGACTGAGGTTTGAGTTATTACCCCTTTGTACTGCGCTCAATTAGGAGATAGCTTTGTGGATTACAACTAGCTAGATTGTTCCAGATAAGTGTATAAATTGATTGAAACACTGGAACTTTAGTACCTAGAGAAAAACTTGTCTTCTTTCGATTCTGGCTGAGACTATGTGATATTCTGACGTAGTTGCTTCAGTTACAGCCTATTTAATAATATCCTATATAAGGAACCAGTACCGTTATTTGACCATTACTACATGTGAAATTGTGTGAAACAGCCCAAAACATAGGAAGGTATATTAAGAGCGACAAATATCACACTATTCTGTTGTTGTAAGTGATCATGGAAAGATACGCAATATGCATAAAAAATATCGAGCCTAATTTTAATAATTAAAGGACCTGCAAATTAAAAGGACAAAGCAGTTCTATAGGCTGATAAGTTGAACGGACTTACGAAATAATTAGTGCAATGGATTAGCAATCGGAACTGAACGACTCCCAGCGATTGCAATATTGAGACTCCTTTGACTCGCGCTGTAGAGCTAAGACCCCTTACACACTGCGACTTTTAGCATCGAGGCAGTCGCGCGACTGCATTGATGCTTACGCGCGTTAGTATCCATGCAGTCGCGCGTTTCGAAAACGCGCTTCAGCATCGCGACTTACGCAATGATAAAATGTAATTTAGCATCGATGCAGTCGTGCGTTAGCATCGATGCAGAAGAGCAACTACATCGATGCTAACGCGCGTTAGTATCGATGCAGTCGCCAAAATTCAGTACATTATTTGACAATTTACTGCGGATCTGCTTTCTGCATCGCGACTGCATCGTTGCTAAAAGTCGCAGTGTGTGAAATGCCAACTTGAATTGAAAGTAAGCAATGGACCAAATATATAATATAGCGTTCAAAAGAGTTTTTGCTCACGTAAAAACAACGAACACAAAACCTATTTGTCATTTGTGGCTTGAGCAGAAGATAGCAGCGTAATCATCAATATAATAATATTAATAGGCCCCCATGCCGATGTCGACTACGGTGGCCGGTCAAACAACTGACTGCGCAGGACATACGTTCAATCTATTCCTTTCTCATAGCCCGAAGCGACAGCACTGTGATACGACCGGAGAGAGATCAGATTCAGGACCAACGGCTTTACGTGCCTTCCGAGGCACAGGGGTAAAACACCGCCAACTAGCCAGCCTACCATGGAATTTCTGATTTGAAAACCCAGAAAGGTACATATTATTGGGGATTGAACCCAGGCCGGCGGACGGCGGACCACTGCATCATCGAGGCACTCATCGAAATTAACTTAATTATCAATGATGAAGATGACCATAACTTACTTGAAGAAGTTTTGATGTTATTAAACGTATTCCCTTGTTCCAGACGAGTGCAATAGGAAAAAAGTACCTACCCCTTTAAAAGATATGAATCAAACTTTTTATCTTGCTGAGGTACCTATCTGTGTCACCTAAAATATCTCAAAAAACTCTCTGATCTGTTGGGTTTTCTCCACCTAAATTAACTTTGTGGCGAGCAACATCTTTATAAAAACATTTCCATTGAAAGCTTCAAGGAAAAAAATATGTATCCCAATCGCAGCACAGCTGAGTTATTTAAAAACAAACAGAAAAAAGATAGATGATATGAAACACAGGTATGGATGAGTATTAAAAGTGTCTAAATAATGAGTATACTTACGTCGGCCCATAATCACACACGAAAAGTGTTGTCACATAGTCGTTGTCTCTCTTTTGTGAGATACCACAGCCCAGCCTGGTCGACCCTGCCCACACCATCTAAAATATATCAAAATCTTTTTAAAATTGAGAAACAAATTCTTTGAAATTCTGTGGGAAAAAGGTGGGACCTTGAACAAAATTTTCAATTCGCCTACGTTTGAAACGCGAATTTGAAAGTTTCAACGAATAATTGAATTTGCTTGTTGGTTTAAATTTATACTCATAAAATTTCGCGGAAAGGCTTCGATCGTCCTCAATATTACTCTCGCTTGACAGTATCATCTTCTTACTAAGTTTTTTTAATATTACTTAACGTGGAATTTTCTTGACGACCCGTCTGGTGTAGTGGTCGAGAAATCGCCTACTACGCAGCGGGTGCGGGTTCGATCCCCGCACAATACAAACATTTGTGTGCATGAACATGTCTGTTTGTATTGGTCTGGGTGTTTTCTATGTATATCATGTATGTATTTACAAAAAAAAAAGTATATAAGTATTATATCCGTTGTCTGGCACCCATAACACAAGCTTTGAGTAGCTTACTTTGGGGCTAGATGGCGATGTGTGGGAATGTCCAAAGGATATTATTATTATTATTATTCTTAAGCAATTCTAAGCGAGCACAGGTAATCGTGTTTCAAATGAAGGCTAAAGTAATGTTATGTTATCCATCCCATGTATTTCTGGCAGCCATCTGATTAAATCAGTTATTCAATATGACGCCTAGGCAGTTCATGCATCGCTTGGTCCAGTTTTATGCGTCATATCTACTTACCTGTGTATGTATAGTGCCCAACTGCTTGAGCAATGTCCAGTGAGTATGGTTAAAAGCTATAGTTCATAAACTCGCTGAACCTGCTTTTCACAGCCTCTTCAATATTCGGGGTCACTGGGCCGAAAAGTGAGTAAATGCTTGAATAGTATACATTCTCTCCTATTTGGTCCCAACGGTTTGAAACTGCAAATGAGATTTCGACTGTTTAACATGACATTCGTAAAAATAAAATAATATTTTTTACATTCAAACATGTTATTTTGTAAACTCTTGCATTCCCCTGTGACCTTATGCTGAAAAATATTGGATTTCCCATGTACTTTTCCCTGTGACTCTGCACAGTCAATACATGTCTATATTTAAATTTATCAAAATCGGTTCAGCTGCTTCAGTGTGAGGATAAAACATACAAACTTTCGAACGTGTAATTTTAACAATGAAGTCACCGTAGTAACAGTGAAATGCACAATACTCGAACATTTGTTCAGCACAGTCAGTTTTTAGAAGGTAATTTTTGGACTGTGTTATGAAAAGAACAACTTTAGTATTACAACCTATCCCTAACCCATTGCGTCAAAGCATCTCCATAACCATAACCAAAAGCGTTTCAAGATACGTGAACATCACTCACGCACGGTCCTGTCGGGGTTGTGGCCAAACAAGCCATGGTCGGCCCAATAAGCGGCCTTTTCCGCTAGCTCCTCGTCCCAAATCTGAAATGGTCGTGAAAATATGAATACTGAATTAAATATTAAACGCGAATCTATTTTTCTTGTGTTTTCTTTGATTTTACTTTTTTCCTATTTCAAGGACGTGCAGTCGACGTTTCTCACGTCTAATCACCTTAAAAGACAAAATTGCGTCGGCTTTTGTTTGAAGTGAGGCCCGTTTTGCGTCGTGTGCAAGCGATTTTCGTTTAAAAGTGGTTAGGTGCCAGAGACCTTGACCGTATATTATAAAGTGATTATAAGTGTAAAGTATTAAAATAAGATTCAACTATTAAAAATATTCACTTAACACTTTTCGGCGCGGTGAACGGCTATAGCCGTAAAACAATAAAAATTCTATTGTGTCTGGGATATCGCCCCGGAAAGAGTTAAAAATGTAACCTTCCTTCTGGCGCAGTCGGGTAACAAGCTGTACAGAGGGCTGGTTTTACGATGGAAACATACACACCCACGAATAATTCAAATATGCAAAGTAATTTCGTATGAAATATCACTCACACGCTGACCAGAACTTATTTGGACATGGTGTGAGCTAAGGAGTTAATAGCAACAAAAAAAAACCTTACAATAGCATGCATATCAGCAGCAGCGGGTTGGCGCGGTATGTGACCCAGGGCCGCGTCTTGCCGATGCAGATTGTGCCCGTCCACGAACTGCCTGATCTGCTGGCAGGACAACTGCACTCCTGGAATAAACCTCATGATCACCGAAATGTGTACGAACCTGTCTATTTCTATCTCCTTCTTTTTTCTAATCTATAGTCATATGATAAAGCTCAAGAGTTTGTTTGCTTGTTTGCACGTGCTAATCTCAGGAACTACTAAACCGATCTGAAAAAATATTTTTGTGTTGGATAGCTTATTTATCAAGGAAGGCTTTCGGTTATTAAATATCACGCTGCTACGCGAGGCGAGGGAGCAAACTCAAATCGCACGGGCGCAGTACGGGGGACTGCTAGTGCCTCCGAGAAAGTTGAAGCATTTATTATAACTCGAGCACGGATGGAACGTTTTTCATGATATTTTATTTCGTTGGCGTATAGGACACTTGGGGGAACGAAGTTCGCCGAGATCGCTTAGTTAAAATAAAGTACTTTTATGTTGTAGGTACTTACTATTTTAGTTTCAAGTAACAAAAACTCCGTAAAAATCTAACGCACTACGTACGTACACGTATATTCATGCTAGTGTTTTTGCATTCCTAGTGACTTTATGTTCTTCCACTATTAAAACATTATAAAAAACACCTACCTAAGGCCTCATTTACGGTGACGCGGCGCGTCGCGTGTTGCATTGGGCGGTGCGGCCCGCACTAAATTCAAGCATATGGCGTTATATGAGTGCGTTTACGGAAAAGCGATTTTTTACACGCGTTTGTTTGAGTTTGAGCGTTTTGTGCGGCTGAGCCCTTGGATGGCATTGACGCGTCTCACGCGGCGTTTATCGCGGCGGCGCACGCAGCGGCAATTCTCGATTAAGCGATGGCCGTGGCGGAACCTTCTTGCCAGTTGTTGGTGTTACACTATGGAGAGAGTACAGTCGTCAAGCCCAGAGAGCGAGTGGACTGTAATTTAAATTTATCACTAGGCACTCACTGTTCCCCAGTAAAACACTGCACTTATACTGACACACATTAATTTATTAATACTTTTACTATTTTCACAATTCACTGGTAATTACTGGTACTTCACTTTTCACTAGTAGCTGTATTCACTATTAAACCGTAGGAAGGAATGAACGTACTGCATACAAATTCGGCTCTATTCTTGTATGATTTTCTGCGTTCAATTAGCGACTAAAGCGATCCATTATTATCTCTAATTATTGAGCACGAAGTTTGCACACGGCACTACTATGTTCATTTCTTTCTTACATATGTTGCTATCCTATTTAATTTTTCTTAACAATTTTCGTATTCGTTCTTACTTATACATTTTTCTCTTTCTTTAAATCTAGTAGAAAATTAGTAAATAAACGACAATATCAAAGCTTAATGAAATCATATGAAACTTCTTTTGGTCTTGTGGCTGTCGTTAACATTCTCCCCCCGGCGAAGGTGTACCGTAGCCTCCTCCGGTAGACAGCCTCTCGTTGGTGCAGCGCGTCCCTTCCCTCTGGTCCGGGGAAGGTGCGGATGTAGGTATCACGATGGTCTTAGAGGTGGGTCTTTTGAAGGTCCCACCTTTGGTTAGCACATCTACAATGCGCGTGACACCGTCAGGTCCTGGAAAGGTCCTGGTGATAGTGCCTCTCGGCCACATGTTCCGTGGTAGTTGTGGATCAGCGATGATGACCAGATCGCCTGTTCTGACGGCAACCTGGCGTTCGTGACGGTCAAGGCGTGGCACCAGTGTGGGTAGGTACTCGCGCATCCACCGCTGCCAGAAGCTGTCCGCAAGTGCCATTGCTGCTCTCCAAGCCCGCCGGTCCGCTTCTTCGCAGGCTCCGGTGTGTGGTAGTCCGGTTGATGATCCCAGAAGAAAGTGGTTGGGCGTCAGCGCTTCTGGGTCTTCTGGATCCACGGAGACATGGGTCAATGGTCTTGAGTTGATCGAGTATTCAGCTTCGGTCAGCAGAGTGGTCAGGGTCTCTTCTTTCGGCGCTTTCTCCTTTAACGTCGCGGTAAGCGCGTTCTTGACCGAGCGCACTAGCCTTTCCCATGCGCCTCCCTGGTTCGGAGCTCCTGGGGCTATGAATTTCCACTCGGTGTCGTAGTTCATCGCCAGTCTTGATAGTTCTGGTAGCCATTCGGCATAAGCTTTCTTTAGTTCTATGTCTGCGCCTCTGAAGTTTGTTCCATTATCGCTGTACAGCGTCTTGGGCCATCCTCTTCTGGCAGCCATTCTTCTGAGAGCCATGATAGCAGAGTCAGTGCTTAAGGAAGCGACTGACTCTAAATGGATGGCTCTTGTTGTCAGGCAGGTGAAAAGAGCACACCATCTTTTTTCTCGTCGTCTGCCTATCGTCACTGTGATGGGGCTGAAGTAGTCTACTCCGCAAAAGCTGAACGGTCTGTGGTATGACTGCAGGCGTTCAATCGGTAGATCTCCGATTGGTGGGTTTCTTGGCTTCGTCTTTCTTAGTTGACACATCTGGCAGTCGGCGGCTACTTTCTTCACTGTAGGCCGCAATCGTGTCACCCAGAACTTTTGTCGAACGTCGTTGACTATCCTCTCGGTGTTCGCATGGCCAGCTCTTCGGTGTTCTCGCCCGATGAGTAGTCTTGTGAATGGATGGCGCCCATCCAGCAGTATGGGTCGCTTTGCTGTATCAGGTACCGCTGCCTTGTTCGCGCGCCCATTGAGCTTTAGGAGTCCATCTTCCCATAGCAGGTCAAAGCGATGAAGAGGGCTTGATCGGGGCACGATGATGCCTGTGCTTCTTCGTGCAGTCTATTTCGTGAGGAAACGAGTCTTGCTGTGTTCGTCGCAGCCAGAGATTCGTTGCCTTCTTGATGTGTTCAAGGCTGAGCGTAGTCTTCTGTTTGCGGCAAAGATCTACGAACTGTAATATTCTTGCCGTGGCTCCAATCAACCGATCGTATGAGGAGAATCGGCTGATGTCAGGCAGTGCTGCATCTTCTTTTTTCCGTTCTTCAGTGATGACATGTAGTAGTTCCGTGGTGATGTCATCGTTGCTATCTTCTTGGCGTGGCCAGTCACGTTTAGGCTTCTCCAAAAATGACGACATTCCAAACCATGGATCATCTTCGGACGTTGGCACGTAGCCTGTTCGCGTTGCTACGTCAGCTATGTTCTGGTGAGTCGGCACCCACCGCCAGTCTGCTGGCTTCGTTTCTTCTGTGATCTCGCCGAGCCGATGTGCTACAAAGGGCGTGTAGCGTCGACTCCCGTTCCTCAGCCAATGTAAGACTGTTTGCGAGTCACTCCAGTAGACCGTGTCATCGATGCGAAGTCTGTGTTCTTGTTTGATGGCCTTCGCTAACCTCGTTCCAATTAATGCTGCTTGTAGCTCTAGCCTGGGAATGGTTTGTGCTTTGAGCGGGGTGACCTTCGCGCGTGCTGCCACCAGCACAACTTCCACTTCCTTGGTGCTGTAGGTGAGCCTCCAGTATGCAGCCGTTGCGTATGCTTCTTCGCTTGCATCACAGAAGATGTGCAATTCTCGACGTTGCACTTCTCTCCCCCCGTTGTAGCTTCGGGGAAGCTGCAGCTTCTTGATGTTTTTTAAGTTTGCGATCCAACCGTCGAATTCGTTGGCGATCTCTTCAGGAATCGGTTCGTCCCATCCAGTCTTGAGGCGCCATAATTTCTGAAGAGTGATCTTCGCTGCAATGGTGTCCCAGCGGGTTGTAAATGCTCATTACCGTTGACAGGGCTTCTCGTTTCGTGGGGGCTCGTTCTCTTGACTTCACGGCTTCTGAGACTCGAATCAGCGAAGTGTTGAAGCTCAGCTTGTCGGTCTTCGGGTTCCATAGAAGTCCCAAGGTCTTCTCTTGTCCTCCTAGTGGTGTTGTTCCCACTTTTGCTCGTCTGTCCTTTGGTGTGACCTCTAGCAGCTCCTCGTTGTTGCTGCTCCAACCTCGAAGATGGAAATCGGCTTTCTTGTGTACCTCGTCGACTTGCACGATGATTCGTTTGGCGCTCTCCAGGTCGTTGAAGCTATCCACGTAGTCATCCATGTAGTGGGCTTCCATGATCGGTAGAACGGCTTCAGGGTGTGTCTTCGCGTGCTGAAGTGCGTTCTTGTTCCGGACGCTGTGTGCCAGGAACGGAGAGCTTGATGCGCCAAATATCATTGAAGTCATCTTCATCTTTACTGGTTTGTCTGTTGATTGTTCCCTCCATAGGAACATCTGCGCAGGTTGATCTTCCTTTTTTATCTTCACACGCAGAAACATTTCTTCTATGTCTGCTGTTATCGCGTAGGCGCCTTCTCGGAACCGGAACAGTATGGTCTGCAAAGACTGCAGAAGGTCCGGCCCCTCCAGCAGGCAATCATTCAGGCAGACTCCGTTCGCCTTGGCTGCTGCGTCGAAGACAAGCCTGATCTTTCCTGGCTTGTTCGGGTTCTTCACTGCGAAGTGTGGTAAGTACCACGCTACTGAACTGTCTTCTTCTTCGCCACTACACTGCTCGGCGTATCTCTTCTTTAGCAGGTTCTCCACTTGCTCGTGGTACTGCTTCTTCTCTTCGGGACGACATTCTAAGCTGGACTCAAGTGTCTTCAGCCTCTTCAAGGCAGCGTTGTAGCTGTTTGGTAGCTTCATGCCTTCGCTCTTCCACGGTAGACTTACTTCGAATCTTCCGTCTTTGTTCACCGCGGTTTCTTCGAAGATCTTCATGGCTCGTAGGTCATCTTCTTTCGTGAATTCATTCTTCATAGATATCCCTAGCGAGTCGACGCGAAAGTGATGTTCGACCAGATCTTCGATCTTCTCATCTAGTTTGATGTGCAAGATCTTCTCTGTATCTTGACAGCTTCTAGGTACTCTTCCGTGGATCACCCATCCTAGTAAGGTCTTGGAGGCTGCCGGCTGATACGGCTTGACCGCTCGCAGCTCCCTCGTGATGATCAACGGCCAGTTGTCAGTTCCTATGAGGACTCGTGGCTTGGCGTTCTGGTAGGCTAGGCTTGAGATATCCAGTCCTCGCAGGTGTTCCAGCTGTAGTGCCTCCTTTGGCAACGACTGCGTCGATAGGTCCAGACCTGCCATCGTTCGGAATGTGATGACAGAGCTGTGTCCGCTGACGTCATCTCCCATGATCTTGACGCGGACGGTTCTGCTGTTCATGCTCTTGACTTCTTTGTCTATGCTTCTTAGTTTTAGACAAGTACTGGGTCCGCTAGCTCCAACTTCGTTCGCGAGGTCTTCGTCGATTAGAGAGATCGTGGCCCCTTCATCAAAAAGCGCGTATGTTCGCTGCGCCCCCCGCTGGCCGCTGATGATGATCGGACATATCTTCAGCTTCACGTCACTCCCTCCAGGTGTAGCTGTGGCCATTGCGACCTCTGCTTGGTTCGTAGTCACCTGTTCGACTTCCTCTTTGGCCGGGACTTCAGCATGTAGGGTGGCGTGGTGAGGACGTTTGCAGCCCTTTACGCCGCAGAGCTTCTGTTTACAGTTCATTCTTCTGTGCCTGCTGTTGATGCACCGGAAACAGAGTTTTGCGTTCTTCACTGCCTCCCACCGCTCCGACACCGACAGCTCCTTGTACTTCGGGCACGCAGGTAGCTTGTGTTCACTGTTGCACACTATGCAGACGCTGGCTTCGGGCTTCTGATTATCTTCTGGCCTGCCGCTCGTCTCCGTTACAGTGAATACTTTTCTCTTTTGTTCGATCTTCGTGTTCTTGATCGGGACGTCTTTTCTAGCACCACTGTAACTGTGTTTTAATGCACGGTCAGCTTGCTGCATTAAAAATTCGGAAAGCCTTACGATTTGAGTCGTATTTCTCGGCTGCTCCTCGGCGAAGTCACACCACCTTGACTTGATGTGTGGGCTCAGCTTCTCTAATACTTCACGCACTAGCAATGGGTTATACAGATATGCTGGATCCACGTTGCCAAGAGTTGCCACGATGTTCTGGACTTTGATGGCGAAGAAATTTAATTCACTTGCAGTACTTCCCATCTTGGGCAGCTTCTTAAGTTCTTCGTATGCCATATCTATGATCATCTCTGGGCGTCCAAAGCATTGCTGTAACGTCTTCATTACTCGATCTGGGTGCGTTGCGCTGCTAAGTAGTGGCGTTACCACTTCCTTTGCTTCACCTCTGAGAGCGTTGCGTAGTCGGGCCAAGTTTTCATATGGAGTGAACTTATACAGCCTTGTTGATTCCTCCATTGCAGTAGCGAAGTGTATCCACTCCAGTGGTGATCCGGAGAACAGCGGTAGATCCGTAACTTGCCGCGGTGGTGGTCGCGACGCCATCATCTGTGACAGCGTGTCTGCCAGCTGTTCAATACCTCGTCCCTTCGGGGTTGACGATCTCTTCCTTTCTGCGCGTGGTCTGGGTTGGACCGGTCCCGGCGTCCAAAATCTTGCCCTTCGGGTCACAGGCGTCTCTTCGTTGCTGGGTTCCGGTGGAGCCTCCAGGCGCTCCCCCCGTTCGGCATCCACGTTTGGCGCAGACTTGTCCAGCCACTCGTTTACTTTTTCTATTTCTTGCATCTGTTCCTGGTCACTGTCGTCATCCAACTCTGCTAGGTCTGCCGTGAGCTTCTTCTTTACCATCTCGGCCTCAAGCTCAAGCTCCTTGCGTCTGATGGCTGCGAGCCGCTCCTCTGCCTCGAACCGTAGCCGTGCTACAGCGCTAGCAGTGGATCTGGTGGAGCGTGCTCTGGCGTGCTGCGTCCTGCTCGTTGCGGCGGTCTCGACATGTCCCATGTTCACGTCGAACGCTGAGTGCGTACCCAACACAGCGGCGCCACGTTCGTTAGGCTGGGCGGCCGTATGCTGTTCCGCTTCCAAGCGGCTCCTCGTCGACGGGGACGGCGACCGGGGCGGTTCCGGTAACACACGTTCGGAACGTTCGGCCATGACTTGGCTTCGCGTATACACCATTTAAACACTTATCAGAGTCAATTAGCAGAGTCAAATGTCTATTTACAAATCACAATTAACACAGACAGAGTTCATCCACAGTTCAGGAATCAAAGTTCAGATCAGATGCACTTAACACGAAATAACACAGTAATCACTTGTAGAAATAATAAAAGTACTTACAATTTATAGTCCAAAATAAGTGTGTCCATATTGCACTAAGTCATAAACACTAATTTCACAGCACAGAGTCCACTGGTGCGTACTTTCGATCCGTCTCCGATAGGACCAACGATGTTGGTGTTACACTATGGAGAGAGTACAGTCGTCAAGCCCAGAGAGCGAGTGGACTGTAATTTAAATTTATCACTAGGCACTGACTGTTCCCCAGTAAAACACTGCACTTATACTGACACACATTAATTTATTAATACTTTTACTATTTTCACAATTCACTGGTAATTACTGGTACTTCACTTTTCACTAGTAGCTGTATTCACTATTAAACCGTAGGAAGGAATGAACGTACTGCATACAAATTCGGCTCTATTCTTGTATGATTTTCTGCGTTCAATTAGCGACTAAAGCGATCCATTATTATCTCTAATTATTGAGCACGAAGTTTGCACACGGCACTACTATGTTCATTTCTTTCTTACATATGTTGCTATCCTATTTAATTTTTCTTAACAATTTTCGTATTCGTTCTTACTTATACATTTTTCTCTTTCTTTAAATCTAGTAGAAAATTAGTAAATAAACGACAATATCAAAGCTTAATGAAATCATATGAAACTTCTTTTGGTCTTGTGGCTGTCGTTAACACCAGTCTTTATTTGGAAATTTCACAACTCAGACGTAGTTATCGTCGCAATAGAGTATGATATAATCGACTTTTTTTTAAGTAAATTCTGTATTAAAAAGTGAATTATTTAATATAAAAAGTGACCCAGCGTTTACTGTTTACAGCAGCGCTGTCCGCCGCGTGCGCCGCTACACGCTTGAGGATTTGACGCGGGCACAGCGCCGGGCGCAGCGGCGGGCACCGCCACTCTTGCCGTCTCGCATCTCTATGAAAACCATCGTATATATTCATATGTTTGTATTTACGCGTGCGGTGATGCGTAAACATAAAAAAACGTTTGACGCGCTGCAAGACGCCACGCCACACAGAACGCGCGACGCGCCGCGTGTTCGTAAATGAAGTTATCCGTTAATCCAAAACGAAGCATAGATCATCATAAATGATAAGCATTGTAAAGCAAAACAAATGTAACAAGTTTTCTTTTCGCGAGCGTTTAAAGAATACAAAAGGGTTCGTAATTCCGCCCATTAACGCGGCTGTGGAACCCATTCGATGCTAGTCCCAGATCAAAATCACGATGGTAGCACAACGAGGTTTGAAGCAGGTGCCAATCTTGCCGGTGTCTGTGCGGAGCTATTTGTGGATGCAGTAATGTGTTACAGCCTGAGAAAACCAAACAACCTTTATGTAAATCGTACCTATTTCTTGCAGTTTATATGGGATTCCTTGCTCAATGATAACCAAAAATCCCAATGCCTCAAACTGCTTCGCTGAATCGCGGAGGATCGCTTGCACTTGTCGTCCAGTCCCCAGCTACCTAGACATACTAATAGTGCTGAAACCATGTTTTTTGTTTTGCTACCTACTTCAGAAGATTTCATGTAACCTATGTATGCATAGTGCGAAGAAATGATTGCCATGACGGAAAAGTTCTAGATTAGAGACCCTTTGACTAAACACGCAACGTAGGACGTCCACCGACAAGATAGACGGACGACCCTATAAAGATCGCATGGTCACGCTGGAAGCAGACCGCTTGCTATCGGTCGCTCTATGGCAAAACAGGGGAAGGAAACACTAGGATGACCTATATTCTGCAGTGGACGACCTTTGATTGTCAACGATAAATAAGTTTAAATATAAAGTATAAAAGCAATAGTTAACTCATCCCTCTTTAATAGAAAGATATAAATCAATAAAAAAAATATCTTATTAGGTTTATGAATTACAACACATTACGTGTTTCGACTAGTTTCCCTAAGCTACGTGGTGGATGCCACTTACGTCTGCGCGCACGCGAGTGCCTCGCTCGAGCACGAACGTATTTATCTGACGCACTTACTCGTACAAAATCAACTTCGCGGTTTTCAGAATCGCTGCAACGGAATGACTGATTCGAATTCGAATATCGAAGCAATGCTGAATATTTATTATGCTGCTCGTCAAGCTATTAGATTAGAGACTCTTCGAGAGATCTTGTAGTAAGACCTATTATTACTACAAGATCCACTTTTGTTTCGTTGATTGACACCAATCACGACACTTCCCCTTCGTTCGATATCCTCATCTTGCTCGCAACATTACTTCATTGAATAAGCCGAGGCGAAGAATATTTGGCTCAAATTATCAAATTTTTTGAAACGAGTAAAGTTGTTAATGAATTTAGTGATTAAATAAATATATTTTTTGACCCACCTAACAAAGTTTCGTCGTACTTTGTGAGACCATATTTTCTTATAACGTTCTGTTAGAACATTAACATTTTTTGGATATACAGTTAATAGTAATAATATTATAGTAGGGTAGAAGTACCGTTTTTGGCCACCTTTGCACCGTTTGTTGACAGTTGAAATTTGCGTTAATTCATAGAAAATTATAACACTAAAATGATTTATTATTGAATTTTTAACTTTTTACGCCTAATTTATTCAAGATTATGATGGTATTGTTTAAGCAGAATTATTATTATAGTATATTTAGACAAAAATGGCCATAAATGGTGCAGTGGCCACAAACGGTGCTTCTACCCTACCTGTCTTATTGTTAGATTTATATTAGTACATGAAGCTGATGTTGTTATTTAGCATGTTGTATTCATATTATCTGCCTGTTATTTGTACTTTTTTGTTATCATAGAATTAAAAACATGTATTACATGATACAAATATAGGTGGCCTAATAAATAAAATATTAAACATGTAACAAAACAACATAGGGGTTATGTACTTTACAGTTTCACAAGAGATTTGAGACCCTCACAGAAAGTTACAAAGCAAAATAACTCCATGACCCAAATACGTCGACATTCAAACTCGGAAAAAGGACTTGGACAAAAATCGCTGCTTGATCGGAAATAAGACTCGAAAAAAGTTATTAAAGACTTGTCAGACCCTTCGGATATTTTTGAGTATTATTTAAATTTATCTTTTACGGAGGGAAATTGTAAAAAAAGGGCCACGTTATTATTCAACTATGATTTTCGAAGCAGTTACATATACATGCATATACGTATAGGGGAGAGAAGAACATGTTGCATTTTGATCCCAGGTTTATGTTAATTGTTGCCGCAACTCCATTCTAATATTGGCAACACAGGCTGTTACAAACGTCAAATCCCAAAGCGCGTGTTTTGTTGTCAAAGAGAGTTGTAATCTGTCGTCGTATTTGTACCGGTGAAGTAAAAAATATCAATAAAATTGAATCGCCTTTCAAAAATAACGCATAATAGGAGAAACAAACTCATTTGGAGTCGGTGAATGATGTGAGTTTACTACGTAGACTGCTGCTGTCCGTTAAGGTTGACATCAAATGAGTTTTTTCTCTTAGCATTATTTTAGACCTTTAAGTGTTTTTTAAGGCGGTTCAGTTATTATGAAAAAACTTTTTTCGTCTTTTTTAGTTATTTTTATAAGTTACAACGTACTTGATTGAATTAAAATAGTTACTAAAATCTTTAACTCAGTGAAACGAATAGCTAAACTATTCGTTTCACTGAGTTAAAGATTAAATTAAAACCTCATCAAAATCGGTCGAGCCGAAAGCGGGATATTCACGGACAAACATACAGGTCTTAAGGGATTTACAATCACGTGAGTAAAGGTGTCCAACTAATTCTTACTCAAAACAAAAGAATTTATTCCCATTCCTGTGAAAACTTAAATATTAAGTTTTCACAGGAAAAACTTAAGATTATTAAAACTATTTCACACTAAAACTAGTTGAAAATTTGAAACTAAACTTTCTATGTCATTTATGTATTAACTGTGTGTATTATTTTTAAGCAAGCTGTGTCTATCTGTAAATCTATAGAGCAATTTTACTTGTGATTCAGATGATATTTTAATTTAAGAAAACATTATTGTATCTGTAGTTGATAGACCCTGTTCGCTATTCGAACAAAGGGAGGAAATAAAAGCTAAATTAACTTTAAATATTCCTCATTTAATGAGTTAAATCTTATATTTAGGTTACAAGGGACAGTGCTAAGGCGACAGCGACCAAATGTGAAGATTTAACTCATTAAATGAGGAATATTTAAAGTTAATTTAGCTTTTATTTCCTCCCTTTGTTCGAATAGCGAACAAAATTGGCGACCGTGACAGGACAGTGCTTAATTTTGAAGCGATTTTTGGAGTTTTCCAGAACCTTTGTCCCGTGTCGAGGACGAGTAGAGGTCACCACCACGTCACCTGCCTCATTGAGTTCCACCGAGGGTTTCGGACAGAATCCGGCCTTATCCTGTGCTCTGTGTGCTGACGCTTGGGAGTGCACGCTCTGCGACCTACGTGTTCACCGTGAAATTCTCCAAAAAGGCCGTGAAGTCGTTATAAGGGAAGTCGAATCAAGGTCTCATCGACGCGGCAAGAGACTACCTGGGCGCCGATCATCTGACTGCGCGCTGCCACTTCTCCTGTCTGATTGTCAAGTGAGCCCGTTCCTTTACTATCCTTCCTATTTCTGCCAAAATTTGTGTATTCAGGAACTAGCTTTTGAATTTGCTGATATTTAGTGCTAAAAAGGTAGTACCTACATATCGCAATATCTACTTGTGCTTTCTACTTCTTGTGTGGCTTTCTATCGCCTTAGGCTGTATGAACTAGGTGTTTTCTTTGCCCACAAGCCTAACTTAAGCACGCCTATTCACAATTGGCCTAATTTCCCTAAATAATTAGAAATATTTTACGATATACACAATTAATCCGTGCGTTTTTGTCACTTCATGTTTCGTTTTCCAACGCCTTAAGCTAAATCAGCTCAGTGCTTTGTAAAAGCTTATTTCACAACAAGAAGACGTATATATGCTTAAAATTCCCTGATTTAAGAGTCTAATAGCCTTAAATACTTACATTTTATATTTATCAATCCATTTCGTTCACATTTCACCGTTATTCATCACTGAATATTTCACTATATTGCCCATTTTGCACGCACTTATCACATCCAACAGTTGCAACTTTTACGTGCTGTCATATAGCTATTGTCATCACGACTGGTTGCTATTTATTACGAAGTGCATTCCAATCCCTTTATTAATCAATAGGTATCATATGGTGCATTCATTATTTCTTATCTCCCTGCCCCGTGCATTCCAGCTAATCAGCGCTGCCTACCTGTCACCGCGCTCGCACTGCTGCCGGCGGCTACATCGCTGCAAGCGCTTACTTGTGACTGCACCTGCACTTCGAACCGGAACGAACGAGGAGCGTATCGTATGCAATTTTAGTTTATTTTACTATCTTTCGATTTAGTCTTATAGTTCTTTGAGAACAATGCCTGAAACTGATGCTTCGAAGTCTGAAGTGAGCCTTAAAGATTTGTTTGCTAAACGCAGCTCAATCAAGGGGCGCGTAACAAGGTTTAAAAATTATATAGATTCTTTGAGAGAATGTGAAAGCCTTCAGCCGTTAGACTTATTTAAGCTTAAAAGTAAATTGGCCAAGTTCGAAGCATTATTTACAGAGTTTGATGTAGTGCAGGAACAGATAGAAGTGATTAATGTTGCCACTCAGGATGTCGAATTAGGCGCAAGAGACTTAATCGAGCAGGATTTTCATAATTATTTAGCTCAAGCGCAGCAAATAGTTGAAGCGAATAGTGATGATTATAAGTCCACCTCGTCACGACGGTCTAGCGTTCATTGCCCTAATAATGATGATACTGAAGTTCTGGGATTTAAGTTGCCCGTTATTAAGATACCGACGTTCGATGGGGCTTATTTTAAATGGCTAGAATTTCGGGATACGTTTGTTTCGCTTGTTCATGAACGAAATATTAGGGAAGTTCATAAGTTTTATTATTTGAACTCTTATCTCGAAGGGGAAGCGGCGCGAGTCGTTAGTAATTTAGAGGTGACCGATAATAACTATGCAGAGGCCTGGAAGCTTTTATGCAATCGGTACAATAATAAACGCCAGCTGATTAATAATCATTTGAAGTCGTTATTTAGTCTCGAGTCCGTGCGTGAAACCGAAAAATCATTAAGATTTATTATCGATCACGTAACTAAGAATTTGCGTGCTCTTCACACTTTAGGTTTGCCTACTGATAAGTGGGATGTGTTAATTATTTATATTGTCGCGCAAAAATTAGACTCAAAAACCTGTTTTAAATGGGAAGAACATCGTAATTCATTAAGTGAGATACCGAGTCTTGACGATTTCTTTAATTTTTTGAGAACTCGTGCGGACGTTCTGGAAACAGTGAATAATTCTCAGTCGGTTAAAAGGGCATCCTCGTCTAATAACTCTGGTCGGCAAGGGCCACAGACTAGGGTCATGTTGGGTACTTCTACCGAGGGCCTTTCTCAGTCCGCGCAGCCGTCTTCAACGCCGTCGAGATCTTGTTATGTGTGTCAGAGTTCGCATCGCGTTTTTGAATGCCCTGTTTTCAAGGCTAAGTCCATTGACGACAAAATATCTGCTGTCCAGTCCTTAAAATTGTGCCACGTTTGTTTACGGCAAGGTCACAAGCCACAGCGGTGCAAATTATCGGGTGGATGTAAAATATGCAAGCAACGCCATAACACATTACTTCACGAGCATTTGTTTAAGGGGGATAGTCTGTCTTCGCCACATATTTGTTCGCTATTCGAACAAAGGGAGGAAATAAAAGCTAATTGAACTTCAAATATTCCTCATTTAATGAGTTAAATCTTATATTTAGGTTACAAGGGACAGTGCTAAGGCGACAGCGACCAAATGTGAAGTGAAACATAGAGAATACAATTTTTGACTACTGTACTAATGGAAGCAAACAATTTAGACCTTATGTGAATTAAATTAAGATGCAAATAATATTAAACAGAGAGTCCCACTACTGGACTTCAAGGTAAACCGGGTGGAAAGAGAGCTGTGATTGGCTGAATATGATCGTATGATGTATGAGGTGATTTAACAACATAAGTAAACCTACAAAACTATACTACAACTAGACAAATGCGACTACTAACGCTAGCTAGTTAAATAATAAATTAAGGTGGTTCTACGTCGCATCTTGTGCGCGTAGACATCCTCCGGGGCGTTGAATGCATAGCTTTCAACTCTTTTCTTCGCCTGCGGTTGGCAAGAGGCACAGTCTGTTGAGAGCGCGGCGCACAACTCCACGGGATGTAGTGACGTCAGCAACGCGAGGCACGCCGTCTGAACCAGGGAAGACCTTATCGACCCGGCCGAGACGCCAACAGAGGGGCGGAGCGGCGTCATCCTTCAGCAAGACGAGATCATCCACTTGCAGATCCTTGCAACGGGTTTTCCACTTCGTACGCTGCTGCAGCTCGGAGACGTACTCGCTGGACCAACGTTTCCAAGAATGTTGGCGCTTTGTGACCATCTTGTGCGCGTAGACAACCCAATAAATAAATAAATAAAACTGTGCAGTTTTTATTAGTTGTCAATCCACCTTGTAGTATTGCTTGCTAGTTATTTCACTTTTTTTTGTAAATAGCATCTTTCACCAAGTAACCATGGGGCAGATTTGATCAAAGCAAACGGAGCAGACATGAACGGGATGCTTGATAAGGAAATTTGATAAATGTTGTTTTGTTTGATTTTCGGTTTGAAGCAGTATTTCATAATTATAAAAACAATAAACTTATACTCTTATAATAACATGATAATTTTTGTTAACAAGGAAAAAGTAGGACACAATTTAAAAAAAAATGTTAGTGTAACTGTGAATATTTAACTATAGCAGTTTCGTGTAAGTTTATTTTATGTTTTAATAACAATAAATATCAGAGGTGGAATTGTGTAAAGCAATCGTATTCATTTGACAGTTCAAAACGTACGGTATGATCTGTCAAACGGCAAAGAACAAAGCTTTTGACAGATCATATCGTACGTTATGAATTGCCAATTGAATACGATTGCTTTACACAATTCCACCTCTGAATAGTAAAAGACCAATTATGACGATACCCTCTTTTTCCTCTGGTTTAAAACTACTTTTCAATACTGAGTACTGACCCATGTCAGCTCAAATTTAAAAAACACACATTTTTCTCTTTAAATTTTTGAACAAATTCAAACATTTTATTATTTTTGTAATAAAAAGGAGTAAGTAAGGAAAGAAAAATATGTTTTTTCAATTTCTCTTTATAGTTGATTTTTTATGACACATTTAATGTTTGTAAATACACAAATAATAAAATAATAATGAATCTTGTCGAAACCGAAAACTTTAAAAATAAAAATGTGCCTCTTCTCTCTTATTTGTTTGCAGAAAAACATAAATATGCCTACCAACAAACTATTTTTGATTTAGTTTCGCGAGCTAATTCTGTATTCATAGGTTTCAGGCGTCATAGTCATGTCTCGCCCTAGGGAAATGGTTTTGTAACATAGTTTTGCAATAGATCTTGAATTAAATTTGGTTACAAATATTGGTTTTACAACAAGTAATTTATCTACACTAGGCTTACTACTCACAACATTAAAGATGATAAGAAATTATTAAACTTGTCGATGTGTTTTAAAAAAAATTGCAAATTCAAGGAAGAGGTAATTTATTTTTTAATTACACTTTGCAAATTGAACTCTGAAATACTTGGTTATCATACAAAAGTAGACCCAATGTTGTGATAGATAGGGTGAACGATTTTTTAACAGCATCTTTAATTGAGAAAATTTAATAAATTATAATATACTAGCGACGCGCCTGGCTTCACTGATAATGCTGCTAATGCTGTTTTCATGCAACGATCAGAGTTTTTTGTGATAAGAGAGAGACAATACATTTTTTTTCTTTTACATGTTACTCTTGAAAGAGCAGTAGATAATTTGCCATGTGAAAAGCACTCAAGGTTCAAATCAAAGCCTCCGGCCCCGGCTTGTACCGCCGTAAGTGTACACCTGTACACCTAATATGCACCGTGTTCGAGGTTGTACATTAACTTACTTACAAATGGGCAACGTAAAAAAACTAAATACTAAAAGTAAAACTACTTTGATATATATTATTGGCATTATCAATTAAACCAGCATTACCTATTCCAAGTAGATTTTAGACTCCTTACTCTCTGTGACTTTTAGCAGCGACTCACGCAATGAACAGATATAATTTAGCATCGATGCAGTCGGGCGTTAGCGTCGATGCAACAGCGCGACTGCATCGATGGTAACCCGCGCTAGTATCGATGCAGTCGCCAAAATTCAGTACATAATTTGACAATTTCCAGCTTCTGCATCGCGGCTGTATCGATGCTAACGCGCATTAGTATCGCGGCTGTATCGATTCTAAAAATAGCGCAGTGTGTAAAGGTTGACATTTTGCGACTGCATCACTGCTAAAAGTCGCAATGTGTAAAGGGTCTTAGATAAAACTATCAATAAGACATATGGGTTCTCCCTTGTTTTGTCGAAAAACGTTTGATATAATTTCACTTTTACTAATCACTCTTAACATAATGGTTGTTTAACATAATTTTGTTTAACATAATTTTTATAACAGATAATATTTGTTTGATATAACAACGTTTGTGCTAACATTTAATAGGCATAATCATCATTCGACCTAATAATCATTTCATCTAATTTTTGTTTTATCTAATATTATTTTGTATAATTATCTTTTTACATACTTTTATTTAGTATAATGATCAGTTCAATATTTTGCATTTAATCACAAAAAAGGAGCGTCACCGAGCACCAGAACCCCTCTCTGTTGGTGTCGTGTAGGTTAGGTTAGGTTAGAACAGTGATCCGACAACGCGCGAAGGCGAGCGAGCGAAGCGAGCGTGCCGCGGCAGCGGCCGCCGAGCGCCAGAATTCCCCTTTGTTGATGTCATCTAGGTTATATTGGTTAGAACAGTGACAGTTTTTTATTTTTATTATACAAATTAACACTAGATAAAATTACAAAAAAAACTGTCACTATTTTAACCTACATAACCTAGATGACATCAACAAAGGGGAATTCTGGCGCTCGGCGGCCGCGGCCGCGGCACGATATTTTTTTGTATTATTTAAGTTCAGTTATAAAGTTTCGGTTAAATAAAAATTATATTAAGCACTCATTAGGCCAAACAAACATTATGTCATGTGATATTAGGCAAAGTGAAAATTCGATGAAATTAAATTATATTACATGAACAATTATGTCAATCAAAATTAGATAAAATAAATATTATAGGAATCGAATAATTATATCAAATGAAATTAGATATTTTAAATGTTTGTGAAGTGAAATTATATCAAACGTTGTTCGACAAAACAAGGGAGAACCTGACATATGGTATGATGAAAACATTGTGAAAGGTCAAGCGAGCAGATAAATGCAAGCACATGTTCTCGTGTACATGCATTCAGATCCCTTGCTTGATAGGTGTTGATGATACAGGACGAGTCAAAATCTAAAAATTAACTTAAAAAAAGTGAATCCGACTTCAAAACCAAAATGCACTAAAAAGTCTTAAATAAACTCTTGACCATTGAAAGGAAAGGAATCCATTTTAGGCAAACAATTTATTTTTGAAGTCGGTGCTTTGACAGTTGATGCTTGATGGTCAAAGTGATGGCACCGACTCCAAAAAGAAATTGTTTCAACTCCAAAAGAAAACAATGCGAATCAGTCGACTAACGACTGAGATATGAGGTAACATAGATACAAAAAATAAAACATACAGTCGAATTGATAACCTTCTCCTTTTTTTAAGTCGGTTAAAAAGTAACTACTCCTCTCTTTAAAATTATGATTGATTATTTTTGGCCCGGTTTCACGATCGGAAGGTAATTTATTTATTAGGTTATTGGTTTAACATTACCAGCGAATAATATTTACGATTGCGTGTCTCGAAATAAAAAAAAAACTTTATCAATCAATCAATTTTTTTCAGCAAAACACGCAGAATTACCAAAGGTGAAAGAAGTGATTTTAACACCCTGTTTAGGCAATTCGGATACCCGTTCATATCACATTCACTGTAAAAGATTGTGATATCGTTGATTAAACAAACAGTGTCATATTAGATTAACATTTGACCTTTGATGATGAACTTATGTGAGTGCTTAGTGCAATTGCACTAGAATGCTAACACAATTACACTCAGAAGATATTCTTAATGTATTTGGAAGACAATGTGAATTAAATATTCATGAATATACTGATCGTTTTGCTGAGTTATGCAGTCCCAAAGCCTAGCGTGGCCAACTCAAATCATTGTTTGTTAAATTTTCGATACGGTAAAAGAAAGGTTTATAAGATGCTAAGCTCGGACTTTTGTTTTATAATACACATATACTTTTATTTTTGATTAAGGCAATCGTCAGGTCAGCCTAGCTAATCCCGAAAACAAAATAAATGAATATTGAAGACTCTATTCCTACTACACCCACCCGTTCATGAAGGTTATCATTCTAAACTAACTAGATAATTAAGATCTAAGTTAGCGTCTAACAAGATAACTTTAAACGGAACGGGACTAAAGGTAGTAGGTACGAATCAGTTTATTAAAGGTAGATGAAGACACTCACAGAAACATCTCCATAAAACAGGTACAATGCAAAATATTCGTCTTAGCTAGAATAAATAAGTTATTAGATTTTTTATACAAAACGCGCACTGCTTTCAAAGCGTTTGTCATAAGTGAATCCACTGTTTTCACAACCTACTGTATTTGTCCGCGTAGAACTTCGTATCTAAGTATATTAACAGCCTGACTGTTTGATTACACATTTCACATCCAACATTGCATTAGGTGAGTTTGCATTGTGAAAATAGTGTCAATTAATTGACATTAGATTTTAGTCTTTACGATAGTGTGAAAGATTTTGGGGCTTATTTGGCCTTCTGCTTGTAGTAATAGTTATATTACGAATATCATTAATGTATATAGTTACACTTATCTTAGTTTGCGTCTTCCATTTTATCTAGAAATTCTAACAGACATAAGAAACCTGAATAAAACTAACAGTAAAATGAGTTGAATGTACTTACGTATTAATGCCACAGGGGAATTTTATTTAAGTTTCTTTTATTCTTATTTCAGGTTAGAACCATGAAGGCTTTAATTTCATTATTAGCAGTAACGTCAGCATTAGCGTCACCGAGCCTCGTGTCAGATGACCACGACCCGCAGAGTGACACTTGCCGCCAACTGACGTCTTGCGCGAGCTGCCTCACTAAAAGCTATTGCGTCTGGTGCGTCACCAAGAGCAAATGCACGAAACAGGCCTGCGGCAACGATAACGTTATCTTCCCTCAACGCGTTAAAGCTTTAATGTCCGGACCTCAATTTTGCCCTAGAATAGTCCACCCCCAAAAGGAACTCGTATTCGAGAGCGGGAGAAAACAAATACTGAACGTCAAAATCACGCAAATCTATTTGTACATGGCCTTTACTCCTTGGAAATGCAGAATTAATGTGAACGGAGAAGAAATGAATGTGAGCGCAATGCTCGTGACGGACGAAGTGTACTGTGATGCTGTAGAACTGAGTAATAAATCTGATAAGCCGGAGGTAGAAGGCTCTGTGACAGTGATGTTTGAACAATATAAACCATTAGATGGAACTGTACCTTTCAAAGTGTGTCGTTGTGATCTGATCCCAAGTTGTGTAGCTTTTAAAAATGAAAAATGTTTGTCTTCTTTATTTTTATTAAATTAAAACCTACCATTACAAGTTAAAATAATAATTTACGTAATTAAATCATAAATTGCTATGAACTTAATTGCAATTTATCATCAAAATTAATTTATTTATGCAATCCTTTTTTGTTTGTAATGGGTTTACTCTTAATTTAAGTGACACAAAATGAAGCGTGGTAGAATGAGTTTACTATAAGAAGCACCTCCTTATAATATTTTAGTTCAGACTACATCTCATTTAAGTTAATGTATAAACTTGCTAAGTGTATACCTATATAAAACGTAATTAGATCTTTCACTTCACTCCACATTCGGAGAAAGCACAAAGCGCCTCTTTGCCTCTTTATGTGCTAACTGATATCAATTTCAATAGTCATTTGTTTGTTCCGGCTTTCAACTCTTGAATTCAAATTGATCGTCGATGAAGTTTGATACTACGTGTGCGCCAATAGAACGGTGCTCCAGGTTTAGGTGAAGTTTGTAAGTGACTCAGGATATTGACCTAGTTTCTGATATAAAGGTTGCAGTAAAAATTGGTGCATTATTTCTTTACTTTTTAAGCTTAAACCACGTTTAGCGCAGAGGTTTTTATTTTCATTCAGTTGTATTCAGTGTTGTATATAGTTATACCAAGTGTATACATAATGTTTCGTTTCAGAAAAAATATGATTAAATAGTGAGCTAGAAAAATCAATTTCTAATGACTTAATTAAAGGTATCCAAATTAAAGCATTCACCTAACTTACTTTTGCACATAGTGTTTCTTCGTGTTCACTGATGAGAATATGCTATCAGCAACTCTCGTTGAAATCTCAAATTTGAGTTGCCAACTATGAGTTTCAGCTGCGATGTGGTGTCTGGTAACATATTCCATGCATGACTAACGGTTTAGTTTTCAGGTTTAGTGTAACCTTTTTGCTGTCTTTTGCTAGCACATGTAGCTAGTGAGGGCTTTGCAACTCCTGTTAGGGATTTACGACAGCCTCTAAATAAAAGCCTCTAAATAAGATTTAGCTCGTGAAATTCAAATCGCCGGGGAAGTTAATATCCTACTTAGACCCTTTACACACTGCGACCTTAAGCATCAACGCGATTCACGCAATGAACAGATTTAATTTGACTTCCATGCTGTCGCATGTTAGTTCGATGCAGTCGCCGATATAAAGTAAAAAGTTTGTAAATGTCTAGCTTCTGCATCGTGACTGCATCGATACTACCGCGTGCTAGCATGGCGACACATTGTAATAACATTTGCCCCTTGCGGGATTCGAACCCACGACGGCCGGCGTAATAGTCAGGAGCGCTAACCAGTATACCAAACGCGCGTCGCTAAAAGCATCGATGCTAAAAATAGCGCAAGTGTGCAGATCCTTTACACACTGCGACTTTTAGCATCGATGCAGTCGCGATGCTAACGCGCGTTAGCATCGATACAGTCGCGATGCACACGCCGGAATTTGTCAAATTATTTACTGAATTTATGTACTGAGTTGCCTTTGCATCAATACTAACGCGTGTTCGTATCGATGCTAATTTAAATCTGTTCATTGCGTGAGTCGCGATGCTGAAGCGCATTTGCAAAACGCGCGACTACATCTATGCTTAAATACGGAGTTTGTAAGGGGTCTTAAATTTGCCATTTTGCGACTGCATCGCTGCTTAAAGTCGCATTGTGCAAAGGGTCTCACTGTGTGAGACAATAGCGGGCATGCAGGTGAAGTTGCAGACGCTCAGACCCAGTCGGTGATTGTCTTCGCACGTTCGAAAGGGGCCAAAAGGCATTCTCATGGACTTTGTTCTTCAGGAAATTGAAGATGTGATTATTATCAAAGATTTAGCTAATTTGAATATTACATTTGAAGTATAAGTTATGAATACTGTTCTTAAAGACAAAACTAAGGTCATAAATACGCAGAGGCTTATATTGCCGGCGATCAAAACTATAGAATAATAGTTAATACCTACTACACTGTAAACAGGGTGAAATTGTAATCCGTACCGAAATTTTGGGTACAGACACACTCCACTGATGAATATGAACAACTTTTACGATACATTTTGACCGCGCGCCAATTGAATTTTTGTATGGAACAGCTGTTTTTTTTTTCTCGATTTCACTATTGCAACAAGGGGTTGTTCATATTCATCAGTGGAGTCTTTACACAAAATTTCGATAATGATAAAAAAGTAACCCTGTATATTATAACCCATAGTATGTTACTAGGGTATCCTAACCTTTAAAAAAACTAACCTACCGCTATATGTTCTTAATAATATAACTGTGTGACTCGGTTTCAAACTATCTTCTGGACCGGTAATACAGCATGTGTGGGTCCATGCCAACTCGCGTTTTAGCGAAGGAGAGTTTGCGACGTACACGTGCATCGAAAGACTACCTGGAGGCAGATTTTCTTGAAGTTTGTATACGAAAAAAGATCACAGATCGAATTTTCTTTGTCGATGTAAAATAGTTTTTGATTTCTTAGGGTCACGATTTCCATCCATCTCGATTTCGTCGGTGCTTTAGTTTTTTTACGTATGTATATACTTATTGATTTTTTACATGAAATTTGCAATCGAATTACCACACGAAAAAAGTTGGACTGACGCGAGGATCGCTACCCAGATATTTGAACTTTCATCCTTTAGTCACGGTTTATTTTCTAGCGGTTAGGGGTAAAAAAATCCATGTTAGATGTAAAACTGTGGGTAAATAGTGTGAAATTAGCGTTGAATTCTTTAAAAACAGATATGATTGTTATCGTCACTTGATGGTATTTTAATAAGCAAATACAATAAAATTATCTCTGAGATAGTAAATAATGCCACTGATTAGAGGCGCTAATTAATGTTATCATATTTAATTCTTTATTGGTGTGAGAAAAAGCCAATAGTCCTCAATGTCATTTTTATTTTATGAGACTAATGCGAGACTTTTCAGCGTAGTAGCTCAGGTAAGCCATCGTTCGCATAATAGCTATTTAGCGACGAACATGCGCGGGAGAGCTCACTAAATGCGGGATGATTCGTGCTTAGCGGAGCGCGTATAAACGAGTGTCAGGAAATATGTCGGTAATGTTCAGTATTACTGAGCTCAGAGCACACATAAGGGATTCTCCGAATAGCTCGCCTAACATACTATTGGGAAATCTTTTTCTTGATACCCGCCTCCTCTGTAAGAGGCTCGGGAGCTATTACTGTCGCAGTTGAACTTTTGAAATTACTCTCGGTTTTAGTGCAGCTAAAATGTTACGGATTTCGGAGTGCCTTTGTAGTGTCGTTTCTGTACTGTTTTTTAATAATTGTGATTGAGGTTCTTAGTAAGACTAACTCTGTTTTTTAGTAGTTTTTTACAGAGGATTTGAAAGTCAAAGGAAGAAAATCTTTTATTAAAGTCTGGATTTTCTCCTATTGTGCGGCACGACTGAGCACGGACAACAGACACGCACAAAAGCGTATTTTCTGTATTTTATCGCCAGATACGTAACTGCGAACCACTAATCCAATTGAGTAAGTTGCTCTTTTCAATTAACAACCGTCAGTGCAATTTTTCTTCAGGATCTTTCCTGTTGAGGGCAAAAAAGAAAGGAAATTAATTCTTTAGCTCCCGACTGCTGCACACGGTATCAAATTATTTAAAAGGTTTAAGAGATACATCCATTTAATTAATTGACCGATATTTATTTAAAGTAAGTAAATACATCGGATTTTACATTCATTGGTTCTAGGATGTTTAAATACCTAAAGGCATTTTGAAAATGCATTGAATTAGTTGGACCTTTAAATTTTAGTCAAGATGCTGTGTTTATAATTCAATGTTAAGTTAAAATAATTTATGCAATGGAGTTTCATTCTTACATACAGGGTGTAAGTTCAGGGTCAAATTCAAGGGGGTGGTTGTCAATCGAGTTTAGAATACTAGAAATATATTTTAAAAATAAAAGTAAATTATAGAGAAACATTACTGAAATCAACGGGCAGTGGCTCTACGTTCGATAGAGCAAAGCGCGCAGCGCTACAAGACGTGTAAAAAGACGATTTTGATAAAGTTTTTCTTTAATTAGTTCTGAACTTATAACTTTAAATGGGTGGACAGATTACTTTTCTGTTTAACAATTGAACGCGAACAAAATTGCAATAAGAAATAGTTAAAAAAAACTGTTCTCTAAAGTCGACCATTTACCGCTCCCTCGTACTTTTTTACAGCCTGTATAAATGGACGGACGTGTATTTTGGACTCTATACAGATGTCTCTATTACTTCTGAGTTATAGCAGAGTATGTGTTTATGCAATAGCTGCAAAAGAGAAAAAGGTATGTATGCTACAGTGGGTTCTCTGAGTAATTAAAATTTTACACGTCGTCACAAAGACAACGAGGGCGAGCATTAACATTTAAGTAGAAAACGTAGACCCCATGTCCCCAAGCTCACAGTCTATCTACTGCAGGGATGACGAACTAATGGCGAGCGAAACCGTATTACACATTTATGTCTGCAAGACATTTAATTTAGAATGGGATGACACGAATGATTACTATTCAAAAGTGAGCAAATGGGCACCACAGAATTCACGTATCAATCAATATAATCCTATTATAAAAAAAGTATCAATTTTTTTATAATAGGATTACGTATACCTCAGCGACCGATCACTAGCGGTCTGCATCCAGTTTGATCCTGCGATCTTTATAAGGTCATCTGTCCATCTTGTTGATGGACGTCTCACGCTGCGTCTCTGGTCGAAGGGTCTCCAATCTAGAACTTTCCTGCCCCAACGGCAATCAGTTCTTCGCGCTATGTGCCCTGCCCATTGCAGCTTGAGGTTACTGATTCTCAAGGCTATGTCCGTTACCTTAGTTCTTCGACGTATCTCATCATTTCTGATTCGATCCCGTAGAAAAACACCCAGCATAGCCCTTTCCATCGCTCGTTGTGTGATTTTGAGCTTCATTATAAGGCCCATAGTTAGAGACTATGTTTCGTATCCGTATGTCATCACTGGTAACACACACTGGTTGAAGACTTTCGTCTTTAGACACTGAGGTAAATGAGATGAGAAGACACTCTTGCGTAATTTCCCGAACGCTGCCCAGCCGAGTTGGATTCGTCGATTGACCTCTTTCTCGAAGTTGGACTACCCAATTGGATCACTTGTCCCAGGTAGACGTACTCGTCGACAACTTCCAGAGTTGAGTTCCCAATGGGTACTCTTCGAGCAGAGTGCGTCTTTGCCACAACGACTTTATCATCGGCAAATCGGAGATGTGTGATGTATTCGCCATGAATATTGATGCCGATTCCTTCCCATTCCAGAAGCTTGAAAGCGTCTTCCAATGCCGCAGTGAACAGTTTCGGAGATATAACATCTCCCTGTCTCACACCTCTCCGCAGTGGAATCGCCCTCGTGTTCTGCTTCTGTACTCGGACCGACATGGTGGCGTTATTGTAAAGGCACTTTAACACGTCTATATACCTATAGTCTATGTGGTACCGCTGCAGAGACTGAAGCACCGCCCAAGTTTCGATCGAATCAAAGGCCTTCTCATAGTCCACAAACGCTAAGCATAGAGGCATATTATACTCCTCGGACTTCTGTATAATTTGCCTAAGCGTATGGATGTGGTCTATGGTACTGTAGCCTTTTCAGAAACCGTCTTGTTCGGGAGGCTGGAAGTCATCAAACCTACGTGCGAGACGATTCGTGATGACCCTTGAAAACAGCTTGTAGACATGGCTCAGGAGTGAGATGGGTCTATAGTTCTTCAATAAGGTTTTATCTCCTTTTTTGAAGAACAACACCACCACACTCCTGTTTCACGCCTCGGCGTGATGCCCTCCAGCAACACGGAATTAAAGAGTCTCTGAAAGACTTTAAGTACCGGTGTTCCACTCGCCTTCAGAAGCTCTGCTGTGATTCCGTCCTCGCCAGGTGCCTTGTTGTTTTTGAGCTGTTTAAGGGCCATCCTAATCTCGTAAAGGCTGATGTCCGGGATTTCTTCGGTGTAGTGTCGGGTCAGGATAGTTCGTGGGTCTCTAGCCGAGCTATCTACGGGTTTGGCTACTGAGGTGTACAACTGCCCATAGAACCTTTCGATCTCCCTCAAAACCTCTGCTTTCGTCGACGCTACACTGCCGTCCTCCGTCTTAACTTCGTCAGCAGGCTTTGCCCGATAGACATGTCCCTTGCAAACACTTTGGGGCCTTGGTTCCGCTCTATCGTTTCTTTAACACTATACATTAGTGTTAAAGCAACGAATGTCGTGTCGCAGGGACTTCCATATTTGTCTATTGAGCTGCCTGTAGTTTTCAGCATTAACGGAGGTCTGCAGTGCCATAGATCGACGTTTTTCCATAAGGTCGAGAATATGGACCGACATTTTTTGAGGTCTATTTTTACGGCCAGGCCTAAAATACTTAGACCCCACCGTTTGAACAGTTTCCACAAATCCAATGTTAATTTCGTCCACTGTGACGCAATTTTCTAGGCAATCGAAGCGGTTTGACAACTCGAGTTGAAAGCTCTCGGGATTTTGGATATGAGCACGAGTCGGTCGGAGCGTGGACTTCATCAGGCGGGATCTTTCCAATTTGACATTTTTATTCAATGTGCCTCGAACCATTCGGTGATCGCTACCGGTTTTCACCCTGTTGATCACGGAGACATCATTGAATAACCGTCTCTTGGAGGTCATGAAGAAGTCAATCTCGTTTCTCGTGAAGCCATCGGGACTCAAGCAGGTCCACTTCCTTTGAGGCGGCTTCTGGAAGAAAGCGTTCATCGCAAAGAGTCCCTCCTTCTCCAGAAAGTCGGCCAGCCTCTGTCCCCTGGAGTTCCTTTGCCCGTATCCAAAAGGTCCCACCTTCAACTCATTCTCGCCTCGCTTGCCCAGTTTCGCGTTGAAGTCCCCCATTACAACAGTAAAATAGGTTTTGGAAGTATGTATGGCTCTACTTACGTCCTCATACATTTCCTCCACCTCTTCATCCGGGTGTTTCGAGGTCGGTGCATATACCTGTATGACCTTCAGCGAATACCTCTTGGATATTCTGAGTTTAAGGTATATTACCCTGCTCGACACACTCTCGATGGTCTCGATATTGTCGACGAGGGACTTGTGAACGAGGAACCCGACACTACCCTGTGACTTTCGTTGGTTGCCTTCCCGGTAGTAGAACAGGTTCCCGGACTGCAGAGTTATCGTGTCCTCGCCCTCTCTACGGACTTCTGATAAATCCAATTATCTATTTAGTCTAAGTTAAACATTATATTCCTAAAAGACGTTACGTTTATTGCGTATTGGCTACGCCACTGCACATCCAAATAATACAGCATGAAGCCGGTGTAAATCCTGCTTGCACTCCATTTTGCTTACCCAAATTCATCTTTTAATTCCCACAGAATTCAGCGCAATCCAAGTGAACGAGTATCTCAGTATCTGCATTGAAAAATTTTAAAAATAGATAGCGCATTACATTTCAACACAAGGGGAATTTTGGAATTTGGGAATGTCCAAAGGATATTTATTTCATATTACAAACCTTTGAGTATAATTTAGTTTCCCTGTTTCATGAAAGTTAGTGGCGTCTTGCTGTTTTTACTTTGCAAATTATTATTTATGTGTTGGATCGTGTATTACATTTTCTTGCGCGAAGTGTTTTTAAATAATATGTGTTAAATGTTTATTATATTCCAGTAAAATAAACTTTGTCCATCAAGAAAATTAGAAGTTATTTTGTGTTTTAGCCTTTAGGAACAGCGTCTACTAGGACGTAGTTACGTTACATGTCCAACTATTCGACCTCTGTAACACTAAATCAATAAAAATATTATATTATTAAGATCAACTCGTATCTCTCTCCATTAAGATTGACCTAAGATTTCAGATCTCTGAATTGCAAATGTCAGAGATTCGGCAGTTGTACAATTTCGCAAAGCAACTCACCATCCTCAGTTGAAGGGTGTTACAGGCCTATTTTTTATTGCGGGTTAGCCCAAAGCCCGATAGCCGCTATCGCTGTAACTTATGTGAGTCTAATCCACGCCATTAACTATAATCCGTGTTCGGAAAAGTGTCGGGCTGATTAATCGCCGTCGGAGCCACTGGGCCATTAACGCACCGTCGAACGCCCGGTCAATCACGAACATTAAACCGATTTGATTCGACCACATTTTGTCCTATTAGTTTATCTACAGTGTATTTGTCGCACATAGTTTACTTTTTTTTTTTTAATTGAATAACGCTTCTGAATGACGGACATTTAATAGTCCTTCTGTGTAAGACCGCAATCAGTGGCCGAAATCGTTAAATTTAGGCGTAACTAATATGGATTAAATTTCGGAGTATCATGCTTGCTGCTCAGCGTAAAGGGCTAACATAATTTCGGAGGAGGCTCACAGTATTAGTTTGGAGTAAACAAAGGATAAGCCCCGTAATACGGTTTTGAGTTAGGCCGCTCAAGAGCGAACGCGCCTTAAGTCGCGTCTAGCGCGCTGCTTCATTGCATAGTAGCGAACGTGACGCGAAAGCGTTACGTGATGCGTGTGACTGTACGACGACTCGATATGTTGACGGTAGACACTATTATTTTATGATACACACCATTTCACATTCACTAATGGAATTCTTACGTCAGCGTGCTCTCGCCTTGGTGTTGAACTTGCTGACAGGAGGTCATGAGTAACATTTTAAGACTACATTTCTGACGTTAAAACATTGTTATGTTATATTTGCCTATTTTTTTCTATATTTTTACTTCCTGACTTCACTGGATGGATGGATGGATTGAATATCTACGTACCTAAAGATCTTAAAAATAATTATCTGGCTTGCATTCTTGATTTGAATAAAGATAACAAAATCAAATATGATTATTTCGAGCAAACAAATAATGTTTTTGTTTGCGGAACAATCTAGAACAGTTGTTTGGTGAAAGTTTCCTGCTAACACGTTGCGATTTCGATCCCTAGAGAGGTGTGCCTGCCAACTCGGAGCGGTCTGCGCTGTCATTGCCGCATTAGAGATTTGCAATCGGAAAACGAAATCTCTTCGGCTTTTTTTTGTCAAAAAAAAGTCATATCAAGGAATAGTCACTTGTCAACATAGGTCAGGTTAATATTGTGCCATAACTATTCGAATGTTTACAAGTCCACCACCTGAGGCATACATTTTAGTTAAAAGAAAACTATGACATCGATTTACAACGGCACATTATGCCCAATGAAATAATCCAAATTCTGTTCTTGAATGTTTTACCTCTTCTCATCATACATAATTCATGAAACAAACAATTCTGTTGCTCCGTTGTGCTGAATAACTTTGTTTTTCTTCACCTTTTTATCTCATCTACTCGTACCTAGACAATTTCAGTTTTAGAATTGAATCTAAAAAACTTGGTAAAGGTACCTACGACCGAGCGTGTCAATGTACAATGTCCGTGCCCACATCAATAACCAATCAGTTTCGTGTAAGTTTTCGAGAAGAGCGTGTGCAATCCTTTGGGAAAAAGCGGCATAGTCAAAATCCGCAATCCGCCATTTGGAAATCTGGCTGTGCCTTTACCTCCTGTGAGCCAGCCCTCGAATGCAATTTTCACAAGTGTTGCGTAAAAAAAGCTGTGTACTGTCTAATTTGTTCACAGTTATATAGCAAAAATACTGCCTTTGAAATAAACCTTGAAATGAGTGACGTGATTACTCGTATGTCGAATATTAAGAATATTTGTGAAACTCACAGTTATTTTGTATTTTTATTGATGCAATGAAACTAAAGTTTGCGCACGGACAGGATTCGAACCTGCAACCTCTGGAAGACCGGGCCAACGCTCTTTCCACTCCAGCTACCGTTCCTTCGATCCGTTCATTTATGGTCTCTTATGGTTACGTCTCAAAAGTGATCGATCGATCAAGCAATCGCCAAGAGCGTTGCCCCGGTTTGCCAGAAGTTGCAGGTTTGCTCCCGCCCGTGCGCATTTTTTGCAAATGCAATTTTCACAAGCACACAATGAAAAATATTTGGGAAATGTCTCTGTCTGCAGTTTGCCTGTAGTCTATTTATTGATTAGAATACCGACTTACAATAGAAACAGCCACAAAATTTATATGAAAGTAATTATAAATACTTACTCATAAATTTTATTTTTCATAATTTCCTTGTCTCTCTCAATCAATCATGCTTTTTTCTTAATACTTGCTGCTTGCATGCTTAATTTTTTTTTGTTACACGCACTGTACTTGATATTTAATAAATATATACGAGTATACTTATATTATAAAGTGGAAATATTTTTATGTCTGTTTGTGTGTTTGCTTGCTATTATTTGGATCCGAATCTACTGAAATGATTTGAAAAAAATATTTTACCATTAGACTCCTGCATTATATGACATGAATATAGGCTATTTTTTTTGTTGAAAAAAGTTAGGGATCCGTATGAAAACTTCTAAAGTAGACGAAGGTGTGTAAGGATAATCTTTATATCGCTAACGCTGCCTGCTGCCGCTGACAATACAGCAAAGTGATGTACGAGTACCACTGTTTTAAAAAGGACATCAATATCTACAATATAGTCCGCAATGTATCTTTCGTTTAGTTTTGCCACTAATAGCCTTTTAAGAATTCCGTAACCGAATGCCAAAAAACGGGACCCTTATAGTAACGTCAAGTCTATCTGTTCTGTCTGTTTATCTGTCTGTCCGTCCGTATGTCCCAGACACTATATTCTGAAACTATTAGTTTTTTTTATTTATTTAGTATGGGTTCGCTCTTGACTCCAGTCCAAGCCTAATGCGACTAGGACGAAGTCGAAGATGAAACGAGCTCGCTGGCATTTCATGGGCAGGGCACATAGCGCAAAGAACTGATGGCCGTTGGGGCAGGAAAGTTCTAGATTGGAGACCCTTCGACCAGAGACGCAGCGTGGGACGTCCACCAACAAGATGGACAGACGATCTTATAAAGATCGCAGGATCAAACTGGATGCAGACCGCTAGTGATCGGTCGCTGTGGAAAGCCGTGGGGGAGGCCTATGTTCAGCAGTGGACGTCCTTTGGCTGATAATGATGATGATGATGATGATGATAAGTATTTCACAGTTGAAACTTAGCAGGTAAATGTAGCCTTTTAACCGTTTTACGATTTTCATACAAAAAAATATATATTTAAGAGGGGGGCTCCAATACATGAAACTAAAACCGTTTTTTGTCAAACCTATGCGTGTAGAGTGTCTATATATGGGTCTTTTAAAATGACATTGAGGTTCCTAAGACCAATTTCTCTAAAAGTCTAACGTTTATATATGATTCCAAAGTGACAAAATGGGCGTCACCCCCATCTAACTCTTAAACTAAGCGCGTGTAAATTAAAAAAAAAATACATGATGTAAATCTTGATAAAGACTATCAACGAAAATTGGTTTAAACGAAATCGAACTAGTAGATTTTAATATAGAGCACATTTTTTAATAACCGCTAACATAACATTGTTATTCATACAAATACTATGAAAAACAAAGTCTTCTTCTTCTTCTTCTCGAGTCAATGGCAATTAAACTCTTTGCGCCCAAAAAGTGGCAACATCAATGGCCTTCTGGTTGGCGCTGAAAAGGTCCTGTTGCGTGCAGGTGGCAGGAGAGGGCCAGGGAAGATTGTGACCCGGCGGCAGCTTCTTAGCTATGGAGATGTATGGGTTGTTGGGGGCGAATTTATCTGACCACAGCTGTTCTCTGGCCTTAGGTGGATCCACGCTAAGTTGAAAAACAAAGTTATATGTGCTAGCAGAAAAATATTGTAATATTTTGGAAGTAAGTGGATCTCTAGACTCGCACGTGGCCGGTTTTTAAGTTGAAATATGCAATATTAGCGCAGGTACGAAATAAGCCAGAGATTTCGTAACTCAGTATAATCCTTATCCAAATGAATTATTCGTAGGCTATATCAGTACATGTAAATTACTTTTTGAATTATTCAAATCAGACATACCATCAAAACGTCATTATGAGAATAATATTTTATAAAAAAATAAATTGATGCCCTGTACATTACGTACTATATTTTGGCAGGTATCGTAATATATTTGAAGAGTTTGTTTGAATGAACGTGTTTTTATCTCAAATAAAATCTGATTTAAATAATAAATAATTCCAAGCTTAAATAGGTGCGCACAACTTGATGCTTGACGCTTGCGCCAGCTTTTATGGTCACTGCACTGGCCTCTGCGAGGAGGTACTATCGAGGTCACCTCCGCCTAACCACCTCAAGAATCAAAATCGCTTGCACCACGTATCGTCTTTTGCTTGAAGTGACACCCGTTTTTGTGTGGTGTGAGCAAGCGATTTTCGTCGTGCAAATTGTTAGGTGGCAGAAACCTCGACCGTAGTTACCATGAAAATAGGTACCTACCTACCTGTTATGGACGCGGGCAACGCCGCGGGTGACCGCTAGTATTTAGTATTCAGATTTATTCTGCACATTGAGGCACATATGTAGGCACACAATTAAAAGATATCATTGACTAAATAGCTCATATAGTCTGTACAAAGAAGTTTATCGACGATTTGACACTATTTTTTAGGAAAGATAGACCTAAACCTATCTATAGTTTTTAATGTCGCCTAAAATCTCTTTAGGTATGCCATATTAATAAATTTCTTTTGTTTCTTTAATTAGGCCGATTATAAAACCAAAAAGAATTTTAAATCACCAAGCCATTTCGTTGTAATTTTCAGAACGTTTTGCACTAATACTTATAACGTAAGTAGTTAGTCGTAGCTACGCGATTATTAAAAGTTAGCTCGTGCTGCTTATTGCTGTAAGGTTATTTGATGTTGACATTAACAGAAACACGCACTAACGCCATTTTAACCTCGAGTTAGTTAAATAATCCGAAAGCCTAACTACAATATTTATAAGCAAAAGTGTAAAACGTTGACAAAATGCAAACAAGTTTTAATTTTTTTGCTATACGTTAATAACGTTAGGTTACTTAATATCTAAGTAACCTAACGCTAATAGCGTTAGGTTACTTAGATATTATTTTTTCTCAAAATTGAGCGTCAACCAGTTACTTACGTACGTGAAACTTTAGGATTTGTATAAGACTTACAGAATTAAGTTGCCATCGAAAACATATATTAATATTTTAAGTTACAATTCAATTACACTGGCCTGTTAAAAGTAAATGTTTCATTTAAATTAATAAACGACTCAACAAAAAGTTCAATATTAGGTTACCAAGCTGATATAAAATATTCTATTTAACGTTATTTTCACAATCTGTAACCTCAACATTTTAGAAAAAAATATTTAAAAGTGTTACATAACACTTAGGCAAACTAAGCGTTATTTAATATTTGTTAAATTCTTCATATCCATAAAAAACAAGTCCTTATATAACCTTGTGTTCTCGACATAGCGTTGCGGCGTTGCGTTATATATTTTGAAAAGATTTACTTTTATCAAAGGAAATTTGGCTCGCGAATAATAAACAACAATACCCACGTGGTGAGTGCAATAAACTAATAAATGATACCGGTTTCTCTGCCGATAAATATCTACACTCAACTTATCTTGACACACAGGTATTCATACTTTCATGGAGCGCTCGCTCCGATATAGACGCGTGCATAGATTCGTGAAGAAATTAAATAAAATATATAGGTTAAAACCGGTTTAACTTTAAAAAACAGTTAATAACTATGACCACGCAGCAGTAAGACTGATTTTAAAGCCAGCTAATCCGTACGTGTTAAATAAAAAAAGTGTAATTAGTGACCATAACATCATGACGAAGCCTCGGACACCGGTTGTCTTTGAACAAAAAAGGATCCAGCCTATCGTTAGCTGGATCTCTTCAACATGGAGAGCACTTATAGCCGAATTTGTTGCCACGACGTTATTGCTGACTTTTGGCTGCATGGCCTGCGTGCCCATCAAGGGCTACTCACCTCACCCGTCGCTATTCGGACCCTTTGGATTTGGATTGACGGTTATGTTTAATATTCAAATATTTGGACACATATCTGGCGCATTCATGAATCCTTTTGTATCAATAGCAGCCGCCATATGGGGCCTTATTCCATATTCCGTAGGAGTGGCGTATATTCTGGTGCAGTGTGCAGGCGCCATAGCCGGTTATGGAATCGTGATGGTATTGGTGCCAGTGGATATTGCAGGGGACGGTGTGTGTATCACGATGCCAAACGGTATCAGTGAGTTTCAAGCTTTGGGAGTTGAAATTGTTCTGACGGCTGCGCTTTCGCTAGTGAACTGTGCGGTGTGGGATCCTGTGAATAGGCCTAATTCTGATTCGGTACCTTTAAAGTTTGGCTTTACTATTGCCGGGCTGTCAATCGCTGGTGGACATTTCACCGGAGCTGGTATGAACCCTGCAAGATCTCTGGGGCCAGCTGTGTGGACGAACAGATGGGACAGCCACTGGGTATTTTGGGTCGGCCCGCTGGTCGGCGGCATTGTGTCAGCTGTATTTTATAAGTATGTGTGGCTTAAGAAATCTGATTCTAAGTTAGAAAGCTAGGCGTACAATGTCATTAAGTGGTTAAATATATCACAGAAACTGTTCCGAATATGATATAACTATTGAAACCCGTGCTTTGTTTAATCATAATGAGGTAATTTAGATGTAAATACACATGTTTAGACAGTTAATTATAGCAAACTCTAATGTATCTTTTTGGATACATAACTTTTTTTAGTTTAAGCGGTCCAAAGATTACAGTTATAAACAGCGCGAAAGTTAGAAGTGTTTAAATGCAACGTTTACATCATCTTTTTATTTGGTATTGCAAAGAAAGGGCATGGTTAAAGAAACTAAGTTTTTGATTAGTTGTTTTGAAAAATCAAACGCAGGGTACAGTGATATGTAATACTGTATAGTATAATACAAACTAGACTATGATTGTGTTTTTTTTAACTTAACGTTCAAAGTCTACGTAGGTAATTTTAAATGAAGTCACAGGGGACAAAATAGGAAGTTGTTTTTTGAGACTCATGATGGTAACAATGTCAGGGCCCAGTGTTACTAAAATTATGATTATAAATATTTGTAATAACATCTAAAAATAATAATCTGTCAAAATAATACCTACTTTCATTCAAAGCAAAAGTGTATGATCATATGAATGAAACGTGTAGCAAAATGTAAACCGTAGATCTACTACTATCGAAATAAATAAGTGTAAATATTGAGTTTAAAGATATCATTTAAATTTGCTGGCGTCGTACAGATATGGCCACATAAATAATGAAAATGCTATAAATTTGTACTTAATACTTATCAATACGTGTGGATATGATAGTACTACGTAATATAAGTTTGGCACTAACCCAAGTATTGTTATCAACGAGATAATGATCAAATATACTAAGCCATTGACAGCTGTTAAATAGATATGGCTAGAAACGAGAATTTTGCATGTTATTTAAATGTTTTGTTGCAAGTGTTTTGAATATTATGAAGTTGACTGAAGTGGTTCTCGTCTTTCCAAGATTATGACTCTTAAAGATAGGTGAGTTCAAAATGAGCATACCTATTTATAAGTTACAAGATTACGAGTAGTTTTATACTATTAAAAATTTATTTATCAACAAAGTAGGTACGTAAAATAACAAACGTTTTTGAGACAGCAGATCCATAATAAACATTAAACATAATCAGACTTTAGTATCATTATTAAATTGTTTTTTTAAGAATCTTTGGTTAATAGTAGCGACCAAATATCCTGACTGCAACCGTATCCGTTATAAACAGACGGGTGGCCACATCAAGGATTGTTTCCGATAATCGCCTCAATCCGCGCCTTGTTCCAACTGTTTTCGACACCCTGTATAGAAAAGAAATCCAATTTGCCATCAGCGAGAAGTGGATTCGGGCGGTGCGATACATCAGCGGGTTGCCCGTCAACGGAACGCGATTTGCGAAATTGAACGGAAGGGCCCCTCTATTATTCCGACTTCAAAAAAAGGAGGTAATCGATTCAATGTGTATGTATGAGATATCGTCGGAATTTGAAAATATTTGAGTATGTTAATCTTCTAAGAGTTGATTTTACCAACGTCAAATAAGGAATATTCGTCGAATATAACACAAAATGCCTAATTTGAAAACGTCACCTTCTTGTGGTAATAATTGAAAATGTTATTATAAAATCGGTCGTTTCATACTAAGACCTTTTCCAGGGCGGCAAATTCGCCACAAATCGTACGCGCGTAAAATTATGCTTGGTGAGATACTTGCAGCCAATACATTGCGTCCAAAACACATGCGCAAGTTGAACGACGTCCAGTCGCCGTCAGATATATTGGAGCAGACAAAGTGACCAAATACTTCTGAACAGTTAAAAATGTCAATAAGTTCCATACACTACAAGTTACCATTAATATCAGAACATTCATTACTTCATTAATATCTGAGCAGAAGCTAGTCAATAACTTCTATACACACAACTAACCAATAATGTCTGATTACTCATAAGGTCATATGTATCTACGCAGTGGGTCTTAAATATCTGAGCTATCGAGGAAAATTGCAGAAGGAAGTGCTTCCAACTTAAGGGGCTACCCGGATTTTTAACCTGCACACAGCGCTAGTGACCAATCAAAAATCTGGTAGAAACGATTGTAGTACAGATTCTATAGTTTATTTAGTGCGTTTAAATTGGTTTCTAAAGTAGTTTACTGTAGTTAGAGTTAGAAAAACTGCTAAATATGGTCACTTTTGGCAATTTTTCTAACTGTAACTGCAGATAACTGTTTTATTGAACTTAAACATTGTATCTAAACCACATAACCAGAGCTGAAATGGTGTCTACCAGATTATTGATTGGTCTTTTATTTAACGAGTTATGATTTTTGAAGTGAAAACTTCTTTAGCGGCGTTGAGCACTTTTGTGGGATGGGCGAAAAATGTGAAACTCGCGTCAGGACACGTGGGCTGATCGAAAAACCGTAAGACGGTTGGCGAAATTATGGATGTAAGTTGATTTTTCTGAGAGATAAACTTTTTAATGTATTCCAATCAGTAATATAATATAAATTGTAATGTTTGTGTACGATAGCGCAATAAATAAATATTGTATTCTATAAAAATATTATATTATTATTATTATTATTGTATTATTATTATTATTATTGTATTCTATCACAAAAATGACTTTTATATTGATAATAAGAGCAATTCATTCAAAATTATTCCCTAACTATTCCAAAAAATCAAAAATGTACAACGTTGATATTCATGTTTTCACTTCTGCCGGCACTCCCGGAGTGCAATTTTTTGTTTTTTTTCTAGTAAAGTGGCGCAAGTGTGTGCGTTAAAATCCGGGTAGCGCCTTTACTATAAGTACTATTTAAAATAGGAACTCTTTTCACAATTTATATTATAGTAGGATGACGCTGGCAGTTTGCAATGCTTTGTAGTTTTCAGTATTGTCATCACTGTCATGAACGTGTCATGCAATAAATAAATTAAAGCAAATGAGTGTTCAGATATTATTGATTAGTTGTGTGTATAGAAGTTACTGACTAACATCTACTCAGATTTAATGAAGTAATGAATGTTCTGATATTAATAGTAACTTGTAGTGTATGGAACTTATTGACATTTTAGACTGTTCAGAAGAATTTGGTTACATTTTCTGCTCCAATATATCTGACGGCGACTGTCCAGTCGCCGTCAGATATATTGCCAGTTTCGTTTTTAAGATGTAAAAACTGAAAATCATGAAAGAAACCTTGAATCATCTTGAAGGCCCTACTCTCTTACCCGTCGGACTCTACTGTAGTGTCGCTCTCACGATGCCATCAATTTTGATTATAACAATTTACCTAATGTATCAATTAGGTATGAATGATATCTTTATTGCTTGGTATTATTTCCTAATTATCGATTACCTTATACCTGTACCTTTTGACTTTTGTAAATGTATTTATCTAACACCGTTTTAATAAACGCTAATCTGAACTTTGAACTAATTAAAAAACTGCAAGTATTGTAAATACGTAATTTTTATCACAGATACACTGATTAGTATTAGCTTCATTATAACAGTGTTATTAAGGTAGAAGGAAAACTATTACACCGACCTTGCGAGCAGACAATAATTTTACGTAAGTAGGTACGAAAAAGATTAAAACTGAGTAAAAAACAATGTTTGTTAGTAGTTATCTAAAATGACGCGTAAAAATTATCTATTGTTTCTAGTAAATTACCGTGCAACTCTTGGGGCTTTAATGTTTGGCGGGCTTGATATGAATTCACATGATGTTAGTTTTTAAGAGCAAAATTACCTTAGTAACTACTTTCATTAAGCCTCAGTTTATTGAGCGATAGACATTTATATGCCATGAATATAAGATTAGATACTTAAATGAAGATACTTTTCTGGGGGCACGGCAGTGCCCCCACCAAGTCGAGCATAAAAGCGTCACGGCCGTACCATCCTTTTTTCGAAGCAATTCAGACCATTTTCGACCCCCTGTAACTTCGTTGTTGATAAAACTAGAAGACTGAAATTTTCAGTAACCATGCAGCATTGTAAAGACACGGTATATTTCAAATTTCATTCAATTTGGACCAGTATTTTTAGAATTATAACGGGTCAAATTTCTTAATTTTGTCACTCACTGACTCACCGATCATCAAAATTCTAAGGCACTTCTAGCAGACCTAGAAACTTCAAATTTGGAATATAAGTAGTGTTTGGTGTATGAATCAAGGAAAAACTAAAACATCTAGAAAAGACCGCAAAGAAAATTAAGCCCATACAGCCAAGACTTCAGTTAAATTTTTCAATATTGGCTTTATTCGTAACGATGTTTTACGGCAGTTATTATTATTGCGTGCGAAGCCGCGGGTTTAAGCTAGTCCCTGAAATATAGGCGCATGGTATTGCCCCTGCCAAATCGAGCAAAAAATGGGTATTCCCGTCATGAAAACACATGTAAATTAAATTATTTAATGCAAAACGTACCTACGAGCGTATTTTTACTTATTACGAGTGCGTAAGGTTGTAAATTAATTATTATACCACGCGCTGCGATGCTAGCGAGTGAGCGCGGGCCGTTACTACGCGCTGCGCGGTGCTAGCGCGAGGGCGCGGGGCGGAGACAGGGGTGGGCGCGCGGAAAGGTGAATGTCGCCGAGCGAGCTGTCGCGGTGCTAGCGCAAGGCGAAAAGTTCATAAGTCAGAGAGAGGGCTTTTAGAAAATTCGTTGCTGGTAGATATACATATATACAATAAGTAGAAGGTACCGAAAAGGAAAAAAGTAGAACTGTCTACAAAATACAAAAAGAAATGAGATCCCATCAAAAACAATACTTGTCAAAAAAAACAAGTCTCGCAACTCAGTTGTTCTGCGGTAAAAAGATGTGAGATCCATGTAATACCAAGTCGGTTATTAATTTATTCAGTCTCTACTTAAGCGACTTTCTGTCTTAATACTTCCAGTCTCTAGGACCACAATCGTGGTCCATAACAATCGAAAATCAATTGTGTCTGGAATCTCCGTACTCGAAGCATTAAGTTGTTACGTAATAATTAACAGCATCTTATAGTGACGCATATCAATATTAAAATTCTTTAATGTTTTATATAAATATATCGAGACTTGGCCATCGCACTAAATAATTGAATTTACATGTGTTTTCAGGCGATTGAATTTACACGTGTTTTCAGGCGATGGCCGAGTCTCAATATATTTATATAAAACATTAAAGAATTTTAATATTGATATGCGTCACTATAAGATGCTGTTAATTATTACGTAACAACTTAATGCTTCGAGTACGGAGATTCCAGACACAATTGATTTTCGATTGTTATGGACCACGATCGTGGTCCTAGAGACTGGAAGTATTAAGACAGAAAGTTGCTTAAGTAGAGTCTGAATAAATTAATAACCGACTTGGTGTTACATGGATCTCACATCTTTTTACCGCAGAACAACTGAGTTGCGAGACTTGGTTTTTTTGACAAGTATTGTTTTTCATGGGATCAATATGTCATTATGGCTCTTTTTGGTAGATTAATAATGGGCAAACTATAAATACACTATCATTAATCGGTCATTGACTACCGATGATCTACAAAAGTACTATTTTTTAAATGATATTGCTCAAGTGGCAATGGGCAGGGCACCTAGCGCGAAGAACTGATGGCCGTTGGGGCAGGAAAGTTCTAGATTGGGGACCCTCCGACCAAAGACGCAGCGTAGGACGTCCACCAACAAGATGGAAAAACGACCTTATAAAGATCGCAGGATGAAACTGGATGCAGACCGCTAGTGATCGGTCGCTGTGGAAAGCTATGGGGGAGGCCTTCAGCCGTCAGCAGTGGACGTCCTTTGGCTGATAATGATGGTGATGAAATGATATTGAGAAGGGTTGGTAAGTATTATATTAACATGATCAAGTAGAAAATATTCTATTAAAACATACATTCGGTCTGTTTGAGTTTTAATCGGTTCTTCCTTGGCTGGCAGTATAGAAATTACCCGGAAAAAAATAAACCACCCTCAAAAAACTGACTAATGAAAAAGCTGAAAATAACGCATTTGCCTTCTTTTTACGAGAAACAAATGCATTTGGTTGGTATGCACCGAGGTGCATGATGTGTATAAATTGTTGGTGTACTTACGTAGGCTTGTGATCATGCACTCAAACAGAGTGAAAACGCGGTACTTACTTTAAGCTTTTCAGTCAGTTTTTCAAGGCGGTTAATTGTATATTTTTTTATAGAATGCTTAAAACTACTGGACCAATTTTGGTGAAACTTACACTATACCCTAATTTGAAATAAACCTAATTATACTAAAAGAACCATCAATGGCTATGACTTCTCGTCCTTGGAAAAACATACAAAAATACATACATACATGCACTTACGAAATTAACCACACGTGTTCGGAAGCCTTAATAGATGAACATACTCAAATATCATATTCTATCGATATCACAAACATACATATTGAATAGATTAACTCCTTTTTTAAAGTCGATAAAAAGGTTTTTGATATGATTCATCTGTGATTCGATTTTACTCATAAAATGAATATGAACTTTGCCTGTTCCTCAGCATATGTGGCCAAGCAGTCACGTGGCTGACATTTCCTCGTTCGAGGTCATGACCTCATGCGCACTGCAAATGGATCTGCAGCGGCATTTACATCTTTTATCCTTAACCAAACTTTTGGCCGAGTTTTCGTTTCTCATTTGGCGTAGGTACCTAAGGTAGGCTGTTTAAAACAAGTTATTAAAATATCAGATGCTCTTGTTTGTTGCTCACGTTTTCTGTATTATGAGGAAAACTTCGAATAATAATATTATAATAATACGCCGTCCTTATAAAAATGTAACACACACTTCCTAAGAGGAAAATAAGCAGACACGTGCGATAACTTGCCCATAACTTAGTTGTACCTATACATAAATTTTATATAGTAGCTAAATTTTGAAGTCGACTTAGATCTCAACGTAACGTTGATGAAGTATATTTGTTCTTTTCAAGTACGACTCTGAAAATGCTTATGTAGCTGATGGGCCTAAGGCTAAAATGTAATGTTACTACTTCAAAATTTAGCTACTAACTATATAAAATTTATGGAGTAAACTCCTCAGTTATTATAAGCAATACGCGCAGTTTCTGTATACCATGAACCCGTAACGTCACAAGTATTAACATCTATTGATCGATTTCCGCTAAAGTACATTGGGTGAAACTTGATTGTACTCTCGCATGTATGCAAAATAACTGTACTAAATTATTATGCCGTGGATTAGTAAATCGTTGTTAGAATTTCACTAAATTCACAAAGGCGAACAAATTTGCAGTGATACAGGCAATAACATAAGAAGAACTGCGAGTAAAGAGGGTTGTTACATTATAACATAGCAGTGAACCTGGGGTTAATACTTATCTATCTTCACAGACGTTCCTTCCTTCACGTAGGTTATGTCGGCTTAAGGTCGAAGTCCACAAATCAACCCGCCTCGATGACAGCACCGTATCAACTCGAGGCGTTCAGTGTTTAGTGACTCCATAGAGACCAACTCAGGACCCAGTATCCAGACCAACGGCGCATGCGTTGTAACGCGCTTACGGCGCGCCGCCCCCTGGTTGAGGACTATCCGTCCACCCTGTCAAACGGGCTGTTATTCACAATAAGAACTGTCATAAGTTGTAGCAAACACGATCCGAGACGAGGCGTTCGCTATACGGTGCCGATCCCATCCGAGGCGTTGCTGTTCCCTTTACGTAACGTGCTTCCGTATGGTTGACGCCTGGTTGGTGCTGTTCCCGTGCCGGGTGGGTAGATTTTCATCAACCTTTAAAGTCATTTTTTGAAGGCAGTTTATTTATTATTTTATTTCATAATGTTGAAGAAACTTACACTGTACCCTAAATTAAACTATAGGTGCTTGATAGAAAATAAAAACACATCTTCCTATAACTTCTCGTCTTCGAGAAATCCGTCGACAAACAAACAAATATGCAACCACACTTACACTTATGAAAATTACTTCAATATACTAAAATGTTATAAAATTCGCGTTCAAACAAACAAACTCTCTATTTTTATAATATTAAGTATTGATACAGGGCATCTTCTTAGGGCACGCTGTAAAAGTAAAGAGTAAGTAGTCAGATGAGGGTCTTATAATTTTTGTTGCTTTATTTTCTGTCAAAGGCCAAGCTTATTGTTTCTTCAGAAATTGCACTAGAAATTTTCCTAGAAAATGGGTCGCACAGGACTATTTTCAATAGAAAAACTAATTTGCTATATTCAAGAGATTTTTTGTTATGTATATTTGTAAATGATAACCGTATGTATTATTACAATGAGAAAATTGAAACAAAAGTCAAAAAAACACACCATTAAATAACTATGTATTTCACGCAGTGAAAAATTATGGATTTTAGGTATTCAAGTATGAGTAGGTTTATTTGTGTACTAGTATTTATGTACCGTATGTTTTATTATAATTTTGTTGCTTTTTGTGTTATTTGATGTCGCCTCAATCGCTTCCTGCTTCATCCAATGGATGACTGAGATATAATGCTTTAAGCATTAAGTCCGCCACTTGTACTTTCTTTGGTTACAATTAAGAATATAAAGAAAACTATCCAATGATTCAGTTAAGAAAACTGAAAATGCCAAAGTTATTTACTCAATCATTCGTATGTTCTCGTAACTAAGGGCTGTTGTGTTAACACTGACCTTGTTACTATTTAACTTGATGAAAACAACAACACAAGAAGTCCCAAGATTGATAACGGTTTATTAATACGACCCTAACGTTGCGAGCTTCTGGCCATTAGGTAAGCGTACCAAATTTGGTAATCCCTTATTTCTAAAGTATACATTGTACTTAAACTTAACTAGGTAAGCATCGAAAACTTACAACTCTGTTTTTGTACATCATAGACCTACCTACCAAAGTGCTTGAAAGAAAGTTAAAATTTTTTTTTGTTTTTCGGAAATCAAAGACCCCTTATCTTAGTCATACGTCTCATGACTTAAAAGCTGCATTTGTCATTTAAGCAAGCCACTTTGTACAGTGATAGTAAGGACCGAAATAAGCGATTTCACCCGCAACAGCGACAGTTTTGCCGCTTAGGAACAGAGATGGTGCCACTTTTTTAAAATAACAAATAGAAATTTCTACAAGTCAAACTTTTATCTTTTATAAATTTTAACCGATTTTATAGAATATGTGTCAAATGAAAGGTTATTATATCATCTATCATAAAAAAAATCATCAAGATATTACCTTTCTAACATGCACATTTTTTTTAAGTTTATAAAAAATATTTTTCATCACTTTTTACTTAATTTTTTTTAAAAAATTTTGCTGGGTATGTTTTTTGATAGTTCAAATAATTGCCTAGTAAAAACGGTATTTAGTTAAGAAAACTGCACTCAAATATATTGAACGTTTATTGAGATATATTTTTTTTAATGTGGGAAGTAATTTCTCGGGCGCACTAATATCAATGATTAGTATGTACCAAATGTATTGTTTTGTTATTTTTAATAAATATGTATATTGAAAAGAGCAATTAGCGACTAAATTTTGTTAAATTCAATTTAATTTCATTTGCAGTAGCGAAATTTTTTATCCCAAAGGAACACAGATGGCGCCACTTTCTTTGAAAATAACAAAAAAATCTACAATCCAAACCATCGCATCGATTTTGATGAAACAGGTGTCAAATGAAAGATAAATGCAGAAAATGATCATACAATGAAATTATTTCAACCGCGCGACCGTATAAATTGCCCTTTTATTTTTTTAAGTTCCGAAAATAATATGTTTAGTTTCTTTAACTTTATTGTATTAAAAATAATAAACGTGGGGTATTTTCGGGGTGATTTATATTATTGCCAATTAAGTGCAGTAACAAACAAAGAAAACCGCATGTCAATACCCTTTACAATTATTGAGATATATATCATTTATCATTGAAATCTAGAAAATAATGCCCTCATTTAATATTTTTTTATATCTCAGTAATTATTGCAAATATTGATATGCGGTTTCCTTGGTATAATACTGTACTTAATGGGCTATAATATGAATTACCCTTAAAATACCCAACGATTATAATTATTATTAAGTAAAGTAAAAAATAGCTAAACCATTTTTTTCTGTACTAAAAAAATGTATGGGCATTTCATAATGTCGCGAGGATAATATCATTTCTTTTTGTGATAACTTTTTGTATTTATCTTTCATTTGATATCCTTTTCATCAAAACTGGTGCCGTGGTTTGGCTTGTAGAATTTTGTGCTATTTTCGAAGAAAGTGGCGCCATCTATGTTCCTTTGGGATGAACATTTTGCTACTTAAGATGTAATTAAATTAAATCAAGCGTGATTTTGTCGCTAATCGCTCTTTTCAATATACATATTCCTTAAAAATGATAAAACATAACGTTTGAGACATAATAATCATTGATATTGGTGCGCCCGAAAAATCCTGCCAATATTAAAATATATGCATCTCAATAACTATTAGCGATAATGAAGTGCTATTTTCTCTATCAAATACCTTATTTACTAGGCAATTACAAGAACTAAGAAAAAACATACCCAGTCATATATTTTTTTGATACAATGAAGTAAAAAGTTACTAAAACAATTTTTTCTAAACTAAAAAAATATATTTGTGCATGTTTTGAAGATAATATCTTGACAATGTTTTTTTTTCTATAATGGATAATAAAGTTATCTTTCACTTTATACCATTTTCATTAAAATCGGTATCGTGGTTTGACTTGTAGAATTTTTCAATTGTTTTTTTTATAAAAGTGGCGCCATATCTGTTCTTAAGGGGTGAAACTGTCGCTGCGGCGGGTGAAATCGCTTATTTTGATCCTTACTATCACTGTGCAAAGTGTCTTGCTTTAATCACAAAGTGCAGCTTTTCGATGAAATTTCCCCATAAGACGTATGACTATTACACACTGCGACTTTTAACATCGATGCAGTCGAGCGTTTTGAAAACGCGCTTCAGCATCGCGACGCACGCTATGAACAGATTTAATTTAGCATCGATGAAGTCGTGCGTTAGCATCGATGCTAACGCGCGTTAGTTCCGGTGCAGTCGCCGTAATTTAGTACATAATTTGACAATGTCCAGCTTCTGCATCGCGACTGCATCGCTGCTAAGAGTCGCAGTGTATAAAGGATCAAAGGGAGCACAAGTGTCACATTATTATTGGTATTTTCATAAAAATATTTTTATTTGTTGCGTTGAATTAAACATCAGCATAAAAAAATGAGTTACTAAAGTTAATGTTAAGCCCATAAAGAAGCTACCTTGAGCATTAGCAGACATAAAGTAAAATACAACCGTAAGTTCTTGTTAGAAACTTAGTATGAAAGAGGTGACTGTCATTCTCGAGCGTTCTCATTAACTTAAATTTGTACTCCATCACTGGAGCCCTCACTTTAACTCAGTCAGATGGGTCCCTCTTCAGTCTCATCCCGTAGCCGTTCCAGTTCAAGTTAAGTTTCAACTTCCAAGATTCATGCGTTCGGTACTTGGGTCTGACCGCGGATCTCATGCCACCTGAATTATTAATTACACAATTACGCGTAACAAACTCCTTTTGCCAACTCCGTAACGGACCGCGAATATTTGATGCGTGGTTGTTAGCTAACTACCCAGCGGTGGAAGTCTATGTAGAAATTATTTACCTCTAGGACACTTGATCGACACACAAAATAATCTACCAAAATATTTGGAAGTATTTAAATCATATCTTAATAATTTTGCTCTATTTATACTAATATTTTAAAGATAAATGGTTCGTTTGTTTGTTTGAACGCGCTAATCTCAGGAACTGCTGGACCGATTTCAAAAAATATTTTTGTATTGGATAGCTTATTTTATTATGAAATAATGAAATTTATTAATTTGCCTAAAACGCGGTTTTACAAAGGTGACCTTAAAATTCAATGTAGGTACTCATGTTTTACCATTGTGTGGCATGCAAAATTTCTCGAATTGTTTATACACCAACAGAATCCGATTTACATACTAAATAAAGGTTTATGTCATGCTATCATAATAATACATCTTAATTATTACAAATTAATCATCATTTACTGTATCTAAATTATCACAAATTAATTATAATTAATAAACACAATGTCGAAAATATATATACATTTAAGATTTATGTCAGCCTATCAATACTACTTAAACGTCAAAACAGAGGTGGTCAAAATCTAGTATTAATAATGTCAGTAATCTTATAGAAATTTTTATTTCTAAGCCACTCTATTAGTTTGCGTCTAAATAGATTATTCGGCAATGTTATTGTGTCTTTTGGGATGGCATTAAAAATCTTGACACACATCACGTTACATTGTCTTTGATAGTGAACCAATTTTGGATTATTTGTATACACTATTCGATTCTTATCTCTTAGATTTCTATTGTGCATGTGTATTCTTTTCTGAAAAAGGTGGAGATTATATTTAACAAATGTTGCTACCTCAAAAATGTACATGCACGGCAAAGGCAATATTTGCAACGTTTTAAAGATTTTCTTACAGGACTGCCGGGGAGAGAGCCCGCAAATTGCTCTTACACATTTTTTCTGTATTTTAAATAGGTCAACCGAATCAGTAGAATTTCCCCAAACTTAAAGTCCATACCTCATTAGCGAAGCGACATAACCATGATACGCTGCGAGTGAAGTCTGTAGAGCAGACGTGTAACGTAGTCTCCTCAAAACGAAAACATATCTATTTAATTTAGTCTTTAATGTATCTATTTGTTGCTTCCAGTTACACTGATCGTCAATTTCTATACCTAAAAACTTTGTATGATCAACTTCTTGAATCGTCAGTCCATTGTATTGAATATTCAGGTTCATTTTTATATGTCTATTTGTATCGAATTGTATAAATTTAGTTTTATTAAAGATTAACAGTCAAATTATTTTTATCAAGCCATGTTATTATTTTGTTAATTGTGTTATTTATGTCCGTTTCATACAGCAATTTATTAGTTTTACAAGGTATGATTACTGAAACGTCGTCAGCAAATAAAATGCATTTGTGACTGGTTGCTTCAGGAAGGTCGTTTATGTTAAGCAGGAATAGTAACGGACCAAGAATACTTCCTTGCGGAACACCGCAAGAATTTATTAAAATTTTTGATGTACTATAACTCATACATTTATTTTCATCAACATTTGTAATTTTTACAGCTTGTTTCCTGTTGTGTAAGTAAGAAGCCAGCCAATTATATGCTAGGCCTCTTATTCCCATATTTTCAAGTTTGGCCAGCAGTAACTTATGACAAACAAAATCAAAAGCGCGTGTCATGTCAAAGAAGACAGCTGTTGTTGGAATTTGTGAGTTTATATTTTCGTTTATTTCTCGAATTAAATGGAACATTGCCTGCGTTGTAGATTTTTTTGATTGAAATCCAAACTGTTCTTTTTTTAATAAATCAAACTTTGTGATGTAATCGAAAAGTCTGGCTTTCATTGCCTTTTCAAATATTTTTGAAAAAATTGGCACCAGTGTTATTGGGCGGTAATTTTCGAGTGACGATTTATCACCTTTTTTGAAAAGAGGTTTAACAATCGAGAGTTTTAGTAGATCTGGAAAGATCCCCGTCTCTAATGATCGATTTATCAGGTACGTGAGTGTTATAATCAACTCATCAGCGCAATGCTTTATGACGTTGGTAGAAATGCCGTCATAGCCAGTAGCATTGGTGTTATTTAAAGATTTAATTATATTTTTTACTTCATTGGGTAGAAATGGCTCTAGAAATATGCTATTTATAAGACGGCAATTATTTGTATTTTTTAGTGACTTTCCATTACCTTGATTTGTCAGATTGATCAAATATTCATTAAATAATTCTGCTGTACAGAGTGGATCTTTTATAGTTACACTGTTAAATATAATTTTTTCAATAATTTTATCACTATCAATAGTATTTGTTTCATTTGTAACAATTTTCCACGTTGTCCGACATTTGTTTTTAGCTTTGCTTATTAATAAATTAATAAATATAAATTTTTTGTGATGTACGAAGACATTTCCTTAAATGTTTAGTTTATAATAAAACTTATATAACACATCACCCTGTGACCAAGTCGCGGAGGACCGCTAGTCAATAAATATACGTAAATAAGAATTTTGTCATAACGTTTTTCGAGCGACATCTGGTGTTTGACAGGTAAAACTGGGGTGCGATTGTGTAAAGCAATCGTATTCATTTGACAGTTTAAAACGTACGGTATGGTCTGTCAAAGGCAAAGAACAAAGGGTTTGACAGGTCATATCGTACGTTTTGAACTGTCAAATGAATACGATTGCTTTACACAATTCCAGCTCAAGTCCAGACTACCGTGCCGACGATAAGCGTAATCAAATACATAATAACGAAGTAAGACTAAAATAAGAACCGTATTATTCTCTTCCATGATTTATAGGTAGTAGGTACGGGAGTAGGGGGCACTGCAACTGTAAAGATAAACAAATGCATATGTTTCTTTTCTTACTTACTTAATATAACAATGATCAAATATTCAAATTTGTTAAAAACGTTAAAGAGAAAAATGTGTTTTAATGAAACTCAAAAATCGTTTAAATCTGCCCCCCATATTTGAGTCGACATGAGGCAGCCATGAGAAATGGGTATCAATTTGTCTTTATTATAATGATATTTATAGTAATTTAAATATGAAATAAACTTTACGAAACTTCTACTTAAATCTTGCATTAAAGTTACAAACATAATCATATTGTACAAGAGTAATTGTTATTGTAATTCTACAGTGTGTTCAGGCATGCAATAATAATAAACCATAAGGGGAAACTTCTACAATGAATTTCATCGAGGAAAATACCTCATTTTATGTCGGGTCAATTCTAAAACCCCACCAGTGTTTATTGTTTTTGTTTTCACAAAAAATATCTTACTCGTGAGATTAACGGAGGCTTGAGTCACACGTCGTACTTGTTTTTGGTGCTTTTGTTTTTTTAGTGAAAAGGTAGTGGTGTAACTAAAACATGAAAACGACGCTGTCAAATGAATTCAGTTTATAATTGCAGGAAGTATTTTTTTACAGTTTTTTGTGCATTCGGGCAATTTATTTTAAAATAGTACTTAAACGAGACCATTGACATACCTTTTTTTAAAATAGTATTTAAGTTACATAACAAATTGATGCATCAATTACTGCTTTCAGTCAATTACTACAGGAGTTATGAACGATTTAAAAGACCCCTTTAGTTAGATTTACGTAAGGGTCAGGTCAGGATTTACCTTCTAATTATAGGTGGTGAAAAAATAAATAAGTCGGTCCACAAATTACTGGGATATAGGGTAACTTATGTACAGGAAAATTATGCAGTCGAACTGATAACCTCCTCCTTTGTGAAGACAAATCTGTTTTTAGGGTTCCGTAGCCGAATGGCAAAAAACGGAACCCTTATAGTTTCGTCAAGTCTGTCTGTCTGTCCGTCCGTATGTCACAGCCACTTTATTCTGTAACTATAAGCATCACACTTGAAATTTCTAAGTATCCTGTTAACCGCTTTACGATTCTTATACAAAAAATAAAATTTAATGATATTTAAGAGGGGGCTCCCAGAGAAGAAACTAAAACCGATTTCTTTTTGACAAATTTATGCGTGTGTCTATGGATAGGTCTTTCAAATTGACATAGAGGTTTCTAAAAAAATAATCTTTTATAGTCTAACGTTTCACAGCTAGATGCTTCTAAAGTGGTAAAAAGGGCGTCCCCCATCTAATTTCTAAACTAAGCGAGTGTAAATAATGAAAAATAATAATAATATAGATCTTAACAAATACTTTCAACGAAAATTAGTTGGGACGAGATCGAACGAGAAGTTTTTTAGATATAGCACATTTTCAACAACCGCAAACATAATTTTGTTCTTCATACAAACACTATGAGAAACAAAGTTATATTTGCTGTCGACAAATAATTGTGGTATTTAAGCTAAGTGGAAGAAGGTAGTAGAAAGTAGTTTCCCTAATTCAGTTAACGTTGGCACGGAACCCTTAGTGCGCGAGTCCGACTCGCACTTGGCCGTTTTTTTTGTTATTTGCGATGAGGTCTTTATGCATTGTGTAAAGTAACATAGAAGCTCTTGTTTAAGATGAATTTCCTATTGTAAAGCGTTGTAAATTTTGAGGAACTATGTGTCAGTCAGATTTTAACTATAACATCGTCGTAATATAAATTCAAAATGTATTATAAAGCAAAAATATTGCAGTAATGAAACTATCTCTCGTATGTGTCCCCTGACAAACAACCCAAGTGAGTTTTGCTACCACAAATATTTTTAATTTACATGTAATTAGCGTTTGCTTGCATCTATTTGTGTAATGAGCACGAAAATTTTGACTTGAGTCATGGATTTAAGAATTAATGGGAGGCGCAAGGAAGAAAATTCCTTACTTTGAAACGACAGTTGATGGTCAGGCGCGTATTTATTTATTTATACACATGATTTTCCATCATCAGTTTTCAAACTTGACGTCTACAAGGCTTGAATGACAGAATGACAGAGATTATTACCTAAATATTATTTAAGCTGACCATTAATTTTATATCTAGTATACCTACACATCTATAATATGCGTAACTTCAACAGATGGTACTGAATGGCCCGTGTGAATTGGCCACTTGGAATACCTAATTGGTCCAAATGTTGCAACGCTTCAATTAACAGAGTTTGCATTTACTCCGGGGAACAATCCATTATTGCTAGTGGTTTGCGAATCGCCCACGTACGTTTAAACAATCATTTATAGCTGTTTCAACTGAAATCGTTTGTTATTTTAACTACGGTGGAATAATTGAGCATCATTATTTTTATTTCATTTCATTGTTTTTAAATTATATAAGTACTGATTTTGGTACCACCCCTACTAAAATAGTCTTTCAAGTTAACATCTTTCGTCGTTCTTTAGTATTTTTCGATTCCAGAATTATACGTTAGCGAGGATTGTTTTTTGATTTAATTTGAACTTGTGAAGTCTTGTCTACGTCAGACCACACAGTGTATTATGTTTCTCAAATCAACCCGTAGATCGTAACTTCTGCATAAATAATGAAGATTCTTACGCGACAGCTTATCTTTACTTCAGAAGAAAAAAAACATTAAATCTACATATTTTATTATTATGATTAAGACTTTTAATAAAATCATTTTTTGAGATTTTATACTCTATCACTTGAGTGTATTCTTTTTTGAAACAGAGCCTGTTGTGTTGCAGATAACAACTGTCAAATACTATCACCTTTATAAAAGCACATAAAGGATGTCGTCAACTAAGTACATATTTTGAATTGTCATTCCAAACCTAATTTTATACCTTGTTAATATTGGAACTTGGGACTGTGTGAATGGTCACTTAATTCCATGAAATCAATTCACCACAGATGTAAATTGAGTATGGTTCACCCTACAGGTAATTGTGTTGTGTGCTAAAGCGAAGGCTTATACGGCTTGATAGGACGGATTGAATCGTACACAAACTGCCCACAATATAAATCCATATCATTCACCTAATTTAAAATGCTTTGGCTTTTATGAAGAGATTACCTACCTGACTTCGCTTAAACTATGCCGGTTAGTAATCCGACCTTTGCAAGTTATCCATATATCGCGCCAAGAACGTAACAAGGTACAGTAGCCAGCACATCGTGGGAAGACGATCTCCGCATTTAGGTAATTTGTTGTAACACTTACTCCATCCATAATTCTAGTGTTAAAGAAAGAAACGGCTATAGTCGAATATACAGAAACCAGAAGGAATCATACTTGGTTTAAGTATACACTTTTCGGCATAGTATTGGTAGATAGGTAATAATTACACATGATAATACATGTAGACGAATGGGCAGAAAAACAGCAACAATTTAGGTGTACTTTTTTATTACAGCAGTGTATATCAATTCGGTATTTGTATTCTCACAGTTTCTATCCGATCACTTTATAGGTACTTAGCTCTCACTCTTCTCAAATTTAATTCATAATATCATTTTCTGCATTCGTCATTTAAATTCAAACGTTTTTTTTTCTTCGTATTAAATAGCATAACGAAGCCGCCGCTGATGAGTTTTTTTTTTTCATGATAATCTTTTATTTGTACTTGTATTTTTCCCTAATAAACATGGTAAAATTTTCAGATTTTTTTGTAATAACTGTGCACTTGCAGGTCAGATACTAATATGAATTTTCGCTGAACCGAACCTCCAAGAAAACTCAATAAAACCTCGCCAATTGGATTTTATCGATCCTAGAAAAATGACAATAACCACAACGCTAGAGGCGGCAGTTTGCGTTAACGGGCATCGGTATTGAATGCAGCGGCTGTAAGCGCTTCCATTAGACGGCCTAATGCGGCAGCTGTGCAGCGAGATAGCCGCGGGCCACGTTTAATGGGAGTTTGTCCACTCAACCAGACACTGTGTTAACCTGACCATCTGCTCTTTTCAACCTGGTTTGAGCTGCCTTGATTGGATTGGAGGTTTGGCTTCTTTATACAGTGGACTATCAGTATTGCCTGTTGTGGTAACGTGGTTACTGATCATTACTAATTTTAACCTAATTGTGACGAGATGACTTGTATTTTTTATTTATTTATTGTAAACATGATACGCAAAAGGTTTTATATGGCTGACTTAATACTGTTGGCATTCATTATCTACCAGTCAATCGTAGGTATTGACAAAGAAAAAAATAGGCGTTTTGCTAGTCTATGCAATAATTTTTCGATGAGCATCTTATCAAGTCGGTAGTTAATTCTTACAGTTACCTGACTCTGTATTTATTAGATTTTTTTGACCTATAAAAATACGTACATGTAGTATATTTCAAATAAGGTGAAAACTGCACATGTAGTATACTTCAAATAACGATCAACACTGTTTGTTTTTCATTTCTAGTCGCTTCCCATGTAAGCAGCGTAAGTAACAAGCACCTAGGCATACTCGTATGTTTGCTCCGTGCAGGCGCCGCGGTGCATTAGGCTTGGAACCTCCTATGCAAATTGAGTAGGTAATCCTACCATACACCGTAATGCCGCCTTTGAGCCACTATCAAAACAGATGACTTTCCCTGTTGTTTAGCGACCGTTGCCTTCTTCAGGTATCCGACACTTGTCATTCTTAAAGTATTTTTCACAATAATTCTAATACTTCATACGAAATGACATCATACTTATTAGTCGATATTCAACTGGCCCTTAATATTTTTCTAAACACTTATATACACTGACTCGTTATTCCCTTTTATCTCTATTTTAGAGTTAGCATTCGGAAGGCGAAACTTTCTTTTTAATGACGAAGATATAATGTGGTAAGTATTATTAATTCAAAAAATCTGTTTATCAGTAATACAGAGTAAATAGATTTTTTTTTTTTAACCTACACCATCCCACTGCTGGGCAAAGGTCTCCCCCAAACTCCGCCATCTATCTCTATATATCCTACATACAACTCCTACGGCTTATTTACCAAAGAAGCACGGCAGATATAAAATTACACACACATGGACCACCATTTTCTATACTAAAGGGTGTAAAACAAGGAGATCCTCTTTCCCCTAAACTGTTTACGAGCGCCTTACAAGAAGTTTTCAAGAAGCTGGACGGTCCATGGAAAACGAAAGGCATAAATATCGGGACAAAAAAGCTAACAAACCTTCGTTTTGCGGATGATATTGTTCTTTTTGCCAACACATCATCTGAACTTGCAACTATGCTCGATCAGCTGAGCGAGGCGAGCCTTGAGGTTGGATTAATGATGAATAGGTCCAAGACCAAAATCATGACCAACGCCGCAGAACACGACATAGTGGTGAATGGGCAGAGAATGGAGTATGTCGACGAGTATATATACCTGGGCCAGATAGTATCCTTCGAAAATAGGCAGGACAAAGAGATCGGACGACGCATCGATAACGCCTGGAAGAGCTTCTGGTCCATGAAAGCGTATATGAAGGGAGACCTCCCAATCTCATTGAAACGCAAACTCGTCGACACTTGCATCCTGCCCGTTCTTACGTATGGAGCGCAGACGTGGTCACTGACCGAAAGTCAAAAATCCAGGCTCAGGGTTTGCCAAAGAGCCATGGAGAGGAGCGTGTTGGGTATTAACAGGATAGATAAGGTCCGTAATATCACAATTCGCTCCAAAACTGGTATAGTGGATGTAGGCGAAAGGACAGCGAGGCTAAAGTGGGAGTGGGCGGGACACATATGTAGGATGCACCCGGATAGATGGACCCAAATCGTCACGCGTTGGATACCAGCAGATGGTTATCGCCGCAGAGGTAGACCTAGAAAGCGCTGGTGTGACGATTTGGTCAGTTTTGCTAAGGATTGGGAGTCGTTGGCCAAGGATAGAGATAGAAATAGATTTACTATTTTAAAATAAAAAGAGTTTAGAATTTAGTCAATTGAACTCTCGCTTCCTCAGCGGCTATAAAACGAGGGACTGCGATAGCGATTTTTTATTTATGTTGACAAAAAATGTACATTTGTTCTTCATAGTGTTCGAATCTATACTAATATTATAAAGCTGAAGAGTTTGTTTGTTTGTTTGTTTGTTTGAACGCGCTAATCTCAGAAACTACTAGCCCGATTTGAAAAATTATTTTTACGTTGGATAGTCCATTTATCGAGGAAGGCTTTAGGCTATATAACATAAAGATACGACTCATAAGACCAAAGCAGCAATGAAAAATGTTGCGAAAACGGGAGAAATATATTCCTTTTGAGAGCTTCTGCTGCGTACGCTGCGAAAACCGCTTAAGTTACACAAAAATTATGTATGACAGGATTGTTCAGCATTAAGAGTTCTATAATAAAGTCCGCAACAGCATATGTCTATCTTTTATGGTTGACTTACTACAACCTTTTTTATGTTAATAAATTTGTAAAAAAATAATGCATTATTTTTAGAGGTGTATTATACACACAGGTATTTATTCTTATCAAAATAAATACATTCATCATCACGAGCATTTCATTTAGAACAAAGTTGCCCTTTATATCATATGATTTCAATAAATATCTTAGGAGCTATCACAGTTTTAACATAACTCCGCACCAAATAATGTTCGCAGCTTAAGTACAACGTGCGCTTGAACGTGCGCTTGCGCTAATATATTATTATAAAGCTGAAGAGTTTGTTTGTTTGAACGCACTTATTTCAGGAACTGCTGGACCGATTTGAAAAAATATTTCTGTGTTGGATAGCTTATTTATCGAGAAAGACTTTAGGATATAAAACATCACGCTGCGACGGGAGGGGAGGGAGCAAACTTAAAACGCGCGGACGAAGTCGCGGGGGACCGCTAGTAAAAGGATAAAGTTATGTTTGTGGTTGTCGAAAATGTGATGTCAAACGTTAGACTTTAAGAGAAAACGATATTAGAAACCTGTAAACGTTACCCCAGCCAGTTTTTGTCGAAAATCACATTTTTTTTAAGTAGATAATTAGAAGTCCAACTTCTTCAATTGTTGTGCTGATTTTTAAATTTGTTTTGCTTATGGTTTTTTAGTTATTTGACAAAAACAGATCTGGCTGGCGTAACGTTACCCCAGCCAGATGTTTTATTAATTAAAGGGTTTATTGAAATAAACTTTAGGTACATAATTAGTATTCTGAACGAGGTAAATGTGGCCACAAAATTTGAATTTGTATCGTTTATGGTTTCGGAGATATTCAAAATCCTGCTGGTGTAACGTTTACGTGTTCGCTGTATCTCCGAAACGGCTAAGCGAATATGTATAATTTTTTGTACACAGCTTCTATGAATTTGTTATAATTTGTTTGCCAATAAAGAAAAACAAAATAATGCACCGTTTAGAAGTATTTTAATTAATAAAAAAACTCAAAAATAGCTCCTAGCTCTTCAAAAAAGAGCTCTAAAGCCTTATTTGAAACGTCATTTTGTAGCTTACAACTGCCTTCAAATGTTTGTAAATTTTCATTAGAATCCTGTAGGTATTTATTAAGTTACAACGATATTTAATTCAGTTCTCGTAACGATGCGCTCCGGAGATTTTAAGCCTCCGATTTACTGAGTTCCTTGTGGATTTAAAAGTTGAATAAGATATCATTAATTAGTATTTTAGTTCAATTTTCTACCTGTAAAATTTCAGCGTAATACGATTTGTAATTACTGAGATAATTAAAAGAAAGACATTAGGTAGAGCATGATCATGGCAACCCGACCAAGTATAGATGGTTACGAAAAAGCGGCCGCGTAGTACTTTATGCCTACCTTTTGAAATTAATAGGATAGTTTTAAACGTAAAGTACAGTTACGTACAGAAGTGTAAAACGAAAACAATATCATCTTAATTTGAGTATTTTTATTTACAAATCATGTCTTATAAACTTACAAAGAAAAATGCGAAGTACCTAAACACTTTAATTTAGTTATATATTTTCTTATAGCAGCATAATAAATGTTCATTGGCTCAACATAATTATAAATTAACTTCCAAAAGATTAACATTGATTTTCAAATCATGAACTAACAATCACATAATAAATTATTGACTGACATTATTATTTTAAGAGCACATTACGATGACTGGCTGGCTAGTATTCTTATAAAAATAGTTTTATTATTAAAATCACAGATCATTATTAAAACTAAATTAAATCACATTGTACTTAGTAAAATGTTCGATTTTAAATATCAAAATAAACTTTCGGACAAAGATACAGCTCTAATATAGTTATTATAAAACCTTCCTCTTTAATCATCAATCATCATCATCAAAAAAACCGCATCAAAATCCGTTGCGTAGTTTTAAAGATTTAAGCGTTCAAGGGGAAATAGGGACAGATAAAGCGACTTTATTTTTACTATGTAATGATTAAAAAGGAAAATTATTTTTATACATTAAGTAGCTTACCTTTTTCATTAGTAACTCACGAACTCAGGTATTATGGTCCGCAATAGAAGTACTTCATAGTAGTTCACTTTAAATTAAACGAAATTGCGAAGGAAGCGTATGCGCACTCATTCAACGAAACCAAATCTTTGACTAACTCTATCGAGCGACAAACAATCATCCGCCCTCCGTCCCTCGTCCCAAGGACGCGTTATCGACGCTCTCTTTCTTTCTTCAGTAAGTTGCAATGATGTCGTCTCATGTGCATAACTGTGAAGAACATAGAACACGCGCGAATGCAGCGCGCTAAGTACAAAGTCTTCTATCTCTCTATCTATATTATTTTAAAACTGCAACGGGACCGTGTTTGTGCCAATTAAATATTTCACTATTTTGTTAATAAATATATAAGTTTAGCGCTTACGTCACAACAGGTTAAATAAGATAGGTAATGAATGGTACAGTATTTTAAGTAGGTAACATAAATAAGTAGACACAAATTAAAAATATATAATTTAATTCATTTCAAGATATATACTATGCTATAGGCTGAATAGTTTAATTCTGTACGCGACTGTATTGAGCATGTAGCGTTATTATACTATACGTTTTAAAAGGTAGGCATAAAGTACTACGCGGCCGCTTTTTCGTAACCATCTATACTTGGTCGGGTTGCCATGATCATGCACTACCTAATGTCTTTCTTTTAATTATCTCAGTAATTACAAATCGTATTACGCTGAAATTTTACAGGTAGAAAATTGAACTAAAATACTAATTAATGATATCTTATTCAACTTTTAAATCCACAAGGAACTCAGTAAATCGGAGGCTTAAAATCTCCGGAGCGCATCGTTACGAGAACTGAATTAAATATCGTTGTAACTTAATAAATACCTACAGGATTCTAATGAAAATTTACAAACATTTGAAGGCAGTTGTAAGCTACAAAATGACGTTTCAAATAAGGCTTTAGAGCTCTTTTTTGAAGAGCTAGGAGCTATTTTTGAGTTTTTTTATTAATTAAAATACTTCTAAACGGTGCATTATTTTGTTTTTCTTTATTGGCAAACAAATTATAACAAATTCATAGAAGCTGTGTACAAAAAATTATACATATTCGCTTAGCCGTTTCGGAGATACAGCGAACACGTAAACGTTACACCAGCAGGATTTTGAATATCTCCGAAACCATAAACGATACAAATTCAAATTTTGTGGCAACATTTACCTCGTTCAGAATACTAATTATGTACCTAAAGTTTATTTCAATAAACCCTTTAATTAATAAAACATCTGGCTGGGGTAACGTTACGCCAGCCAGATCTGTTTTTGTCAAATAACTAAAAAACCATAAGCAAAACAAATTTAAAAATCAGCACAACAATTGAAGAAGTTGGACTTCTAATTATCTACTTAAAAAAAATGTGATTTTCGACAAAATCTGGCTGGGGTAACATATACTAGAAACCTCTATGTCATTTTCAAAGACCTATCCATAGACACGGATAGGTTTGACAAAATAAAAACGTTTTAGTTTTCATGTATGAGAGCTTCCACCGTAAATTTCATACTTTTTATTTTTCGTATGAGAATCGTAAAGTGGTTAATAGGGTACATCTTCCTACTAAATTTAAATTTTAACTGTGTGATGCCTATAGTTACAGAATAAAGTGGCTGAGACATACGGACGAACAGACAGACAAACAGACAGACTTGAAGAAACTATATGGGTTCCGTTTTTGCCATTCGGCTACGGAACCATAATAATATATATTTATAAGCATTAAAAAGGCAAAAGAAAAGACACGCAAAAACTTATTGGAAGCACTAACTTAAAACCTACCCAATAAGTTCCAAATAATTGGTACAAATGTGTCCAGTCACAGAACTTGACATTGTAATTTACTACGGCGAGTTAGCGATTTTAATATGCACTGATTAAGGATTATAACTTTAGATTACTATATTTTTGTTCACTGTGACTAAGCTAAGATAACTAAGTATACTGCACTACTACCACAGAAAATATAATAGTACTACGTCAACTACTAAGTATATAGCAGGCCACACACTTTAAAAGCCGTGAAATCTAGTTAGAACACGACTAGACGACTCTATTTTTAGGGTTCCATAGCCGAATGGCAAAAAACGGAACCCTTATAGTTTCGTCAAGTCTGTCTGTCTGTCTGTCTATCTGTCTGTCTGTCTGTACTTCCCTATGTCACAGCCATTTTATTCTGTAACTATAAGCATCACAACGTTGAAATTTGGTAGGAAGATGTATCTTGTTAACCGCTTAACGATTCTCATACAAAAAATATAAATAATATGACATTTAAGGGCTCCCATACATGAAACTAAAACCAAAAAAAAACTTTTTTTGCCAAACCTATTCGTGTGGGGTGTCTATAGACAGGTCTTTTAAAATAACATCGAGGTTCCTAAAACCGTTTTCTTTTAAAGTCTAACGTTTCATAGCTAGACGCTTCCAAAGTGGCAAAATGGGCGTCCCCCCCCCATCTATCTTCTAAACTAAGCGAGTGTAAATTTTGAAAAAAATATATAATGTAGATCTTAACAAATACTTTCAAAGAAAATTAGTTCGGACGGAATCAAACGAAAAGTTTTTGAGATATAGCACATTTTCAACAACCGCAAACATAACTTTGGACTTCATACAAACACTATGAAAAACAAAGTTCTATTTGCTGTCCACAAAATATTGTGGATTTTACTAAGTGGAATAAGTGGATTCCCAAATTCAGTTAAAGTTGGCACGGAACCCTCAGTGCGCGAGTCCGACTCGCATTTGGCCGGTTTTTTATGCGTTTATTATTCGGCCGCTATCCGCTTACCGTGTCGCAGATCCAATTACTGCAAAATAAAAAGCTAACAGACTCGAGGGCTGTTTACCCGAAGGCACGCAAATTCATCCATAACGAAGTTGACTCACAAGCGGAGGAGTTTCATCGATAAGCGGGAATAGTAAAATCAGGATTTTCTATCGAACCAGGAAGGTATCGCGATAACGTGATAATAATCGTAACGAAATGCTGGATAAAATTTAGAACTACTCGTAGGTACATTATTCATTTCCATTTAAGCGTCGTTTGCATGTATACAAAGTTATAATAAATACCTACTTATGATACAATGTTCCGTCAATTCCCATGTCTAAAGAATTATTCATAGAAATTTTTAGTAAAGAAACTGCAGAAAAAAACTTGGTTGTCATGTTAACGTAATTGTGAAATCCCTTTAAACAATAATGTTGAACAAAAACCACTCAAGTTTAACGAGAATTTGAATTTAATCTGTGACATTTCACGGCAAGCAGCGAGGAGCACTCCGCGAATTCGTTCTTGAGAATCGGAAACAATAACTTCTTAACATTACTAAATTTAACTCTTGGAGACAAGCGGTATTTAACCCAGGTCAAAGTTTCGCGATCCTTGTTGTGCACGACGCGGAATGTGCTAATTCAACGAACTTGTCTTTGTTGGAAACGGAATGTTCTCGTTTTTCTTTTTATTAAAATAAATCTGTTAATTTAACGTACATAGCGTTCCTCAGTTTGCAACTTGTACTGTGGAATCGTACAACTTTGCCCTTGGGAGACAACTTTGCCCAAACACGAAAGTGAACTAAATCTGCCTATAGTTTTTTCTAATAGCAAATGGAAACTTTGTAAAATTTACAGCGAAAACTAGAACATATGATTAAGCAACACTGACTTTTACAATGGCACCTTGTTTTATTCGGGTATCTGTCTGCATTGTCAGAAAAAGCTGCACAGACAGGATCAAATTCTATAAAGTGTAGGACATTAATTGTTGCTGCGTTTAATCATTTTCTGCTTCAAATACTCGTGTAAACAAACGAGAAATTTGTGTAAGCAATGCAAACAACCATTTTATAGACAGAAGTTGACAACATTGCTCTACAATGTTACAAGGGTTGACACTATTAATAAAAATAAAACAATATCTGAGACTAAATATCGACTGAATAGTTCAAAAAGCTGTAGCAAGAATACTGAGTGTGGCCTGTAATGTACAAACAATTTAAAATACAGGCGCTTTGAGTAACCAGTAAACAATTCTAAACGGTTTTGTCTTATTACAATAAAAAATAATGTATATATTGGCAAAAAGGTATAAGAAAAAAAAAACATGCAAAAGCTTAGTAAAACCTAGTCTATAATTTTCAAATAATTGGCACAAATGTTTTGAAGAACATTTGTACAAATTGGTACAAATGTTCGGACTAAAGCACTCTACGCTGATGTATCATACATAACTAATAATACGAATATTACAAAGCTGAAGAGTTTCATGTTGGTTTGCTTATATCTCAGCATCTATTAGGAATTATATCACCTAGTTTTAACAGTTTGTCCGTGGCTATAAGTGTCAACTAAAAGTTTAGTTAAATCGAAAAAAGCGGGCAAAGTTCACAGTGTTCTCAGTACAAAGTGTCCGGTTTCACATTCCATGCCTTCCTAATGCACTCTTGTTAAAACTGATATTACGTAGATGGATTTAGTGTGGTGTGTACCTTTAATTTTACAGATTGACTTAAGTTCACTGTCATTTAGTATGATGTAGGAAAAATAAAGCTTTATTACATTTAACTTAAGCTATCAAATTATATTATTAGGACAAGTTTAATAAAGGTAGCTCGAGTAAGACTCCAGTATTAATATTATCGTCACAACACCTAATAAGCACAGAATTATTAGGTGGAATCTAAAAGACGCCGAGATTGTGTCTGAGATTTTAATTTAAAATTGTTCGGGTCTCTTGCGCAGACAAGACAGGCAGATGTTAGCTAGCTTTACGTGAAATTTACGTGAAATCATTCTGTTGTTATAAGTTTCTTTGACGATGACAAAAAAAAGACGCGTTTTTAACGGATATGTAGAAAATATGGTGAAGAGTGGATTTTACTAACGTCAGATAAGGAATATTCGGCGAATAAAATACAAAACGCCGAATTCGAAAACGACACCTATTGGTCAGCTATCATTTACGTAAATGTCATTAAAATCGGTCGTTTTATACTTATTACGTCGGATAAGTTCCATCTGACGTTGGTTAAATCGACTCTAAACTGTTTATACTGCTGCTGTTGTATTAATCTATACTAATATTATAAAGCTGAAGAGTTTGTTTGTTTGTTTGTTTGTTTGTTTGTTTGAACGCGCTAACCTCAGAAACTACTGGCCCGATTTGAAAAATTATTTTTATTTTAGATAGTCCATTTATCGATGAAGGCTTTAAGCTATATAACATAAAGATACGACTCACAAGACCACAGCAGCAATGAAAAATGTTGCGAAAACGGGAGAAAGATATTCCTTTTGAGAGCTTCCGCTGCGTACGCTGCGGAAACCGCTAAAGTTGCACAGAAATCATGTATGACAAGATTGTTCAGCATTAAGAGTTCTATAATAAAGTCCACGACAGCATAAGTCTATCTTTTATGGTTGACTTACTACAACCTTTTTTATGTTAATAAATTTGTAAAAAAATAATGCATCAATTTTAGAGGTGTATTATACACACAGGTATTTATGTTTATCAAAATAAATAGATTCATTATCACGAGCATTTTATTTAGAACAAAGTTGCCCTTTATATCATTTGATTCCAATAAATATCTTAGGAGCTATCACAGTTTTAACATAACTCCGCACCAAAATAATGTTCGCAGCTTAAGTACAACGTGCGCAAGCGCTAATTATATTATAAAGCTGAGTTTGTTGGTTTGAACGCGCTTATCTCAGGAAGTGCTGAACCGATTTAAAAAAATATTTCTGTGTTAGTTAGCTTATTTATTGAGAAAGGCTTAAGGATATAAAACTTCACGCTGCGACGGGAGGGGAGGGAGCAAACTCAAAACGCGCGGACGAAGTCGCGGGGCACCGCTAGTACCTTAATAGTCGGCTAAAGAGAGGCAGAGTAAATACTACCAACCAAGAAAGTAAACTAAAACTACGTAAATATAGACACGCGTGAATGTGTACGAGTGTACTTAATGAGTTGTATTCGCGGAATTCCTTAATTATACGAGTTCTAATTACTGCTTCGTTTTGGTTGATATTCGTATATAAAAAACATAGTGTTATTTGGGTCACAATTATACCTACAATTCTTCGATGCTCCTAAAAATCAACACTTTATATCCGACTCATGATAGTTTGACTGCCTCGTTGGTTTAGCGGTTGGATCGCTGGATGCTAACCAAGAGGTCCCATGATCGAATACTGGGTAGAGCTGAAAGTTTCTGTGTTTTAAAGAGCTTGGAAACAGTTCGGTGTCTGGGAGTTGGTGGTGATGACACTACCGTGCCTGGAAAAGCACGCGGTCCTGCGCCTGATCTCTCATCGGTCATGTCAGATCTGCCGTCTTACCGAATTGATGAGATTGAATATCTATCTGATTGTGAGTATCTTGTGGAGAGGGCCCCTCTCACCTCTCTCTCCTCTCTCCTCCTCGCACTATCGAATACAATTTACAGAAAATTTTCGGATATAAGCTTCAGAAAAAGAAGGTATTTAATTTATTTCGTCAGACTCTAATTGGTCAATTTGTTTGTTTACATCCGAGAGCTGACGTGACGTGGTGGCAACCATGTTTGTTACTTCATCAACTGACTGCTGAAAACAGAAGGTTCCGATATTATTTGACGACCCGTCTGGTGTAGTGGTCGAGAAATCGCCTACTACGCAGCGGGTGCGGGTTCGATCCCCGCACAATACAAACATTTGTGTGCATGAACATGTCTGTTTGTATTGGTCTGGGTGTTTTCTATGTATATTATGTATGTATTTACAAACAAAAAGTATTTAAGTATTATATCCGTTGTCTGGCACCCATAACACAAGCTTTAAGTAGCTTACTTTGGGACTAGATGGCGATGTGTGGCAATGTCCAAAGGATATTATTATTATTATACTTCGGTACAATTTACATTCCACCAAAAACATTTTCATGTAAAATGTCACCAAAAGCCGAGATCGTATTGCTTTCAGTGTCAAAAAGTTATGAGATCTCACGAGTGAAGCTTTTAACCTTACGCGTCCTAACTTTACTCACAAACTGACTTCAAAATCATCTCAAATTCAAAATAAATAATGGGCTTAAATTTCAAGTTACGAGTAAACTCCAAATTTTATCTTCCTAGTACTTCAGGAAGAAATGGTGATTTACGTGCTTTTCCGAGGCACGGGGATGATACACCGCCATCTTCCAAACTCCAGGCTACCCTACCAAATTCTGAACAGAAAAACCCAGGTACATATTTTTGGCCCGACCCGGGGATCGAACCCGGGAACTCTGGCGCAGCCGTCGCTTAAAAGTACGACCCTCTAACTGCTGCGACACAGAGGCAGTCCTATAAAACGTTACTAAGTTTGCTACAAGCATTATATCCAGAAAGTTTCATTTGTCAGGTGGTTATGTACTAAGAAATTTCTTCCTTGTGTTACAAATACCAGATAACCATGCCATAGGTAATTCGGCTTGTAGTTCGAGCGTGAGAAATATGATCTTTTTAAGAGTAAAATACCTCTACATACAGGCACACTTACTAGTCCTTCTGAACTATTGTTTGTTGTGTGTACACTCTCCGTGTTTCTGCAGTAATACAATCCATGTTTATGTGCAATCCAATTGTTATCATGTTAGTTTTAGAAAACGGGAGAAAAGAATTTAGTATGGTTTAAACAGAGTCTGCCTGAACTCGCATTAGCATTTTGCTTTGATCCAATGCTATTCATTATTAGAGTTTTGTGAACCTTATTAACATTGATGTAAGAAGTAAGATCATAATAATAAAATATCAGCATAAATACTAAAGAGTGTTGCAGAGGACAAATGAAAAAAATGCAATCGCTAGAAGGGAAGCTGAATGAGAAAAGGAAATTCACACTTACTTCAACGCAAAACTTTCACAGAAATATTTTTCAATTTTATGTACAAAACTTTGCGTTCTGATATTTTATTAAGTTTTACCTTGACATATTTTACTAACCGAGGAAAAAGTACTGGAATATTTATTTTATACATTCATTATAACATTTTTGTGTGTAGATTTATTAAGGCTTCCTAGCGCGTGTGCACAATTTCGTAAGAAAAGGTATATATGCCTAAGGCTTCCTCGAAAGTCCTAGCGACATGATTCTTTTAAAATGCAATCAGGCTTAGTTCAACTTAGGGTACAGTGTAAGTGTCATCAAAGTCGGTCCATTAGTTTGTGAGATGTGAGTAATATAACTTAAACTCATGAAATAAAAATTAATAAACCGCCTTAATGATGGCGTAGACTGTTGGCGTAGGTACCAAAGCTTAACATCATGCACATACCCCAAAAGAACTTGTTTCTCCTAAATAGAAGACGAATGTGTTATTTTTAAGCTTTTTAGAAAGTTTTATTAAGGGGTTATATATTTTTTAATTATTTTTTTTCTTCTTCCTCATCTTACTTTACACAAAATAAGAACCAGCTACTCATTTATTTTATTTTGTTAACCAATGAGTATGTTTAGTTGTCAGTTTTTTACAGTAAGTAATCATCATTACCTTCATTATCAGCCAAAGCACGTACGATGACACACTGCTGAACATTGGCCTTACCACAGTTTTTAAAGTGACTGGATGCGAGCGGTTTGCTTCCAGTATGATCCCGCGATCGTTGTGATTCAGTTCATCTATCTATCTTACCGGTGGCCGTCCTTAAATCTAACATTATTTGAAATTTGATAAAGAAAAGTCTATTCATATGAATTTTAACTTTCGTTTTGAAATCATAAACCTGTTAAGATTCATCTATCAATCCAAAATAAATAAATTTGGTAACTGAAAGTCCGACCTACACTGCGCTACCCAATGTAATGCATATGCGATTCAAATGAAATCATCGTCTTCTGGTGGATTATTCAAGCGAATTCCCGTGGAAATAGGGTTTAGCTTGGATAAGATCAGACTTCCGTGATAGATTAAACCTAGAATTGTTCACGTTTGGTGTCTGAAGCTGGTGGTTTATTAATGAACTTTGTGTTCGAAAGAGTTTTGCGTTTTTCAGAAGTCTAAGATACGTAGCAGAACTTGTAAAAAGAAGTTCCAAGTATAAGACACGAAATAGTTAAGTATTCTTCGAGCAAAAAAACTATGTTATTGTATTTAAAACGATATTCTGTGTCGGTCATTTTTATCCGATGCTACAAAAGGAATTCAATGAGAACTCATATTCAATTATTTCTAACAATTTTAAACCATCAGTTTTACTAATAAATTGACTGGAGCTATTCGCGAAATTTAATTTAAAATGTTTTACAGCATTTTTCTACGCGCTTGGGCCTACGGTACTATATCAGACAATTTTTCCAGGTATTTTTGCAGAATTTAATTTATCGTTGGAACATCGCACGACCGAATGCAGAGGCCATTTGCATATTCATACCAGTATGTTTCGCTTTCAACATACTTTTGTGCCAGATACAAAAACGCGAATAAAAGCTTTTTGGTGTTGTGATGATATTTTTCAGTAACGGCAATGTATTTACACATTCATATTACTAAAAAAAAAATAACCAATTATTCTATGACATTTTATTCTCAATGTAACTTATTTGACTGAACCAAATTAAAATAAGGCATATAAGTTGATCCAGAAATAGCTAAGAACGCGTAGTCCGCTGCAAAGGATTTGTTTATTAGTGGATTAAGATCGAGTGGCGGATAAAGTTGATGTACACGTACGCAGACACAAGATGTGTCCATTTTCCGACCCGAAACAAACACAATTTCCGAGAACAAGCGTCAATATGGGCGGTCATTACATGGGGTAGCGGCGGACCAAAGGGCTAACCATGTTTTTCTGTCGCCCTACAAAATAATTTGTTTCCAGTTACGCTTTTACATCTTATATTTATCATAGAACAAATTTTGAAGTGTTTACTTACAAATAATCATGTTATTTGATATAGTTGTACTTATCTATCTCTAAAATCGTCCATCGTTGAAAGAAGACAAAGAAAATTTAACTTAAAAAAAAGTTAAAACCGACTTCAAAACCAAAAAATGCACTAAAAAGTCTTAAATAAACTCTTGACCCTTGAGAGGAAAAGTAGCCATTTTAGGCATTTTTTTTTAGTCGGTACTCTGATAGTTAATGCTTGCTGGTCAAAGTGATAGCATGGACTCCAATCATATTGTTTCCCTAAAATATTTTCCTTTCCTTTCAATGGTCAATAGTTTTATTTTTAGTGATTACAGGAAAGGGAGGAGGGGGAGTTGCACCTAATGACTTTCTTCTTTAAGAAGCTAAAAATTACCTATCATAAGTTCTGCCATTGTAATAAATGTATTCCTAAGCGTTAAGGAGTTCCACCATCAGCTCGGCTCCACGATGTTGACTATCAGACGTAACAACACGTCAACATTAAGATTCTTGTAAAAAAAATATATGTACCTTAAAAATTTGAGGATTTCTCTCGATTACACCAAGATTCCATCATCAGATCCTGAATTGGCAAAAATGGGACCAACTAGAAGGTATACCCTCTAGGTGGGCGAAAAATTTTTTCTAATCGGTCGATAAATGACTAAGGTATGACGTAACATAGATACAAAAAAACATACAGTCGAATTGATAACCTCCTCCTTTTTTGAAGTCGGTTACCTAAAGATCGATCTTAAATTGGGCGTCTGTGGTGTAGCACAGTACATTCACCAGATATTTATAAGCAGGTTCACGTCAATCTCTCTCGATTCACTTCCTACGCTAAGCACACAAAGTAGGTAACGTTACGGATTTGCAATATTTCGAAGAATACCTTCGTACCTTACGGATGAACGAATACAGAATAACGGGAAATGTTTTCATAAAAAGTTGCACGCAATGACCTGAAAAATTCGGGCTATGAGTACCTTCCTAATCTCCGATTTTCTATTACCTCTTGACTTTTTTGAAATATCCTCAGATAAACGATATGAAGAAATATGCGGCAATATGATAAAGAATAATTTTTGCGCTTCATAAGGCAATTTACGAAATCCGCTTACGTTTGATGTTGGTTTTACTTAATGGCTCTATACACATGTGAAAGAAAATAAGTGTATGCCTACTTAGGAAACGTTATGAATTGCTTTCGTTGCACACAAATTGTATTTATGTAGAACGATAAAATACTAGAGACGACGAAGCGAGAATTTAATGTTTGCTCAATTCACCATAAATTGGAATTTGAATAACTCGTTTGAATATGGCGTGTGGTTATCGTTTGAAATCTAATAAAAATTAATGGAAATCACGCCTAATATGGACGTTTAGTATCCACATGATTCAGTTATCTTTTTTGAATCACTACCGTGTGGTTATATATTATTTTCATGAGAAAATTGGCCATAATGATGTTATAAAGTAGCTATGAACTACGAGCACTAGTACTAGAGACAAGCTACGTTTAGTGTCTATGAAATAAATGTATCTAAGAAAACGTATGGTGGGTATGCATACTGAGATCAGACGCGCTATCTTACCAAATCCCGCGTAAAAAAAAGATGATGTGATGGATGTAAGTATTGATATATTCAAACATATTTTAAAAATTGCTGTTGTTAAAATTATGAAATCATACATTTCGTACATTTTAAAACACAATATAAATATGAGTACAGCACAAAAAAAGAAAACTAAAAAATAGTACCATACTGTAAATACAGAATGTACAACAATGCAAAAATACTACATACTCAAACATACCCTAGAAATGTTTATTGGTTAGATTCAGTAAATTTGCGAGCTATTCATTGAACAACGGTAACTTAATTACGGAACGTTGATGAAGATAAATAAAATTATTTATTTTAACTAGCGACTACTATTCCATACAAAACTGTTTAAACATTTTGGTCCATATAACTTCTTACAATCTTCTTTGAAGCATTGCAGATGCCCTTTCGAGGAGCTGGCTGTATACGGGGTCTGTTTGTTAAAGTTGCCACTAGAAAAAAAAGTAATTGATCAGATCTAGATAAACCGTAATTTACTGCAGATGCTTTATATCGGCCGGTAGGGGATTACGGCAGAAAATACGTCTGTTTGATAGGGATGGGCGAAACCTGATAAAATCGTGACTCATTATAACAGGTACACAGTTAATATAAATATTAAATGCGAAATTTTACTGCGCCTTTGCATAAATACTGCTATTTTTAGTACAATTTAACATGTAGATACCAACATATATGATTACCTACCTATTTTAATAGAACTTCTATTAATGGTAGCACAAAGCCCAAATGACAATGGACTTTTTGATATCTAGATTGTATATTACTTATCAAAATCAAAAGAATGACTAGTAATTTTAAATGTGATCATCAACCATAACATTAATCTTATTTAATACTTAGTGTTACAGCCTTCGGTTTGAGGCCTTTTAAGCCATTCGTTTAGTTTTAAACTGTTGCCAGTTAATAAAGGTACTCGTAAAATAGATCACTGAACGCGCATCACTTCCGAATGGCTGAACCAAATAGGTTAATTTCTTTTTTGTTTTGTTCGTGGTCTTGCCAACTATGTAATGATGGTATTTAAAAGGAGGGTGAAATATAGAACATGATCCTTTCCTTGCACGGATAAATTTGCAGGTTACCAATTGTGAATATTTATCGTAAGACGTCTTTTAAGAATTGAAAAATGTATGCATATATGTACTGAGAGGTATTTGACTAAGATATTTTTTTTCGTATTACATCTCAATACAGACATGTATACATATTTAACTCTAAATTAGTATTTTTCTCTATTATTTCGGTTCGTTTACTTTATGTGTACGCATGCTAGTTTTAACTTAATGAGACAGTAAAGTGAGACGCGTAAAAACGGTTTATTTAGTTATTGAGATTGAGTATTCATTTTGCGCATCCCTAGTCCCTACTATAGCGGGTCTTGAGTGTGCAAAGACACCGGTCCTCGAGCCCAAAGCCAATCTGAAGGAATGACTGAGGTTTGAGTTATTGCCCCTTTGTACAGTCGCCGTCAGATATTTTGGAGCAGACACAGTGACCAAATACTTCTGAACAGTTGAATAAGTCAATAAGTTCCATACACTACAAGTAACCATTAATATCAGAACATTCATTACTTCATTAATATCTGAGCAAAAGCTAGTCAATAACTTCTATACACACAACTAACCAATGATATCTGAACACTCATAACGTCAAATGTATCTACGAAGTCGGTTTTAAATATCTGAGCAATCGAGGAAAATTGCAGAAGGAAGTGCTTCCAACTCAACTATAAATACTATTTAAAAATAAGAACTCTTTTCATATTTTATAATATTGACTATATTATGACGCTGGCAGTTTGTAACGCTTTGTAGTTTTCAGTTTTGTCATCACTGTCATGAAAGTGTCATGCATTAAATAAATTTAGACAAGTGAGTGTTCATATATTATTGGTTGGTTGTATGTATAGAAATTATTGACTAACATCTGCTCAGATATTAATGAAGTAATGAATGTTCAGATATTAATGGTAACTTGTAATGTATGGAACTTATTGACATTTTAAACTGTTCAGAAATATTTGGTCACTTTGTCTGCCTCGATATATCTGACGGCGACTGTACTGCGCTCAATTAGGAGATAGCTTTGTGGATTACAACTAGCTAGATTGTTCCAGATAAGTGTATAAATTGATTGAAACACTGGAACTTTAGTACCTAGAGAAAAACTTGTCTTCTTTCGATTCTGGCTGAGACTATGTGATATTCTGACGTAGTTGCTTCATTTACAGCCTATTTAACAATATCCTATATAAGGAACCAGTAACGTTATTTGACCATTACTACATGTGAATTTGTGTGAAACAGCCCAAAACATAGGAAGGTATATTAAGAGCGACAAATATTGCACTATTCTGTTGTTGTAAGTGATCATGGAAAGATACGCAATATGCATAAAAAATATCGAGCCTTATTTTAATAATTAAAGGACCTGTAAATAAGAAGGACTTCTAAGACTATGCTTAATCGTCTCTCCTTCCTGTGACAAAGCCGTTCTATAGGCTGATAAGTTGAACGGACTTACGAAACAATTAGTGCAATGGAGTAGCAATCGGAACTGAACGACTCCCAGCGGTTGCAATATTGAGACTCCTTTGACTCGCGCTGTAGAGCTAAGACCCCTTACACACTGTGACTTTTAGCATCGATGCAGTCGCGCGACTGCATTGATGCTTACGCGCGTTAGTATCCATTCAGTCGCGCGTTTCGAAAACGCGCTTCAGCATCGCGACTTACGCAATGATAAAATTTAATTTAGCATCGATGCAGTCGTGCGTTAGCATCGATGCAGAAGAGCAACTACATCGATGCTAACGCGCGTTATAATCGATGCAGTCGCCAAAATTCAGTAGATTACTTGACAATTTACAGCGGATCTGCTTTCTGCATCGCGACTGCGTCGCTGCTAAAAGTCGCAGTGTGTAAAATGCCAACTTGAATTGAAAGTAAGCAATGGACCAAAATTATAGCGTTCAATAGAGTTTTTGCTCACGTAAAAACAACGAACACAAAACCTATTTGTCATTTGTGGCTTGAAAAGAAGATAGCAGCGTAATCATCAATATAATAATAATAATAGGCCCCCATGCCGATGTCGACTACGGTGGCCGGTCAAACAACTGACTGCGCAGGACATACGTTCAATCTATTCCTTTCTCATAGCCCGAAGCGACAGCATTGTGATACGACCGGAGAGAGATCAGGTTCAGGACCAACGGCTTTACGTGCCTTCCGAGGCACGGGGATAAAACACCGCCAACTAGCCGGCCTACCATGGAATTTCTGATTTGAAAAACCCAGAAAGGTACATATTATTGGCCCGACCCGGGGATCGAACCCAGACCGGCGGAAGGCGGACCGCTGCATCATCGAGGCAGTCATCAAAATTAACTTAAATATCAATGATGAAGATGACCATAACTTACTTGAAGAAGTTTTGATGTTATTACACGTATTCCCTTGCTCCAGACGAGTGCAATAGGAAAAAAGTACCTACCTCTTTAAGATATGAATCAAACTTTTTATCTTGCTGAGGTATCTGTGTCACCTAAAATATCTCCAAAAACTCTCTGATCTCTCTAATGAACCGACTTTTGTCCTTTAGAAAGAATATAAAGTGAAAGACGCTGTTGGGTTTTCTCCACCTAAATTAACTTTGTGGCGAGCAACATCTTTATAAAAACATTTCCTTTGAAAGCTTCAAGGAAAAAAATATGTATCCCAATCGCAGCACAGCTGAGTTATTTAAAAACAAACAGAAAAAAGATAGATGATATGAAATACAGGTATGGATGAGTATTAAAAGTGTCTAAATAATGAGTATACTTACGTGGGCCCATAATCACACGCGAAAAGTGTCATCACATAATCGATGTCTCTCTTTTGTGAGATACCACAGCCCAGCCTGGTCGACCCTGCCCACACCATCTAAAATATATCAAAATCTTTTTAATTCTTTCACGGACAGTGACCGCCTATAGGCGGGATAACAATAAAATTTCTATTGTGTCTGGAGTACTGTCCGTAAAAGTGTTAAAATAGAGAAACAAATTCTTTGAAATTCTATTGGAAAAAGGTGGGACCTTGAACCAAATTTCCAATTCGCCTACGTTTGAAACGCGAATTTGAAAGTTTCAACGAGTAATCGAATTTACTTGGTGGTTTAAATTTATACTCATAAAATTTCGCGGAAAGGCTTCGATCGTCCTCAATATTACTCTTGCTTTACAGTATCATCTTCTTACTAAGTTTTTTTTAATATAACTTAACGTGGAATTTTCTTAAGCAATTCCAAGCGAGCACAGGTAATCGTGTTTCGAATGAAGGCTAAAGTAATGTTATGTTATCCATCTCATGTATTTGTGGCAGCCATCTGATTAAATCAGTTATTCAATACTAGCGGTCCCCCGCGACTTCGTCCGCGCGTTTTGAATTTGCTCCCTCCCCTTCCGTCGCAGCGTCATGTTTTATATCCTAAAACCTTTCTCGATAAATAAGCTATCCAACACAGAAATATTTTTTCAAATCGCTCCAGCAGTTCCTGAGATAAGCGCGTTCAAACAAACAAACTCTTCAGCTTTATAATATATTAGCGCAAGCGCACGTTGTACTTAAGCTGCGAACATTATTTTGGTGCGGAGTTATGTTAAAACTGTGATAGCTCCTAAGATATTTATTGAAATCAAATGATATAAAAGGCAACTTGGTTCTAAATGAAATGCTCGTGATGATGAATGTATTTATTTTGATAAGAATAAATGTATAATACACCTCTTTAAAATAATGCATTATTTTTTTACAAATTTATTAACATAAAAAAGGTTGTAGTAAGTCAACCATAAAAGATAGATATATGCTGTCGCAGATTTTATTATAGAACTCTTAATGCTGAACAATCCTGTCATACATGAGTTTTGTGTAACTTAAGCGGTTTCCGCAGCGTATGCAGCGGAAGCTCTCAAAAGGAATATCTTTCTCCCGTTTTCGCAACATTTTTCATTTCTGCTGTGGTCTTATGAGTCGTATCTTTATGTTATATAGCCTAAAGCCTTCCTCGATAAATGGACTATCCAACGTAAATCATATATCATATTTTTCAAATCGGGCCAGTAGTTTTTGAGATTAGCGCGTTCAAACAAACAAACAAACAAACAAACTCTTCAGCTTTATAATATTAGTATAGATGACGCCTAGGCAGTTCATGCATCGCCTGGACCAATTATATGCGTCATATCTACTTACCTGTGTATAGTGCCCAACTGCTTGAGCATTGTCCAGTCATTATGGTTCAAAGCTATAGTTCATAAACTCGCTGAACCTGCTATTCACAGCCTCTTCAATATTCAGGGTCACTGAGCCGAAAGGTGAGTAAATGCTTGAATAGTATACAATCTCTCCTATTTGGTCCCAACGGTTTGAAACTGCAAATCAGATTTTGACTGTTTAACATGACATTCGTAAAAATAAAATAATATTTTATACGTTCTAACATGTTATTTTGTAAACTCTTGCAGTCCCCTGTGATCTTATGCTGGAAAATATAGGATTTCCCATGTATTTTTGCATACTCTGCACAGTCAATACATGTCTATGTTTAAATTTATCAAAATCGGTTCAGCTGCTTAAGTGTGAGGATGAAACGTACATACTTTCGAACGTGTAATTTTTACAATGAAGTCACCGTAGTAACAGTGAAATGCACAATACTCGAACATTTGTTCAGTACAGTCAGTTTTTAGAAGGTAATTTTCGGACTGTGTTATGAAAAGAACAAGTTTACCTATTACAACCTATCCCAAACCCATTGCGTCAAAGGATCTCCATAACCATAACTAAAAGCGTTTCAAGATACGTAAATATCACTCACGCACGGTCCTGTCGGGGTTGTGGCCAAACAAGCCATGGTCGGCCCAACAAGCGGCCTTTTCCGCCAGCTCCTCGTCCCAAATCTGAAATGGTCGTGAAAATATGAATATGGAATGAAATATTAAACGCGCATCTGTTTTTCTTTTGTTTTCTTTGATTTAACTTTTTTCTTATTTCAAGGACGTGCAGTCGACGTTACTCACGCCTAACCACCTGAAAAGACAAAATTGCGTCGGCTTTTGTTTGAAGTGAGGCCCGTTTTGCGTCGTGTGCAAGCGATTTTCGTTTAAAATTGGTTAGGTGTCAGAGACCTTGATCGTATATTATAAAGTGATTTTATTTCTACAGACATTATAAGTGTAAATTATTAAAATAAGATTCAACTAATAAAAATATTCACTTAACACTTCCCGGCACGGTGAACGGCTATAGCCGTAAAACAATAAAAATTCTATTGTGTCTGGGATACCGCCCCGGAAAGAGTTAAAAATGTAACCCTTCTTCTGGCGCAGTCGGGTAAAAAGCTGTACTGAGAGCTGGTTTTACGATGGAAACATACACACCAACGAATAATTCAAATATGCAAAGTAATTTCGTATGAAATATCACTCACACGCTGACCAGAACTTATTTAGACATGGTGTGGGCTAAGGAGTTAATAGCAACAAAAAATAACTTTACGATAGCATGCATATCAGCAGCAGCGGGTTGGCGCGGTATGTGACCCAGGGCCGCGTCTTGCCTTTGCAGATTGTGCCCGTCCACGAACTGCCTGACCTGCTGGCACGACAACTGCACTCCTGGAATAAACCTCATGATCACCGAAATGTGTACGATCCTGTCTATTTCTATCTCCTTCTTTTCTCTAATCTATAGTCATATGATAAAGCTCAAGAGTTTGTTTGCTTGTTTGCACGTGCTAATCTCAGGAACTACTTAACCGATTTGAAAAAATATTTTTGTGTTGGATAGCTTATTTATCAAGAAAGGCTTTCGGTTATTAAATATCACGCTGCTACGCGAGGCGAGGGAGCAAACTCAAATCGCACGGGCGCAGTCGCGGGGGACTGCTAGTGCCTCCGAGAAAGTTGCGTTATAGTTGAAGCATTAAAATAACTCGAGCACGGGTGGAACGTTTTTCATGATATTTTATTTCGTTGTCGTATAGGACACTTGGGGGAACGAAGTTCGCCGAGATCGCTTGGTTAAAATAAAGTACTTTTATATTGTAGGTACTTAATGTTTTAGTTTCAAGTAACAAAAACTCCGTAAAAATCTAACGCACTAGGGACGTACATGTATATTCATGCTAGTGTTTTTGCATTCCTAGTGACTTTATGTTCTTCCACTATTAAAACATTATAAATAACACCTATCTAAGGTCTCATTTACGGTGACGCGGCGCGTCGCGTGTTGCATTGGGCGGTGCGGCCCGCACTAAATTCAAGCATATGGCGTTATATGAGTGCGTTTACGGAGAAGCGATTTTTTGCACGCGTTTGTTTGATGGCATTGACGCGTCTCACGCGGCGTTAATTCCCGATTAAGCGATGGCCGTGGCGGAACCTTCTTGCCAGTCTTTATTTGGAAATTTCACAACGCAGACGTAGTATCGTCGCAATGGAGTATAATATAATCGACTTTTTTTTAAAGTAAATTTTGTATTAATGCCTCAACACCCGAGCGGTTGCAGGCAACCGCATAACAATAGAATTTGCATTGTGTCTCGTTCACATACGCTTGAGGGATTAAAAAGTGAATTATTTAATATAAAAAGTGACCCAGCGTTTACTGTTTACAGCAGCGCTGTCCGCCGCGTGTGCCGCTACACGCTTGAGGATTTGACGCGGGCACAGCGCCGGGCGCAGCGGCGGGAAAACTGATGAAAACCATCGTATATATTCATATGTTTGTATTTACGCGTGCGGTGATGCGTAAAAACATAAAAAAAAAACGTTTGTCGCGCTACAAGACGCCACGCCACACGCAACGCGCGACGCGCCGCGTGTCCATAAATGAAGTTATCCGTTAATCCAAAACGATGCATAGATCTTAAATGATAAGCGTTGTAAAGCAAAACAAATGTAACAAGTTTTCTTTTCGCGAGCGTTTAAAGAATACAAAAGGGTTCGTAGTTCCGCCCATTAACGCGGCTGCGGAACCCATTCGATGCTAGTCCCAGATCAAAATCACGATGGTAGCACAACGAGGTTTGAAGCAGATGCCAATCTTGCCGGCGCCTGTACGGAGCTATTTGTGGATGCAGCAATGTGTTACAGCCTGACAAAACCAAACAACCTTTATGTAAATCGTACTTATTTCTTGCAGTTTATATGGGATTCCTTGTTCAATGATACCAAAAATCCCAATTCCTCAAACTGCTTCGCTGAATCGCGGAGGATCGCTTGCACTTGTCGTCCAGTCACCAGCTACCTAGACATATTAATAGTGCTGAAACCATGTTTTTTGTTTTGCTACCTACTTCAGAAGATTTCATGTAACCTATGTATGCATAGTGCGAAGAAATGATTGCCATGACGGAAAAGTTCTAGATAACTAAACACGCAACGTAGGACGTCCACCGACAAGATAGACGGACGACCCTATAAAGATCGCATGGTCACGCTGGAAGCAGACCGCTTGCGATCGGTCGCTCTATGGCAAAACAGGGGAAGGAAACATGGGGATGACCTATATTCTGCAGTTGACGTCCTTTGATTGGCAACGATAAATAGGTTTAAATAGAATGTATAAAAGTAATAGTTAACTCATCCCTCTTTAATAGGAAGATATAAATCAATAAAAAATTATCTTATTAGGTTTATGAATTACAACACATTACGTGTTTCGACTGGTTTCCCTAAGCTACGTGGTGAATGCCACTTACGTCTGCGCGCACGCGAGTGGCTCGCTCGAGCACAAACGTATTTATCTGACGCACTTACTCGTACAAAATCAACTTCGCGGTTTTCAGAATTGCTGCAACGGAATGACTGATTCGAATTCGAATATCGAAGCAATGCTGAATATTTATTATGCTGCTCGTCAAGCTATTAGATTAGAGACTCTTCGAGAGATCTTGTAGTAATACCTATTATTATTACAAGATCCACTTTTGTTTCGTTGATTGACACCAATCACGACACTTCCCCTTCGTTCGATATCTTCATCTTGTTCGCAACATTACTTCATTGAATAAGCCGAGGCGAAGAATATTTGGCTCAAATTATCAAATTTTTTGAAACGAGTAAAGTTGTTAATGAATTTAGTGATTAAATAAATATATTTTTTGACCCACCTAACAAAGCTTCGTCGCACTTTGTGAGACCATATTTTCTTATAACGTTCTGTTAGAACATTAACATTTTTGGATATAAAGTTAATAGTAATAATATTATAGTACCTGTCTTATTGTTAGATTTATATTAGTACATGAAGCTGATGTTGTTATTTAGCATGTTGTATTCATATTATCTGCCTGTTATTTGTACTTTTTTGTTATCATAGAATTAAAAACATGTATTAAATGATACAAATATAGGTGGCCTAATAAATAAAATATTAAACATGTAACAAAATAACATAGGGGTTATGTACTTTACAGTTTCACAAGAGATTTGAGACCTTCACAGAAAGTTACAAAGCAAAATAACTCCATGACCCAAATACGTCGACATTCAAACTCGGAAAAGGGACTTGGACAAAAATCGCTGCTTGATCGGAAATAAGACTCGAAAAAAGTTATTAAAGACTTGTCAGACCCTTCGGATATTTTTGAGTATTATTTAATTTTTTTTTCGGAGGGAAATTGTAAAAAGAGGGCCACGTTATTATTCAACTTTGATTTTCGATGCAGTTACATATACGTATATACTTATAGGGGAGAGAAGAACATGTTGCATTTTGATCCCAGGTTTATGTTAATTGTTGCCGCAACTCCATCCTAATATTGGCAACACAGGCTGTTACAAACGTCAAATCCCAAAGCAATGTGTTTTGTTGTCAAAAAGAGTTATAATCTGTCGTCGTATTTGTACCGGTGAAGTAAAAAATATCAATAAAATTGAATCGCCTTTCAAAAATAACGCATAATAGGAGAAACAAACTCATTTGGAGTCGGTGCACGATGTGCGTGTACCTACGTAGACTGCTGCTGTCCGTTAAGGTTGACATCAAATGAGTTTTTTCTCTTTTTAGCATTATTTTAGTCCTTTAAGTGTTTTTTACATAAAATTATTATCCCTTTGGAATAGAACGACAAAAGCGAGATGCAACTAGCAGCAAACTGTGTGATAAAAAGAGATGGGTAGCAGAACCATTTTTGTCAGATGTCAAACAGTTGACCGCCCTGCAGAAGCTCGCTGAAAATTACGTGAATTTGATTTTTTATATTTAAAAGTGAAATCGTGTATATTTTGGAGAAATAATGCGTCTGAAACATGGTGACTTGATCGGTGATTGATTGTTACGCATTACAGCGGCATAACCCCAACAAATAATCATTTAACAGGTAGATTAGTCCAAATCGAAGCCTCTTAATATACGACTTATATTTACAAATGCGCTTCAAATTTAAAGTACGCAGTTTGATTATTCTATTCTACAAACGGTAATTTACGTAAAAATAAAGACAGAATAACACAGGGAATGTATATCGACGAATATTTTGTTTAATAAAATAACATTTAGTTTCACACTAGAGCTGCATGTTCAATATTTTGTGTCGACTGTTTATCATGCAGTAAACTACTATATTTAACTTAGGAACATTGTTATAAATCACCTGTACCCCTATCACGAATAATTTGCGTCAAAGTATTCGTATAGTAACGTAATCATTTGTATGAGAATCTGAAAGCGCCTCTATCGGACGTAAAACAAACTAATTTTGGCAGCTCAAATACCTGACATTTATTGTGCGTAAACATTTTCTATAGTGTTAAACTGGATTTGCGATCATGAATCTTTCTTTGACGTATAGTATCGTGAGTTGCAACAAGATTACTTGAGATTCTGTGTGTCAAAAATGAGCGAAAAGAAAATAGGTAACTTTTACGGATAAGACCGCCTAAGTTGTTTTTTTTTTCTTAAATTATCATACAGCTGCATTTAAAGACGGATTCAAGCTCCTGGAATGGGAAATATTCGGCATCAAAGTCAATAGCAAATACATCTCTCACCTCACGTTTATTGATAATATACTATTCGAGCAGGCAAAGATGAGATTTTGGAACTACAGTCGAAAGCCTTAACCGAGCCTTACAACAAGTGGTCCTAAGAAAGAGGTCTATCAACGAATCCAACGCGGCCGGCTAGGCAGAGGTCGGGAAACTGCGCAAGAGCGTCGTCATGTCTCATTAACCTCAGTGTTTGAAGACGAAAGTCTTCAACGGGTGTGTGTACTAGTGAGAACGTACGGATCCGACACATAGTTTCTTACTATATGTGCTCAAAATCTCACATATAACAATAGACATAGCTTTGGCTTTTGGAGCGAAATAAAGAAACGTGTGGAATAAAGAAAACTTTAGTGGTCATATTTATTATTCTAAAATTAAGACATTGCAGTAGAAATATGAAATTTATTACAATATTTTTATCTTATACTCCTTATTTTTAACTTTAAAAGAAATCAGGAACCGGGCACTTGTAACAGGTGTATCGATTTTGATCTTGTTGGGTTTATCTTTGCTCTCAATATGACATATGGGAGTAACGAAGACCACTGGAACTGCTAGACTCACTTTATTTCTTCTAGCTGGGTAGGCGTATTTCTATACATTGTATTTTGGTCTGTCTTCATTCTGAAAAAATAATATGTATATATTTTATATTGACGTTAATGCTTTTCATTCCATTTGTTAGAAACAGCGTCCTCTTGGAGAGCGGAGGGCTTGGCTTGGATAAATCACAATTTCTTGAGAAATAAGATCTAGCACGTGTATCTCGCTATAATTGCCAATGAAAAAAAGCACATTAATCACAAATCCTTGTTTTACTTACACGTACTTACTTTTTCAAAAATCAAATATTGTTACGTTGTACTGCAAACGACTTGTCCTCGTTATTTTAATATTTTTTCATAATTTTTAACTAAATATTTTGTAAAACTTTGAAAATTTGTCACAATATGATGGCATAACGTCAATCTGTCAATTGATAGTCTACTAAACAGTTCAAAAATCTAAAGATTACAGAAAAACATATATCTTCATATTTTACTAGACCAAATTTTTACATTTGCTAACCCTGCCAAACATATTGATCGTAATTTTGTTCCGTTACTGATTTCTCTTAGATTTTAGTGGAATATTTTTTATGAATATTATCGAAATATAAAATATTTCGATAATATTCATAAAAAATATCGCTTAACTTGTTTCTGGACGTGTCATTCAACGGCCATGTTTACGTTAGTATGACGTCATCTTCGTCAATGCTATCGAGTTTACTACACGACACGAGAGTGCTTCGTGATGTCGACTAACGTTGTACTACGTAAACTCGCTACGATAACGTGACGAATACGTCAAAAGTTCGTGATTGGGGTACTGATCGAATGGTTATCTCATTTAAAGCTACAAATGTTACTTATGTTAGTTACTGACACTTAAATCGGTTTCGTTTGACAGCTTTTACTTGTCTTTCTATTCCGATAGGAATATTAATTTTATGGTTTTTTAAGGCGGTTCAGTAATTATGAAAAAACATTTTTTCGTCTTTTTTAGTTATTTTTATAAGTTACAACGTACTTGATTGAATTAAAATAGTTTCTAAAATCTTTAACTCGGTGAAACAAATAGTTTAGATAAAACCTCATCAAAATCGGTCGAGCCGAAAGCGGGATATTCACGGACAAACATACAGGTCGTAAGGGATTTACAATCACGTGAGTAAAGGTGTCCAACTAATTCTTTCTCAAAACTGTGCAGTTCTTATTAGTTGTCAATCCACCTTGTAGTATTGCTTGCTAGTTATTTCACTTTTTTTAATTAGTTGGACTTTTGGATTTTAGTCAAGATGCTGTGTATATAATTCAATGTTACAAGTAAAAATAATTTATGCAATGGAGTTTCATTTTTACATACATGTTGTTAATTCACGGTCAAATTCAAGGGGGTGGTCAATCGACTTTAGAATACTAGTAATATATTTTAAAAATAAAAGTAAATTATTAATAAATAAAAAAGATATAGTGAAGCGCGCAGCTCTACAAGAAGTGTAGAAAGATGATTTTGATAAGGTTACGCTTTAATTATTTCTAAACTTATTACTATGAATGGGTGGACACTGGTGGTTTTTTTTTGTTTAAAAATTGAACGCATGAAAAAACCTTCCTGTATTCTAGACTCGACCATTAACCACCCCATTGAATTTGGCCCGTACTTTTAATCGTGTATTTTTGACTGCATACAGCTGTCTCTGTTATGCTATACGCTATTATTTCTGACGGTAATAGCAAAGTGTGCATGTATGCAATAGCTACAGAAGAGAAAAAGGTAATATATGTTACAGTGGGTTCTCTGACTAGAGTAATTAAAATTTTACACGTCGCGACAAAGACAACGAGGGCTAGCATTAACATTTGAGTAGAAAACGTAGACCCCACATCCCCAAGCTCACAGTCTATCTAGTGCGGGGATGACGAACTAATGGCACGCGAAACAGAATTATACATTTATGCCTCCAAGACATTTAACATAGAATGGGATGACACGAATGAGTACTTAACAGAAACCATTTCAAAGATGATTTCAATTTCAATAGCAAAGCAAATAGGCACAAGAGAAGTCACGCTAACAATTATTATCAGAGAACCTTGAGATGAATTATTTATTACTCTCCAGAAGATCATAATATGACTGTCTTTTTGGACGACACAATTCAGTCATTTATCAATCTAGTCTAAGTAACACATTATATTCCTAAAAGACATTACGTTAAATAAGAAAACATCCAAATTTCAACAGAGAAGATGGTTGGAAAATTCCAACCATCATCATTCCAAGCATGGGATCCAGTGCAAATGAGGACCCAAGCTAGACTACTCACGGCAAGATCACAAGACACAGTTAGCTCTTTCTGCGTGGATAGGAACGTTAATTAATATTATTGACTGACTCTGTGAATAACAAATAACATCTTAGTCTACCCGTGACCACGAACGCTGTAATGTGTTCGAAACATCGGGATGATATTTAATAAATTCGCAAAGAGTAAATCCGTAAAATAGTTTTTCATTTCGATGAGTAATATTCGCATAAACTTCAGAAACAAGTATAGACATTACGTTTATTGCATATTGGCTACACTGAACGGTTTTATGCGTTGATGACAAGTGGCGTCAAATTTGTCCGTGGTCTCATTTTCATACGGTAGTAATAGTAGTCAATGTAATAATGACTGTTTTATAAATGTGTATGTACATAAGGATCCATTCATGTGACCATTATAGAGAAATCTTATACAAATCTAAGTTACCCATACTGTAAAAGAAAAAATAAAAGAAAAAGATAATCACGATAAAATTACCGCTCAAATTATTCTACAGCGAGACTCATTATGGTTTGTTCCGCGTAAAAAGTCATCAGTCCGCGCGATTACACTCAAGGAAATTCGAGGTTATTAACGAACGAAATGAGTTTTCTTTTATTTATTAGCTTCATTCAAAACAATGGATTTCGGATAAGTAAAACTAGAATGAAGTGGGCGAAATTTAGATATATTTAAGCAAGAAAACATTTTTTTTCTATGATCATTTAATATCACACTATTTCATTTATCACATTAGTTTAAACATGAGCATCACAAATATCAAACTAAATTGTAACTTCAACAAAATACGGTGTGTCATTACTTAAGATGAGGCATCTATTACTGGGAGATCTTGCTCGAATCTATACTAATATTATAAAGCTGAAAGGGTCGCTTGTTTGTTTCAACGGGCTAATCTCAGGAAGTAAGAACGATTTGTAAAAATATTTTTGCGTTGGATAGATTATTTATTGAGAAAAGCTTTGGGCATTAAAACATCACGCTGCGACGGGAATAATGGGAGCAAACTCAAATGCGTGGACGTAGTCGCGGAAGATCGCTTTATCTGTGATAAAGAAACTTAGCTAAATCCGGACTGTAGTGCGTCGTTGCCGTTAACACAATATTGCCACTTTGCCCGCCGCATGTTATCTTGCACTTTGGTTGGGATATTTTCATTAACTTGCTCGCTTTCATGGGCCAGAGTGTAGAGATGTTATAACCGTGCCTCATCATCGTTATATCACGCTCCACCCATTATACATTCTGCATAACGTATACTTATGCAAAACTCAAATGTGCACACTGCGTATTTACTAACGTGCGCTCTTTCCATTTCTACCTAAGGCAACTAGTAAGTATGCATATAAGTTTTGCAATAAGCATGCTGACAGGGGAAAAATCGTGATCAAAATGTAAAAAAGTGAAATGTTAATTTTTTATCACTTACAAAGAAAGAAGACAATTTTAACTTTCAATCGCAATAATGAAATAAAGAGTCATGCAATCGGGATCGCTATTTATGAACGAATGTTTCGATGTTTACCGAAGAAAATAAGTGTTTTAAATATTATATTTTTTATATTATAATAGTAAATAAATATTTTATTGGCTACACATAGATTTGTTTCATACATAGTTGAATTCGTAAATTGTATTCTCATTTACTTATACTATCGCATTGGGTGTTATGATTATCCTGGAATGATAGATTTAAGTTTGGAAAATAAATAAATATAAATATATTTTTTGTAAAGCATTTATCTCTTTTAGTCAGCCAAAAGACTAAGCTAATCTCTTTTATTGAGTTCTCAAAGTAAAGTATGCTTTTCAAAGCGAACGTCTCGTCTTAGTTGAAACGGGTGCTCCCAGATGCGTCGTGGCCCGCCCTGTCACTCTCATCATGCGTCAACTCAACGGTTTGATTGATCGAATTTATGTGGGTTTACTCTTACTAAGTACATCATTTGTCAAGGTATGCAGTTATTGTATTGTCACTTACTAAGTTAACGCCGCTCACCAATACAACATTGTCCTAGACTTATTTTAGTTTTGATATAGTTCCAGACACTACTATAGCTAAACTTAAATGTAAAAGGTCTGAAAGCCTTGCCGGAATATTAAAGTGTACTCTTTTCTCACTTTTCCCTTGACAAAAGGTCTCATTCAAGAATGAATGAAAATGCAATTTCCTTGAAAAAACGCAGTTGTTTGTATTAAACAATAATCTACGTAATATTTTTCACTCGTTTTTGAACATGCCGTTTGTTCTGACTAAAAAACATTACACATTCAGTTCAAATAGAATTAAAAATGTATTAAGGTTTCTAGCATTTCGAAACAATGAAAAATTATGTAGAAATAGGTATATCAGATTTATCCTTTAGTTGAGAGTCTTTTAAACCTTTAGCCAAATCAAAATCGATGCGATAATAAGAGTCATTGCTTTTGTCAAAAAAATTAACGATTTTATCAGTATTAAATTTTTTTACTCATTACTTGTGTATTTAATATTTTAGGAATTGACGTTATCAATAATATGAGCTAGTCATCAGATAATATGACCTATTGTATGCTTGTAGCTCAACACCCGTAACTTCAGCTTTGAATACTAAGATGCACTGAGTAGATTGCAGATTTGCATCGTGAGTAAATAAACCGAGAACCGACCAAGCAACAAAGTTCTTGTTCCGTGAATTCTGTGATAAAACAGTCTTAACGAAAAGTCAATGTTGCTGAGACATAAATGCAAATTTCATGTTGCAACCTCCGCGTGGACAAACTTCGGGCACTCTGTGCTTCTGACGTTGAGTAGTTTGATTGAATTTGTTGATTGAACTTCTCTGCAGTAAAATGTATTCGCCACTGGCTGCTTAGATCAGTTACCTTTACTTTGATGCAGTAAACTATCGTGTAACTTTGCAGTTACCGAAAATAAATATTCGATTCAGCCTTGACTGAAAGCTTAAACTGAAGCAACGCGGTTATCCACTTATCGCTTCCGACAAGAGGTGAAAATGATGCGTTCGAAATTCAAATACATCAAATGTAACGCGAGCAACTATAGTTATTGCAAATAAATACCTATACTGAAAAGTTCATACTTTCTGTAATACTAATGTGGATTTCGAATTAAAGAGCTAATTCAGAGGCGTATTAAAACCTTTTACTGGTTGTAATGAGCAACAAATGAAAGCCATTTGTACAGTCAGGCCAGCCGTTCAGGCTTCAAAGCAGAACTAATGAACGTCAATTTATTAAAGGCGAAACATTACCCTCTTATTTTTAACCAAGTTTGGTACATAAACGTAGGTAATGATTACCATAGATCTCAGAAGCGGTATAATTTACCAGAAAACATGAGATTAATTGTAATAAAATTTGAGCGAACTTAAAAATTAAGGTTTCATATTGAAATTAAAACATATTATTAAAATTCAGTGTATAATAGCAGGGGCATTGAAGTACTATAACTAGCGTATGGTAATGACACCACAAACAAATTTCGTGCTTTCATGTATTGACGACACAGACATCAACTCATGGTACAGAGTCATATTACGAAAAAACAATTTCAAGAAAACGGTCTTAATCTTGTCGTCATATTTGCGACACATTTTTTGCTTGGCATAGCTTCTCTTAGTATTATATTATCTGGGTCTTTACGTAGTAGTAGCAACTCACTGAGCAGGGGCCCAATTTTTTAATCACTCGACTTAATGTGGTGTATGATTTTCGTTTAAAATCTAATTAAAAATCATTGAAAATAAGGCAAGCGTTAGTACTGTACAAAAATCATTGTTCTTTTTTAAAATCAATCCTGTGTGTGACATTAATCAATGAATATCACACGCCATCTTGACGCAAGTGATTCAAAAATAGGGATCCAGAAACGTTAGAGTTTTTGCGTCCTTCGTTGTACCTACATAGTTACAAAAGACAAATAGTTTAAAATAAATAAGTAGTCAGATTGATTAATTTAATTTTTTTTGCCTTTCTAAAAATCAACTATTAAGCCAAAGCCAAAGCAGCCTTAGTAACTTTAACACGTTCGTGGTGTCCTACATACTTATCTGGAAACATGAATGGACTTAGGAAACGTTTACATCGGTATAAAACATGAAGCGAGTAATCAATTGTTCGCAGGATGTATTAAAAATATATATGGGATCTATATTTCATGTAGATACCGCACGCGCGAAGCGTCACCCAAATGTTTACAGGGAATAAAATAAATCTCGATGTCTCAAAAAATTTGGCTAATAGGTACGTAAATTACTCGTACAAGAATGAAGATAGATAGCTTACTCCGATGTGTGAGTGGTAAGTGTTTTTGAGTAATTTTTGTCATTTCTCAACACCGTGTTTTTTAAAAAAAAAGTTCGTTGTTAGTTGTTTTAACTTAAATTTATCTATTTATTTTAACTTTATTGCACTGTTAATGGTACAATTGGCGGACTTAATGTCTTATGGCATTCTCTACCAGTCGACCGCTTGGGAAATGCAGAGAGTTAAATCAGTGGCGGAAAATTTAAAAGTACTGAGAGGGACCAAAAAAAATGTATTTTAAAATGCAGTAACATAAGCATACATACTAAAATTACATAATTTACATTAATGAATTTACATAGAACACATATAAATAAAATAAAATAAATATCCCTTGGACATTCCCACACATCGCCATCTAGTCCCAAAGTAAGCTACTCAAAGCTTGTGTTATGGGTGCCAGACAACGGATTTATACTTTAATACTTTTTGTTTGTAAATACATACATAGTATACCTAGAAAACACCCAGACCAATACAAACAGATATGTTCATGCACACAAATGTTTGTATTGTGCGGGGTTCGAACCCACAACCCGTTGCATAGTAGGCGATTTCTCGACCACTAAACCAGACGGGTCGTCAAATATATAAAAAAATACAGATAGGGAAGTGTAGATATTGATGACATCTATTAAGATATTACCGAAATACACGACAAAATAGGGAAGATAAATAAATAGTTCCCAATTATATACTTGCCTTTGGACTTATATACCTTAACCGTATAAATGTAACAGCTGTATATCTTTCAGTGAGTAAGTGGTTTACATGATTTGAACCTTATATACTCACATTACATTATTATATACTTACAGCTTACTTAATATTATTATTTGATTTACCCTTCATCTATCTTTTTTACTATATAATTAGTTGTATACATGATAATAATCAGCTAATAATTGATTAACTATATTGTTCCTAATTATATACTTGCCTTTGGTCTTATATACCTTAACCATATAAATATGACAGTGGTATATTTTCAGTGAGCATGTGTTTTACAAGATTTGAACCCTATTTACTCACATGAAAACTATTATATACTTACGGTTAACTTTATTTATTTCATTGATTTACCCTTAATCTATCCTTTCTACTATACAATAGGTAATAAACATGACTGTAACATCTAATACTTCAATTATTCAATGATTATAGCTTTTGAACCTATATATTGTTCCTTCATTTGCTACAGCTTAATTATAATAATAAACAGCTTTATCTCAACATCTCCTGGGCTTCTTAACAACTAGCTTCTAAATGATATTATACACCATTCAAATTAAATCTAACACACGCATAGGTTTGGCAAAAAAAAATAGGTTTTAGTTTCATGTATGGGAGCCCCCCCCCCCCCTTAAATATTTTTATGTTTTTATTTTTTGTATGAGAATCGATAAGCGGTTAACAAGATACATCTACCTACTAAGTTTCAACCGTGTTATACTAATAGTTTCAGAATAAAGTGATATTTTTTTTTTCCTTCCGTCTAATTTTAGGATGGAAATACCAGACGCCGTCTTCAAGCCACACTCAAATGACGATGACATCGCGCTACCGGTGTTCGACCCAGACAAGAATGACTGCGGAGCGGCAAGCTGGTGTAGTAGCAGCGTTGAAGCCCTCGCAAAGGACCTCAAATGGAGCAGTATCAAAAATGCAGTTAAAGTAGGTATGTGTGTTGGTGCTGTTTCCTGGTTTGAGACTTGGGAACCTCTAAATGGTTGATCTTGGGAAAATTTCCGCACGGACATAATCGATGCCTTTCCTGAAAAAAGAAATCTTTCCGAAAAACTCACTAAAGTCGTACTGTACACATCGGATGCAGCGGAATCATATAGCGAATATGTAAGGGAAAAGTTGAGATTATTACGTAATAGTAAAGGGAAGTATATTATATAAATCTAGAATTAGTATATTCAAAAACTTTATTTCAATAAACCAACCTTTTGTTTACTGACATAGTTAAAGCGCACAGCAAATAGAATATCATATTTACCAAAAGTTCAATTTTAACTTTAAAACTTTTACATTTTTATTTTCTTTTAATCATTTATTCACTGACATGCTATTAAAGTGTGCAGCAAAAACAACATCTTTTCTTCTACTTATCAAATGAACGGCAAAAGTAGAATTTTCAAAAGAACATGTTGTATAATCGGGTAAACTGTACTATGGGTCAATCGATACCGAAAATTTATCAACACTATAACCGTTGAGTGCACCTTTTGGCAGGTACGCGATTTCGAAATACGAGTAATGCATCAAAATATGTACGAGTATCATATAGATTGGTATATTGGTGTCGTGGGTTTGAATTGATACTTTTGGTCAACGCTGTGGCTAACCAATTAAACTAAGTTATTTCGTCTATAACTAATTAAATAAGTTTTTATAAATCCATGACTATTATGTATTGTGTATGCAAGAGTTACGTAACAACCAAATAAACCAAATAAGTGGAATTTCTACTATCACAGCGAAGTCTGCTCAGCTTATTTGTGTCTTAAACTCAGTTTATTTTCTTCATCGAAATACGAAGGAAGACGTAGGTTGCAGTTATGAGGTATTCTATCAGATTCAAACGCAGACATATTTTATATTCGCGTGATGGAGAGGAGCCGATTTATTTTCCCCGTTTGACAAATCGCTGTAGTCACTTGCTAAACTACTTCCCTATTTTTGTCTTGTTACGAGTATCATAACATTTATTTCATAATACTGTACTAGGTTAAAATCACTTTCGCACAATTTTGTATAACGATTCATTTACCTAACCAAAGCTAAAATGGAAATGATCCTTGTCATGTTTTTAAGTATGTATTTCAAACATTCTTTTTCGATATTAGCTTACAGTTGTCTTGGCGACAGAAATAAGGGATATAATTACTAATGTTGTAAATGTTCGCAACATAATATTTTTTTCGTTAGAATAGGAAACAACCGAAAAGAAAAAAAAAGGCTTAAAGAATTGCTCGCGAATGGTACGTAGCTATCAACTTAAGAAAACTTATAATGGCGGGCCGAGTGAAGGCAATCATTCCATGGCTGGAACAATTTTCCTTTGTCACGGTTAGAACTCACAGACAACCTACCTAGTAACTTACGCGCCATACCGAAACATTACACTGCTGGGAATATGCGGGAAAACACGACACTAAAGTAATAATATTATTCGTATACTCGTAGACTCGCTACGACGTAGCAATCCGTAGCTCGTAGCAAGGAAATTGTTAACGCTGCTGACAAGATAAATTATTATAAACGAAATGAAACTACGAGTAATAAATGATCCAAAGGCTGCAAAGCAAAGCAGTTGAATACACATACCGAATAGTTTATCCATTGATACTATGGTAACGTTAATATTTCTTTTATTAATGGGCGGATAATTCTTTATACTAATCAGTGTTTATTGCGATTAATAAATAAAACAATAAAGCAAGATAGCCCTGCTTAGTTAGCCGATAGCTGAAATATAATAACGAATACTGGTCACAAAGTAAATACCAAGGTATTATAGTTAAGGCTCGATGTTATTAGGAGTCTACTATTGTCAATGGTCTTCGTCAGGAGTGAACAGAGACGTGATTTCGCGCTCCGTTTGACACGCGTGTCAGTGGAAATGTACGTCTTTGACAAACTGATCTCTTACAAGTACAAGTACCATACTAGGTTTTTTTAGCTTGCTCGCACGGACCGTCTTCGTGTAGTTGGAGGTGAAAGTCATATTTGTTTTCAGCAAACAAGCATTTGCGGGTTGTGGGTAATGCAATTGTTTGCATTTTATTTCACTATAATAAAATTATGAATATCTCTGTATTATTCTAGATACCATAGCGCAAGCTCACGCTTAATTTAGAATAATCCAGTTTAGGTAAGTGTTTAGTCCACATATAAGAAGATTGGGCAGGGCCTAAAATTAGTAAGAATATATAATTTTTAGTATTTAAGGTTATATTTATGTTATAACTAATTCACTTTGTAACAAATACATGTGAATTCAAGATTCATTTATTCTCATTGAACAAGGTCATAAGGTCACACTTACAATAAAAATCAGTTTCACCATATTGATAGAATGAGTAAAATCAACAAATGATTCAAAATGCGGTGTTTTTTTTTATGTTTTACTCCCATAAAATTTTCCTGTCCGACTCAAGAATATCAGAAATGGATCAGTTTTAGAAATAACAGAGAATACTGACTTTTATCTGGTTACGGTATTTTTATAGTACCTTAGTAATATTTGCGAGCTACAACAATTAAAAAGCTCGTTGCACCTGTCTAATTAAATTATTTAAACATGAAAAGTTTTTGCCAGTACAGAGGCATGAATTCAGTTTTTGAAATAAAATTACATTACAAAATTTTAAATCTGAAGCAATTATTTTTCTCAACTGTTGTAGCACTGATTAATAAAATAAGTTTAGTAAAATTAAAGTTTTGTGGCAGGTATAAAGTAATTACTAGGTGAATATTTTGACTACCTACCTTAGCAAGGAAAAAATTGTAGTTAATAATAATTTAAAAAGTAAAACCGCCTTCAAAAACTGACTAAAAAGTTAAAAAAAACGCGTTCGTCTTCTATTTAGGAGAATTTTTTTTCTTTGTAGTCGATAAATTCTGTGCGTGGGTAGACTGTTGGTGTAGGTAAGCTCGACATAGTGCGACGTCTCAAAAATAATTTGTTTCTCCTAAATATAAGACGAAGTATGTATGTACTGTAATAATAATTGTAAATTAAGGAAAACCTAGTATTGGCTAACTATTTATGAGTATATTGTGAATTAGTATATTTAATTTTAGCTGTTGGTTTTCTAAAATAAATAAACAAATAAACTTAAAACATACTTTATGTTTTAAATATATTTTTTATTTCATATTTTTCAGTAACTTTATGCATATTTTATCCGAAAAACTACTTTGATGAAACTTACACTGTACTCTTAGTTGAAAGAGGATTCTATGGTTGAAATAGACCTGGGTTGCGATTGTGTAAAGAAATCGTATTCATTTGACAATTCAAAACGTACGGTATGATCTGTCAAACGGCAAAGAACAAAGGGTTTGACAGATCAAACCGTACGTTATGAACTGTCAAATGAATACGATTGCTTTACACAATTCCAGCTCTGGGGTGCAATTGTGTAAAGCAATCGTATTCATTTGACAGTTCAAAACGTACGGTATGGTCTGTCAAACGGCAAACAACAAAGCGTTTGACCGATCATACCGTACGTTATGAACTGTCAAATGAATACGATTGCTTTACACAATTCCACTTCACATTGAACTAAAAGCACACGTGTTTAGAAGCCTTGAATTGATGACCTCTTTTTTTACCGACTGAAAAAAGAAGGTAATCAGTTAATTTGTATGTATGTGATATTGTTTAAAATCGGTAAAAAAATGATAACAATGACGTCAAGAAAAACTAGAAGTATAGCGTAGCTTAGCTTTATCAAAGTTCACCGATCGAATTTTCTTTGTCGAAGAAAAAATAGTTTTTGATTTGTCAGTCACGATTTCTATGAGTTAAGATTTTGTTCGTGCAGTAGTTTTTTAATTGTAGATATTTTTCTTGATTTTTAGGTAAAACGGTTCAAATCGCAATTAAATTACCACACGAAAACAGTTCAATTGCCGCAAGAATCGGCCGACAATTGCTAAAATCAATATCAGTACCCCTAACACGAATAATTTGCGTCAAAGTATTCGTATAGTAACGTAATCATTTGTATGAGAATCTAAAAGCGCCTCTATTGGACGTAAAACAAACTAAATTTGGCAGCTCAAATGTCAGACATTTATTGTGCGTAAACATTTTTCATAGTGTTATACTGGATTTGCGAGCACGAACGTTTTTTGACGTTTTTTATAGTATCGTGAGTTGCAACAAGATTACTTGAGATTCAGAGTGGTAACCAAAGATATTGTATTTAGAAGTAGATGACGCCTCGCGAACTAAAAGAGTACACGAATATGGCACCGTCTGACTAATGGATGTCAATGGATTGACATCTATCACATCAGACATCAGATTCGGAACACAGTCTTAAAAGAGTAGCTTTCTTAATATATTTTTTAAAGTATGTTAATATATTTTTTACATTACAATAGACTCGTTGGCCTAATTTTAAAATTGAGTTCACACTTTACCTCGGCAGTATATTAATCCAAAAGAACATTTTATTTTCAAACTATTTAACATTAAAAATATTGAATAATTATCTAAAAATGCATTTTGAATGTATCACGTGAGTGCTTGAAATGTCATGGCGCCAATATCAGAGTCACGTGCACTGCTAGGCATTCACGATCATGTGACCACATGTATATTTTTTTATAAATTAAATTAATGAAAATATTTGCAGTCCTTATTTAAATAAATAAAGAAGTCATCTAGCATCATGTAAACAGGATGATTCCTTCAAATAACATGCTTATAATTAGCGCACATATTTTTTTCTACAACCGTGAGGATCATCCCTCACTGATGTGTTTATCAACAATCTTTTGTTATACTTTTGTTAATGCGAGCGTCTCGGTGACCTTTTGATCCGTGAGCGTCTACGCTGTTACTTTAAAGATATTGAAGGCGTACTTTATAGTTATATAACAAATACATAATTAACATACATGTCCACAGACATGTGGGTTAGGGTCGTGCGGGCGGGATTCAAACCGACTGCTTATCTTAGTAGTCCGAAACGTAAACCACCACACTATGACGGTCGTTAAATTATTATAAATTATATTTCGTCGCTTCATTCTTCAGATATAATTTACCATGTAGTCCTTTTATCCTGCAGGCAACTTCGCACGTAACAGAGTATAAAAAAAATATATCAATCCATAGACATTTAGGTTTACCTATGGCTCAGTGACGGTGAGCTCCTCATTCTTTTTTCGTGCGCGGCAACAAGCACAAGTCTACACGACACTACGGGTAGTTAGGATTTTCCATATAAAATGCCGAAAAGAAGTGCTGCGGAAAAACTTGAATACTATAATTCAAAAATAAAAAAGCTCAAAAAGAAAAACCCCGAAATTAAACGACGACGTTTAATCGTGTATTCCTCTTCGTCAGACTCCGAAGAAAGTTTGGGTAAGTTAAAGTTTTTAATCATCATAAGTGAAGTGAAGAATAGTGAAACAATCATTGAGGCTGCGAAATAATAAGTATCTGTAAGCTTTCCTGGAGGTTAACTGCGGGTTAACACGATGGAATAGTGTGGTACAAGAAAATAACCTGGAGGTTGATCGTGGGTCAACACAACGGTATTAATTAGATTTGGCTATAAGAAAAAGCTTAACGTTGCATACGTATTACGTACTTATTAAATCTTTTTGTGGGTTAAAAATAAGTTCATAGTCTACCCCCAAAAATTTGATAATTTTGCCAATAGCATATTTAAATAAAAAATGCAATAACTTAAGTTTGTTGTGCGAGTACCTACCTAATTTGCATATTTTTTTTTTCGTTTAAGATAACGGAGCCCCGTCACCGGAACATATCGAGATACCGTCGCCAGCGACAGCATCTTTGTCCGAAATTAAATTAAATGAGGATGTTATCCCAGCGGTATCAGAGGTAACGCATTCTACGCCAGAACCTATAGATACACCAGAGCTGGATCCTGAGTTATTGCTAGCCTTAGGTGACGCAAATGAGGATATTCCAATATATGGCCCTAATATACATCCTAATTTAGCCCAAAGATGGCTTCCAATTCTCAAAAAAGGCCTATCACAGGATGTAAAAGAAAAGTTGTTACCAGAATATACCGTACCCGATAACTGCAAATTGTTAAAAGCACCAACTTTAAACGTAGAAATATCAGCGGCTGTTACTGACTTGGTGAGAAATCGGGATAAAAAATTACAGTCGAATCAAGACCAACTCGGTTTGGGCATAACTGCAATCAGCAGAGCCATGACCTTGCTTTTGACTAGCGACGACAAAATACAAGCGGTAAAAATCTTGACCGACGGATGTCGTATTTTAGCTGACCAACATTATATACAGACACAAGTCCGAACAAAGCTCATAACACCTGGCTTGGAGAAGTCATTTTTGTCGGTCATAAAAGATGAAGATCGAGACGAAACCTTATTTGGATCGCAGCTTTCGGATAAGATTAAGGCCTCTCGAGCGATAGAAAAACAAGGCCTCCAGATAAAAAAGGCTCCAGTTCCAAAACCATCCACTTCAACTGCTGCAACATCATCACCAGCTCGTGGCCGCTATCAGGGAAACTGGTCAGGCCCTCCTCGATTTCCTTCGTCGAACAGGGGGGGGGCGGTCTTCATACAACAAGAACCAGTCGACGTTCCGACCGTATCGCCGGGCTCCAGCACCACCGACTTCATCGACAACGCGCCCAGCGACGACCATAAGCAACAAGCGTGTCTAAACTCGACATCTATACAGGTACATGCTGGTAGACTGCGCCATTATTACAATTGTTGGTTGAGGATAACTCAAAATCCAGTTATTTTAAATTTAGTTCGTAACGGCTACAAGATACCTTTTGCTGGTCGGGTTTTCCAATCCGTGCCAGCTCGAAATTCATTTTCAATTAAAGAAAAACAAGATATGTCATTAGCCTTTAGAAATTTAATTCAATTAGGCGCTATTTCTAAATGTGACCCTCATAAAGACCAATTTATTTCGAGTATATTTTTGGCACCGAAATCAAATGGCGGACACAGGTTTATACTGAACCTAAAACATTTAAATAAGTTTGTGTCCCATGAGCACTTCAAGATGGAAGATCATAGGACCGCATCAAAAATGTTGACAAAAAACTGCTTCATGGCTACTATAGACCTTAAAGAATCGTATCTACTGGTACCCGTGGCACCAGAGCACCGAAAATATCTACGATTTATATTTTGCGATGATACGAGTAACCAACAAGAAACCTTGTATGAATTTAATGCCATGCCCTATGGTCTTTCATCTGCTCCCCGAACTTTTAGCAAAATTATGAAGGAAATAATGTCATACCTTCGACAAAGTAGTTATAAATCGGTAATGTACCTTGATGATATATTCTGTATAGAAGAGGACTATACTACTTGTTTAAAAAATGTCAACGCAACCGTCGATTTACTCCGCTGCTTGGGTTTTGTAATTAACCTAGATAAAAGTTGTTTGCAACCAAAACAATGCTGCAAATTCTTAGGTTTCATGTATAATTCTGAGGAAATGACAATATCTCTTCCTTACGAAAAACGCGAAACTATATTGCGGTTAGTTCAAAAATATTCTTGCCTCCCATATTGTACGATCCGAGATCTCGCGCATTTAAATGGAGTTCTAACCTCTGCTTGTCCAGCCATAAGATACGGATGGCTTTATACCAAACGATTGGAACGACAAAAATACCTTGCTCTCACAAAATATCAGAACTATGAGGCCAAATTAAAACTTGACCCTTGTGTGTTACCAGATCTGAAATGGTGGGCAAGAAATATTCTTGTGTCATGATTCTTAAAAAAATATTAGAAAATTATACCATTTTTTGATTGTAAAGTGAAATTATAGTTATTTATTTAAAATTACAACATTCATTTCTGAACGAAGGTTTCATCTTTGCTGTTGTCAGCGGAAATACTATAAAAGTAAATTTAATTTCTTTTAATATTAAAGTTGGTAGATTGATGCAACAAATTATGAGTGTGTATTAAGAATTAATTATACTAAGAGTTACTGTGAATTTAGCATTAAATTAATTATTACTGTAATGTAAATTAAGCCTGAACACGAAAAGGCGGGAAAGAACGCCCGGAAAGTAGTGGCGCCCTCTAGAGAAACGACGTTACAAGGTACGGGAGTGCTGGCGCAGGCCATTCTTTCCCGGCTCTTCGTGGTGACTAGGACGGAAAAATAAAGACAGTGAATCATCCTTCGGAGTTTCTTTTATTCAGTGAAGTCCTATTTGAAAACTCAGAAGTGACAACGTGCCTACGTACGCCCCAAATCAAGTGTGAATTCATCAACATCGAATGTAAGTACCTATATACATTTAGTTCAATTCAAAAACGGTTAATGTACGTTTAGTGGATCAATAATGGAAAATGCGGTTAAATGAATTTAATTGGATACAGGAACAGGTTATAGAAAAGTGAAATTTGGTTCTAACGCAGTGAAAGAAAGTTTTTTTTTTTTACATAGGTGACTCAAATTCACCCAGTACACCGGTCATGTAGGTGATCGTTTTTGGTGTTTTAGAATTTTAGTGGAAGTACAGTGTTATTTTTGATGAAGACTAAATAATTGAATAAATGATTATCATACATGTTGATCATCTATAGGATCGTAGCAATTACCAGACATTCAAAAACTTTGGTCGTGTAGGCGACTAATAAAAATGTTAAAAATATATCGTAGTGATTATGTAAAGTTCTTATTAAATGTATTGGTCGTGTAGGTGACTAATAAAATATTAAAGATAGTTGATCATGTATGAGATCGTAGTTATAATGTCATCATCATGCTAGTTATTCGATCATAGAAATTTAGTTAAAGGATTGATCATGTATGTGACTTTGTTACGCTTCAACACCCGAGTGGTTGCAGATAACCGCATAACAATAGAGGTTCTATTGTGCCTTGTTCACATACGCTTGAGGGATTAATGGTATCGTGTAGGCGGTAAAAACTAACTTGTAAAGTGGGGACCATGTAGGTGGTCACGAGGAATATTCAATTATTGAAGTTATTTGTTTTAAGTTATTCAGTTAATTAATCTCATCATGTAGGTGATGGCAAAAAAAAAAAGGTTTTGTAGGAAACTATTAAGTAATTCAGAAAAATAGGCCATGTAGGTGGCGGCTATACTTGTATAGTGGGTAACTATTAATTGAACATAAAATAGGTTGTCGTGTAGGCGACGATAATGGGGACCATGTAGGTGGTCACGAGGAATATTCAATTATTGAAGTCATTTGTTTTAAGCTACTCAGTTAATTAATCTCATCATGTAGGTGATGGCAAAAAAAAGGGATTGAAGGAAACTATTAAGTAATTCAGAAAAATAGGCCATGTAGGTGGCGGCTATACTTGTATAGTGGGTAACTATTAATTGAACATAAAATAGGTTGTCGTGTAGGCGACGATAATGGGGACCATGTAGGTGGTCACGAGGAATATTCAATTATTGAAGTCATTTGTTTTAAGCTACTCAGTTAATTAATCTCATCATGTAGGTGATGGCAAAAAAAAAGGGATTGAAGGAAACTATTAAGTAATTCAGAAAAAAGGGTCATGTAGGTGGCGGCTTTATAGTGGGTAACTACTAATTGAACATAAAATAAGTTGTCGTGTAGGCGACCATTTGTACTATACAGTAAATTTATGTACTGACGATAACAAAAGTAAAGTACTTATTAATAAGATATTTCTGAAATTACTGTATATTTCTGGATGTGTAAGATTTATGTTTGAAGGGTATAACGAGGAATAGGTAAAACGTAAAAAAAAAGCATTTTTGCCTTTATTGGTCAAATTTAGAATGGAAATGTTGTGATGTGATATCGATAAAAACGAAGTTTAGTAGTCTGACGCCAAAATAGTTGATGAAAATACCTCACGGGCTGTTTTCGCGCACATTTATTTCATGCATATTCAGCTCATACTACAACTAGACAAAATGTTGTCTTGCAGATGAGTTCTGACGAAGACTTAGGCCCGATTTATCGGCGCCCGCGGAAAAGGCGGTACATGACGATTTCATCAGACAGTGAAGAAGAAGTCCCTGCGAAAATTCCCAAGACTAATAATGATGATTTATCTAAAGAAGAATTGCTTCGGATCATTGCATCGCTCCGCGGTGAGTCATCCAAATCCGCTGGTAGTGCTATACCCAATCATCAGAATAACGTAATACCGGAATTTGATCCAAACAATAGGTCTCAAAGTATAGATAGATGGTTAAGTAAAGTAAATGAATGCAGTAATATATACGGTTGGAACGAAAAACAGACCATTCATTTTTCATTACAAAAACTAATAGGACTGGCAAAGAAATGGTATGAATCACTCTCCACTCTTAGTTACTCTTGGGATCAATGGCAGTCAAAATTACGTAAAGCTTTTCCTTCTGATGAAAATTACGGTAAATTACTTGAAGAGATGTTAGCACGAGTGTCTCGTCCTGGTGAGAGTTTAAGGGAGTACTTTTATGAAAAATTAACGCTGCTTAGTAGATGTGAAATCACTGGGCAAAAAGCGGTCGACTGTGTCGTTTATGGATTATCGGATATGACGATTAGAAATGGTGCTCAGGCTTTACAGTGCAAGGAACCTGAAGATTTATTATCTTATTTAGCGTCACAACAAACGAAAGATAACTTAAATAGAACTTCACATTTAGTAAGGACTCGAGAACAACGCGAACGCAATGTAGGATACAATAACCGGAACAACAGTTCTACTAACAACGGATCGAATATTATGTTGTGCTTTAATTGCAAAGAAAGGGGTCACTCTTATTCAGCTTGCACCAAACCTATAGTTAAATGCCGGAAGTGCGGACGTATAGGTCATGACTTTGAAACATGTTATAGGAAACCTCTTTTGTCGCATAACCCAACTTTGGATAAAAAGATTCTTAAGATCGCAAAAGAAGAAACTTGTGTTACAGAAACAAACAATCAAGCGTCAAAAACTGTACTGAAGTCATCAGAAGCGTTGCCTTTATTAGATTCATCTAGTTCCAATCAAAAATTTTTCAAACGAGTATTAGTTCAAGATTCTCAAATTGAAGCTTACGTTGATTTTGGGAGTGAAGTAAGTCTCATTCGATTATCAGATGCGAGAGGTCTTAGTATAATAGAAAACAAGGATGAACTACCGGTGATACGAGGATTTGGGAATTCTTGTATTTACCCTATTGCTAAAACTAACATTGTTGTAAAGATTGATGAGGTGGAATCACAATTGGAGGTGCTATTAGTGGAGGATAGTTATTTACAAACGCCAATGTTAATCGGACAGAATTTTACAGAAGCTCCATGTGTAATTGTTCTGAAAACGAGTAGTAGTCTTTATTTCTATTCCAATCCCGAAAGTAAGGTAGAATCCTCGGGCGAAGAGAATAACAAAGTTCTTAAATTGTATGTTCGTAATGAGACTAAAGTTACAAAAGGCGGCATTGTAGAGATTTATACTGGAGACAACTTTACTGGCGAGGTCTACGCAGATGGCAATACTAATTTATGCCCTAATCAGGAATACTACTTCCATCGAGGTTGCTATAAGTTAGTAAATGGGTCGGGGTTCGTTTTTGTTTCGACTTTAAATAACGATTCTGTGACTTTCAAACGTGACATGCTGATAGCCAGGGTAAGCCCAACATTTGAGGTTCGTGTAGCTGAGGTAAATTCAATCCACTCTGCTGAATTAAAGCCGCCAAAATGCTTGAATATGGCGGAGGTTAAGGTTGATCCACAATTGAGCGATGAAGATCGAATGAAGTTGCATAACCTCCTGCAGAAGTATCGATCTTGCTTTGCAACCAGCCTTGAAGAATTAGGATGCACGACAGAAGCACAGATGAATATAGAGTTAAAGGATAATAGACCAGTGGTGTATCGACCATACCGTATGTCTGTTCACGAGCGAGAAAAAGTCCGGAATATAGTCGAAGAACTGTTGCAAAACGATATAATACAGGAATCCGAATCAAATTACGCCAGTCCTGTGCTACTGGTGAAGAAGAAAAATGGAGACTCACGACTGTGCATTGATTTTCGAGGCCTCAACAGTAAAACTATAAAGGACAAATACCCTTTACCAGTCATCGAAGATCAGATCTCGAATTTAAGTGGTAATAATTTCTTTACCACTTTAGACCTGGCATCTGGGTATTATCAAATACCAATGGCCAAAGAGAGTCGTCATTTAACAGCGTTTGTTACTCCAGACGGTCATTACGAGTTTAAGCGTATGCCGTTTGGATTAGCAAACGCACCAGCCGTCTTTCAAAAGACGATAAATAAAATATTAGGTACTCGACGCTTCACTACAGCTCTAGCATATATGGATGATCTCCTCGTGCCGTCGGCTTCGGTAGAACAAGGATTCCAGAAGTTGGAAGATATTCTACAGCTCTTTCAGAATGCTGGTTTAACATTAAACCTTTCGAAATGTAGATTCTTTGACACAAAGATTGACTATTTAGGCTATGAAATATCTTCAGAAGGTGTTAAACCAGGGGAACGTAAAATTGAAGCCGTCAAACAATTTCCGACACCACGCAATATTCACGAGGTGAGGCAATTTTTAGGTCTGTCCAGCTATTTCAGAAAATTTGTTAAAGGATTTGGTGAAATAGCTAAACCTTTGACATCATTGCTTAAGCAAAAAGCCTCCTGGCAATGGACAGATTTGGAAGAAGCAGCTTTTCAAAATCTAAAGCAAAAACTTGCACAGCGACCGATCTTAGCACTGTACGATCCCAAACTCGATTCAGAATTGCATACGGATGCTAGTTCACACGGTTTGGGTGGCATCTTAATGCAATGGCAAAAAGAACCTAAAGTCTTGAAACCGGTTGCATACTTCAGTCGACAGACAACCGCAGAAGAACGTCATCTACATTCATATGAGTTAGAAACACTAGCGGTTGTCTGTTCTCTTAAAAAGTTCCGCCCGTATTTACTAGGATCCAAATTCACGATATACACTGATTGCAATGCGCTGAGACATACCCTCACTAAGAGAGACTTGATACCCCGTATTGCGAGATGGTGGCTCCAGATAAGCGAGTTTGATTTTGATATAGAATACCGTCCTGGATGTCGCATGGGTCATGTAGATGCGCTCAGCAGAAATCTTATGCCAAGTAAGGACCAAGGTGATGAAAGTGTGAGTGCGGTAGATGCTGAATTTCCAACTGTGTTAAAAATCACCGCTGAAAATTGGTTACACACTTTACAGTTAGCAGATCCGGAGATACTAAAAATTTCCAAAATACTCAAACCTGACACAAGTGAAGAAGCAAGAGATATCAGAAAAAATTACATTATGAAAGACCATTTGATTTACAGAAACATAGATGGCAATCATCGCTTGGTTGTGCCTCGGAATGCTCGATGGCAAATATGCAAATTAAACCATGACGACATTGGTCATTTCGGGTACACAAAGACTCTAGAACGTATACAAGGTCGTTATTGGTTTCCAAAACTTCGGCGTTTTGTAAAAAAATATGTGGCTGCGTGCATTGATTGCGCATACAACAAGGATGCTGAAGGTAAACAAAAGTGTGGTTATTTACATCCCATAGAAAAGAAACAAATTCCATTCCATACGATACACTTGGATCACCTTGGCCCATTCGTAAAAAGCAAAAATGGGAATACTCACATTTTGACCATAGTTGACGGATTCACTAAATATGTTTTCGTACGACCAGTTAAAGACACAAAAAGTAAGACGGTTATTAAAGTTCTTCAGGGGATATTCAACGATTTTGGATTACCAACAAGAATAATTTCAGACCGAGGTACGGCGTTCACATCCTCTCAGTTTAAAACATTTTGCATAAGTAATGGAATCAAACACATTCTTAATGCGGTGGCTTGTCCAAGAGCAAATGGACAGGCCGAAAGATTTAACCAGACCATTCTTACCGCGCTCTCGACTCAAAACTTCAGTAATGATGAACGGGTTTGGGATACTCAATTGGGTAAAATTCAGTTAGGCATCAATAACACCATCAATGCATCTACTAAGAAATCTCCATCAGAACTCCTGTTTGGTGTGAAGTTAAACGGTGCGTCGGAAAATAAGCTGATTGGTGCTTCGGAAAATACGTCAGATGATGGGATTGAAGATGAAAGAGAAAGAATGAGAAAAGAAGCTAGCGATAACATTAAAAAAGCTCAGGAAAAACAGAAAAAGGCGTTTGATTGTAATAGGAAGCCAGCCAAAGTTTACAAAGAGGGTGATTTAGTAAAAATTACAAAAGTAAGTTTTGCTAACGATGGGAAAAGCAAAAAGTTACTTCCAAAATTTATTGGCCCATACAAAGTAGTTAAGAGTTTAGGTAATGACAGATACCAAATCACTGATATACCAGGTTTCTCTCAAAAAAGGTCGTACGACACAGTAGTCTCAGCTGATCGGATGCGACCTTGGATTCATTTAAAGACATTAGATTTAAATAGTGATTCGGACAGTGATTCAGACCTTAAAAATGACTAATTAACAGAAATAGGTATTGCTAATAGTTTGACTATTGTTTGATTATAATATTTATTTTTGATGTAATAATAATAAATAAGGAATAATAAGGACATCAAAGTCGTGCAAATATAAAATTAGGTATAAAGTATATATAAATATAAATATTTTATGTTATTATTGACTATCCATTTTAAACATTTTTTTTGTGTAAAAATATTTTTTTATCAAGAGTGTCATGATTTTATCTTTGGTCTATTGGAAGAGGAGGAATTTACTTAAGTAATACATTAAAGAAAAATCTTTTGTTTGCATTTATAATATTAAAATGTAAAAGAAATAATTGTTTTTAATGAGGCGACGTGCTCCGGAGTGAGCACGTGTAGGATGGCCGAGTGTCATGATTCTTAAAAAAATATTAGAAAATTATACCATTTTTTGATTGTAAAGTGAAATTATAGTTATTTATTTAAAATTACAACATTCATTTCTGAACGAAGGTTTCATCTTTGCTGTTGTCAGCGGAAATACTATAAAAGTAAATTTAATTTCTTTTAATATTAAAGTTGGTAGATTGATGCAACAAATTATGAGTGTGTATTAAGAATTAATTATACTAAGAGTTACTGTGAATTTAGCATTAAATTAATTATTACTGTAATGTAAATTAAGCCTGAACACGAAAAGGCGGGAAAGAACGCCCGGAAAGTAGTGGCGCCCTCTAGAGAAACGACGTTACAAGGTACGGGAGTGCTGGCGCAGGCCATTCTTTCCCGGCTCTTCGTGGTGACTAGGACGGAAAAATAAAGACAGTGAATCATCCTTCGGAGTTTCTTTTATTCAGTGAAGTCCTATTTGAAACTTGATAGTTCAAATTCTTTGACAATACCCGAATTCGACCTCGAAATTTTCACAGACGCCTCCAAAACCGGATGGGGCGCCTGTTGCGGAAACGATCGTGTAAATGGATGGTGGAAAGAAACAGAGAAAAACTGCCATATTAACTATTTGGAGTTACTTGCAGTTTTTCTTGCTCTCAAAAGTTTAGCGAGAAGAAAGCGTAATCTTAAAATACTATTGCGGGTCGATAATACGACAGCAATAAGTTATGTTAATAGGATGGGAGGTGTACAGTTCCCACATTTGAATGAATTGAGTAGATCCATCTGGCAATGGTGCGAAGAACGAGAGATATGGTTGTTTGCTTCATAGGTGAATACAAAGGAAAATGTAGTTGCAGACTTTGAGTCTAGAAAAATAAACCCGGATATAGAATTGCAGTTAACTGAATCACAATTTCAACGCATCAAAACATCTTTTGGGCAACCAACCATTGACCTCTTCGCTTCTCGCATTAATGCAAAGTGCGATAAATATATTTCTTGGGGCCGAGATCCAGATGCGTATAGCATTGATGCATTTACTCAATTTTGGGGTGATGACTATTTCTACGCTTTCCCGCCATTTTCGTTGGTATTAAAATGCGTTCAAAAAATAATTTCTGATAAAGCGAAAGGCATCTTGGTGATACCTTACTGGCCATCTCAGCCTTGGTTCCCATTGCTTAACCAAATACGCCAGTCAGAGTTCATCTTTTTTGAATCCTCCTTGTCCTCTTCCAGGACCCACCATCAAGCCCTCAAACACTGTATCCTGGCTGCTGCAGTGCTCTCAGGACAGCGTTCACTTCAAGAGGGACACCAAGCTCCGCCTTAGACCTAATGATGGCATCTATTTCGAAAAATACGCTTCGCCAGTACAATGTAACTTTTAAAATATGGTGGTTGTTCTGTCAAACTAATAATATTGACCCATACATAGGTTCATTTTCAGGAGTTTTGCTGTTTTTAACAGAACAGTTTAATAAAGGTGCGGCGTATGGATCGTTAAATAGTCATCGCTCTGCTTTGACCCTACTTTTAGGCAGTAACTTTATCCAAAATGATCAGGTGAAAAGACTGCTAAAAGGTGCATACAAATTACGCCCGGGCGTTCCGAAATATACATATACTTGGGACCCACAAACAGTTCTAAACATGATCGCTACGTGGACTCCTAATAGGTCCCTCTCTTTAGAAAAACTAACTAAAAAGTTAGTTTCGCTTCTGGCATTATGTACAGGGCACCGCGTCCAAACTTTTTCATTAATAAAATTAAATAACATTATTGTTACCCCCACTGGCATTAAGATTGGTATTTCGGATGTCATTAAAACTTCAGCCGTCGGACGTGATCAGCCAGTTTTAATTTTGCCTTACTTTAACGATAATAGGGCAATCTGCCCCGCTACTGTAATAGATGATTACATGTTTGTTACAAGGGAAATAAGGCCTGAATCGACAGACCTTCTTATTCTCACATTTAAAAAGCCGCACAAGCCTGCTTCCAGTCAGTCTATTAGTAGATGGATAAAACAGGTTTTAGGCGAGAGTGGCGTGGACGTGTCGCGTTTTAGCGCACACAGCACACGGCACGCGTCCACGTCCGCGGCGCGCGCCGCCGGCCTCTCCGTGGACTCCATCAGGAAGGCCGCCGGCTGGACCGCCTCCTCGCAAGTATTTGCTAGGTTCTATCAGCGTCCTATATCTGACGAATACAGTTTTGCGAGGTCAATATTATCACCAGTTGTCGATAATTCTTAAGTTATTACTTGTTAATTAATTACTCGTACCTACTAAAAATGTACATATATGATTATATATTTCTGTTAAATGCATAATAAATATATCAAATTTGTTTTGAAGTACTATAAAAGTGTATTATTTACACAAAATTTCTAACTCTAAACATCTACATGGTAAATTATATCTGAAGAATGAAGCGACGAAATATAATAGATGATCAAACGAACTTGCAAGTGAAGTTCGATCGATATTATATGAGTACGCTTCATTCGAAGATATATAAGCTCCCACCCTTTTTTCCCTACCCGTAATAAATTTTGTGTCCCATTTACCTACCTACTTTCTCTAAAAAATGAGGAGCTCACCGTCACTGAGCCATAGGTAAACCTAAATGTCTATGGATTGATATATTTTTTTTATACTCTGTTACGTGCGAAGTTGCCTGCAGGATAAAAGGACTACATGGTAAATTATATCTTCGAATGAAGCGTACTCATATAATATCGATCGAACTTCACTTGCAAGTTCGTTTGATCATCTAAAATATGGTACTAAACTACTCCATGTATGGCACTGTCTTAGAATATCGACCATATTGGTCCGTGGGATGGCTAAGAAACAAAACTCACTAATTTTATTTAAAATATTTCAATCATGAATGAAAAGGCATCATTAAATACAATTTCCTTTACGAAAATATGATATTCGGACTGTTTTTTTTTTTATTAAGTTAGGTGTTTCTGCAGTTTTAAAGGCGCACTGAGGCATTAAGGCATTAAGGCACTGACGCCATCAAAAACAGACTACGTCAAAATTATGACCCCAATTTGAAGTGAGGTTTTGTTTAGCTGAGCCACCTTTTAGCCTCTCACCGATGATCTAGTTCTTAATACAATATCATTGGTGGTAACAATGAGCGATGTAGCTGATAGCGGTCGATGGTAAGAAGATAGTGAAGTGAAACACCGAGTTTTGTAGTTTACGAGAGCAATATTCCGGGTACGAGCGGGGCAGGTTAAGCGTGGGACGGTTCTCGGACGACTGCCGCAGCGGGCTGCCTTAGCTGCCTACGTGCGCGAGCGGCGCACACAGGTTTGTATGTAGGTATAGTTATATAGCAAAGTAACTGCTCGCGATCGCGGAACGCGTGATCGCACCCGAAATTGCATTGTATTTATTAATTTAAGGTTTTACAAAGGAGCATCATCATAAAGGTAAGTACAATATTTATTTATTTCTACTTAGTTTAAGTTTAGTTTTAAGTTCTTTTTTGCAGGTTTACATAAATATTTAGGAGCCATCATCAACATCTTCCCCCCTAGTGTCGTCTTTGCGACACTCATTACCGAATAATAAAGCTACCCGTGTTACTGGCCGCTTCATTACTCCAGTTTTAGTCCTAACGTCTACGACCCTAACTCGTCCATCCCTACCTGGATACACTACTTCGACTACGCCTTTGGGCCAATGATTTCGGGGAGACGTTGGGTCGACTACTACTACAAGGTCTCCGACTTTAAATTGAACGCCTTCACGTTGCCATCGTTGCCGTGTTAAAAGTGCAGGCAGAACTTCTTTCAGCCAACGACTCCAAAAAAGATCAGCGAGACGTTGTGCGGTCCTCCACTGCTTCCGTAGGTATAGGTCTCCGTCGTCGAACACGCCAGGTTGGGGTAGATTAGAAGATGAACCTAACAAGAAATGATTTGGCGTTAAAGCGTCTTGGCTGAGTGGATCTACCGAGACATGTGTTAATGGCCGACTGTTAACCATATTTTCAATTTCAGCTAACAGTGTGGTAAGTACTTCTTCTTTTGGTGATCTCTCTTTTAGCACTACCTTGAGAGCAGTTTTTACGCTTCGGATAAGCCTCTCCCATGCACCGCCCATGTGTGGGCTAACAGGTGGGATAAAGTGCCAGTCTACGCCTTTATTGACTGCCTGAAGGACAACTTCTTTCTTGTCTAGCTCTTGGAAGGCTCTTTGCAGTTCTTTGTCAGCGCCTCGCATGTTGGTGCCATTGTCCGAATAAATTGACTTTGGCCAACCTCTGCGCGCCGCCATCCTTCGTAATGCCAAAATCAGTGCGTCGGCTGTTAGAGACGATACGATCTCAATGTGGATTGCTCGTACAGTCAGGCACGTAAATAGAACACCATAACGAAGAGGTTTTTGACGTCCAACTGTGATTTCTATAGGACCGAAAAGGTCTACTCCACAAATCGTAAATGGTCTCTGATGGTGGGTCAGTCTCGCCTCGGGTAGATCGCCCAGTCTAGATGGTATCGGGGTAGCTTTTCGTATGCGACAAATGTAGCACTGAGCGGCAACGGTGCGCACAGTAGGTCGCAATCGGACCAACCAATACTTTTGGCGTAGCTCGTTAACCACCTGCTCGTTACCGGCATGTCCCGCTTGTATGTGATATTCCTTTACAATGAGTCTCGCGGTCTCATGTCGGCCGTCCAATATTACAGGGGACTTGACATCATCGCTCACGCCTTTTGCGGCATCTATGCGTCCTCCAACTCTCAAAAGTCCGTCCTTGTCCAAGTACGGGGTAAGTGTTCGCAGTCGGCTATCAGGTCTCAATTGCTTCCCTTGCTTCAGAGATTTGATCTCTTCTAAGAAGCTTTGCGCTTGTGCATGACGAAGCAACAACTTTTCCCCCCTGTGCATTAACTCGTTGTTCAATTGATTAAGCTTTTTCTTTTTACATTTTTCAATAAACAGAAATACATTACCAGCAGCACGTCGCAATCGCAACCAACTTGAAAATCGACTTGGGTCTGGTACGGGTAATCGTTCAATATTATTATTATTTTGCTCGTGCACAACGTTAACTTTTTCTAAAATTGTGTCATCAATTTTTATGGCTTTTACAGGATCTTCGGGCCACGACGCAAGCTCCTCGTGAAGAAACTGAGGGCCGGTGATCCACACGCTGTCGCTGTTCAACTCGCAGTCGGTGATTTTCGTCGCTAAATCTGCCACATTCTGTTCGGATGGAACGTAATGCCATTCACATATTTTACTTAATTCATCGATTTCTCCTAATCTGTTAGCAATAAACGTTTTATAATTTCTACTCTCATTTCGGATCCAGTGTAAAACGGTTGTAGAATCAGACCAATAAAATATAGAATCGGGTGCCAATCTATGTTCTTTTTTTATTCCCTCCGCTAGACGACATCCAAGTAACGCGGCCTGTAATTCCAATCTTGGAATGGTAACAGATTTTGATGGCGGCGTCACTCTGTTTTTGCTGCCTATAAATGAAACAACTATTTTTCCGTTGTCGTATTTCTTACGCCAGTAAGCTACAGCGGCATAGGCCAGCGGCGATGCGTCACAAAAAACATGTAGCTCTAGCCCTGTCTCACTCGCACTCGTGTATACACCCGTAGGGCTCGCATCTTCGTGCGAGGTCCGAGTGTTCGTAGACGCGGCTACGGTTTCGTAGTCTCGCGTAGGCCTCGTAGCATTATGTTGTTAGAGCCGGTTACTCGCGGAAAAATACCACCGGGGTATGCGCAGCTTGTCAATCATTTGTAATTGAGTTACCCATTCACGAAAACAATCAAATAAACTTGTACCTTTTTGTTCGTCCCACTTTATATTTAATTTCCAGGTTTGTTGAGTTAAAATTTTGCCTTTAATAGTAAGATGAGCTAAGAAGCCATGAATATCGAAAATTGACATTACTATGCGCAATACTTCTCGTTTAGTAGGTATTCTGGTAAAATTTAAAATATCTTTAGGTACGCGTTTTAAAGAAATATCGAATGCTAGTTCGTCTGAAATAGGATACCATAATAAACCTAATGTGCATTCAGGAGAATTACTTATCATATTTTTTTCTAGGTTCTCGCTCAGGTCTTCCTTCGGCACATATTCGAGTATTTCTGGGACATTACTCATCCAGTTTCGCATATGGAAACCGCCTTCTTCATGAATGTACGACACTTCTTTCACCATATTTTTAGCGACATCTGAGTCTGGTAGACTATCGATATAGTCGTCCATATATTGGCTAGTTTGTATAGCATGGACAGCACTAGGCATTACATCCTGAAATCGCGCTGCATTTTTAGTTTGGTTGATATATTGGGCAACAAACGGAGAACAATTGGCACCAAAAATGAGTGAAGTCATAGCATATTCTCGCACAGTTTGACTATCACTGTCTTTCCATAAAAATCTTAAAGCATGTTTGTCTTCGTTTCTTATTTTTATACACAAAAACATGTCTTTAATATCACCTACAACTGCAATAGGGTATTCACGAAATCGATACATAATTCCATACAAAGAATTTAATAAATCTGGACCTTGTAAGAGAAAATCATTTAAGGAACGGCCTTGTGTCTTTGCAGCAGCGTCAAAAACTAACCTGAGCTTACTTTTGTTTGGGTTATCTACGCCAAAATGCGGTAAATACCACACACGTTTACCAGTCTGCCCGGCCTCGATAGCCCTAGCATAATTATTTGAAAATAAATGATTAATACGGTCTTCATAACGGGACGCGTACACATCACTAGCGGCCATTTTTTTAATTATAGATTTTAATCGTGTAAATGCATTATCATAGGAATCGGGCATAGCTGTGACGTCACTCTTCCACGGCAACCCAACGGTCCAACGACCGTCTTTGAGTGAACATGTACTGTCTAATATCTCAATAGCACGCAAATCGTCTTTATTTTTACGGGGTTTATTCATAATACCTTTCGCTTCTAATGAGAAAAAACTACGTACTAACTCGTGCAACTTTAACAACTCTTGCTCGTAAGCATCGTGTTTCGATAAACAGGAATTCAAGTTATCATTACCATTAGCAATAACATCTATACAATCAACATTAGTAGGCAAGCGCTGTGCGTGTTGAGGCAGCGTCGCATTCGCACACTGAGTACTCGTAAGTAAACAACAAGTCGACTGGCCGCGCAAAGTACCTAAACATTCGTCGGCGGGAATCGAACCCGGAGCGCAGGATCCTACGCGATTAGCGGTCCGCCATAGGTCGGTACAGTCGCAGGCACTTACGGATAGGGTCGGGTCACACGGTAAATTACACAACTGAGTACTGAAGCGAGCAGATGACTTTATATTTCCTTTATACGTAGGCCCGTGCACACACCAACCTAAACGAGTTTTAGTGATGTATGGCTCACCTGATTTTCCCTTAATACATACAAGAGGAGCAATTAAATGGTAGTTATCTTGCCCGATTAACAACATAGGCTGGGCGTTACACTTGTACAAGTTAATATGACAATTAGTGGTTTCATATTTACTTAAATCTACATTAGGTAAGCATTGATTTGGCAAATTAAGTTTATCAATTTTTCTCGCTTGCAAATTAAAACGCTTATTGTCACTATTTACAATATAAAAATTGACAATTTCTGTTTGACATACCAAATCTCCCGTAGACCATGCGCCTTGAGCGCGCATAGTAAAGGGCTGGCCACGAAGTCCTACCTCATCAGCGAGTTGAGACGCGATCAGGGTAACAGTTGAACCGTCGTTCAACAATGCGTGCGTGTGTACACTACCTTTCGAACCGTATAAGGTAACGGGCACTATTTTGAGCAACACTTTAGACACTGTATTACACTGGAGCGCGGTCGTATTTACAGTCTCACTGTCACGTGGTTCCTCGTCGTCTGCTGCGGGTTCTGGTTGAGAGTTAGGCTTCTCCCAATGTAAAAGGGGATGGTGTGAAAGTCCACATCCCTGGACGTCACAAACGGGGGCTGTACACGCAGAAATATCGGCATGTCGCGACTGTAGGCATCTATAGCACAGCTTTTGTGTTCGTGCGAATCGCCAGCGGTCTTTGCGTAAAGCTCGTTTGAATTTCAAACATTTCTCTAATGTATGTGACGTTGTAGATTTACAGAATTTACATTTCTCACTCTTCTGTTCGGCGTCGTTGGTTATCAATAGCACGTTACTCGTATTAGTAGAACTTCTCTGGTACTCTGGCTTACGTCTGTTGTCCGGCTGACTATGTACAAAGCTTACACCTGCGGCAGCTACCTTCTTTGCTTCTGAGTATAAAAAATCGGACAAACACTCCAATTTAGGCTTTTCACTCAAGTCTATGCCGAAAGCGTAGTCCGCCCACTTGGTAACTAGCAGCGTAGGTAACTTGGACACTATGATGGACACAAGCTCAGGACTATGTAGGTACTCGCGCTGCTTGATGGCACTTGCGGCTGCTATGTAGTTTTTAATTTTAATTGAAAACTGCACCAGTTCAGTATGATAAACCTGTGACAACGGAGGTATTTTCTTTAACTGTGATACTATTTTATTCATCACTATTTCAGGTCTACCAAATCGAAGTTCAAGCGTCTGGATGATATCGTGAGGCGAGGCACAGTCAATGAGTAATGAAGATACAGCTTCTTTTGCTTCGCCGCGAAGACATTTACGAAGACGCCACATATTCTCTGTGTCCGTATATTTAAATAATTTAAAATAAGCGTTCCGGAACTGTAACCAGTCTAAGGGGTCTCCGTGGTACACCGGCAAGTCCTTGGATGTGGCCAAACGTGTAAGTAGTTCATCACCGTTTTGACCTTTTGCAGCAACGGTCGAGATAGCTTCTTTTAGTGCTACCGCCAACTCTTTGATATCAGTACGCTGCTGGGGAGCGATGCAGACCGCAATCTCTTCTTTTGCTGGTTTTTCCTTACAAGGAATCGACTTGTCAAGCCAGTCTTGTACCTTTTCCCTTGAGGACACAATCGACTTCTCTTCCAGGTCCAGTTCCGCTAATTCAGCGCTAAGTTCCATGTTCACGAGCGACTTTTGAATTTCTGCTTTCTTTGCAGCTGCTTCTGCTGCAGCATTAATTGCTTCGATTTCAATAGCGGCTCTTTTGCGCGCAGCTTCTATTTCGAGTCGCCGTGCAACGGATGAAGTGCGGGTAGCTCGGCTACCCACACTTGCGGGCATCTTGAGCTTAACGGGCTCGGATTTCACTTCTGCTTCATCGTGGCTGGTCATCAGCTGCTCCTTTTCTACTGCCTTTTTCAACTGCTGGCGAGTCTTAACGCCATGAGGAGTGTGGAACAGTGACATCCTGCTTACAGGTTTTGTATCTTCTTGGTGGACGATCCGGCTCGCTGGACCAATTGTAGCTGATAGCGGTCGATGGTAAGAAGATAGTGAAGTGAAACACCGAGTTTCGTAGTTTACGAGAGCAATATTCCGGGTACGAGCGGCGCAGGTTAAGCGTGGGACGGTTTGTAACAACCCCACCCTGTCAAATTAAAGTTTAAAAATATTATCTGATTAATTATTACGTTGGTTGTTATTTAGCTTCAAATATTTTAACTACTATTGAAATGTCGCAAATATCGCGTAGGTTTGTCTCAAATTCCAAGAAATAAATGTGTTGCGCAGGCGTTCTTTTTTTCAAGTACTTACGTTGTTTTCGGATGACCAGTGGTAGCCAACATTTGGCTAGTTAACAAAGACAAGAATTATGTTGCTAGAATTTCAATAGCATTGCATATAATTATTATATTCATTTATTAATAGCGCTGATAGGTAGTTTAAATCATAAAATATCGATATTTTATAAGTCAATATTAAGGAATGTATTTTGTCATAAATACGGGAAAACTATTGACTTGATAATAATAGAGGTTTACTGTTAAATTTTAATTAGAGTACTCAAAAATATGAGTGTCTAGAACATTTATCCTTTCAAACTTTAAATCTTTTCAATACAAATAAGTAATCGTTCACCTAAAGTTGAGAACCTCTGTTAATGAAGTGAGTTGCTTAGAACAGTTTAAAGTCATATGTAAGGGCGCGGGGGGGTCTGAAAGAAACAAAACTGATAGGGACAGTCGATTTCGGAAAGGATTAGGGAGCGCTCAATAGATGCGCACGCGAGTGTTATAAGGAGGAGCCGGGTGTGGCAGGACTTCAGGGGAAGAATTGGCGCAGCATTATCGTCGAATAGCTTTAAAGTTATTGAATCCGCGTTTCCGGGTATTTTAGGGCTTACGATAGCCTAGTTAGGTTTTGAGTTTAGGTATGCTGATAAAAGAGTAAGGCGTTCTTTCTGGTAAGTGATTTTATCTAGTTAAGATATCTGTTGAAGAGATTATTGATTTATTATACAAGTAAGTGAATATTTTTATGTAATTAATTGTAATTGAATAGTTTGTGCTTTCAATGGGTTCGATTCCCGTTGTTGGTATTTTGAGTCTAGAAATATAGAAAGTCAGCCGTATGGTGTTTTATTAAGGACTCTAGGTTTCAGTCCAAGCTACAAATATTATTGTTGAAATTAAATTTCTAGAATAAATGCAAGTGGTTTGGGTTCGATTTTCAAATACTTAATGAAATTACCAATCAAACGTCTTATTTTAAATATGTAAGTTGCTAAATATTATTAGTCTGAATTTGTGGACGAAGTCAAGTAGAAATCGCTATTTACATACATTTCTTGGGTTCGACTCCCTAGAGACAATCATTAAAGTTATTAGAAAGGAGTTTGTTTATTTGCAATATTATTACCTCAAAAGTTCCTGTATGTAGGTATGTTTATATAGATGAATTTAATTTAGTATTTAAGAATTCAACAGATTTCTTAACATTTTATTTTATGTTATCACTGGAAAATGGAATAGTTTACAAGCTCGGTTGAAGTGCTTAAAATATATAATATTGAGGTTACTAAGTATTTATTTATCATTTTCATAACTATATTATTGTAAATAATGTCAAACTTTTAATTTTTGTAAATTCCTTTCCACTTTCTTGTAAATATTTTGTAAATTGCTTGTTTGATTTCTTTTGTTTTGAAATAGTTTTATGTGTATTTTACAATGTTATGACTTTTGTGTTTACGGCCAAATTTAGTTAAATATTTACGGTATTTTTATTGACTTTAAATATTTATTAACATCCGTGTTTAACTCATTTATTTCGGAATTAAATCATCGTTTATTTAAAAAAATAATGAAAGTCATAACTTCTTTGAAACTTGATACATGACATTATTATTTCGTATTCATATTAAATTAACAAAATATTGATGATAAATTCAAATTCTTGTGTCATCCAAACTGACTTCTGACTGATATTATTTCATTTATGACAACATTATTTTAGGAAAAATTAAGCTGATTTATAGGACTAGCAATCCTAATTTAGAATGTTCAAAGTTTAAGTTTAGGGGATAGATTTAGGGGATTTGCTTAGCAGTGAGACGTTGTGGACTAACTTTATTTAACTTTTACTATTTAAAATATTCTCATTTATAATTTAATTTAACTTACAAAATATCTAGTATTTTAATCTTCAAACTGACTATGATTATATTTTACTTTTACTTTCATCACAATCACATGATTGTCAAACAAATAATTTCAATGTGATCATTATTTATTTTGATCTTTTATTATATATAATATGTGTTGAGTTTGTTGCGCTGCTTCTTCTCAACACTTATTTTAATTGTCCCGAAACGTGGTCTCTTACTATGGGCCTTATAATGAAGCTCAAAATTACACAACGAGCGATGGAGCGGGCTATGCTCGGTGTTTCTCTACGAGATCGAATCAGAAACGAAGAGATACGTAGAAGAACCAAGGTAACGGACATAGCCTTGAGAATCAGTAAGCTTAAGTGGCAGTGGGCAGGGCACATAGCGCGAAGAACTGATGGCCGTTGGGGCAGGAAGGTTCTAGATTGGAGACCCTTCGACCAAAGACGCAGCGTAGGACGTCCACCAACAAGATGGACAGACGACCTTAAAAAGATCGCAGGATCAAACTGGATGCAGACCGCTAGTGATCGGTCGCTGTGGAAAGCCGTGGGGGAGGCCTATGTTCAGCAGTGGACGTCCTTTGGCTGATTATGATGATGATGATGATGATGAAGCAGTGGTAGGGTTAGGACTATATGAAAATCAGATGTCATATCCTAAGAGATCAAGAAAATAAATAAAAGAGCGAATGGATCCAATACACCTTATCATTATCTAATTATTGCTGTTTAAATATACAAATATTGAAAGTTCAGGATGCAAATTTAAGAGTCAAGTCAAGGCTCGCATTACTGAAAAGAAATAGTAATTTCATATTTTAATAAGAGGTACTGTACATCTAACCCTTTAGATTTGAGCCAAACATTTAATGTAAATTTTGATTGCTGTATGTAACAGTATTACATAGTTTCGAATTCAATAATATATCATAATTTTGATTTTCATGAATAGTTTGCCAAAACAAGGATCAACGTAGTGCTGATACTTCAAATGTAAGTAATATGGACTAATGTGAGCATATCAATGGTTCCAAAGAGCTCATGCAGATTTCAAACCGCTCTTTAAAGGAGTCATTGGTATTTTTGGATTAGCTCTGTATTATGAAACGACAATAGACAAAGGTGCTTCCAGGGAATTCTCTTGTAGCAGAAAATCCTTTGGAAGTAAACATTTAATAAATATGCTCTGCTGCTTTCGAATGCGCTCGTATTGGTGCTGCTGTAACATTTGATGGTCCAAGATCACTGTGCTTTTCTTATGATTCCTGTGTGTGTTATTGTTAGGGGACGACCACCCTTTCTCCAGCAAGCTATAGGGTGGACGTAGTGAAACCTTGGCCTCGGGGAGCAATGCCACACACAATCATGGCGAGCTTGGAATCTATAACAATTGTCACAGATGTAGATAGTCGATGGTGCAGCATTACATAATACGTTATAGTATTTGAATTGTGGTTTCAAGTTGCATTTTCTTAGGGATCCTTTGGTTGACTTTACATGAAGTCACTTAGGGAAAAGGGTTAGGAAGATATTTATATTAAATGTCTTTAGGCTCAGGTCTTCCTTTTAGCGCATATTTCACGTAAAAATACGTAATTCAAGTAGGATCCATTCCAGGGAAAGGCGAAATAAAATTGGGGGCCATCATGTTGGGGGGCGGTGGAGGAGCCCCCCAAGCCTAAAAAAACCCACAAGGTCTTAACTAATGATATTTTATAGCAATAAAAAAAAAACAATTTACATTATGAAAGCAAGGAGAGTGGTTAGATTTGCTTCAATTTGTATGAACTATTATTAGTTATAATGACCAGCGGTTTTGCGGGTTTCCATTTTCCCCTTCCTTTAAATGCGCACACACCCCATAATATTTCTTGTTAAACGTATTATTATATTTTAAACATCCACGTACCTCTAAAAGAATTTGGTTACTATATAAATACACAACGTAAAGTCCTACCATTAAACTAGACGATCACACTGCCAAATTACATCATAATTAATCTAATATTATTCTTCAATCATTGGGTCTATTTTGTTAATAGAGAGAGTCTCTACAGAGTCGAAAGGGGGGTTTCGTTACAGGTTCTCGGACGACTGCCGCAGCGGGCTGCCTACGTGCGCGAGCGGCGCACACAGGTTTGTATGTAGGTATGTTATATAGCAAAGTAACTGCTCGCGATCGCGGAACGCGTGATCGCACCCGAAATTGCATTGTATTTATTAATTTAAGGTTTTACAAAGGAGCATCATCATAAAGGTAAGTACAATATTTATTTATTTCTACTTAGTTTAAGTTTAGTTTTAAGTTCTTTTTTGCAGGTTTACATAAATATTTAGGAGCCATCATCAACAAGCGATGAGTAATTAGGTATGTCTTTAACTTTTAGTGATAAGACCGCTTAAATTGTTTTTTTTTTCAAACATTCTGAAAATCATACGGCTGCATTTGAAGACAGATTCAAGCTCCTGGAGTGGGAAAGATTCGGCATCAACGTCAACAGCAAATACATCTCTCACCTCCGGTTTACTGGTAGTACATTCGTGCAGGAAAAGATGCTGGAAGATTTTGGAACTACGGTCGAAAGCCTTGACCGAGCCCTACAAGCAACAAAGTGGGTCTAAGAAAGAGGTCTATTAACGAATCCAACGCGGATTGCTAGGCAGAGTTCGGGAAACTGCGCATTAACAATAACAATAACAATAATGCATTTATTTCAAAAATAAAGTTTACACTCTTAAATAACAGTAAGAGAAGATTACAATATAAGTAATGTAAGGAGATAAATTATCCTAGTCTTAAAATAATCTAACTATAAAAAAAGAAGAGTGTGAATGAATGCGTGTTTATCATTGGTCCCCACACTAGGCGAACCTGTCACGTGAGGGCCAATTAAGAGAGTTCAAAGACGAGAGCAGTTGCGCGTGCGTGAGTTTGTCTGCATGATAGTGTGTGTGTGGGCGTATGTTTGACTGCGAGTGATTGTAAATGTGTGTAAGAGTTTGTGTGTGTGTGTGTGTGTGTGTGTGTGTGTGTGTGTGTGTGTGTGTGTGTGTATGTGTGTGTGTGTGTGAGAGAGAGAGAGAGAGAGGGTGTGTATGTATGGGTGAGTGTGCATGGGCACACATGAATTAGTTTACTTATTTTAAAATTTGTATTAACAGCTCAGAGTTTGTATAATCAAAAGATTTAAGCCAGAAAGAGATTTTGCGTTTAGCGTCACGAGTTGTGCATTTTTTTAGGTCACAGACTATTGCTGCCTTATTGTACAGAAATGGACATAGAAACGCGTTGAAACGGTGGGAGAAGGAAGTTTTAGTGAAGGGGATTGGTAGTTTTAATATCCTTTTTTGGGTAACTTCCTCTCGGTTTTCCAAATGTAACATGATTTTGTGAGCAGATAAACACATATTCAGTACAAACAGCTGTCGGACACTAAGCATATTACTTTCGCGGTACAAGGCATCGGTCGGATAAAGGCGGTTTTTATTCAACATTACTTTAAGAACAGAACGCTGGGCTCTTTCAAGTTGAAGTAGGGTTGTAGCTGCCGTACCACCCCATGATGTAATGCAGTATGTGGTTATGGACTGACAGAGAGTAATATAAACTTTTTTGAGGAGATTAATGTTAGCGGAGGATCTCAGAAGTCTCATGATACCAGCTATTTTCCTAACTCGAGTAGAGACTAAATCAATATGTTTTTTAAAGTTTAGGTTTTCGTCAAGAATTATGCCAAGATATTTGACCTGAGAACTTTTGTCAATAGTTTTACATAGACAAATCTGATCAGTATTAATTTTAGGAATTTGCTGGATAACTGGGCAATAATTATTGTGAATTTTCAGATGGTTTGCAGAATTAGGTCTAGATGCAGCGGTTTTATAAAATGATAAAAATGATGTTTCGTTGGTGTTTAATGTAAGCAAGTTATTATTCAACCAATGACTAATAGCAGACATGCCTTTTTCTGCATAGTGGTGGACACATTTCCAAGAGGTACCTCGGAATATGATAGCGGTATCGTCAGCATAGCAAATGATTTCCGCGTTTTGAAGGTCAAGCAGGGTGATATCATTAATGTATGCAAGAAACAAGGTAGGCCCCAGGATACTACCCTGGGGAACTCCAAAACTGATGGGTAAGGAATGGCTGGTGAAGGTATCTAACTTGACTCTTTGAGATCGGTGTGTCAGGTAGCTTTTGAACCATTGCAGTGCTAGGCCGCGAATACCCATTTTATCTAATTTACTTAATAGAATAGGGACTGAAACGGTGTCAAAAGCCTTGGCTAAGTCTAAAAACACCCCAATACAAGCGTTACCCTTGTCTAGTTGTTCCGATATTAAGTTAGTTAGAAGACAAACCGCCTGTTCGGTAGATTTGTTGCGTCGGAAACCGAATTGCCGCGGACTAAGTAGATTATTTACCTCGAGAAAGTTAATCAGTCTTTTATTCACAATTTTTTCTAAGATCTTGGAGAAAGCGCCTAAGAGTGAAATGGGACGATAATTACAAGGTGATTCCTTGTCGCCTCCTTTGTGCACAGGCGTGACCGAGGCCGTTTTCCAGTCCTCTGGGAATTGACCTGCTGCAATGCTTAGGTTGAGAACATGGGTAAGAGGAGAAAGGATGTGGGGTCTGATGACTTTTAGAAGCCTGTTTGTAATTCCATCTAGTCCTGGAGCACAATCTGTCTTGGAATTTAAGATAAATGAGTCAACTTCATATTCGTCGGTGGGTTCTAGAAAAAATGAGTTAGTTGGGGAATTATGATTTATTACTTTAGTTGCGAGTGATTCTTCTGATTGATTTATATTTAATAGAATGTCATGTGCAAGGTTATGTCCAACAGTGGAAAAGTACTTATTAAATAGTTCTGTAAATGATTGAGGATCTGATTTAGAACTTATTATGCTAGATGTTGGAGCTTTACTTTTGAAAGTGTGAGTTATTTTTTTTAAAGTTTGCCACAGTTGCTTAGGGTTATTTTTGTGCTTTTCAAGTTCTTCTGACTCGTATTTTGTTTTAACTTTTCTAATTAAATCCCTGTAGAAGTTCCTGTATCTTAAATAAATTTTGTGCAAAACTGGATCCGATGGATTTTTTCGAACTTGCGCATGTAATTTATCTTTGTGTTTAGAGCAGCGGATTAGACCAGGAGTCATCCATGGTTTGAGTATGGTTTTAGAACGACTAGTATAATACATTTTAGAATTATTTTTAATTACAGATTGTAGAATTTTATTTAATAAGTTTGCAGCTTTGTTGGGATCCGTTTTATTATACAATTCTGTCCAAACAGTGTCTTTAAGATCTAAGCCTACGTTTTCATAGTTGATTTTGTTGTAAAATCTGTTATTATGACGGAGAGATCTGTTATATGAATTATTATAAAGCCCTGTTAGTATCATACTGTGATCAGTAACGCTAGCCTGGCAAACCACTGAAGCTGCCTTGTGTTTAGTGCGAATAAAGACATGGTCTAGACAGTTGTTATTTCGAGTTGGTTTATTAACTACTTGAATAAGTGAATATTCAGCCATGAGACTCAAATACTCTGCAGTATCACTGTCGTTGATATTAATTTTGATATTAATGACGCCAGAAACCATAAATTCAGATTTGTTTTTGTCAGCTTCAAGATACGATTCTAAAGAGTTAAGGAAGGGAGTAATGTTGGAAAAAGACGGCGAACGATAGATACCGAGGATTGATAAGCGATTTGGTATTTCAATACGTAAACAATTTGCGTCATCAAAAGCAGGTTCGCTCACAATTGTACATAGATCTGAATTTATAAATGCAACAACACCGCCATTCTGATTGATAAATTTTTCTGTGCGGTAAGAATTGTAGCCTTCAAGACGAGGTAATATTGACTGTTCATTTAGCCAACATTCTGTCAGTATGAGAATGTCAAAGCTGATATTAAGTCTCGTAATGGAAATCAGAAAAGCATCAAAGTTTTGTTGTAAACTTCTTATATTAAAGGTCAAAATTTTAAATTTAAATTGATCAGTTAAAATACTCTTGCACAGCTCCGGACACTCTACCATATGGCATTCCACGTTATAGTAGTTATCTATATCCTGAGTTATCTGTATAGGAATCATTTTTGAATTTAAATATGAATATAAACAAATTGTGCAATGAAATGCCATATGGTATGAGTACCCATTGAGAGCTATAATATAAGAAGTTGGACGCCATGATTGATCTTGTGAAATTGTTTTGACCTGTCAGAGTAAAATAGTTAATGACAACTATTGAATGTTTAAGTTGTGGCTTTTTTGTCATTAATACAAGATGAAACAGATGGCTATGAAAAGAAATAGAGTGTTGGTTATGCAAGTATTGATATTGGTGGTAAAACAAAATAGAATGCGGGTTATACAAGTTGAGGAATAATAATAATAATTGGATGGGCTTAACGAGTGGAAAACTAAACGGTGCTACTTTGTTTTCGATAAAAGATTTTGAGGGATAATTAAATGAAGTGTACAAGCAGAGCACGTGCATGTAAAGTGTTCTTACAGGCAAACACCTAGAGGAGAATACATTATTAAACTTTACAATTATTATTTCATGTAATAATTCCAGCAAAAATAAGATATAACACACCAAGTTGTCATGCGATGAAGTCATTTTAACTGTTATTATAGAACTAGGAAGAAAAAGTAAATTAAGTAACAGAAATTGCAGGAAATGAAAAATTAAATAAAACGTAGCTGCTCTAAGATGTTTTGGATGTGGAGAATTGATCAACAGCGCTGTGGATAGAGTGTTCATCACCCAAGTAGCGATCCAAATCAGCCCTACGACGAATATGAATAGGCCCAGAGCCTTCTCTCTTGCGAATGAATATGTTACCTCCATTTGTCCAGCAGTGTTTGTAGTCCAATTGTTTTGATCGGATTCTACAGTCACGAAATAAAAGTCGGTTTTCACGAGTCAAACGATCGTTCACGTAGATTCTCGATTCCGTACCGCAAGGGACAATATCCTTGGAGTTTAGATTTCTCCGGGATTTGGCCGCCCTTATAAATTCGTCACGTTTTTGTTTGCGTGTGAACCTCAATTAACCTCAATGTTTGAAGACGAAAGTCGTGTGTGTGTACTAGTGAGAAAGTACGGATCCGACACATAGTTTCTTACTATATGTGCTCAAAATCTCACATTTAACAACAGACAGGGCTCTGACTTTTGGCGAGAAATTAAAAAAACGTGTGAAATAAAGAATACGTTTGTAGTCATATTTATAATTCTAAAATTAAAACATAGCAGTAAAATGAATTTCATTACAATATTTTTTTATCTTATGCACTTTATTTTTGTCTTGAACAGAAATCAGGAACAGGGACACTTGTAACCTGTTCATTTTGATCTTGTTGGGTACATCTTTTCTCTGATTATGACATATGGGAGTAACGAAGACCGCTGGGACTGCTAGACTCACTTTATTTCTTCAAGCTGGGTAGGCGTATTTCCATACTTTGTTTTTTGGTCTTTCTTCATTCTGAAAATTTATATATATATATATATTTTTTATGTTGACGTTAATGTTTTTCATTCCATTTTTTTTGAAACAGCGTTCTTTTGGTAAGCTGAGGGCTTGGATAAATCACAATTTCTTTAGAAATAAAATCTAGCTAGATTTTATCTTGCTATTAAAGCCAATTAATAAAAGCACTTTTATCACAAATCCGTGTATTACTTTTACGTACTTACCTTTTCAAAAACTCAAATATTGTTACGTTCGACTCAAACGACTTGTCCTCGTTATTTTAAATATTTTTTATTATTTTTAACTAAATCTTTTGTTAAAATTTTGAATTTGTCACAATATGATGGCATAACGTCAATCTGACAATTGACAGTATAGTAAACAGTTCAAAAATCTAAAGATTACAGAAAAAAACATACCATATGAATATAAGCATATATTTTTATATTTTAATAGACCAAAATTTTACATTTACTAACCCTGCGAAACATATTGATCGTAATTTTGTTCCGTCATTGATTTTTTTTAGATTTTACTGAAGTATCATGATATATCTCAATATTTTTTGTAAAACAAAATCGCTTAACTTGTTTCTGGACGTGTCATTTAACGGCCATATTTACGTTAGTATGACATCATCTCCGTCAATGCTATCGAGCTTACTACACGACACGAGAGTGCTTCGTGATGCCGACTAACGTTGTACTGCGTAAACTTGCTACGCTTACGTGACGAATACGTCGAAAGTTCGTGATTGGGGTACACAATGATATTGTATTAAGAACTAAATCACCGGTGAGAGGCTAAAAGATGGCTCAGCTAAACAACACCTCACTTCAAATTGGGGTCATAATTTTGACGTAGTCTGTTTTTGATGGCGTCAGTGTCTTAATGCCTCAGTGCGCCTTTAAAACTGCAGAAACACCTAACTAAATTATAAAAAAAAAGTCTGAATATTATATTTTCGTTAAGTAAATTGTATTTTATGGAGCCTTTCATTCATGATTGAAGTATTTTCAATAAAATTAGTGAGTTTTGTTTGTTAGCCAACCCACGGACTAACATGGTCGATATTCTAAGATAGTGCCATACATGGAGTAGTTTGGTACTACAAATATTTTTTAATAATAATTTAACGACCGTCACAGTATGGTGGTTTACGTTCCGGACTACAAAGATAATCAGTCGCGGGTTCGAATCCCGCCCGCACGACCCTAACAAATATGTCTATGGAAATGTATGTTAATATGTCTGTTATATAAATATAAATTACACCTTCATTTTTTTTTTAAAGTAACAGCGTAGACGCTCCCGGTTCAAAAGGTCACCGGCACTCGCGTTAACAAAAGTATAACAAAAGACTGTTGATAAACACATCTGTGAGGGATGATCCTCACGATTGTAGAAAAAAATATTTAAGCTCACTATTAGCGTGTTTTTTGAAGGAATTATCCTGTTTACATGATGCCAGATGGCTATGGTGTATTAATAATTGGTCCTATTCAGCGTTTATGTAGGCTATGTACACTTCCGACTCAACTCAATCAAGATGATAATTCTTTCTAATCTTTTTACTAGACTTATAATGGTTGTCTGGAAATCGATATCAATCGCTTCATTCGAGAATACCGCCAATATTGTACTTGTGATTTGTCTGTTTTCTTTTTATGATATGTATTACACCGTCTATGGTGAAAATGGTTTTATTGTCCTGAATAAAGCTTGCTGGAAAAATGAGAGCAGAATCCTATACGTACGGTGGTTGAAGAAATAACGGAAAATCGGGCGAATAGCGGTTCACGCTTCAACAGGCCCGAATGATGGAATCGAGAGTCGAGGTTGACTTATTCTTTTTCGTCGATTTCCTTTGCGAATAATATCATGGCGGTCGGAAAAAAAATGTTATTCGTTATTCAAATATTTGTTATTCGCCTAGAGAGTAAAATCGTTTGAGGTGATTTTTTTTTACAGTATCTTTGATAACATTATAGAAACTGGACCCTTATTTTTTTTTGGGAAGGAGTTTGAATTTTCTTTTACAATTTTAAATCACTTTTTAATTTCAATTTTAAAACGATTTCTACGTCATCAGCTCCATCTATCTTATTTCAATGCCCCATTCTTTTTTTTTCTCTAATCTTTACCGTACATAGTTAAAAAATACAACTTACAAAAAGATATTCTCTTAATATCACAATTTCTTGAAAAATAACTTATAAAAAATTAAAAGTTTGTTCTACAAATTTTGTGCTGAATCAGTCCTATAAATATTTTCAGTTTAAGCAAAGTGACATTTAAATATCTGGGGGCACGGCAGTGCAAAAAAAAACCAAGTCGAGCAAAAAAGCGTCACTACCGTACCATCCTTTTCTCGAAGCAAATCAGACCATTTTCGACCCCCTGTAACTTCGTTGTGGATAAAACTAGAAGACTAAAATTTTCAGTAACCATGCAGGCATTGTAAAGACACGGTATATTTCAAATTTCATTCAATTTGAACCAGTATTTTAAGAATTATAACGGGTCAAATTTCTTAATTTTGTCACTCACTGACTCACCGATCGTCAAAATTCTAAGGCACTTCTAGCAGACCTAGAAGCTTCAAATTTGGAATATAAGTAATGTTTGGTGTATGAATCAAGGAAAAACTAAAAAATCTAGAAAAGACCGCAAAAAAAATTAAGCCCATACAGCCAAGTCTTCAGTTAAATTTTTCAATATTGGCTTTATTCGTAACGATGTTTTACGGCAGTTATTATTATTGCGTGTGAAGCCGCGGGTTAAAGCTAGTCCCATATAAATATAGGCGCATGGTAGTGCCCCTGCCAAATCGAGCAAAAAATGGGTATTCCCGTCATGAAAACACGTGTAAATTAAATTATTTAATGAAAAAAACGTACCCACGTGCGTATTCGTTCTTATTACGAGTGCGTAAGGTTGTAAATTGATTATTGTACCACGCGCTGCGATGCTAGCGAGTAAGCGCGGGCCGTTACTACGCGCTGCGCGGTGCTAGCGCGACGGCGCGGGCGGGGACAGTGGCGAGGCGCACGGAAAGGTGAATGTCGCCGAGCGAGCTGTCGCGGTGCTAGCGCGAGGCGAAAAGTTCATAAGTCAGAGTGAGGGCTTTAAGAAAATTCGTTGCTGGTAGATATACATATATACAATAAGTAGAAGGTACCGAAAAGGAAAATAGTAGAACTGTCTACAAAATACAAAAAGAAATGAGATCCCATCAAAAACAATACTTGTCAAAAAAAACAAGTCTCGCAACTCAGTTGTTCTGCGGTAAAAAGTTGTGAGATCCATGTAATACCAAGTCGGTTCTTAATTTATTCAGTCTCTACTTAAGCGACTTTCTATCTTAATACGTCCAGTCTCTAAGACCACGATCGTGGTCCATAACAATTGAAAATCAATTGTGTCTGGAATCTCCGTACTCGAAGCATTAAGTTGTTACGTAATAATTGACAGCATCTTATAGTGACGCATACCAATATTATAATTCTTTACTGTTTTATATAAATAAAGTGAGACTTGGCCATCGCACTAAATAATTGAATTTACATGTCTTTTCAGGCGATTGAATTTACACGTGTTTTTAGGCGATGGCCAAGTCTCAATATATTTATATAAAACATTAAAGAATTTTAATATTGATATGCGTCACTATAAGATGCTGTTAATTATTACGTAACAACTTAAGACAGAAAGTCGCTTAAGTAGACACTGAATAAATTAATAACCGACTTGGTGTTACATGGATCTCACAACTTTTTACCTCAGAACAACTGAGCTGCGAGACTTGGTTTTTTTTGACAAGTATTGTTTTTGATGGGTTTGTTATTCATCGTGTTACACCGAATAATGTTATTGTTGTATTATTATAAATATTATTATTGTTGGTATTAGTTGTTTAAAATCGTGTCAGGATGTTAATACATCTAAATCATCAAGTTACATACTTGTTTATTGTTATGTATTCAACCACAGCTACGTGAAGAATTTTAATATATTTTTGTGTGACAAATTGTATGACTGTTTTCATTTTGTTGATTTAGTATTTATATTTAACTAGTTACATTTACAAATCCACAATACTTACACATTTTTCACATTTTAAATCGTTGGTATAAATCAAAATTACAGAAATGCTCAACGCAGTTGAACTAGGAAAGGGTCAGTTTACAACGGCTAGCCGGCGATTGAATGGCAAGCAACTGCACATCCGGCCTGATTGGCGAAGCCTGCCGACCGCTCTAGCAGATATAACTTCCGGTGTGCTCCAAGACTACTTAATCGTGGTTTCTGGTGCTGAAAGCGTTCGAATTTACCACTATTTTAGGTATGTTAAAATTTTTGAAAATTGTTTTTCATCCTTTAAAAAATGGCAAGGATTCATAAACGTGACTGACGTGTCGTGTCGTGACGCATCAGAACGCAATCGGTTTCATACATTTAGTATGGAAACGTTCACACCACACTAATATAAACGTTACTAGTGAAGATGGTGCAACCAAAAACCTACAAATCACCCCAAAAAGATTTAAGATTATTGATTTTTTTACCTTGTGTGGAAGAAGTGCTTATTTTTTAAACTAAGCTATTTTTAACTCAATGTACTGCGTAGCTAGATACTTATATTTTTGGAATGGATTCTTTTTTTATATATTTCGAATAAATAATATAATATATCCTTTCCTTTGGACATTCCCACACATCGCCATCTAGTCCCAAAGTAAGCTACTCAAAGCTTGTGTTATGGGTGCCAGACAACGGATATAATACTTAAATATTTTTTGTTTGTAAATACATACATGGAATATATAGAAAACACCCAGACCAATACAAATAGACATGTTCATGCACACAAATGTTTGTATTGTGCGGGGATCGAACCTGTAACCCGCTGCGTATTAGGCGATTTCTCGACCACTACACCAGACGGGTATTCAAATATAAGAGTAGCCATTGCTGTATTTTAGGTTGTTGGTGAAATTAATTTCGGAGGAAGCCTTTCAGTATTATAATACGAGTACTTAAAATGGAATTTCAATCAGAAACATTTATAGGTTGGTTGCTAGGGGCTAAGGCTGTGTGAGAGAAGCGCTTATTGACGCAATATTTAGGAGCTAGAAGCCTGATAATCTTAACGTCTAAATTGTTGAAAGAAAGGCAATATTGATGATACCTTTACCGACCCCTTTTAATTTATCTTTGGTGAACTTTACCAAAGTTATGTAGGTGTCGATTTTCAAATATATATTTTTATTTATCGAAGAAACATACAGCTTTTATATTAAAGTTGAATAGGTTCTGTTGTTAATACATTAGCCAAAGCAGTTTCCAATGATGGAATTTTACATAGCGGAGATTTAGTACAAAAGTTTTATTACATGTTTTGAGTTAAGTTATAACTTAGTAGTAGTTTCTTACTTAGAAGAGAAAAAAAAGCTGTACATTAAATTAGAACTATACTAATAATAAACGCTCGGAGTCCCGGCGTAATTTAAACGCAAGTTTAAACCTTGTTTCATGCCAATGAAAGACTAATTTGTATGAACATTTGTGTGTCACAAGGATTAATCTCGCTTATAGTATGGCCGACAAAAAATTAAAATAAGTAGTTCCACTTAAGTGTGATCAACTTTCTTACAACTGAAATATAGGTACATAATTTACAGTTAAATATATCAATGTGGCTATAGTAATAGTTATGTGTGTTGCAGGCACGGACAAGAAATCTGTTTTTAGAATATTTAGTTCTGCAAAAAGAAATCGAAAAAACAGCGTTGGAGCGAGCACTCAACCTTGGGCATCGAAACGAGACACGACTTAGAAGATAGGGAGAATCTAAGTAGTTGTTTAAGATTTTAAACAAAAATAGCTGATCCCTATGTTCATGACGTAATTGCAAAGACTGAAGCTGTACTGGATTGTCTCTAAATATGTAACTCAGTCTTTTGATTAATTTATTTTGAATTCTTTCTACTTGTTCGAAGTAAGTAGTAGATAGGGCTCCACACTGTAGATGCGTATTCTAAATGACTTCTGACTAAAGAATTATACAAAATAATCATATCATTACTCATATCTCTTATTTATTATAATGTATGTATTTATATTTTTTAAATCCTTACCCTGTCGAAAGACAAAACCCAACATTTTATAAGATTTGGCAGTAGCCTTATCTATATGAGAGGCAAAATCAAGTTTAACGTCAAGTTGTACTCCCAGGTCTCTCACCTCTGTCTGAGGTGAGAGACCTGGACCTCTTTTGATCGGGGTATTATTTTATTTATAGCTGTAATTAATAGGTTGTTTTTTTACGCGAAAAAGTTATAGTGGGACATTTTTCAATGTTTAGTTTTAGATTATTAGCTGAGCAATATTCTATTAGGTCGTTACTTATAACAGTTTTATTATTAGATACTACATGTATTACCATGTAGTTATGAATAGAATATAAGCTTGAGTAAGTAGACCAAACAGCAGCCGGATTACCAGAATGAAATGAGGAGTCTAGTGCGATTAGGCTTCTCTATTAAGACTATCGTGTACAGGGGGAACAATTGATATTATTGCCTACATTTGCGGTCAAAATTTGCTTACAGGCGATAACGTTTTCCAGCCCGTAGCCTTTATGGAATGAGACTCATTCGCTTACATTCATCCTAAACTAAGCTTGTATTACGTCTTGATTTATAAAACCGGCCAAGTGCAAGTCGGACTCGCGCACTGAGGGTTTCGTGCCTACTTTCTCTAAATTAGGGAATCCACTTACTCCACTTAGTAAAATACTACAATGTTTTTTTGACAACAAATATAACTTTGTTTTTCATAGTGTTTGTATGAAGAAAAAAGTTATGTTTGCGGTTGTTGAAAATGTGCTATATCTCAAACTTCACAAAAAAACAACAAAAAACTTCTCGTTCGATCTCGTCCAAACTAATTTTGAATGTTTTTGTTAAGATCTACATCATATATTATTTTCATAATTTGCACTCGCTTAGTTTAGAAGCTAGATGAGGGAGACGCCCATTTTACCACTTTGGAAGCGTCTATCTATCAAACGTTTCACTTTAAAAGAAGAAAGTTTTAGAAACTTCTATGTAATTTTAAAAGACCTATCTATAGACATCCCACATGCATAGGTTTGACTTTAAAACAAAATGACGGTTTTAGTTTCACGTATGGGCGCCCCCCCTTAATTTTCATTATTTTTATTTTTTTGTATAAAAGAATTGTAAAGCGTTTAACATAATACATCTTCCTACCAATTTTCAACAGTGTGATGATTATAGTTACAGAATAAAGGGGTTGTGACATACGGACGGACAGACAGATAGACAGACAGACAGGCAGACAGACAGACTTGACGAAACTATAAGGGATCCGTTTTTTACCATTCAGCTACAGAACCCTAAGAAAATATATATACATGTAGAAATAAAACTAGGGTACGACAATTTCAGTTTCATATCTTAACGCGTATTGAAGGTAAACATTTCTTAAGCGAAAATTTCCATGAAAATTATTTTGCTTTAAATTTATGGAATATTATACACCTACATCTCTGTAATTTGTTTTCTTAGCATAGCCGTAATAGTTTTCTTGTAACCTTTTTTTTTCGCATTACCAGTATATGCTATTAAAAAAACGTGAAAATTTAAATTCTTTCATCAACGCTGATGAAAAGAATGTTTCTAAATTGAAAATAAATTGAAGCACCCTGACTAAATAACTTGACAAAGATTTTTTATTAAAATCCCGTCACGAAAAACTCCTAGATGAAAATTGTGCCAAAATAACCGTAATAAAACTCATTTAGAAGTGATTATAAGCTGACGGCGTAGTGAGACGATTAGACACGGTCATTTGGCATCACAGACAACTGCAAATCTATTGTATAGGTACCCGCGACACATTAACAATAATGATAAATAATGTCATGGTCATCGCATACAATTGTCTGATTAAAAGCTAGATGATAAAGAAATTATGTTATAGAAATCAGAAACGTTAGTATCAGAACACCCAGAGCCGATGTTAGAAATTCCATACTTACCGTAACCTTATAACATTGATTATAAATCATCATTGTTAAACTGAATGTCTGACTGAGACAGACTAAATGGGTTAGTATATTCAATGTAGGTACTTTGATAATTGGCTGTCATTGTTTCCTCTTTACTGTCACCTTCCGTCACGTAGGCTGCGTCCTATATTTTAAGTACGTTTTATAATCAAGTTAATTGTAATTATTGCACACAGATTGTCCTCAATATATTATGACAATATATTTGACCAATTGTGAATACTTGGCGTTTCATTTCTCTGCTGAGACACTGAACCTCCATGCTGTGCACCACGTTGCTACCTCTGCTCTACACTTCCAACTCCACAGCCGAGTCAAACATGAGTAGATGAGTGCCTCTTACTCAGTATCAAATGTCATATACGTAGTGGCCTAGAGCTCATCTCTCGACACCCAAGCGGTCACATGAGACCGCATAACAATGGAATTTCTATTGTCTCGTTTACATAAGCTTGAGGGATTAATAAAAACTAAGTATATTCATGCACTTATATGTATATAGATGCCTCTTCCTAATTGTAGAAGTTTGACTTTAGTTCAGAAAGTTCAGGGCTCATTTAGGTCTCACCAGAGCCTATTAGTACTTACTTCGTTTTACCATAAATAAATGTCATAAACATAGAGCATGTTATAGTTTAGAATGTTTTTAACATTCAGTGTCATATTTTATAATCATAAAGATGAAATAAGAAACCAAAAAATTTGCAAGGTCGGACTGACAGCACGGTAGCTCAATTGGTAAGAGCGTTTGGCCCGGACAGCCAAGAGGTTGCTGGTTCAAGTCCCGCCCGTGCGCAAATTTTAAGTTGGGCGCTAATATCGCCAATAATTGTAGTCATATAATTTTGAGCATCGCGAGACATCGTTACTATGTAAAATGTGAATAATTATAATATTAGAAGAAAGTAGGCTGCGTTGTCTTTTAGACTAATTTGTCTGTATTTGATAGCTATTAGAACTTCCGCAGTGGATCCTCCGAGCTCGTTACTAATTATGGCAAGTATCCGTAAAGGTACGTACTTCAACTAAAATATTATTATCACTCGGAGATTCAATTAACCAGAACGAGGTAAACTTTGAGCCGTCCCTGATCGTAAACGATATTGACCTACCAGTAAATAAATACACATATCGAACTTCAGGCTTGAAATTGTTATCTTTATTACGTTATAACATTAAAATTTTACATCATTAAATGCGGCTAGGGTAACCGGCAATGCCTATGGGAAAATATCATTTCGTATTTATACTACCGTCATTTTACTATTTAATACTTTTGATTTATCGTTATTAAAAAAACGGGAAATTTAACTAAACTGTTATTATTTATATTAAATGCAGAGTTCGAACATTCAAAAATATTTACAACAATTACAACAATCAAATCTAGGTTCTATCGAAGTCACCGTTGACTTTCCACCTTTAGCCAAACCTGCTTGCACCTCGAGTCGTCTTTTGTTCGACGTGACGAACATTTTGGGGTCTTGTGTGACTGGCACAGACCTTAACAGCACACTAATTCATACCTTGTTACAAAACTTGGTTTCGTATATTCGCCGCTAATGCACTATGTTCTAGAATAGATAATAGCTAGGGCTATTCATCATCTATGTTATATGACTACAGACGTGACTACCGTATGCCGCTCAGCGCACGAAATTACAGAAGGGATAAATTTAATATCGGTAGTGCGAGTGGTTAGCGTACCTAACGAGCTGACCTGGAGACTCAAGAGCCTGTACATTCGCGAGCGATTTCTTTAGAAGGTATTTGACTTTTAGCATGAATAGACCTTCAAATAAGTTTAGGCTCACCAAAGTCGGTAAAAGCCGACGAGCCGGCGTCAGGCAGCCATGAGAAGCAAATGCAGCACTTCCACATACCAAAATTCTTGCCATTAGTCAATGCTGAAGGTTAAAGAAACTCATGCAAATAACCAATAAGTAGTTCAAATTGCAAATATTTATCTAAATTACAGTTTTGTGATGCTATTTGATACTTTTACATGTCCACGTACAATGAATATACATAGAAAGTTTAGCAGCTGTAGTACTTGCTTTACGTAGTTTTATAAGTACCTTGTTATACATGCATATATTACGAACTTACTTTTGAAAATAAGCCAACCCATGAGAAAAACGGTGGATAGCATTCGCTAAAAAAAGGGTTCCTTTATTTGTTTGGAGGTACGGAACCTAATAAAAAAGAGACCTGTTGGATGTTTTCAACGTTAAAAACTATTTACAGGCTAGGCTGTAACAGGCGGGAAATGCAAAACACTTGGAATATTTTAGGTATTTAGTAGTGCACAAAACAAGCAATTGCAGTAAATAAAGTAATGGATATTGTAATTTGATGAGGAATTTGAAATTATAATGCAGTTTCGTCAAAATGTAAACTGTTATTGATGCCTAATACATCTACATGCGAACTACTTATATTTGAGACGGTCAGACTGTAGTCGGCAGTAACCATGAAAGCACAATAGGCAAAATTAGCGATTAAGACTAGAGAATAAGGTAGAATATGGAATTTAGAACGGACGGAGCTGCCGAGATCAAACCCACTTGTGCAAAGCACACGACAGCGCATACCACGCGCTGCTGCGCCGCTGCATAAACGACAACCATTCCTACATTTTTATTTTAAATACATTACTTAAAGCTTCCTGACAGCCCTCTAGGTAAGTAATTCTTTGTAAGCGTTAGTAAACCAGTTTGCTCAACTCAATTCTGAAATATCTGCTAGTGAGAATCGCAAGAAATACTTTTCACTCTAAACAAACTTGAATACTTCGAACAAATCGAAGTTTAAAAGCTTCGATTCTAGTAACAAGAGTGGAAACTGTTAAATTCACGTCAGAGATAACTGAGAGCGAACTGGGAAAAATTTGAACAAATACTAGAAAAATCGACCTACTCAGGTCTAAATCGAGTTTCAATAAAATCGGATAGCGCTTTTCGTTTCGACCGTACTCGTAGGAAGGGAGGGGAACCTCTTTTATTCTCTCATTCCGGCAGAATAGATTATCAATTCAAAAGGATCGATGAGTGCCCAACCCTGTTGCACCGACCGACAACGTTGCCTAATTAAGCCTTTTACGATTTAAATCCAATTAGTGTAGGCAAGTGCCGAAGGGGTATGAAGAACTAATTTCAACCAATATTCAAAAAACCCAAGCAAAAGTAAAGAGACCATTGATTTAGTTAGTAGTTACCTTTTTCATAAAAAAAATGAAGGCGATGATTAATATTTTTGTAAACTTTAGTGCTTACCTTCTTTATTTCATTGAAATCAAATCATAAATCTGAACATTGTATATGCGCACATACAAAGTAGCAATAACAAACTTCAATGTGACCTTGTTATTAATAAATCAGGTAAAATTCTTAACCGTTAATTGATGTTATAAAAGCCTTAACTTATATTGGATACTTAAAGCCAAAGGAAACTTCTTTATTAAAGTTTAATATCAAGCCGCGGCGCCTTACGATGCAGCTGAAACTATTTTCCTCACATAAAAGTGAGCTGTCTTATGCGATAAATTGATGCCTTCTGGATATAAGAAAATAAGAAGGAAAATTGTGCAAGGTTTTTCCTCCTTCCATTTTGCTTTGAATGCCTTTAACTCAATCTTAGTACAGAATATTATCTCTAGTTTAGGCTAAGTTGGATACCAGCAAAAACTACGTACCTAATTTTATTCATAGAAGAAAAAAAACTTTTTTTTTACTTACCTTATATGTTTATATTACGTGATAATTGTGTTTTCTCAGTAAGTGAATTTGTAATTCTTATGAGATATAAAGATATTTAAACGTAACCGTAACCATATCGTTTAATTATGAATTTTCACAAAGACTACGGAAATGTTGTTATTGGCACAATTTTTGCCTTTTATTGAGTTTAGATTCATAAAGTAGGTGCAGGGTACACTTAAGATTTCATATAACCCAAGCATTCTCAGAATTGTGTCAAATGGAAGCACGGATGGTTTTATGGAAGTAAAGCGACATCGTGGATGGAATACTTGATACTACGAGGGTCAAACTGAAAGTTCTTAGAAAATCAAAAACTGAATTCATTAGCCAGTTATTAGTTTTATAATATCTTTTCAAAATATTGTCCATTGACGTCAATACACCGCTGCATGCGATGGAACCACTGGGAAAAGCACTTTGCCCACTCGTCCTTAGGGGTCTCTTCAATGGCATCGCGATACGCAGCCACCGCTTCTTCAGCATTCATAAACCGCTTTCCTTTAAGTTTTTCTTTAATTTTTGGAAATAAATAAAAATCACAAGGCGCGAGGTCGGGGCTATACGGCGGGTAACCCAATAATTCAACGTTTGATGTCGCCAAATAGTCGATCGTTCGCTTGGCGGTGTGCGACGAGGCGTTGTCGTGGTGAAGGAGGATCCTACTGCGAGGTCGTTTCTCTCGAACTTTTTCCAAGACAAGTGGCAAACAATTGGTAGTGTACCATTCTGCAGAAACTGTTTTTTGATCCTCTAACACAATTGTTGCGAAATGACCTATCCTTCCAAAGAACGAGGCCACCATTTTTTTTCCCGCACTTCGATCTCTCTTCACTTTAGTTGGCAACTCCTCGAAAGGAAACACCCACTGAGCAGATTGTCTTTTGGTTTCAGGATCATAACAGTAAATCCAGCTTTCGTCACCTGTTAGTATGTCGAACACAGCATTTGAGTCACCTCCGTTAAATCTTTCAATCATTTTACGGCACCAATCCACACGATGGAGTTTTTGAGCCTTAGTCAAATTATGAGGTATCCACCGGGCGCAAAGCTTCCTGACCGCTAAATGTTCGTGGAGGATTTTGTGCACTTGACTCATACCGATGCCTAAGCTTGTCCGAATCTGCTGATAGGTCACTCTTTTGTCAGTCTCTATCATACGCCGCACAACACAGATGTTATTTTCAGTCGTCGCCGTAGAAGGCCGTCCCTCACGTACATCATCAGTGAGATTAGTGCGACCACGTTTAAACTCATTAAACCAGTTGTAAACAGTCGCACGAGATGGGGCTTCATCGTGAAAGGCCAATCGTAGTCTATCATAACTTTCTTGTTGACTTAAATGACATCGAAAGTCATAAAAAATCATTGCACGAAAATTTTCTCGTGTTAAATTCATGTTGACGTGACACAGACAATTTTCAATTTGCCGCCAAATCGTAAAACAAATGACAAATGAATGAAATATATACTCAGTAATATTGGCAAAGAGTTCTATTTTCAAATTTTAGAATATTTTTTTATTATATTGTTTATAAGTGGCCAGTTCTAAGAACTTTCAGTTTGACCCTCGTAGCTTAGCCAGAGTTGCGGACGCTGCTTCAAGCAAATCCGCGGCTTGCTTTATCGTGTTGTCTTCTAAATATTAGTATGGACGGATGAATAATACGTCAGTATGCAAAATGTGAACATTATCCAACAAAGTTTATATTAATAAAACATTACTCTATTTAAAAATGCACATTTAAGCTACAAGACTTAAATCACGCTACAAAACGCCATAACTTCGACAATACTTAGCTAAGTAAGTGCAAACACGACACGCCAACTAAGTACCCTCCACTGCTCTGAGGAACCAAGATAAACCAGAGACTAATATCCCGAACAAGTCCTACGAACTATTTAGATTAATTTATAACGAGCAACTTTCTACTAAATTAACCGAAAGCAGTGACAACAGTAACTATGAGAAAACAGAAGTTTACCATATGAAGATATTGTGCAGTTGGCTCCAAAGTTTGTTCAAAATCAACAAACTTAAGAGTAACTTGGCGAGTGTCGGCGACGATAACTTGCGCAACGATCGTAATAAAATATTAAGATAAATTCACAGTTAGATAATCACCCGCAATATTTGAGTAAATTAGAGCTAAGTAATGAGAAGGCTTTTCATCTTAAAGGTCGAAAGACTGATTCAAGAAAACATTTCAGAAATTCGCTCTCCAAACTGGGCCATTAAGTAAGGCTTAAAATGAAAATAGGCTACTTAATACTTGCGTCTTAGATAAAAATCTCCGTAGGGTCAGGGGGTTCTAAATAAATTCACAAAATTATAAGAGGATGGAAAAGCGTTAATTGATGTTCCAGTTACATGCTTCAAGATACAAAAAGGAAATAATGAAAAAATACACAGGAATTTGAAGCCTTTCAAGAAAGTAAATAGATACCTATGTGTAAGTGAATCTCTACCTACAGACCCATATTCTATTATATTAAATATTCGCTTCTCTGTTGTAAGTAGCAAAAACTTAGCCCAAGAGGGTCACGATCACAATTTTAGAAGTTGTAAACAGGTCTTGTTCTTACTTCAGAGATCTTGTTGCTAAGAACTACACAACTTAATATTCACTTATTAGATCTATATACTTACGTGAACTGTGTTAATAAGCCCCAGGATCCATATTTGTGAAATAAACCAACCAGGCAGAGAAGTAAACCAATAAACATGTTCCCATTTCCGTATAAATGCCTTTCCGCGGCACTTACTGCATAATGTATTATCGTTAAGAACCAAACTTATACAAATCCTGACACCTTGAAGCGAATTATATCAATGGTTCAGGCACGAGCGAGCATCGTAACTTCGAGGATGTTCAAATTCAGTAATAGAATTCATTATAGCGCTCAGTTTGTAAGGCGTGCCTCTCGTGACAAGTGGCGAGTTTCAGTACAAAGGTTCACCCCCTAGTGATTGTTTCGCCGCCGTACCTTTGGGAGACTCGAACAAAGAAGTTTTTGGTCCAAGAGTTTCGAACTTGGGCTCAACCTGCTACTATTATGTATGGCATTCATAAGTAACGTCGAAGTGAAACATATCTCTTTGAAGTCAGCGGGGACATACATTTAGAGTTAGCGGATTGTAGCGGACAAGTTTTGAATTTGTATTTCAAAAATGCAAGATTTAAAACAACGTAGTAAAACTTCTTACTACCTAAAATGTCCTTCTTTTACGTACTTACATTAAACTTTAAATCATTGGCGTTAGTTAATGTTTTTTTTTAACATTTTGATCTGTTACAGATGAGGAAAAAGTTTTCTGGACGGAACAATTATTACTTGGTGGTAAGTAGTGTTCCCGGGGCCTATAGGCTTTTTTATGGCCATGATAGACTAATAGGCTTTTAAATGGCTACTCATTTTTATAGGTTTAAATAAAATCTATAGGCTTTTAGGCTATATTTCCGAATTATTTAAATAATAAATATAAATTGAATAGCCTTTTAGGCTATATTTCCGACTAAAGTCTTTTTCGAGTAGTAGACTTCTTATAAGGCTGTAGCCATTATTCAGATTATGGCTTAGTATGAATAAAACTAATTTTGTATTGTATTTATTTTCAAATTAAATTAAAACAAATATTATTTGAAATTAAAAATAATAAGTACCTACATGTTGTACTTACATTATTTTGAGGGTAGTTTGAAAATCATTACGTACGTTGTGGTGGTGTACGTGTATACGTGCTGGTTTTTGATGCATAGATGACACGATTTATCAAGTAAATCTAAGAAAATTCCTAAAAGAAACCCGTGGTCAATCTTCAACAGTTTTGGAGAAAAAGAAAATTGGCTTACACAGTCTGGCCATAAATACTGTTACAATTAAAAATCAGAAAGATATTACATTTGAATTTGGAATCTGTCATTTTTATACGATCGCTCATTGTGTTTTCTTTATTTTTGGCGCCAATACATTTTATAATCTTTTGCGATATTAAAATGGAGTAGGGTGATAAAGAGAACCGAATCGCTGTGACTGCATTACACAAAGTTTACATACCAACTTTGTCTACAAATGCAATTTTTAAAACTCTCCATACGCTTACGGTATAAGTCAAATGTTTGTGTACCGGGCTATCAATAGGTACAATGAGACCTCCTCTGTTTGTGACAGAAAAAGATCTGGCCGACCACGTAGTGTTCTACGAAAACGGTGGTCAAAGCAGTAAGGGTAAGAATTCGCAGAAATCCTTGCCGATAGCAAACGGAGCTTGTTTGCGAATTTTACAAGCTATTCAGGTCTTGTAATGGCGTTATAACAGACTTCGATACATTGTACTTATGTTACACCAGACTTCATACATCACACAACTCAACAATACTGTCCATTTGCTTCACTCTACACTTACTTACTATAATAAGAAGATCTTGATCTTTTTTAGATAGAACTATCAAAACAGCAAATTTAATTATTCTCCTCTACGTCCTGAAACAAAATAAGCTTGTTAAATTGTAGGATAAACTTTAGCGACTTGTCTTCGATCTTACGAAGGATACTAGTTCGCCCCCTTGTACAAAATGCGACTCATTTTGTACACATAAAACTTCAGTACGATTAGCCATCTTCACGAGAGCTGCGCTGAGCGAGTTTAGCTAAATGGATCGTTGGGCGCATCCTCATACATCTGGATGGTCGCGTTCTCGTACATTCACGATGGTGAAATTCAAAATATCTGATGAGATATTTTGTAGCAGACAAGTAAAAAATGTGAATAAGTTGCATAGTTGCATAACAAGTTATCATTCATTACTATCTAAACGCTCATAACTTCATTAATTTCTAAACAGATCCCAGTCAACGATCAGGATCTGTTTAGATATTAATGAAGCAATTTATGTTTAGATATTAAAGATAGCTTGTAGTGTATGGAACTTATAGACATTTTAACTCTTCAGCAGTATTAGATCACCTTGTCTGCTACAACATATCTGACGGTGACAGCACATATTTTTGTGAAAATGTTACAAGACTAATAATACTTCATTCTGTATACGGCGAGCTGTAAGCGCGCCGTAGTAGAGAGTTTGACACAGCGATGGGTTGTGTGCTTTGATGAAGAATTAGAAATAGATAACGTCACCGCACCGTCTGATTAAGGATGTCATGGATTGACATACATCAAACATCAGTTTCGGAACAAGGTCATGAAGTCGCTTTCTTGATAATATTTTTAAATCTAGGTACATTGCAGTAGGCTAGTTAACCAAATTTTAAAAACTAGTTAATACTTTACCTTCGTAGAACATTAATCAAAAACTTTTTATTTAAAAAATATTTTGCATCAAAATTTTTAGATCATGATTTTAAAAATGCAATTTAAATGGGCCTCGTAAACGTTCGAACTGAAATGGCGCCAACATCAAAGAGGTGATGTCACGTTCTCTGATAGGCATTTACGGTCACGTGACTAACGAAACTGTACCTCCATGACATAATAAATCAGTATTAGTAATCAGTAGTAATGGGCAGGTTTTGCATTTTGCACACATTATCATAATATTCAGCAAACAGGTTTACGATTAATTTTTTACCGACTTCATATTATAAGAATAACGGATCAATCAAGCAATCTTGTCATGGTGAAATTCTATACTTGTAGGAAAGGCATCTTGATTAATGTACGACATTAATACTGCTATAGAAATGTTAGGAATTTATGTTCTTTTTCTTGCGGCAATTGAACGCTATAATGTAAAAAGTAGCATTTATTTAAATAAATTCTTATAACTTAAATTATAAATAAAACATAGAAATTTCATTGAGCAGTCGAGGAACAGCAGGCAGGCGTTTGCTTACCGCAGGTACTATTTGTGCCGGTCACCGTATATACATTCATAACACACGGACGGGTAAGTTTAAATGTAAGTGCCGTGCGAGTGGGATTCAAACCCGCGTTTACTTAGCTTCGTAGTTCCGAGCACAAACCACTACAACAGAAAGGCTGTTAAATTATTGTTCTAGTTGGTAAAAAACAAAAAATAATAATAATACTCCATGTATGGCGCTGTCTTAGAAAATCGGTTTTTTGATAAAGTATAGGCCTTGTTGGTGTGTGGGTTGGAAAAGAAACTAAACGCGGTAATTTTATTGAAAATACTTAGATTCTTAATAATTAGGATTGTTAAATGGCATTGTTTAACCGAACACTTGTTATTCTTGCAGGTTTAAATACGCACTAAGGCATAGTGACACATATGAACACTGACGCCGTCAAAAACAGACTAAGTCAAAATTATGACCCCAATTTGAAGTGAGGTGTTGTTTAGCTCGGCCATCTTTTAGATATCTAGTTCTAATACTATACCAAAGGCCGCACCCAAGGTTTTCCACAGAGACCGATTGCAAGCAGTCTCCATCCAGCCAGAGTAATGACTTGATGACTTTAAATAACATAAAATTTGTATAATAATTATATTTTGGTTTGTATGTCTTGTATTATGATTTGTATTTTATGATTATTTATTATTAATTGTAACTTTAGGTAATATGTGCTTACTCTTTTTCAATGTCTCTTTAATCAAATCCTTCTACTTTATTTTTGTTTAAAATATTTCATCGCCATGCCACTGATTTCATTCTCGAACGTTCTCGGAAGAAATTGCTTCAAGCAATAAGACCACCCGATATGTACACCTACGTAATATTTACATTTTTCTGTATTATATATTGTTTGTGGTGTAAACCACAAAATGCACCTTTGCACAAATTGCACCTTGCCCAAATAAGATCTGCGCTAAAGCCAAAGCCCGCTAGATGCAAAAGTGCTGCTTATTTTTCCATCTAAACGACTTTGTACAAGCTTATTATCAATTAATTTTCTTAAAACAAATTGTTTCCCAACGAAATATTGCTTACAATGTAAATCATTTCGGCAAAAATATCAGTTCTAAGCTTGAAAACCTCAAGCAATGCAACTTTGCCTTCTTATACAATGTAAAATAATAGTTCAAGAGACTATATTTTCTCATTTTCAGGTGTGCGAAAAAGTTCGCGAACTGCTGAAATCACTGAACAATTTAGCGTTCAGGAGCAAAGAATTATTTTCAAGCTCAACTCTAACTAGAGTATGCATACCTCTGAATTTAAACTTTCATAGCGAGTATGTGGGAAGGAAATAAGTGACTACAAATAACTTATTCAGAACAAACTTCGTACGCAGCTAGGGCGAAAGTGTTCTTCATCAAAAACTAAAGAAAAACTCTGATGGCATATTACAATACAGATTGGCAAATTACAAGTAATAATTATTATCATCATCATCATCATTATTAGCCGAAGCGAAGGACGTCTACTGCTAAACATAGGCCTCCCTCACATTTTTCCACAACGACCGATCTGCGTTTAGTTTAATTCTGCGATTTTTACAGATCGTTTGAATCGATTGAAGGTCGTTTGTCCATCTTGTTGGTAAACGTCCTACGCCGCTGGTCGAAGAGTCTCGAATCTAGAACTTTTCTGCTCCAACGGCCATCAGTTTCTGATTCGATCCCGTAGAGAAACACCCAGCATAGCCCTTTCCATCGCTCGTTGTGTGATTTCGAGCTTCATTATAAGGCCCATAGTAAGAAACCATGTTTCGGATCCGTATGTCATCACTGGTAACACACACTGGTTGAAGACTTTCGTCTTCAGACACTGAGGTAGATGAGATGAGAAGACACTCTTGCGCAATTTCCCGAACGCTGCTTACCAGGGCCAGTTGTCGTCGGGGGTGGCAGCGCGATCGCCTCCGGGGATTCTTAGCACCCCCTGCCCCGCCGTTACCGTGACCGCTACCAAAGTCAGGAATAGCGGGGCTGCCGGAGACTGGGGGCCTGGTTTTTTTGTGTGCACTCATGAGGGGATTTTGCCAATACTCACCACGCTTGGCAGGCGGGTTGGCGAGCGCAGAGGCGCAGCCCCTTGCAGCTGTGATGCTGCTGCCCGTCACAGTCTAACATTTAGCTGCGCCTTACATTGGATGGTTATACCGCCATCGGTCGGTCGCCAGAGCCTCGTCTGTATATTCATATTCATATTCATTTATTCACTTCATAATATAACATTACAGCAGACAATATATAACATATAGGCAAAAGATGGTTATTTTGTTACATTATGACCTCAACGAGGTATTTGTGAATTCAAGTTATTAAATTCAATAAATTACAATTAAATCAATTCTTCATTAAAATAGTAATGTCAATAAGTATTTTGTCAAATTGTTAGTATGTCAAATATAAAGTCATTTCTATCTATCTAAATAATAATAATGCGGTCATGTTAAATTCAAATTAAAAAAAAAATACAATCAAATCATGTCAATTTTCAATTTAAATCACAGATTAGTAAGAGTTTAAATTATATAATGTCATATCTAAATATATTGAAATTTATCATTGAAATATTCATTTATATTATAATATGCCTTTTTAACTAAAAACTTCTTTAATTCCCTATCAAATTTAATACCTTGGAGGGCTTTAATAAAGTTAGGCAAATGGTTATGTATCTTTATAGCCATATAGTAGGGACCGACCTTGAATAACTCCAGTCTGGCCGGAGGCAAAATAAAATCATTTGCGCGCCGCAAAGCGTAACGGCTCGACGTGTCATTAAAATGCTGAAAATATCTACTGTGTTTTCTTATAAAACGACATAATTCGAAGATATAGACGCAAGTCACCGTGAGTATTTCAAATTTTACAAATAACATTCTACATGTGTGTCTCGGCGCCGTAAACGTAATTATTCTAAGACATCTCTTTTGTAACACAGATATCGCATGCACATTGGTGGAGTTGCCCCAAAACATAACATAAACAGGACGCACCACGTCAAGGTGAGGTTGGCTTGGAGCTTATGGTCTTGGTCAAGCTCCCTTACGTCCTTACCCTTACCTTACCTTTACGTCCTTACCCTTACGTCGTCTTACGTTACGTCGTCGTACGGTGAATATTATTTTAGGAAAAATAAAAATAATTCCTGCAACACCGGTAATAAGTAAATCAATACATTATATCAGTTTGACATTAAATAAATAACGTTTTGCAAATAATTTATCATTCCAACTATTAAATTAAATTCCACAAGAATTGCCAGCCAATATAGTAATATACAAAATCGGAAAATATAAAAACACATTATCTTGACTTTCGGTACATCTTTTAATGTAGAGATCGGATAAATAAATAGATTCCACGCATGTAAGTAATAAAATTTTGCAACGTGTTTCTATATGCATAAGAAGCTAGATATTCAGTGTCTTTTTATGGTTTCATGATTTAAATATAATATTCAACTAGTGATTATTAAATGATCAAAATCCCCGCAAGGTAGCGGTTTCAAACTGAGTTTATTATCGGTTTCTCACTTAATAAGATCCGAGCCCCTCATGTATTGCAGAACTATTTAAAAACAAGTTTTCAGCAGATTACAGTTAAAAAGACTTAAAAGACAGAGCAAGAACTTACAAAAACCGAAAAACGAAACCAAAACGAGCGGCTAAAGATGCAGGAGACATGTGAAGTGCATTAAGAATGATTTATAATAGCTTTTTCAATTATTGTCAGGACTTATTCACGAATTGCTGCAGTTGAAAGTTTGAAGGAGTGACAAAGCAATAATTGCAGTACAATTAAAAATGACAGTGTAATAATGTAATTAAAAACCACAAAATACCTTCTCATAAACGATTCTACCTCTCTAATAAACGTTATTCTCTCTAATAAATGGTTGTCTGGAAGAGATCGCTCCCAGCGACAAGACCGCCAATATTGTACTTCTTATGATTTGATTAAAATGTTTTTGTTTCTTTTTTCCTTATTTGTGCAATATTCTTTCATATTATTATAATTAAATGCGAATCATTCCAGAATATTTTATTTATCTTTTCTCATACGTTATGTATAGTAACAGAAAATCGCGTTTCTTACAGTACTAATAACTCGAGACGGGGGCACAATTTTCATTATTTAGAGTTAGTTTAATTCGTCGTTGCGCCGAAAAGGACATACGACAGCTATCATCATAAAATGCTTTTGTACTTAATGTTTGTTTGATAACTAATTATCACTAATTCATCGGTGCAACCTAGAACTTTTCTGTCCCAATGACTGTCCTTTCCGATATGTACTCTGCCCGTTGCTACTTGAACTTATGAGTGTGTAAACACTGCGACTTTTTTTAACATTGATGCACTCGCGCGTGTTGGAAATGCGCTTCAGCATCGGGACTCACGCAATAAACTGATTTAATTTAGCATCGATGCAGTTGGCGTTGGTATGGATGCAAACGCCAAAATTTAGTACATAATTTAACAATTCCCAGCATCTTCATCGCGACTGCATCGATGCTGCATCGTGACTGAATCGCTGCTAAAAATCACAGAGTGTAAAGTGTCTATAGTTTCACTGGTCTAAGTCCGTTGCGATCGCAGGATCACACTGGATGCAACCCGCAAACGGTAACTGTAGAAAACTGTGGCAAAGGCCTATTCTAGCTTATAGGATGATGATGGTGACGTAGAAGTATTCGCTTAGATAAAAACCACTCAATTCAATAGGATGGAAATGTCATTTTAGTTAGAATGATCACCCATCCAAATGCGACGGAACCGTAAATAACTTTGGTTTCATAAAAAAATAAACAAGAACTCGAGAGCTTTAGAAGCTGTTATTTATCTAGTAGTCTACCTTTTATCTGTATATGAGAGCCGAATAAGGGTTGCAGATAGTGATCGAGTGGTTATCAACTTTTTTTCTAAAATTGTTGCCCCTCAGCGTGCATTATTGTCTTAAATATACTTTAAAAATATAATTTCAAATAAAAGTACAATATTATAGATTGTTTTATCAGCTTCATTACTAATTACTTCGTAATTGCCTTAAAATTTGAGGTAATGTAGGTAAGAGGATACATAAATTAAGTAGTAAATCAGTCAGTCTCTGTCGATACGAGCTTGACATTGGTCGTGTACAGCGAATACGTTAAAAAGTAACTCTACCCGCAATGGTGCTGAAAAAGTGTAACAAGTGCAACAAAAGCATTACCAAGAAGGCCCCAGGCTTAGAGTGCAGCAGATGCCATGTAATAGTGCATGCAGACCCTGGATGTTCAAAGTTATCCAATAAACAGCTGAATACCCTACGGAACTCAGCAGGTATCGAGTGGAGCTGTGAGGATTGCATAAAAAACGCATCTCGTAGGTCATCATTTATATTGCCTGATGAAGATGAAGACGAAGATAGCGAATCGATTCCTGAAGGTCCAAAAAAAGTTCGACCTGTTGACACCAAGAAGCTAGTATGGGATGTAAGCCGCGAAGTAAAAAAAACTTTCCGTGAAGAACTAAGTGGTCTAGAGTCATCCCTAGAATTCTTCTGTGAACAAATTGGTAACATGGAAAAGGCTATTAAAAACCAAGACACCAAAATCAAAGACCTTGAAAACAAAAACCTAGATTTGCAAAACAGGAACAAAAACTTAGAGCTAAAAGTGGCAGCTCTAGAACAAGGAATGCAAAATATTGAACAAAAGTCTTTGTCAAATTCAGTTGAGATTGCTGGACTTCCTGAACCTGCTCTTAAAGATCTAGGCCAAACGTTGTTGAAGGTAGCCAACAAACTGGAAGTAAGCGCTGGCGATATACGGTCGTCACAGCGCATGCAGGGAACGAAAGATAAACCAGGCTTAGTTGTAGAAATGAAGAACAAAACGGCACAGTTGCAATGGATTGCTGCCAGCAGGAATAGGAGCCTTACTCTAGGTCTTCTTTTTACGGATACCCCTAGCGAGAAGGCCGACAACCGCGTCTTCATCAGGGAAGCATTGACAAAAACCCTAGAAATCACTTCTGTACAACACTAAAAATCAACTAGGAAAGTCTTATCAATTTGTGTGGTGTAAAGATGGAAAAATCTGCGCTAGAAAAAGCTGCACCAGCAAGATTCATTATATTCGATCGATGCAAGATATCTCCAAACTTCAAAGCGACACAGCTTCGGCCTGAATGTGTGTGTGCGTGTGTCCTATTTATTAGCTGCTTAATATAAACAGTCAAGTAAGGTAAAAAGTAAATAATATGGAAGAAATTTTCAATTGCAACTCCGTAGATAACTTTTTCCATCAAATACCTAATAGGGGTCATTTAAGTTTTACTTGTATCCATATAAATATAAGATCACTTATCAAAAATTTTCCTAAATTACTACAAACTATTCACAGCAGTACTTTTCCACTTGATATTATTGTTGTTACGGAGGCGGGTATATCGAATACAATTAGTGACTTGTTTCACATCCCGGGCTACAATATGTACTCACAGCTACGAAGTAAGCGAAGGGGAGGTGGCATTATATTGTACATAAAAAATCACTTTAAATTCACTCCTTTTGAAAAAAAAAACTAGCACTTTCGAATGTTTATCGGGCACCATAAAAGTTTATAACGGCCGTGATATAGTTGTGTGTTCCATATATAGGCCTCCGTCTACGAATAAAAACCTTTTTATTAAAGAGCTTGGTGACTACATTTCAAAGTTTAGTATAAGACAAAACTTGCTGCTAATAGGTGATATGAATATCGACCTTAAATCCGCAACATCATACCGCGATTCATATTTAGAAACACTCGGCGGGCACGGACTATTGTGTGGAATCACGGATTTCACTCGAGTAAGAACATTATTACTAAATCATCACATCTTTGCGCGATTCCCTACACTAGCTCCGTGCGCGGCGGTGCTCGATGTGACACTGGCTGATCACCGTACTATTATCCTTGCATGCGTCTCTGACGCAGTGCCCGACTGTATACAGAGTGTCACAAAACATGTAATTAATAACGAGACTCTTAAACAGGGATTAAGAAATATTGATTGGATATCGACTAACAACATGAACACCTCTGGTGAAATTAATAGTTTCATTTGTAGATCAATAAATGCCGCAATAAAGTCAGCGGGCTCTGATAATAGTGTAGTAAAAATTAAACATAGTGAATTCAACCGATGCAAAATGCCATGGATTGATAAAAATGTTACCCGCCTATGTGAAAAACGAGACCAACTATTTAGATCATGGAAAAAAGCGCAAATAATCCTGCATTAAGACTAGAGTATAATAAAATTAGAAACAAAGTGCATAAAGTTTTAGAAAATAAAAGAAATTCCTACTACATGAATGAAATAAAAAGTAATTTTACAAATGTTAAAAAAATGTATCAACTAGTAAATCGAATGTGAGGACGAATGACATTATCAATTGATGAAATAATAATTAAAGCGTTTGATGCCCAAGGTCTCAATACTAAACATATTGCAGATAACTTTGCACGTGAATTTGATAACACGGTTAAAAATATTATCCCTAACTGTGATGTGTCGCTGGTGAAGCCAAGCGTTCATTCTGAAACACAGATTGATTGTAGCCTTTATTTTCAAAAGGCCATGCCTGACAAGGTTACTAAAATTATTCAAAAACTTAATACTAATAAGGCACCAGGACTAGATAGTATTAAAGCATGAGATATTAAGGCAGCAGGTCCTGATATATCTATAGCTATTGCCAACCTTATCAATTGTAGTATTAAGACAGGTTTATACCCTGATGAACTAAAGGAAGGTTGTGTCAGACCTATTTATAAAAAAGGAAAAAGAGACGTATACTCCAACTACCGACCCATCACATTGCTGCACTAGATAAAATAGTTGAAAAATATGTTTGCGAGCAAATTCATACCTTCTATTCGCAGCATAATGTTATCTCTCAAAATCAGTATGGGTTTCAGGCTGGTAAGGGAACTATGGACCTTTTGGCAAGATTCACGGATGTGGTTAATGAGAAACTGAACAAAAAATATTTTGTTTTAGCGCTGTTTATCGATTTCTCACGTGCTTTCGATACATTACAACATTCACAAATAGTTAAAAAGTTGAACGATTGCGGCGTTCGTGGACCATTACTTGCATGGTGTGAAAATTACCTTAATAACCGGAAGTTCTCTGTTAAAGTTGGAAACTCATTGAGTTCATCTGTGGATGCCACGGTGGGCACCGCGCAGGGTTCTGTGCTAGGGCCATTGCATTTTGTTACATATGTTAATGATATGAGTAAATGTCTAAATAATTGCATGTGTTATCAATTTGCAGACGATACATGTTTAATTGTTGCGAATAAAGACCCACAAACAGCTTGTGATCTATAACAGTCCGATTTAAACTCATTGCTGCGCTGGTGCAATGATGCTGGCCTGGTATTTAACTGTGACAAAACAAAACTCATGGTTATTAAATCTCCTTATGTGAGACATGTCCCAATTAAACATCTAGTGGCCCATGATCACGATTGCCTTCACACAACTAACACCTCGTGTTGCTGCCCACCTATAGAAATAGTTAAACACATTAGATATCTTGGTTTAATCATTGACGATAAATTCAATTGGAGCATTCATATTGAACATGTGGCTAACAAACTAAGACAATTTTTGGCATATATTATAATTCTAAAAAATCGTCTACCATTTTCAGTTAAATTGATGTTATATAACGCCTTGGCGGAATCCTATATACAATACGGCCTCAGCAGCTATGGCCGTACATACAAAACCTACCGCAATAGTTTATATAATCTTCAACTAAGAATAATTAAAAATATAGTCTCCATCAATATAAAAAAAACAATTCATAAATAATGACATTGGCTTATTTAAACACTGTAAAGTCTTACCTATTCACGTACAGTTTAAAAATTGATTTCTTAAGAAATATTTCTTCGATGATTCCGTAAGGAAAGAACGTGTACGCCCTGTATTCACCCGCTCGGTTGCAGCGAACCGGCTCGACACGATCGGCGCGAACAATGCCTACGGCGAGCGCACGGCCGCCTATCTTGCTCCTCGGCTTATCAACGAGCTACCTAGTAACCTTCGCAATAGTATCACACCATTGAACATTAAATATAAACTGAAATCTCATTTTTTACAAGCTTTGCTTTGAATGTAGTCACCTTTTCGAAAGATTTAAGTAAATTGAATTGTATTGTAACATAAGAATAATGTATTATCGCAACTGTTCCTTAGTTTCCTTTAGTTAGTATATTGGTTAATAATATTTCTGTAAATAGTTGAGCAATATTAATTAATAATCAGTAGTATCGATGTGAGTTGTAGCAGCATCAACACAAACCTTAGTGGTTTAATCGTGCTGTTTTTGTATTGTATCCATTTTTTTTTCTATTTATATGGTAATAAAAAAAAATTTAAAAAAAATACGTTATGTAATTAAAAATAGCAATTGTGGAGTTAAATTTGGGAATTCCGACGGGATTTCCTTTTTTTTTATTATTCAACCCCCAACACAATTTGTTGTATACATCATTGGAATTGTTATCAGGCTTTTGAAAATGATAATTAAAAATACTGCGTTTATTTTAACCTTATTACCGCACAAATGCGACAACTGGGCCACGACTATGAAATAAAATAATTTCTAGTTACTTATCTTTTTTCGACGATAATGAAAATGACATTAGAAAATTGTGCTTGCAAGATTGACATTTGTAAAAATTGCAAGTCCCGACGAATGGAGTTATCGTCGAAATTAGCCGTATTCACATACAAATGCTTAGTAAAGGAAATGTATAAAAAAATATTTAAAAGCATCATAATCTATTAAAAAGCATGTCTCTAGAAGTAAGATCCCAGAAGTATCCGCAAGAGGCTCTTTACATTCGAAAACAATAGTAACACCGTATCTAGGAGTTAATCACTTGAGTAAAGGTAAAAAATATATAGAAAAATCTTTTGATTTTTTTCTAACATAATTCTAGCATATTTTTTATTTTTCTGCTAAGATGAGCTTTTACAGATTTTCATTACCCTCGATAGCGTAATCGTCAACATCTGTCAAAATCAGTGTGTCGAGTCCTGCAAATTTGCGTTGTTGGCGTATCGACTGTCAAAACACCGTGTCGAGTTTCGCAATTCACGAGTTACTCGAATTAGCATACGTCACTTTGCGTCGAAACTACCACGCCAGGAACGATTTGTAAAAAATATTTTTGCTTTGGATAGATTATTTATCGAGGAAAGCTTTAGGCATTAAAACATCACGCTGCGACGGGAATAAAGAGAGCAAACTCAAATGCGCGGACGTAGTCGTAAGAGATCGCTTTATCTGTGAAAAAGAAACCTAGCTAGACCGCGACAGCCCCCCAAGACGAGTACCTATCTAAATCCGGGCTGTAGAGCGTCGTCACCGTTAACACAATATTGCCACTTTGCCCGCCGCATGTTATCTTGCACTTTGGTTGGGATATTTTCATTAACTTGCTCGCTTTCATGGGCCAGAGTGTAGAGATGTTATAACCGTGCCTCATCATCGTTATATCACGCTCCACCCATTATACATTCTGCGTATCGTACTTATGCAAAACTCGAATGTGCACACTGCGTATTTACTAACGTGCGCTCTTTCCATTTCTACCTACGGCAACTAGTAGTACATAAGTTTTGCAACAAGCATGCTGGCAGGGAAAAAATCGTGATAAAAATGTGAAAGAGTGAAATGTTCATTTTTTTTACTTACAAAGAAATAAGACAATTTTAACTTTCAATCGCAATGATGAAATAAAGAGTCATTGCAATCGGGATGTTTCGATGTTTACCAAAAAAAATATGTATTTTAAATATTATATTTTTTATATTATAACAGTAAATAAATACTTATTTTATTGGCTACACATAGACTTGTTTCATACATACTTGAATTAATATATTGTATTCTCATTTACTGACAATATTGCATTGGGTGTTATGATTATCCTGTAATGATAGATATAAGTTTGAAAAATATATTTTTGTAAAGCATTTATCTCTTTTAGTGAGCCAAAAGACTAAGCTTATCTCTGAGTTCTCAAAGTAAAATGTGCTTTTCAAAGTGAACGTTTCGTCTTAGTCGAAACGTGTGAATTGAATGAATGAATTTTTATTTATTTGACACACAAATAAAATTACATTATATAAATAAATTACATTATATAAATTAAAAACATAAATAAATTACATTACATAAATTAAAAACAACTAAAATTAAATTAATACAAAAAAACAAAAACAAAAACAAAGCGCCCAGGTGTGCCAAAAAGGTCCCCGCTCAGTATATATCGTGACAGCAGATGGTTAGCATGCCACGACACTGAGTTTCAGCGGGAACCCCTGTTAGGCACTGGGTGTAAACACACACTTGTAAAGAAAAAAAGAAAAAAAAACAACAACAAAACACAAAAAAAAAGATTACATTATTATAATTAAATAAGATAAATAAATCATTCATTATCATATTACATTCAAATTATAAGATTATTAATAAATTGAATATTTACATTAGGTACTAGCTGCGCTTGCAGCGCCCTCATCTCGCCGGTCTCGTACCGGTCGCGCGGGCGTGCGTTCCCACCCTAGCAATCTGTCATCTGTCAAATAAGTAGACCCACTCTATAACCCACACCTAACCAAAAAAAAAGTGAAAGAAATTCCCCACGTTTCGCTTTGTTAAAAACCACACCCCAGATTCAAAATTAATTTCAGTCAGCGATCTAACCTCCTGTTTGGTGCGTGGATCTTGCCGTGCCGTGCCGTACGTGGTACGACGCGCATACTACGTTGGTAAGTTGATGGAACCGAAATCACATGATTTTTTGCCTCTTCTTGTTGGCTTGAGAGAAAGGCTTTTTTACATTGTAACTGAAAGGTTTTTTTCCCTTTCAGGGCGCGCACTGGAGGGGGCAAGGAGTTCCAGCCCCGCGTGGCGGCGAATCGGAAAGATCCCCGGAAGGTCACTGTGCGATGTTGGGGAGTCAGAAATACAGGCGTGCACGCTCTTCTCCCCCGCCCGTTCCCACCCCATGCCCAAAGCAGCTTTTCCTCCAAATATGCAGGTTTCTGGGTTTTTATTACTCCAAATAGCAAAGTTGCTAGGTGTAGTTTTCGGCGTGCTTCCATTTTTAATATATTTGCTGCATTAAGATATGGCGTCACATGAGTCCGTGGTGGAATGTGAAAGCAGAACCTTGCACATGCATTTTGCACCCGCTGGATGAGCTTTGCAGACCTTGCGAGTAAGCATGGACCATATACTGTGTCGCAGTAATTGAGTTTCGAAAGAATCAGCGATTTGCACAATACTATTCTCAGTTTTTCACATAAATAAGGTCTGATTTTATACAGCAGCCTCAGTCTGTAGAAACAATTCTTTACACATTCTGCAACATGGCTCTCGAATCTGAGGTTGCTGTCAAAAATCAAGCCCAGGTTCCTTGCCCTGTCCACTCTTTCAATTGGTTCAGCGTTTATTGTTATTTGAATTGCAGCATCATCTAGTTTAGCCAAATTCTTAGCTGTTCCAACAACCATAACCTTTGTCTTCCTTGCGTTTAATGTAAGTGAGTTTGCAGAGCACCAGTTCACTATTCGCTGCAGCTCATCATTAATCCTGGTAACAGCGTCTTCACATTCTGCAGGGACAAATGGCAAGTACAGTTGTATGTCATCAGCGTACATGTGGTACCTGCAATATCTGATACATTTTGTGATGTCTGCGCTGTAGATAATGTACAGGATAGGCCCCAGAATTGATCCTTGTGGCACTCCTCTGTTAACAGTTCTCTGTTTAGATTGCAGTATAGTGCCGTCAGGTCCTTTCAGCTCCACATATTGTCGTTTATCAGTCAAGTAACTGAGGAACCATTTTACTGTGCTGGTGTCCAAGCCAAAGTACCTCAGCTTAGATAGGAGCAGGGGTATGATTATGGAGTCAAACGCCCGTGAAAAATCAAGAAGTAGCAGGATTGTCACCAGTCCCTGGTCTTGGGCTGTCAGAAGGCCGTCCACAACATCTGCCAGGGCCGTGGTCGTCCCAAATCCCTTGCGAAAGCCTGACTGCAGAGATGGAAGCAAATTATTTTTCTCTAGGAATCTGGTCAGCTGGTCGCATACTATTCTCTCCAGCACTTAAGAGGCACATGGCAGAAGACTTATTGGCCGAAGCTCCTGCAGGGATGTAGGGTGGCTGGACTTAGGCAGAGGCTTGACAATGGCCACTTTCCATTCATCGGGGAATTGACTCTCCATTATAGAGCGATTGACTATGGCTGTGATTGTAGCCAGTGAGTGAGGGAGGGTCAGCAGCAACATATCCAACGATACTCCGTCACTCCCCAGAGCATTTGATTTCAGTCCTTTGATTGTCTTCATAACTGTTTCCTGGCCCACCGTTTTCAAAGAGAAGGTAGCAGAGCCATCAATTCTATGGTACTCAAAATAAGTCAGCTGTGAGATGGTGACCTCACTAGCACTGGGAACATTAAGGAAGAATGAATTGATTGTATCAGGGTCATTGAATATTATTGGTAGTTCAGTGTTGGATTTTTTGTTTGGAAGTACCGAGTCCTTAAGGTTTTTCCATAACCTTTTTGGGTAACTGAGTTTATTATTGATATTATAGGTAAAGAAGCAGGACTTTTCATGTTCGATTGCTCTTATCACAACTTGCTTCATTTCCCTGTAGCTGTCTCTGAGCAATGGAGTCCCCTGCAGTCTATATTGTTTATGATACTTATCCCTGAGCCTCATCATTTCTTTAATAGTATCTGTTATCCATGGGTGAGGTGGATGCTTGAATTTTTTTGTCTTCAGTGGTGCATGCAGGTCCATGAGGCCACGAACACAGAGAGTAAAAGCTTTTGTTAGGCAGTTCACATCCTCAATGCTATTGAGACCCTCGCACTGGATAACATCAAGGTCTGCAACCAGTCTCTCGGGCAATATGCTCTTCAGTGGCCTATATGATACCCAGCAGGGGCTGGCCTTTTCTTTTTTTAGTTTCAGCTCTGCCAAAAGCATCGCATGTGCTCCTAAATCAGGTGAATATCTAACCTTCACTTGCACTGCTGGTATATCAGTACGAACCACATCTATTAAAGTGCTGCTGTGGCTAGTAAAGTGTGTAGGCTCTGTAATTAGCTGCTTTAGGTTTAGGCATTGTGTAAATTGATTTAAAAGTCTGTGCTTATTACTGCCTACGTCCAGCTGGTCCATGTTAAAATCTCCCACCAGCACTATGCCGTCTACTCCCGAGAAGGCGGCTACAGATTCAGTAACACCGTCAAGAAATAGGTCCACGCTTTGCCACGGGGGTCTGTAAGCTGTTCCAACAATGATTTCATGATGCATCAGGCGCACTGATAGCCACATCTGCTGCATGGCAGACTCAGGATTAGGATGCTGGCGCAGCCTAGCATTAAGACCTCGACGAATATAAAACCCCACCCCTCCACCACAATCTTTTGAAATGCAGTTCGGCCTTGGCACATGACTGCAGGCAATCTGGGTGCCCTGCAGTCATCCTCACTTTCCATCCATGTTTCGTTTATGGCCATGATGTCCGGATTCTCCTCCCCCATCGCCACTATAAACTCCTCGTGTTTAGTGCCTAAAGGCCCGGCATTGAATAAACCAACTATCAAATTTTTCAGCCCAAGGCCTGGGACAGAGGTAAGTTTATTAAAACCCAGTGTGCAAATGGTATGATTGTAGTTCTTTTTGTTGTAAAAATTGTTATCTTGTGAATATTAATGTCAATGTGTGCAATTAAACAGATGCGTCGCGGCCGTCCCGCCCTGCCACTCTCATCATGCGTCGACTCAACAGCTTGATTGATCGAACTTCCATTATTTTATGAGTGTTTATTTTTACTAAGTAGATCATCAGTGGTGAGATCTTGTCATTTGTTGAAGTTTCCAATTATGTATTGTATTGACGACCTTCGTGGTGTAGTGGCTAAGCACGCTGGTTTCAAGGCGTCGCCACTCCGAGGTCCCAGGTTCGATTCCCGGTCGCGTCAATATAGAAAATTTATCGGTATTGTCTCGGGTCTGGGTGTTGTGGTACCACCGCGTTGTGTCTGATATCCATAACACAAGTGCAATTAGCTTTTTACTTTAGGATCAGAGCAATGTGTGTGATCGGTGTCGTTTTTTTTTTTTTTTTTTATTGTAACTTGCTAAGTAAACGCTACTCACCAGTACAATATTGTCCTAGACTTTTTTTTAGTTTTGGAATAATTCCAGACAATACCATAGCTTAAATTTAATGTCAAAGGTCTGAAAGCCTTGCAGAAATAATAAAATGTACTCTTTTCTCACTTTTTCCCTTGACAAAAGGGCTCTCATTCAAGAATGAATGAATATGCTATTTTCTTGAAATAAACGAAGTTGTTTGTATTTAACAATAATCCTTTTTACTCGTTTTTGAACATGCCGTTTGTTCTGACTACGAACAATACAAATTCAGTTCAAATAGAATTAAAAATGTAGTAAGGTTTGTATCATTTCGGAATAATGAAAAAATATTTTAAAAAATATTAGATTTATCCTTTAGTTGAGAGTATTTTAAACGTTTTGGCAAACCAAAAATAGATGCGATAATAAGGAGCATTGCTATTGTTTAAAAAATAAGCGATTTTATCATTATTAAAATTTCTAACTCATTACTTGTTTATTATAGTACATTATGATACAAGTGTGCTAAGTTGACCATTATATACAAGGCGATATTGTGTGCGCACGAGCGAAAGCGAGTGCGCCATAAGAAAACCGCATATATAATAGGTCACGGCACACGTGTTTCATACGACGTTTTTCAACACACTTGCCATTATTCAAAACTTCATCACACCACAGCTGACAATTATTTACGAAAAATGCACTTACTAATCTGTGGAAAAATGGCGCGTTGCTTTTTTCTTGCCGCGAAACAGATGCGCGCGCAAGGCTAAGGCGCGAACTAGATCGGCCAACTGCCAAGATTAAAAATGTAACAATTCGTGTTTAAAACACAAATTACAGAAATTTTTAAATGAATTTGAGTTATTTTTAGTAATAAAGCTGTATTTACCATTTATTGAAATAAATATATACATACTGTAATTTTTCGAATACATATACATTTTGTTCCTAAAATAAAAGTTATAACCCGACTAAATTATATCGCTTCATCTTCGTACTTACTACTTGGTACTAGGGTACAAATGTAAATTGGTTGGGTTAATAAAAAAAAGGCACTAGTGCAATAATGTTCAGAAAAAGCACGCGTGTTTAATATCTATGATTATGTGCCAAAAATCGGTGGAATAAAAACGTCATTTTGAGCAAGTGTGTTGAAAATTATTTTAGGAATCACCTTTGCGTTCTCAATAATATGAGCTAGTCATCAGATCTGACCTATTGTATATTTGTTGCTCAACACCCGTAACTTCAGAATCGTATATTACTAAGATGCACTATGTAGATTGCAGATTTGAATTGTGAGTAAATAAACCGTGAACCGACCAAGCAACAAAGTTCTTGCACCGTGAATTCTGTGATAAAACAGTCTTAACGAAAAGTCAATGTTGCTGAGACATAAATGCAAATTTCATGTTGCAACCTCCGCGTGGACAAACTTCGGGCACTCTGTGCTTCTGACGTTGAGTAGTTTGATTGAATTTGTTGATTGAACTTCTCTGCAGTTAAAATGTATTCGCCACTGGCTGCTTAGATCAGTTACCTTTACTTTGATGCAGTAAACTATCGTGTAACTTTGCAGTTACCGAAAATAAATATTCGATTCAGCCTTGACCGAAAGCTTAAACTGAAGCAACGCGGTTATCCACTTAGCGCTTCCGGCAAGAGGTGAAAATGATGCGTTCGAAATTCAAATACATCAAATGTAACGCGAGCAACTATAGTTATTGCAAATAAATACCTATACTGAAAAGTTCATACTTTCTGTAATACTAATGTGGATTTCGAATTGAAGAGCTAATTCAGAGGCGTATTAAAACCTTTTACTGGTTGTAATGAGCAACAAATGAAAGCCATTTGTACAGTCAGGCCAGCCGTTCAGGCTTCAAAGCAGAACTAATGAACGTCAATTTATTAAAGGCGAAACATTACCCTCTTATTTTTAACCAAGTTTGGTACATAAACGTAGGTAATGATTACCATAGATCTCAGAAGCGGTATAATTTACCAGAAAACATGAGATTAATTGTAATAAAATATGAGCGAACTTAAAAATTAAGGTTTCATATTGAAATTAAAACATATTATTAAAATGCAGTGTGTAATAGCAGGGGCATTGAAGTATTTAACTAGCGTATGGAAATGACAACACAAACAAATTTCGTGCTCCATGTATTGACGACACAGACATCAACTCATAGTACAGAGTCATATTACGAAATAAAAATTTCAAGAAAACGGTCTCAATCTTGTCGTCGTATTTGCGACACATTTTTTGCTTGGCACAGCTTCTCTTAGTATTATATTATCTGGGTCTATACGTAGAAGTAGCAACTCACTGAGCAGGGGCCCAATTTTTTAATCACTCGCCTTAATATGGCGTATGATTTTCTTTTAAAATCTAATTAAAAATCATTGAAAATAAGGCAAGCGTTAGCATTGATAAAATTAATTGTTCTTTTTTTTAATCAATCCTGTGTGTGACATTAATCAATGAATATCACTCGCCATCTTGACGCAAGTGATTCAAAAATAGGGATCCAGAACCGTTAGAGATTTTGCGTCCTTCGTTGTACCTACATAGTTATTAAAGACATATGGTTTAATTATGGTTTAGGCGAAATAGTTACATTTGGCGCGCTTGCAGCGATTTAAATAAAGTTGTCAAAGATACCGGCATTGACATATTTAATACCAGTGTTGCAGCGGTAAGGCGGCTGTTAAGTGAACTTTTTTTCATCGATTAGCGCTTAGCAATTGCATAATTATGGCATTGTAATTAGTTTTTTTTATTATTTTTTACTACTTAAGCTACCTAAAATTGTTATTCCTTTAATAAGGCATAATATTACTATTTTGTTTTAGTGTACCTTGGATTGTGTTCGATTTGTGCGTTCGTTTTCATTAAGTTATTGCTATTTGTGATTACCAATAAGTGGTGTAAATATTGTATAATGTGGAGCCTATTGTTCACTTGTAAACCCTGGTTATCCTTATAAATAAAATAAAATAAAAATAAAATAAAATAAATTAGTAGTCAGATAGATTAATTTAAGTGTTTTTGCCTTTCTAAAAATCAACTATTAAGCCAAAACCAAATCAGCCTTATTAACTTTAACACGTTTGTGGTGTCCTACATACTTATCTGGAAACATGAATGGACTTTGAGTAATCTGACTTGAGTAATCAATTGTTTGCAGGATGTATTCAAAATATTTATGGGGTCTATATTTCATGTAGATACCGCATGCGCTTAGCGTCTCCCAAATGTTTACAGGGAATAAAATAAATCTCGATGTCTCAAAAAAAAAATGGTTTAGGTATCTTATTATAACACCGTTTGGCTAATAGGTAAGTAAATTACTCTTACAAGAATGAAGATAGATAGTTTACTCCAATGTGTGAGTGGTAAGTGTTTTTGAGTCATTTTTGTCATTTCCCTACACCGTGTTTTTTAAAAAAAAAAACGGTAGTTGTTTCAACATAAATTTATTTATTTATTTAAACTTTATTGCACTGTTAATGGTACAATTGGCGGACTTAATGTCTTATGGCATTCTCTACCAGTCGACCGCTTGGGAAATGCAGAGAGTTAAATCAGTGGCGGAAAATTTAAAAGTACTGAGAGGGACCAAAAAATATATATTTTAAAATGCAATAACATAAGCATACATACTAAAATTACATAATTTCCATTAATAAATTTACATAGAACACATATAAATAAAATAAAATAAATATCCTTTGGACATTCCCACACATCGCCATCTAGTCCCAAAGTAAGCTACTCAAAGCTTGTGTTATGGGTGCCAGACAACGGATTTATACTTAAATACTTTTTGTTTATACATGACATAGAAAACACCCAGATCAATACAAACAGATATGTTTATGCACACAAATGTTTGTATTGTGCGGGGATCTAACCCGCAACCCGTTGCGTAGTAGGCGATTTCTCGACCACTACACCAGACGGGTCGTCAAATATATTTAATAAATAAAAAAATACAGATAGGGAAGTGAAGATATTGATGACATCTATTAAGATATTACCGAAATACAAGATAAAATAGGGAAGATAAATAAATAGTTCTCAATTATATACTTGCCTTTGGACTTATATGCCTTAACCGTATAAATGTAACAGCTGTATATCTTTCAGTGAGTAAGTGATTTACACGATTTGAACCTTATATACTCACATTACATTATTATATACTTACAGCTTACTTAATATTATTATTTGATTTACCCTTTATCTATCTTTTCTACTATATAATTAGTTGTATACATGATAATAATCAGCTAATAATTGATTAACTAAATTGTTCCTAATTATATACTTGCCTTTGGTCTTATATACCTTAACCATATAAATATGACAGTGGTATATTTTCAGTGAGCATGTGCTTTACAAGATTTGAACCCTATTTACTCACATGAAAACTATTATATACTTACGGTTAAATTTATTTATTTCATTGATTTACCCTTAATCTATCCTTTCTACTATACAATAGGTAATAAACATGACTGTACCATCTAATACTTCAATTATTCAATGATTACAGCTTTTGAACCTATATATTGTTACTTATTTTGCTACAGCTTAATTATAATAATAAACAGCTTTATCTCAACATCTCCTGGGCTTCTTAACAACTAGCTTCTAAATCTTAATTAGGCTCATGATAGTATACACCATTCAAATTAAATCTAACACACGCATAGGTTTGGCAAAAAAAAAAAGGTTTTAGTTTCATGTATGGGAGCCCCCCCCCCCCCCTTAAATATTTTTATGTTTTTATTTTTTGTATGAGAATCGATAAGCGGTTAACAAGATACATCTACCTACTAAGTTTCAACCGTGTTATACTAATAGTTTCAGAATAAAGTGATATTTTTTTTTCTTCCCTCTAATTTTAGGATGGATCCCGAAATGATTACAAGTCTTCTCGGAGCAATACCAGACGCCGTCTTCAAGCCACACTCAAATGACGATGACATCGCGCTACCGGTGTTCGACCCAGACAAGAATTACTGCGGAGCGGCAAGCTGGTGTAGTAGCAGCGTTGAAGCCCTCGCAAAGGACCTCAAATGGAGCAGTTTCAAAAATGCAGTTAAAGTAGGTATGTGTGTTGGTGCTGTTTCCTGGTTTGAGGCTTGGGAACCTCTAAATGGTAGATCTTGGGAAAATTTCCGCACGGACATAATCGACGCCTTTCCTGAAAAAAGAAATCTTTCCGAAAAACTCACTAAAGTCGTACACATCGAATGCAGCGGAATCATATAGCGAATATGTAAGGGAAAAGTTGAGATTATTACGTAATAGTTAAGGGAAGTATATTATATAAATCTATAATTTGTATATTCATAAACTTTATTTCAATAAACCAACCTTTTGTTTACTGACATAGTTAAAGCGCACAGCAAATAGAATATCATATTTACCAAAAGTTCAATTTTAACTTTAAAACTTTTACATCTTTATTTTCTTTTAATAATTTATTCACTGACATGCTATTAAAGTGTGCAGCAAAAACAACATCTTTTCTTCTACTTATTAAATGAACGGCAAAAGTAGAATTTTCAAAAGAACATGTTGTATAATCGGGTAAACTGTACTATGGGTCAATCGATACCGAAATTTATCAACACCATAACCGTTGACTGCACCTTTTGGCAGGTACGCGATTTCGAAATACGAGTAATGCATCAAAATATGTACGAGTACCATGTAGATTGGTATATTGGTGTCGTGGGTTTGAATTGATACTTTTGGTCAACGCTGTGGCTAACCAATTAAACTAAGTTATTTCATCTATAACTAATTAAATAAGTTTTTATAAATCCATGACTATTGTGTATTGTGTATGCAAGAGTTACGTAACAACCAAATAAACCAAATAAGTGGAATTTCTACTATCACAGTGAAGTCTGCTCAGCTTATTTGTGTCTTACACTCAGTTTATTTTCTTCATCGAAATACGAAGGAAGACGTAGGTTGCAGTTATGAGGTATTCTATCAGATTCAAACGCAGACATATTTTATATTTGCGTGATGGAGAGGAGCCGATTTATTTTCCCCGTTTGACAAATCGCTGTAGTCACTTGCTAAACTACTTCCCTATTTTTGTCTTGTTACGAGTATCATAACATTTATTTCATAATACTGTACTAGGTTAAAATCACTTTCGCACAATTTTGTATAACGATTCATTTACCTAACCAAAGCTAAAATGGAAATGATCCTTGTCATGTTTATAAGTATGTATTTCAAACATTCTTTTTCGATATTAGCTTACAGTTGTCTTGGCGACAGAAATATGGGATATAATTACTAATGTTGTAAATGTTCGCAACATAATATTTTTTTGGTTCTCCCTTGTTTTGTCGAAAAACGTTTGATATAATTTCACTTTTACTAATTACTCTTAATATAATGGTTGTTTAACATAATTTTGTTTAGCATAATTTTTATAACAGATAATATTTGTTTGATATAACAACGTTTGTGCTAACATTTAAGAGGCATAATCATCATTCGACCTAATAATCATTTCATCTAATTTTTGTTTTATCTAATCTTATTTTGTATAATTATCATTTTACATACTTTTATTTAGTACAATGATCAGTTCGCCTATATATTTTTTTGGATTATAAGATTTTAACAGTATTATTTTAAAGACAGCAAATAGGGCAACTTGAGCAGAACAAAGCTTTAATATTTTGCATTTCATCACAAAAAAGGGAGCGCCACCGAGCACCAGAACTCCTCTCTGTTGGTGTCGTCTAGATTAGGTTACGTTAGAACAGTGTCCCGACAACGCGCGAAGGCGAGCGAGCGAAGCGAGCGTGCCGCGGTAGCGGCCGCCGAGCGCCAGAACTCCCCTCTGTTGGTGTCATCTAGGTTAGGTTAGGTTAGAACAGTGATCCGACAACGCGCGAAGGCGAGCGAGCGAAGCGAGCGTGCCGCGGCAGCGGCCGCCGAGCGCCAGAATTCGCCTTTGTTGATGTCATCTAGGTTATGTAGTTTAGAACAGTGACAGTTTTTTTTTTGTTGTTTTATCTAGTGTTAATCTGTAAAACCTAGATGACATCAACAAAGGAGAATTCTGGCGCTCGGCGGCCGCTGCCGCGGCACGCTCGCTTCGCTCGCTCGCCTTCGCGCGTTGTCGGATCACTGTTCTAACCTAACCTAACCTAAATGACACCAACTGAGGGGAGTTCTGACCGTAGATATTTTACTTGATTTTTTACCTAAAACGGTTAAACTCGCAATCGAATTACCACACGACAAAAGTTCGATTGACGCAAGAATCGCCACCCTGGAAGTCTTTTGACGCTCAATTAGCGTAAGCATAAATGTCATTATTTTCTGTATTATTTAAGTTCAATTATAAAGTTTCGATTAAATAAAATTAGATTAAGCACTCATTAGGTCAAGCAAACATTATGTCATGTGATATTAGGCAAAGTGAAAATTCGATGAAATGAAATTATATTACATGAACAATTATGTCAATCAAAATTAGATAAAATAAATATTATAGGAATCGAATAATTATATCAAATGAAATTAGATATTTTAAATGTTTGTGAAGTGAAATTATATCAAACGTTGTTCGATAAAACAAGGGAGAACCTATTTTTTTCGTTAGAATAGGAAACAACCGAAAAGAAAAAAAAAGGCTTAAAGAATTGCTCGCGAATGGTACGTAGCTATCAACTTAAGAAAACTTATAATGGCGGGCCGAGTGAAGGCAATCATTCCATGGCTGGAACAATTTTCCTTTGTCACGGTTAGAACTCACAGACAACCTACCCAGTAACTTACGCGCCATACCGAAACATTACACTGCTGGGAATATGCGGGAAAACACGACACTAAAGTAATAATATTATTCGTATACTCGTAGACTCGCTACGACGTAGCAATCCGTAGCTCGTAGCAAGGAAATTGTTAACGCTGCTGACAAGATAAATTATTATGAACGAAATGAAACTACGAGTAATAAATGATGCAAAGGCTGCAAAGCAAAGCAGTTGAATACACATACCGAATAGTTTATCCATTGATACTATGGTAACGTTAATATTTCTTTTATTAATGGGCGGATAATTTTTTATACTAATCAGTGTTTATTGCGATTAATAAAAAAAAAACAATAAAGCAAGATAGCCCTGCTTAGTTTGCCGATAGCTGAAATATAATAACGAATACTGGTCACAAAGTAAATACCAAGGTATTATAGTTAAGGCTCGATGTTATTAGGAGTCTACTATTGTCAATGGTCTTCGTCAGGAGTGAACAGAGACGTGATTTCGAGCTCCGTTTGACACGCGTGTCAGTGGGAATGTACGTCTTTGACAAACTGATCTCTTACAAGTACAAGTACCTTACTAGGTTTTTTTAGCTTGCTCGCACGGACCGTCTTCGTGTAGTTGGAGGTGAAAGTCATATTTGTTTTCAGCAAACGAGCATTTGCGGGTTGTGGGTAATGCAATTGTTTGCATTTTATTTCACTATAATAAAATTATGAATATCTCTGTATTATTCTAGATACCATAGCGCAAGCTCACGCTTAATTTAGAATAGTCCAGTTTAGGTAAGTGTTTAGTCCACATATAAGAAGATTGGGCAGGGCCTAAAATTAGTGAGAATATATAATTTTTAGTATTTAAGGTTATATTTATGTTATAACTAATTCACTTTGTAACAAATACATGTGAATTCAAGATTCATTTATTCTCATTGAACAAGGTCATAAGGTCACACTTACAATAAAAATCAGTTTCACCATATTTATAGAATGAGTAAAACAAATGATTCAAAATGCGGTGTTTTTTTCATGTTTAACTCCCATACAATTTTCCTGTCCAACTCAAGAATATCAGAAATGAATCAGTTTTAAAAATAACAGAGAATACTGGCTTTTATCTTGTTACGGTATTTTTATAGTACCTTAGTAATATTTGCGAGCTACAACAATTAAAAAGCTCGTTGCACCTGTCTAATTAAATTATTTAAACATGAAAAGTTTTTGCCAGTACAGAGGCATGAGTTCAGTTTTTGAAATAAAATTACATTACAAAATTTTAAATCTGAAGCAATTATTTTTCTCAACTGTTGTAGCAACGATTAATAAAATAAGTTTAGTAAAATTAAAGTTTTGTGGCAGGTATAAAGTAAGTACTGGGTGAATATTTTGACTACCTACCTTAGCAAGGAACTAATTGTAGTTAATAATAATTTAAAAAGTTAAACCGCCTTCAAAAACTGGCTAAATTGCTTAAAAAAACGCGTTCGTCTTCTATTTAGAAGAAAAATTTTCTTTTGAAGTCGATAAATTATGTGCGTGGGTAGATTGTTGGTGTAGGTAAGCTCGACATAGTGCGACGTCTCCAAAATAATTTGTTTGTCCTAAATATAAGACGATTTAAAATATTTTTTTTATTTCGTATCTTTTAGTAACTTTATGCATATTTCCGCAAAACCACTTTGATGAAACTTACACTGTACTCTAAGTTGAAAGAGGATAGTACTTCTATGGTTGAAATAGTCCTGATTGAACTATAAGCACACGTGTTTGGAAGCCTTAAATTGATTACCTCTTATTTACCGACTGAAAAAGAAGACAGAAAGACTAGCGTATAGCTTAGCTTTTTCAAAGTTCACCGATCGAATTTTCTTTGTCGAAGAAAAAATAGTTTTTGATTTGTCAGAGTCACGATTTCTGTGTATTAAGATTTTGTTCGTGCAGTAGTTTTTTAATTGGAGATATTTTACTTGATTTTTAAGGTAAAACTGTTAAACTCGCAATTGAATTACCACACGAAAACAGTTCGATTGCCGCGAGAATCGGCCTCTAGATACTAGACAATTGCCAATATCAATATCAGCACAGTGGCGGAATAATTTCTTGACATTTAGACCAAACGGTCTTTGGTGCCTCGAGGCGAGTTTTCTTTGTCTATGCTTTGAACAATACAAATGACAATTGACAATTGTTCTAGACTTGTTACAAACGAACGGTTATCTATTTGTAAATATGTACCCTTGACGTCATGATATTAAATCAGAAGAAAGTATATTCTTAGCCTACTTAACACGACTGTCAATGAAGTACAAAAAATAGAATAAAATTGGTCCTATTCAGCGTTTATGTAGGCTATGTACACTTCCGACTCAACTCAATCAAGATGATAATTCTTTTTTTTCTAGACTTATAATGGTTGTCTGGAAATCGATATCGATCGCTTCAAGCAATAAGACCGCCAATATTGTACTTGAGATTTGTCTGCTTTCTTTATTTAGATATGTATTTCACAAATTAGACTCCGTTTATGGTGAACATGGTTTTATCGTCCTGAATAAAGCTTGCTGGAAAAATAAGAGCAGAACCCTGTACGTACGCTGGTTGAAGAAATAACGGAAAATCGGGCGAATAGCGGTTCACGCTTCAACAGGCCCGAATGATGAAATCGAGAGTCGAGGTTGACTTATTCTTTTCGTCAATTTTCCTATGCGAATAATATCATGGCAGTCGGAAAAAAAATATTATTCGTTATTCAAATATTTGTTATTCGCTTAGAGGGTAAAATCGTTTTAGGTGAAAATATTTTTACAGTATCTTTGATAACATTACAGAAACTGGACCCTTAATTTTATTTAGATATGAGTTTTTAAATTGTAAATTTTAAAACATTTTTGAAATAGAATCCTGTCAATTTTAAAAGGATTTTTACGTAATCGGCTCTATCTATCTAATTTCAATGCCCAAGTCTATTTTCTCTAATTCTAACCTTGAATAGTAAAAGAATACATCATCATCATCATCATCATTATCAGCCAAAGGACGTCCACTGCTGAACATAGGCCTCCCCCACGGCTTTCCACAGCGACCGATTACTAGCGGTCTGCATCCAGTTTGATCCTGCAATCTTAATAAGGTCGTCTGTCCATCTTGTTGGTGGACGTCCTACGCTGCGTCTTTGGTCGAAGGGTCTCCAATCTAGAACTTTCCTGCCCCAACGGCCATCGGTTCTTCGCGCTTTGTGCCCTGCCCATTGCCACTTGAGCTTACTGATTCTCAAGGCTATGTCCGTTACCTTAGTTCTTCTACGTATCTCCTCATTTCTGATTCGATCACTTAGAGAAACACCCAGCATAGCCCTCTCCATCGCTCGTTGTGTGACTTTGAGCTTCCTTATAAGGCCCATAGTTAGAGACCATGTTTCGGATCCGTATATCATCACTGGTAACACACACTGGTTGAAGACTTTCGTCTTTAGACACTGAGGTAAATGAGATGAGAAGACACTCTTGCGTAATTTCCCGAACGCTGCCCAGCCGAGTTGGATTCGTCGATTGACCTCTTTCTCGAAGTTGGACCTACCCAATTGGATCACTTGTCCCAGGTAGACGTACTCGTCAACAACTTCGAGAGTTGAGTTCCCAATGGATACTGGAGTGGGTACAACAAGGGAACTCGACATAATTTTCGTCTTCTCCATGTTCATTTTAAGACCCACTTGTTGGGAGACTCGGTCAAGGTCTTCGAGCATAGTGCCAAGATCGTCCAACGTCTTTGCCACAACGACTATATCATAGGCAAATCGGAGGTGTGTGATGTATTCGCCATTGACATTGATGCCGATTCCTTCCCATTCCAGAAGTTTGAAGGCGTCTTCCAATGCCGCTGTGAACAGTTTCGGAGATATAACATCTCCCTGTCTCACACCTCTCCGCAGTGGAATCGCACTCGTATTCTGCTCCTGTACTCGGACCGACATGGTGGCGTTATTGTAAAGGCACTTTAACACCTCTATATAAGGTTACCTCGTTTTAAGTGATAATATTTTAACAGAGCATCAACAAACCTAATATTTTTTTTTTTTTGAAAACTGGCCCGTTTACGTTTTTATTTTTCCTATCAAAAAAATATTATTTTTTAAGAACACCCTGTTCCGCGACATCGCCATTCGTGTCTTACATAAGTATTAGATTGAGCGAAAACTAGACAGACGTATGGACCTGAGCGTGACGGAAGATGGACTAGCTAAGCGAGAACGAGACAGACGCGTGGGCGTGAGCGTGACAGAAGATGCCTATCTCATTCATGCGGCGTACCGATGCGCGGTACTCGGGGGGTAGGGGGGCGCCGATGCGCGCCTATTTATTTAGTCCTACATAATAATAATATTAAAGGTAACAACCTACTGCATTCGATTACCTATTATTACGAAACACTAATGTGAAAAAAACATTATCAACGTGTATCAGTAGATACCTAATTAATCAAACAGACAAATCAGTTAGATAAACGCTAAACAAACAAAACAGCTGGGTATGAAAACAAAGATAAATACTTAGGAAGGTATGTGTCCATTTATCTGAGGCCTAAAACAGCTGGGTAGGTATGATTATCTGAAACAGAAACTCAACCTAAGTAGGTATGTGTTCATTAATCGTAGGCCTAAAACACTAACAGCTGGGTATGTATGATAAATTAAGACAGAAACTCAACTTAGGTACCTATATATCGCAGGCTTAAAACATGAACAGCTGGGCAGCTATGATAAACTAAAACTACCTAATTGTGTTCTGTTTTTTCTGTTTATTTAATAATAATAAGGAGACAAAGCTTATGTGAAAGTTATCTTTAAAAAGAATACCTATTAAAATTTATTACTAACTTTAACAGATGTTGTTGGTAATGATAAACTGAAACTAGCTAATTGTGTTGTGTTACCTCTGTTTATTTAATAATAATAAGACAAATCTTATGTGAAAGTAACCACAAAATTCAAGGCTCACGCTTCGCGCTCGCCTTGAATTTCTAACCTATCACGTGGCCTACAGGACTTTGGCAAAGGTGGGCAATTGCCTATTTTCAGAGGATTAAAGAGGTTACTGTTTTCTGTTAAAAAAAATAATCACGAAATTTCTAACCTACGAGGGTCAAACTGAAAGTTCTTAGAAAATCAAAAACTGATTACATTTATTAGTTTTATTTTTTTTTATTACAGTTATTAGTTTTATTATATCTTTTCAAAATATTGTCCATTGACGTCAATACACCGCTGCATGCGATGGAACCACTGGGAAAAGCACTTTGCCCACTCGTCCTTAGGGGTCTCTTCAATGGCATCGCGATACGCAGCCACCGCTTCTTCAGCATTCATAAACCGCTTTCCTTTAAGTTTTTCTTTAATTTTTGGGAATAAATAAAAATCACAAGGCGCGAGGTCGGGGCTATACGGCGGGTGACACAGTAATTCAACGTTTGATGTCGCCAAATAGTCGATCGTTCGCTTGGCGTGTGCGACGAGGCGTTGTCGTGGTGAAGGAGGATCCTACTGCGAGGTCGTTTCTCTCGAACTTTTTCCAAAACAAGTGGCAAACAATTGGTAGTGTACCATTCTGCAGAAACTGTTTTTTGATCCTCTAACACAATTGTTGCGAAATGACCTATCCTTCCAAAGAACGAGGCCACCATTTTTTTTCCCGCACTTCGATCTCTCTTCACTTTAGTTGGCAACTCCTCGAAAGGAAACACCCACTGAGCAGATTGTCTTTTGGTTTCAGGATCATAACAGTAAATCCAGCTTTCGTCACCTGTTAGTATGTCGAACACAGCATTTGAGTCACCTCCGTTAAATCTTTCAATCATTTTACGGCACCAATCCACACGATGGAGTTTTTGAGCCTTAGTCAAATTATGAGGTATCCACCGGGCGCAAAGCTTCCTGACCGCTAAATGTTCGTGGAGGATTTTGTGCACTTGACTCATGCCGATGCCTAAGCTTGTCCGAATCTGCTGATAGGTCACTCTTTTGTCAGTCTCTATCATACGCCGCACAACACAGATGTTATTTCCAGTCGTCGCCGTAGAAGGCCGTCCCTCACGTACATCATCAGTGAGATTAGTGCGACCACGTTTAAACTCATTAAACCAGTTGTAAACAGTCGCACGAGATGGGGCTTCATCGTGAAAGGCCAATCGTAGTCTATCATAACTTTCTTGTTGACTTAAATGACATCGAAAGTCATAAAAAATCATTGCACGAAAATTTTCTCGTGTTAAATTCATGTTGACGTGACACAGACAATTTTCAATTTGCCGCCAAATCGTAAAACAAATGACAAATGAATGAAATATATACTCAGTAATATTGGCAAAGAGTTCTATTTTCAAATTTTAGAATATTTTTATTATTATATTGTTTATAAGTGGCCAGTTCTAAGAACTTTCAGTTTGACCCTCGTATCACGTGGCCTACAGGACTTGATGTCTAAATTGACTGTACAGGGGTGCGATTGTGTAAAGCAATCGTATTCATTTGACAGTTCAAAACGTACGGTATGGTCTGTCAAATGGCAAAGAACAAAGGGTTTGACAGATCATATCGTACGTTATGAACTGTCAATTGAATACGATTGCTTTACACAATTCCACCGCTGAATCAACATTCACGTAACAAAACACAACTGACAGATCGTAATTTTATAAGGTTAGTAGTCAATCATAATAGTGACGTAAAATAATCATACATTTTGTTATACTTTTGCGATTTTTAAAAATTTATTTCTCGAAAACTACCAGGTTGCTTCAAAAAACGACTTCACCGAAAGACTTCTTGCATCATGTAGTTTCTCACAAAAAAATATGAAACACAAGATCAGCGTCCTTTAAAGTACAGTATATCCTAAACTTTAAAAAGAACACCTATTAAAATTTCCAATCTTACCAAATCTAACTTTAACAGATGTTGTAGTTACGTACCTACCTAATGAGTACCTATTGATTCATTTTGATTCAGTAGATGGATATGCACTAAAAATTGCGTGAGTAAATTTAACACAGTTCTGTTTTAAATTTCGTTTATTACGTACCGTAAATAAACGCGAACACATCTTTGAAAATTACGTAAATTTTTATTATTTTTTACTTTAAATTATAGCACTTGCTCAGTTTTTGTACAGATATGTGGATACAAGTCTTATTTCACAATAAAATAAATTAAAACTAGGATCTGCATTGGTTTACAAATACTTTTTTTTATCAGCAGCGATAAGTTAACATTTGAAAACAATGACGTTAGAGATTTACAGTAAAACAGGTTACTATAAATTGAGGCGATGCCTCCTAACCTTATTGTGCAAACTGAAGCGAGCACTAGACAATCTAGCTATCACGAGCACTGTTTTTTTTTTCACTGGCTATCACGGCATTCACTATTCATTCACACACGTATGCACTGAACCTTTGCTGGAATTGGTGGCAAATAACTGCAGCATTGTGTTGTGTGCATGCACGTTATCCCAACAACGTGCAATCGCGCAGTAGTCAACGGGAGGACTCGAGCTCGAGCTGCTCGATCTTCGTCGCATAGTCCGCACCAGCAGCTAAACTTGGACCCTCGAGTGATAAAGGCGTAATCCCCGCCAACAGCAATTCTTGGACCCTCAAGTGATATAGGTGGAGGGCTTCGTTGTGCAGAAATCGCCATAGCAAGCGTCTGCGGTGTTTGGAAGTAGGTGCCGTACCATTTCAAGGCGCGGCGGGAAACTATGTGATGCTGGACACCCGGCCCAGGCTTCGGAAAACGCACCGCAGGTCCGCGTCGCGCGCGCACACGACATACAAACGCGAATTTTTTTGGCAGACTGACTCGCGTCGCGCGGCGAGACGGGGGAGCAGCCGCGAGCGCGACACGTGTACGCAGGCAGGCAACATCGCGGCGATGGGCGGCGCGTATGACAATACCTACAAAAACCGAGAGTTCCGCTCAGCAACACGCGGCACGGGGTGTTGTATTTTACTCTTTTTTCTACATGTTTGGAGGCGATTTTCTCGAAAACTAGCGTATAATATATTTTTTTTCGTACAAAATATGTTTCATTTATTTTTCTGAATCTGCCTTTAAAATATTATCACTTAAAATGAGGTAGCCTTACATACCTATAGTCTATGTGGCACCGCTGCAGACACTGAAGCACTGCCCAAGTTTCGATCGAATCAAAGGCCTTCTCATAGTCCACAAACGCTAAGCATAGAGGCATATTATACTCCTCTGACTTCTGTATAATTTGCCTAAGCGTATGGATGTGGTCTATGGTACTATAGCCTTTTCGGAAACCGGCTTGTTCGGGAGGCTGGAAGTCATCAAACCTACGTGCGAGACGATTCGTGATGACCCTTGAAAACAGCTTGTAGACATGGCTCAGGAGTGAGATGGGTCTGTAGTTCTTCAATAAGGTTCTGTCTCCTTTTTTGTAGAACAACATCACCACACTCCTGTTCCACGCCTCGGGCGTGATGCCCTCCAGCAGCACGGAATCAAAAAGTCTCTGAAGGACTTTAAGTACCGGTGTTCCACCCGCCTTCAGAAGCTCTGCTGTGATTCCGTCCTCGCCAGGTGTCTTGTTGTTTTTGAGCTGTTTAAGGGCCATCGTAATCTCGTAAAGGCTGATGTCCGGGATGTCTTCGGTATAGTGTCGGGTCAGGATAGCTCGTGGGTCTCTGACCGAGCTATCAACGGGTTTGGCAACTGAGGTGTATAACTGCCCATAGAACCTTTCGATCTCCCTCAAAACCTCTGCTTTCGTAGACGCTACACTGCCGTCCTCCGTCTTAAGCTTCGTCAACAGGCTTTTCCCGATAGACATGTTCCTTGCAAACACTTTGGAGCATTGGTTCCGCTCTATCGTTTCTTTAACACTATTATTGTTAAATCAACGAATGTCGTGTCGAAGGGACTTTCATATTTGTCTATTGAGCTGCCTGTAGTTTTCAGCATTCACAGAGGTCTGCAGTGCCATAGATCGACGTTTTGCCATAAGGTCGAGAGTGTGGACCGACAGTTTTTGAGGTCTATTTTTACGGCCAGGCCTAAAATACTTAGACCCCACCGTTTGAACAGTTTCCACAAACCCGTTGTTAATTTCGTTCACTGTAACGCAATTTTCTAGGCAATCAAAGCGGTCTGACAACTCGAGTTGAAAGCTCTCGGGATTTTGGATATGAGCACGAGTTGTTCGGAGCGTGGACTTCATCAGGCGGGATCTTTCCAATTTGACATTTAGATTCAATGTGCCTCGAACCATTCGGTGATCGCTACCGGTTTTCACCCTGTTGATCACTAAGACATCATTGAATAACCGTCTCTTGGAAGTCATGATGAATTCAATCTCGATTCTCGTGAAGCCATCGGGACTCAACCAGGTCCACTTCCTTTGAGGCGGCTTCTGGAAGAAAGAGTTCATCGCAAAGAGTCCTTCTCCAGAAAGTCGGCCAGCCTCTGTCCCCTGGCGTTCCTTTGCCCGTATCCAAAGGGTCCCACCTTCAACTCATTCTCGCCTCGCTTGCCCAGTTTTGCGTTGAAGTCCCCCATTACAACAGTAAAATAGGTTTTGGAAGTATGTATGGCTCTACTTACGTCCTCATACATTTCCTCCACCTCTTCATCCGGGTGTTTCGAGGTCGGTGCATATACCTGTATGACCTTCAGCGAATACCTCTTAGATATTCTGAGTATAAGGTATATCACCCTGCTCGACACACTCTCGATGGTCTCGATATTGTTGACGAGGAACTTGTGAACGAGAAACCCGACACCGCCTTGGGACTTTTGGTCACCCTCCCGGTAGAAGAGCAGGTTGCCGGACTGCAGAGTTATCGTGTCCTCGCCCTCTCTACGGACTTCTGATAAACCCATTATGTCCCAGTGTAACCTGCTCATTTCTTCCTCCAGCTCGAGCAACTTCTCGTCTGTCCTCAGTGTGCACGCGTTATAAGTTACCAGGGCCAGTTGTCGTCGTGGGTGGCAGCGCGACCGCCTCCGGGGATTCTTAGCACCCCCTGCCCCGCCGTTACCGTGACCGCTACCAAAGTCAGGAATAGCGGGGCTGCCGGAGACTGGGGGCCTGGTTTTCTGGTGTACTATCATCACGTGAGGGGATTTTGCCAATACTCGCCACGCTTGGCAGGCGGGTTGGCGAGCGCAGAGGCGCAGCCCCTTGCAGCTGTGACGCTGCTGCCCGTCACAGTCCAACATTTAGCTGCGCCTAATATTGGATGGTTGTACCGCCATCGGTCGGTCGCCAGAGTCTCGTCTGTATAAACAGGACGCACCACGTGAAGGTGAGGTTGGCTTGGAGCTTTAGGTCTTGGTAAAGCTCCCTTACGTCCGTAAAGAATACCATTGTACAAAAAAAAATATCTTAATCTCTCATTTTCTCTAAAACTAACGTAATAAACCAAAAAAAATATATCCTTATCCCTCACTTTCTCTAAAACTAACGTATTAAACTAAAAGTGTGTTCTACAAAAAAAGTGCTGAATCAGCTCTTTAAATATTGTCACTTTACGCGACTGACTGACTAACTAACTGACCTTTTGTATAGGTATAAATATTCGTTATTCGTCGTGTTACACCGGATAATGTTATTTTTGTATATATAATTAATATTATTATTATTGGTATTAGCTATTAAAATGGTTTCAGGAAGATAATACATCTTAATCATCAAGTTACATACTTAATTGTCATGTAGGTATTCAACCACAGCTGCGTGAAGAATTTTAATATATTGTTGTGTGACAAATTGCATGACTGTTTTCATTTTGTTGATTTGTTATTTATACTTATATTTAACTGGTTACATTCACAAATTCTCAATACTTACACATTTTTCACATTTTAAATCGTTGGTATAAATCAAAATCACAGAAATGCTCAACGTAGTTGAACCAGGAAAGGGTCAGTTTACAACGGCTAGCCGGCGATTGAATGGCAAGCAACTGCACATCCGGCCTGATTGGCGAAGCCTGCCGACCGCTCTAGCAGATATAACTTCCGGTGTGCTCCAAGACTACTTAATCGTGGTTTCTGGTGCTGAAAGCGTTCGAATTTACCACTATTTTAGGAATGTTAAAATTTTTGAAAATTGTTTTTCATCCTTTAAAAAATGGCAAGGATTCATAAACGTAGTGTCTGACGTGTCGTGTCGTGACGCATCAGAACGCAATCGGTTTCATACATTTAGTATGGAAACGTTCAGATCCCATCACGACACGTCACATCACACTAATATAAACGTTACTAGTGAAGATGGTGCAACCAAAAACCTACAAATCACCCCAAAAAGATTTAAGATTATTGATTTTTTTACCTTGTGTGGAAGAAGTGCTTATTTTTTAAACTAAGCTATTTTTAACTCAATGTGCTGCGTAGCTAGATACTTATATTTTTGGCATGGATTCTTTTTTTATATATTTCGAATAAATAATATAATATATCCTTTCCTTTGGACATTCCCACACATCGCCATCTAGTCCCAAAGTAAGCTACTCAAAGCTTGTGTTATGGGTGCCAGACAACGGATATAATACTTAAATATTTTTTGTTTGTAAATACATACATGGAATATATAGAAAACACCCAGACCAATACAAACAGACATGTTCATGCACACAAATGTTTGTATTGTGCGGGGATCGAACCTGTAACCCGCTGCGTATTAGGCGATTTCTCACCCACTACACCAGACGGGTATTCAAATATAAGAGTAGCCATTGCTGTATTTTAGGTTGTTGGTGAAATTAATTTCGGAGGAAGCCTTTCAGTATTATAATACGAGTACTTAAAATGGAATTTCAATCAGAAACATTTATAGGTTGGTTGCTAGGGGCTAAGGCTGTGTGAGAGAAGCGCTTATTGACGCAATATTTATGAGCTAGAAGCCTGATAATCTTAACGTCTAAAGTGTTGAAAGAAAGGCAATATTGATGATACTTTTACCTACCCCTTTTAATTTATCTTTGGTGAACTTTACCAACGTTATGTACTTAGGTGTCGATTTTCAAATATATTATTTGTATTTATCGAAGAAACATACAGCTTTTATATTAAAGTTGAATAGGTTCTGTTGTTAATACATTAGCCAAAGCAGTTTCCAATGATGGAATTTTACATAGCGGAGATTTAGTACAAAAGTTTTATTACATGTTTTGAGTTAAGTTACTTTAACTTAGTAGTAGTTTCTTACTTAGAAGAGAAAAAAAGCTATACATTAAATTAGAACTATACTAAGTAATATTAAACGCTCGGAGTCCCGGCGTAATTTAAACGCAAGTTTAAACCTTGTTTCATGCCAATGAAAGACTAATTTGTATGAACATTTGTGTGTCAAAAGGATTAATCTCGCTTATAGTATGGCCGACAAAAAATTAAAATAAGTAGTTCCTCTTAAGTGTGATCAACTTTCTTACAGCTGAAATATAGGTACATAATTTACAGTTAAATATATCAATGTGGCTATAGTAATAGTTATGTGTGTTGCAGGCACGGACAAGAAATCTGTTTTTAGAATATTTAGTTCTGCAAAAATAAATCGGAAAAACAGCGTTGGAGCGAGCACTCAACCTTGGGCATCGAAACGAGACACGACTTAGAAGATAGGGAGAATCTAAGTAGTTGTTTAAGATTTTAAACAAAAATACCTGATCCCTATGTTCATGACGTAATTGCAAAGACTGAAGTTGTACTGGATTGTCTCTAAATATGTAACTCAGTCTTTTGATTAATTTATTTTGAATTCTTTCTACTTGTTCGATGTAAGTGCTATAGATAGGGCTCCACACTATAGATGCGTATTCTAAATGACTTCTGACTAAAGAATTATACAACATAATGTATGTATTTATATTTTTAAAATCCTTACCCTGTCGAAAGACAAAACCCAACATTTTATAAGATTTGGCAGTAGCCTTATCTATATGAGAGGCAAAATCAAGTTTAACGTCAAGTTGTACTCCCAGGTCTCTCACCTCAGTCACTCTTTTGATCGGGGTATTATTTAATTTATAGCTATAATTAATAGGTTGTTTTTCACGCGAAAAAGTTATAGTGGGACATTTTTCAATGTTTAGTTTTAGATTATTAGCTGAGCAATATTCTATTAGGTCGTTACTCATAACAGTTTTATTATTAGATACTACATGTGTTACCATGTAGTTATGAATAGAATATAAGCTTGAGTAAGTAGACCAAACAGCAGCCGGATTACTAGAATGAAATGAGGAGTCTAGTGCGATTAGGCTTCTCTATTAAGACTATCGTGTACAGGGGGAACAATTGATATTATTGCCTACATTTGCGGTCAAAATTTGCTTACAGGCGATAACGTTTTCCAGCCCGTAGCCTTTATGGAATCATTCGCTTACATTCATCCTAAACTAAGCATGTATTACGTCTTGATTTAAAAAATCGGCCAAGTGCGAGTCGGACTCGCGCACTGAGGGTTTCGTGCCTACTTTCTCTAAATTAGGGAATCCACTTACTCCACTTAGTAAAATACCACAATGTTTTGTTGACAGCAAATATAACTTTGTTTTTCATAGTGTTTGTATAAAGAAAAAAGTTATGTTTGCGGTTGTTGAAAATGTGCTATATCTCAAACTTCACAAAAAAACAACAAAAAACTTCTCGTCCGATCTCGTCCAAACTAATTTTGAATGTTTTTGTTAAGATCTACATAATATATTATTTTCATAATTTGCACTCGCTTAGTTTAGAAGCTAGATGAGGGGGGACGCCCATTTTACCACTTTGGAAGCGTCTATCTATCAAACGTTTGACTTTAAAAGAAGAAAGTTTTAGAAACTTCCATGTAATTTTAAAAGACCTATCTATAGACATCCCACATGCATAGGTTAGACTTTAAAAAAAATGACCCCTTAATTTTCTATATTTTTATTTTTTTGTATAAAAGAATTGTAAAGCGTTTAACATAATACATCTTCCTACCAATTTTCAACAGTGTGATGATTATAGTTACAGAATAAAGGGGTTGTGACATACGGACGGACAGACAGATAGACAGACAGACAGGCAGACAGACAGACTTGACGAAACTATAAGGGATCCGTTTTTTACCATTCAGCTACAGAACCCTAAGAAAATATATATACATGTAGAAATAAAACTAGGGTACGACAATTTCAGTTTCATATCTTAACGCGTATTGAAGGTAAACATTTCTTAAGCGAAAATTTCCATGAAAATTATTTTGCTTTAAATTTATGGAATATTATACACCTACATCTCTGTAATTTGTTTTCTTAGCATAGCCGTAATAGTTTTCTTGTAACCTTTTTTTTTCGCATTACCAGTATATGCTATTAAAAAAACGTGAAAATTTAAATTCTTTCATCAACGCTGATGAAAAGAATGTTTCTAAATTGAAAATAAATTGAAGCACCCTGACTAAATAACTTGACAAAGATTTTTTATTAAAATCCCGTCACGAAAAACTCCTAGATGAAAATTGTGCCAAAATAACCGTAATAAAACTCATTTAGAAGTGATTATAAGCTGACGGCGTAGTGAGACGATTAGACACGGTCATTTGGCATCACAGACAACTGCAAATCTATTTTATAGGTACCCGCGACACATTAACAATAATGATAAATAATATCATGGTCATCACATACAATTGTCTGATTATCCCTCAAGCGTATGTGAACGAGACACAATGCAAATTCTATTGTTATGCGGTTGCCTGCAACCGCTCGGGTGTTGAAGCATTAAAAGCTAGATGATAAAGAAATTATGTTATGGAAATCAGAAACGTTAGTATCAGAACACCCAAAGCCGATGTTAGAAATTCCATACTTACGGTAACCTCATAACATTGATTATAAATCATCATTGTTAAACTGAATGTCTGACTGAGACAGACTAAATGGGTTAGTATATTCAATGTAGGTACTTTGATAATTGGCTGTCATTGTTTCCTCTTTGCTGTCACCTTCCGTCACGCATGGCTGCGTCCTATATTTTAAGTACGTTTTATAATCAAGTTATGTTATTGTAATTATTACACACAGATTGCCCTCAATATATTATGACAATATATTTGACCAATTGTGAATACTTGGCGTTTCATTTCTCCGCTGAGACACTGAACCTCCATGCTGTGCAACACGTTGCTACCTCCGCTCTACACTTCCAACTCCACAGCCGAGTCAAACATGAGTAGATGAGTGCCTCTTACTCAGTATCAAATGTCATATACGTAGTGGCCTAGAGCTCATCTCTCAACACCCAAGCGGTCACATGAGACCGCATAACAATGGAATTTCTATTGTCTCGTTTACATAAGCTTGAGGGATTAATAAAAACTAAGTATTTTCATACACCTAAAACTATATGATGCCTCTTCCTAATTGTAGAAGTTTGACTTTAGTTCAGAAAGTTCAGGGCTCATTTAGGTCTCACCAGAGCCTATTAGTACTTACTTCGTTTTACCATAAATAAATGTCATAAACATAGAGCATGTTATAGTTTAGAATGTTTTTAACATTCAGTGTCATATTTTATAATCATAAAGATGAAATAAGAAACCAAAAAATTTGCAAGGTCGGACTGACAGCACGGTAGCTCAATTGGTAAGAGCGTTTGGCCCGGACAGCCAAGAGGTTGCTGGTTCAAGTCCCGCCCGTGCGCAAATTTTAAGTTGGGCGCTAATATCGCCAATAATTGTAGTCATATAATTTTGAGCATCGCGAGACATCGTTACTATGTAAAATGTGAATAATTATAATATTAGAAGAAAGTAGGCTGCGTTGTCTTTTAGACTAATTTGTCTGTATTTGATAGCTATTAGAACTTCCGCAGTGGATCCTCCGAGCTCGTTACTAATTATGGCAAGTATCCGTAAAGGTACGTACTTCAACTAAAATATTATTATCACTCGGAGATTCAATTAACCAGAACGAGGTAAACTTTGAGCCGTCCCTGATCGTAAACGATATTGACCTACCAGTAAATAAATACACATCATGTCGAACTTCAGGCTTGAAAGTGTTATCTTTATGACGTAATAACATTAAAATTTTACTTCATTACCTAAAAGTGGCTAGGGTAACCGTCAAATTGATGCCTATGGGAAAATATCATTTCGTATTTATACTACCGTCATTTTACTATTAAATACTTTTGATTTATCGTTATTAAAAAAACGGGAAATTTAACTAAACTGTTATTATTTATATTAAATGCAGAGTTCGAACATTCAAAAATATTTACAACAATCAAATCTAGGTTCTATCGAAGTCACCGTTGCCTTTCCACGCTTGCACCTCGAGTCGTCTTTTGTTTGACGTGACGAACATTTTGGGGTCTTGTGTGACTGGGACAGACCTTTACAGCACACTAATTCATACCTTGTTACAAAACTTGGTTTCGTATATTCGCCGCTAATGCACTATGTTCTAGAATAGATAAAAGCTAGGGCTATTCATCATCTATGTTATATGACTACAGACGTGACTACCGTTTGCTGCTCAGCGCGCGAAATTACAGAAGGGATAAATTTAATTATCGGTAGTGCGAGTGGTTAGCGTACCTAACGAGCTGACCTGGAGACTCAAGAGCCTGCACATTCGCGTGCGATTTCTTTAGAAGGTATTTGACTTTTGAGAGACCTGCAAATAAGTTTGGGCTCACCAAAGTCGGGAAAAGCCGATAAGCCGGCGTTAGGCAGCCATGAGAAGCAAATGTAGCACATCTACATACCGAAATTCTTGCTTTAAGTCAACGCTGAAGGTTAAACAAACTCATGCAAATAACCAATAAGTAGTTCAAATTGCAAATATTTATCTAAATTATTGTTTTGTGATGCTATTTGATGCTTTTACATGTCCACGTAAACGTAAGATGAATATACATAGAAAGTTTAGCAGCTGTAGTACTTACTTTGCGTAGTTTTATAAATACCTTGTTATATATGCATATATTACGAACTTACTTTTGAAAATAAGCCAACCCATGAGAAAATCGGTGGATAGCATTCGTCCACAAAAGGCTTCCTTTTTTTGTTTGAAGGTACGGAACCTAATAAAAAAGAGACCTGTTGGATGTTTTCAACGTTTAAAACTATCTACAGGCTAGGCTGTAACAGGCGGGAAATGCAAAACACTTGGAATGTTTTAGGTATTTAGTAGTGCACAAAACAAGCAATTGCAGTAAATAAAGTAATGGATATTGTAATTTGATGAGGAATTTAAAATTATAATGCAGTTTCGTCAAAATGTAAACTGTTATTGATGCCTAATACATCTACATGCGAACTACTTATATTTGAGACGGTCAGACTGTAGTCGGCAGTAACCATGAAAGCACAATAAGCAAAATTAGCGATTATGACTAGAGAATAAGGTAGAATATGGGATTTAGAACGGACGGAGCTGCCGAGATCAAACCCACTTGTGCAAAGCACACGACATAAACGACAACCATTCCTACATTTTTATTTTAAATACATTACTTAAAGCTTCCTGACAGCCCTCTAGGTAAGTAACTCTTTGTAAGCGTTAGTAAACCATTTTGCTCAACTCAATTCTGAAATATCTGCTAGTGAGAATCGCAAGAAATACTTTTCACTCTAAACAAACTTGAATACTTCGAACAAATCGAAGTTTAAAAAGCTTCGATTCTAGTAACAAGTGTGGAAACTGTTAAATTCACGTCAGAGATAAGTGAGAGCGAACTGGGAAAAATTTGAACAAATACTAGAAAAGTCGACCTACTTAGGTCTAAATCGAGTTTCAATAAAATCGGATAGCGCTTTTCGTTTCGACCGTACTCGTAGGAAGGGAGGGAACCTCTTTTATTCTCTCATTCCGGCAGAATCGATTATCAATTCAAAAGGCTCGATGAGTGCCCAACCCTGTTGCACCGACCGACAACATTGCCTAATTAAGCCTTTTACAATTTAAATCCAATTAGTGCAGGCAAGTGCCGAAGGGGTATGAAGAACTAATTTCAACCAATATTCAAAAAACCCAAGCAAAGGTAAAGAGACCATTGATTTAGTGAGTAGTTACCTTTTTCATAAAAAAATGAAGGCGATGATTAATATTTTTTTTAAACTTTAATGCTTACCTTCTTTATTTCATTGAAATCAAATCATAAATCTGAACATTGTATATGCGCACATACAAAGTAGCAATAACAAACTTTAAAGTGACCTTGTTATTAATAAATCAGGTAAAATTCTTAACCGTTAATTGATGTTATAAAAGCCTTAACTTATATTGGATACTTAAAGCCAAAGGAAACTTCTTTATTAAAGTTTAATATCAAGCCGCGGCGCCTTACGATGCAGCTGAAACTATTTTCCTCACATAAAAGTGAGCTGTCGTATGCGATAAATTGATGCCTTCAGGATATAAGAAAATAAGAAGGAAAATTGTGCAAGGCTTTTCCTCCTTCCATTTTGCTTTGAATGCCTTTAACTCAATCTTAGTACAGAATATTATCTCTAGTTTAGGCTAAGTTGGATACCAGCAAAAACTACGTACCTAATTTTATCCATAGAAGAAAAAAAACTTTTTTTTTACTTACCTTATATGTTTATATTACGTGATAATTGTGTTTTCTCAGTAAGTGAATTTGTAATTCTTATGAGATATAAAGATATTTAAACGTAACCGTAACCATATCGTTTAATTATGAATTTTCACAGACTACGGAAATGTTGTTATTGGCACAAATTTTGCCTTTTATTGAGTTTAGATTCATAAAGTAGGTGCGGGTACACTTAAGATTTTATATAACCCAAGCATTCTCAGAATTGTGTCAAATGGAAGCACGGATGGTTTTATGGAAGTGAAGCGACATCGTGGATGGAATACTTGATACTAGCTTAGCCAGAGTTGCGGACGCTGCTTCAAGCAAATCCGCGGCTTGCTTTATCGTGGTGTCTTCAAAATATCATTATGGACGGATGAATAATATGTAAGTAAGTATGCAAAATGTAAACATTATCAAACAAATTTTATGTTAATAAAACATTACTCTATTTAACAATTCACAGTTAAGCTACAAGACTCAAATCACGCTACAAAACGCCATAACTTCGAAAATACTTAGCTAAGTAAGTGCAAACACGACACGCCAACTATGTCTCCTCCACTGCTGAGGGACCAAGATAAACCAGAGACTTATATCCCGAACAAGTCCCACGAACTAGTTAGATTAATTTATAACGAGCAACTTTCTACTAAATTAACCAAAAGCAGTGACAACAGTAACTATGAGAAAACAGAAGTTTACCATATGAAGATATTGTGCAGTTGGGTCCAAAGTTTGTTCAAAATCAACAAACTTAAGAACAACTTGGCGAGTGTCGGCGACGATAAATTGCGCAACCAACGTAATAAAATATTAAGATAAATTCACAGTTAGATAATCACCCGCAATATTTGAGTAAATTAGAGCTAAGTAATGAGAAGGCTTTTCATCTTAAAGGTCGAAAGACTGATTCAAGAAAACATTTCAGAAATTCGCTCTCCAAGCTGGGCCATTAAGTAAGGCTTAAAATGAAAATAGGCTACTTAATACTTGCGTCTTAGATAGAAATCTCCGTAGGGTCAGGACGTTCTAAATAAATTCACAAAATTATAAGAGGATGGAAAAGCGAAAATTGAAGTTCCAGTTACATGCTTCAAGATACAAAAAGGAAATAATGGAAAAATACACAGGGAATTTTAAGCCACTCAAGAAAGTAAAATACAAGGTGTTTCAAAAAAACGAGTAAAGATTGAAGGGAGTTACTCAGAATCAGTAACTGAACAACTTTCTCCTAGAAACATAGGTCGAAATATGCCAAAAATTTATTGACTCTCCATAGAAATAAGACGGGTCACATGACCGATTTAGTATGGGAAGTCAAAATTTTTTTGGCGTTATTCGACCTATGTTTATACGAGAAAGATGTTCAGTTACTGATTCTGAGTAGGTCCTTTCATTATTTACTCGTTGTTTTGAAACACCTTGTATATAAACTTATGTGTAAGTGAATCTCTATAGTCCGTTTTTATTTGAAAGTCGAATATTGTAAAAAATCGTGACATTCCTTTTAAATAAAATGATTAATTTTAAAATGAGAAAAAACACAAAACTTAAACTTGCATGGGTAATTAATTGTTTTATATTCAGATCTTATTAAATCAAAAAAAATACTAGTTTATTTCACTGACATGATTTTAAAAGTTATGAAAAGATTGTTTACATTATTGGACTAGCGAAGAAAAACGGAGTGTACCTAAAGACTCATATTCTATTATACATATTCGCTTCTCTGTTGTAAGTAGCAAAAACTTAGCTCAAGAGGGTCACGATCACAATCTTAGGAGTTGTAAACAGGTCTTGTTCTTACTTCAGAGTTCTTGTTGCTAAGATCTATATATCCACTTAGTTGGTCTATATACTTACGTGAACTGTGTTAATAAGCTCCAGGATCTATATTTGTGAAATAAACCAACCAGACAGAGAATAAACCAATAAACAAATTCTATTTCCGTACAAATGCCTTTCCGCGGCACTTACTGCATAATGTATTATCGTTAAGCACCAAACTTATACAAATCCTGACACCTTGAAGCGAATTATATCAATGGTTTAGGCACGAGCGAGCATCGTAACTTCGAGGATGTTCAAATTCAGTAATAGAATTCATTATAGCGCTCAGTTTGTAAGGCGTGCCTCTCGTGACAAGTGGCGAGTTTCAGTACAAAGGTTCACCCCCTAGTGATTGTTTCGCCGCCGTACCTTTGGGAGACTCGAACAAAGAAGTTTTTGGTCCAAGAGTTTCGAACTTGGGCTCAACCTGCTACTATTATGTATGGCATTCATAAGTAACGTCGAAGCGAAATATATAGCTTTGAAGTCAGCGGGGACATACGTTTAGAGTTAGAGGATTGTAGCGGACAAGTTTCGAATTGGTATTTCAAAAATGCAAGATTTAAAACAACGTAGTAAACTTTACTACCTGAAAAGTGTTACAGGTGAGGACAAAGTTTTCTGGGACGGGATGGGACCAATTATTGTGTAAGTCAAGCGAGGCTAATAGTAATCACATACATTTTACAATTCAAAAACTTTGTTTTTAAAATAAATTATTTATTTCTAAAATAATTTTGCTCACTGATACATAAACATGAATATGTACTTTCAATATTTTTCTTCATAATAATGATATGAAGACAAAAATGCTTCCATAAATTGCAAAACATTATTTAATGCGATCCAAAGTAAAAAATAAAACTTCTTTTAAGCAACTAGATCTGGTGGGAACATAAGATTTTTAGTCGAACAAGTTTTAATTCAATTACGGAGCTTGTTTGCGAAATTTAAGCTATTTATGTCTTGTAACGGCGTAATAAAAGACTTCGATACATTATACTTATGTAACACCAGACTTCATACATCACACAACTCAACAATACTGTCCATTTGCTTCACTCTACACCTACTTACTATATTAAGAAGATCTTGATCTATTTTAGATAAAACTATCTAAATAGCTAACTTAATTATTCTCCTCCACGTCCTGAAACAAAATAAGCTTGTTAAATTATGGGATAAACTTTAGCGACTTGTCTTCGATCTTACGAAGGATACTAGTTCGCCCCCTTGTACAAAATGCGACTCATTTTATGGAAATGGAGCGTTGGACGCATCCTCATACATCTGGATGGTCGCAATTTCGTTAGAGATTTTAAAAACTCAAGTCTTTTGAGTCCTAATTCTTAGGCTCGGCTCAATTTTATACGACTCAGTGAATTAACTAAACTCCTAGTCTTGAGTCGAACCGAGCTTCGGTCTTTCGAGCGCTAAAACAGAACTCGAGTCTTAAAAAGAGCTCGAGTCTTTAATAGAGCTCGAGTCTGAAAAAAAGCTTGAGTCTCAAAAGAGCGCGAGTCTTATGTCTTGAGCGTATTGGGGTTTAATAATGTTATTAGTTGCAAATTATTCTAGCCTATATACATACTCATATGTGCGTCCTCAGATCAATTTTGATTGCTTATGATTTTATTTGACTTATGTATATCACATGATTTAAAAAGGAACTCTAATCGGAAAAGAACTCGAGCTCGACTCGTCCCGTAAAAACGACTCGAGCGCTTAAAAAGACTCGAGTTCAATGTTGCGCTCAAGAGCTCATATAGACTTTAGTTCTCTAGTCTCGGGAGTCTTATTGTAACGAGTCGAGTCGTGCAATTTGTCAGTCGAGCTCAAAATTTAGGACTGAAAAGACTCGAGTTCTTAACATCTCTAATTCTCGTACATTAACGATGGTAAATTCAAATATCTGATGAGATATTTTGTAGCAGACAAGTAAAAATGAGAATAAGTTGCATACATCTGATCTGTTCAGATATTATTGAAGCAACTTACGTTTATATATAAACGGTAGCTTGTAGTGTATGGAACTTATTGTCATGTTAACTCTTCAGCAGTATGAGATCACCTTGTCTGCTACAAAACATCTGACGGTGACTGTACATATTTTAGGAAAATGTTACAAGACTAATAATACTTCATTCTGTATACGGTGAGCTTTAAGCGCGCCGTAGTAGAAAGTTTGACACAGCGCGGCGGTGAGTTGTATGCCTGCGTTAGGTTGATAGCTGCTTGACGTTGAGGCATACGGTGACTACGGGTTTGATTCTAATGATATAACTATAACTTAAGTAAATGTATCTTTCTCTTCTAAAGAGTTAGATTACGACGATTTCGAGACATAGAACTAAACAGCTGTCAGTTAATAAGAAAATTTAGAAATCCATAGACAATAATTAAGCGGAGACATCAAGAGGTCGCCACTAAATTATATTGACTAACTATGAGTGTAGTTGGTCAATAATTTTGTATTTAACGGAGTAAAAGACAGCTGTTTAGTTTAACGTTTGTTGATCGTTCCTAGAGTTGGGTAGTTCCTTAATGAATGATTCAATTGAAGTACTTCAGCAATCTAGCTCCTTCACTCTAGTCCAATACGGCTCAGTAGTCCAGTCCTTCAGTAGCTCAGTGATAGAGAGTATAGCGTTCGGATATATTAGTTAGTTACATCAAGAGCGAGACAGTTGCATGATACGCGTGAGTTTTGCGCGTAATAAATGTTTTAGATAGCGCAAGCGGAACTGTTCTTTAACGTCTATGCAATAATATTTTCAAGGTCGTCTGCCCATTTTGTCAGTGGACGTCCTAGGCTGCGTCTTTAGTTGAATGGTCGCCAATCTAGAACTTTTCCAACGGCCTTCAGTTCATCGTGCTATGTGCCTTACTAACTTGAGTTTACTGATCCTCAGGGCTATTTCCGTTACCATAGTTCTTCAACGTATCTTCTTATTTATGATTCGATAGCTCTCTTCATCGCTCGTTGTGTGATTTTGAGCTTCTTTATAAGGCCCATAGTAAGAGAACATGTTTTGGATCCGTATGTCATCGCTGGTAACACACGCTTGTTAAAGACTTTCGTCAACAGACACTGAGGTAATTGAGATGAGAAGACAATCTTGCGCAATTTCCCGAACGCTGCCATGTAGATTGATCTCTTTCTCAAAGTTGGACCTACGTAATTGGATTACTTGTCCCAGGTAGACGTACTCGTCGACAACTTAGAGAATAAAGTTCGAACATATACTGGAGTAGGTACAACACGGGATATTGATATGTGTGCTATGTTGTATTTCAGGCACATCAGGCATAAATACAGTGTGTAAAAAAACCCTGTCCGATCCATTAAGGGGTTATAAGAATCGAGATAAGGTTCTGTTTCTGTAATCATTTTCATGACATATTAGAAAAAAATACCTACGAAAAAAAATTACAAAATTCACCACATTAATAAAAGCATACATGGCAACCCGACGGGGCGAGCGGGAGGCGCGGAGATACGCCGGCACTCGCAGGTAGCGCGACAGGAGTGATATCCGATTTTGAAAATTCCCCTGTTTTAGGGTAAATAGAAGCTAAACTTGTTGACTTTGAAAATCGATATAAAAAATGTTTTCATGAATGATATAATTTTAACACTTGTTTTGGTTATCTTATTAAAGCAACTTTATGACCCCTTCGGGTCGGACAGAGTTTTTTTTACATCTTATATAATATATAAAATTCTCGTGTCACAGTTTTCGTTGCCATACTCCTCCGAAACGGCTTGACCGATTTTGATGAAATTTTTTGTGCTTATCCGGTATCTATGAGAATCGGCCAACATCTATTTTTCATTCTCCTAAATGTAAGGGGTAGTCCACCCCTAATTTTATTTTTTATTTTTTAGACAAAATTTTTAATTACATACAATCCTCAATTTTCACCCTTCTACGATCAACCCTTATTTTTTAATAGCCATTTTCGTAATTCAAGGGCGAAACAAAATTCGCTGGGAATTTTTAAACTTGACTTAAGTTTTAAAATTACGGTACTCGGCGGGACGGAGCTGGGGCGGGACGGGGCTGGAGGCGAAACAAAGTTCGCTGGGTCCGCTAGTATTGTATAAAGGTTCACACTCACGGTGGGGTCGCAGTCGGCGCAGTGCCACGAATAGCCGCGCTTCTTGGGGTTCTTGTTGAGCGGCGGCTCCAGGCAGGTGAAGTGGTACCGCTTGTGGCACTCGTCACACCTGCTCAAATTCATCCGGTCAACTGATAGTTAATATTTAAAGGCTTGGATAGAATATGCATAGTTTATTTAGAGATAAATTAAAAGATACCTTAAAAAAATATCACAGACTAAACAGGGCATAAGACTATTAAATTTTATCTCTGTGTGCATTAAAAAAAAACAGGTGTCAAGCAATACAGCTTATTTTTATTGTAATTAAATTTAATAGTTAACGCATAAACACCGAAGCGGTCGCATGCGACCGCATAACAATAGAATATCCATTGTGTCTCGTTTACACATGCTTGAGGGATTAACACTCATTAATTAGGTCTAAAAGCAATATAATTCAATAGTGCTAGCACGAAATAATAAACACAAGTGCAGGCAACGTACCAAATTGACGAAATACCATAAGAAAAACTGACAACGGTCGCCGGTCAAAGTGCAACGGATAACTACTTAAACCAGAGGAGTACTGTTTCTAATTAATTTGTAAACCTATTTGTCGCATTTTAAACGCTAAATAATACTTGAAGTGCAATTAATTAAAGTTAGCAAATTGTAACAATATTTGACACTTTGAGGTTATATGTTTTACGCAAGTCATCTGACCAACCTGGGGTCGAGTGAGTGCTGTTTGCTGTTGCTTACTGCTGTAAATACAACATCATAAATTGCACAAGCCTCACTACGGGGGGATACGTCAAACCTCATAACACTTCGGTTCTGTTGTGCCTCTCTTTACTTGACATACAAATCACTCGTATACACTAATCAGGCATACTCTTCACTAACTACACCCACATACATTGCAGTAGTAAGCATAAAAGCATAGCAGTGATAGTCCAGACCTAGGTAGTTAGTTGGCTATTTGTGTTTGTTCCTAAAATTGTTTATTTATTGGTAAACATAGTTATATTTAAACTCAATGAAACATACTAAATAGCCTGAAACTATATAAAAATTCAAATATTTCTTTAACTTAGAGATTTAATTTAATAATTCCCATTGCTGTAACTTGTGTAACTTATTTACATACATGTATGTTTATTTTAAATGTTTCTTTAACTTAAATAGCTCAGTACTGACCCAAACATCATAACATCTGTTGTACACTCTGTTTATAAAAATTCCAGGTGACCCTCAACCTATCTAATCAATTAAAATGACCACCCGGACTGGAGCCATAACCCGCAAAATGACTGCCCGAGAAACTGAACTAAAACTCAGAAGGGCACTTGATGAATTAAAGGAGTCAAGGACTTCCTGTGAGGAATTGCTCAGAGAAAGAGATGAGTATGAAGAGGCAATAAAGACCAACATCGAACACACCTCTCAACTCAGAAAAGAAATGGCTGAACTGCATGTCCGCCTGCTGGAGGTCACCGAGCATCGAGACCAGCTTCTCAACACAGTCAGCACCTTCGACCAGTGCAGCAGCATTTTTGAGCAGACACTTATGCGCAATAATGACCTGGAAAGTGAGCTACGGGATGCCAATAGAACTATACTGCACTTGGAAGAAGAGAAGAAAGATCAAGCTCATATCCAAACCTGTGCGCGATGTGTGGGAATGTCCAAAGGATATATATATATTAAAGGATGTCCAAAGGATATATATATAAACCTTGAACCTGTATGAGGAGCTGATTGGTACCCCCGGTGGTCGGTCTGTGGTCACCAATCCAGACTTAAATTGTAGTAACTGTAGTAACTCTAAACAAAACTGCTCATATTAAATTGTCAGGTAGAAATAGGGTTAAAAAGTATATAAAACTTAGAAAATTTATAAAGAAAACTAAAATTCTTGTCAAGAAAAATAAACGTTTTTTCAAAAATATTGAACTTAGAAAGGAAAAGTTAGATTTATTAGACAGTCTGGAAATATATCAAAATAAGTTGCATGAAAGTAGGTCACAATGTGAAGAAACTGTTGAGCGATTGCAGACTGACATCTCCAGGTTGCAGGAGTCATTGCATTCCATGACAATTAAATATAACTCTTCCCAGGAACAAATATCAGAACATATCCTGGCTGCAAATAAACTTCTGAAATTAAACACACCTAACTCTGATTTTAATTCACTCCCAAACATGAATCTAAACTCCGTACAAGACCTCGATCAGCAGGGGGATGACAGTTTACAGTTGCAATCACAAAATCTAAATTATAATTGTTCATCAAAAAAAAACAATAATGAATGAAGCAATGTTATTGTTTTTTCAGACAGATTAGGAATTGGTTATGGTAGGTATGGTTGGTTACCTTAAATGTAATATTGTAAACAATTGTAGGTCTGATGCATCCTTAGATCAAATAGTTGTTAATATTCAAAATAGTAATTTAAATTCAAGTTCAATACTTGTGTTAATGTTAGGAAATAGTATAAATTTAAGTAAAAAAAATCTGTTAAAAAACTATTCAATATTGTTAAATTTAAATGTAAATAAAAAAAATGTAAATAAAACATAAAATAATCATTTGTGCAATTCCATTCTCAAAAAATCATACGGCACAGGAAAATAATTGTATTCATGTATTGAATACTTTATTATTTAATTTAATCCAACGTCATAGTGACAAATTTGTGTTTTTTGACACAAATAAATTTACTAATAACTCATTTTTGCTGACTGGCGGCTCTATACCCCTGCCATATAGAATCAAAAAACTAATTGCTAATTTGTTAGCATATAACATTAATTGCATAATTAACAAAACCATATCACATGGTTATCACCTTGTAAGTAATAATAGTAATGTTGATGTTATCAACCAGACAACCTCTGAGGCTTTAAACTAAGAGGGCAGACAAAGGCCAGGTCTAGTTTTAATGTGGTTCACCAAAATATACAAGGCCTGGCTGGCAAAGAGCTTGAACTATCATTAGTTCTACACGATTTAAGTGATCATGTAATGTGTGTAACAGAGCATTGGTATAGAAAATGTGAAATAATGATTAGTATTGAAAACTATACAGTCGGTAGTTCGTTTTCAAGAGAGACCACAACTAGAGACCCAACTTATAAATAATGAATTAAATTGTAAAGATCGCAGGGACATTGTGTCACTCTCTTTAGAACGTACTATCGAATTAGCGTGTACTGAGCTCGAACATTATATAATTTTATCTGTGTGTAGCCCCCCCGACGCTACTTACCAACTTTCTGAACCAATTATGGACTCAGCGCTAGAAAAGGTTTCAAAATCTAATAAGAAAATAATAGTATGTAGAGATTTTAACTTGGATATTTTAAAGGAATGGAATACCGCCATTCGATTTCGTAATCTTTTCAAATCTTTTAATTTAAAAAATCTCTTTTGTGAACCCACAAGGGTAACTCCCACCACGGCTACTTGCTTAGATAATATTTTTTGTGACAAAAACGCAAGTGTCATTGATAAAGGTATTTTAATTGGCCTCAGTTCTGATCATAGCGGTCAAAAGGTTTTATTTGAAGACAATCATACCGCAAGTTTACCTGTGGAAACTATGTATAGGCCTGTCACAGAAAATAGGTTAGATAGATTTAGGGATACAATTAACGATACACTATATTCAGTGAAACAAAATACTAGTGATAGTGTAGATAAACAATATGACGACCTTTTAACTTAATTAAAAACGAATTTAATGAAATATTTCCCATAAAAAAGACTAAATCAAATAAGGTCAAATGTCAATTTAATAATTGGGCCACGCCGGGAATTCATAAAAGTAGGATTAAATTATATGAATTATATAGTCTACGAGAAAACACTCAAGACCAAAACTTTATTGAATACGTTAGAAATTATTCAAAAATATTTAAAAAGTTTGTGCTACAGCAAAATCCCATTATCTTCGTAGAATAGTCTCTAGCTCCAAAAATAAAGCAAAAGCTACATGGAGCATCATAAATAAAGAAACTTGTAAAAATAAAATGAGAGATGGTAAATTTGCATTAAAAACCAATAATACAATAATAAATTCAAATTTAGAAATTGCAACTGCTTTTGAGTCGTTTTTTTCACATATTGCACCAACGACAACGAAAGAACTTGCTTCTTCTTCAGTAATAGCCGAATCTATTCTAAAACTTAATGTCAGTGAATGTAATTGTCAACTGCACTTAGGCATGTAGGACCTGAAGTAATAATAAAAACATTTCGAGAGTTAAATATGAAAAAAACGGAGGATCTTTGGGGACTATCTGTGCATATTATTAAGTCAATTATTAAAATAATAGCCCCTCAACTAGCATTAATTTTCAACAAGTGTATTGATGACGGCCAGTTTCCTTGTTTAATGAAGATTAGTAAAATAATACCGCTTTTCAAAGCGGGTGACAAAAGTGACCCCTCAAACTTCCGGCCAATATCGATTCTGCCAGTCTTGAGTAAAATATATGAAAAGATTATAATCAATCCAATTTTAGCACACTTTTTATCGAACAAGTTATTACATAACAAACAATTCGGTTTTACTAAAGGAAGAAGCACCACGGATTCAGGAGTTGCTCTTTTAACACATGTATTTGATGCTTATGATAATAGGCATGATGCTTTAGGGATCATGGAACATTACTTAAAGATTCCTTACGAGAGGTGTTTAAAGAAATTAGAATATTAACTCTAGCCTCTCAGTATATTTAGGAAAATTTAATGTATGTACGGAAAAAATACATTTATTCACGAAAAATAGTGACATACACAAATATAATACTAGAAATAAGGATAAGCTTGCTATTCCACAATTTAGGCTTCGAAAGGTTGGTAATTCTTTCGTGGGGAAAGGTATAAAAATTTTCAATAAACTACCAGAACACATTATTAACTTACCGGTTAATAAATTTAAACCTGTTATTAAAGAAACCCTTAAGACGAAAGGGTATTATAAAGTAGATGATTATTTAAATGACAATAATGTATGGACTTGCATGATCACTACAAACATTGTAAACCTTTTAAAAAAGAGGCAATGACAATAGTGACTGAGTTTGTTGCGCAGCTTCTTCTCAGCACTAGCCCACAATTGTCCCGAAGCTGTGGTAGGGTCTATATTGGGACGTGTAAAAGTGCCCCCAGAGGGCCTATTTGGATAAATAAATGACTTTTATGACTTTTATTATTTGTATGCATGTGCAATAGTAATTATGGTCATCATATGGACGACGCGTTCGGTGTAATGGTTAGCGCTCCTGAGTACTAAGGCGGTCTGCAAATCCCGCAAGGAGCAAATGTTTATGTGATGAGCACCAACATTTGTACCTAAGTCATGGATGTTTATATTATTTAATTATTTTTGAGAGACGCCCCGTTATAAACGAAGTCTGATATTCGTAGCACAAGGAAGAAAGTTCCTTAATTCGAAACCAAGACAAATGGTGTGTTGTCTGGCGCTATATCATATTTTCCCTTTTGGCAACTGTCCAAAGTCTAGTGTTTTCTAACTCCTTTGAGTTTTTCAAACCTTTACATTTTCCACGATTTTTGCACTCTTTACAAATAAGTAGAAGTAGAAGAGATTAGAGCCAGTCGTATAACTATGAGAGTGAAAGTACTCGTACAGAGAGTGCTTTGTAAAATGTGCATATACTTGAGCATTATTTCTCAATTTACATACGGATCCGAGGTCTGATACAGCTAATTGCCGATTTTTTCCGTTAAATAATACTTATCAGACTGAATACGTATAAAACGACGATTTTAAAATAAATATTGGACACCAATCACATACAATGTTTTGATCCCAAAGTAAGTAGACAATGCACTTGTGGTATGAAAATCAGACACAACGGTGGTACCACAACACCCAGACCCGAGACAATATAGATAAGATCGTTTTCTACATGAACCCGACCGGGAATCGACCCCGGAACCTCACGAGATGGCGACGCTTGAAACCAGCGTGCTAGCCACTCGACCACGGAGGTCGTCGAAATGTCGAAAATGACATTCACACAAACGATTGCTGGTGGATTGCATTTTCTTCGACGAATATTTCTTATTTGTATATGGCAATCAGGCCTCACAGGATGTTACAGTTATCAGTTGAAGACTCGTTACTCACCTGACAAGGTTCGTGACGTCACCAGACTGCGCGCAGACGTCGCAGTGCGTCATCGGCGCGAGCGCTTGTGCGGGCGACGCTGCGTCGCCGCCAGTAGTGCGTCGAGCGCGGCTCGTTCGTGACCGCTGTTTAAATAGATACAATTAATATGCTCGTTGAGAAAATGTATACATAAAAATATAACGGATATTTAATATAAGTTTAAGTAAGGTAAAGGATGAAATATTTTAGCTAGTATTTATTTATTTATTTAAAACACTTCATTCACAAACAAAAGGTACATATGGCGGACTTAATGCTAGAAGCATTATCTAGCAGTCAACCATCGGTCTATACAGAGAAATTGCTGGTGGCGCGAAGGAAGTGATAGAAGGGCAAAAGTGAGAGCTTGATTGAAACTGCAATAGGTATTTAAAACAAAAAATAAACATACATACTATGTAATAACATAAATACCGTATACATTAATACATAATTATGGATTAATAAACATACACATAGTACGTAAACATAATAATAATACTAATGGTACACATGTGAGAAAAAAAAAAGAAGAGGTCAGTATTCAGACGAGTCCGTTAGGATCTAACAAATACTACATTTGTTAGATCCTAACGGACTCGTCTGAATACGATTTCTGTTGTTTTGTTTTTCTCCGACAAAATTGGCATAGAGTTCTGAAATTTTTAACAGTAAGCATTCTTTGGCGCATCTGTACTCTATAATAGATAGATAGGTATGCAACAAAGAATGCATACTGTTAAGAATTTCGAAAAAAAACATGTAAATTCATTTACATAAAGCTAACATTTTAATGAAATTATCGTCAATAAATATCATGAAAAAAAATATGTATAATTTCAGAAGCTGTACGTAAAATTAACGTGTTTACGCAGAAAAAATATGACTCAAGTGGACACTGAACGGTTCATAATAAAATGCAACCGGTTTGCATATCCGACTGACGGCAAACAACATTTCCATAACATTTGCAAATGTCGTCAGCACACATTACTTTTTGTTTGCTCACGTGTCAGCGCTTTACGGGAACGATATTTACGGGCAAAACCAACAATGCAGGAAATAGGTCAAATTGAAATAGATATTACCGCTCAATGTATTCTACAAACATTTATGATAGACAGAAAGTGTATGTTTTATTTATAAAGAGTACTGTATACTTTTGAATCCGTTTTGTCATGATAACAATTCGGTTGAATGACGACTGAACTAAACATTTACTTTTCACTCACCCTTTACATGAACCTTTCACAAATACAGGGTGTTGATTTGGTCAGTGACATCCAACTCAGGGAGGATAGTATAATGCTTATTCTAAAAGTAATGTTTTCTTTAAATTATATGCAAGTTTTATAAAAGAAAATCCCTTCAAAAAATTCTAAAAAATACAAAACTAATGGGAAAACTCGCACCCTCGCGCATAGCTAGCGAGTAACTACGAAATACTAAGCAGTAGCTAGTAGGTAAGCTACGAAGAGGCCACATGGTGTTGGTAGTTTTCACTCGATCGTTGTATCGCATAAAAAATGATATTGTAGGTTTTTTCCATTTAAAAAAATAATATCTATCGTTTATACATCCACCCCTGAGACGCTCGTCGCTGACCAAAATAACACTCTGTATAATAACGAGGAATACCCGTCGGTTTAATATTCTACTGTTTTCATACCTTTGGTTTGGTAGTCGTCACTGGTTCGGCGGGTTTTTCCACTGGTTTTAATGCAAGCTTGCAAAAGGCGTTTTTACATTAGTTTCATGCATTGAATTACTATTACTAGCGCATGGAACCGACACCACGAACACATATCGTTTGCCATAGACGCTACTCTTTATCAACTCATACAAACGATATCATGTTCGACATTAAAATTTCAAGGCATACGTCTCAATCTTGTCATAAAGTTGCGACACAATTTTTGCTTGGCATCTTCTCTATACAGGATGAAATTTTAATCAGTACCGAAATTTTGTGTAAAGGCCACTGATGAATATAAACAGCTAATAATCAGCTGTTCCATACTAAAGTTCAATTGGCGCGCGGTAAAAATGTATGGAACAGCTGTTTTTTTCTTCCCGATTTTACTATTGCCCCCATAGTAAAAGTTGTTCATATTCTTCAGTGGAGTCTTTATACACAAAATTTCGGTACTGATTAAAATTTCACCCTGTTTGTAGTAACAACCACTCAATGGTTTTGATATAATCTTAAACTTCCTGCCATTTTAGAATGTTTTTAGTAAGATTGCACATAACATTTTTTTTGTAGGTATATATTACCTAATGATCTGATTAAATAACTTACAGGAGTCGACGTATCTCCTTCAGCAATAGGTCCCAAAACAACTTCTGGTTGTGGCATTGGAGGTTTGGCCACATCTGGCTCTGCTTGCTAAACAACAAAGAATGATTATTAGTATTTAGAATTTCATAAATTATCTTTGAAATTCTTAGACTAGTGGGGCCTTGTCTATCAAGAGGGGTGCGAAGACGGATGTGAAAACCGGCAAAGTGCGAGAACCCGCGCACGAAGGCACGAATTCAATCAATCAATCATTTATTTATTTGCGAGAATACACAAAAATATGCAAATTACAAACTGGAGATCTTAAAAGTAATTAATTATACTCGCACCGTATCATTGACAAGGTAAATAGGGAAAAAATGCGTTTTGAGTAGGAATATTAATTAAGGGAAGTATTTATTTTAGTTTGTTTTTAGTAATTGTTGTTATAAATATTGGACACCTATCACATACATTGCGCTGATTCCAAAGTAAGTAGCTAATTGCACTTTTATTATGGAAATCAGACACAATGGTGGTACTACAACACCCAGACTCAAGACAATATAGAAAAATATTATTTCTATATTGACCCGCCCGGAAATCGAACACGGGACCTCGGAGCGGCGACGCCTTGAAACCAGCGAACTTGCGAACTTAGCCACTACACCACGGAGGTCGTGTTATAGTGGCAACAGAAGTATATGATTTTAAAAAAAATATAGCTATCGCGGTTTTTGAGATAATTAGCAATAGAGTGTAATGCTCAGTTTTTTGTTACATGACACCAAATAATTGAAATGCATTTGAGTTAGGTTGCTTATTTATCACGGAAGGTTATAGGCTATAAAGCATGACCCTGCGACAGGAGGGGAGGCAGCAAACTCAAAACGCGCGGATGCAGTCGCGGGAGACCGCTAGTAATTAATCCAGAGTGCAAACTGCCAATATTTATTTTACGGACAACTAGCGCCATCTGTTATAGTCAGTCTGTATATATTCTAGGTACCGTAGGGTCATTATAAAGGTCCTGTTTGTATGCTTTGTACGGAACCCCAAAACGACAAGCTCACTCACATGTTAACAACAAAAGTTTAGTCTAGAAAGAAAGAAAAAGATTTTAAAAAATCCAGCTAGTAGTTACCTTAGAATGCTTCTTTATGACGGCGGGGGGCGGCCCATCGTTGCTGTCAGTGGGCACGTAAAACATTTGCGCGCCCATCGACCCATCAGGCTTAGGTATAGGTTTTATCTGAAAGAAAAACCACATTATAATTCCCATCAACCCCGTAAAATCAGTACTCTGTTTTAGTTTGCTAGTCGAACATAGTAAACAATTAAATTATACCTTTTAAAATAATATCAGTGAATAAAATAAATTAACTTTTTGAAAAGATCTCAATGTTTAACATTGACTTACTTATGTAAATTATAAGTTTTGTGATTATCTAAATTTAAAACCGATTATTTTGAATGTCGAGATTGTTTACAATATTGAACAAGCAAAGAAAAACAGACTTTAATTTCTTATAAGAATAGAGTTCTTTAACCCTAAGCCTTAATGTTTTACCTTGATAGTAATCCTCGGATGAGGCATTCCAGGGTTCTCCATATCTTGACACTTCTTCTTCCTTTTGTGCTTGTGCTTCGACGGCGAGCGAAGCAAATCGGGCGAGTACCTAGACCTGTGCTTCTCTTTCCTGCGCTTTCTATTCGCTTTATACGTCGCAATATCTGAAGATAAGTTAGCGAGAGTGCTTTCAATTGACGACTCAATCGCTTTGCTGTCTCGCTCTTTCGACTCATTTAGAAGAGATGAGAACGATATATTTTGTGTGCCGTCGTCGCGTTTGGCAGGTGGAGGATTAGTCGAGGCGTTTGAATTCTCGTTGTGCGAATCGTTCGGGCTGTCCGCGACTATCGGAGTTATAGACATAAGCGGTGTGTTCGTAAGAGTAGGCGAAGTAAAACTGCGCTTGAGTTTCTTAGACGGAGATTCGCCCTCCCCAGCTGAACCGGACGCGTGCTCCTTCTGTTTCGATTTCTTAATCTTTTTGTCTCTTTTCTTGATTTCGGCTTCGTTCTCGCTGCTGAATTCGAACGGTTTGATCGTGACTTTGATGGGGGACAAGTTCTCAGCTGTGGCCACTTTCATCTTCTCTACTTTATGTGGTCTTTCCATTTTAGCTTTGGGCGGGGAGGCGGTGGCTGAGCCAGGGCTGTTCGGCTCCGTGATGATGGCGCCATCTTTGCTGTACCGAATGCGGGATCTACGCGGCACTTTCTTTTCTAACACCTCGGGTTCGGAGTCCGATGTTTTGTCGCATTCGGAGCATTGCCTATGGGATAAAAAAATGGATTTGTACTTCCCGAATTGACATAGAACAGAAGTTTAGTTTATAAATGACATTATCAAAAACTTATAAGATAAAAGTAGCATGTGACATCCATTTACAGCGCCTTTAACCTCTAAACTAATAGGCAGTTTTAAAAAGCACCGCCCACTAGCAGAGCGCTTTATGTCATAGAGAAAAGCAACATTGATGTCTCCTTCTCCGTCTCCGGTGTGTTTTGTTAACGAAGACGCGGCGCGTCGAGCAGTGGGTACTGTGGCCATCGGCGCTCTTCTACTATCTATTGGATGCCTTCTTTCGGAAAACTCACTTGCCTAGCTGATAGCTTGTTTATTTAAATTTATGTTAGAGGGCATCGCTACTTATACAACACGTACCAGCCGTATAGCTTGCTCTTCTTGGGCGGGCGCTGCAGCGGCGGGCGCAGGCAGTGCAGGTGGTAGTGGTGCCGGCACGTGTCGCAGGCGGCCATCAGGTGCCGCTCGCTGCTGCGCCCGCAGACGAAGCACTCGCGCGCTGCTAAGGCGCCCGTTGTCGCTACGATACAGAATACAGATACACTACATAATACACCGTTCCCGAGGTGCTCGTAGCGCAGTGGTAGAAGCGCTTTGGTAGTGATACCGAAAGTGGAGCAACCTACGGCGCGGTCGTGTTTGGATGGGTGACCATTCCGAATATATAAGTGACGTATATCACGAGCATCTCCGTGCTTTGGAAGGCAGGTTAAGCCGTTGGTCCCGGCTAATATCCCGGCGGATATTAGTCGTTAAGCCTAGCCAGAGGCCTTATGGGCAGCTTGATAACACCTGACAGCAAGGTTAATCGCTTGCCTTGCAAACACCCTTCCACCAAACCGCACTGAGCCCGCGTGGTGGAGTATGGCTCGAACTACCTCATAGTTGAGGTAAGGCCTTGGCCCAGCAGTGGGACGTTACATGCTAACTTTACTAGCCGCCCCCAACCTATCAACTCCCGAGTTTCAGCAGCTTGATATAAACCGTGGCGTGGGCATTGACTCCGTTCACAGTTCATTCATAGAACATAATGAGCTCTCAACACACAACTGAGCCTATGTATAACTACTTGCGGTTCGTCCCTTATGCTAAGCTAAGTTTTTGCAATGTATAGCACTAGGGTGTATGACCCAGCTTTTATGAGCATGGACCTATCACTGCGCTGGGACAAAAATAAACTGTTTGGACACGAAACGGAAGAATGCGGGTAGGTGAGCGGGGAATCGGGGCGTGACAGACTTGTACATGACAGGTCCATTATTACGGCAACGCAGTAATAGTGGTAGAGATGACTAGAGCGCATGAATACGAATCGCAAATAGTTCTCATAATCATTGTCTACAATTTGTACGAAGCATATTTTCTAGCAGATAAATCGGTAGCATATACAGAGTGGCCAAAACATTGACGTCCAAAAAATTTTTTGGAAAGATTACATCCAGGCCTATCCAAATATACCCTATGTTTGTTAGCCGAATTTTCTTAGATTTCGAAATATTATTTTCGCAAATTTTAAGAATTCTCAAACAAATAATTACACCACTTTTTATGGTGTTATGACGTTATTTTAAGATTGCAGTTTGAACCGGATAAATTTAATTTACTTAGAAAAAAATAATGAGCTAGCTAAAACTAAGACTAAAAAAATAATAAAAAAAAGCCTCGAAAACTAAAAAAATGTCTATCATAAATAATATGGTATATTTGGATGTCATATTACCAATCCATACTTATATCATAAAGCTGAAGAGTTTGTTTGTTTGAACGCGGTAATCAGGAACTACTGGACCGATTTGAAAAATATTTTTGTGTTGGATAGCTTATATACCGAGGAAGGCGTTTCTAAACAAACAAACGCTGCGACGGGAGGGGAGTGACCTAACTCAAACCGAGCGGGCACAATCGCAGGGTACCGCTAGTTAACAAAATTTGACGTAATTAATTACCAAACCTATTGTGTTAAAATAAAGTTTAAGTACAATCAGAGTGTAAAATAAACTGCAGGCTATAATAACCCGCGTAACTATGTATTCTCTATTATTTTTACTAAACAATGAAAGTTTCATATTTGTCACAGACAACATATTTCTATCTCATTTCTCGTTTGACAATCTGAGGTGGAATTGTGTATAGCAATCGTATTCATTTGACAGTTCATAACGTTCGGTATTATCTGTCAAACGCTTTGTTTTTTGCCGTTTGACAGATCATACCGTACGTTTTGAACTGTCAAATAAATACGATTGCTTTACACAATTCCAATGCTAATAGGGAACCTGTTAACAAGATTTAAGTTAATTAAACACAAAATATTGTATATAAAAATAATAAATTCCCACTCACCTTCGAGCGAAGTAGACAACACTTTCCCATGGCGAGCGTCCGGGTTGTCGCTAAGAGGAAAACCAACGCCCATCTTAAGTGCGGCCGCGGTGGGCACAGACATTGATCTGCTGGCCGACTCACTGTATGTTACACGACCATTGCACCAATTAATTCAATTGAAATAACATTTTTGAAGAATAAAGAGGTACATTTGGTTCTAACATCCGGCAGCCAGCCTCTAAACTGATTTACGTCTTTTGGACCTGTTTCACCATCGACAAATGAAGCTCTAACCAACGAATAATTCAAAACGTCATTTCGTTTTAACAATTAAACAGTTAACGGTAGTGGCTAGTGAACTTATTGTGAAATATGCTGTTTCTTTGCTTAGGTTATGTAAACGTCTGATGAAAGGAGAAACAAAACAACAATAGAGGTCCAAAATGAAGTTTAGATGGTGGCTGGCGATAATCAGGTCTAGTAAAAAGACAAATCTTAATTACAGTCCGTTTCTCTTTGCTAGTCGAATATAGTAAACAATCTTGACATTCTTTTTTAACAAAATAATTATAAGATAAACACAAAACTCACTACTTACATTATTTAATTGTTGAATACTGAAATATTTTAAAATCAAATAGTACATTATTTTTATTCACTGATATTAGGTATTTTAAATGTTTTTCAAAGATTGTTTACATTATTGGACTAGCAAAGAAAAACGGACTGTAAAATATACAGAATGACTTTGAAAACTTTGACAATATTTAAAACTTTCTTAGTAAATTAATATCAAATGACTTGATGAAACATAGAAAAATCATAAAGTATCACTTCGATTTCCGAGATCAAACGGATCTCGGAAATCGAAGTGTTTTTTTTTTGATGCTTGAATATTTTTAGTCAATTTTAGAAAATCGAACCGCAATTTATAAGTTTAATATGAAGCAAAGATCAATTCTAAATTGTTCAATATGATTATTTCGGTTTCGTCTTAAAAAAATATATTTTATAACAATTGATATTAATTGTAGACGCTCACAGATCAAAAGGCCGCCGGCGGTCGCATAAACAAAAGCATAGAAATAGTCTGTTAATAAACACATCCGTGAGGAAAGGATTATGAATCTTGAGTAGGTTCTTAGTTTAAAATATTGCTAATGTTTTCAAAGTCAACAGTCAGTATAAATGAAAATGTTAATTTAGGATAAGACTTTTTGATTTTATGGGAATGAGAATCTAAACGAGTATGTACCTACATGGTTTCTCATGATAGAATCAAAGGCTATGAATAATTTAGAGGTTAAAAAATGGGATAGCAACTATTCTATATGCTACAGACCAAAAAGAGCATCGCCTATGTAAATCTATACTAATATTATAAAGCTGAAAATTTGTTTGTCTGTTTGAACGCGCTAATCTCAGGAACTCTAGACCGTTTTTTTTGTGTTGAATAGCTTATTTATCAAGGAAGACTTTAGGCTATAAAACCAGGAGGGGAGGGAGCAAACTCAAAATGCGCGGAAGCAGTCGCAGGGTACCGCTAGTAAATTCTAATGACTCTAGTCTTAATAATTAGATGGGAAGATTTTTTTAGTACAATGACAATTCTTCTTCCGAATGTGATCTTTTAATTACAATCCCATTATACAGTCAATATTAAAGCTGGCTGGTTAATAGCTCAAAGGTTTAGCATAGCTATCCAACGCGGCAACGCAGCCAGCATGCCTCCTTGCCGCAAGGAAATGGTTTCATTTTTAAATAGGTAGATTTTAAGTTATTTTTTTTATGTTGCATGTCTTAGTTTTATTTTTTCTTGTTTGTTATTAATTATCCCATACCGTTTCTGTAGCTGATGCGGAGTCACTTTCGGCGTGGACCGTTGTATCACGGGCGGGATTAACGGCTTGTCTTCCATGATTGGTGGCGCTGTCTTCTTAGGACACAGCGCTACGATCGCGTCGTATATCTTTTGGAGAGCTTGCTTCGTCGATGACAATTCGGCGAGAGCGTCTGTGTTCGCTTTTGATGCCTGAGTGGTCGATATTGTTCGTTTAACAATTTATGATATTAGAATGTGGGGTACAGTTAACAATTAATTAATTAATTAATAATTAATAAAGCCTTTTATTCCATAACCCTTAATAAATAAATCACAATTCAAATGTTATTAGTAGATGTTTGTGTTGACTTATTGCTAGTGTTAGTTTCAATTTATATATTATTATTATTTTCCATCTCATCCAGTTTGTGGGCTAAGGACCCCGTTTTGGGTATAGGCCTCCTCCAGGTTTTTCCATCTTTCTCTATCTTGGGCCTGGTTTATCCAGTCCCTACCGACCGTCTGCACGATATCGTCGGCCCACCGTTGCTGTGGTCTGCCGACTCTTCTTTTGCCAGCAGGACCCTTCCATTTTGTGGTTTCTATGGTCCACCTTTTGTCTGTGCAGCGTGCGATGTGACCAGCCCATTTCCATTTTTTTATTAGTGCGTGTTTCAGTGCGTCTGTGATCTTTGTTTTTTGCCTTATGCTCTCGCTTCTTACTTTATTTATTTTTTTGATCCGCAGTATACTTCTCTCCATTGCTTTCTGTGTATTCTCAATCTTTTGTTTAATATTTTTCCCAAAATCCAGGTTTGACAGCCATAAAGGAGACATGGGGTAATACAGGTGTCTATCACGGTTTTCTTCATATGTAGGCTATAGTTTCCTTTTAGAATTTCTTTCAGTGACCAGAACTTTTTCCATGCCAGGTTTATTCTTCTTGTTACTTCTTCTAAATTACTGTTCGCGTTAAATGACACTTGCTTTCCTAAATAAATGTAACTATCAACATATTCTATTATGTTTCCATTTACATGTATCAGTTTTTTAAAACTATTGGTCATTAATTTTGTTTTGTTGGCGTTCATTTCGAGTCCAACTTTTTTACTTTCTTGATCGAGTGTTGTTATCATTTGCTCTAAGTCTTTAGGCGTTTCAGCCAGTATTATAATGTCGTCCGCGAATCTAAGGTGATTGAGATATCTGCCGTTTATTCGAATACCTTTTTGAGTCCAATTTATTTTACTAAAAATGTCCTGGAGCACAGCGATGAAAAGTTTTGGTGACAGTGGGTCACCCTGTCTAACCCCTCTTTCAATCTGGAATGGCTCGCCACTGGTCTCAAGTTTTATGTTGCTTTTGCTGTTTTCATAGATGTTCTTCATAATGTTGATATATTTCTGGTCTATTTTAAGTGAGTTAAGTGTATTCCAGATTGAACTATGGCTGATAGTATCAAAAGCTTTGCTGTAGTCTATGAAAGCCACATAAAGTGGTGTTTCGAATTCTCTGTATTTTTCTATTATTTGTTCAAATGTCTGTATATGGTCTATAGTGCTAAAACTTGAGCGAAAGCCAGCTTGTTCTATGGGTTGTGAGTTGTCAATTGCTTGTGTTATTCGCTTGAGTAATATTGAGGCAAAAAGTTTGTAAGAGCTTATTAGAAGACTAATTGGTCTATAGTTTCCTATGTCCTGGGGATTTCCTTTTTTAAAAAGTAGAATGATGTCTGACGAGCACCATTTTCTGGGAACTATCTCTGTGTTCAAGATCATATTAAATAACCGGGTCAGATGGTGTAGTAAGACAGGCGCTCCTCTTTTTATAGCTTCATTGCTGATTCCATCAGGACCAGAGCTTTTTTCGTTTTTTAATTGTATTATGTGTGTGTACACTTCCTTTTCATCGATCGGTAGAACAGTGTTAGTTGTTATTTGATGGTGGGGTTGGTTTTCAGTGGTACCGTTGTCTTTACTCTTGTACAGGTTTCTGTAAAAGTTTGTTGCATGTTCGATCACACTTTTTCTTGTTTTTGCTCTTTCTGGTTCATGGTCAAGGTTGTGAATCCACTTTTTATGTGTAGTAAGTTCCTTGAATGCCCTTTTGGTACTTCTAAAATTTTCTAAGTTTTCGGTAATAATCTTGTACCAGTAGTTACCATAATCTTTTTTTATTGCTTTATTTGTTGTTTTGCATAATTCGCTTAGTTCTCTTTTCATTTCATGAGTTTTGTTTTTTGTTCTTATCAATTCTGTGCGTCTCTGAATTAGTATTTCGGTATCTTTGCTGAATATTTTATGTGTCGTGACTTCTGATTCCTGTCTTGTTTTAAGGCTATCAAGTATGCTTTTTTCAAGTTGGTTGTAATATGTTTGTACGTCAATATCTTTACTTTGGCTGTTTAAAGCTTCCAAATTTCGTTTCAGTCTATCTAGATATTGGTCAATTTCTTCACTTGTTTTAGGTCTAATTGTTTTATTTTTGAAGGTTTGCCTCGACATTTTTGGTCTTTTTAAGATGACGGTAGCTCTAACTAGCCTGTGGTCTGAAGGGAATTTCAAATTGTTAATGACTTCGACGTTCTGCACAGTTCTTGGCTCGTTAGTTAATATATAATCTATTTCATTTGTTATTTTTTTGTCCGGAGATATCCATGTCCATCTTCTATTGCTCTTCTTCTTGAAGAAGGAATTCATTATTGCCATTTTGTATTCAGAGGCATATTCTATGAGCCTTACTCCTCTTTCATTTGTCTCACCAGCACTGAATGGACCTATGATTTTATTGATGTTCGCTTTTTGGTGGCCTATTTTTGCATTGAAATCACCGATTACCAGTACTCTGTCAGCTGTTAGGGAGTGGGCTTCATTAAGGTCTTCGTAAAATTTTTGAATGTCATCCTCTTTTGCTTTTTCTGTTGGTGCATATGCCTGTATTAGTGAGATTTGAATGTCATTATATTTCAGTTGTAAAAGAGCGACTCTTTCTGAGATTCCAATAAAGTTTGTTATTTTATTTTTGTGCACTTTTTTAATAAGGAAACCTACTCCGTATAATCCTTTTGTTTGTCCTATATAACACAAAACATTGTCCTGATATTCTTCAATGCAACAACCCAGTCGCCTAACTTCTGACAGGCCTATAATGTCCCAGTTGATATTTTTGAGAGCGTACGTTAATTCCAAATATTTTTCAAAAGATGACAAGGACCGTACATTATAGGTGCATATTTTTAGTATGTTTTCTTCTATCCTTTCAAACTTTTCAGTATTTTTGATTGGAGGGTAGCGGTCTTCTTCCCCCACGGTGACCGGCCGGGTTGGGGTGCTTAACTTGTTTTTTGGTTTCTGATTGTTTATTATAGTGTTTTTGGTCCAGTTCTCAGTGTTTATTAGTTTTTTGAATCTGGTTGGGACGATAGAGATGAGGAACGTACTCTAGTTACATAGTCGAAAATGTTGTTCGTGTTGGTTTTTTTAGAGGCTGGTCTCGTTGTACTTGTCTTGTCGTTAGGGGACTCTTTGGGGTCTCTTTTCCTCTTGGCTAAGTTGGTTTCTTTTGGATCTTTTATTATAAGTTTATCTTTCTTTAGGTAAGCAATCTTGCCCTTCTCTTTCTCTTTTAACATTTGAGGTATCAGTTCTTTCCTTTTTAGCAGTACCTCTTTAGAAAAATCTTCTTTAATCGTGATGTTTGATTTGGTTGGGTTTTCTTTTTTGTTTCTGAGAATTAGGTTTCTTTTCCATATTGAAGTGAAGGTAATTAATAAAGGGCGAGCTTCCTTCCCCTTGGCCCCTAATCTTTGCACTGTATTTATTTCGTATGGTTCTATAGTTGATTTAGTTTCTTTTTCAAGTATCATTTTTGTGTACTGAATCAATGAGCCCTCTTGCTCTGTCTCACTTGCGCCGAAGAGTATTAAATTGTGTCTCCTCTTTTTATCTTCCAGAGAGTCGATTTTGTGTTGTAAAGTTTCAACTTTAGTTTTCAGGATCTCATTTTCTTCGATAACTGATGCTAGTTTCTTATCAATACTTTCTAGCACACTTTTGGTTACAGATTCGGTAATTTCTTTTGTTTGTAATGTCATTTGTTCCTTAATTTTTTGGAAAAGTAACTCCATTTCCTTTGTCATTGTGGATAATTAATTTGAATTTGACAGGTAGCGGTGTCTTCGTAAATGGTTTATGGTATTTATAACGTTAACGTTGTCGTTGTCGTTATTGATAATTAGTTTTCCGTGTAAATGCTCCTTGGAGCAGCTGTCTGTCTTCGTAAATGCCCGATTGAATGGAGGTATACTAAAAACAAATCGAGATCACTTGACACCACTGAAATTATTTCGAGTTTTACGATCACTACTATCACCAGTTATGCACAGTTTCACATAGCGTTTATAAGCGCAATAGTTCGTTCTTGATGTCTTCTTAGGTGATGTCGCGATATTCACACTGTGGCTGCGGTAATTGCACTTTAATTCGAATTAAATTCAGAGTGGTGTGAATTTTCCGTATTAAGCTGTCAATCACCGGAACCGGAACTCAGTTAACAATAGTAAATAAAAATAGTTAGGTAGATACGATATTTCGGCACTGTTGCAAGCGCCATAACTCCGTGATCATGGCGCTTGCACAACAGTGCCGAAATATCAGACACTCATAAATAATAAGGTACATGGTAGCAATCCCTTATCTAACTATTCTTATGTTAGTGACCATGAAAGTTTAAAATATTAAATAGTAAATAAGTTTCTAAATGATATTTGATGAAAAATAACAGTTTGAGGGCTCATTTTTCAATAGTCAGAAAAAAATACAGATAAATATAAAGTGACTAAAACTTCATGTATGATTCTCAATCCGCAAGCAGGCTATGGTATGGTGTCATTTTCAAATAAGCCATATTGTATTATACTCTACGAATATTTATAACTGACTGTTAAAACATCAGCCCTACATCACTTAACGTGACACATGATTTTGTTACTATTATGGATTGAATTAAGGGTGTTTGATGTAAAAGAGTATTAGTAAACAAGAGTATAAATAATAATAGATTTCTGCAAATAAATAGTGTTTAAAGCAACAGCTTAAATATACGAACCTCGTCATAATCCGTCCTAAGCTTCTCATCTTCGCTGAGCAATTTTTCATTTTCTTTAGTAAGCCGTTCAAGAGACTTACGCAAAGACGTGACGCGCGAGTTTCTTTCCAAGTAATACCCGACGAATTCCACAGAAAAAGCGGGCGGCACGTGCCAGCGACGGGACACGTCTTTCAGGGCTGCCATCTACAAAAAGTTTAAAATCTATGGTTGAACGTTTTTGGTCTATGGCATAAGCACATAAACAGGTCACTGTCAGAAATTGCATAGTATCCGAAATGTCTTGGAATGCCTTGACCAAAGCTGCGGGGTAATGTAGAGCCACCTTAAGAAGGTAGCAAAGATAAACTACCTAATTATATGTTCACTGGAAACAGGTCATCAGACTCTTTTGCCACAATATTCAATAACATCTAATTATAATAACTGCCTCTGTGGCGCAGCGGTTAGAGGGTCGCACTTTAAAGCGACGGCTGCGCCAGAGGTCCCGGGTTCGTTCCCCGGGTCGGGCCAAAAATATGTACCTGGGTTTTATCTGTCCAGAAAATTCTCGGGGCAGCCCGCTGTTTGGAAGTTGGCGGTGTTTGACCCCCGAGCCTCGGAAAAGCACTTAAAGCCGTTGGTCCTGCGCCTGGTCTTTCTCCGGTCGTGTCAAATTGTCCCATCGGGCTATGAGAGTGAAAGGTATAGAGAGTGCACCCGTGTTTGCGCACACAATTGTGCACTATAATATGTCCGCGCATTCGGCTAGTTGTTGTGACTGGCCACCGTAGTCGAAATCGGCTAGGGGTACTATTATTATTATTATTCAATAAGACGATTCTTATTTACCATATCATTAGTAGACATAACTGATATAAATGCGGTATTTACCTGAGCATCCTGGAATTCCAGGGCATGAATATCAATGCCCATACATTCCGCTTTTTGTGCAAACTTTCTCATAGCTGACGCGCTGCTATACAGCATACGGGCCATTTTCTGAGTTGGAACTATTAGAAAAAAATATAACACAAAAAAAGTTATTTAATCTCTTGAAAACTAATAAGATATTTTGTCAAGCAACTCTGTGACTTATGATCACTTACCCCATGGTGGATTTCTATTTTCCTTCTGTTGCAAATACTTTCGCCTGTATTTGATAAGCTTCCGTTGTATTCGAAGCTTCTCATCAGTTGTAATGTTGTTTTGTAACTCCAGTTTCCTTGAAACAGAAATATTTTGATTTTAATTTTATATTTATTGTGTGAAAGTAATGACTAGTTTTTGTATTGTATTAAAAGTTTTTCATTAACTAGGTATAGTTAACTCAACTACCACACTACATTTTCTCCTGTAATATCGAGGTCACCGCCGCATAACCATCTTAAGAGCCAAAATCGCTTGTAACTCGATTCATCTTTTGTTTAATGTGACGTTCGTTTGTGTTGTGGGTGGGTGGTTTGTGTGTGAGCATTTTTTTAAAAGTGACCAGAGACCTCGACCGGTACATACATAAAGTCCGTATTTCTTTGCTAGTCGAATAATGAAAACAATCTTTTATACATATATTAAACAAGCGGACCCAGCGAACTTTGTTTCGCCCCCATCCTCGTCTTGCCCGGCCTCGTCCCGCCTAAACACGTACTAATTAAAGAAAAATGAACCGGCCAAGTGCGAGTCGGACTCGCGCACTGAGGGTTCCATGCCAACTTTTACTGAATAAGGGGAATCCACTTACTTCTACTTAGTAAAATACCACAATATTTTGTTGACTGCAAATATAACTTTGTTATTGATAGTGTTTGTATGAAGTACAAAGTTATGTTTGCGGTTGTTGAAAATGTGTTATATCTCAAAAACTGCTCGTTCGATCTCGTCCGAACCAATTTTCGTTGAAAGTATTTGTTAAGATCTACATTACATATTTTTTCAAAATTTACACTTGCATGGTTTAGAAGTTAGATGGGGGGACGCCCATTTTACCACTTTGGAAGCGTCTCGCTGTGAAACGTTAGTCTTTAAAATAAAATGGTTTTAGGAACCTCTACGTCATTTTAGAAGACCTATCAATAGACACCCCACACGCATAGGTTTGACTAAATAAATATATTTTGGTTTTAGTTTCATGTATGGGAGCTTAACTGTCAATATTTTTTATTTTTTGTATGATAATTGGTAAGCGGTTAACAAGACACATCTTCCTACCAAATTTCAATTGTGTATTGCTTATAGTTACAGAATAAAATGGCTGTGACATACGGACGGACGGACAAACAGACAGACTTGACGAAACTATAAGTGTTCCGTTTTTTGCCATTCGGCTACGGAACCCTAATAAGGTTGATAGAAAATTTGGACTTGTCACTATTTTAGCCTTTATATCAATGCATTATGGATCAAAATAGTTTGTTGGGACTTACCGTTTCTCAGTTCTCAGTTGCAAAGCGAGCCAGTTCCGTTTCCTCTTCTTCACTAACGCCTTGTCGGAGTGCAAGCGACAGTGCGCGTAGAACGGATCCGCTTGTTCCGCTTCTTCTGTGTGAGCTTCCGCTAACAGTCCTTCGCGTTGACCACTGAAATACAAAGCAGAGCTCAGTCTTTTGGCTCTCAGAACTTGAAATATGTACTTACATTCCACTAGTAACCAATTTTATTATAAATAATAAATAAATAATAAATATGCGCCAGACAACACACCAATTGTCGTGGTTTCAAAGTAAGGAATTTTCATCCTTGTGTTATGAATACCAGACGATTGTGACGGGGGCGTCTCCCATAAATACTTAAATACATAATAAACATCCATGACTCAGGTACAAATATTCGTGTTCATCACACCAACATTTGCCCCTTGCGGGATTTGAACCCACGACGGCGGCGTAATCGTCAGGAGCGCTAACCAATACACCAAACGCGTCGTCTAAAAAAAAGCTTATGTAACAAATTATATTAGTCTAAGAACGTAAACTCATAACGTCATTTCCAATCGCGCGCCCGTGTGGTTGATTGAACGGTGAAAATTAATGTTTCAATATAAAACTCGTGTCATAATATCTCCTAAAAGTTATAAAAAGCTTGTGTGCTTGTGAGGCTACTTGGTTCCGAATTAAATAAACACGAGAGTGAGGAGCTTGTTGTAGCAGGGGTAAGTAGAAGCGGACTCTTTTTACCAGGATTTTTAACTTTACTAATGTATTTCTTTGATTAGATTTGAATTAAACATGCTGCATCATGTTGCCATAGCCAGTGTCCCACCGGCCAGGAAATATAAAATACGAAAGTCGTAAACTTTAAGTTTGCGATATTATTATCGACTAATTTAAAACTTTATATTTCTTATTTTCATTCAAACTTATCTATCTCTCTGTCAAATTTATGTGTAACAGTTTTTAAGATTGCTTGATTGTGATAATAGTTATCTTGATAAATATTGACAAACCATGGGGTTAGTAGTAACAAAATGCCGAGGCTTGTTGTAACGTTTATATGTTTTTAAGTAAATGTTTTTATTCTTTTTAAATTAACACGCATACTTCTATCTTCCTTAATAATGTAATTTACTTACTACGAAATAAAAGTGCCACAATGGTTATAAGTAGTGTTTAACTAAATAAAACTGTTTTTTTACATAATTTTTAGGTGTTGTTTACTTAAAAAGTGTATTTGAGTAGATACATGATAAGTTTTTCATATGACCTACTTTAGAAAGATATCCACTTTATAAAAAATAACAAAAAATAAATTATTAGAGGTACAATTTTTGTTTTTCGTTATCATTACAACTTGCTCTGGTAGACGTTACCACTTGCCCCAAATACGAGGTAAGTTATAACACCGCACTTCTTCTATAAAATAATTGATTGTACAATTATGACCAATACTTATTATTATTTAGACTTTATTTAGTAGAGGAAGAGTTACACCATCCATCCATATTTATTTAGTACCAATTTAATGAATAGATCTCAAGCTTCATGAAAACTGTTACAATAAGCCCCTTGTTACTGTTAATGAAGCTTAGATGCTTTTATGCTGTAATTAAGTGAGTTTCTTCTCACTTATGTCACCACAGGACACCTAATTTTAATGCTTGATAACAAACATGTGCATAGGCAATATAGTAAAAACTTTACCAAGTGACATGAAAGAACGTCTTGCAAAGGCCCGCATCGCAGCCAACGCAGACTCCAGTCCGGGCCAGGGTGGTGTCTTCACACAGAGCGCAAGAACGGGCGCCCCAACGCGAGTACGCCATTTCGAACAACGTCACCCCTGACAAGCGTTCCACCTATGAAACCATTAATTTTCATAAATATTTATTCAAGTCTCGTATGTGTGTACGTAATAGAAAGCAGGTCAAACTAAAAAATTATCCCTAAACACCTATATTTAACAGACTTTTATAGTAAGTACGATTTCGCGATGAAACTGTATGGAGTGGGAAAAATGTATAACAACTGCACCACCTTGTGATTGATCAGATCATTTTATGCCCCAGTCATAGATAAAATAGTATATACAGATAGATAGTAATATTATTGTGAAATACCTCTGAAAATGCAACTCCTGGCACATACAGTGCACATACTAGATGGACCCAAGCTCCAACTTCTGTCTCCTTGAAAATGCCACCTAAAACAGAAAAAAATAAAGTTTTATATGTACGGGGAACAGCATGTCAAGGTAAACAATGCGATATCTTATGCAGTTGTAATAAGGGCTAGTTTGCAACAAAAGTGGGTAACCTGATGTGCTGGCCACTGTACGTACCAACTATCACCAAACCAATTATTATAGTCACAAAAACTTTATAGATCTAAAGACAAAAATATTACCTTTATTGGGGCATAGTTCACAGCTAGGGTCTGTGACCCCTGCTTTGCAAGCCTCACAGAACCATGGTTCTGTTGAAGCTGAGCTAACAGTGCTAGACTCACTAGTCACATCAGATACACCATAACATCCTAAAAAGCAACAAAATAAAATATTAATATCAAAGAAGTCAGACTAAAATGTTTATATTTATTTGAAATAAATATTAGAAATTTCACTAAGTCCTATTTATCTATACTAATATTATAAAGCTGAAGAGTTTGTTTGTTTGTTTGAACGTGCTAATCTCAAAAACTACTGGCCCGATTTGAAAAAATATTTTTACGTTGGATAGTCCATTTATCGAGGAAGGCTTTAGGCTATATAACATAAAGATACGACTCATAAGACCACAGCAGAAATGAAAAATGTTGCGAAAACGGGAGAAAGATATTCCTTTTGAGAGCTTCCGCTGCATACGCTGCGGAAACCGCTTAAGTTACACAAAAATCATGTATGACAGGATTGTTCAGCATTAAGAGTTCTATAATAAACTCCGCGACAGCATATGTCTATCTTTTATGGTTGACTTACTACAACCTTTTTTATGTTCATAAATTTGTAAAAAAATAATGCATTATTTTTAGAGGTGTATTATACACACAGGTATTTATTCTTATCAAAATAAATACATTCATCATCACGAGCATTTCATTTAGAACCAAGTTGCCCTTTATATCATTTGATTTCAATAAATATCTTAGGAGCAATCACAGTTTTGACATAACTCTGCACCAAAATAATGTTCGCAGCTTAAGTACAACGTGCGCTTGCGCTAATAGATTATAAAGCTGAAGAGTTTGTTTGTTTGAACGCGCTTATCTCAGGAACTGCTGGACCGATTTGAAAAAAAAAATTTCTGTGTTGGATAGCTTATTTATCGAGAAAGGCTTTAGGATATAAAACATGACGCTGCGACGGGAGGGAGGGAGCAAACTCAAAACGCGCGGACGGAGTCGCGGGGGACCGCTAGTCTTTTAATAAAAGACCTTCAAATCTAGGGGACCTTCAAATCTATCTACATCTTCTACATCAGCTAGGGGACAATAGCATTCTTCCATATATAACAAGCTTTTCATAAGATAGGATATTTAAACGTAATTCCTTCACTCTAGGCAGAGTTGTGATGATCTCAGGGTATTTAAGTTACCTTCGTGAACAGTGACCCCGCAGCCATCACATTCTACAATCTCATTGTAACAGTCACTTCTTGACCCAAGACAACCAGCACAAATCAGCATATTTGCCAACTCAAAAGGAATCTATGGAAAAGGAAACAATACATTTTCAGTCAATAACAAATGATTTAAGACTAAACACAGTTTTATACTATTTCATTGATTGTTTAGGAGAATACACAAACCATTGTTTTGAGATTCAATGTGTTCATACTGAATACTTTTAATCAGTGGCGGAATTTTAATAATAAATGAAAAGAGTGATACAAAAACCGACTTCAAAACCAAAATGCACTAAAAAGTCTTAAATAAACTTCACCATTGAAAGGAAAGGAATCCGTTTTAGGCAAACAATTTCTTTTTGGAGTCGGTGCCATCACTTTGACCATCAAGCATCAACTATCACAGCACTTACTTTTTTACTTATCACAGGTTTTTACTTTTTTTTAAAGTTTATTTTATTTCTTTATTTTTAGTGATTACATAAGAGGGGGGGAGTTGCACCTTATGATTCTATTTTTTACGAAGCTACAAATTACCTATCATAAGTTTCGTCATTATAATTACTGAACTCCTAGGTGTTAAGGAGTTTCACCATCAGCTCAGCCCCACAAAATGTTGACTATCAGACGTAACAACATGTCAACATTAAGATTCTAGTAAAGAAACACTATACGTGCCTTTAAAATTTGAGGGTTTCTCTCGAATACACCAAGATCCCATCATCAGATCCCAAAATGGAAAAAATGGGACCAACTAGAAGGTATACCCTCTAAGTAGGTGAAATTTTTTTTCGATTCGGTCGACAAACGACTGAGATATGAGGTAACATACATACAAAAAAAAAATGATAAAAAAAACATACAGTCGAATTGATAACCTCCTCCTTTTTTGAAGTCGGTTAAAAAAGAAGTAAAATGCACTAACATAAACATACATACTCATATTACAAAAGAATAATGAACATGCATTGAATACATATACTTAATAAATACAAAATTATAAATAAGTAAAGTGATGATATTGACATCATCCTAAATGACACAAGTCAAAGCAAATGGTGGTTAATTCTGAATTGAGCCAAGGTTAATCCCTCAAGCGTATGTAAACGAGACACAATAGAAATTCCACTGTCATGCTGAGGCATGCAACTTGGGTGTTGAGATGTTAAGAAAGTGGGTGTGGAGAGACCTTTTAAAAGTAAATTTATAGGTCAATAAAGTTTGCCATGAGCCCCAATATTCTATGCAAGCAATTTTAGTATAAAAATGTATAAATATGATAACTTAGGTACCTTAAATTCTTGCTGCTTAGCTTTCTCAAGGAGGTCTGTAACAGACATTTCTTCTCCGATTTTATTACTAGAGTTCTTGCAGTCATTCTCTTCATCCGATTCTGATTCCTCCTCCGAAGAACTACCATCTTTCTCTGAAAATAGTGGTCTGAGTGTATCCTTAGGAGCAAACTTGTACAGTACTAGCAGGATTAATATGAATCCCTATTTATGTAAACAAGACACTATAGATATTCTATTGTTATGCTTGGGTGTAAAAGCGTTAATCCCTCAAGCGTATGTGAACGAGACACAATAGCTTATCTATTGTTATGCGGTCTCATGCGACCGCTCGGGTGTTGAAGCATAAGAAAAAAGGTAAATAAGAAAGCCGTGGGGGAGGCCTTCGTTCAGCAGTGGATAAAACAATCATACAGATCAGATATAAATAAAAAAACCTTACTTTTGTCATCATCACTGTTGATAGAATAGTCATCGCTCTCCTCTGGATGATCTTCAATCCTAAAGTCAGAGTCATCAGAGCTCTCACCCTCAGCGAGATCAAAATCTAGAAGAGACTGGGGCTCTGCCGGCTTTACTTTTCTCTTCGCTAGACCGCGACCCTCTATAAGAAAATACACTTTAATGTAGAATAATTTAAGAAAACATAGCACTGTAGTAATTTTATCAAACACTTACGAGTACTCATTTTGTTAGCTACAATTTTCACAAGGCTCTACATTCACGAAATTAATTCACAAATTATGAAAAATGCGAACCAAAAGAAAGGCTCACAAGATCAGGAAATTATTTTTTGACACTTTGTTTTTTATTACCTTTTTGTCTAGTCTATGGATAATTCTATATTATCTTTGAACGCGAACCATAGACTATGGAAATATTATTCTCCAGCCAGACAAAAAGGTTAATTTTTTTGATGGTGTAGTGGACCGGTCCCTGGCACACCGCCGCGAAATACCTTCCTACCTACGTACCATAGACTAATATGTATATGCTACGTACTAGGTATTATGTGCAACTTGCCTCTACAGTTCATTTTTCTTTGCAAGTAGAATACTACAAACAATTATGAAATTTCTTTTAAACGAAATGATTAATTTTAAAATGAAATAAACACAAAACTCACAATTTACATGGGTAATTCATCGTTTTAAAGTGAGATATTTTTTAATCGAATGCTTTATTGATTTTATTTAGTGACATTACTCATTTGTTTAATCAATGTCAAAAATTTGATTTGTATTGTATTATTCATCTGTGGCTTGTCAGTGATCTGTCAGTTTTGCTGTAGCCAAAGTTCCCTTGTTTTTTATTTGTAAAAGTGTATTTTCAACTATAAATTTAACTCGATTTACAAAATCCCACATTCTATAGACCTCAAATTAAGGTGTTTTTGATTTGTAAAGATATATCTTGAGTAGAAGAAACATTTAGTGATCAAAATGGTCGGGCTAGATGCCGACATGAACCGGGACGACGAATGCGACAATATCGGGCTCGGGTGTGCATTAGAGCACTTTTCGGAAGTAAATGATGTTCTGAACATGATAGATAATGTGAAAAATATCTATAATACACAAGCACTGGAAGGGGAATACGATAAGTTGTACACAATACTGAAGCAGTACTATGAGCAGCCTCATCTACTTGACCCTCATTTGGATAAGATTCTCGCCAAGTTTCTGGAACTCATCAAAGACAAGGACTCTCCTTTTGAACTGAAGCATGCAACTTTTAACTATATGTATCAGATCATAAGAGTCAGAGGGTATAAAGTGGTGATTAGGCACTTGCCTCATGAGGTAAATCAATTTCTTCTTCTCAGAATAAAATATTCTTTAATATTTTAGTGCATTTTTCATAAACTTTGACTAGCTGCATCATGCAACATAAATCAGACGTTAATACAGGGTGTCCCAAAAAGAGTGTGGCAAACTGACACTGGAGTAAGCTTAGTCATAGACCTTTCAGATATACTCTACAATTATAATTATTTTTAATTGTCCACTTTTTGTCTTATAAATGGCACCCCAAACTGACACTGGAGATAGCTTAGCATAAGACCTTTTAAATGAAAATGACATGAATTTTATGAAAGTGTCATGGTTTGGGAGATAATGCAACTTTCTTGTTTTCTTCATACAAGTAAAATCCAAAAAAGTGGCATTATCTCCCAAACTTTGAGACTTTTATTAGTCATGTTATTTTTATTTAGAAGGTCTATGGGTAAGCTATCTCCAGTCTCAGTTTGGTACGCGCTTTTTGGGACAACCAGTATATCTGATTTAGGTAATGACTGACTAACAGAGTGAATTTTCCAGGTTTCGGATTTACTTACTGTACTCACATATCTTGAAGCACAGGACCCAAATGACAAAGAGACATGGCGAAGCAGGTTTGTGCTTCTGCTATGGCTCTCTATTGTGGTTATCATTCCATTCCACATGAGCAGACTAGATGGATTTGCCCCTGGGCAACCAGGTATGCTATAGAATTAGTTTTTCAATTTTCTTTAACAAGAATCATTGAATTTTATCTGTTTTATTCTATATTCTATTTGTCTTTGCCAGATGCTGGTTCATCCAAGAAACTGACCGTGATGGAAAGGATCTTCAACATTTGCAAGACATATGCATTAAGCAAAGATTCATGTGCTGAAGCCAGTGCTTATTTAGCTTCTAAGTTTCTTATAAGGTAAAACACACTTATTTAATTATATCATGGGAAGCTGACTTAAGAAATACATAAGTTCCAAGTTAATTTACACAAAATCATTTTTCTATCTCTTTTTAGGTCAGATGTAAAAGAGCTGTACATGGGTGCATTTTTTGACTGGGCCTGTGAGTTACATTCCAATTTGAAAGAAGAGGACACCATTCACTATGGAGTCTTGGCAGCAGTAGCAGCAGTGTTGAAACATGGCAAGAGGGATGATCTACTTCCATTTGTTAGCAAACTGCTTGAGTGGGTAACTAACCAGAACTACAAGCAACACAAAGCTATGCTTGTGAGAAAGTATGGAGTGAAAATTGTGCAAAGAATAGGTAAGTTCAATGTTACAGTTAATTATATATGATTATTAGAATCTCACCAATTTAGGTATTTTAAGACACTGAAATTAATTACATAATATTTAGCTCATATTGTAAATATTTGACCAGGTAGCTTACATTTAAATACAAGCATTCATTTATTACAGCCGAAGCATTCTATAGATTTTGATAATTTACCTTTACCTTACCTTACCTTTTATATCTGGTCTTCATTCTTTCAGGTCTAACATTCCTTCGACCCCGTGTGGCGACGTGGCGCTACACGCGTGGCTCGCGCTCGCTCGCCGTGACACTTGGTGGGGTTGTGGCCTCTGGTGATACGGAGCCGATGACTGCACCCGCTGATGATGATGACCAGGATATACCGCAAGAGGTAATGCATAAAAAATACTACTTAAAGTCATGTCACTAGGCTTTTTTTTAGATATTGTCTCAGAATGAAACTATTTGAGCTGTGTATTTAACTGTTACAAAACAAACATGACTTATAGAGTATCTTTAGACTGCCACGAAACCTAACACAATAGAAAAATATTGTTTGGGGGTCACCAGTGACTACCACACTCAAGCTGTTAAACACTGTCTCAATTTATTTATTTATATTTCATTGCAAAACCAAAATTCGAACAAAAGATGGACTTATCGCCATACGGCGATCACTCTTCTAAGCGGAAAGGATAGTGGGCGGTGCGACAAAGAAATAAAATTATTAAAAAAAAAGGAAAATTAACAATATGCTTACATTAGTCACGTGTCATCCAGTAGGTGACTCAATACATAAAATCTCCCTATTATGTTATAAAATTTGGTAGCTGCTGTTGTCTTTGCATGTTCAAGCCATGTTAGTAAATCACTTTAAGAACATAGAAATTATTAAGACCTAAAGACATCCAATCAATGTAATAGTCACAAGCTTAAAAGTATAACAGCTGCTGAAATGATAGTGAATTACATCCTATGGTGCTTAGTCTTAATTGGTATACAGGCTGAAATTTGTACAAGTAACCAAATTTTGTGTAAAGACTCCACTGAGGAATATTAAAATCGAGAAAAAAATGTATGAAACAGTTGTTTTTTCTCTAATTCACTATTACCTCCAATTAAATGTTGTTCATATTCATCAGTGGTGTCTTGACACAAAATTTCGTCATAGATTAAAATTACAGCCTGTATTACCTTAACAATGGATGTCAATATTTCAATTATTATTCAGGTAGAAGATGTAGTAGAACTCCTCCTGTGCTCTCTGCGCGACGACGACACAGTAGTGCGGTGGTCTGCCGCCAAAGGCATCGGACGCATCGGCGCGCGCCTGCCCGCGCTCGCGGCGGGCGACGTGTGCGAGTGCGTGCTGGGCTTGTTCTCGGCGCACGAGCGCGAGACGGCCTGGCACGGCGGCTGCATGGCGCTCGCTGAACTCGGTGCGTTGTCTATGGATCATGTTATAATAGTACCCCTAGCCGATTTCGACTACGGTGTCCAGTCACAACGACCTACCGACTGCGCGGGACATATTAAAACACAGGTGCACTCTCTATTCCTCTCACTCTCATAGCCGGATGGGATAGCAATCTGCCACGACCGGAGAGAGATAAGGCGCAGGCAGGCACGAGGTTGAAACACCGCCAACTTCCAAACTCCGAGTTACCCTGAGAATTTCTGATCAGATAAACCCAAGTACGCATTTTTGGTCCTACCCGGGGATCGAATTCGGGACCTCTGCCGCAGACGTCAAAGCAACTTTAAAGTGCGACCCTCCAACTGCTGCGTCAACGAGGCAGTAGGATCATGTAGTAGATCTACGTAACGTGTCGCAACCAAGGCGGTCAGTTTCTTTAATATATAGTACTAGCGGACCCAGCGAACCTCTCGCGAAACTATCCTCGTCTTGCCCGGACTCGTCCCGCCCAGCCACGTAATTAAAGAAAAAGGTTAAGGGTGGACAACTCTCATCACTAAGGGGTATAAAAAAAAATAGATGTTGGCCTATTCTCAGACCTACTCAATATGCTCACAAAATTTCATGAGAATCGGTCAAGCCGTTTCGAAGGAGTACGGGAACAAACATTGGTGGGTGTGATAAGGGTGACTTTTGATTGGCACGGGATGATTAAATTAAAAAGATGTGTGTACAATTGCAAGTGTATTTAGCGACTGAAATGAATGAGTTGAAACATCAATATAAAGCATTGGAGCTTTAGAAACGAATACATATATATATATCTAATAAGTAGTAGATTTATGCAGTGCGTACAACCGCGCTGTGTTTATGAACGAAATAAGTCTTATACCGCGAACATACCGCCCACCAAAAGGACTGATGGTCCTTTTATTCCCATAAATATGTTTACAAACAACACTCTAAGATATTAAGAGCACATGAATCATATTGGACACTTACACTGAACGACACATCACTATAAAATTGACAAATCAATTTTAATCATTAATAGGCAAAGCACACAATTTGGTTACAGTTCTTTTGGTTACAGCTCCACTACTCTTGACGCTGTACACCCTTGTGAAACCGTCAGGTCCTGGATGTTTATCAACAATTCGTCCTAATGACCACTTTCCCGGTGGTAAATTGTCAGTCTTAATAAGTACAAGGTCTCCGATTTTAAACTCTTCCTCTTTTTTCAGCCATTTAGGACGTTGCTGTAATCGTGATAAATATTCATCTTGCCAGCGCCGCCAAAAATCGTTTAACAGTTTTTGCGTGTACTGCCAGCGTGACAAGGTATGTATTCTTAATTCTTTCAGATCAGGCGATGGGACAACAATCGGTGCTTCCCCAATCAACAGGTGACCAGGTGTAAGTGGGTTCGTATTTTCAGGATCATTGTCATCAATGGGGCACAGTGGCCGAGAATTTAAACATGCTTCAACCTGACATAGCACTGTCGTCATCTCTTCGTATGTAAGGTGAGTGGTCAATATTCTTATCAGGTGGTATTTGATTGATCGGACTCCAGCCTCCCACAGACCTCCGAAGGTTGGACTTGCCACAGGGATAAAGTGCCACTGAGTGCCTTCTGTAGCTAGTGCTGACGCTATTTGTCCAGAGAATTGCAACTTTGCATCGTTCCAGGCTTCTCGCAACTCTCTGTCTGCACCGACGAAATTACGACCTTGGTCACTCTAGAGGTGGCTGCATTTGCCTCTACGGGCAACAAAACGTTTAAATGCGCCTATAAAGGCTTCGGATGAGAGATCTCCGACGAGCTCAATGTGGATAGCCTTTGTGGACATGCAGATGAATATTGCTATGTAAGCCTTTATAGTTTTATCTCCTCTGCCCTTGGACATCAGAATTTGAAAGGTTCAAAGTCGATTCCACCGTTTAAAAATGGTCTGTATTTGGTCACTCTCTGTTCAGGTAAATCTCCCATTATTTGCGATTTGGCAGTAGCATTTAATTTGGCGCAAATAAAACATTTATGTACGAACTTTTTAGCCATTGATTTTGCCTTTATTATCTAGAATTTGGAATGTAAGTAGCAAAGCATAAGCTGTACTCCACCATGAAGTGTTCTGTGGTGAGCGTCTGCTATAAGCAATGGTACGAGCGAATTCTTATTTCCCAGAATTATAGGATGCTTCCTCTCATCGGGTAAGTTTGTGTGTCTTAAACGTCCGCCCACCCTGATTATATTATTCTTGTCTAAAAATGGATTGAGAGATCTCAATGGACTGGACTTGTGTTGTTATATCATTAAGTAAATCATTAGGATTTTTCTTTAAATTCAAAAACCTTTTGCAAATTATAATTGTTTTTTGTAGTTCATTTAAATTTTGAAAATTGTCAAATTGTGATGTTATAGGTTGTACTACGTCTTCTGTGTTATAGTAAGTATTAATCTTTGTAATTTTCATTTCCAAATTTGTTGTCATTACTTCTTGTTGACTCATCTGTATTTCCTTTTCAGATAACCATTTTGGACCTTTCCACCACAAGTCACATTTCTTCAACTCTAAGAGCAGCATTCCTCTTGAAGCTATATCAGCTGGATTGTCCTGCGATTGAACATGGTGCCAATGCTTGTTGTTTATGTTTGCGATTGGCAACAAAAGGTTTCCATCTATTCGGTTCTCCAGAAAGCCATGCAATCACAATGTTAGAATCTGTCCATGCGAACATTTGTGAAGTGGGTATTCTCATTGCTTGACTTATCTGTTTCATTAATTTACTCAGAAGTAAAGCACCACAGAGCTCCAAACGTGGTAATGAAACAGTTTTCAGAGGTGCTACTCTAGTCTTGGCTGCAATGAGTTTGGTTTGAATTTCGCCATTTAGTTGTTCTATCCTTATGTAGACTGCTGCTGCATATGCACTCATACAGGGATCACTGAAGCCATGTATTTGGATTTTATCTATGTTAGTCTTGTCAGTGCCAAGTTGTATATTGTCAATGTGAATTAAATCTTCTCGTATTTGTATCCATTCTTCTTCTAACTCATTATTTATTTTTTCGTCCCAATTGGTTTTCTCAAGCCAAAGGTTTTGTATTAGAATTTTAGCCATGACTGTACTCAGAGCTATCCAGCCAAGAGGGTCGGAAAGCTTTTGAATGTCTGACAAAATGGTACGTTTTGTTATAGGTTTTGCAAGTTGAGGTAAGTTAACTTTATATTGAAATCTATCTGTCTTTAAATTCCACTCAATACCCAACGCTTTGATTGTTCCATCAAGATTCAAATCTACTTTGGCACTAGCCGATCTTTTGTTGTCTTCTATAGACTTCATAAACTCGATGTCGTTTGATGAGCACTTAGTCAAATTGAAACCTCCTTTTTGTAGAATATCTGTTACTTCTTTTGCAAACTTTATAGCCTCAATTGACGAGTCAGCACCTCCAAGCACATCATCCATATAAAAGTCTTCTTTTATTGTTTTAGCGGCAAGTGGATAATCTTTTCTTTCATCATCGGCTACTCGTTGAAGTGTTTTAACAGCTAAGTATGGAGCTGGCGCGGTCCCAAAGGTCACTCTCAAAAATCGATACTCCTCTAGGTCATCAGAATCATTTGATCTCCATAAAATGCGTTGATAATCAGAATCGCTTTTCGTTACATAGATCTGAAGATACATCTTTTTGATGTCAGCCACAAAGCAAATATGTTTCATTCTCCATCTCATTATAATGTTTCTTAGGTCTTCTTGCAGCTGTGGACCCACAAGCAGTTCGTCATTTAGTGAAATGTTGTTTGACCCTTTACATGATGCCTCATATTCTGGTGCGAGTTGTTTCTTTGCCGGTTCTGACTACAGCATGGTGAGGTAAGTATACTTTCATTATTGTGTCTTTTTCTTTTCAGGTACCTTTTCTATCAACTGTTCTTCTATGTGTTCATCAATAACTTTGGTGTATTCTTTTTTCAGGTTTGGTGATCTCTGCAACTTCTTTTCTAACTGAATGAATCTCTGCGTGGCTATTCTCTTTGTATCTCCAAAAGGTGATTGTGGATTCTCTGTCTTGAACGGTAACTTAACGATGTATCTTCCTTCTTCATTTCCTATTGTTGTAGTCTTATATATTTCTTCGCATAGCTTTTCTTCTCTCGTTAAGTTTCTTTTTGTATCTGTTTCAATCTCCCATATAGATTTCAATTGGTCTTCGACGTCAACTTGATGATGAAGTACAACAAGCGTTTCATCATGATTTGCGTCTACTTCTCCAAAAAGTATCCAGCCTAGGCGTGTTTTCTGAGCGCAAGGTGAGCCTGGCGGACCTTGAACTAAGTTTTGTTGCAATATTTGTGAGTACTCCTTGACGCCTAAGAGCAAATCGATAGACCCTGGCTGAAAGTAGGTTGGATCAGCCAGCTTGAGGTCCTTTATATGTGGCCAATCTTGTTTTGGTATTGTTTTGGTAGGTATCTTTGTGGTGAGTTGCTTGGCCATCACGTATGCTTGAACAGGTAGACTAAAGTTCCTCTCACATCTCGAATGTATTTGTAGCTGAACCACATGCTTGATGTTTGTTCTTGTAGACCCCACTCCTAATACACTTCCCTTTGCAGGTTGTCGATCGAGCTTCAAAAGTTGAGTCGCCCTCTCTGTTATGAAAGTAGCTTGGGAACCTGGATCTATTAGCGCACGAAGTGAAACGGTATGTCCTTGCTCGCTCTTTGCTTCCACAATCGCCGTCGCTAGTAGTGCTACACTCTGTCTAGTGTTGGATTGTGACGCGACCATTGTATATACTTGTACCTCTTCCTCCTCCACTACATGTGAAGAAACCGGTTGTGGATGTGACGCTTCAGAAGTTCCAGCGGTTTCTAGGTTCTTGTGTTCATGCAGCAGAGAATGGTGGCGTCGGTTACATACACGACAGGACATGGATAACTTACATTTGAATGCTGAATGTCCTGGCACTAGGCAGTTGAAACATAAATGTTTGCTTTTTACATACTCGCTTCTCTCAGCAGGTTCCATCTTAATGAATTCCTTGCAATGTGACAACGTGTGGTCGTCTTTACATATAAAACACGATCTTTTTGTGACTGGTGTGGCAACATGATATGAACGTTCTCTTACAGGTTTGTTATCTCTTGTGTTTGTGATTAGTTCTAGTGTACGAAACTTTGACTCTAAAAAACTCTTAAAATCATTCCAAGATGGCAAAGCTTCATGTTCTTCTCTATAAGCAAACTCTTCCAAGCTTTTGTGAGTCTCTGGGTTCAACTTCTGTACTAGAAGGTAAATAATTATAGGATCCCAAGAGCTCGTAAATATATCTAAATTTTTGAGACTATTAATGCATTCCGTTGTTGTATCTAACAATCCTTTTAACTGAGTAGCTGATTGAGTAGTCATCTTTTTCTGATTAAATAGTTTCTTCATAGTACAATTTAAAATTAAACGTTTTTTGCCATACCTTGCTTTCAGTGCATCCCATGCATACAAATAGTTGCTCGATGTAATCTTAAAATGCTTCAATAACAACCCGGCTTCCGCGGTAACACTTGTTTTTAAATAGTGAAGCTTCTGAACGTGAGTCAATTGCGGGTTATCATGCACTAGCGAAATAAATAAGTCCTTGAATGCAGGCCAATCCTCATAACTGCCAGAAAATGTAGGTAAATGTATTTTAGGTAAATGAACGATGTTATTTTGCGTATTCGTCACTGTAAAACTCGCATTTGGTGACCTTGCTTCCATAGGTGATTGTTGTTTTAAATCCAACAGCAAATCTTTTAATTCACCCAGTAATACGTTGTACAGTTCTTCACACGAAAAAAGGCTTCATTTTTAAAATGCGATAATTGGGCCTTAGATTCTTTACCTGTTATTTTAACTAACGAGTCGTGAGCGTTTTTGTACGTAATCCAATAGTCATTTATTAATTGTATACGTCCTTCGATATATCCTTGCTTTAATCTAGACTGGGGACATTTCTTGAAGTTAATTTCCGCCTTCCGCAAAACATTTGGGCTATCTGCTAATACGCATAGAAGTTGTTTTTGTTCATCTTCGATAGTCGTCATATCTGAGCCTTATCGCGGCAATGGAATGTGGCGCCTTTTGTTCTCGCTCGAGCTCCTGTGCAGGTACGCGTTCCCTCCGCTTGGTTTATCCGGTTCGCTTGCGACCATATGGTGGGTGTGATAAGGATGACTTTTGATTGGCACGGGATGATTAAATTAAAAAGATGTGTAGATGTGTCTGTGAACGCTATGTCTTGCCATGCCTACCCCACGGTTTTCCGTCAGCGACCGATAACAAGCAGTCCTCATCCTGCGACTTTTAGGAGGATGTTTGTGCATCTTGTCGGTGGATGCCCTACGCTGCGTCTTTGGTCGAAGGGTCTCCAATCTAGGTATGTTGTAGTTACTAAAAATACGATCCTTTTGCTATTTTTATTGAATCTGTTGTATGTAGCATATTTTTTTGCATTAAAATAAGGAATAATGTACCTTAAAGGTACTAAATAGGGATTCGAAGCAAAATTATGTATTATTATCATATTATTTTACATCAATCCACAGCTCTTAAGATTTAGAAGTTGGCTAACGTCTGTCAGCATTTCTCTAGCAATGCTAATATAAAATTTACGTATCCGTGCATCATATTTTATGTATGAATAAAAAATCTAAACTGTGAGATCTGTGTGCGATCGTTCTAGAAATGAGGAGGCCCATACAATTATAATTGTAAATAAAAGCCTTGTCCCTACGCTCCAGTAATAATGGGCAGGTCCATAAATGAAATTAAATGTTTGCCAGAATAATGCCGCTTCCAGAATACAAATATTCTATTTAGTCGTGGTTGCTGATGTTGTCAACAACACGTACCGAACTTACGACGAAATGCCAATGTTACAGACTTTTTACTAACCTACCCGTTAAATAGTAAGCAAATCTAAATGCGCTCACATTGTTAGCATATTACTTACCCATAGTGATTGTTAGTCAGTACTATAATTATAATTAGTAAGTGATTGTTTTCTGAAGAAGTGTATCGTTGCTATTCATTATGAGAAATTAAGTTCTTTAACCACAAATGCCTCTTTAGCTGTTTATAAAAATAAATATCACGTATTGTGTATACGTAAATTATAACTCGTAATATCGTAAGGGTTCGATTCCCGGTCGGGTCAATGTAAAAAACAATCATTTCTATATTGTCTCGGGTCTGGCTGTTGTGGTTGCTACTTACTTTGGGATCAGAGAAATGTATCTGATTGGTGTCAAATATTTATGTATTATAACTTAATTATATCGAATTAAATTTGGTTGGAGAATTAAATTTAATTAAGAAAACACTAGCATAGTTTATAAGTAATTTTGTGCACATTACTAACAAATTATGGATGGGAAGTCTGAATTAAATCATTTTTGAAATAAATGACCAAAATAAATAAAGCAATGACGTATCCATAAGAGATCACAAATTGCACAAGGTCGGATTGACAGCACGGTAGCTCAATTGGTAGAGCGTTTGGCTCGGTCAGCCAAGAGGTTGCTGGTTTAAGTCCCGCCTGCCCGCAAATTTTTGGTTGCTTATTTCATCTTTATGAATATAAATCATTTTTATTTTGTTTTTTTATTCCCCGCAGCGCGCCGCGGGCTGCTCTCCCCGCAGCAAGTATGCGCGGGAGTGTCCGCAGTAGTGTCCGCGCTCGCCCGCGACGAGCCGCGCGCGGCCTGCGGCGGCGGGGGCGGGGGCCGCGCGTCGCGCGACGCGGCCTGCCACGCGGCCTGGGCCTTCGCGCGGGCGTACGACGCGGTCGCGTTGGCCCCACACGCGAACACGCTCGCCAATGCGCTCATTGCGACCGCTTGTTTTGATAGAGAGGTATGCGGTTAGTGTTACAACGATCCGTGAGTGAGAAGCTTCGCGGCTTTGCCGTAGGATGTAGTTGTAGCGCTTTGTATTAGAGAAGTAGAGAGGATTTTGGAATTTAAGTGGTGGCCCTGGCTAATGACCCTGGCCCTGACTAATACACTGCACTTGTTTCGCTAGAGATGTACGTTTTTTGCAACATTAAATAACATACTATAACAACCTGTTAAATTGAGCGATGCATGATCCGAATGCTGTTTTGTTGTTGCTACAATCCATTAGTGAGAAACTTCGCGACTTTGCCGTAGGATGTGGTTTTAAGGCTTGTATTATTAGAGAGGATTCCGTAGTATCAGTGTTTGGCTGCACTTGTTTTGATAGAGAGCTACGTTTTTTTGCAACCAATAACTTTTGGTATTTAATAATTATAACGTATATTGTAACAGCCTGTTAAATTACGCAGTGCATGTTTCTAATTTTGTTAAATTCTTGGTGTTAAGATCGGTGTAATTATATGGACCAACTATTTCTTGCGTCAAATTGTCATAGTAGCAAGACTCCTATCGAAATCCAATTAAAACTGGTGATTATTTCAATATTTTTCCACTGCACTGTACCATATGACGACCGGGCTAGGAAGGCACGAAAAGCAACAAAGATACGCTATATCTTGCCCACTGAACGGATCGACAACTTTCTGTGCCAGTATATAATCTGTATGATGCCGGTATGCAACTCGTATGATACCCGTATGTTATATTTTATTGGCAAGGTCTACCTTAGACTGAAATGTCGTAGTTAGTCCGACAGTGTGTCTCAGCAGGACTATCAATCCACTGACTCAGTTACGGCGACGCCATTTTTACGGTCATCGTACGCGGTTACAACTCGTATGCTCATCAGTTTACCTATGTAGAGTGTCATGCACGGAGCGTGAGCATGATTATCTCGTTAACCGCTTTACGATTCTCATACTAAAAATAGCTCCCATACATGAAACTAAAACCTAAAAAAAAAATTTTTGTCGAACCTATGCGTGTAGGGTGCCTATGAAAAGGTCTTTAAAAATACATAAAGGGTTCATAAAACCATTTTCTTTTAAAGTCTAACGTTTCATAGCTAAACGATTCCAAAGTGGTAAAATAATGCCTATGAAAAGGTCTTTAAAAATGACATAAAGGGTTCATAAAACCATTTTCTTTTAAAGTCTAACGTTTCATAGCTAAACGATTCCAAAATGGTAAAATAACCTCCCCCCCCCCCCCCTCCCCCCGTCTAACGTCTAAACTAAGCAAATGTAAATTTTGAAAAAAAAAGTAATATAAATCTTAACAAGTACTTTCAAAGAAAATTACTTTGGACGGGATCGAACGAGAAGTTTTTGAGATAAAATATACATAGCACATTTTCAAGAACCGCAATCACAACTTTGTCTTCATACAAACACCATAAAAAACAAAGTTATATTTGCTGTCAACAAAACATTGCGGTATTTTACTAAGTGGAAGTAAGTGGATTCCCTAATACAGTTAAAGTTGGCACGGAACCCTCAGAGCGCGAGTCCTAATCGCACTTGGCGGTTTTTTTTGCCGGACACTTTCCTAGCACGGACATTGTATGCTAGGGAAAATACCTAAATCGAAAGCATCGATCAAATCTTTTGATACTATAACTTTACCCTTTCTCCACAGATAAACTGCCGTCGCGCAGCCTCAGCGGCATACCAAGAGAACGTCGGCCGCCACGGCATGTTCCCTCACGGCATCGACGTACTAACCACCGCCGACTTCCAATCCGTCGGTCCGAGGAACAACGCGTATTTGGTGATCGCACCGCAAGTTGCCTCGTATCCAGAATACACTCAACCGTTGGTCGATCATTTGGTTGATTTGAAAGTGGAACACTGGGATTGCGCGATCAGGGAAATCGCTGCGAAAGCGCTCAACAAACTCACCTTTAAGGTTGGTTACTTTTTAGGGTTCCCAAATGGTAGCCAAATGGCAAAAAATGGAACCCTTATGTAGTTTCGTTAAGTCTGTCTGTCCGTCCGTCCGTATGTCATAGCCACTTTATACTGTAACATTAAGCACCACACTGTTGAAATTAGGTAGGAAGATTATTATGTTAACCGGTTTACGATTCTTATCCAAAAAATAAAAAATAATTATATTAAAGGGGAGGGGGGGGGCAATATAAGGGGGGATTATTTTTGACAAACCTATGCGTGTGGGGTGTCTATGGATAGGTATTTTATAATGACATAGAGGTTCCTAAAACCATTTTCTTTTAAAGTCTAACGTTTGATAGACAGACGCTTCCAAAGTGGTAAAATGGGCGTCCCCTAACTTCTAAACTAAGCGAGTGAAAAAAAAAAAAATGTAGATCTTAACAAATACTTTCAACGGAAATTGGTTTGGACGGGATCGAACTAGCAGTTTTTAAGATATAGCCCATTTTAAACAACCGCAAACATAACTTTGTTCTTCATACAAATACTATGAAAAACAAAGTTATATTTGCTGTCAAAAAAAAATTTAATTTAACTAAGTAGAAGTATGTGGAAAGTGGAGAAATTCAGTTAAAGTTGGCACAGAACCCTCAGTGGGCGAGTCCGACTCGCATTTAGCCGGTTTTCTTGAAAACTTATTTTCTGAAGAAATACTTTTTGAATCAGACCGTACGTAAGCTGCCATTGATTTGAAAAAGGAATTTCGCCTATGTCAATTTTGACAATGTAATTTGACAACGTTAATTTTAATTTTTATATTAGCGTAGCTAGGTTATGTATTTTTATGATTATTTTTAATTTAAAACAGAGTGTATTTTAATACACGAACACAATTCTTATGATTGAATCTGCTATTTAGATACCACCGACATGTCATGTGAAGTAAGTGAATTTTAGTTAGTCTTTCTATTGGTATGTTTTAGTGTTTTCCATTAATTTCTCTATTTCAGATTCCCGAGTACGTAGCAACAGTAGTTCTGCCAAAACTGGTGGAAAAAACGGAATCAATTGATTTGAACATACGCCACGGTGCTATACTGGCGATTGGGGAAGCCATTTACGCTCTATCGCAAATAACTTTATTGAACGGTATGTATGCTTTACCCTTGTAGTATGTAGTAGTATTTTAAGGATATGCTCTGACTGTTTTGTATTATTCTTGACTAATTGAATGTAATTAACGACTTAAGGGAAATGTAGTTAGTGACATGTTTGCGGTAAATCTTGTGTTGTAACACTGTTTGTACTATTATTTACCACCTTTAGTATGCGTAAGTGATTTTCTTTTAAACTAGTACTATTATTTGAAGTCTATCTTTTTACTTTAAGGCTGAGCAATCACTATTGCTGTATCTTTTCTATTTATTACTACAAGCAAATTCTACGCACTACGCATATAGTTTATTTAGATGCCAAGAAATTTTATGAACATTTTAAGTTCTAAAAATAATTGCATATTTATAATATTTTCATTAAGTAAAATAATGGTTTTCAATCTATGTTCTACAAGAATGTCAAAGAGATTTCAAACTTATCAAGTTCAGTGCTGCTTATTTGTGTACTGTTTGAGGAACGTGATGTCATGCAGACCACGTGACGACGATGGGTGTTTCGTGCGGCAAAAGTTTATTTAAATTTTAATTTTTGTGTGTTATATCGTTGTTACGCAGTAATTGTTAAGCAAATATTTTTTGTAGCTTAGAATTGATTAATAACTAGTTTAAACATGATTTGAAAAATAGGTAAATATCCTATGATGCAAGTGACTAACGACCTCCGTGGTCGAGTGGCTAGCACGCTGATTTCAAGCGTTGCCATCTCGTGAGGTTCCGGGTTCGATTTCCGGTCGGGTCAATGTAGAAAACGATTATTTCTATATTGTCTCGGGTCTGGGTGTTGTGGTACCACCGTTGTTTCCGATTTCCATAACACAGCTTTAGCTACTTAGCTTGGAGTCGGAGCAATGTATGTGATGTTGTCAAATATATTAAGTGAAGATATTCAACATCATGGTTCCTGTGTGTGGTAAGATCAGCCCGATCCCAAGGAGTCACTTCCGTAGGGCATACAGGAACAAATGCCTAGATGTATTCGCTTTCCTGTGCTTAAAACTTGGATAGAAATAACATACAAACACTCACACGAGCATGCACGCAACCATATTGGACACACACGCAGGCACTTACGCATACACACACACACTTCTCATCGTTTATCATAAAATAGAAATTTAAGTAAACCACGAGGGAATAAGCGAGTTATTCCCACTACAAGCGTCCTTGACTACTTACCGGGAAAACTCAGAAACATACTTGTAAATTGTTTTTGGAAATAAACGATTTATTTATTATTTAAGTGATTGGTGTGCAATGTTTACACATATATCATTATTCTCTTCCAGGCAAAACCGCCGACTCGCTCATATCAGACGACATCTCGGCCTCCGTACGGGAGCTGGTCCCTCGTTTGCGATCGCGCCTACAGTTCCGCGGGCTCGGCGGCGAGCTCATGCGCCAGGCTTGCTGCGCGTGCGTCGCTGACTTAGCGAGGGCCAAGGCGCCTTACCACCAGAGCGACACTATAGGTACGACCGACGTCTCTCGAGCTTAACCAGTTTAGGATTCTAAATCGCTTGCACCTCGCGTCAAAAGTCAAAAATAATTTATTCAGTATAGGACACAAAATCTGTATCTCCAGTATCTGTTGGGAACTCGACTTTCGAAGTTGTCCACGAGTACGTCTACCTGGGACAACTGATCCAATTAGGTAGGTCCAACTTTGAGAAAGAGGTCAATCGACGAATCTAACTCGGCTGGGCAGCGTTTGGGAAACTGCGCAAGAGCGTCTTCTCATCTCAATTACCTCAGTGTCTGAAGACGAAAGTCTTCAACCAGTTGTGTTACCAGTGATGACATACGGATCCGAAACGTGGTCTCTAACTATGGGCCTCATAAAGAAGCTCAAAACCTCACAACGAGCGATGGAAAGGGCTATCCTGGTTGTTTCTCTACGGGATCGAATCAGAAATGAGGACATACGTAGAAGAACTAAGGGACATAGCTTTGAGAATCAGTAAGCTCAAGTGGCAATGGGCAGAGCACATAGCGCGAAGAACGGGTTCCCTCTATCTGGCAGAATCTTTTTGTTCCGAAAGTCACTTGGCATAACACACTTGGCATAATTTTCTTTAGTCGAATATTATTCAGGCAGAATTTTCTGTTAGCATAATTATTGTTTGGTCGAATATTTATATGCCCGAATTTACAATGGCATACTTTTAAGATAGCAGAAATTTATAAGGCATAATTACCTTTGGCAAAATTTTACTTTGCATACTTTCGCTAAGCATAATGTTTATTTAGCATAATTTGACTAGGCATACTATAAAGAAAGGATAATTTCCTTTAGAATAATTTCACTACGCATATTGCTATTTCTTTTAAACAGTATTTTACCCTAAGATTGAATTAAAAAGTCATTAAGTTGTGGTACAAAAGTTAGTGACAGAAACGAATCGGTGCAAAACAGACTTCACGCAGTCTTGTTTGCCCCACCCCTAGAGTGTAATTCAAAATCGCGTAGGCGCGGAGGGGCGAGGCAGCCCGCGAGCTGAGGAGCAGGTGGTTTAAAAAGCTCGCCGCCGCGGCTGAGGCTGGCCGGCGAAGCCGGCCAGCAAGCCGAAGCTGCGGTGGTGAGCGAAAACCATCTGCGACGATAAGCTCGCGTGGGATTGCCGGAGCCCCGCAGCGCCGGAGCCGTGACAGAAACCATGCATGTTGCATGCTTGCATGCTTGCATACTGCATGCAAGCTGTTGCTTGCTTGCATGCTGCATACTTGCTTGCATGATTCATGCTTGCTTGCTTGCTTGCTTGCTTGATGCATGCTTGCTTGCTTGCTGCATGCTTTGCTTGCTTGCTTGCATGCTGAATGCTTGCTTGCATGCTGCATGTTTGATTTGCCATGCATGTTGTATGTTAGTATTGCTGAGATAGAACTACTTGAGATACAGAGAGAAATTAAGGTTTATAGGAGAATATTAAATATGAAAAATATGCCAAAAGACGATTCGGACTGTAAATTTTCTGCGATAGGATGATTCTGCCTATTAATGACTATATATACGAATTGTATGCCACAAGACGATTCTATCTGTGAACTTTCTGCGATAGGATGATTCTGCTTTAAGACTATTATGGATTTTAAATTTCTGCCTAAAGATGATTCTAGCTTACACGATTATGCGTTTTGAACGTCTGATAAATGAGTGAATGCTAATTGATGTTCTGCGAAAGGAAGTTTATGCTATTTGATGATATGCCAAATAAAATTATGACAATAAAAATTATGCGAAACAAGGTAGACCCCGCGAAGAACTGATGACTGCCGTTGGGGCAGGAAAGTTCTGGATTGGAGTCCCTTCGACCAAAGTCGCAGCGTAGGACGTCCACCAACAAGATGGACAGACGCAGGATCAAAGAGACAAGAGATCGCAGGATCAAACTGGATGCAGACCGCTAGTGATCGGTCGCTGTGGAAAGCCGTGGGGGAGGCCTATGTTCAGCAGTGGACGTCCTTTGGCTGAGAATGATGATGATGATAATGAATCAGAGACTTGAATGAAAAAAAGAATTTAAATCTAAATTGCATGAATATTTAATTGGATACTATTAATGATTTTGTGACGGAGAGCGCTTCTGACTGACATAATTAATTTTAATTTATTTTTGTAATCGATGGAATTTACCTTTATTATTATTGTACTAACTGTATTTAACATGTGCCCTTCTGTCATTGTACGCCTTAGCTAGAGGTAGGACACGGCCAGTACTTATACTATTGTTCAAAGTTTTTAACCTGTGATCCAAAATAAAGATTTCTATGATTTATGACGTCTCGACAAAACGCTTGCACCTCGTGTCGTCTTTTGTTTAGAGTGAGGCCCGTTTTTGTGTCGTGTGTGCAAGTGATTTTCGCTGAAAAGTGATTAGGCGCTAGAGTCCTCGACGAACAGACATATTTTAAGCTTATCACGGTGAAGACGATCATTGTAACGTCTAATATGTTCCTATGCGTTAGTTAATTGTAAAAATTAAATAATCATGTGACTGACCTTACCAACCAGTTGAAATGATTGTAGTAGGTAATAAAATATTATTTAACAGACTTTTAAATAGGAGGTAATCAAATCAATGTGATATCGTTTGAATATTGAATTTTTTGAATATGTTGCTCTAGTAGGGCGTTCAAAAAAGTAAATGTATTATACTATTCATATGTATGTTTGCATATTTGTATATTTGTGTCTGTATGTTTGTCCACTTTGTATAAGGATTTCTAGAAAACGAGAGGTAATAGCGAGATGATTCACTTTTAGTTTTAATCAGCTGTATTCCAATTTAGGTTACAGTATAAGTTTCATCAAAATCGGTTTAGAAGTTTTTGTGAATTGGGTAATAATAACTAAAAATTATTCCATTTTCTTACAGAGGAATGGCTAAACCTGATCGAAGAGTGTCTCTCCCACGAGGTCCAAGCGATTCGCGAGAAGGCCATTGTGGCCTTACCGCTTGTATTCAACCAGTACCTCCGTGAAGACAACCAAGCGTACGGAGATAAAACTGTGAAGGAGAAACGTGCTGAATTGATAGAGAAATACTGCGATCAGCTAAGGAATGCTGGAGTGCATGGACTTGTGCTTCGGATGGGATTCGCACGTGCCGTTGGTAAGTTATTATGTTTTGTATTTAGTGTAGACGTTATAAGGTGGTAGAATCTGGAATTTCGTCGACCATTACCATCAGTTGAGGAGACTAGAATGACAAAGCAGTTAAATTACTGTAGTAAAAGAAAATGTAATTCTTCTTTGTATATTTGCCACAAGGAAGACTTTAATTATATTTTTTTTTCATTTCATTTCATTTACTAATTAGCTTTTTGCGATTCATCACCATTGAAAATTGCTCAATTTTTAAAAAAAATATTGGACACCAATCACATGTTGTTCTGATCCCAAAGTAAGTAGCCAATGCACTTGTGTAATGGTAATCAGACACAACGGACCACCGTTGTGTCTGATTACCATTACGAGTGATTACCATCTCGAGTCTGGGTGTTGTGGTACCAACCACAACACCCAGACTCGAGACAATATAGAAAATTATGATTTCTATCAATGTAGAATCGACCCGGGACCTCGGAGAGGCGACGCTTTGAAAACCCAGCGTGCTTAGCCACTACACCACAGAGGTCGTCATAAATAATCAATTAAAGAACCCAGTACTAATCTTTTCTGGTCAACTCCGTTTTCTATGATGCTCTTTACCACTATGTTTGCTGCATGTAACTTTAACTTGATACATCGTTATCAAAATCATCACTTCCAGGTTCTCTCCCAAAATTCGTTCTCGCCGAACACCAACAACTGATCATTCGTTCACTCATCGAGTGTACGAAGGTCACTGAAGCCACTCAAAAATGGGCTGAAGCACGACGCGACGCTGTCATAGGCCTCACTGATGTGTGCCAGACGCAAGGCATAATAGGTGGTGTGGAGAAATATACTGGAGAAATAGTGGACGCATTATTGGAGTGTCTGGCAGAGTATACTATTGATATGAGGGGAGATATCGGCGCCTGGGTCAGAGAAGCTAGTATGAGCGGTGAGTAGTATAAGTAATGTCATAGGCCTCACTGATGTTTGCCAGACTCAAGGCATAATAGGTGGCGTGGAGAAATATACTGGGGAAATAGTGGACGCATTATTGGAGTGTTTGGCAGAGTATACTATTGATATGAGGGGAGATATCGGCGCCTGGGTCAGAGAAGCTAGTATGAGCGGTGAGTAGTATAAGTAATGTCATAGGCCTCACTGATGTTTGCCAGACTCAAGGCATAATAGGTGGCGTGGAGAAATATACTGGGGAAATAGTGGACGCATTATTGGAGTGTCTGGCAGAGTATACTATTGATATGAGGGGAGATATCGGCGCCTGGGTCAGAGAAGCTAGTATGAGCGGTGAGTTGTAGTATAAGTAATGTCATAGGCGTCACTGGTGTGTGCCAGACGCAAGGCATAATAGGTGGTGTGAAGAAATATACAGGGGAAATAGTGGACGCATTATTGGAGTGTCTGGCAGAGTATACTATTGATATGAGGGGAGATATCGGCGCGTGGGTCAGAGAAGCTAGTATGAGCGGTGAGTTGTAGTATAAGTAATGTCATAGGCGTCACTGGTGTGTGCCAGACGCAAGGCATAATAGGTGGTGTGAAGAAATATACAGGGGAAATAGTGGACGCATTATTGGAGTGTCTGGCAGAGTATACTATTGATATGAGGGGAGATATCGGCGCGTGGGTCAGAGAAGCTAGTATGAGCGGTGAGTTGTAGTATAAGTAATGTCATAGGCCTCACTGATGTGTGCCAGACGCCAGTCATATCCTAATATGACTGGCGTTTTCTTAAGAGACCACAAATTTCGCAGGGTCGGACTGACAGCAAGGTAGCTCAATTGGTAAGAGCGTTTGGCCCGGTCAGCCAAAAGGTTGCTTGTTCAAGTCCCGCCCGTGCGCAAATTTTTGGTTTCTTATTTCATCTTTATGAACATAATTGACAATTACCAGCTTCTGCATCTACATGGCGACTGCATCGCTGCTAAAAGTCGCAGTGTGTTAAGAGTCTTAGTCCGCTGTACTCTATTTTATTGTCATAGGTCTGCTATCCATATGTATCGATGCTAAAAGTAGCGCAGTGTGTAAAGGTTGACATTTTGCGACTGCATCCATGCTAACGCACTTTAGAATCGCTGCTAAAAGTCGCAGTTTGTAAAGGGTCTTAGTCCGCTGTACCCTATTTTGCACCAACTTCAAAAAAGGAGGAGGTTATCAATTCGACTGTATGTTTTTTTTTTGTATCTATGTTACCTCATATCTCAGTCGTTTGTACTTAGAGGGTGATTATTGGCCTTCTAGTTGGTCCCATTTTTTCCAATTTGGGATCTGATGATGGTATCGTGGTGTAATCGAGGGAAATCGATTTTAAAGGCACATGTAGTGTTTTTTTTACTAAAATTTTGTTGTTGACGTGTTGTTGCGTTTGATAGTCATAACCTTATGGAGCTGAGCTGATGGTGGAACTCCTTAACGCTTAGGAGTTCAGTGATTATAATGAAAGAACTTATAAAAGGTAGTTTGTAGCTTTTTAAAAAACAGAGTCATAAGGTGCAACTCCCCCCCCCCCCCCCTCCCTTTCCTGTAATCTCTAAAAATTAAGCTAAGCCATCACTTTGACCATCAAGCATCAAGTATCACAGCACCGACTCCAAAAAGAAATTGTTTGCCTAAAATGGGTTTCTTTCCTTTCAATAGTCAAGAGTTTATTTAAGACTTTTTAGTGCATTTTGGTTTTGAAGTCGGTTTTTACTTTTTTTAAAGTTAATTTTATATTGTCATAGGTCTGCTATCCATATGTGTCGATGCTAAAAGTAGCGCAGTGTGTAAAGGTTGACATTTTGCGACTGCATCGATGCCAACGCGCGTTAGCATCGCGACTGCATCGCTGCTAAAAGTCGCAGTGTGTTAAAGGGTCTTAGTCCGCTGTACCCTATTTTATTGTCATAGGTCTGCTATCCATATGTGTCGATGCTAAAATTACCGCAGTGTGTAAAGGTTGACATTTTGCGACTGCATCGATGCTAACGTGCGTTAGCATCGCGACTGCATCGCTGCTAAAAGTCGCTGTGTGTTAAAGGGTCTTAGTCCGCTGTACCCTATTTTATTGTCATAGGTCTGCTATCCATATGTATCGATGCTAAAAGTAGCGCAGTGTGTAAAGGTTGACATTTTGCGACTGAATCGATGCCAACGCGCGTTAGCATCGCTGCTAAAAGTCGCTGTGTGTTAAAGGGTCTTAGTCCGCTGTACCCTATTTTATTGTCATAGGTCTGCTATCCATATGTATCGATGCTAAAAGTAGCGCAGTGTGTAAAGGTTGACATTTTGCGACTGAATCGATGCCAACGCGCGTTAGCATCGCTGCTAAAAGTCGCAGTGTGTTAAAGGGTCTTAGTCCGCTGTACCCTATTTTATTGTCATAGGTCTGCTATCCATATGTGTCGATGCTATAATTACCGCAGTGTGTAAAGGTAGACATTTTGCGACTGCATCGATGCTAACGCGCGTCAGCATCGCTGCTAAAAGTCGCAGTGTGTTACGAGTCTCAGTTTGCTGTACCCTATTTTATTGTCATAGGTCTGCTATCCATATGTGTCGATGCTAAAATTACCGCAGTGTGTAAAAGTTGAAATTTTGCGACTGCATCGATGCCAACGCACGTTAGCATCGCGACTGCATCGCTGCTAAAAGTCAGTATGTGTAAAGGGTCTTAGTCCGCTGTACCCTATTCTATTGTCATAGGTCTGCTATCCATATGTGTCGATGCTAAAATTACCGCAGTGTGTAAAGGTAGACATTTAGCGACTGCATTGATGCCAACGCGCGTTAGCATCGACGACTGCATCTCTGCTAAAAGTCGCAGTGTGTTGAGTCTTAGTCCGCTGTACCCTATTCTATTGTCATAGGTCTGCTATCCATATGTGTCGATGCTAAAATTACCGCAGTGTGTAAAGGTAGACATTTAGCGACTGCATTGATGCCAACGCGCGTTAGCATTGCGACTGCATCGCTGCTAAAAGTCGCAGTGTGTTGAGTCTTAGTCCGCTGTACCCTATTCTATTGTCATAGGTCTGCTATCCATATGTGTCGATGCTAAAATTACTGCAGTGTGTAAAGGTAGACATTTAGCGACTGCTTCGATGCCAACGCGCGTTAGCATCGCGACTGCATCGCTGCTAAAAGTCGCAGTGTGTTGAGTCTTAGTCCGCTGTACCCTATTCTATTGTCATAGGTCTGCTATCCATATGCCGCCAATGCGCCGTCGAGGCTCCGCATCTCAACTCTCCGGAAGTGATCAGGGAGATAATGTGCGGCGTCGCGCAGCAAGCTGTTGAGAAGATCGACAGGACCAGAGCCCACGCTGGGAGGATCTTCACGTCACTGATTTATAAGTGAGTGCTTCAAGTTGCAATTTTCACTTGTCGTTTTTTAGACTAGACGAGACGAGGCATAGACAGAGATAGAGATGGTTTTCAATTTATTCATGACTAGTGGTCCCCCGCGACTGCGTCCGTCCGCGCGTTTTTATTTGGTTCCTACCCGTCTCGTCGCAGCGGGAATTTTATAGCTTAAAGTCTTCCTCGATAAATGATCTATCCAATACAAACACATTTCTTCAAATCGGTCTTTAATTCCTGAGTTTAGTACGTTCAAATAAACAAACAAACGCTTCAGCTTTAAAAGATTGTTTTTTATAATTGATAAGTTTCTTTAAGAATTAATAAAAAAAAACTGTTCCCTTTATATAAGGTCAAATCTTTTGAAGTGATAATATTTTATCTGTGTCTTTGAAAACATCATAGCAACACGATACTCTCATTATTTTTTGGAAAATCGAGATTTAATTTTTTATCATTAGGTATCTTTATAAAATTATCTTGAACATTTTTTTTAAACAGCCTCCTGAAGATTTTAAAAGTTATCTACGTGATTGGCATCGCCTTTCTCAATTCAATGCCTATTCCCTATTTTGCTTTAATCTAATCCTTACCTTTACCTTAATTAATAAAACCTGTATGGTATGGTGACCTTATATAGTTATTATGTTGGATAGTTTTGTTTTACTGAATAATAATATTATCTATTATTCTAAATAGTTACATGATATCGAAAATACACCATTTGTATAGATTACAATGCAAACAACTTTAAATAAATACTTTTACAGTGAACCAGTAATCGCGAACATTCCCCAACACGACGCGCTCAAGCGAATATTCCCCTCCGAAGAAGTTGAGCTGAAAACCTCTAAAGAGCCTGAAGATGAAGCCGATCAGATCACCAGCGAAAACTCAAATGTAGTGTTGTGGCTTTTCCCCGGCCATACAATGCCGCGATTCGTTCAGTTGTTAACCTATGATGAGTATAGGTATCACGTTATCAAGGGACTGATCGTGAGCGGTGGAGAGTTGACTGAGAGTTTGGTAAGTCGTCTAGATATATGAAAGGTATGGTAGCAGATAGTAATAAAAATTAAGTTTAATAAACTGAAACCTGACCAATAAACACGCTCTAAAAAGTACGAAACAAGAAAATTGACTCCGCTGAAATTAGTATGTACAAACAATTATAAACTTACGACTAGTAAATTATACAACTTAGGGCTGATTTTTCAATAGTCAAATAAGAAATATTCGTTGAAGAAAATATAATATGGCTAATTTGAAAACGTCACCTAATTGTCAGCAATAACAGGTATCTGTATTTTTTTTTAAATCTGTTGCTTTATAATTTATCAGTCTGATATTTTTTATCTGAGAATTGAAAAATCGGCCCTTACACGTATTAAATTTAAACTTATTTTTATACGTCATACTGATAGAGATATTTTTAAAGGATAGCCGTGATCGTATGCCACTTTGATTTTATTTTAGTTTTCAAACTTTATTTTTATTTAACTTACTTTGGAGTCATATTGTTCAAAGATTTGAATTGAGATTAAAAGCTCTCTTTGATTTGATACCCCACACAACGCCCTTTTTTTAGTTCTTTACTTTGTCTCCTAGAGTTTTAACGTAAATAGGTTACATAATAACATGTAACCAGCGGACGATCCAGAGGCTTCCAACGTCTTCTTATTCGTCCAATTGTGATAAATTTCGTAATGACTTTGAGGGAATAGATGAATATCAATAACCACATACATACAGGTCAAAATCATTACCCTCCTTTCTGCTTTGCTGTAGTCGGGTAAAAACGGTCGAGAACACTAGCGCCTTTTACCACTTTCATACATAAATCACTTACACCACTACACAAAAACAGGTGACAGTCCAAAAAAGGGGTCGTGAGGTGAAATATTTCGACTTTTAAGGTCGTAAAGCAGCGGTGACCTAAATAATACAAGTACTTTTTAGGTCACCGCTGCTTTACGACTTATGTTCCAAAGACGATTTATGTTCCAAAGGCAGTAAATATTTGGTATTTTTTAGATTAATATACAAGTGTCAATAGATACAAGGACCTTTCGTTTTGTACCCTTGACTCTTTAAAATTGCTAATAATAACAAACTATCTGTTGTTTTCAGTGATAATGACGGGAGTCATAATAAATAATATTATTCAATTACAGGTGAAACATACGACGCAGTCTCTGTACTCTTATCTTAATACTTTACATGACAACAAGGCTATGTTGAAATCAATCTGTGATACAATAATTAAAGTGTTCGCTGACAATTTACATGTGAAGAGAATTACTGGACCCATATTTAATTTTATAGATAGGCTATTAAGTTCAGGTAAATGGTACACTGAGTAGATCGCAAAAACTTACATATTACTGACGTTTCTTTTGTCGCCTTAATTTTCTTTTTCCTCACAATTAATGTACTCTTTGTCGTTCTAATAAATAATTATATGGATATATATGGATTACTTAAATTAGAAGGGGAACACGATAAAGTGACATCAGAAACGTCCCATTTTACATGTAACTCGCGGTTTACATGTAACTAAACCCTTTGCACACTGCTACTTTTAGCATCAATGCTGTCGCGCGTAAGTATCGATGTAGTCGCGCGTTTGCATTCATAGTGACGCGCGTTAGTATCGATGCAGTCGCCAATATACAGATACCGTCGTAAATAGCTTTTTCATCGCGAATGTATCGATGCTAAAAGTAGCGCAATCATCGCGGAGCTAGTTTTTTCACTGAAACTATTATTGCTAAAGTCTGGTACTCTTTTACTGTCCAAAAAAATATTATTTGAACAACTTTCTTCTGTTTTTAGGTTCAATAGGGCCAATCTTAGAAGACCCAGAGTCAACGTTTGCGATGGATGTGCTCAAGTATTTACAATTAGAACTGAGAGGAGCCAAAAATATCTATAAGCTTTTAGATTCCATCAATGTACTGTGTCAACTTATTCAGGTAATTTAATGTTCACTCTAATTTCATAATATTTATATTGTTTCAAGCCTCTGTGTCACCATTTTTTTATATCTACACAAGAGCAGCTTTAAATCTGTACAAAAACAACTCATTGATAATTTCCTACATGCACAGAAAATTTGCCTTGACCTTGCCTAGACCCAGTAGGCTCCTATCATTTACCTAGACTAGCTAAAGCAGTTCCTGTGGTAACGACTTATAGCAGAGCGACGCTTAGCCGCTTGGCTAAGTAGCATTTCTCTGGTGGAAACGCGGCCTGATATTTTAAACACATAAATTTGTATGGGTTCATTTTCCAACATAAATACTAAACGATTTTATACACTACACCGTAACATACCATAGCTGTGCTAGGAACGTGTTAGGGAAAATAACAATCTTTGAAAAGTATGAAACCTTGCCTACTAGACCGTTCCGTTAGCGACCAACACCGTCGCATGCCATATAAGGAGTGTATCAGCACCGACAAAATACTCTCTCGTTCTCACTCTCGCACCTTATAACGATGTCACAGAATAATAATTATAAATATTATTCACTGCACAAGTAAGAACACAAGAACATTACAAACAAATAATTTGTACAATATTGACGATCTTATACGAAACAACGTTTATTAGTTAGGTAGAAAGCGGTGTGCAAAAATATAGTTAATATTTAAATAATACACTTCAAGTAACACAAAAAATAAAATATGACTAATACACGTGATACAATAAAACATCAATAGAACGCTGTCAATCCTTCTAGTACCATTACCACGAGTTTACTCGTTAGCGACGACGTATTTGCTCGCTAGCAACTTTTTGTATGGAAAATTTTAGTTCTGTCAGTGACCGCTAGAGGCGCCCTGCAATTTTCCATAGACTTTATTTACATCGTCGCTAGTGAGTTGAACCGTCAAAACTCATGGTAATGGTACAGAAAGTGTATCGTGTTGCCTTTCGTGCCTGACGCGTTCTAGCACAGTTATGATGGTACGATACGGTGCAGTGAGAAAAAACCTTATATAATGTAATTAAATTTTTGTTTTTATAGTGTTTCGTCACTACTCTTGATTGTGTTTTCAGCCTACGCGTTAAAGAAAGCGCTTGCAAAATTCAACAGGCTTGCTAATGTGACGGTGGCCGAGTGGTATAGGCATACGCCCGGATTGCGTAAGACACGGGGTTCGATTCCTCGTCTGTCACACAGCCAAAGTTGCTTTTTACAAGTGCAATTTGCAACTTATACAATGTTTTGAAATCCTTAAAACATTTAGGTGGGCGGATCCGTAAGCAGCCGGTCGCTAGGTCAGCTGGTGATATACCTTTGCTATGCGGACCGCTACGTGCGCCGATGCGCCGCTGCGAGACTCTACGAGGCGCTCACCCTTTACGGCGATGTCAGCTCCGTACCCGATGATAATATTGACCAGGTCAGTGTATATAGGGTCTATCAAAATTAACTGCATTCCTCCTTGGGGTTAATTCTGATGCTCAATGCATTTTTTTTATGTATGGGACCATCATCGTAATCGCAAAATAATATTTCACTTTGCCATGCTAGACTGCCGATCAGCTGATGCTAGTTTTTATGAGAAAGTAAAAAAAGGGATTTATGTGTTGTTGGTCCCATACAAAAAGTTGTTTTTACCGCCGATTAGGCATGAATTTAATTTTGTTACACCCGGTATTACGGTTTGAGAGACAAACATAGTTGTGCAAAGGAAAAATAACCTATACGACGACGGCATTACAAGTAGGAACATTGAAAGTTGCAAGCATGGACTAGCCCAAACGACAAACTGACGTGTCGGTTACGAAGTCCAGGGGCTACAGAATAGTTATTAAGTTAGAGTCGCACTTTCTAGCGATGGCTGCTCCAGAGGTCCCGGGTTTGATCCCCGGGTCGGGCCAGAATATGTACCTGGGTTTTTCTGTTCAGAAATTCTGGGGGTAGCCCAGAGTTTGGAAGAAGGGGTTTTTTACCCCCGTGCCTCGAAAAGAGCGTAAGGACGTTGGTCCTGCGCCTGATCTCTCTCCGGTCGTGTCAGATTGCTGTCCCATCGGGCTATGAGAGGGAGAAGAATAGAGAATGCACCTGTGTTTGCGCACACACTTGTGCACTATAAATGTCTCGCGCAGTCGGTTAGTCATTGTTACTCCACCGTAGTCTAAATCGGCTAGGGAAACTATTATTTATCATCTGCTCTTCCCTGCTATGAACCACCTGCAATATCCTGAGTCCTAACATAACTTGTTTGGACTACTTTATAAGAAACTTTAAAATGGAATATTCTTTTTAATCATTGAACACAAACCACTAAATGCAATGAAGTAAAAGTTTTCGTCATTCTTGTTTTAAATAAAACGTGCGTCTTTTGATAAATTCCATCAACTGGATAATCATATTTGACTTTAATACCTTAACGTAAACGTTGTGTTGCATAAGAGTAGCTAATTGAATTATGTGTGACCACTAAATGCGTCCGCTGGCCGCATCCAGCCGTCGCAGTCAAAAGCAAAACACCCATTCGTCATGCTTATATAACTGTCACACTTTTGATTTCATACTTACGTCTCGGATTGTTTTATTTACGAAATACAATAGCACCTGTCTGGCCTAAACATTTATTTGGTGACACCTCAGAGTCTAATTGGAATTTTAAACGTAAATAAGCCTATCGTGAGTCGTGCCGTGCATAATGATATAGCACGAACAAAGGGATTCCAAAAAAAAAACTGATGATGTCTTACCATGCCCGTTGCTTTGTGTTACTTCATTTGGTTTCACACATAGAAATTATTTATTTATTAAAAACTTCTTGCACAAAACATGAAATTGTACATATGGCGGACTTAATGCAATAAGCATTATCTACCAGTCAACCATAGGTCTGAATAGAGAAAAATATAGGCAGTGCAAAAGTAATTAATCGGTAGGTAATCAGAAGATTACAATACATTTTTTCCTTTACTCTGAAATGGGTATTTTTTTATTGATATGGTACGCCAACAGTACATATAATAAGTATATGACAATCTTAAAAATTTTTTTTTACATAGGATCCTATATACATACCTATTACAGGCGTGCTCAGGTCATATGAACATATTTTATGTGATTGTAAATAGCTGCATACGATAAGTATGCAATAACGCTATATACTCCTTCACTACGTATAACGTAACGTTACATAGGTAAATAAATAACCTAATCAGAATGTAACAGAATTGAACCCGTTTTTAAACGACTTCAAAAAAGGAATAGGAAATAAATAAATATCCTTTGGACATTCCCACACATCGCCATCTAGTCCCAAAGTAAGCTTCTCAAAGCTTGTGTTATGGGTGCCAGACAACGGATATAATACTTCAATACTTTTTGTTTGTAAATACATACATGATATACATAGAAAACACCCAGACCAATACAAACAGACATGTTCATGCAAACAAATGTTTGTATTGTGCGGGGTTCGAACTCGCAACCCGCTGCGTAGTAGGCTATTTTTTGACCACTACACCAGACGGGTCGTCGAAATAATAGTGCAATATCATATTGTAGCATTTTATCATTATCATTTTTTTGTAGGTGATGTCCGTCCTCGCTGAAACAGACTGGGAAAAGGACGTGGCCGAACTACGACCAATCAGAAACGACCTCTGTGATCTGATGAACATCAAACGGCCAGTCATGAAACAGAAGACGCCTTCGTAATTGAAGATAACACAATCACATACGGCTTTATTTCTTATGCGAGACTGAGACAGTCTCTTCGTATATTTTTAGTTGCTGCTTAGTGCCTTATTGAGATTATTTTTTTATTTGAACTTTATAACGCACAGAACAAAATGCTATAACGACGTAACGTGAACGAATCTCGAGTCGTGTGAACGAAGTCAAGGGTGTAGCCTTGCGGCACACTTAATGCAACTAACATTAAAAAGTTAACATTAGGCCATGTAAAATGTATTCGCCTATCTTAACAACTCGTATTAAATAATGTATTTTTTGTATTCATCGGATGAAATGTTCTTTGTGAAAGAATGCATTTATGTTTACTCAACATAATATAATTTATTTATACTAAAGATTTTCTTTCATTTATCTACAATCAACAACTGCAAACATAGTTTTTATTGTATATTTTATAAAATCTTACTTAATTTATATTTCTAACACTTCTAAATTACAAATTATAATCAGCACATACAGTTTGGTATCCAATACACTGAGTTCACCCAATATTAGTATTGTACAGAAGGTTCTGTCAGTACTTTACAAGTCTTATTTTACACAAAATAAATACTGCATCTCATTAGCCCAATATTTGAAGTTGGGCGGGCTCCTGTGGCGCCTCTGCGATGAGGTTCGCCCAAAATGTGCTGTAATTCTTCAATACCGTTCCACTGTGAACAAAATAGAAAGTGGTTATATAAAAAGACTATACAATTTGAATAGCAACAACTATGTTATGCACGAAAAAAAATCGAAGAAAGATTGCAGTCTTGTTTTCAAATCAGCATCTATATACCTATTCCTGAAGGTTTAGGCGCATAATGTTAAAAGCGCAAAATGGTAAACGCTGATAAAGTGGTAAAAGAGCAAAATGTTAAGGGATCAAAATGTTCATAGCGCAAAATGATAAAGGAGCAAAATGGTAAAAGCTCACAATGTTAAAAGAGCAAAATGGTGAAAGCGCAGAATGGTAAAAATTTCAGTTTTTAGCTATATTAGCTGCTAGGATGATATTATGTATGTTTTGTGAATTGGGACTCATAATAGTAAATATTATAATAATAGGTGAAAAATTTTTGAGAAGACATATTTATTTTCAAAACTAAATTAGGTATCAACATTTATGATATCAATTCCCAAACGAAACAACAAATTATGATATTATTTTAAAAATAATCAACATTTATGATATTATCCATACAAAATAATAATACTTTTAAGTGATTTTAATGAAATTTACTACAACTATTATCAAAATCAAGAAAAATACTAAGTGCCAGTAATCTCAAATCACATTTGTAGTATAAGAATTCAAAATAAAATATTTTTTTATGAAACTTAAATTGAAAATATTACCATTCATCAGGTCGACAATTTTTTAGTAAAAGCAAACATAATTATATTTTTTATTATTATAATGATATTTACTGTTACTATATATTATACTTATCATTACATCATTTTTATTTTACTATCATTATAAAAAAAGTACTATTTAATCAAAGTGATACATACTATTAATTTAAAATTGAAACGTACACGCTTATAATTTTAATTTTTTGAAATAAGTCTCAAAAATATTATTTTTTTAAGGAACTTTGCGATTGTGATTTTATTTCGCTTAATTTTATCCAAGTATCGGCGATAAGCTTTATCAAATTGAATATCACAAATCTTTCTTTTATTTTTTCTACATAATTGAAATAGAGAATCTTTCATGCGTACATCCCAAAATTTAGCTTCTCTTCGCAATTTATAAATAAAAAGATATAAATTAGGTTTTTTTGGTATTCTGCAATTAAGGCGGTGGTGCCATCCTTCAAGGGCGTTTGTGGTCCTATGTCGCTCTTCAGCACAACTTAACATACTTGCTGGTAGATGAGGATACCAATTTTTTTCAAAGTAAGTTCGAAAGCGTCTCATTTCAAGTGAATCTGGTGCAGTAGCCAGTATATGTTGCCACGTCTCATGAATATGGCTTGAAGGTACAAGAGGTATTATGGAGCACATCCTTGTAGTATTTCTGCCTTCTTTTGTTTTATTTAATTTCAATTCCTTTGATTTTCTCCATATTGCATCATTGAAATGGTGGTAGCACCCGCTAAGTTTTGCTGTAGGAAATACTCTTGATACAGCGTTGAGAATGCCAATCTCGTAATCTGATTTGAAAGATTTCATTTGCCAATTTAATTTCTGTTTCAAGATGGTGAACAATCGTTCATATAATGCCTCGGTTTTATTCATCAATAAGGCATATGCAACTGGCACAATACGTGTGCGGGTCTCACTAGAGCCAGTATCCAAATGTATAGTAAATAATTGATAATATGGTTTAGGAGCCGTCTGAAATGTACCATCTGCATAATATTCTCCAGACTTTTTCGTCATTTTTTTCGCCAGATTTGTTGTAAAAAGTAATATTTCGTCATCTTGATGAATTAAAAAATTATCAGCTAAAGCTTTAGGTACAGTTATACTTCCTGAATCATTGTAAGTTAACACATCGGTACCTAAATACTTTTGCGAGCACGGCGTAGAGTGTCTTTGACGGAGTTATAAGAAATGCTTAAGTCGCTTTTACCTTCGTCATCCATATGTTCGAAATTTGTTTTTTCTACTATCTTCTGAATGGGCCCAAGATCCTTACACACTGCTTCCTTCAAAATCTGTTTCGCTCTATGCACTTCGTTATCTGAAGAATCCGCTTGGCATGTGTGGACAGATTCTCTAAGTATTTTCTTGGCCGATTCATCCATAGTGACTGACGCACTACATATATCCCTTTTAGCACATCTCCATAATGTTGTACCGCTTTTGTTCGTTAATTGTTTATTGTACTTGCCGAAAAGTAGAGTTAAGTGTCCTTTTTGATTCTTTAAAAACTCAAAGCTTTGGGCGTCCGTCATCGCGGTAAGTCTAATCGCCCAATTGAAAACTATTTCACATTATAAAAGAAACCTTCCTATCAAATAATTAACTGTGATTGAGTTATTATACAGTATAAGTACGCTCATTGAACATCTAACCGTATTTTTCTTAGAAACTGTCATAAAAATTATTCACTTCTCTTGTTGATACCAAAAGGAATTATTTTAAATGAAAAACAATGGTTTTAGTATTACGACATAAGCGGATTTGTTTTACATAAAAAACAAAAAACAAATTTCCTTTTAAAGAATAATCATTGGCATTTGCCTGCCAGCATGACCAAATAGGTTCACTGCGTTGCATAAATAACCCTCGAAATGTTAAAAATGATAATACGTATAAATAACGTATGTTGGCGCCTATTTCATCACGCAAAAGACAAACACAAGTAAAGTTGCAACAGTTGCGGCGTGAGACGTCACCGGCTGCATCGGTGGGGATTAGCAACCAACTTCACGCTGGACTTAGTTATTCGTTTTTGCTTACAAATGTGATTTGAGATTACTGACACTTAGTATTTTTCTTGATTTTGATAATAGTTGTAGTAAATTTCATTAAAATCACTTAAAAGTATTATTATTTTGTGTGGATAATATCATAAATGTTGATTATTTTTAAAATAATATCCTAATTTGTTGTTTCGTTTGGGAATTGATATCATAAATGTTGATACCTAATTTAGTTTTGAAAATAAATATGTTTTCTCAAAAACTTTTCACCTTTTATTATAATATTTGCTATTATGAGTCCCAATTCACAAAACATACATAATATCATCCTAGCAGCTAATATAGCTAAAAACTGATTTTTTTACCAGTCTGCGCTTTCACCATTTTACTCTTTTAACATTGTGAGCTTTTACCATTTTGCTCCTTTATCATTTTGCGCTATGAACATTTTGATCCCTTAACATTTTGCTCTTTTACCACTTTATCAGCGTTTACCATTTTGCGCTTTTAACATTATGCGCCTAAACCAAATATCGTAAACAATCTCAACTGAAAATTTGTGTGGTTAAATGTATGTTTAATACTCGTTCAGGCAAAAACTACACAATGGGTTTTTATGAAACTAAAATAATATGGATAAATAATATTCATAACGATGTTTTTTGAAATCCATCATTTACGCTGTTGAGACTCAGGTAACCTGTAAAAATATCAGTGACAAAAATAATCAACTTTTTGATTTTACTAGATCTCAAACGATACCTAATTGTAACTGTCTTGTTTGTGAGTTTTATGTTTTCAAATGAATTATTTCGTTAAAAAGAATGTCAATATTGTTAAAAATATTCAACAAGCAAAGATCAGCGGACTTATACCTACCTACCTACCATATAAAGTTCTCAGACGACTCCGAACCGCGTATTTGCACACGTTCGGATTGGAAGTATACTACTCGTATTTTGTATTAGATATTACTCGTATTTTTTATTAGATAGACCAGAAGGACAACTTTAATCGCAGTTTTTCTTTTTTAATGTTGCAAGCGTAGTTGTTGGATTATCAAAATTAATTAAACTTGTGATATGTGTTTCAATAATATGATTTAAGACTCATTTGGATATATAATACTTGTAAAACGTTGCATAGAGCTAGACTACACGATAGCTGCACTAACAGACGTTATACATAAATCATTTTTTCCAATAAGTACAAAATTAGGGGCCTACTTTGCAATAGTATTGTGCCTGTATTATTTTTACCTACTTAAATTTGTATATTTCTAATAAACAAATATATTATTAAATATAGTGATGATAATTACAGGAAACAATTTTTTTTTTTTTGTAGAATCTTTGTAATATAATAACACTGTTAGTATTCATACTACTATACTTCTGCACAGCAAGATTCAAACTAAAATTATTTAATTATTATTTATTTAATTAATTATTACAACAAACGAATAAAAAAGATGTTTCATTATTTAAGAACAACACTATTATAAAATTACGAAAAATTGGCTACTCAATAAAGGCCATTTTGGTCTATCTAATTCAAAATCAGTATAGTGTGTTACCGCTCACAATGAACAAATATACTTGTAAAATACTTAAGCTACTCTACTTATCTACTTGAGCAATATTGTGATGCGAAATCATCGCATATTGATTCAAGTCATTTAATTTTAACTAAAGCACATTCAAGGTCGTGTTAAAGTGCCCATGACGGTTAATTTCGTAACTGAACTTGTCCAATACTCAGTTAGAGTGAAAGGAGCCAGCAAATCTGAACACGCTTTTAGTCAACGACCTTATTATCCTGGCATTAGCACTTAACTCATATCTTAAACCTACAAAAACAACTTTATGTTTATAATATCGGACTGTAATCGTCGTTATTTTTTTTTATTAGCCTTCTAGTTTAAAAAGATGCACCATTTAGAACAATCTTAATTACTCTGAGTTAAATTATCAGAAATAGATTAAAATCACATAATGATGAAAAAAAATGAAATTTAGCCCAGATAGTCCCAATATCATAAATAAAATAAATAAATAATAAATAAATAAATATTTGACAACATCACATACATTGCTCCGATCGCAAGCTAAGTAGCCAAAGCACTTGTGTTATGGAAATCGGAAACAACAGTGGTACCACAACACCCAGACCCGAGACAATATAGAAAAGATCGTTTTCTACATTGACCCGACCGGGAATCGAACCCGAAACCTCACGAAATGGCGACGCTTGAAACCAGCGTGCTAGCCACTCGACCACGGAGTTCGTCAAATAATGCTGCTGGCATACATTTCCAGAACGATATAATTGTAAGTAACTACTTCCGTCCATACACCGCTGTCTGTTACCCTTTAATTCTCAAAATTATTACTGGTAAGCGTCTAAATCTATAGATCCAGAACTTGATAGTAGGTACGTAATATACTTCAAAGATGTAACGGTACTCACGTGAAATAAACCCGTCCTTGCAAGTTGGCCGGCGCCTTCCATATTAGAGTAGCCCGTGTCTTCTCTCTCGGATCAGCATGTGTGATCGCAGCACATTCAGGGTGGATTGTGGTGTTAGGTGCCTGCTCCCAGGAGCCCAGCCACTCGTCTGTTTCGATAGACCGCGCTTGGAGGAAAAAACCTTTGAATGGTTCTGCTCCTTCTATCGTCACTGAAATCGGATTTTGTTTGTTGTCATTAGTGGGTTATCTGGCATAATTGCTCAACAAAACATTGTTATTATTTACAATCAATACAAATTGTGTTCATAGTTTACAGAGTACTTAGCCCTGACGTAGGTAAATAAAAATTACGTTATTACTCTCTGAACTAACGAGTACATGTTAATCCCCTACGTATCTACTTTTAAAAAGACACAATTTAATCAACAAAGGCCTCTATTAATATCTTCTACGGTGAAGCTTGCATGAGAAACTACGATTCCTTTTGTTGAGTGCAACAATAAGCCAAAGCTTTTGAGGGTGTAACATTCGTTGTCGTTACATTATTTTGTTTACTAGACAGTTCTATAAAACCGGTCTAGTAGGTACCTTAGGCTTGTCTGACCTACAATACCATGAGTGCAGGCTTTGCGCAACCCAACTTGTATGAACCACATACGGCACAGAGCGGATGTGCTATTACTATTACGCACTCGTTGCTACAGATTTTATCAATGGCCTATAGTTAGCGGTGAGATTCGAACCGATTGATACATTTGAATGATGTATAAAGAACATAAAGAAGCGTTACGTGTAGTATTTATCAAATTAGTTAATCATTCATGAATTCTTGCTATGTGAAGAAGCCTGTCAGAGTTTAAGGTCTTTGTCAATTTCTACAAATAGCCAACACTTCCTGTGGGCCTGAGGGTTAATTTACATGTTGATATCGCAACAGTTGACAGTTATTAATATTCTCGTAGATTGTGAATACAATGCATTTTGTATTTATACTTAATTCGAAAATACAATAACACACAAATCAAGACTTAATGATTCTAAATTAGCCAAATAAATACTAGGGTGCAATAACGTAAGTAGGATAACTAAGTTAAATTTATTGTTTTTTCGTTATAAATATACCTACCTGTAATAGGAGTATTAGGTCCATACGTCGATGAAGAAGCCACAACTCTATAAGGCAGGGTTTCCAACGGCTGTGTGCGGTGCTGCCCATGGTTTGGCTGGTTAGGGCGGTTCTTTACACAAGCATCCACCGGCGCTCCGTCAGGAAAACTCTCTACACCCCAACACAGCACTAACACCACAAACGCTTTAGAGAGCATTCTTGTAAAGCTTGCTTTAACTTTGAAAGTTTTGGTAACCGTCGGTTCAAACACTCTATATTAGACTGCGCACGAGACCGTGGCACCGCTCGCTTTTGTAAGCCCCTTCGAAAGGATCTACATTTGAAACAAGTTGACAGATCAATTAATGTTAACTCGGCGGTTTAGGTGTGCCGAAACAGTATGTGTGCGTTGCGCAAATGTGGAACTACCTTTATGTGATAATTAACCTCTACTAACGTCTGTAGATATTACAGTCAAATGCTAGCCATGGATATGCATACCTAGTCTTTTCTAATGAAAAAAACATTTGGATAAGTAATTGTCTTTCATGTTATAACTTTAATAACTAATACAAAAACACACGGTAAAATAGAAACGAATTTACGTATGGCACACATAATATTACTAAATTGTAAGCATGTTAAGTTTAGTTCAAAATACGACATTTATTTACTTATACATCAATAAAATTAAAGTATGACAGTTGGTACAAGACAATTAATTAATTAAAAACAAAGGAAGCCTTTATTACTAAAGCATAGACCTGTCATCATTCATCTACAAAGATTATCTTTTCATCATCCTTCCTGTTCGGTGACAATGCATCGGGGTCCAGCGTCACACTACTACTTGAAGTTTCAATGTATTGCAGTATTTCATCTAGCATTGTATCAGAATCCTCATACTCTGATTCACTACCTGAAGGTTTCATATCAGAATTTTCTATATCTGTATTTTCATGCACATCATTCAAATCTTCATTGCTGCCGTCACTAACTTCTTCAATAGCCTTATTTGATGTCTGTGCTGTATTTTGGACTGATAACCGTTTTCCGAATTCGATAGAAGACTTAGGTCTGTCATCATAGCATAAAGCGAACTTTTTTCTAGCATCAACAGAAGACTTGGGTCTATCATCACAGGTTAAAGACAACTTTTTCCTTGCCTCAACAATCTCTTTGAATTTCTCGTCACAAATTGTTGACCACCTTTTCCTAATCGGTGTTTTTGTCGGTTTGTTTTCTTGTTCTGACAATCTTTTTCTTGTATCTGCTAATTCTTGTAATTTAGGATAATTTGGAAACTTCTTTTCCAAGTATCTCGTTTCGAAGTCATTCAATGGAGTATTGTAGATGCTGCTGGACGGTGAGGATATGCATTTGATCCAGTCTTGGCCATCGAGCGATACGCTGGAAACATTAGTAAACCCGTAATAGATGTCTTTAGAATCCTTGTTCGCAATGAACCCTGAGTCGTTATCGGCGCTGGACCTTTCTAAATAGTCATAGCCGTCATTGATTACGCCATTTTCTATGGTTTCGTAAACTGGTTCTAGAATATCGGCGAGTCTTTCGCTGGCTTGTATAGATATTATTTCGGCGACGTGCAGTTTGGGGGTGACGGTTGCGTATTGGTCCTTGTGATCGTTCGCTTGAGAAGGCAGTCCGGTGCTGTATGTGAAGCGCCTGTCTGATTTGGGGTCGACACTCATGCGGGGGTATGACGAGTCGCGTCTGACTCGCGAAACGACGGCAGACTCCGTCTTTCTGTATGTTGTTTTGAGCAACATGCGAACCTGCAACGAATGGAATGGTGTAAAGAATAGTTATATTGACAAACACTTAAAGCTGTCAAAGGTTAATATGTACTCTTAATGAAAAGTCGAAATAAGTGTTGGTACTGAAAACGAGTACTTTTAAATGACCTATTCTTTAGTGGCTTCCATACTTTTCTATTACTCCTACCTCTTTATTAACATAACAGTACAGCATGGCCACGATGAACCCCTGCAGTCCTTCGACGGTGTACGCGACGTAGTAGTAGGCCTGCTCGCCAGCACAGTTCGTGGTTTGCGGTCTAAATGCGGTCAGCAAGAATTGGGTCCCGAATATCGGCATCAGGAATAGTGTGGCTTTTGTTGTGCTCCTGATGATAATGAAATTACTGGTTAGTTCTCACTATTCATGCTTGTAAAGCGTGTGCAGCACTATTTTAACATCGGAGCTGATTCATTAAGTAAAGGTATATAAATGTGTTGAGAAGATAAAGAACTGCAGGTCTTTGGATTTGTATTGATAATCCGAACGTAAATTGATAGCATGCAATTTTTTACGACTGTAGATAAGTTGATGCTTTTGCGTTGCAACATGCCAATATGGCATGCAAGCATATTTTCTTACAAATCTCTAATAATTCTATTACCTACTTAACCAAGCCATGCACTACTGCCAAACTTACAACTGATTAGCATTTTCAGCGTTCCTTATCTTCGTCAGTAGAACTCTGAGGACGTCGATGAAGAGTCCCGTATTCACAACCAAAATAAGGATCCTAGGGGCGTCCAAGATCCATTGTACATGGTCTACGGTGTATATGAGCCAGCAGGAGTGGTTGTTGTAAACTCCCATGACTGACGCCCACGCTATTGCGGGCACCACAGCAAAGACTAAAGTTAAATGATAACATTATTAAATACAACACGTAAATGAATGATTTCAGACGCGTATTTATTAAAACATGGTAAATGTGGTCTATTTGTTATTTTGATTAACAAGCAATGTAGAGTTATGCAACTTTCGATAAGAATCAAAACAAAAACGACGTTATTCACCTGCTTTACAAATAAACTGATATAGCTCAAACGATAAGCAACGGATATTGGAAGCATGAGGTGGCTTGGCCTTTTATTGAGCTGTGAAAACTTGTATGTTTTTTTAAGCATTTGACTTCGCAGTCAAACGTAGAAGCGGACAAAATGTTCATAGGCATTTATCGTCTTAGTTTAGAGAAGTTATAAAAGAAATCTAAAAACTTACAAGCTCCGATGATATATAGCCACGTGACCTTGAGTTGCTGCTTGAATACAGCTACAATCAGGCGATGCAAGTAGATTCCTTCCACCAGCATACAAACGAACACAGCGTTTGCTGCTATTCGCTCTGCTACCCCCAGAACTCGGCATGCGACTCCGTTACTTGATAATACCGTGTCCCCTGAGTTCGTTATTTCGTCTATGTAAATCTGTGAAGGAACAAAATACTATTAAAAAAACGAATTTTGCTCCTTACGGTGTTTCCTTCCAATTATATTATTTCTACTCGTAAATCTTATTACTTTTTCCTCCCTACGCCAAGAATGGTGGACAATACGCTGAGCAAGTCACCGATTATTCACGGCAAAGGCTACCCTACCTACGGGTACGTGAAGTGAAGGATATGTAATGCGGTGGTTGACTGAGTCGTTAATGTCTTTTCTTTGGAAGTCCGAATTTCTATAAATGCTCTATAAAGATAAAATTGATTTCTCTAAAGTTCCTTAGTTGATTCCAAATGTCATCTTTAACATTACATACTAAATTAATGAGACTTATACCATTAACATATCTAACTTACTTCGCTTCGACTGATGATTACGAGAATATTCCTCACAATGATAGCAATAAGCAAGTTCCTATGAAGAGCCACTCTCGTGATCCTCAATCTCCGGTACATAAAGAAGATGATCACAGCTGGTAGACATGAAGCGATAGAGAAAGCCAGCATCGCTATGTGGAAGCGGTATCTTTGGAGCAGACGAGGCGTGATGCTGCATGTTGTGTAGTCTGATTGTAGCTCCCAGGTTCCATCCTCGAAACATCGCTTGCTACTGAAATCTGGAGACATGATCTCTTAAGACGGCTTAATTTTTTCTTAATGCAAGTAAGTATGTGTATGTGTAAATAAAAAAAAATATATTGTTGTTTTATTTTGTTAGGTACTTTTACTATTTATTTCTTTTTACTATTTTATAATTTTTCTGTTAATATTTTTTAGTGTGACCTTTAGGTTTGACTGGCGCAAGATAACGCTTTCAGCATTAACTACACCTGTACCACATTATTTGTGCACAGTGCAATAAAATCTTAAAAAAATAAGTACATAGGTCGGTAGAGAGAATGATTAAGAATTGGAAATCCTTCTGGCCGGGCTTCGGCATTACTCAATGAGGGCTATTAGGATTACTTCGGGTATCTATTGAATGCATAGAAAAGTTTTATTGCACTTATCAAAACAATTGTAGCAACCAATTTTCTTAACTCGTTTAGTTAGGGAACTTACGGTGACAAGATGGTCCAGTGTTCGAGTACGCGAATTCGGAGCACACTTCGTTTGCAGTGGTGCCTGGGTCAGTGCGATGCCAGCATGTCCAAGCATCGAAGGTGGGCTCGCAGTATGCTGGAAATATTTTAGCTATTATACATCTTCCTACGATTTGTCTCCCGTTGACCTCAATATATTTTAAATTTCTTTCACTGTTATCTTACATAAGCTTTATGTTTGGACTCGATTTACGAAAATGATATTATGTTGCCCTGTTTAACACAGGCAGGTCAGTACTACGTCATTTGTTACAGTTATTTTAAAATCACTATGTAAAAAACATGCCTATCCTACACACAAGATGACTTGCTTATTATGACCTCGGGTGCTAGTAGATAAATGTTTCAAAATGTAATCTACTTGCAAAATTGCAAACGGCTTATGGACGCATTGTAGGTAGATACCGTCTCGGGCTATGAACTTAATAAAATTATTCCATGGGCGTATGACAAATAACAAATTTAACTTTATGGAAGGCTTATTCTTGTAACAGGTTTTAAACTAAAATAACATACCATCTACAATAAAATCTACTTAATGAGGACTTAGATAATTAACCACAATGCCACTACGAATGGTGGGAAAATCATTCAATTAGTTTCGTAACTAATAACTGCGTTTTCATTCATCATTATAACCTTAAGATGTATCAGATCTATCATAGTGTGTTGTGTTGTTACACCTACCTACGAGTATGTACTCTACGTTACGTTACGTAATGTACCTAATTAATGACCAAGTATAACACACTATTACCACAGATGTTGGCTAGCTTTTTTATTGTTTATGATAGACACGAATAATCCATAAATGCATAAAACGTGCTCTATCATCTACTGCAGAAAGTTAATACTTAAGACAGTTTAGGAGCTATGTAGGTAACTACAATTTAGTAGGTGGTGGTCTTATATGGTGCAGCAAGTTTTCTATTGATCATGTGACGATATTAGGCTTTTAAAGTTTATGTCCTTGTTAAATGAGGTTTTCCAGATAGTTGCGTAAAAATTAATATCAACATGAGTAAGTTATATTTGTAAAGTAATTTCGTATGAAATGTAGAGAGGCGTGTCAAGCAATTTCCAGCAAAAAAACTGGGCGACTTAGCGCCGTGGGTTACTGATATTTTGAGGATATTAACACAAACCATTTCGAGCGACTTTTGACCCCTGCGTAACTCAAAACTTATTCAACAGAATTATTTATATTTATTTATTTCCATAGGTGGCAAGATGAACCTTTAATTGGCATTCTAGGTATGAGTAATTATGTCTAAGCGTAGAAAAAATCTCAAAAAGACAAAAAAAAACAAACAATGAAATAGAGCGGGAAAAAATGAGTGTCATACAAATTAACTTTAAAAAAGTAAAAACCGACTTCAAAACCAAAATGCACTAAAAAGTCTTAAATAAACTCTTGAACATTAAAAGGAAAGGAATCCATTTTAGGGAAACAATTTCTTTTTGGAGTCGGTGCTGCGACAGGTGAGGCTGAATTTTCAAAGTGATGGCACCGACTCCAAAAAGAAATTGTTTCCCTAAAATGGATTCCTTTCCTTTTAATGTTCAAGAGTTTATTTAAGACTTTTTTGTGCATTTTGGTTTTGAAGTCGGTTTTTACTTTTTTAAAGTTAATTTTATTTCTCCATTTTTAGAGATTACAAGAGGGGGGGGGGGGGGAGTTGCACTTTATGACTCTGTTCTTCTCCGTTATGGAGTTCCACCGTCAGCTCAGCCCCACAAGATGTAGACTATCAGACGTAACAATACGTCAACATTAAGATTTTAGTAAAACAACACTATACGTGCCTTTAAAATTTGAGGGTTTCCCTCGATTACACCAAGATCCCATCTTCAGATCCCAAATCGGCAACAATGGGACCAACTAGAAGGTACACTCTCTAAGTAGGCAAAAAAAATTTTCGAATCGGTCGACTAACGACTGAGATATGAGGTAACAAACATACAAAAAAAAAAACATACAGTCGAATTGATTAAACCTCCTCCTTTTTTGAAGTCGGTTAATAATTTGTAGCGTCTGATTTTGTTTTATTAAATGAATATTTGAAAATTGCACAATATATGTATTTTTCTCTATAAAAGAAACGTAAAAATAAAATGAAGTCGGTAAAAGAAACGATGTTCCTATACAAAGAACTGGCTGGCACGCGCGGCGCCCCAATATCCGTACACACAGAAGTATAGTCTGCGCGCTCGAGAAACGGATACATAAAGTACCTATCATAGGTATGATAAAAAAAAATGATTTGAAAGCCATATTACAGATGTTTTTCATAAAAACCATACAAATAGACATAAAAGAACACCAGACCAAAAAAATAAAAGGCAGAAAATGATAGCTGGGACCTACACGATTTAACAAACATCGTGTATATTGAGCTACAATAGCTTAAGCTTTTTCATAGAGCCAGTATGGTACTTGATTACTATAAGACGGAGTCGAAGATGAAACGGACTTGCCCAGAAGAACATAGATAACAGTGTAAGTTTCAGCCTAATCAATTAATTTAGGTGGTGTTAATCGATAGTTTTTGAGATGTGGCCAATAACTAAAAACAATATGTTTTTCTACAAACTCAATATTAGTTTACATAGGTATTAGGGCATAACGTCTGAGGGGGCACCAGTAGAAGCACAAAAAAAATCCGTCCTTCGGACATAACTTCTTACTCCCACGTCAACAAAAAACACATTAAAAAAAAATTGAAAATCCGACCTAGAGACCCAGTGATTCGACTAGCACAAGTTTATATTAAACTTACGCACAATTGTGTAAAATAATACATGATGATAAGATTGAATCAGCTTTCGCTATTGTGGAAACAGCCCTACGTACCAATATTTCAATCGCTTATGATCACAAAATGCTCAGCGAAACGTTCTACAAAGATGATACAAGAAAGGCTCGATAATAATCGATATTGTACATAGAGTCCTATATGTTAAAAACGTTAGATGTTAATACTTGCGTGAACATTACAATGCTCAGGAAAGCCGCAAGGCGGATTTCAATAAATAAATCACAGATTAGTAAGAATATGAAATAAATAAATTGTGCATTGGTTTTTATTGTTGTCGCACCTACTCCACTTCTAAAGTTCGTTACATCTCATCATCTTATTTTACAAAAAACTAGACTGATTCTAGTAGACCCGTCACTGGCTTGGATGAATTAACCACTGGATATGAAACGCAAGAGCGAATGTATGAAAATATCATTCGCCAATTTCTGCGGGGCGGGGGGAGCATGTCATGTCAATTTTTGACATTTAGTGCATGAAAGTGTCGATATTTTTTTATCGAGATGTGCGAAACGAATGAATGAACGAATCCTTTGTAAAAGACATGTATTTTTAACCGACTTCAGAAAAGGAGGAGGTTATCAATTCGACTGTATGTTTTTTTTGTATGTTAGTGACCTCATATCTCAGTCGTTAGTCGACCGATTCGAAAATTTTTTTCGCCTACTTAGAGGGTGTACCTTCTTGTTGGTCCCATTGTTGCCGATTTGGGATCTGAAGATGGGATCTTGGTGTATTCGAGAGAAACCCTCAAATTTTAAAGGCACGTATAGTGTTGTTTTACTAAAATCTTAATGTTGACGTATTATTACGTCTGATAGTCTACATCTTGTGGGGCTGAGCTGATGGTGGAACTCCTTAACGCTTAGGAGTTCAGTAATTATAATGACAGAACATATGATAGGTAGTTTGTAGCTTTTTAAAGAACAGAGTCATAAGGTGCAATTTCCCCCCCCCCCCCTCTCTTGTAAACTCTAAAAACGGAGAAATAAAATTAACTTTAATGGTTTCCCTTCCTTTCAATGTTCAACAGTTTATTAAAGACTTTTTAGTACAGTTTGGTTTTGAAGTCGGTTTTATGACTAAAACAATAAATTACATTATGGACATGTTTAATGCACAAACCATCGAATGAACAACTGAAACATAGAACGTTTATATGAACGGTCTGGCAAGTAACACTAACTAGAACTTCCTTAGACATTGTGAAACCGCCCATAAGTACATACAGCCCAGCACCATTTAAATCCTCCTATGGGATAATTTAGCAGTAGATTTTTGCGTTGGCATTACATCACACAGGTGTTAAATGGATACCACATAATCGGTGATGTTTTGTGGGGATCCATTTTGTCTCCCTTCGACCCACTTTATATTACTTAATGGATCCACAAGAAATCTGAAATCATGTTTTATAGATGTATAGTCATAAAATATGAAGTTTAAAATTTTAAAGCAAACTGTTGTATTTTTAAGATTATCTTAATCTACTCTTAAGTGAAACTTTTTACAGATTTATCATTTTATTTTAAAAGAATTTATATTTAAAATTTAATAAATGTTTATCGATACGATTTATCGACAATTGTCAAGCACGATTATAATTAAATTGACAAGAGAACGAATGATAAACATACGACAATCCTACCGTATAAAGTATACGTTATCTTGTTGATTTTGTAGTTACTGACCACCACTTTTTTAAATGGCAATGTTACTTTTCTCTTGGAAAACACATTTCATTATTTTCATGAAAAATATCAGCTTTTTTGGGATAAAACGTTACTTACGGATGAAAATGAATATTTTTTGTCTTGTCGCTATAATTTATACACAAAAATAAGCCACATTTACCCATTTTTTCCGTCAATATTTCTCACTGAGCTCTATCACCGTACTGACAAGACGTCATCTGTAAAGGTCTGGTCACACAGCCGGCGGGGCGGGACGGCGACGCGACGCCGGCGGAACGCCAGCGCTATGAGGCAGTCACACTGCCGGCGTGACCGTCCCGCTGGCGTCGCGCCGGCCGTTCCGCCCGCGGTGTGACGTGATGGCAAGATTGCAGGCAAGAAATGGCAGATTTCAGAGAATCTTTTTTATATTCTTTGTGGCTAAGGTCGTTTATCAGTGTGTAACCTCTGACTCATTCTATCAGACGTTCAATTGTTTCAACATCTTTTATTTGGTACTAAAAGTTGTATAAAAATACAAAACTCCGTCCCGCCGAGCGCGACGCGTCCACGCTCCGCCGTCTGTGTGGCTACTAAATACGAACATCATATAACACAACGCTCGCCGTCCCGCTCACGCCACGCTCGGCGCGACGGTGGCGCGCTGTGTTTTGTATTCGCGCTCGGCGCGACGGCGACGCGACGCGCCAGTTACCGCCCCGCCGAGCGTGGCGGCGCTGTCTGTCATGTCTCCTATATTTCTATATTATACAACTCGTCCAACCCGCTGGCCTTCCGCCGGCGTCGCGTCGCCGTCCCGCCCCGCCGGCTGTGTGACCAGACCTTAAGTGAGGCCAAAAAGCCCGCTTCGTGGCTAAGGGGGCACAAGCAAAATTTCCCGTCATTGCGCGTCCAGTGGTTTATTCGTCCAAGGTCACTGGGTATTAGCTATGTTGTTTACCAGGTGCAGCAATCCACACACGCGCTTTATCGAAAATGGAGTTCAAATTAAGATAACTCATGATAACTCTCACCAAAAACATGTTCATGAAGTGTTGCCAAGACAACTACTTATAAATACTTGCACTTCGAAACACAAATCAAGAGCCAATCTTTTATCTCTTTACTTCCTCACTCTGGAAGCTCTAACTTCACGAAGGTACACCTTAATGAAAATTGTAGCTTAGCTGTTATTAACTATTGAGCAATAGAAATATACAATGTGAATTGGTGTTACCATTTTTACCAACGCACCTGTCGATGTATTGACTTCGCTCAGCATCACATGGCTGCAGCAATCCGAAGCGGCGTAGAAGCATCTCTCCCATCGACCCTGAGCAGAAGGCACCATGGCCTTCCTGACTGCTGTGACCACCTCCTCCAGCCCAGGATCGAAAGGATAACACCCACATGTTCCGTCTTCTTTGGGCTGAAACGAAACACTTCTTACTCTTTAATCAACATTCACTGCTGAACCTTGACCTATTCCATGGTTCTCCATTTTCGAACGGCCTGCATTCATTTCAGCGCGATCCTATATTCTTTTGATCGGTTAACGACATGCCTTATGTACTGTATGCATTAATATTGTACAGGGTGTTGTTTTGGTCAGTGACATCCAACTCAGGGATGATAATATGAGTTATGCTTATTCTAAAAAAAATGTTTTTTTTTTAAATTCTGAGCAAGTTTTATGCAAAAAAGACTCTTCACAACATTCAAGAAAATAACAAAACGAATGGGAAAACTCGCAACCTAGCGCGTAGGTAGCACTTATCTACGAACTACTACGCCGTAGCTAGTAAGCTACGAAGAGGCTACCTGGTGTTGGTGGTTTTGACTCGATCTCTGTACCGGATAAAAAAACCGGCCAAGTGCGAGTCGGACTTGCGCACCGAGGGTTCCTTGCAAACTTTAACTGAATTAGGAAATCCACTTATTTCTACTTAGTAAAATACCACAATATTTTGTCGACTGCAAATATAACTTTGTTTTTCATAGTGTTTGTATGAAGTACAAAGTTATGTTTGCGGTTGTAGAAAATGTGAATGTTTATCTCTAAAACTACTCGTTCGATCCCGTCCGAACCAATTTTTGTTGAAAGTATTTATGGGTGATTATCAGAAATTTGGTTAACTTCGTGTTAGCATCAATTTTTAAAATATTTATTAAAAATATCCCAGATTTGAAACTACTAAACGTTGTTATAAAGTTCATTTGGTTCGGTCACAATTTTTTATATCTATCATACAATTATTTATATCTAAAAATTTACATTTCTTACTCCAAATATCAGGCCCTAGCCGTGTAAGGTCTCCCGATTTTAGTATTCATTTCACTGTAAAAATAATTTCACAAGATTATTTTGATTAGGCCCTATCTAAAATCATTTTCTATTACTTGACAAACATTGTCATTTCGATTTTATTTAAAATAACAATATTTTATATAACATTATTTCAAGTTAAAAAGTGTAAGCGATAATTATTATCAGGCCCTAGTCGTTTACGAAATTCAAAAATACGCGCGATCCAAGCATATGGCTTTTTCAGTTATCACTCAATACGATAGCATCGGTTCGAAGTTAGTTGCAAACACGACCGTAGCCGCGGCCAAGATTGTGTTATTAGTGCTGTCGCTGACTTTGCTGCGGAAACACGTGTTGTGCCAGTCAAAGTCTCAGGCCCTAGGTCAGTATTTTAAAATACAGTAAATTACTAATTGATATTTTTACTGATTGTAAATATGAGTTAGGTCTGTCTTGTTGTTTGGACCGCCTATTGATTTTGATGTTGGTTTTAAATAAAAAGTTTCATTTAATTTTGTTTCGTTTCGTCAGTCCCTAGACCGTCAGGCCCTAGTCGTAACAGTGACTAGGGCCTGACGCTACATCTAGGGACTGATGGACATACTTTGTAACGCGTAGTTTCAAACATAATACCAATGTATTTGTTGTGGAATATGGCGCCTAGAAAGAAAAACACATTGCTTAACGAGGAAATTGCAAGAAAAAGTCTGAACAGGTAAAGATGCAAGTAAAAAAAAGACACTGTTTTACTCGCAGAGTATTTGCGGTTATTGAAAATGAGCTCTATATCAATAACTACTACTTCGATCTCGTTTCAAACTAATTTTCCTGGAAAGCCTTTGTCAACATCTACATCATGTATTTTTTTCAAAATTTACACTCGCTTAGTTTAAAAGTTAGATGGGTGGGGGACGCCCATTATACCATTTTGGAAGCTATCTCTTAAACGTAAGACTTTTAGAGAAAATAGTTTTACGAAGCTCTATGTCATTTTAAAATACCTATCCAAAGACGAAAGTCTTCAATCAGTGTGTGTTACCAGTGATGACATACGGATCCGAAACATGGTCTCTTACTATAGGCCTTATGATAAAGCTCAAAATCACACAACGAGCGATGGAGAGGGCTATGCTGGGTCTTTCTCTACGGGATCGAATCAGAAATGAGGAGATACGTAGTAGAACTAAGGTAACGGACATAGCCTTGAGAATCAGTAAGCTCAAGTGGCAATGGGCAGGGCACATAGCGCGAAGAACTGATGGCCGTTGGGACAGGAAAGTTCTAGATTGGAGACCCTTCGACCAAAGACGCAGCGTAGGACGTCCACCAACAAGATGGGCAGACGACCTTATAAAGATCGCAGGATCAAACTGGATGCAGACCGCTAGTGGTCGGTCGCTGAGGAAAGCCGTGGGGGAGGCCTATGTTCAGCAGTGGACGTCCTTTGGCTGATAATGATGATCCAAAGACACATAGGTTTGACAAAAAACAATTTAGGAATTAATTTTATGTATGGGAGCGCCCTCCCTTAAATATCATGATTTTTTATTTTTTGTATAAGAATCGTAAAGCAGTTAGCAGAATACATCTACCTACTCAGATTCAACTGTGTAATACTAATCATCAGAAGATGAAATTATTGCTGAGGTTCTTTTGTTAAATAATGAAAAAGAAGTTGAAGCTAGAAGGAGGAGTATAGTTCAACGTAAAAAAGAAGTATTATACTGAAGAAGAAGGACTTACTCTTAGGAAGTTTAAAGAAAAACCTGTCCTGTCCAGCGCACAACAAAGAAACAAAAGACTGAAACAAAGAACGACGATGATGGAGAGCTGACAGTTTCATTCTTTAAAGTTTATAATGAAGGTGGCACAGAAACTCAAATAAATGATAATGATATCGCCGACGTGCTTTACAAAGACAAGAAAATCTGCCAGTCCCTAATCTAATCATCAAGAGAAATACAGTATTTTACTAAGTTAAAAGCCCGTTAATGTTTCTTAATAATTTGAAGAAGTCTGAATTTTGTGTTCATTTGGTTACTTAGAACTTAAGAAGGCTAAAAGTTTAAAAAATGATAATAACTTAAAGACTATTAGTTTGTAAGTATTAAACTGAAAGAAAAAATTGAATTGTTAAGAAATGTTGATTTATTATTGTCAGGCGCATAAATATACATAGATCCTGTTATTTTAGTTCATTGAATATGTAAACTTAAATGATAATTTGTTTTTTCAGTTAATTTTGAAATATAAAAAATGTGAATTGACATAATGACCGTGTTTGTGCGTCAGTCCCTATCACGTCTCGTCAGTCCCTAGAACACAGATTTTACAAAATCATTAATATCTCTAAAAATATCAAACAAAGTGACTGGCCCTTTTAGATGCTGCAAAGTAGATGATATACACACATCATAGAATATAAACTGTCCTGATTTTTAACGAAAACCACAATTTTCAAAATAAAGTCAGAAGTTAACCAAATTTCAGATAATCACCCTTATTAAGACCTACATTACATATTTTTTTTCAAAATTTACACTTGCTTGGTTTAGAAGTTAGATGGGGGGGATGCCCATTTTACCACTTTGGAAGAAAATGGTTTTAGGAACCTCAATGTCATTTTAAGAGACCTATCTATAGACACCCCACACGCATAGGTTTGACAAAAAATTTTTTTTTGGTTTTAGTTTCATGTATGGGAGCCGCCCCTAATATGTCATTATTTTTTATTTTTTGTATGAGAATCAGTAAGCGGTTAACAGGATACATCTTTCTACCAAATTTCAACATTGTATTGCTTATAGTTACAGAATAAAATGGCTGTGACATACGGACGGACATACAGACAGACAGACTTGACGAAACTATAAGGGTTCCGTTTTTTGCCATTCGGCTACGGAACCCTAAAAATTGATTTTGTGGGTTTTTTTCCATTTCAAAAAAAAATATTTTTTGGCATCAGTATCGTTTGTACAGACACCCCTGAGTCGCTCGTCGCTGACCAAAACAACACACTGTATAGCATCATTTTCACCGCAGTCAACTACGACCACTGCAAAATTGTGGTCAGCGACTTTTACGAATTGCCCTTCATCTTGCTGATGCATGACCATGCATGCAGATGTAGAGATCTACTAGGTACGTTTTGTTATAATATTCTTTAAGCATTTTCTGTCAGATAATTATTTAAAATATGTTGTTTTTTACACAAAGTAATTTAGATATGACACATTTTATCGCTACCAATAAATAAATCACGGTATCTGCTATGGTTTTATAAGTCTTTTGAGTTTTCAGATTACGCGATAAGAAAACCTATTTAGCGTCCATTGATTGATTATATAAATTATTGGAGGATTAGATATAGCGCAAATATTTATAAGTAAGCGAGTAAGTACTCGCATCTTCTATATTATACAGGTTGTTGTTTTGGACAGTGACATCCAAATCAGAGATGATAATATGAGTTATGGTAAAAAAAAAATCCTTCAATTATATGCAAGTTTAACAAAATAATACCTCTTTTCAACATTCTAAAAAAATTCAAAAAGAATGGGGAAACTTGCACCCTCGCGCGATAGCTCGCGCGTATCTACGAAATACTACACCGTAGCTAGTAAGCTACTACAAGCTGTAGTTTCAACTCGCTCACTAGTATCGCAATAAAAATATATGTTTTATTATTTTACTTTCATTAAAAATATATGTTTTTTGGCATTAGTATCGTTAGTACAGCCACCCCTGAGTCGCTCGTTGTTGACCAAATCAACATGCACCCTTTATTAAGGTCAATAATGCAGACCAAGAAAAAGCTGGTCGGATAAATCATAAATCCATTTATCTACCTTCACGATTGATAGTATAGTAAGTTTAGGAAGATAAACTTACGATTTCCAAGCAAGGAGCAAAGAGGTTTCCATAGAAACATCCAGCGTTCAAGTTGATGGTGTTAACGCCATCGACGTACAAGAAGTCAGGGGTGTAGAACAAACACCCGCGGCCAGCCACCCATCGGTACACTTGTTCGTGGTACTCAACATTGCGGTAGTTGCATGTCTTTCTGGTGTCAGGTGGAACTAAGTTTGGAGGCTCCTGAAATGTCAAAAGGTGAGTGTGTTTTGTTTTCTTTTAGGCGGATGCATGTTTCTTTGCCTCTTCACAACATGTAAGGTAATGATGTAAGCATGATTTCAAACTTGTAATAAGTGCAAGGATTTAATAAGTCTCTTAAAAAAAGTAGAGTACGCGCGTATAAATAAATGGAGCAACCTTATAGGAAAGTGATGTAGCAGAACAGAACACCTGGTAATCGGTTAGAACTTGATAAACATGACATTCCTATATACAGGGTGTTGTTTTGGTCAGCGACGAGCGACTCAGAGGTGGCTGTACAAACGATACTAATGCCAAAAAATATATATATAAAAAATATTTTTTTTTTGAAATGGAAAAAACCCGCAACATCATTTTTTTATGCGGTACAGCAATCGAGTCAAAACTACCAACACCAGGAAGCCTCTTCGTAGCTTACTAGCTACGGCGTAGTATTTCGTAGATAAGCGCTAGCTACGCGCTAGGGTGCGAGTTTTCCCATTCGTTTTGTAATTTTTTTGAATGTTGTGAAGAGGTTTCCTTGTATAAAACTTGCTCAGAATTTAAAGAAAACATTTTTTTAGAATAAGCATAACTCATATTATCATCCCTGAGTTGAATGTCACTGACCAAAACAACACCCTGTATAATACATATAAGCAGCGTTACTTTATGTTCCGCCGCATATAAAAGCCGGCTTAGTCATATTCTTACTTCGCAAATGTAGATATTCGGCCTTTCACACTCGAGCTGCTCATTCGTTCGGATGGCTACTCTTGCGTTCCTCTGGTGCCAGACATCTATGTCCAGCTTTACAGGATTAAGTACGTCGTTGAAATACTCGTAAGCATTCACCTGAAAAAGGGTCAGATACGTATAAGAGCTTTGCTTATTTTTAGATTTGACACAACAGGAATCGTGTAAAACGCGGAATGATCTCCTGCCTGATTTCATAACTTCGAGTAGTATTTCAGTAACTGAACAATGGTTTATTTATTTCACAAATTCAGAAAAAAACATCTCTATCAATAAATACATGAAAACACCAATTTTGTCTCAGCATTGTCTACGCGGAATGTCAAAAATTATGCTTCATTGTTTTAAAATATATTTTTGTATTTTAGACTTAATATTGTTTGTAATATAATAATTTACTAATAATTCATTCTACTAAAAACGCGGTGTAGGACGTCCACCGACAAGATGGATAGACGACCTTGTAATGATCGCAGGATCAAACTGGATGCAGACCGCTTGTGATCGGTCGCTGTAAAAAAACTGTGGAAGAGGCCTATGTTCAGCAGTGGACGTCCTTTGACTGATAAATATGAATATGATGATGATAAACATTTTATGTATTTTATTTTTACTTTACCCACCTTGAGTCCATGCAAAAATACAATCCACCAAAAAAAAACCAGCCCGTTAAATATTTTATCAGAACCGCGCATGATTCGGTAGGATTCTTTCAATCTTGCTCAACATAATGTAAGATCGCACTTCACTTTATCACTGAAATCGGAAATCACGACACAACGACAGCTCTCGGATGCGGGTCACTCTAATAATGTTTGCGAACAGCAACAGCATCCGACATTCCTGCAAGTGGCAAAACCAAAACAGCCTTTGTTGATTGTCTTCCCGGCTATTTTCTTCACGACTGAAAGCGCACTCGCGCGCTAAACAAACCTAGGTATGTTTACAAATTATCTACATCTACGATCGATTGTTATCGACGGATTAATTAATTTATTAAACTCTGATTGGGCATTCCGTAAACGAATCTGAACTTTATCAGTATCCTGTCGTCATTGTTGCAGGAAAGCAGGTGGAGTAATGACATGAGTAAACTAACAGGGCGCCGATTCTCGCGCCAATCGAACTTTTTTCGTCTGGTATTTCGATTTTGAGTTTACCCGTTTTATCTAAACATCGACTTCAAAACCAAAATGCACTAAAAAGTCTTAAAAAAACTCTTCACTCTTTAAAGTAAAGGACTTAGCTCATTAGTAAAGTTAGCCTGTAACATCCCTCTGCTGGGCAAAGGCCTTACCTCAACTATGCGCGGGCTCAGTACGGGTTGTTGAAGGGGTGTTTGCAAGGCAAGCGACTAACCCTGCTGTCAGCTGTTGTCAAGCCGCCCACCCATAAGGCCTCTGACTAGACTTAACGACAAATATCAACCGATATTGATATTAGCCGGGACCAACGGATTAACGTGCCTTCCGAAGCATGGAGATGCTCGTGATGTACGTCACTTATATGGTCGGAATGGTCACCCATCCAAACGCGACCGCGCCGTAGGTTGCTTTACTTGGGTATCACTACCAAATCGCTGCTACCACTGGGCTACGAGCACCTCACTTAGCTCATTAGGATCACTAAAAATTAGCAAATAAAATTAACTTGAAAAGAACTATATTCATAAAGATGAAATGGGTGAATCAACTTTTTTCTGCCCCAAAGTGGAAAATTGTTAGAAATAAATAAGTTGAGAGGATCATGTTTTTTACAATAGATCCGTGTTCCTCAATTATTAATTGATCATATTCCAAGAAGAGGCACAAATTTTGATGTGTGTAATACGAGTAAATTATCTTAGTACAGATAAGGGCCTAAAAATCGGTCCCCTGGGTGACCATTACTTTGATTAACAAAATTCCAAAAAATCGATACAAAACTAGCCGTCATAACAAGATGTATTGAATTACACGCTAAATCTATTACCACATGTTTATTAACTATTATGGCTTTATTTATACACCCGTAAACTACGTCTCTTGAGTCACTAATGCAAAAACAAATTCTAAAAATTCTTATAATTCTTTAAAAAACAGTCACGTAATGAAAATACTTCGAGAGCTAATATATCTCATAAACCGTTTAAGTTCTACATATTATTTTTCCTGGCACAATACTTGTCAACGAAATAAAACTCAAAAATCTGCGCAAAAACATGGGGACAATTTGGTTTGTCAGGAGACAATATTTAACCCAAGAGACAATAATATTGAAAAAAACAACAATTTATACAAAGTTTTACAAGCTTATTTAATTTATGTGCCGTTATTTGTAAGAAAAGATAGAAATAAAACCGTACCAACTTATTATAAGGTTAATCAGTACATTTTGTAATTTTCTTAGCTTCAATGCGGGTCAATTTTGGTAAAAGATTAGCCTGAATAGTATTAATGTATCAAAAAATTGTTATTTCGCAAGCTAAACATATAATGGAACTGCTTTAGTGATTTTGCTGGCAACTATCTAAGAGGTTCTTAATTATTTTGGAAACGCAGGTAAGGTCAAAAGTTTCTGGGGTTTTCAGTCTTCTAACTGGCCACAAATAGCTCGGGCTGCAGAATCCGGGAAGTAACACCTATCGCTTAAAAGGCATTTAAAGGAGTTTTCCCAGTGCTTGATCACCGGTATGTTGTACAATCTTATCAAACTTTATCTGACTCAGTTACTGAATACCTTCTGTTTCATAAAAGTTAAGATAGGATGAACTTTCAGCTGACATCCAATCTGAACCATAGACATTTAATCAAATCCATTGCCCGAACATCAGCTTAATTACTTAATACTCCCCCTAAGGTCAGGCAATACTTTATTCCAAAGCAACTTCTTCAACTCTTTCAGCTTAGGCTTGATCTTGCATGGAATTCTCTGTGATCTTTAGGATTTTGGGTCTCCCAAATACCAACTGACTGTGAGGATTCGATTCAGAGCAGCAATAGTCAGGAGGGTGCTAAAATTAGTCAGCATAAGCCGCTCAGTTTAGTGCATTTAAAAGCCAATCCGGCGCCTTTCCAGCATCGGGATAAAAAGACGTGGACGCGGTTTCCATCCATATATCATAGTCATACTAGATTTAAGCACCAAATGTTATTGATCTACATTTCTGATAAGTAAAGCTAACGAAAACAACTCTTGAAGTAGGTGACAAGTGCTTCGTCGAGTCTAGTGGAGACAAATGATCCGACTGGGTGGGCCTAAGCTCGAGATAGAATGTTTGATTGAAGACCTATTATCAAAAGGCTGAAGTCCTCTGGCGAGATAGGAAGAAGATCTAGTAAAGATGGCAGGATCAGAACTGGGTGCAGACTGCTTACAATCGATCGTTTAAAAAAAAAATATTTTTAGCAGTGGACATCCTACGGTTGTTCTCGAAGGTGTTGACTACTACAAAGGATCCGGACATTTTAAGCAAATATAATATGTTCAAGTCAGGCATGGTCTATCTTCGGCTGAATTAAGTTTAAGCTTATGTAAATTTTGTTTTTTAAGATCTTTTGGTAGGTTTTCTCTTACAGCGCCTTTGTTTTTTGGCACGGGTAAATGATATAATTTCGTAAAGATTTCATTGCATTTCTACTGAGTGTGATCAAAAATTAACAAAATTATTTAAATTACTAAGTATATTTATTGTAACATTTGTAGTTTTTGTAGGTTTCAAACCATTTATTTGGTCTATAATACGAGATAAAATAGTAACATACTGTAAATAGATATCATTTAGGGAAGTTATAAGTTGGACTTAACTCATAACGAGACGGTAAGTTGGGATAGGAGAAATCACTATAATAAAGCTTTATATTGTTAAAACAACATAAGACTATAAGCTAATACACCAAAAACTGATTATTATATAATAAAATGAACTTTAATGATACAATAACCGCGTTTTGTCTCTGGAGTCACCTCAATTGTCTCTTAGGTCACCTAAATAGTGAGGAAGGGGAATCAGTGACTCCAGAGACATTTAGCCTTTAAAAAAATGTATACACGCCATTTACACTCAAATTACCTCCATTAATATTCTCACGTGATATAAGACCACATTGCTTACTGCAATATAGTTCAAAGCATGAAAGAGAAAATAAATACTTTGGAAAATGCGTGGTTGCCAGCGGAACAGTAAACGTACCCTCAGCGTGACCTCTGACAGCGAATGAAATGGCTGAGTAAATTATCAGTCGCGAGAATAACGAACACGATCACGTGAGACCTAGACCGTGTTGTGTTAGGTGCAAGCGTTAGTTGTGCCGTTTTAAGACAAAATACTATGTATAAGATGAGTTAGTCTGGGGACAACAAAATAACTGCACTACGAGGGACACAATATCGAAAGTCTAAATACCTAATAAATCGTAAAATTAATCGGATGTTTCTTAAAACATGTGATAATATGGGCTTTGTTGATTAAAATGCAATATATGATTTATCTGCTGTCATACAGTTTATTCACACCAGGCCTAAAAATTAGAAGAAACTTGCCGTGGGGACAGCAGATTTTTGTATGGGAGCCTGGAATAGTCTCCTGGGTTACCTAGCCAAAAACTAAAAATTGGTAAAAAAAATATAGCATAAATTAATTTTCGTATTGCTTATTAATCTAAGTACGAGATTAATTCATAAAATAAATTAAAATTTAGTATATTTTTTGTGAAAATTGCTTTTAAACACTTGGGACAGGAAAAAACAAAAAAAAGTTGATTGACCCAAATAAGAAACCAAAAATTTGCGCACGGGCGGGACTTGAACCAGCAACCTTTTGGCATACCGGGCCAAACGCTCTTACCAATTGAGCTACCGTGCTGTCAGTCCGACCCGGCGAAATTTGTGGTTTCTTATGAAAACGTCAATTGCGTGACGCTTAGCGCCATCTAGCCGTCTGTTTATGAAACAGATGGCCCAAGCAGTTATTCTTTACAGAATAAATTCAACTTGGAAATTGATGTCGCTTCGCTATCTAATGCTTAAGAATGTTTTTAACACTCACAGTGTCATATTTTATATTCATAAAGATGAAATAAGAAACCAAAAATTTGCGCACGGGCGGGACTTGAACCAGCAACCTTTTGGCATACCGGGCCAAACGCTCTTACCAATTGAGCTACCGTGCTGTCAGTCCGACCCGGCGAAATTTGTGGTTTCTTATGAAAACGTCAATTGCGTGACGCTTAGCGCCATCTAGCCGTCTGTTTATGAAACAGATGGCCCAAGCAGTTATTCTTTACAGAATAAATTCAACTTGGAAATTGATGTCGCTTCGCTATCTAATGCTTAAGAATGTTTTTAACACTCACAGTGTCATATTTTATATTCATAAAGATGAAATAAGAAACCAAAAATTTGCGCACGGGCGGGACTTGAACCAGCAACCTTTTGGCATACCGGGCCAAACGCTCTTACCAATTGAGCTACCGTGCTGTCAGTCCGACCCGGCGAAATTTCAGCCATCTGTTTCATAAACAGACGGCTAGATGGCGCTAAGCGTCACGCAATTGACGTTTTCATAAGAAACCACAAATTTCGCCGGGTCGGACTGACAGCACGGTAGCTCAATTGGTAAGAGCGTTTGGCCCGGTATGCCAAAAGGTTGCTGGTTCAAGTCCCGCCCGTGCGCAAATTTTTGGTTTCTTATTTCATCTTTATGAATATAAAATATGACACTGTGAGTGTTAAAAACATTCTTAAGCATTAGATAGCGAAGCGACATCAATTTCCAAGTTGAATTTATTCTGTAAAGAATAACTGCTTGGGCCATCTGTTTCATAAACAGACGGCTAGATGGCGCTAAGCGTCACGCAATTGACGTTTTCATAAGAAACCACAAATTTCGCCGGGTCGGACTGACAGCACGGTAGCTCAATTGGTAAGAGCGTTTGGCCCGGTATGCCAAAAGGTTGCTGGTTCAAGTCCCGCCCGTGCGCAAATTTTTGGTTTCTTATTTCATCTTTATGAATATAAAATATGACACTGTGAGTGTTAAAAACATTCTTAAGCAATTGAAAAGAACTATTAAAAACCTACTTCAAAACCAAAACGCACTAAAAAGTCTAAAAAGTCTAAAATAACTCTTCCCTCTTTGAAGTAAAGGACTCCATTTTGGGCAAACAATTTATTTTTGAGTTGGTGACATCGTTTTTAGGTTTCCTTAGCCGAATACCAAAAAACGGAACCCTTGTTTGTCGAGTCTGTCTATCCGTCCGTATGTCACAGCCACTTTATTCTGTTAACTATAAGCATCATACTATTGCAATTTTGTAGGAAGATGTATCCTGTTAACCGCTTTAGGATTGTCATACAAAAAAAAATAAAAAAAAATCACATAAAGAGGTAAAATGGGCGAAACTATAGCTTCTAAGCTAAGCGAATGTAAATAATGAAAAAATATATATAAAATGTAGATCTTCCCAAATACTTTCAACGAAAATTGGTTTGGACGGGGTCGAACGAGAAGTTTTTGAGATATACTCGTAAGTAGCACATTTTCAACAACCACAAACATAACTTTGTTATTCATACAAACACCATGAAAAACATCTTATATTTGCTGTCAACAAAATATTGTGGTATTTTACCAAGTGGAAGTAAGTGGATTCCCTAATTCAGTTAAAGTTGGTACGGAACCCTCAGCGCGCAAGTCCGACTCGCACTTGGCCGGTTTTAGTGATTACAGGACACGTTTCACCTTTTGACTCTTTTCTTTAATAAGCAACAAATTACTGTTCTGTCTAAAAATCACTGAACTCCAAAGCGTTTGGGAGTTCCACTATCAGCTCAGCTCCACATAGTGTCGACTATCAGAAGAAACAACAAGTCTTCATTAAGATTCTTGTACAAAAACATTAAACGTGCCATTTAAATAAATGACTGAGATATGAGGTAACATAGATCCAAAAAAAAGCATACAGTCGAATTGATAACCTCCTCCTTTTTTAAGTCACTTAAAAATTAATTATGTAAAATATCTACTCGTAAAAAAAAAACTATTACACGAAACTATCACACGAATGAAATCGAAATGCATAGAAATCGTAACCCTGAATAATCAAAAAAATAATTCTGAATATTTGTACGGAACGGTGAACTTTTTTAACCGATTTCAAAAAAGGAGGAGGTTATCAATTCGACTATGTTGTTTTTTTTGTGGCTGTGTAACCTTGTATCACAGTCATTTGTAGACCGATTTAAAAAATGTTTATGCTTACCTAGAGGTTACACCTTCTAGTTGGTCCCATTGTTGCCAAATCGGGATCTGTTTATAGGATCTTGGTGCAATCGAGGGAAACTCTCAAATTTTAAAAGCACGCAACGTCTGATTGATAGTCAACATTGTGTGGAGCTGAGCTGATGTTGGAACTCCTTAATGCTACGGAGTTCTGTGATTATAATGATAGAACTTATGATAGGTAATTTGTAGCTTCTTAAAGAACAGAGTCATAAGCTGCAACCTCCCCTTATGTAATCGCTAAAAATGATGAAATAAAATAACCTTTAAAAAAAAGTATAAACCGACTTCAAAACCAAAATGTACAAAAAATCTTAAGTAGTCAAGAGATTATTGGAGAGTTTTTAGTGCACTTTGGTTTTGAAGTCGGTTTATGCTTTTTTTGAAGATTTTTTTTCGTATACGAACTGCACAGGAATCTGCCCCCTGTACTGTGTTTTATTTCTGAACTTTTATTCGCGTAGGTCATATCCTCCTAAGGCCCACGGTCCTGCTAGTAGTACTAATTAATTATACCATTACAGACCCAAGCTTCTTATACGATATAAACTCATTGTGACCCAAGGGTCTACGTGTAGGACTAAATACAAAACGTCAAATATCCGATTTAAATTTGCCGCTATTGGAATGGAGTGTACGCGAAATTATACTTCATAATATTTTCTCACATATGGCAACACAGAATTTGGTTGAAAAAAAAACAACTGTAAGAATGTCAAAAACAGCCAGAGCAATGGCAGGTGCACGAGGAAGAGGTAAATTTATCTGTTTTTATCACAAAAATCAAGTGGAATTTAGTTATTTTGTATAGTAACCTATATTAATTTATAAATGCTTAATCAATTGATGTAATTATTTCGCCATGTCCGTTTATTATTGCAGTGGTATATTGAGGCATAGTAATAAGACCTACTGATAGGCCTTTGGGACGTTATTCCTTTTACATTTTTTTATTAATACAATATTTTTTCCCCTTTGTTTTAATAGATATTTACTTTTGTCTTTACTTAAGAGTTAAGATGAGAAGACTGTGAACTGTTGATTATTTGTTAGTTAAATTGTTTAATTTTTTGACATAGCCTTTAATTGTTAAGAAAAATAATTATGGAAGAAGTTACCTAAGGAAAGTTTATATTTCGTTTGATACTCGTATTCGTAAGTTTTAATTTATGAAATCTGTTGATTTTGTTATTTTTTTTATGAATCTTTTCTGAGTTTTTTAAGATAATTATTAACAAAAAGGAAATCATTAGACTGTTGCAAAGGCTGTTATGTCTAGTAAATAATTAAAATTAGAAGTCTGTCTGATTATCTGTGATTGATTTATTAGTAAGAACACAAATGTTGATTAAGGTTAAGTAATAAAAAACATTTATAAGAAAAAAATATGTTGTTTTATTTAATTTCAAAACAATAATAAAACAAATTATCGCGCATTATAAACGCCCAAGGTCCTTCTCATAATACAAATTTGATTTGAACAAAATATCCTTAAATTACATTTAACAATAACAAATAACTTGCTCTGAAAATATAACTTCAATAGGATTACTATAACATAAAAAAAAACTACTCTGAAGTGTTGGGTCTGAACGACTATAAATAATCAGTACTACTAGTAGGACCTCGGGTCGCAATAACTAGTATAAAATTTATTGGTCTGGGCCTTAGGAGGATATTTTAGGCTCAATTGTAGATACCACCATAACTCAATCTAAGTACAACAAATGTCAAATTGATATCACACTCCATACGATAATAAACATGACTGAATGGCGGTTGAAGCAAGATGGTGCTCGAATAGCCTGAGTTGAAGTGGGCTCATGACTATTTTCTGTTTTTATGTATGTATTTCTTTAGTACGCCTACCCTTAAATAGACACTTAGACCCCTTACACATTGCGACTTTTAGCATCGATGCAATCGCGCGTTAGTATATCAATGCAATCGCTAAAATACAGTACATAATTTGTCAATTTCCAGCTTCTGCATCGCGACTGCATCGATGGTAAAAGTTGCGCAGTGTGTAAAGGTTGACAGTATGCGACTGCATCGATGCGTGTAAGGGGTCTTAGAAACTCTGTGACTCTACTACTTAGAGAGTGGTAGAGCTGAGTAAACACTGCTGCCTGATAGTAGTCATTCACAAAGATTCTAATTTATATCTTAAAATGCATTTACCTACTTATGAACTACAGTTATTCCTTTAAGTTTTTACTGTTTCCTATATAATATAGGCTAATGAGAACTGCAACCTGATTATGAGAATTTACGCCTTTTAGTTTCTTGAAGACAATAATTATCTCTATGTGCAAGTGTGAAGTCAATCAACCCTATCTTAAAAAAATCTTTAAGGCGTTCTAAAGTACTAGTTAGTTATAATTAGTACATACCTCCTACTTCAGACTTACTCCTTTAACAGAACAGTAAGCGAGATGATATAGTTATTAGTATAATACGACGATGATATAGTTATTAGTATTATATTATTTGACGACCCGTCTGGTGTAGTGGTCGAGAAATCGCCTACTACGCAGCGGGTAGCGGGTTCGATCCCCGCACACTACAAACATTTGTGTGCATGAACATGTCTGTTTGTATTGGTCTGGGTGTTTTCTATGTATATCATGTATGTATTTACAAACAAAAAGTATTTGAGTATTATATCCGTTGTCTGGCACCCATAACACAAGCTTTGAGTAGCTTACTTTGGGGCTAGATGGCGATGTGTGGGAATGTCCAAAGGATATTAAAGGATATTATATTATCTGGGGATATACGTACTTACTAGGTTCTGAAATTGTCAGTCAACCATTACTTTTGACCAGACTACCCTATGTATCTTCTTTACATTGGTAACTTTAGTGTAGATTTGACCAACGACATAAAAGACTTGAGCCTGATCGGATGCGGTGCGATGACGGTGCGGATTTGCCTTTATCTGACTGAATAAGTATAAAACAACCGATTTTATAATGTCATTTACCTACATATATGATTGCTGACAAATAGGTGACGTTTTCGAATTAGGCCTACTTTATTTTATTCGACGAATATTCCTTATCTGATGTTGGTAGAAGGCATGAAGTCTGTTAGAAGGCGTTTCCTAGATTTTAGCGCTAAGTTTCTTCGTTCCTATTTGATATTATGACTCATTTTTTATTTTTGAATGTCTAATATGTTTTTATTTCTATTTGTAAATTATTTTTACTTATACTTTTTAAATTTTAATCATATGTTTACCTACATATTATGACACATGCACGTGCACATTAATGGGACTAAGCACCTGAAATAAATAATTTCATTATTATTTATTATTATTGTATCCCTCCTGCAGCCGAAACAGGTACATTTGAAAGGCCTAACTGGAGATATGGATCCAACAGAAAGAGGCCCCCTTGAGATAACTTTAATCCTTTGGGGTATGTAGGTACACCTAGCGGGTACTATATATGGAGAGATATTGATGAGACAACTGGACGCCTGTCATATCAAATGCCCCATCTATTGAGATGGGCATTTGATATGACAGGCGTTGGGACATAGGAATTACGGCAGACGGTGACTCGCCGCTAATTAAATGAGCCACCCATGAGAGTCATACCAGAAGGTAGAATGGCAGCGACATTGATGTGGTCGACTAAAAGTTGTACAGAGGTAAGACTACGGGGTACAGGTGGCTAGTGACGTAGATTATATAACCAATCCACGCCAGAACCCATAGAAAAAATGAATTCATTTTTTCTATGCCAGAACCCATCCTGAGGCCGTAGTGAGAGTTGGAAAGAGACTTACAAATAAATAACGCATCGAGAGCGTAATCGTGATTTTATATGGGATTATTTGAGTGTAAACGTTAGCCACTAGACGGCTCTGATTCAATCCCATGTTCAGGTTTGATGACATATTCAATTTATATTTATATTTAAAGTTTTATTACAGTATTCTGATTGATAATTCAAACATAACAAAAATTTATAGCTAAGTACATCAAACAGCAGACTATGTTGAGAATGAAATGTACTTTTGCTGTGACGATATTCTAACTAGGTCTATTTATCATAAGTGGTATAAGTCATTTGATGTCTCTCTTTATGGGTACTGCTAGTACACCTATGAAAGTGTACCTATAATAAACCACTTACTTGTCAATGGTATAATTTCTTACTACGGCTTTGCTATAACCACAAAATAAAGCTGTTACTGAATTTTTTAAAAAAAGCATTGATAGGAAAGTGAGCTCTCCTAAATTTATTGCTTCGATTATTAATTAAATTATGCAATAATTTTAGTGAACTAAATTGCTTTTTAATAAATTAAACAAGCTATTAAACAGAGATCCGGTTAAATAAATTAGCTGTAGGTAAAAATGTAAGTGATCCATAATATAAAACACGCGATAAAGTTATAAGGAAAACCTTGAATTCAAAAGTTATCCAAGCGGGTCAGGCAAACATTTTGACAATTATTGTTACTTCAAATATTCCCATGATTGCCTACTACTTATCGATTGTCTTAAATTATTAATACATCATCATAGGTCTTATTTCATCATCTTACGACGTCAAATAAGTCAGAAGCTTTCTACGTGAAGCTTTGAATACATCTTCCAACGACTTCTATTTATTTATTTAAAACTTCATGCACACAACATAAAATGATACATATGGCGGACTTAATGCCAAAAGCATTCTCTACCAGTCAACCATAGGTCAGTACAGAGAAAAATATATATACAGGCGATGTAAGTAAAGTTATAGAGGCAATAAAAGAGAAGAGAATAGCGATAGAGATAACTATAATATGATGATAAACATACATACTGCCTATTACTTATATACGATTATATAAAAATAATTAATTATGTATCTATTATATAAACATACACATCATTTAAATATACATAATATGGTAGGTACACATAGATAAATTAATGTCAATGAGACGGGTCAGTGAGTTCGTCTCTATAAAGTGTTCGCAATGCCTTTTTGAAGGTAAATTTCGAGGTAGATGTTTGGACACTTTTTGGAAGCCCATTCCAAAGTCGATTGGCTGTGAGAGTAAAGGAATTGGACATAAAGCCAGAAGTGTGACGGGGAGTGAATAAGTTGAAGAGAGGGACCGGTCGTGAAAAGAGTGGAAGAGTCTATCTTTTATCATCTTCAAAATACTGCAAACAAGGAAATGATCTCTTGGCGCCGGTTAGAGTTCATACCATAATATAGTGCTTGGTGGAAATGCGTCATTTTTCTGTTGTCATTTTTTCCTGAATAGGGTACGTCGTTCTTACCTAATCAGTTTCCTGCTTGGATGACTGTACATATCATGCTGTAAACCCTAAGTACTGACGATCGCTATTGGTTTCTCGTTAGCTTTTTTATTATCCTTCCTCATAATAGGTAGCTAAGTAACTCGTTTGTGATAGTAAGTATTTAAAAATGAAATACTTAAGTGCAAACATTATCATACTTATTTAGTACATGTTTTAATATGGAAACAGGACTATTAAATGACAGGAATCTTAGCGTAGAGAGAGGTACCTACTCGTGGGTAATGTTTATAAACCATATTTAGTTGGAGTCATTCACTATTGTTAATACTTACTTAATATCAGTTTTCCTCCTCAGTATTAAATATAAGACGCAAGGGTATTTTACGTGCGTGAGTTGCGTGACCCATATTTATCACCACAGCGTATAATGTTATGTAATTTGCGTGATCATGTATTACGTAGAAATGAATCAATAATATTTACCTAATCGTTACGTTTGTACAGATCTTAAGAGTGTAATAATGTGATTTGAAATTCATAAGACATTTAAAATAATTTCTAACGGTCAATTCCGACGTCTTATTCTTACGCGTCTGTTGTGCGTGATAACTGTCAAATTGCATATACTTATGTACCAATAAAGTGTGTCCCCGGATATTGTGCAATTCGGATAAGAGGTGAAAGAAAGTAGGCCTAAACAAAAAAGTCAAACGGAATTATTTTTCAATGGTTAGCTTGTATTGAAATAAAATAAAACTAAATTCTCTCATTTTCTACTAGGACAGTGAAAGTAAATTTAATACAAAAACATAAAAAATATAAATACATCAAAGATTGAGAAAAAAACATAGTTCGATTATTTTTCCTTCGATAAAGCATACTTCAAATTCTGTTAGCTACTTTTTGGTAACTTTTTGTTATTTTATCTTCATAATTGTGTCTTTTTTAATTCTTTGGAACGAAATTGGAAAGAAATCGTCATTTTTGCACCTAGTGTCCTAGTACATAATGAAAATTTCATTTTTCTTTATAAGCTAAGATAATGTTTTTTTTTCATTTGACGTTTTTGTTTCATTTTAGTTCTACTTTCACCCCCGATCCGGATTCCACTTTATCCAGGACCAAACTGTATTAGTTACCATGTTTTCGTAGTAAGTTATCGTAGTAGTGTAAGCTAGGTTTATCTGTAGACTCAACGGGGTTAATCATACCTTTTTTTAAAAAAAGTTCATGTGGAAAAGGCACCTAATATACACGTTAAGAGAGCGTTTTACCTCTTTTCTAAATGTTGTTGTTTCTGGTGAAATAGTCAAGCACCGAGATTCAAGACACAATTATTCAATCGTTATCGCGTCCCATAAGATGACGTTGGGGTTTGACTGATTTACTTATTTTACTTATTTTACTTACTTATTTACATCTAAAAGAGGGAAACTCTCAAATACAACGCCTTTTCCGTTTCCTCGCAAACTCTACGTGGAACTATCAAGTATTTGATTGAGTGTGTTTTCCGCTACACTCAATTAAAATAAAAAAAAAACACTATAGCGATGATTTTCCGATTAAAAAAACTTGTATTGAAACACAAAATAAGTACCCATTGAGAATCGCGTAAAAACAAGTGAAAACACGTGTCGATAAATGTCTATCTGTTGATTGACCCCGGACCTTATTAGCATGATGACTTGATTAAGATTATTGATATAAACAGAAACACATAAGAGCTTTTATTGCTTGACTTAGGTACCATCATCAATTGCGGCTATCAAATGAAAACAAATTATTATCATTTTTTTCTCCGCAATAACTTTAACGGAATAATAATACCTACATAGTAAGGAATTTCACTTCATTTTTTTGAAAGCAAGTTTTATCGAATCTAGTGCTGAGAAGACAACTATAAATAATAAGTCCAGGTTTAAGCTCAGTCCAGGTTAAGTGATTTTAAAAAAGAAATAAAGTTTTTTTTTATAGCCCGCATAAATTAGAGTGAGTTTTGCACATGCTTGTTTATCAAAACGTTATATTTCTAATATAATACTCCTGAGTTTAATTAGGTTATAAATCATGGGCACAAACTCACTTTTAAAAGGTCTAGTCTGGAGAGTCTGGATGGCCGATGAGTGAGTAATTCTTCTAAGGGCATTGTTGATATTGTACTAAATTTAAGTCGAATATTCTGAGCATCTTTCGTTAACCGATGACTATAGTTAAGTCGCTCAGAGAATGCTATTTTGACGTTTTCAATTTTGATACAAAATGTATGGAAAGAAGTTCATATTTCCCAGTATCACGCTGGGTGCCGCAAGGTGCCGCACTACCTCACCGACGCTCAAGCAGGCCCGGGTGGAATGGCGCCGTGATATGCTGAACAAGTTTGAAGCAGGCTCATCTCAGCTTATTTACGATATTGTTACAGGTCCTGGATTTATCAATACGATCCAGAAACCAAGCGCATGTCGACAGTTTGGGTGTTTCAAAATGAACCAACGCCTACCAAAGTGAAGCGATCTCGGAGCGGGGGAAAGATTTTGATCGCCAGGTTTTTTTTATTTGACTGGCCACTTACTGTCGATTGCCTTAAAAGCATCAACGCCGAATGGTATACTACAAAATGATAACCAGAAGTTTTCTCTGTTGTGAGCAACAAGTGACCAAACACGGCTCTGCGAACTACTGCTCCACCACGACAATGCGCCTGCCGTACCGCGCTAAAAACGAGGGACTTCCTAGACAGCTCGCCAGTCAAACTCCTGAGTCACCCTCCTTACAGCCCTGATCTAGCACCGTGTGACTTCATTTATTTCCAAAAATAAAAAATCAGTTCAAAGGTATACAAGTTTCGTCGCCGAAAGATGCGCTGGCTGCGTTCGAGCAGCTGTTAAACGAGGTGTCTGCGGTGGATTTGAAAAAGTGTTTTGAAAACTGGTTCAGACGCATGAATCTTTGTATCGAGACTGGTGGAGAATACTTTGAAAAGATTTAATAAAAATATATGCACCTGTAGAACATTTTTTTTAAAAATTTCTGAGTGTCCCACCCACGTATAATGTTTGACCGTGCCCGGCGACGGCACGGCATAGCGTGAATCAGCCTTTACTCTACTTTGCAGATCCAGACAGGCAATATTTTTTTTAATCATGCGAATCACGTCAGTGTCCAGCCAATGATATCATAGCATTGACATTACGCTAAGGAACTATGACCTGTAACGAGATAAATCGCCAGTTCGCACTAGTTAGGTATTATTACTTTTATTTTCATTTTCCATGGGCACAGAATCTACGCATATTTTTATTCTAAAAACTTATTAGACCACATTAGGACAATAGGTAATGTAGGTAACACTTTTAGGGTTCCGTAGCCATAAAAAGTCATAAAAGTCATTTATCTAAGCAAATAGGCCCACGTTTCCACTTCCCAATATAAACCCTACCACAGCTTCGGGACAATTGTGGGCTAGTGCTGAGAAGAAACTACGCAAGAAACTTCATTACTATTGTCAATGACTCTTTTCAAAATTTTCACAATGTTTGTAGTGATCATGCAAGTCCATACATTATTATCTATTAAATAATCATCTACTTTATAATACCCTTTCGGCATAAGGATTAAATAAAAATAAAAATTTATATAAATTTATCATCATCATTATCAGCCAAAGGACGTCCACTGCTGAACATAGGCCTCCCCCACGGCTTTCCACAGCGACCGATCACTAGCGGTCTGCATCCAGTTTGATCCTGCGTACTTAAGAAGATCGTCTGTCCATCTTGTTGGTGGACGTCCTACGCTGCGTCTTTGGTCACAAGGCTACGTCCGTTACTTTAGTTCTTCTACGTATCTCCAATAAATTACTTAAGTAGGTATATCCTTTATCGACTTAAAAAGGAGGCAAACAATTCAATGTGTGTGTGTATGTGATAGCGTTAGAATTTGATAATATTTGAGTATGTTGATCTATTAAAATAAAATTAAAAATATGTCAGTGTTCGTGAGCGTACGTAAGCTCAGTGTTTAAAATGTTTGGTACCTATTTATTTATTTAGTTAAATATAATACCAATATTTAATATCAAAATATTGCCAAAGATTATTACTTTATGAATATCTATAAGCATTCATATGTACCTACGGAGTCGGAAACGACGATAAAACTCGCGCCGGTTTTACGGTATACTTAAGTTAAATTTATTTTTAAATACTTTAATTTGGGTGTCATAATTAAATATTTACGTAAACCGTTTTGTAAACCTAATATTGAGCTAGATATCGTGAACTGAAATTTATCACGGCGAGAAAATTTTACGCGTGGACGCGTGAGGGTTTTGAAGCGAGCCCGCTCGGACGCGCCAGTGGAGGTGGATGGTCAACGAGAGTATAATGTAGTATCAATGTAGCTTACTATACCAACAATTTGGAGCTTAGTTATTGCAGTGTGAGAGTATTTTTTTTTTGTATGTGGAGTATGTGGAGTTGTTTTGGAGATTTTCTGTTTTTAGAAATTCACAAGGTAGCCTGGAGTTTGAAAGTTGGCGGTGTTTCACCCCCGTGCCTCGGAAAGCACGTAAAGCCGTGGTCCTGCGCCTGATCTCTCTCCGGCCGTGTCAGATTGCTGTCCCATCGGGCTATGAGAGTGAGATGAATAGAGAGTGCACCTGTGTTTGCGCACACACTTGTGCACTATAATATGTCGGTTAGTCGTTGTGACTGGCCACCGTAGTCGAGATTAACTAGGGGGATTATTACTACTATTACTAATAATGTATACAAAACAAATAGTTGTCTAACAGTTAATACTTGACAATATTCATATAGTTTAGCGTTAGGGAACTGCGATGCATAAAGGTGCACATTTTAAGCACAGCTCTCTGAGCTCGCTCGATAGCCATAAAATGAGATGAAGTAGAGCCTCCCCAAGGAGTTAAACTGTAGGTGAGAATGGACTGACAAAGGGCCATATAGATCATTTTTAGAGCCTTGGCATCAGCAGATTGACGAAGTAGCCTGAAGACATATAACGACTTTCTAACACGACCTAGGCTGTCATGAATGGAACCCTTTTCCGACGATCTCATACAAAATTAATTATCATTACTATCCACCATTTAATAGTTTTGTGGAGGAGCTCCCAACCCTTATCTACAATTTTCCTGATGAAAGCACTGCATATAAAAAAAAACTTCAAATTATATATTCAGAACAAAAACACATCACGTCACGTTCGCAAAACAGCCGATAGTGTTTAAGAACCTATGACAACGTTGATAAACTTTAACTTTCAAATATGTCCACGCAATGATACGGCGATTTCATGATTTGCTGTTTTCAAACAGTGCTGATGCAACTTATTGGTAATAAATGTAAACGTTCGCGTTAGAATCTTACCCTGTTAGGTTTCTATGTCAAAATATCTCTGTTTATTATGAATAATAAATAAATAATTCATACTTGTGCAGTTCGTATGAAAAACCGGCCAGGTGCGAGTCGGACTCGCGCACTGAGGGTTCCGTGACAACTTTAACTGAATTAGGGAATCCACTTAGTAAAGTACCACAATATTTTGTTGACAGCAAATATAACTTTGTTTTTCATAGTGTTTGTATGAAGTACAAAGTTATGTTTGCGGTTGTTGAAAATGTGCTATATCTCAAAAACTTGTAATTCGATCTCGTCCAAACCGATTTTCGTTAAAAGTATTTGTTAAGATCTACATTAGGTACATATTTTTGACAAAATTTACACTCGCTTAGTTTAGAAGTTAGATGGGGAGGACGCCCATTTTACCACTTTGGAAGCGTCTAGCTATGACACGTTAGACTTTAAAAGAAAATGGTTTTAGGAACCTCTCATTTAAAAAGACATATCTATAGACACCCCACACGTATAGGTTTGACTAAAAAATTTTTTTTTCGCTTTTAGTTTCATTTATGGGAGCCCCCCCTTAAATGTCATTATTTTTTATTTTTTGTATCAGAATCGTAAAGCGGTGAACAGGATACATACTCCTATTAAATTTCAGTAGTGTGATGCTTATAGTTACAGAATAAAATGGCTGTGACATACGGACGGACAGACAGACAGACAGACAGACGGTAGACAGACAGACAGACAGACAGACAGACAGACAGACAGACAGACAGACAGACAGAAAGACAGACAGACAGACAGACAGACTTGACGAAACTATAAGGATTCCGTTTTTTGCCATTCGGCTACGGAACCCTAAAAACCGGCTAAGTGACTTTGTTTTTGCCAAAAATAACTTTGTTTTTCATAGTATTTGTATGAAGGACTAAGTTATATTTGCGGTTGTTGAAAATGTGATATACATCAAAAACGACTAGTTTGTACTCGTTCAATCCGGAAGCGTCTATTTCTCATATGTTAGACTTTCAGAAAAAATGGTTGTAGGAACCTCGTTGTGTCATTTTATGAGACCTATCCATAGACACCCCACATGCATAGGTTAGAGTTTTTTTTTGTTTGTTTTACTTCCATGTTCGGAAGCCACCGATAACTTAATCAATCGTAATTTTATTTAAGTGAGCCATTCGGTTATGGAACCCTAAAAAGATCACCGATCGAATTTTCTGCTTTGAAGAAATAAGTTTTTCACTTTAGATTAGGATCTTAATTTCTATGCATTTCGATTTGTTTTGTGCGGTATTTTAACGTGTTAATATACAACTTGATTTTTTCGTTTAAACAGTACAACTCGTAATCAAAATACCACATGAAATAAGTTCGATTGGTGTGAGAATCTGGGTCCAAAGAAGAAAATTTTATCAGTGAACTTTTTTCGAATACGAACTGCATTAGAATTAGGAACCTAGGAATACCTTTTGGAATGAAACAAAAAGGAGGCTTTTAATCAATAATTTTAGATAAGTAAGTTGTTTTTAAAATTTTAACAATGATTTGAGACAGCGGATACTTGACCTCGATCGCACCTGATGTCAGCATGTATAAATAAACTGTAAAAAAATATTCGAACAAAATCAGTAAATATATAGGTACATTAAATATCTCATATTTATAAACACACTTACAAGGCTGACCTGACCTGAGACCACTAAGTTTTCTAAACAATGAATAACTATGTAAGTAGGTACGAATTTTAAATGATAAAAGTTCTTGGTATATCATCACCTATGTGGTTCCGCGTGATAAAGTAGGTTTGTGGACCACTTATTGTTATTATTATTCTAACTTAAATAATATTGTAAACATGGCGGTCTCTAAGCTGGCCCCTAGTCTATGCAGGAGCAAACGACGAATCATGCTCAGCGGGGTATTATCACGAAGTAATATATGAATTGCATAAATCATCTTCATCCTCAGTACATCCCGAGCTGCTACCGATTAGGGTCATAAAGTGTATAGGAACAACCTAGTTCTTTTATTTTCATCAAGTGCGAAATCAGTGAATAGTGAAAACAAAAAAATCAACAACGCCGTAAATATTGGAAGCAGTATTTTAGAGGTAGGTTAAAGAAAAATATTTTTCAAATTTTCATTTTACCACTTAAGCGATGAGATATAATACATAATATTATGCGAAATGACAGTATTCATTCTATTAGGTACCTAACGTCTTTGGGATGTACCTACCACAAAATATGGATAGTACTTAGCTGTTGTGCGGACAGACAGACGAACATGGCAAAAAAAGCTAACACGTTAAGGAACCCCTAAAATGGATGGAAACATTTTTTAAACTATTTACCGAAGTACAAAAATATAAAACTTATTCATTAAAATCCTTGCCAAACCATGTTACCCGCATAATAACTTATCTTAAACATAATTTGGAATTTGGAATAACTTTTTAGTTTTTTTTTTTAAATTTTGGAATAGGTAGTCGAGAAATAGGTAGAAATCTTCAGTAGGTAATTTTGTTTTTCGTTCTTCACTCAAAAGTTAGGTTTAATATTTTTTTTAACGTATTTGTGTAATGGTTATATGAAATAGATTACTTATTACCGAGTAGGAGGTAATAGGCATTTATTTTATTGTAAACAAGAAAGTGCACTTCATTGGGTAGATTGGGTACTTGGGATCTACTAAATACAATAGGTTTTTGATAGGCAATGCGGGATCTATAAGTTTAAACGACTTTGCTTACCGACTGTAAAAAAAACAATGTCACATTTCGGTTTTTTCTTTGACAACAAACGTCATTCATAAAATATATATTTTTTCATTGTGTTAAATAAAACAATTTTATGGAATGACTGTAAATTCGTGCGTCAATTTAATGACATCACTTTTCATCACGCAACCATTGGATTTATTTACATTACTCCGTCATATTACGTACGTTTATTTTCAGTCTTTTAAAACTTGGCGGCTCTTATCATGTTATCCTTTTCAGGCTCATCAAGACCAAAACATACCATTTCCGCCAATAGCAGCGCTAGAATCCGATAGCGGCTGAAGTAAACCTCGCATCTGATTGGTCTATATCCGCAGTTTTGCGGCGACTATCCAACCTTATAAATATCAGCGCGAACTCGCGCCGGACCTCTTTTCCACAGTGTTAATTCAGGGGACTCGTATCGGGTTATTTTAGTGAGCTAACTCTAAATTCAGAATGCCGGAGACATCAAAAATGAATGGATATGCTAAAACAAATGGACACAGTTTTGACATGGAAGATGGATCAGTATTTTTGTTCACATCTGAATCCGTTGGCGAGGGACATCCAGGTCAGTTTTCCTCTAATCTATCGGTGCTGGAGGTGTGCGATTCGAAAAATGGCCGCCTTAGACATGTGCGTAGATTTAGCTCGTCTGCAAAATCTTTTACACCTCAGGAGGTTATAAAGCAGGTTCCTAGATATGACATGTTTCTGTTGTCAAAATGTGAGACTTGATCCAAAATTCAATCGTAAAGTCGGCAAATAATGATTCGTTACATCATACAATACCATAATACAAACCAGTTTCAAAATAATCACTACACGTGGTTTGAGGCAAACACTGATGAAATGTTTTGTGAAAATATGTTTCGTAGAGGTTATCTGGATTTATGTTTGTGTAGAATATATATCAAATTACCTTCGTATTTGTTTCAGACAAAATGTGCGATCAAATAAGTGATGCTATATTGGACGCACATCTCAGACAGGATCCTGATGCTAAAGTTGCATGTGGTGAGTGCTGCCTCATCCCAGGCTATAAGGTGACATGTGCTAGTGAACAGAATTAGTGAATTATGTGTTTTGTTAACAGAAACCGTCACCAAAACGGGAATGGTTCTGCTGTGTGGTGAAATTACCTCTAAAGCAAATGTTGACTACCAGAAAGTTGTCAGAGAAACTGTAAAGCACATTGGCTATGATGACTCTTCCAAAGGTAAGCCCAAATCCTTGAAATTGTTAAATGTTACTATTAGTAAACAGTCAATTGGCCTGCAGCCAAACACTAAAAACTAGATTTAACTGTCTTAATTTTGTTACCTGTCTTCTAGTAATAGAAAAATATTATTCCACACATACTAGGTTTTGATTGGCGTACACTAAATTTGTTAGTGGCTATTGAAGAACAAAGTCCAAACATAGCTGAGGGAGTGTACCAGGCTCGAGATGAAATAGATATTGGGGCTGGAGACCAGGTATACAAAAATGAAAAGGCCTGCTGCACGACTTTAAACTTGGGGGTTTCTTATCAGATAAAATTGTACAATTTGGGAATCACATCTGCATGTAACTCACTGAGGAATCAGTTTCAAAAATTACTTTCATCCTCTGGGATCTCATTTCAAAATTTCCTAATTGGCTCTGATCTAAAATTAACATATCATTCATAATAAAATCCGGTGGTAAATTGAATATTTCATAATACCCAAAAACTAGGTATGTACTGAATAAACACTAGGTACTACATATTAACGAATCACATTTATCATTTAAATAATAAAATGGCATGTTGGGTCCAGGGTTTGATTACAAGACATGCTGCGTGATGCTTGCACTGGACCAACAGTCACCAAACATTGCTGCTGGTGTGCATGAGAACAGGAATGATGAAGAAGTAGGGGCTGGAGATCAGGTATGTTGCCCTTCCCAGCTCATACTGAACCAACTGATAACTTAATTAGTTATCTATCTGAATGATGGGATCAATGGAATCATAAATATTAGAATTGTGTAAAGCAATTGTATTAATTTGACAGTTCAAAACGTACAATATGATCTGTCAAACGCTTTATTCTTTGCCGTTTGACAAATCATACCATATGTTTTGAGCTGTCAAATGAATATGATTACTTTACACAATTCCACGTCTGTTTGCTTGTGTTGGGTAGTTCTTGAATAAATACTTTTATTGAAATATGTCATCAATCTAGTTCATTCACTCACTTGTTCACTATTGTTTAATATGGCTCGGTAGTTCAGTGATAGAGAGTAAAGTGTACAAATAATATTGGTTAGTTACTGCAAGTACAATACAGTTATATGGCTTGTTACGCGCCAAATTAATATTTTAAATAGCACAAGAAGAAATGTCATTTAATGTCTTTGCAATACGACTTAGAATTTAGTATTGTGTGATAGATTGATGTATTACTTGACTTCCACAGTAGTTTTATTTTTTGACAGCTTTATTATAATCATATTTCTAGACTGGCGAAAGTTTATAAAACTGTTGAATTTTTTAAGTCATAAGAATAGATCTGTACACGATACATGTACAATGAATTGTCTACGATTCTACTTCACACATATAGTTCAGTAGTTCTACTATCACAATATCACCCACTACTTCACATTCATTCAGCTTAATGCTTCAACACCCGAGCGGTTGCAGGCAACCGCATAACAATAGAATTTGCATTGTGTCTCGTTCACATACGCTTGAGGGATTAATTGTTAAATTGAGTTGTGGTGAAGTAGTAAGTTATTTTTGTAATAGTATAACTAAATGAACTAGTTGAGTGATACATATCTTTGGCTTTTCCACTGGACTACATCACTCATGTTCAGTTCAGTGAACGATTTTCTGCATGTTTTCTCTTAACACAAACCCTTCTATTCATTACTGTGAATATATGGATGTCTGTAAAAGAAACTTTGTCAGAAGAAATTAATAATTATTAACCATTCCTGTTTAACTTGAAAATATAAGAATGAATGCCTTAAAGTTATGTACAAGCTAGCTATGTAATATACCTCAATGGCTACAAAGGATGTATACCTACTTTATAGTTTCTCTTAATGTTTTTATTTTACCATTAGAGCTAGGATAAAATAAATCTGTAGTTTTTATTGGTCAACTTAGGAATTACTTTGATTATAAAAATATAAATTTCTCAAGGTACTACATACAATACTTTCATTCAAAAACAAACAACAAAACAGTTAAATTTCTAATTACTACAGGAAGATCTGACAAGGTGTACATATTTAATTATTTTTTTTAATAATAAAATGATTTTTAGGGCTTGATGTTTGGATATGCCACTGATGAAACAGAAGAATGCATGCCCCTGACAGTGGTACTTGCACACAGACTTAATCAGAAGATCGCTGAATTGCGGCGAAATGGAGAATTCTGGTGGGCCCGCCCTGATTCCAAGACACAGGTAAACTAATTTTATTTTTAATTTACTTGCTATATGTCTAAAAGTCACCAGAATTTGATCTATGATTTTTACAATGAACCTAGTCACAATTGAAATAACACATTTTATCTTAAAAAGTATTAACACGTTATCACCTCGGGGTCGCAAGTCGCAACCTCTTACCAAGTTCAATAATGGTGATGAATTATGTTTTCTCAATAATAACTTTTATCTTACTGTTTTCATAATTACGACATTTTTGTCACCAAATCTTAAGACATTTGAACTGGGAAATGTCTAAGTTTATCTGACATTATCCAGTGTTATGGTGTTATTCATAATTTATTCTCAAGTCTGTTAGAGTATTTATAACACCTAAGTAGTTACTGGAGCTTGTCCTTGAACACCTAATACTTGTAATCGCAAGGCGGCAAAAAAGTAAGCGTTATTTAAGCAATAGTCCTATGTACTTGAATAAAACTAACAGTAAGATCAATAAATGTTCTCATGAAAAGAGAAGGAATTAGCAATTTTTTTGTGTCCCGTCCGTGGTTTAGGTTTTAATTATAATCATTAAAGCACGAGATCGTATTACGCAACGTGATAGTCAGTATCAATTGTTCCTCGCGCAGCAACAGGCATGATCGCGACGCGTCTGCCGATATTTGAGACGACTCATAAGGTCTTCCAAACCACACACGATCTGATTGAACTTGTTTAAGATTCGCTATTGTTTTAATGGAAAATACTGTTGATGAATACACACTCAATTGAAATGGGTAAAAGTATTTTAGATTTTGTGGAGTTTTTCATAATAAAAGTTTATAGGTTCAGTTCAATGGTCCAAGGACCATTCCATATCAGTTCGTTAGCCAAATCGCTCTTTTATCACAATATCCGCTTCCTGATAAATTCATGAGATCTATAAACCTTTTTAACCACATTTTGATATACATATATTTTTTTACGAAAGAGGAAAGTTGGTACCATACTATTAATTGCTTCAAGATATCATCTGAAATGATTATTATTGCCTATTACGTATTTTCCGTTATACACTTCATATTTTACCTCATGTAAGTAATTTCCTTTCATAAAAAAAATATAGTTCTTCTTTAGTTTATTTGAACTTCTTAACTCCAGGCTTTCTTCTTTTTCTAAAGTATGTTTTATGTTAGAATTGATTGTAACGGGATTGCTACCATGTACCTTATTATTTTTGAGTTTCCGATATTTCGGCACTGTTGCAAGTGCCATGGTCACGGCGTAACTAAAACTCAAAAATAATAAGGTACATGGTAGCAATCCGGCTACAATCAATTCTAATGTTAATGACCATGTAAGTTTAAATCAATATATGTTTTATGTTATTACAGGTCACATGCGAATACAACTTTGTTGGAGGAGCCACCGTGCCACAAAGGGTCCACACAGTTGTTGTGTCTCTTCAACACTCTGAGAAGGTGAATAGAAATAATTGTTTGGGCTTTATATATTTACTAGCGGTCCCCCGCGACTTCGTCCGCGCGTTTTCAGTTTGCTCCCTCCCCTCCCGTCGCAGCGTGATGTTTTATACCCTAAAGCCTTTCTCGATAAATAAGCTATCCAAAACCGAAATATTTTTTTAAATCGGTCCAGCAGTTCCTGAGATAAGCGCGTTCAAACAAACAAACCCTTCACCTTTATAATATTATAGCGGTCCCCCGCGACTTCGTCCGCGCGTTTTGAGTGTGCTCCCTCCCCTCCCGTCGCAGCGTCATGTTTTATATCCTAAAGCCTTTCTCGATAAATAAGCTATCCAACACAGAAATATTTTTTCAAATCGGTCCAGCAGTTCCTGAGATAAGCGCGTTCAAACAAACAAACTCTTCAGCTTTAGCGCAAGCGCACGTTGTACTTAAGCTGCGAACATTATTTTGGTGCGGAGTTATGTTATAACTGTGATAGCTCCTAAGATATTTATTGAAATCAAATGATATAAAGGACAATTTGGTTCTAAATGAAATGCTCGTGATGATGAATGTATTTATTTTGATAAGAATAAATACCTGTGTGTATAATACACCTCTAAAAATAATGCATTTTTTTTTTACCAATTTATTAACATAAAAAAGGTTGTAGTAAGTCAACCATAAAAGATAGACATATGCTGTCGCGGACTTTATTATAGAACTTTTAATGCTGAACAATCCTGTCATACATGATTTTTGTGTAACTTAAGCGGTTTCCGCAGCGTATGCAGCGGAAGCTCTCAAAAGGAATATCTTTCTCCCGTTTTCGCAACATTTTTCATTTCTGCTGTGGTCTTATGAGTCGTATCTTTATGTTATATAGCCTAAAGCCTTCCTCGATAAATGGACTATCCAACGTAAAAAAAATTTTTCAAATCGGGCTATTAGTTTTTGAGATTAGCGCGTTCAAACAAACAAACAAACAAACAAACAAACAAACTCTTCAGCTTTATAATATTAGTATAGATTCAAAGACATACAGGTAGACTTATCAGTTTATGTGGTCATACAGAGAGATGGCAATGAGTGCAGCGAAATGTATTAAAAGAAAAAAAATGCAACAATAAAATAACATAATCTACACTAATTTGCTTCAAATTCCTTAAAAAAGTGTACTAATATTAAGTTTAGCTGGGCTTTTCCGCACTTATCCGCTCGATTGGGCTATTGTGCGTGTCTTATACCTTATTATATTGTGATATCAAAAAAAAAACTATATTCAACTTAAAGACCAATTTTTCCAATATCAGATTATAATTATCAGACTGAATAAGTATAAAACAACCAATTTTAAAATAACATTTACATAAATGATTGCTGACAAAAAGGTGACGTTTTCAAATTAGGCATATCTTATTTTATTTGAAGAATGTTCTGTTGGAATAATCCGGCCTTATAAAGTAATTATAATTATTTATGCAGATCACATTGGAGACATTGCGTGATGAAATCAAAGAAAAAGTCATCAAAGAGGTGATCCCTGCTCAGTATCTTGATGAAAGGACGGTGATTCACATCAACCCATGTGGACTTTTCATTATTGGTGGACCTCAGGTTAGTGTATCTTTACTTCTTTATTAATATTGAGAAAGGGAATATTTGTTTGTTTGTATCGAATGGGCTCCAAAACTACTGAACCTATTACGAATACTGTGAAACTAGACATCTTTGCCTGCTTTTTAAGTTTTTTGGACTCCATTCAAAAAATATTTTTCATCTTTGATGACCTCCGTGGTCGAGTGGCTAGCACGCTGGTTTCAAGCGTTGCCATCTCGAGAGGTTCCGGGTTCGATTCCCGGTCGGATCAATGTAGAAAAAACGATCTTTTCTATATTGTCTCCGGTCTGGGTGTTGTGGTACCACCGTTGTGTCTGATTTCCATAACACGAGTGCATTGGCTACTTACTTTGGGGTCAGAGCAATGTATGTGATTGATATCCAATGGTTATTTATATTTATTATTATTTATTTATCTAGGATTTTGATTTTAAGATATATTTTAAGTAAATGCGAAATATTGTACCATCACTGTTTCAAATAAATAGAATCCTATTTATAGTTTTTATAGTGATAGGCAAGGTTGCCCTAACATTTAATCGGACTTTCATACTAAGAGAATTTTGGGGTTAGGGCTCACATCAGGTGATAATAAGTAACTCACTTTGTGCCATTGTGTATTTTTATAGTAGAACAAACAGAAAACCCTTCAGATTTGTAATATTTGACACATCAAAGTGGAATGCTTGATTTGATAAATATTTTTAGAATATATCATATTTTTTACCAACTTCAAAAAAAAATAGGCAATCAATTCAATGTGTATGTATGTGATATCATTAAAATTTGATAGTTATTAAGTGTGTTGGTCTCTTAAGGCTTCCAAAAACGTGGGCAAAGTTGGGTTTCACTGTAATTCTTTCACCATTGGAATCCTCCTTTATCTCTGATGAACATAGGCTAACATTTCCAAAAAGTTATAACTTAATATGAAACGGGGCCAGGGGTGAAACAAAGAAAGAAGAAAGAAAGAAACCATTTTTTACCATAGAGTAGGTTATGTAATTGGCAAGTAAGACTGAAGCATGTAAATTGATTTAAGGAAATATAATCAAATTTTTCACGGTTTTGTTGCTTAGAATAATAATATACTAGTCTCATAGCTAAGTTACAATTTTATAAGGAAGTAATTTTATTCAGCTCCTTTTAATTGCCATTATTGAATGTTTTATTTTTCAAAATTAAATATTAAGGTTTTTACGGTAAAAATAATCTACATCGCCGTCAGACCTATCGTGTGATTTTTAATGTTGATAATTTTGTTTTACGTTTGATGTCACACAAAAATCTCCCTTGATGGCATACAATAAAGTTAAAGATTTTGTCCACTGGACGTGTGAACTAAGGCGTTACGGTTTTAACACTATTGATATTAGTGTCTATCCTTCAATAAATCATAATCGTCTACAGGGTGTTATTTTGGTCAGCAACGAGCGTCTTAGGGGTGGCTGTACAAACGATCATCATCATCATCATCATCATTATCAGCCAAAGGACGTCCACTGCTGAACATAGGCCTCCCCCACGGATTTCCACAGCGACCGATCACTAGCGGTCTGCATCCAGTTTGATCCTGCGATCTTTATAAGGTCGTCTGTCCATCTTGTTGGTGGACGTCCCACGCTGCGTCTCTGGTCGAAGGGTCTCCAATCTAGAACTTTCCTGCCCCAACGGCCATCAGTTCTTCGCGCTATGTGCCCTGCCACGATATGTACAAACGATACTGATGCCAAAAAAATATATTTTATGAAATGGAAAAATCCCACAAAATCAGTTAATTAATGCGATACAGCGATCGAGTCAAAACTATTAACACCAGGTAGCCTCTTCGTAGCTTACTAGCTACGGCGTAGTATTTCTTAGATACGTGCGAGGGTGCGGGTTTCCCATTAATTTTGTAATTTTTTTAAAAAGTGAAGAGGTTTTCTTTTCAAAACTCTCATATAATTTAAATAAAATATATTTTTTAGAATAACTATAACTCCTATTATCATCCCCGAGTTGGATGTCACTGACTAAAACAACACCTGTATATTAAAAGCTCGAGTTACCTCTCCAGTACAGTTGTTTAAATTTAATTTAAGTGGAACTCTTAGGTAGCTTGTAGTTCAATTATGAAGACAAATCTGAACAATTTGCAAAACATTTCCGCTTGGGCAGCGCCACTGCCTCTGTAGACCTCAACAGACTAATGAAGCCTAGTAATATTCATTCATAAGAAAACAAAAATGGCGCACGGGTGTGACTCGAACCAGCACTTTCTGGCAAACGCTCTCCCTATTGAGCTACCGTGCCGTCGGTCCGACACTAGACGGAAATTCCGTCGCCGAACTTCCGCGGCGGAACGCCAATACATGTTATTGCATGCATGCATACTAATATTATAAAGCTGAAGAGTTTGTTTGTTTGTTTGAACGCGCTAATCTCAAAAACTACTGGCCCGTTTTTTAAATTTTTGTTTACGTTGGATAGTCCATTTATCGAGGAAGGCTTTAGGCTATATAACATAAAGATACGACTCATAAGACCACAGCAGCAATGAAAAATGTTGCGAAAACGGGAGAAAGATATTCCTTTTGAGAGCTTCCGCTACGTACGCTGCGAAAACCGCTTAAGTTACACAAAAATGATGTATGACAGGATTGTTCAGCATTAAGAGTTCTATAATAAAGTCCGCGACAGCATATGTCTATCTTTTATGGTTGACTTACTACAACCTTTTTTATGTTAATAAATTTGTAAAAAAATAATGCATTATTTTTAGAGGTGTATTATACACACAGGTATTTATTCTTATCAAAAAAAATACATTTATCATCACGAGCATTTCATTTAGAAACAAGTTGCCCATAATATCATTTGATTTCAATAAATATCTCTCCGCATATAACTCCGCACCAAAATAATGTTCGCAGCTTAAGTACGACGTGCGCTTGCGCTAATAATATTATAAAGGTGAAGGGTTTGTTTGTTTGAACGCGCTTATCTCAGGAACTGCTGGACCGTTTGGAAAAAATATTTCGGTTTTGGATAGCTTATTTATCGAGAAAGGCTTTAGGGTATAAAACATCACGCTGCGACGGGAGGGGAGGGAGCAAACTGATAACGCGCGGACGAAGCCGCGGGGGACCGCTAGTTGCATATAAAATACAAATAGCGGGCACACTACGCGGAAGATCGGTCGTTCCGTCGCGGACGATCCGTCGTTCGGAGCGGACCGCTCAGTCGCCGCGTTATGAATACCTACGTCATTTCGCGTGTCGGCCTAGTAATATTATTGTTACGATACATGAAACTATAGTTTCTGTTTTCTGGTCACGTAAGCCGTAAACTATAGTGTCTGTTTAACTGGTCACGTAATCCGTATGTCGGATGACCTCTTGGCCAAAATATGCACCCAGCGGATCCCTTTAAATGGAAGGCGGCCACGTGGTAGACCCAGAAAATGATGGCATGACGAGCTGGACTCATTTAACTGGAAATTTAACGGACTGGAAAGCAGTTGCTCAAATGGAGAATGGAAAAGGGGTAGGGAGGCCTTTGCCCTGCAGTGGGACAATATGGGCTCATGATAAATAAAATAATAATAATAATGACATGAAATTTTCCAGTCGGACGCGGGGCTGACGGGGCGCAAGATCATAGTGGACACGTACGGCGGGTGGGGCGCGCACGGCGGCGGCGCCTTCTCCGGCAAGGACTTCACGAAGGTGGACCGCTCGGCCGCGTACGCCGCGCGCTGGGTCGCCAAGTCGCTGGTCAAGGCCGGCCTCTGCCGCCGCTGCATGGTCCAGGTGAGGACGCCTCGGGCGATACGACACGAACATACCTCCTGGCTCTCGGCGCGCTCTCCGGCAAGGACTTCACGAAGGTGGACCGCTCGGCCGCGTACGCCGCGCGCTGGGTCGCCAAGTCGCTGGTCAAGGCCGGCCTCTGCCGCCGCTGCATGGTCCAGGTGAGGACGCCTCGGGCGATACGACACGAACATACCTCCTGGCTCTCGGCGCGCTCTCCGGCAAGGACTTCACGAAGGTGGACCGCTCGGCCGCGTACGCCGCGCGCTGGGTCGCCAAGTCGCTGGTCAAGGCCGGCCTCTGCCGCCGCTGCATGGTCCAGGTGAGGACGCCTCGGGCGATACGACACGAACATACCTCCTGGCTCTCGGCGCGCTCTCCGGCAAGGACTTCACGAAGGTGGACCGCTCGGCCGCGTACGCCGCGCGCTGGGTCGCCAAGTCGCTGGTCAAGGCCGGCCTCTGCCGCCGCTGCATGGTCCAGGTGAGGACGCCTCGGGCGATACGACACGAACATACCTCCTGGCTCTCGGCGCGCTCTCCGGCAAGGACTTCACGAAGGTGGACCGCTCGGCCGCGTACGCCGCGCGCTGGGTCGCCAAGTCGCTGGTCAAGGCCGGCCTCTGCCGCCGCTGCATGGTCCAGGTGAGGACGCCTCGGGCGATACGACACGAACATACCTCCTGGCTCTCGGCGCGCTCTCCGGCAAGGACTTCACGAAGGTGGACCGCTCGGCCGCGTACGCCGCGCGCTGGGTCGCCAAGTCGCTGGTCAAGGCCGGCCTCTGCCGCCGCTGCATGGTCCAGGTGAGGACGCCTCGGGCGATACGACACGAACATACCTTCCAATTGTTACTTTAAAAATTACCTAATATGAAACTTGGCCAAATGTCATAAAGTCACAAGACATTTATTCATGCAAATAGGCAAAATGCAAACTTGGGGCACTTTTACACGTCCCAATATAAACCCTACCACAGCTTCGGGACAATTTTGGGCTAGTGCTCTCAGCTGCGCAAGAAACTCGGTCACTATTGTCAATGCCTCTTTTCAAAAGGTTGTTTGTAGTGATATTGCAAGTCCATATATTATATATTTTTTTACTCACCTACTCAAGTCAAAAAAACTTACTAGATTTGATTGCTACCAATGCTCTGTCTATAAGAAAGACTAGCGGTCCCCCGCGACTGCGTTCGCATCCTCACTTCCCGTTGCAGTGTGATGTTTTGTGAAAAATCGGCGACTCAAAAATAATAAGGTACATAGTAGCAATCCCGTACCATCAGTTCTCATTAAAACATTGTTCTAAATATTGATATTGTTGGTATACAACATGTACCTAATGTTCAATGACTCTGATGACTCTCTAAATGATTTTGAATTCAATTGACCTAATTCTGAAAGAAAAAATACAAATAATAATTATTTTAAGTTTTATGGCCCTTTCGATCATTTCTTACTCTGGGCATGATGTCATGATCTCTGGTCCATCAAGAGAGGAGTCGTTAGTTAGTTATATCACTGGTCGCGGCGCCTTACTGACATTATTATTATTACTATCAACGCTCATAAATATTGCTTTCCGACGTATTTTGACTGGTTTGCGCACAGTGATGGCTTGTGTTGTAAATAAACAAAGCACCATTTTTATAAAGATATTTTTAAACTTTGACCTATATTTTAAAAACTGGCTTAATTAATTCTGCTCGTTATTCCAAACTAACTAATATCTGTTTTTTTTGCGCATTGAACATTACAAGTTGTATGAAGGACAGTGCCAAAGCGCAAAATGGTAACAAGTTATAGCGTAACAGATACGTCACATACAAATCTCTGTCTTTGAATCCGCTTGATTGATATGACGACAAGATAAAGATTAGTAGGTTGTCTGAACATCTCTCTTAGATGTGACACCCTACTAATCTTTATCTTGCTTACACAAAACAACAGTCTGCGTACTTTTAACCTTGGACGGAAGTCTCGGATAATACTAATTATTGTACAGACAATAGCCGTTCATGTTGGAATAATGCGGTATCTAATGCAGTTGGAATAGAGATTAGGTGTTGTCTTGCTGGACTGTAGTGAGTGCAAATTGTTTCTGGACCGTATGCAACTTTTTTATCAAAAAAAGTTGTGTTATGTACACCACTTATATCCCGAGAATGGGTCCACCGACTTTTATGATTTTTGTTTTGTTGCATTTGTCTTGACCCCAAATGGGATTTGTACGTGTCTGTTTTTCTTCATCATATGGTATTTGTTGTAAGCGGTGATCAGATAATCGGATGCATATTTACCTTAACTTCATTTTAGGCTTATAGATAAGGAGGCGGCTTTTTAAAATATATGTTTTTTAATATAAATCCCGGGGTTCCAGTAAATTCGTGAATGCAAAACTAGTCAATATCATGTTGAGGCAACATCGTCTTCAGCATGTGGTATTAAAATATAAAAAAATCTGGACTCCAGTGTTTCATATTATTAGTGTGTATTATTATCTTTATTTAAAGCCCCATCAATTTATGAGTATTTTGAGTGTAAGAAAAGCAGTAGACAGTAAATACACATAATAGTACTACACCAGATTTTGTTCTATACATATAAAAACACTAATATTTCGATTCAGAAATTCTAGGATTTTTCCGACGTTAAACTGCATTCCACATTAGCCAACACCTTTAAACAAGTTATAATACCTACACCCGTATTGATTTTATACTCAAAAAACTATATTTGGCTATTCCGCAATCCCAAGGTTTTTTTCGATTCAAAAGTGCACTTTATAATAGCCAACACCTCAACTTTTTTTTGCATATTTAATGCATCTGATTATCCGATATACTAGTCAGTACAAATGTGAAACTACTTTTTTTTAAAAATCTGTACGTGTGTTTGTTTCAGGTGTCGTACGCGATCGGCGTCGCGGAGCCGCTGTCGATCTCCGTGTTCGATTACGGCACGTCGCACAAGACGCAGCAGGAACTACTCGCGATCGTGAGGAAGAACTTCGATCTGCGACCGGGGAAAATCGTCAAGTAAGTTTTTTATTTTTATTTATTTAAACTTTATTGCACTGTTAATGGTACAATTGGCGGACTAAATGCCTTATGGCATTCTCTACCAGTCAACCGCTTGGGAGATGCAGAGAGTTAAATCAGTGGCGGAGTATTTAAAAGTACTGAGAGGGACAAAAATTTAAAATGCATTGCATTGGGAAGAGAATTCCAAAGGCGAATCGCAGAGATGGTGAAAGAGTCCGACATAAAGCCGGACTGTAAAGAGGAGTGTGAATAGTAAGAAAATGGGAAGAGCGCAGGTTGCGAGAAGTTTTAGAACTCAGATAGTTGAACCGCTGTGTCATTTAGGTCGGAGAGTGAGGGTTACGAAGTATGTTGAAGAGTGTACACAGGATTCTTGTTTCTCTGCGATGACGGATGGGAAGCCATTTAAGCTTGGAACGGTAGTAGGCAGAGATGTGGTCGTATTTACGGAGACCGAAGATGAAACGAATACCGTAGTTGAGGAGTCGATCAAGTTTATTATAGTTATAGTATGTTAAGAAATTAAAGCCACGTAATGCAATGAATATATCATATAACTAAAGTATCTAAGATATTTGTTTGTGGTCCAAATAATTCAAAATCAAATTAAATTGCGTGTTCTATCTGATGCAAAGAATCAATCCTAGAATCAGAATAGGTTGAAACTAACAGTAGGCTATTCATAAAGATGAAATAAGAAACCAAAAATTTGCGCACGGGCGGGACTTGAACCAGCAACCTTTTGGCTGACCAGGCCAAACGATCTTACCAACTGAGCTAGCGTGCTGTCAGTCCGACCCTGCGAAATTTGTGGTCTCTTATGAAAACGTCAATTGCGTGACGCTTAGCGTCATCTAGCTGTCTGTTTATGAAACAGATGGCCCAAACAGTTATTCTTTACAGAATAAATTCAACTTGGAAATTGATGACACTTCGCTATCTAAATGCTTTAGAACACTCACAGTGTCATATTTTATATTCATAAAGATGAAATAAGAAACCAAAAATTTGCGCACGGGCGGGACTTGAACCAGCAACCTTTTGGTCAGCCAAAAGGTTGCTGGTTCAAGTCTCGCCATCCAACATCCAATTTCCAGGCAGAACAATTCCGACTCGCTGTAAATAAATATTATCAATATAGTAATATTATAATAATACTAAAATGGTACGAATATATTATTAATGTATGTGTTGTTTAATAATAATAATTATAAATGTCATACGAAATTGCAATATGAATTGCTGATTTGTTGACAGTAAAGCCGATCCACTTACTTACCCATCAAAACTGCATCGCAGTACCTTTACTATGGCGATTTGAAACTATATCCACATAGTTTTCTGTGGTAAATTGAATCCCTTTTTACTGATGGAACTGTAAAAATCTAGATTAAATAAATTTATAAAAAAGAACGATCAATTAAACCTGCTCCTAAATTTTGTATTGTTGGGTTCATGGAATTTTGTAGTAGTTGTAGGATACTATTCAATTTCAGAACTCTATTATTTAATACTACCTATCTTTTTCAAAATCCACTTTTTACACTAGGACTTTTTAGACAAATGTAAAATAATTCTTACTTTTCTTTTCTAGGGAACTGAACCTCAGAGCGCCCATCTACCAGAAAACGAGTACATACGGCCACTTTGGACGCGAGGGCTTCCCGTGGGAGAGCCCTAAGTCACTCGTCGTAGAATGACTTCGGACTACAAACTTAGAACATTGTAAATATTCCACCAGTATATTATAAATAATACACTTAATCTACGCGTGTCTTTGTAGCGGAGGCGCGAGATGTTTTCGCTGAACGATAAACGTTTTCGCCGCGCGAATCTCGCTTGTGGAACTGACAACGTTTTAGAGACCCACTGAGAGACGATTATTCAAATGAGGTCTCTCTCACACATCTCTCTTTAGCCCATTAAATGTCGGCACGAGTAAGAGAGACGGAAGAATATTGGAATCGTATAAACGGGAAGGGCTCCTGCGTGACACATCCGTTCGGTTACATCCGCGAGATTCAACGTAATCTTTAAGTATTCACTAGGATTTAGACAAGTAGGTTTAACACGGTGCCGTCATTTCTGAATTTGAGTTAGTTCAGGGATTCAAACGGCAGTCCAATCGTTGGAAACTAACATTTTAATCGATGAATTTTGTGATCTTATTACACTGCCTGTATGTTTTTTTTTTTTTTTCAAGTATGAATTTTATCCAGTGGGTTCGATTGTGCAATTATGTTTTTTTTTGTATTTTGGACGAATAAATTAAACGATGGACTGCCACCAATCTCGAAATGTTTATTGAGCTTTATATGTAAGTGCTATGATTTGTGGTAGAGTAGACTACTGTCTCGGTCGCGTCACAGCGCGGCGAGCGCGCGAGTCCGCATCTATTAAATACCAGTCGACGTCGCTTCGACCTACCTCAGTCTGTCTGCTAACTTATTTCAACATGTAGGCCTAACATGAACGCCGTGATAAAAAAATATCGCGTCATTATATCGCGTTTGTTTTTTAAAAATCGACTTACTAACATGGCTGCCATGAAATATATCGTACCGTCAAATTTTGCTATATGAAAAAATTTAATTAAACCCCAAAGCGACACATATTTTTGTAAATGTTTATCAAATTTCGACATTTTGCTGATAAACTTTATCGTCTGCCATTTGAGTCGATGATAAATGGGAATTAACATATTTAGAGCAATATGTGACTGTGTCATGCCAGTTTATCCTAGGCTAAAAAAACAAAAAAGAGTAAAATATCGAAAAGAAAGTCCCTGTGGAGCGTTTTTCATCTCTAAGATATTGATTAGTGTGAATACTTTTTCTTTGGACGATTTCGCTCGAGGCATGGCCATTAACTGTCATCGTGTCTAGTTTATCATTAATTTTGATTTTCAATCAAAATCACTTATTTGGAATGGAGTGATTTAGCCAAATCTGAACTAAACAAAATATATAAGTGTTATAAAATTAGAAATCGTCTAATCTCGTTATCGTTCAGGATAAATTTGTCCAATGTGGTTGCCATGTTAGAAAATATGATAAAATAGCATAGATCGACTTATTTTGTCGTGTCGATCTAAATATTGTGTCGTACTTGTTAGGTTTACTGATGTCCAGCTCATAGCTCATAGGGTTGGGTGTCACATGTCATATTACGTCAGATAGGTCGCCCCGGCGACTTGCGGTCGCTCGCGCTCGCTGGCTGCAAAGGCGCGGCGCGCGGGCGAGGCCGATATCGTTTTGCTTCCTATTTTATTTGTGATATAAGTGTCATTTAACTGCCTCGTACATTTTTAAATTGATAAGTTCACGCCTCGCCCTCGCGTCACGATTTGTGTTGTGTTTCCGAAAAGGAAGCCAGTGGAAAAGAGCCATTTTGAAAACACACCGACCCGCCCGCGGGAGTAGTGCACTGTGCATTTAATCCGTTTTAATGATACTGTAATTCCGCCGGTAGGTTTAACGCTAACCGTACGTTTATGACATTAGGGATTAACTTAGAGTTTTATCTATTTCTAAGGCGGTTATTGAGTACTTGTGATTATATTTTTTTGATCTGTTCCAATTTCGACCCGTTGTAAAGTTTCGAATTAACTTCTGTGGATTTATCGATTTGTCAGATTGTGTAATTTTAAACTAATAAATTATGTTCCTGACGCACGTTGGGAGTAAATAATTGTGTTTTATTGTTATTTGTTTGTACCTACTATTTCTTGTATTCAACTCCTATATTGACCTTTTTTGTTAATCGATGAGTTTTTTTTATTATCATCTTGATAACAGGTGGTATCAAAGCAAGTCTTTCTTTATTAGAATAATTTATTCATCACACACACACGTTTCAGAGAGAGAGACATTCAATTATAATAATACACGTCAAGTTAACTGAAAACCGTAACTAAAATTTTGTAAATAAAAAATGAAAATCCGTCATTGGCTGTAAGTCTTACATGTCTGTATTTTATGTTATAAGCATTGTGGATTTTGTAATAAAAATAAAAAATAAAATCAACATAGAGGTTGTTACGCCAGCCAGTTCGCCACGAGCCGCCTGGCGGCCTGCTGCGCGTGCGTCATTCGGATCGTGTCGCTATTCAACCAGCCTTGCATGTCGAAGCAGTGCGACGCTCTGGAAATATAAACAATCGTAGTTATAAAATTGTCGAAAATATATATAATACTAGCGAACTTTGCTTCGCCCCTAGCAACGGCCCGCCCCGGCCCCGTCTCGCCCAGCCTCGTAATTTTAAAAGTTAAGAAAAACCCTATAATTGATCAGTTATCGAGCGTAATGAAAAATGATCAAATTACTAAAATGGCTATAAAAATAGGGGTTGGTGATAAAAAAAAATTAGGGTTGTATGTATTTTTAGTGCCACAAATTAAAAAAATAAAATCAAAAAATTTCGTCCAAAAAAAATGGTGAATTACCCTTATCACTTAGGGGTATGAAAAATAGATAGTATCCGATTCTCACACCTACTAAATACGCATATAAAAGTTGGTAAGAATCGGTAAAGCCGTTTCGGAGGAGTACGGGAACGAATATTGTGACACGAGAATTTTATATATTAGACTAGCGGACCCAGCGAACTTTGTTTCGCTCCCAGCCCCGTCCTGCCCCAGCCCGGTCCCGCCGAGTCCCGTAATTTTAAAAATTAAGAATTCCTACCGAATTTTGTTTCGCCCTTAAATTACTAAAATGGCTATAAAAAAATAGGGGTTGGTGATAAAAAAGTGAAAATTTAGGGTTGTATGTATTTTTTATTGCCACATTATTAAAAAATATAAACAAAAAATTTTGACCAAAAATAAAAATAATGGTGAACAACCCTTATCACTTAAGGGTATGGAAAATAGATAGTAGGTAGCCAATTCTCAGACCTACTAAATACGCATATACAATTTGGTAAGAATCGGTCAGCCGTTTCGGAGGAGTACGGGAACGAACATTGTGACACGAAAACTTTATATATTAGATTATGTAATGAATAACTACTTGTTAATAATAACCGACTGCTGTTGTAAAACAGTTGGGGTAGATAATGCAGACGTCACGCGTAATGACGTAGGTACATACTACATAAGAGACCAGAAAGGAGAAACCCGAACTTCATAGAAACTTGGGCCTGGCGTTACAGAGCTGAAAATTGGTTAACAATTAGAGTATAAAGAGATATGTCACGAGGCTAATTTCACGGTGTTCTGCTATGGCCAAACTAGTAAAATAATTCAATGAAAACATTTTAAGTTATGTCATCCATTTTAGTTTTTAATTAGAAAAGTGCATGTTATGAGGTTTTATCGCACATGTGCTTTGTGGCGGTTCCTACCCGCGCTCTTGTAGTCCAATCAATGCGGCAATATTATACAATAATAATTGGCAACATAAAGGGCATGAAAACCATCCGTTGTGATAAGTCTGATCTTAGGTTGAATATATTTTTTGCTATTTATTAATTACTCACACTATGTTCTGTACTACAATAGCTGCTATGCTTCACCAACACACATGTTGACAATTAAAGGATCTGCATGTGCGGTAATACCCTTCGAATAGATTTATCTTCAAAGAGAGACTCAAAACCTATGTCCTTGAACTTCAGTGTCTGTTTATATGTAGTGTTGTATGTGGTATGGTAGATATTAATAGGAATCTTTTTTTATTCGTTTGATATTGACATTAAAATCGATTAAGCAATTATGATTAAATAAAAAATCGATTTTTGATCTTGCGTTTTGTGCAATCAATTAAACATATTTAATAATGCGTAGATAGAAAGTAGTACTTAATACACTTTTTTTAAAAAATATGTATTTATCAGATTGTCATAAAATGCAATAATAAATCATATATTAAAAAAGCTATTTTTCAAACAATATATATCGATTTTTCCAACAATAACTATCGATTATTCAATTAACTCAAACTGAATAACATGACATACCTACTTGACATAACGAAAACGTTTACAAAGATAGAAGTAACCAATGAAGTTGTTAAAATACGCGTTTATTGAGGTAGTTCATTTAAAAATAATAAAATCAGTTTTTTCTCTTCGGCCATTACCATTTCGGATAAGATTCAAATAGGTTCATCTATGAAAATAAGATAAGATAAGATAAGATGCATTTATTTACCCAAAACATGTGTAGTGTACATTACAGGTGTTGTTTAGTTGAAGTATCAACATGTCTTACCGATAGCCGGCATGTAAATATTAAATTGACAATAGTAAAATACAATTACATTTCGAATAATTACAATAAAAAGTAAAATTAATTCAATAGTTATGTCTCATCAATTATTATATAAAAAAAAACTTATAAATTAATATTATTCAAGATTTATCTATCATTTAAGAAGTCATTTATTGTGTAATAACATTTATTTACTAAGAAACTCTTAAACTTATTTTTAAATTGAGTCATAGGTAAACATTTGTATTGATTTGGGACTTTATTAAAGATTTTTGGTGCCATGCATAGAACACTACTATGTAACAGTGCTTTTTTTGATAGATGTAGGCACAATCTATCCCCGTTTCGTCTATTCCGGGTAACAAGATCCGAGAGGCTCGGGAAAAGATGAGGATTGGATTTCACAAACAGAGCCATTTCCATAATATATAGTGACGGAAGAGTCAGAATTTTGTGTTTAACGAATAATGGCTTGTAACTTTCTATAGTTGGGAATCCGAACATCGAACCTAAACAACGTTTTTGACTCTTGAATGCTATTTCTTTATGGGTTGAATTGCCCCAGAATATTATTCCATACCTTAGCAGGGATTCAACCAGCCCATAGTATGCAGTGAGTAAAGCGTCAATATTCACTGTAGTCGAGAGTCTATGTAAAGCGAAAGCTGCGCAGCTAACTTTTTTACTTAACTCGTCTATGTGATGTTTCCAGTCTATTTTTTTGTCAATGTTTAGGCCTAGAAATCGAGCAGTATCTACTTGTTCAATTATTTTGTTCTGATAAGAGACTTCGATTTGTGATGGATTTGAGTTTCTTTGACTAAAGTGCATTATATGCGTTTTATTAAGATTGATTTTCAAATTATTATTATTAAGCCAATTAATTAATGATTTTAATGTATTATTTATGTCAGAGTTATATGAAATTAGAATGTCAGATTTATTATGTTGTATGTCATCATTACATTTTATAGTCACCGTACTGTCATCAGCAAACAATGTCATAGGGTGTTTAGTGGTTTTTGGCAAGTCATTAATATATATAATAAATAATAAGGGTCCCAGGACGCTACCTTGGGGAACTCCATAAGTCACATTACGCTCTTTAGATGAGTATGTTTCTTCAGTTCTAGTTTTGGCGTTAAGCTTGTGTATAACTGTTTTTTGTCTACGATGACTTAAGTAAGACTGTATCAATCTTAAAATAGTACCTCTTATGCCATATGCCTCGAGCTTGAGTGCAAGTATGTTATGATCTACATAGTCGAAAGCCTGAGTCATATCGCAATACAGGGCACACACGGGTAATGTCTTGTCAACTTGGGTTAAAACATGTTTAAAAAAATCAAATATGGCCATGTTAACTGTTTTTTTACGGCGAAAACCTTTTTGTTCTGTACAGAAAATATCACTATATTCGAAATAATTATTGAGTTCATTATAATAGTATTTCTCGAATATTTTTGAGAATATTGATATCAATGCTATGGGTCTATAACATTCCATTAGTTCTCTTTTATATTTTTTAAATAAAGGTTTTATTATAGTATAGTAACCTTTAAGTCATCTGGAAAAATGCCCTGCTCTATACTCAGGTTGATGATATGACTCAAAGGATGACATATATGCGCATTAACTGACTTAATCACCTTTGTCGAGATATCATCATACCCAACACTGTTTGTGCATTTTAAGCTTTTAATTATTTTATATATGTCTTGTGGAACACTTGGGGCCATAAACATGGAGTTTTGTCTACGTTCAATGTTGTTGGTTACATTTTGTCCCCGGCCATCGATCGGTTTAATTTTGTCAATAAAGAAGTCATTAAACGAGTTTGCAATTTTTTAGGGTCAGTAATGTGATTGTCATTTAATTTAATATTTGAAATTAATTGTTTAGGTATATTTGATCTTGCTTTGTTAATTATTTGCCACGTAGCTTTGGATTTATTGTCAGAAGTTTTGATTTTATAGTTATTTTGAGCTTTTTTTGTCAACGAAATTAGTTTTTTTAAGAGTTTGTTAAAATTTTTATAAATTGTTTTATTAGCAAGAGTAGGTTTCATTCTTGATTTCCACAAAAGCTCTCTTTTCTTTTTACTGCATATTTTGAGACCGCGGGATATCCATTTCGGTTTATTATGTACTTTTATTGTGATTTGTTTGTAGGGAAAGCACAGGTCATAGAATAGCCTAAAATCTTCAATGAAACATTGATATGCCAGGGGGTATATATCACCGAAAGACAAGCTTTGCATACATGTTTTAAATTTTTCTATATTTTCTGTGCTGTAGTCCCGTATTGTTTTTGCCATGACATGATTTTTAGTGTTTTTTTGACAGGTATCTTTATTATTTGAGCAGTATGATCCGACAAACCAAATTCTAATACCTCAGTCATACATTTTCTTTTAAAATTATGAGCAAAGTTATCAATACACGTCTTGCTAATCGGCCGTGTAGGTTGTTTCAAAGCAAGTCTAAGATTGTGTTCTAAAAGAATGCATTCAAAGTCATGACAATCATCATTATCTTTTAGCCGGTCGATATTAAAATCGCCAGCTATTACTACATTGTAACACTTTTTGTTTGAGACAACCAACAGTGCCTCAGATAGTTTGTTGAAGAATACATCTAAATTATTTGGATCAGGTATACGATACAAGCAAAGGATTACAATCTTAAATTCAGTTAGTTCGACAGCACAACATTCAAAAGCATTGTCTACAGAAATTTTCTTGATTTCACTTATTTCTTTCCAGTTAATACCTTTTCTGAGCAGAATACACGTACCACCTCTTTTAATATTTCTTCTGCTAAAGCAGCTCGCCAATGTGAAGTTGCTGAAGTCTAAGAATGATTCGTACCCCATCTTCATAAAGTGTTGTGTAATACAGAATATATCGATAGGTATTTGTCTGTGTGAGAGTTCCTCCAGGCTAATCATAAGATTATCAGATTTTCCCAACAATCCTGCTATGTTTTGATGAAGAATGTAAAGGTGCTTAGTTTCGAAAAAACAGTGATTCAGATTTCGAAGGTTCGTCATTCTCATGTTCGATGATTATGCTATTAATCAGTCTACACAAATCTTTAAAAATTACAACATGTCCACTTCGGTTCACAAAACCATTAAAACTAAATGTTTCATATGAATATTTCAGATTTGCATTAGTATCAAATATATAAGCATACTAAAATGTTTCATTGTCAAGATACAGCATGTTGTTAAACACTTCCACTCTTTTATTGAAAAAGTTCAGATTAAATCCATACTTATAATTTGGCAGGCAAATGATAATATTAGTATTTTGTACTTTTAATAATTGTGTTCTTATTACTGTTATTAATTTTGTGTAGTCTTCAGTACGATTAAAGTTATTTTCTCCTATAAAAATTATACAGAAATCATTAAGCGTGAAATTTTCTAGCTTGGTTTCTATACCCGCTAATAGATTCTGAATATCCGCATTTGTGTACAAGTAGTGGCAAACTTGATCATCAGGTAAATAGTGTTCAGATAATTTTGAGAGATTATTTTGCTTGTTGGAGTTGATGATACAGAGCTTCTTTTTGTTTAATTTTCTGCCTTTTTTCTCCGTTTCGTCTGCACTATGCGATCCGTCTTCTTTCAGTGTTGGTGTATTTAGTACTTTCTTTTCTTTAGACTTATTCTTCCGATTTTTCTTATTTTTATTTGAAGGATTGGTCTTGTCTTTTTGTGTATTATTTGTACTGTTGTCATTATATTCAGTGTTAATCTGTTTATGTTCTAAGTTTTTTATCTTTTTTTTCAGAATGATATTCTCTGCGCTAATGTCTTGAATCTTTATTTTAGCTGTTACCAGTTCTTTTTGAAGTTCTTTTATATGAGCCTTCAGTGTTTCTATTTCATTGATGTCATTAGAAAGACAAAAGCTTATAGAACTTTGTTCCATTGTTTCCTCCAACAATTCGATCGGATCATGAGGTTGTTTTGTCTTATGCGCAAAGTTATATTGTTGTTACTTTGGTTGTCATCATAGTACAGTTTCATAACACATTCTATGCACTTCCATCTTCCTTTCGATTCTGATGTCATCAAAGTAAATAATTTATATGAAACGTTCGCACAGTCAAGATCATATTTGTTGTGACAAATAGAGCACTCTAAATATTCTCTATTTTGGATGATGTTTGGGCAGCCAGAACACTTGTACTTTAAAGGCGCCATCTTAAATAGCAAAACTATTGTGGCCCCGTGGGGATCGATCCACAGACTTCTAAGTTTGTAGCGAGCCGCTCAACCAAATGCGCCACGGAGCAGTTAATAATGTTGACGAAATTTTACTATAAGTTTAGAACTTGATTTCTTTATGCCGTTGATCGCATATTTACAGATGACTGCAAACAAAATAAAGAGTCCAATGATGTTCAACACTACCGTTTGTACTTCACAGTTTATTCATTATTTTGGTTATAAATAATGAGTGAATTGTCTTTTTGTTTATTAAATCACTGTGCACTGTCACTATACGTATCACTACATTGTTTTTTCAACTTAAATCATACTTTTAAGCACTGTATCTAATTTTAAAACAAGGAGCTTCGAATCATACGACTTTCTTAGTCGACCGCACGACTACCCTCTAATATAGGGTATTTTTAGTGTATATTTCATTGCTGTAACGGGTTGGCCCAAAAACGGGTTTTTCCTTTCGCACGGTCGGACCGACGGCACGGTAGCTCAATTGGAAGAGCGTTTGGCCCGGTTAGCCAGAAAGTTGCTGGTTCGAGTCCCGCCCATGCACAAATTGTTGGTTTCTTATTTCATCTTTATGAATATAAAATTGCTACTATGAGGGTTCAAAACATTCTAAACTATTGACGAAAATAATCACCACTAACCAAGATTGTACTCAAAAACTGGTTAGTCTTAAAAAACCGGCCAAGTGCGAGTCGGACTCGCACACAGGGTTCCGTGCAAACTTTAAATGAATTAGGGAATCCACTTACTTCCGCTTAGAAAATACCACAATATTTCGTTGACAGCAGATATATAACTTTTTTTCATAGTGTTTGTATGAAGTACAAAGTTATGTTTAACAGAATACATCTTCCTATCAAATTTCAACAGTGTGATGCTTATAGTTACAGTATAAAGTGGCTGTGACATACGGCCGGACAGACAGACAGACTTGACGAAACTGTAAGGGTTCCGGTTTTTGCCATTCGGCTACGGAACCCTAAAAAGGTCTCATCACTTGAAAAAGCACATAGAGCTCTATTCTATCGTGCGTGTGTTATGGCTGTTTAGAATAGCAACATTGCATGCTTATGGTTTTGAAAAGATACTATATTATTATGAGCACCTCTCTCGAACAACATCTCAACTCTATTGTGCATGGCTACAAAATTGTTATCGTAGTTAGTTGAAGTAGCATAACTAATGTGTAAGCGAGTCACAATGTGACAAAATGTAGTTGTCAGACAGCTATGTTATGGTTTTAGCATTTTTTTGCTTCATAATTATAACCGATCCTTCGTGACCACTTAACGTGAACTACGATGATGATTATTGATCCATAGTTTATCCATGGTCTGGTCACGCTGATGTTCCATTCCGATAATGAAATCGTAACGAGTTGTGGTAAAACAAAGTAGATAATACAAATACAACGACATGACGAAGTATCAGCGAAAAGAGGGGAACGTCATAAATAAAGAACTGGTAACTTGTTATTTAGCAGTTTTCTAGTCATATTATGCCAAAAAATATATGATACGAGTGACTTGTTGAATTACGCAATTAAATACAAAAAAGCTTACTAAAGATTTTTCTGATCTAAGTAACAATATGTTAATTACCCCGATTCAAAAATGACAAGGCTAGAGTAGTGCAAGCAAGATATTGTTCCCTACTACTGACCGCCTCGTTAGTGCTGCGGTTAGGTCACTACCCAAGAGGACCCGGGTCGGGCCGATATTTGTTTCTGGGTTTCTCTGTCTTAAAACAGTTCGGAGGCAGGAAGTTGGTGGTGATAAAACCTTACCTCGGAAAGCACGTTAAGCCGTTGGTCCTGCTTTAGATCTCTGATCGGTCATGTCGAACTGCCGTCTTACCGAAATAATGAGTGTGAACGAACAGAGAGTGTACTCGTGTATTGCGCACACTTCTGGGCCCTATAATATCTCCTGCGTACCTGGCCTATCTCTATCGGTAGGAGAATATTACCTAGGAATAGTATTTGTAGGAGAGCTCTCGGAGATGTCTCTGTCGTAGACGCCCAGCGCGCGCCAGGGGTCGATGTAGCCGTGGATGTTGATCGTGTTGTTGACCACTGGGTTCAGGCCGCCGTACACTTCGTTCACGCGGTCAGCCGCGGCGAAAACGAAGTCTTCGTCAAATCTGAAAAGTGCACAGATTATAGTTGTCTTCATAGATGAAAAAGAGAATGATTTGTTTTATTGTAAAGAAAAGTGGCACCAGCTTATGCATTCTGTCGTTAAATAGAAATTAATTTAAGACTTAAGTTACTTAAGTCTAGACTAGTCAGTCTGTACCTGCTTTGCCTTGCATGGATGGAAGAAACCACAGTAGATAATCTGTCATGAAAGCAGATACCTATGTATCTCAAGGTTTTGTAGATAACGCAGGAAAGTAGAAAACAGATAGACAATACAGCTAAAAGTTTTCAAAGTAACAATTTAACTCTCAAATAAATACATACAAAAATTGACTTTTTATCTCTTCTATAGAAGTCATTTTAGGAATATTTATGGTATAACTCACTTTTCGCTGAACGCCCTTTTGCATATGTCGACATAGAAGTCAACGTCGAGCCAGTCAAGCGGGTCAAACACCGTGCCGGAGCGAGGAGCGGTCTGGAAGAAGCCGTACTCGGTGCACGTCTGATAGTACCAGGCACGGGCTGAAATGTACGGATAAAGTCAAAGTCAAAAATAATTACAAATTCAATTTAGGACAAAAAATGCCACTTATGGACGTGCATAATTAGTGTAATATCAATCAATTATGGCCCGTATGGGACTAGAACATGTCTCCTTATCTTAATGTATCTTTTAATAATGTTTATACACTTAAATACTTATTATACCGAATAAAAACTTCATATACCGAAAGACATGATAAAATGCAGCAGAAAAGTACTTACTGTTGAACAAGTTTTTCATAGAGGCTTATGAAAAACATGATGGAATCTTTATCACACAGATCAGATTTTAGTTTATATAACTTGTTCAATCATCATTTACTCACAGTTAGATTGTTGACGGTAGATGTTGACAAGCATTTCATATTCCATGTTCCAACACGTTTGTAAACCATTTCTGTGGGCGATAAATCCACCAATTTGTTCCATAGGAGTTGATCCTGTAACATAAAAAGTTCACAGTGTAGGTTAAAATTGTGACAAGAAGCTAGCAAATCTTACTCAAAGGAAGACATTTTTTGAGCGACCTTGTACATACCGTAAGCATTAGTATTGAAGTTGTTGCAAATCTCCAGAAGGGTTCCTGGCCGGGCCTGCTGCACCGCACCAGAAAACGTCCATGTGATCTGGCCTGAGAAGTAGGCTAGTTCGTACTTGTCGTCATAGTCCACAAGTGGCTTGCACAGTCTGATGAACAAAGTTCAATTCATTACAAAATACAACGAGGAACTTGATGTGCTGAATATATGAAATACCAGACTGAATAACGAAGGCGAACTCAACCTTAGGGCCAGCACTGCCACCACTCTGTAAAGGTGTGTTCTGGATTCTAAGATAGGTTTTTTTTTAAACTACCCTTATTAACTTAGAATTCCGTGTGTACCTTGACGTATCGAGTACTCTTTGAATTGAAATACCAAAATACCATATTTTTGAAAGATCAGAAAAAAATTCGTAATACCTAGGTAATTAACGTTTTACAAACCTGTAATTAAATTCCACTAGTTTTCTTCCCTCTTCAGTTCTCAGAGCCTCAACCGTATCTAAAATACCCTGACGTATTGTGGCTATGCACTGGTCACCGCCTTCCAAAAGGAATGCTTCGTGGACAACTTCCAAGTACCCTGCATAGAATCATTGAAAAAAGTGAAAACCAAGCAAGCATATTTTCATAAGACCTGGTCCGCTGTATTTGAGACCGTATTTATAGCCTTGAGGATGCATTTATTTAAAGCAATCAATTTAGATATGAAAAAAGATAATGAAGCAAATCTTGGTTTATCCTGATCGTCAAAAAACCTCTATATTACCTAACAAAATATTTGCGTGTCTTCATCCAATATTTAAGGAAATACCAACTGGACTCTCCGTTTACATAATTGCTATGTGAACCAGTCGTATTCACCATAACCTTCATTTTCCTTATAAAAATATGTTATTAATTGTAATTATTTAGATTACTCATTTGTAAGCACTCAATTTAGTTCTCTTATGGAATAACATAACACATGGTTTTATCGCGTGTCGCTAGTGAGTAGAGGAGTGTAACACTCGTGCCTAATTGTAGGGACGATCTCCTGATGTTACCTATGTTTATGGAAAAACCTAACATGATTGTCATTTGAGTCATAAATAATTTTCCTAGATTTTAATAACTGGGCGGAAATTGGGTGAGAAATCTTACCAGTAAAGTCGATTTCTGCTTTTATAGGCCCACTAGACGCCACAACACCAACAGCTAAATGAGGGTATCGTTGTTTGAACCACAACGCCATGTTGGCTGCGTAAGACCCTCCGTACATAATAATCTTACTCTCGGCGAACCTGGGCTGAGATCTGACGTAATCCCTGATGAAGTAGGCAAGGTCTGCCAGTGCTTGGTCTACGTTGAGGAACCTTAGGTTTTCGACGTCAGTGAAATTCCTGAAAATATTTCAATAAGCGTCTTTACAAATAACTGTTTAGGGCACATATTTCTGGTAACTGATTAGGGCACATATTTCTGGTTACTCTCTAGTGTCTCGTAGGAAAAATACTTACTGGTATGGCAAGCTTAGCCCGTAGTATCTATGTTCAGTGTAGATCTGGAATCCTTTGTTTTCTCTCGCCATTTCGTACATGTTTCCTGCAAGCAGCCAGCCGGGAGCGATGTTCCATTCACCACCGATGAGGATAAACACGGGGTTCCCGGGACCACCGAAGAACTCTTCATTTTGCATGAATCGCTGAAAGACAATAAAACGTACAGTCTTGTAATGTATACTCATTGATAAACCTAGCTGAACGTCTTCGGTTACACCGCAGCATTATGGTATTATGTCTAGTAGGAAGGCAAAAACTTGCAGGTGTAAATGTAATGATATAGACTTTAATTGTGAAAATAACTTATTTTTTAAGTCGGTTAATAAAACGTTTAACTAGAAGGAATGGAATGGAAAGGAATTTTCTTCGTGTGTTTCGAATACCAGACAACGATTCTGACGGGGGCGTCTTCCATAAATATGGGGGCGTATTGGATCTTGCTTTAATATCTAGGCAGTTTGATTTCTACTCAACTAAGTAGATGAGTCGCCAATTTGCCATTGCGATGCAAATTAAGAAATATTAAAAGTACCTACTTGTATAAGATCTATCTACCTACTTGTATAAATACTAATTAACTAAACTAGGCTAATTTGGACCCTCAAATACAACAACATCGTAATCCCGAAATAATATTTCACTTTCCCATACTGAGTGCCGATCAGCTGATGCTAGTTTGTATAGAGAACTCAAATAAAATTTTGGGATTTCAATCTCATACAAAAACTTGTTTTATTTTAGCAACAGAATCACCACCGAGAAGGAATGCAGTTGATTTTTTTAAAACCTTGTATTTCACTCACTCGTACAGTGCTGTCCCACCACGCTATCTGCGGGGTGGATTATACGAAATCTCAATACGAATATGCTAATCCGTTCAAAAGCGGAGCTGCTTAACTGTTTGTGTGCCTTCACATTAGAGCGTCAGCAGCGCGGCAGCAGCAGATGCCTTTACATTAGCAGCGCGACGGTCGCGCGATTGGGTCGGTCCCACTACACCCATTACCCATTTCAGTGCTAATACGGGGAAAGTATTACCACTGCAATGGGTATAGTGGGACGGACCCGCGCGACTTACGCGCCGCTGCGGCGCTGCTGCCGAGATGCAGTGTATAGTATGAAATCATCGGCAACGCGATTGTCGCGCGTAAGTCGCGCTGCTAAAGTCGCCAAAATGTGAAAGCGCTCTTAAAGGAACACGTCCAAGTACATGTACATGTACAAAAGTAATGATTATTTTCACAACAAACCATTTGATAAGTGTCAGTGTTCTGCGGATCGAAGTGGTCTATAGGCATGGTGACCCAGTGTTGCTCGACATTGTTCCTCATCTGGGCCAGCCGTGAGTAGGATTCCTCGGGCGGGGTCAGGTCCACTCGGATGGGGGGCTCGACCATAAGAGGCTCGGCCAAACTAGAGGCGAGCGCCGCCAGGCATAGCGTCAGGAAAAGCTACAATTAGATAGTAGGCTATGATGAAATTTCTGAATACAGTTTGTTGGTGTTGCCCATATACAGGGTTTCACAAAACTAGTGATCGACCGCCAACGGAGGGCATCTATAAATCATACTGAATACGATAACAAAATATTGACACATATTTTATAGGGATATATCAAAATTATGTTTTATATTTGAATTGGCTTCAATTTGCGAACAGCGTATTTTGGACTAGGCTTAACTGAGTATTACCTGTGTTGTATTTGCATAATTTTTGAATACCTAGCCGTAATTAACATATTACTAAGATCAGAAAAATCTTTAGTAAGTTTTTTTGCATTTAATTGCGTAGTTCAAGCTTTTGTTTCTAAATATAGGCAATCAGGGTCACTCGGATCATATATTTTTTCGTATAATAGGACTAGGAAACTGCTAACAAGTTACCAGTTTACCAGTTCTTTATTTAAGACGTACCTCTTACGAGAGCTATTATGATTAAATATTTTAAAGAACCATTATATTGTCAGTAAAGTTACGGTCTTAAAATAAATATTGGACACCAATCACATACATTGCTCTGATCTCAAAGTAGGTAGCCAATGCACTTGTGTTATGGAAATCAGACACAACGGTGGAACCACAACACTCAGACCCGAGACAATATAGAAAAAATCGTTTTCTACATTGACCCGACCGGGAATCGAACCCGGAACCTCACGAGATGGCGACGCTTGAAACCAATGTGCTAGCCACTCGACCACGGAGGTCGTCAATACTAACGCCATTCTTATAATTTCTCCTTATTATTTTATATATTTTGTGGATATAAGTAAGTATCGGTCAAAAAATAATGATCGGAAAGTTGTAAAAATGAATCACTTACATTGAATGAAATAAATTATGTGTAGTTACTTACCATACTAATAATTTCGTTTACGTGTAGTACTAACTATTTCATTTATGTATTTTAGACACTTATAATATTCAGCAATTTATTACGACGATGGATGTCCTACTATCGAAATATTTTTGATAAAATACATAATGGGGCATCTTATCGCTATCGTCTTTGATTAATACCTGTTACTCAGTAGATTAAAAAAAATTAAAGAGTACATTTAGGCAAACATAACCACCTAATTATACTATATTTAATTATTATATGTATTGATCAAAGGATTAGCATCTTGCCACAAAGAAATGGTTTCGTTTTTGAGTAAGTTTTAAGTTTAGTATTTAAAATGCATGATGATTGTTTTCTTGTTTGCTATTAATCAAGTTTTAGCGTTGTGTGTTAATTACCTACGTATGTTGTTACATAAGGAATTGAACAATAAAATAATATTTTTTGTCCCTTTTTCGCCCTGTGATGGCCTGATCAACATTGTTGGAAAATGATGGTAGGTGTAAATTTTTAGGTAAACTTTTCTAGGTTAATTGTCTAATTTAAGTACCTATCTATGCTCAATTGTGCCCAGTCTCCTCTAACCCAACTATTTATTTATTAGTAAAATACCTAATGCCCCGATCGAATTCGGTATTCTAATCAATATTAGGTATAACCTTTTAATTGTGTAGCTACTAAGCCAGGTAAATGTAAAGCGGTAGATGGAAAAGATTAAAATTGTCTGCATCATAATTACCATATCTACGCTAAATGACTGTTTTTCTAAATAAACGCTTTTACTCGGTGCCTTCTTGCTAAACCCATAGTTTGTTTAGTATTGTTTCCCTACCTCTAACTGATATGCTAAAACTCGAAAACACTGAACGGAGGTTGATATTTTTAATGTTGAAGTTTGAGGTAGTGTTTAACTAGACAGCGTCTTTTGGATTCACTAGAAAATAATAAAAAAGTCATCTTGATAAAATAAATTATATTCTTACTTTCGTAAAGCTGTATAATTAAGTACGTATAGACAGTAGTAATATTAAATGCGTCGTTAACAATGGTCGCCGTAAGGCTGGCTGCAATCTCCGATGGAACAAGTGAGCTGACCTCCGGGGCTTCCACTGCGATACGGTCTCTGTCCGATATAGTTGCCACTGTAAAAAATATTTTCAGTCAAAATCCAGGACAATAAACAACATAGTATATACATTTGCTAGAGACAGTGAAAGGGACGTTTTCGACTTTATATACCTATGTGATTCCATGCTTTGTATTGTGTGTGGGTCAATTTAGTAGAGCAAGCGACATTTATAAGTAGTTAGTTAACATCATCATAACCTCATAAACTTATATGCCGCATCTGAGTTAGGCGTTTGAATATAAATAATAAAGCTGCGACAAAACCGAAAATTTAAAAATGCGCCTAATTAAATCCTAAAGTCTATTATTCTTAGCTAGTCACGAGCGTCTCGCCCGTCATGCTACCCTTAATGACGCCATCAGAAGAGCTATTGCGACCATTAATGTTTCTTCCGGAACCACGTGGTTTGGTCCGTGATGATGGCAAGAGACCCGATGGCCTCACGCTTATTCCCTGGGAACGGGGTCGGGCCTTAGTTTGGGATGCAACTTGTGTCGATACTTTGGCCCCCTCCCATCTCAGAGAATCAGCCCTTAAAGCTGGAGCAGCAGCGGGGTTGGCTGAAAACGCCAAGCGTCGCAAGTACGTTTCACCTTCATACAAGTGATTATGTGTTTGCGCCGTTTGGAGTTGAAACGTTTGGGCCTCTGCTAAATTAAATTCTTTAACAGCAAATAATAAGGCTGGCTGGCTCCTCCTAGCTCAAAGGATCAGCATAGCTATCCAACGCGGCAACGCAGCCAGCATCATAGCCTCCTTGCCGCAAGGAAATGGTTTCGTTTTTGAATAGGTAGATATTAAGTTATTTTTAAAGTTGCATGTCTTAGTTTTTTTTTCTTGTGGTCACATATTGTATAAGTAGGTACTCTGATTTTTAATTAGATAGACCAGAATGACAGCTTCAATGGCACTTTTTATTTTTTAATGTTGCAAGCGTAGTGCAATAGTGTTGTAACAATGCAATTGTGAACGATTAATTGAATTTGTGATACGATTTTTCAATTTCGTGATTCTACTTATTTTGATAAATAATACATGTAAAACATTGAACACAATTAAAATTTTCTAATAGGTAAAAAATTAAGTCCCTTCACATGCAATACCAATATTTTGTACGACTTCAACCTATTTTGACTATTTACTACTTTCTATTAATACACTATTTAAAATTATGATATTATTTTGCAGGTAACATGATCTTAAAACAAAACTTGATTGTTTTTTTTTTTGTAACACATAACTATTTTATTTTATGCAAATAATTTTCTGCACAACACAAATTCAAACTATATCCAATTAATTATTCTATAATCATTTAAAAGCAAAAAATTAATCAGAATTGATTTTTTCGAATATTTAGGCACATCACTATTTTTATATTACAAAAAAGTGGCATACCACCAAATGTCATTTTGGTCTATCTAATTAAAAATCACAGTATAAACAATCTTGACATCTTTGTAACGAATACATTCATTTTAAATTAATATAAACACAAATCTCACAACGTAACACGAGCACTAAGATCTTTTTAAATGAAATAGTTGTTTAATTGTATTCATTGATATTGTTTTCTATGTAATGAAAAGATTCTTTACAATATTCGACAAGCAGAGATAAATGGTCTTTACAGTAGCTATTTTAGTTTTAAAATACCTTGGGCCGTAGTTGCAGACCACCATGAATTTGTTCCACCCGCTTACGGACCACTGGGAGATGGCACATCCGACGTAGGTGGTGTCAGACCACACCATCTAAAACCGAAAACAGAGTTAGCTCACCATTTGTTTGACCGAGAAATCCTTACTATCTCAATGTTATTTTAGCTTAGTAATTAATAATAATAATCTTTATCAGCCAAAGGACGTCCACTGCTGAACGTTGGCCTCCCCCACGGCTTTCCATAGCGACCGATCACTAGCGATCTGCATCCAGTTTGATCCTGCGATCTTTACAAGGTCGTCTGTCCATCTTGTCTGTAGACGTCCCACGCTGCGTCTTTGCTCGAAGGGTCTCAAATCTAAAACTTTTCTACCCCAATGCTCTGCCTATCTCCTCATTTCTGATTCAATCTCGTAGAAACACACCCAGCATAGCCCTCTCCATCGCTCGTTGTGTGATTTTGAGCTTCTTTATAATGCCCATAGTTAGAGACCCTGTTTCGTAAATAAAAAATAACCACACGTATTTATTTCAGTATAGTGTGTAGCTTAGGTATTGTAGTGTGTGCGCTCACCGTACGTAGCCTTACAGTATGTACGGACAACAGCACGTCAGGGTAAACACTGCGGAATCTTATGTAGTTCTAATAAAGGCTAGTTTGCAACAAAAGTGGGTAACCTGATGTGCTGGCGTCTGTATTTTGAAAAAATATATGTGATGTAGATCGTAACAAAAACTTTCTACGAAAATTGGTTGTTATTGGAACTATGCACGAACACAATCGAAATGCAAAGAAATTGTGACTCTGCGATATCAAAAATATTGTTTTTTCGACAAAGAAAATTCGATCGGCCGAACTTTTCTCGTATACGAAGTGCACGAGATATGCCCCCTGGTGTAGAAATAAAATAAATCTATTTGTTTTGCTTTAAAATCAAAAGTTCATCTTTATTTTTATAAAAATTACGAGAAGATATCCTTCCTTAGAGATATTTTTGAAAAAGTTTGAAAATTTGACCAGACTTTGCACTGATTCCATTGTGCTGTTATTTACACTCAACTACGAGTATATCCTGTATAAAGATTTTGAAAATTTTGTTTCTGGTTGAATCACTTACAACATGCAATGATTTAAGGGTTGAAGAAACGATAAAAGCTTGCAGGTGTAAAATTTATAAAATATTTTGATTTTAATGTGAATCCTCTGTGGTTAGTTCAGGTAAACATTGATTGCTCTGTTGTAAATTAACATACCTGCGTGTAATGTCCGATCTGAACTGAGCTTCCAAAGTCACTGGATGAGAGGGGCCCATACGTGTAGTCGTTGTGCTCGTCGAACCAAGCGCTTAAAGCCGAGTCAACGTTGAGCTTGTAACCGAAGTCCGTGATGGAATACCAGTACAGATTCTCACCTACGCGGAAACGACCTGCACCTGTAAATGGAGGTAATATTAGCCAGCTTATTTCGTTAGAACTGCGGCATTTACCGAAATTCTCACCTTACTGAAGCCCAGTACCTTTACCATGAGTTTAAAAAAGTATTGGAAAATTGCACAGCGCCTTTTGCGGTCACTTGCAGAACTAAAATTTTCCATACACTTTTTTTACGTAGTTGCTAGCGAGTTAAACCGCCGTAAACTCATGATAACGGTTTTGCGGTTTAGTAAATTCGAGTGGTAAGGGCACATAGCGCTAAGAACTGGATGACCGTTGGTATAAAAGTACTATTTTGGATAGTAGACCCTACAATCTAAGGCACAGCGTAGCGTTAGTTGTCCACCGGTTAGATGGACAGACGAACTTGTAATGAACGCAAGATCATATACAGGATTCATTCCGCGTGAAGCCGATTGCTGTATGGAAAACTGAGGGAGCGGCATTGGACGCCCTGAGGCTCCGAGGCTGATTATGACGTAGAAAAAAAAACGTTACCCTTATTTCATTCTTACGCAGTTCATATTTAGGATATCAAGAAATTCAATCTCGAGACCGTAATACTTCACTAATTTACATCTATTCTAAAATTTAAAAAGCTGCAGAGTTTGAATGTTTGTTTGAACGTGCTAATCTCAGGAATTACTGTACCGATTTGATAAAATCTTTTTGTGTTGGATAGCTTATTTATCGTGGATGGGTTATGGCAATAAAACATTACGCTGGAACGCAGACGAAAGGGACCGCTAATAAAATATTAACGTAGTGCAATTTTCTGTTAATGAATTGGGTAGAGGAAATATACACTGCATGAATAATTCACAACGCAATTAACGACGACCAATTACATCCATTCTCATGCATTTTGAATAGTATGACACTTGTTTTCTCATTAAAAGATTATTAAGTACCTATTATTAATTTCGATAAGTTTGTTCAAATCATACCATCTGACGTGTCCGGGTTGTGGGATTCATGGTATTCTGAAGCCCACTTTTGTGCTTTTGCTGCCAGTGCTGGATCCCAAATCTAAAAAATATTGAGGCACTTGAAAAAAAAACCACCGCGTCTTGAACGAAAACAAATGCCGATAGTGATGTCTTCGATGCATAAACTCGAATAAGTTTATGCATCGAAGACATCACTATCGGCATTTTTTTTTGTTGTTAAAACGCTTCAATTTGTTTTCTTCGGTGCAATTTATTTTTACGTAATATTTAATTTGCATGAAAAAAAAACACAAACGTTTTCTTATCTAAATCCATTTAAATGTAAATCCTTTAGAAACAAATTACTTCTGTGTATTATCTTGGATATTTTATGTAAAGACTTTAAATTTGAATGCGGTTGATTAATATTTAGTACGTTCAGTAAAAACATGTTACTAGGATATCTTTTAGCTAGATAAAGCTCTACGCATGTAACTATTGCACCTTAAAATTAAGTAATACAAGAAGACCAGAGAAATTGGCATTCAACAGAATTTGTTTTAATGAAACTTATCTTTGTAGGAATTTTCCCAGACAGAAATCATTATACTTACAAACATACGCGTTTAGATAAATCAGTCATAAATGTTGAATTGTTTACTTTTGGAGGCTGTCAAGAAACTGTTTTGGTTTTTCTAAAATAATATTATGCATTTAAAGTAAGTGCGTGCATACAACACTGTCAACAGTACTTTACTGTCGTGATAAACTGATTGACTGACAGACAATTAAAGTACCGTAACTGAATAATTCACCATTTTATCATATCAGGATTTTTTCTTATCCGTAAAACCGTTTCCCTTTGTTTGACTTTCAGAATTGTCCTATGAAATAAGAATAGGTCTTAGTACTTAGGTATTTTTCCTGTAGATAAACTAGTGTCCCCTGAAGTGGGTACCCTCATTTCGTAACAATTCAAATAAACATATTCTAATCTTGTTCGTTTGTGTTCCATTCATGTTTCGATTGTTACAATTTGTTGTAAGTTCATTTAGAACATATTGGTTGACTGGTAGAGAAAGTTTTCGGCATAAAGTCTGCCGTAGATACATTTTTTTGTTCATAATGATTTAAATCAATAAACAAAAACGTACCATGTACTTCATTTCTGCAGCAGCAGGCTGTCCCTCTATCTCTCCTTTAACCAGCTGTTCCCGTCGGTAATTGTGCCCATCCACAAAGGCTTTGATTTGCTGACACGACAAATTCAGCACTGAAATTTAACACACACATTGCTTAAACACTTAATTTTATTATTTATTAAAATAGGTTTGCTCTCGAGTCGACTCTTGCCAGACCAAGCCAAGCGTGGCTTAGCTAAGACAGATCCGAAGAAGCAATTCACTCTGATGTTAAGTAGTTTCGGGTTGTAAACCGCGGTTACATTTAGTTTAGATTTTCGCTAATGATTCCCACCTTTGCATTGAATGCAACCGACCAGAGCCAACAAAATAAGTACGCGGACTGCCATTGTGCAAGTGACCAGCTCTGATAATACTGTAAGTCACACTGAAGTCTGGCTAAGTAACCGTCCAGATTTCGTTTCTGTTTTATACTAACACAAACAAAGTTTGAATTACGCGGCGAGTGAGTAACCGATTGTACCAGTAGGGTTGGCACAAACAAGTTTTTCAATCGAAAGTTCTTTTTACATTTTGGTAATTAAAAAACTTAAATACTTTTAAAAGATTATTAATTTGATAATATAGCATAAGTATACATATATCATATTACTATACGGGTACATTAGCTAACGCTAAGTTAACTGTCGAACGCAGGCAACCGAGCTATTATTGTTTCGACAATAATTAACAAATAATAATGTATGTATTTTGAGAATTATAAACAAAAAAAAAATTACCTACTAAGGAAAAAATATATGTAGTGTAATGAGTCACATTAAATGTATTCTACATGTATTTACAAATCTAAAACCTGTTGAAACGTTGAAATTATTCTTATTCTCTTCGCTTCAAAACATTTTTTTTTTATTGTGTCTCGTTTACATACGATTGAGGGATTAAAAGGAAAAATTATTAGACTCTAATGAACTATTTAGACATATCCCAACACAAATAAACCATTCCTAGGGTAGAGATATATATCTCTACATAATTATACAGGGTGGCCAAAACAGTGATGTCCAAAATTTTTTTTGGAAGCCTATCATTCAGGACTATTCAAATATACCCTGTATGTATGATAGCCGAATTTTCGTAGTTTACGAGATATTTTTTTTTTCGCTAACTTTAAGAATTTCAAACAATTATTCCTCAACATTTTTATTGCAATATAATCCTTATAAATTAAGTTTACATATATAAAATTATGAGGTGGCTAAAACTAAGACTAACAAAAGTTTAAAAAAAATGTATAAAAAATCCTCATAAACTTATAAAAATTTGGCTATCATAAGTATGGTATATTTGGATAGCCCTGGATGTGAAGCATCCAAAGAAAAATTTTTGGACGTCACTGTTTTGGCCACTCTATATATGCGGAATAGTCAAGACTCCGCTGATCACCCACAGATGAGTAATGATCACCCGACTCCCATTCCGGCGACGAGGGAGGCACCTGTGTTTTTAGTTGGTATACCTGTTAATCTGTCAGGGAGGGACCAGGAGGGTATGCGTAACCTATTTTATACAGGTAAAAAAAAAAGTTAATTAAGCTAACTGAAAATAATGACAAAGAAGAAAGTATACCCCTTATTCTAGAAACTTAGTAGTAGTCATAAAACCGTTCTCAACTAGACCAATTTAAAAATAATGTCATTATGACGAATTCTAATGGAGGTTTACTTTTCTAATTAGTCGGATAACTTTACTCTTGGTTTAAATCTGCGGGCCTAAGATGCGCGCCTATTTGTCAATTATCGATAAATTTCAAACGTCTTTTTTATCATTTTAAAAAAGGTTTTTAGTTATTTTGTTGTATTTATTAGTTTTAAAAAGCAAAGAGGATTGATATACAAGTGAAAAATATGTGTCAAAACATGTTGTTTAGGAAATAAAATTATTTTATCGACGCAATAAACGGTATCGGGGCGTGCATGTTAGGCTTACAGGTACTATATTTTTTCTAATGATGGCTATAATCTACCATTCCTACTGGTCTTTCTTTGTACTAAGGATGCTATCTTGAAATTACGAGTACAATCATCTCTAATGAATATCAATTTAGAAATGATAAGTACTGTGACATCATTTTTATAAAAACATATGTTTGATGATTCTGTAAAGTATGGGTTATTATGTTATTATAACTTTACCCACTAATATTGCGGGAAAAGTGGTGTATTTTTGTGTTTTCCTTGGTTTTGCCCGCCTAATATCTTGAATTTCTCAGGCACAAAAGAGCATGTTAAATAAAAATCTTATTCTAGTACTTAAAATCAATTTTGAGTACTAGTATAAGATAATAAAATATTGTATAAGATAATATATATATAGAAAACGCAATACACCATAGCGCTTAGTGCGGGGTTGTTTAAAAACTGTGATAGATTCTGAGATGTTTTTTGAAATCGAATGTTGTACAGAGCAATTTTGTTCAAAATGAAATGCTTGTGATGATAAATATGTTTATTTTGAGAAGAATAAATATCCGTGTTCATGAGAACATCTTTGAAAATAGTACATATTTTTTAACCAAATTTATGAACATAAAAAAGTTTGTAGTGAGCAAACTATACAGATAGACATATTCTATCGCTGACTTTAGTGTAGAACTTTTAAAACGAATTCCCGTCATACATGATTTTTATGTATCTTATAATCGGTTTACGCTGCGTGCGCAATTGCTTTGCTCCTAAAAGTTGTATTATAATTTTAATAACCTAAAGCCTTCCTTGATAAATAAGATATCCAACTCAAATATGTACAGTAGTTTTTGAGATTAAAAAGCGTTTAAACAAACAAACACTTCAGCTTTTAAATATTAGTATCGAATATAGATACTCACCGATCAAAATAAATCATCAACTTACCTAGGAACTAAAGAATGATAGTAATATAATTAGAAAAAAAAGGAATAAAGGTATTTATTGGAAAAACAGCAGCATTGAGTACAAAGGAACAGAAATGCAAATTATTGAGCCATAAAGCTAAAAGTTTTCTCAATAGTTGACAAAAAACCATTGATGTGTATAAATAATCACGATAAGAAATGAAAGATGTCATATTATACTTGCATATTTTGCCTCTTCGTTACGTTGCAAACAAAACCTCATGTGCTAAGGTTCGATTATTATGTATTACCTAATTTTCGCATTGTACTAATTCTTTTCTATTTAAAAAGACGATAAAACAATCAAATAGTTTAAAGCATTATAAATTGTTAATAAAAAATATTATTTTTGATGTGATGTTACCTACATAAATCAATAGTATTGATTTTATATCGATTTAAAAAGAATGGCTGATTTTAACTTACTTTTAGCCTTAAGAAGTAATAATATACTACCATTTCTTTTAAATAAATGATTTGATTTGATATAAGTCTATAAGATTTTTAGTAAATGAGTCCAATGGTTGACTGCTTGAAAAGGCTTTTTGGTATCAAATCCGGCATTTCAATTAATAAGTCCCTTCCTCGGGAAAGCAATATACGGTAGTCTTACGATGTAAATACAACTATATATAAACAAAATTTTACCCTTAGTTCATATTACATTATTTCACTCGCGTGCTTCAGTAACTGACTTACTTCACCCAGTTTCTTAGTTCTATTAGCCTGATGTGGCCAGTATCTAGCTACCACTAAGGTCCAATGTTCAATCTCTGTTTGGGTTAATGCAGTAAAATAACAAAAAAAACACGTTAACTCGGGTCTATCGGTGTTTTGGTACCGTCTATTTCTGATTGCGATACGCGACCGCGAGTGCTTTAGCAATTTACATACTCATGTCCCCCGCGACGTCGTTCGCGCGTTTTTCGATTTTTTTCGTCTTATAAACCTTCCCTAGACCTCCACAAACATTTCAAGACTAAGATAAGATAAATCCGTTCAGCCGTTCTCGAGTTTTAGTGAGACTAACGAACAGCAATTCATTTTTATATATAGAAGATATACCATTTATTACACAACGAATGGAGGAATTTGATAGTTTAAGAGAAAAAACCGGCTAAGTGCGACTCGCGCACTGAGGGTTCCGTGCCAATGTTAACTGAATTAGGGAAACCACCTTACTTCCACTTAGCTAAAATACCACAATATTTTGTTGACGAATATAACTTAGTTTTTCATAGTGTTTGTACGAAAAACAAAGTTATGTATGCGGTTGCTGAAAATGTGCTATATCTCAAAAACTGCTGGTTCGATCCCGTCGAAACCAATTTTCGTTGAAAGTATTTGTTAAAATCTACATTATGTATTTTTTTTTTCAAAATTTACACTAGCTTAGTTTAAAAGTTAGATTGGGGGGGGGGGGGGGGGTGTCGCCCATTTTACCACTTTGGAAGCGTCTATCTATCAAAAGTTAGACTTTAAAAGAAAATGGTTTTGGGTAACCTTTAATGTCATTTTAAAAGACCTATCTATAGACCTGACACCCCACACACATAGGTTTGACTACAAAATTTTTTTCGGTTTTAGTTTCATGTATGGGAGCCCCCCCTTAAATATCATTATTTGTATTTTTTTGTACAAGAATCGTAAAGCGGTTAACATGATACATCTTCAAATTTAAACTGGGTGATGCTTATAGTTACAGAATAAAGTGACTGTGACATACGGACGGACAGACAGACAGACAGACTTGACGAAAATATAAGGTTTCCGTTTTTTGCCATTCGGCTACGGCACCATAAAAAAGATATGTATTTCTGCTTCGCCCAGTGATTGACTGGAAGAGAATGCTATAAGCATTAACTCCGCCATTTATACTTTCCTCTGTGTCTGCAATAAAATATAAAATAAATAAAGTTATTATAGGTACCCATTTTTTTTTCTAATAAACACAAATAGTTTCTTATAAACGCAAATGGTATTAGTCAACTTCTTCACTTTTCCTGTCATTAAAATACAGGAAGAGCATTAGTGGGTTAGTACCTATGACGTAGGTAGTTTCAAGAACTAAGTATTCAATGTACCTAACCTAAAATCGCTTAAAATGGGATTGGGTACAAAAGGGAAGTCTGTTTGAACACAGTGTGAGTGATGGTAGAGATGACTTATTTGTTATTACTCATTCCTTGCTGTCTATTGTCCTAAATCAAGTCATTGTTCGTGTAACTATATAAGTTTGTGTTACACATATAATCGCAACATTGACTTGACAGTTGACTCAATTTACTTTAGGGAACTTAAGCAGTCATTAAAAATAATGACTGAAACTTATAACTGTACAAAAAAGGAGTGTGGTGAACATATCCAGGCTTTGACAAATATAATAGCTTCCTGTGAATGTAATTCTTCACATGTGATTTCAAAAAACTCCATTGATATCTCTGGAAATGAGTCATCACAACTCACCAACAATATTACTAGAACTAAGTGTAATGTGAACCCTTCCTGTTCTCAACCCAGTGGATCGCTAAGCAGGTCTGTTAAAAATATAGTTTTGTTTAGTGATCAGATTGGGAAAAACATGGGCCACTTATTATCAAAATACATGGGACAAAATGTGATCAACCGTTGCATGCCAGGGGCATCATATTCAGAAATAGTTCAGAAAGTGCTTTCTTATGAGTTTCAAGAAAATTCAGATTTAATTATTTTTATAGGAAACAGAGGTAATATGAACAAGAAAAACCTAAGTAAATACTTTGACAGTTTAAGAAAATTAAATGTGAATAAAACAATATTGTTTACATTACCTTACAGTAGTGGATTGCCAGACGAAGAAAATGATTTAAGATATAAAATTAATTTGCAACTGCATAAATTGACATTATATGAGGTGAATAAATTCCACCTAATTGACATGAATAATTATTTAAAAAACAAAGTATATTTGACGCGAGATAATTATTATGTTAATAATTATTTCAAACGACAGATAGCAATGTCGCTATCATATTATTTTGACTATTCAGCCAAGAACTTGGCTACCAAATCTGCTTTTATTGAGCAGATTATTGACATGAATATTCAACCATAGGAATCAGTTCCAATAACAAACAATCATTTAAATTAGTAGATCAGACAATAGAGGATAACTCTTGCTTATCAGAAATTGTAGAATCAAATCAATTAAATATAGTACATCAAAATATTCAAGGCTTTTCTGGAAAAGATTTGGAAATTGAATTGTTTTTGAATAAAATGAATATTCATGTTCTCTGCATAACTGAGCACTGGCTCAAGCAGCATGAACTGATGTTATCGATAGATAATTATAATCTTATTAGTTCGTTCACTAGGGAGACTGCCATTCGCGGCGGGACACTTATATTAATTAATAATAAACTTAAATGTAAAGAGCGAAAAGACATTTTTATTTCACCCCGTCAATAAATCAAATGCAGGCCGGTCACTGCATCTCGTAAGGACAAATTTAAAAACCTTGTAAGTGATAAAATACCGTTTATACCTTTTGATAAAAAAAATGCTAGTGACTTGTATGAACAATTATTTCAGGTAGTTAAAAAACAATTTAATATTACTTTCCCTCAAAAGAAAATAGTTATCAATAACTGCAAACCGAAATTCAGTGACTGGGCTACACGAGGAGTTTATACAAGTAGGAAAAAAATGTTTGTATTGTATAACAAAAAAGCATATAGAAAGGATCTATCGTTTCATGAGTACGTTAAGAGGTACTCAAAAATTTTCAAAAGAGTTTGCTATGTAGCTAAGTCGAATTACATACGCGATAAAATTAAAAAATCTAGTAATAAAATCAAAGAAACATGGAATATTATAAATAAAGAAACATGTAAAACGAAATCTCATGATAACAAATTTAGTCTAGAAATAAACAACAAGCTTATTAAATCTGATGACGAGGTGGCAAACGCTTTTGAGGATTACTTCTGTAATATTCCTATAGAGACGACTAAACAGTTGAGTTCTTGGTCAAGTCACGCGAAATCATTACTAGTGTCGAGTGTTCATAGGTGCGAATCCTCATTTAAATTCAGAAATATTGGTCCTTTAGACATCATAAAAACATTTAAAGAATTAAAACAAAAGAAAACAGAGGATAAATCGGGTATATCAATAGACACAATAAAACCCATTGTACCTCCAATAGCTCCTTACTTATCTTATATCTTTAATGAATGTATTGACCAAAATCAGTTTCCAAATTTATTGAAACATAGTAAGGTTGTCCCTTTATTTAAATCAGGAGACAAAAGTGACCCCAGCAATTTTAGGCCTATTTCAATATTACCCACGATAAGTAAAATTTTTGAAAAACTCATTTATAATCAATTACTTTCCCATTTTAAACTTAATAATTTACTACACGAAAAACAGTTTGGGTTCTCTAAAGGTAGAAATACAACTGATGCCGGAGTAGCACTCATGAGACACATTCTTGATGCTTATTAAGACAAACATGATGCCGTAGGTGTATTCTGTGATTTGTCAAAGGCGTTTGATTGTGTAGACCATCAGACACTGCTCATTAAGTTAGAACACTATGGTGTCTCGGAAAAATCATCTAAGTTGTTAAGTTCGTACTTATCGGGTAGAATACAATCAGTTAACATAAATGGTACCTACTCTTCCGGAGCCCCTCTTCAAATGGGGGTCCCCCAGGGCTCAATATTGGGGCCTTTACTTTTCCTGATATATGTAAACGACCTGCCATTTTATTCCACAAATCTTTGTGAGATAGTTCTGTTTGCTGATGACACTTCTTTGATTTTTAAAATGAAAAGACATGAAGAAAATTTTGACGAAGTAAACAATACTCTCTCCAAAGTATTGAATTGGTTCACCACCAATAACTTGTTGCTGAATGCTAGTAAAACTAAATGTGTAAAATTCACTTTGCCTAATGTAAAGCAACTTACACCAAATATTGTACTAAATGGTAATAATCTAGTCTTAATAGACTCCACTGTATTTCTGGGCATTACACTTGACTCAAAATTACAGTGGAGACCTCATATTGAAGCCCTAGCTAGGAGGCTAAGCTCGGCTGCCTTTGCAGTTAGAAAAATAAGGTATCTGACTGATGTTGAAACGGCGAGGCTTGTGTATTTTAGTTACTTCCACAGTATTATGTCTTACGGTCTTCTCTTGTGGGGTTCTGCTGCAGACATTGATACCATATTTATTTTGCAGAAAAGAGCCATTCGTGCTATTTTTAAACTTAGTCCTCGTGACTCCCTGAGAGAGATCTTTAAGAAAATCAACATATTAACTGTGGCTTCTCAATACATTTTTGACAATATAATGTACGTCCGTAAAAATTTAGATTATTTCATGAAGAAGAGCGACATTCACTCATATAACACAAGAAATAAACACAAGCTTGTCGTTCCTAACTTCAGATTAGTTAAAACTAGTAATTCGTTCATGGGAAATGGTATAAAATTCTTTAATAATATACCACACAATCTTGTCGAATTGCCGGTTGATAAATTTAAGAAACACGTTAAAAACTCGCTTATGTCTAAAGGCTATTATAAGGTTCAAGACTACCTGAACGACACGAATGTGTGGTCCGTCCAGCCTGCACCGACTGATGTACTTACCTTTGATGATTTTGATTTTACGGCAGCTAGTGGTGACTGAGTTTGTTCCGGCGTTTCTTCTCAGCACTTGCCTAATTGTCTGTGTTCTGTATCGAAGCGCTGGTAGGGCCCAAAAGATAAGGAGACATGATTCGGCCCCTTCAGGGCACATTTATTTTTATTTTATTTTTCACTGTACATTTGACGTTCATAAGTGGCATATTGTGTCCTAAATTGAATAAACAATATTTGACTTTGACTTGACTTGACTTACTAAAAGGTTTAAAACAATTACAAAATTAGGAACGTAGTAAACTCTGTAAAACTACATTGTGCATTTAGAAACTTTTGTAAGCTCTACCCTCTGGTACTACCAGACTGTTAGTATACTCAATATGTATTAGGTTAGCTCTACCTCAGATAATATAATACTACAGGCTCTACCTACATACATATAGAATAAACAGAAGACTTGCGATGGCTTGGCTCTACCTCTTTTGTGAAACATATTAGACTTAGGGCCAACCCATAATAACCACAACCATACAACATCGCATCGTCAAAATGTGCCCAAGAGTGCATGGTACATGTGAATAGTGTCGCTGCAACTTTTTGTAGTTGCGTTGTGTTTCCGACAATATTGACTTGGTTCTTGGTTCTTTAGGGCCATTAGTCCTCGGTGACGCTGGTGGTTGCGATGTCGTTGCAATATAGTCGGTATCACTCAAGAAGTCGATAACGACAGCAAATTGTGGTACCTACGTGTGTATGGTCCTATTCAGTTTCAATACAAAAATACGCCCGAGTACCGACCACGTGGTAAGGTTGTAGTTTTTATGGTACTTTAGGTAGGCCCTTATTACAGAAAATGGAAATCTTGGTGGCTTTAAAACTTAAACATGGAAAATCTGTTGAGGTTTTGTCTGCCCTAACCGCGGAATATTTTTGGAAAACGATTAATTATTTCGCTTTCGATCTTATTTTTAATCTTGATCATAGACAAATGATGAAAATGTTAGGTCAATGTTCTGCATTTTTTTAATGAGTGAGCTATGACCACCTTGGAACCGGTTACTGTTGAAAACCTTGGGCATGTTCAGCAGTGGAAGTCCTTTGGCTGATAATGATGATGATGAATTAAGAGTTCGCTAAGCTAAGGCGGTATAAGGAGATCTATCGCTATAAGGAGGGACACTCTAGTCTTGTTGTAAGTATGTAGGTACATACAAGCGGTAATTTAAGGTAAAGTACATGTTATGTGATCATTTGCAAACCGTACAGATCAAATAGAATGCTATTAACTTACCTTACCTTACCTTAAAAAAACTCCTTACCTTACTAAAATACCGAACTAATTTTATGCGGATACTGCTTTATGAAACAAAGAAGTAGGAACTTATTTATTTAATTTAAAATAATCTTTAATTTCATGGTTTAATCTGGAATTTATCAATTTGAAAGCAAAAGTCATTGTTATTTCCAACCACCGTTGACTATTTTATTGAATAGTAAGTGGAACGTAATCAGTATTCCTATCATGCCAATACAAACACTTTACGTGTGTAGGGACGTAATATTCTTATCCAAGAAAAGAATGTGTCATCTTTCACTTGACCATATTGTGAGTGGTTATGTTTGGTACATTTTTGCAGAACCACTCATCAAAACTAAGTATGGTCCAGTAAATTTCGATATTTTACTTGGTTGTGCAATATCAATGTTCATTCGAATACCTAGTGTCTCTGTTTCCCAACTCGTATGTACATACATACCTACATTAGTTAATGACATGAAATAAAAATGTTCTGATGTCTTTCTTTTAAATCTAGCAATCTTTTGCAAAAAAAAAAACTATTGGTACCACATTTTATGATCGGCACCATCTTACTTTTATTGATTGAAACTTTCAGCTTTCATTTAAAACGTATACCTCAATCATGTAGTATGGTACCAATACTAGAATGACATTGAACAGTTAAGTAAATGCTGGTAATTAACACAAGTAACATAACGTCCTCGGTCGAATCCGACCAAGGCAGTAAATCTCAACTGAGATTGGCCATCGGCGCGGGACATAGTTTAGGTACAGTGCTCAAATATTTGTGCAATGTACACAAACGCACTGTCTGCTCCTTCACTCTCAATATACGGTGAGACCGCAGATCTGACATGACCGGTGCAGGCGCAAGTTGGGCGCAGTATTATTTTCCAAAAAAGAAAAACCCGGAAAGAAATTTTGGTCTGACTCGGGATTAGAACACCTCTTGGGTAGTTAACAGCGAGCTAACCGCAACAAGGCGAACATAAGGATTAATAGTAGTAAGAAAACTAGCTAAAGGCTTTTTGCGCTTAGATTAAAAAATAAACTTTTAAAAAAAAGTAAAAACCGACTTCATAACCAAAATGCACTAAAAAGTCTTAAATAAACCCTTTACCATTGAAAGGAAAGGAATCCGTTTTAGGCAAACAATTTCTTTTTGGAGTCGGTGCTGTGATAGTTGATGCTTGATGGTCAAAGTGATGGCACCGACTCCAAAAAAAAATTGTTTGCCTAAAACGGATTCCTTTCCTTTCAATGGTAAAGGGTTTATTTAAGACTTTTTAGTGCATTTTGGTTATGAAGTCGGTTTTTACTTTTTTTTAAAAGTTTATTTTATTTCTTCATTTTTAGTGATTATATAAGAGGGGGGAGGGGGGGGGGGGTTTCACCTTATGATTCTATTTTTTAAGAAGCTACAAATTACCTATCATAAGTTTCGTCACTATAATTACTGAACTCTTAAGCGTTAAGGAGTTCCACCATCAGCTCAGCCCCAAAAGATGTTGACTATCAGATGTAACAATACGTCAACATTAAGATTCTAGTAAAGAAACACTATACGTGCCTTTAAAATTTGAGGGTTTCCCTCGATTACACCAAGATCCCATCATCAGATCCCAAAATGGAAAAAATGGGACCAACTAGAAGGTATACCCTCGAAGTATGCGAAAAAAATTTCGATTCGGTCGACAAACGACTGAGATATGAGGTAACAAACATACAAAAAAAAAAAAAACATACAGTCGAATTGATAACCTCCTCCTTTTTTGAAGTCGGTTAAAAATTAAAGGTGGTTTTATTCCCTTAAAGCAAACTAATTCATTTAAAATTTCCCGTGTTTTTATGAATGACACATGTAGAAGGTAGTTTATATGATTCACCGAACTAAGTAATCGTCTTTATTGCGTTGCTTTGTGTGTCCGTCTCTTTGTAAATGAATAGGGAAATCTTCAAGAAAGGGTTAGCAGGCCAACCGTTAACTAAATTGAGCGTAAATTGAGCGAAAATAATACCTAATCATCATTTCTCGTTGTTGTAGTAATGACTCCAAATTAAATTGCTACTGAATGCGACATGTGGGACAGACAATTAGGCCACTTGTTCATTTCTACTTATTCTCACAGTTTGAAAGTTTTCGCGACTAAGTACCAGCTTCAGTTTAATATAAAATATAAGTATATGGTATTACCCTTACCAAACCGTTATATAAATAAAACCTAAGTAAACCTAGGTTCTGCAATGCGACCGCAATGCACAGTTGTATTCAGTTTCAGATTTTGGAAGAGATCGCTTTTTGCGCAGCCGAAGTTTAAGGTAAGGTTTCCTTAGCATATTTTTCTGATGCAAATACATAAGATTACCTGAGAGGAAAGTTTTCAAGAAGAGATCGCTTTAACATTTAAGTCTGACTATACTTGTACGCTATTGTATTCTAAACCTCTGGGAAAGGTAGAAGACCTTGCCTTACACGCCTACCTACCTTACCACTGGAAAATTATATTTAATAATTCATCAACATTCTTGAAAAAGATTCACTATTTATTTTTCTACGCAAAAACAAAGTTAAGATTTTGCAGACTTCTACGATGTGATGTGTACCGTATTTAAATTTTAATCTATTTATAATACAGAAAAACACCAAAAATAACTGGATAATTTTCATTGTTTGATAGGTATCTATGTACATACTGTATCTTTTATTCATTTATTACCTTCTTATTTATCGTGGGAAATCTAAATTGTGGCACATTGCGTGTGCATTTTAAGTAAGTAGTTAAATTGATATTTTACCGAGACTTAGGAATTAGGTAGTAAAGTAGTAATCAGCAACACTGATTTCCTACTGATTAAACGTAGAGTCGTAGACCCAATTTGTTCTGTAAATGAGAGGGCACGTAATAAAGCACATTTTAATTTATATCTCGGTAAGCTTTAGTTCGATATCCCGACTTTGAAACTAGTTAGGTGTTTTCAGTCATGTGCTTCAAAATATTGTTCCGCAGTTAAAAAAGCAGACATTATTCATGTTATATTTTTGGCATTTTTAACCAACCTTCCTCCCCCTTCTACTTTATACATTCTAGAGACTACAATAATAAAGTTAAGAGGTAAGTAACGCCGCTTTTCGGTTTAGATATATTACTACAATCCCCCCCCCCCCCTCCCCTTTCGAGTCTCACATGTTAAGGCCAGCCCCTAACTATTTAGAGGAAGCGCACATTGAGCCACTAGTCGCGTCGCGGGCACACTTAATGCGACCACTAAATATATTTAAATTACTCGTATAACAACGATCGAACTTCACTTGTTAAGTTCGTTTGATCATCTATCTATCTTCTAAATTGCCCTGACACTGCTTCTGCCACTAGTTGCCCAATGTTTTGTTCCAACAAAGTGCACATGAGGTACCAAGTATAATATCGGTGGGTCAATGTAAAATCATTTAAAAGATACGAACAGTTAAGGCGGTTTTATCGCTATAAGCGATCTCTTGCAGACCTTTGAGTGAAGAAATAATTAGTTCAATATTGACTGTCGTAATTAATAGCCCATCACCATCTCGCAGGGTTGGTTGCTTTATCATGGTGAAGAAATTTACGTAGGTACGGTCTCCTAAACAGTATTTCCTTCTGTGCGTCATAGATAAAACAAAACAACACGTCTGAATTCTGAAAGACCAATACATGGTCGTGCTCGTCATGGAAAATGTTTACAGAACAGATTGACAGCATGAAAAATTACTTATTAACGTCGGAGACGTGCTTTTGGTCATTGTGTCTTGATCTACCTAATGGACATCTTACCCCGTGACAAAGCGTGTTATTTTGCCTCTCATATTTGCAAGACGTCAACAAGTACGTGTAACCAATATTTTTATCTTAATAATAGGTCTAGAGGCGTTCGTCTCCATATTGACCTCATGTATAGAAAAACCGGCCAAGTGCGAGTCTGACTCGCATACTTAGGGTTCCGTGCCAACTTTAACTGAATTTGGGAATCCACTTACTTCTTTTGTTGACAGCAAATATAGCTTTGTTTTTCACAGTGTTGTATGAAGAACAAAGTTATGTTTGCGGTTATTGAAAATGTACTATATCTCAAAAACTACTAGTTCGATCCCGTCTAAACCAATTTTCGTTGAAAGTATTTGTTAAGTTTTACATCATGTATTTTTTTCAAAATTTATACACGCTTAGTTTAGAAGTTAAATGGGGGGGGGGGGGGGGGGGCATTTTACCACTTTGGAAGCGTCGTCTATATATCAAACGTTAGACGTGAGATTTTACGTGTACATCCGGCCGTCTGAGCCAGACAGCCAGAATTTCGCATTTTCTGACATTCCAGATCTCAACTATCAAAGGGTTTCAGGGCGCTGTTTCTTATAAATTGTGATGTGACGCGTAAGTGACGGTCATCCGAAGTAGTTCCATCAATTTTAATCCAGTACTTTTTGAGAAATCGTGATAAACGTGTGGCTCAGACAGCCTGATATCCGGTCGTCTGAGCCAACTTGTTTTTCTCTATATTTCACGAAATGTTACGTTTCGAACAAATGTTTTTAGGATTTACTGATGTGACGACGTTAGTGACAGCTCTCGACCAGATTTGAACCTTCATGACGCACGCGTTTTTGAGAAATTGGGAAAAAGCTGCGGGCTCAGACAGCCGGATGCTGGCTGTCTGAGCCACCCAGTTCTACCACTTCCAGGTGTTGTACGAAGCTGAAAACTCATCTAATCTGATGTGACGCGGCCTCTAAGTATAAAAAATCGTAAGTGACGGCTCTATATGCCGCCAATCAAAAGTTATAAGCATTTCAAATGTTTCCCATACATTGATGCATTTGGGTGGCCACACTTCGCACTCTTTATGGAAACGGAAAGACAATTTAGTAGAAAATGTAAGCTTAAGCCCCTCATATCAAGGCGGATGCTTTCTCCTGCTATTTAAATATTTAATTACGTAGTTAATAACTACGCCTACGAAGGAAAATATATTAATTATTTATGGTCTCAGGTATTTCAAGGAAAAAAAATGTTAGATTACTATTTATTTGAAAACAACCGCTAGTTTAATTAAGGTACTACAATATTAGAGAATTTTGGTAATGTACATACTACTTACATATTACTCGACTCTTCCCATGTGATTACGGCCCACTTGGGACAAGATACAAAAAACCAATATAAATAGTAACTTCATTCTGCAAGTCGTTTCCTACTTTTGTTTGGATGGATAAATTAAGTAATTCATTAACTCGTCCCACCATGCCTATAAAATATTTGGGACGAAATCAAAGATATATTTACATTCTGCAGCTCATCCTCAGTAATTCTTAAACTTTCTCAACGTTTAAAAGGAGGCTTTTAATTTTCATTTCTAGTTTAAATGAGATGATCTTACCAAGATCATAGTTTATCAGACCATGTACAGGCTCATATTTTATTCACCCTTTAAAAATCAGGAATATGCTATCAAGTTAAAGAAAGTATGTTAAATGAGAACTTAAAAACACTTTTTAATCACTGTTAATTCGTCATGCAAGATAGCGTCAGGCAAAAAAGTAGACATTTACAGTGATGACAGTTGCTGAAAAAACATCCGCACTACTGATTGCTGACTGATGTACTGACAAGGAAAACCTGCTCTTACGAAATTAATCATTACAAAATGCATTTAAAGAAATTTATAGTGATGATATTGGGCTAGTTATACTAAAAGGGGTCCAAAGACTTATGACAACAATCAGGCATGTGTTGACGTAAGCTCCAGACTCAGACCTCAGTCAGCAGATCAGTATTTAGTTGAACTACTTACTACTTTTACTAGGCGTAGTCAGCGTTCTCTTCAAAAAAGCTAGGCACCAGGCTGACTAGGCATACTCAGCGCTTTGCACTTACTTTTTTACTCGGCGTTTAGATAGCTGTTTACTGATAATTCTGATGACACCCAACGTCTAAGAATTACGATGTAGAAGTCTCCTGTTATTGATATTTTAGTAAATAAAAAAGTTATTTTACGAATTATTTCTGGTGTAGCATTTATACAAATAGTAACTTATCAATTCATCCCATACATGTCTACAGCTTGTTTTGGACGAAATGCAGATAATAAGTAATCAATAAGTTAAAACTATCAATATTAGTATAATCAGAATAAAATCAATAATATTGTTATAAAAATGTTAACACAATTTTGTTGTATGAAAGGATACCCTTTTAATGATTACAAAGCAAAATATAATATACCTACATCTGATAAAACAATTTTAGTCAAATATGAATAATACTACTCGTACATAGGTATACTATACTCACGGTAATATTATGTCTATCAGTATTGTAACTGGCCCGTGTCCTTGAAATAAGTACCTACAGCAGCACAGTACGTCAGCATGCGATAGGGCTGTCGCCCACCGACAGCGTTTTATTTTATTGCATCTGCCTACTTTGAGTTTCTATCTAGTTTTGAGATTGTAAATTTATTACTTTTTATTTATTTATCTATTAGTACAGATACTAATAGATAAATAAATAAAAACAATATGAAATATTAATATGAAAACATAAAATACTTCTGAATTGAATAGAAAGTGTTCAATAAAAATACAAGTTGTTTTTTTTTATTGGTAGATAGATAGATTTATTAAATAATCATGTTTATTTTTATCTATGTTTGAATATAACAAATCGGTCTAATAAATTTGCGACCAAAAATATTTGCGCCTTGACAGAGATGTACGAAATGGTTTATTTTTATATTATAGTCTATAAAAAATCCGCATTCTAATATAAAGCAACAAAAACAGCACAATATATTCTACTTGCCGTATTAAATAGCTACTTGTACTTATTTCTAGTAAAAATTCGCGCGGTTACTGATTAAAAACCAACACACCGTCCGGTCGTCACTGCGGCACGTCCGCGACTGTAGCATGCTGGCCGCATGCCAACACCCGAGCGAGTAGGTATAGCTCGCGCGTCGTCCGTTTGTATGAAGTTACAATACTGATAGATAATATTACCGTGCTATACTCGTCATAAAATCAATAAAGTCTACAAACTAAGTAAAAATCCACGAGCACAAAACTTATTTCATTGCTTTATTGAAACAAAATAATTGTTACTAGTCCTGTGAACATAAACTTTAAAAGAATATAAACGCTACAACCTGTGGTAATAAACATGACAGGTTCAAAACAAAAGATTTTATTTCATTGTTTTCGTAAGTTGGTCTCTACGCATCCCTCTAACCGCCATATCCATCGTTACTTACTTACATTTTTATGTATTATGTATACATTTTGTAACTTACATATTTAAACTTTCTTGTTCAATTCAACAACAATCTTTTGAGCTATAAAAATAAATGATATTAAGTGGATGATTTCTTTCCAGCCTGCATAATTTTATAGTCTATCTATATATATTTATATATATGCTCAGCCATTTGACCACTATCACACCTGATGGTAAGTGATGTCGTCAAGGATTGATCATGTCTGATCAGTAATAGCTCAATGACTCTTCTTTTGAAAATGCCCAAATTAAGGGTTTCGGGAACACTTCAGCCGGTAGCGCATTCCATTCTTTATCCCTCCGCATCAGAAATATTGATCGAAACTGTTTAGTGCGCATTGATGGTATCAACGACAACAAGATGGCGCGCGTCTCGTGTTCCGAAGGTGAAATAAGGATGGCTTAGTAATTTTTGTTTGTTATAATAATAAGCGGTCCCAGCGAACTGCGTTTCACCTTCTGCGCCGTTTTATGGTTATTATTTTGCACCCAAAAAAGCAGGAGACGATTTGCATAATGACTAAAATTCATTATTGCATCTTGTCCCAAATGGGCCGTAATCATATGGGACGAGTTGAGGAATGAGTACGTAGTATGTATTTAATACCGAAAAAGTCTTATATTGTAGTGATCAGCTGGAGCTAGCGGTTACTTTTAAATAAAGAGTAATTAAAAAAAAACTGGAATACCCCATACATAATTAACATATTTTCCTTCATAGGCGTAGTTATTGACTACGTAATTAAATATTTAATTAGCAGGAGAAAGCGTCCGCCTTGATATGAGGGGCTTAAGCTTACATTTTCTACTAAATTGTCTTTCCGTTTCCATAAAGAGTGCGAAGTGTGGCCACCCAAATGCATCAATGTATGGGAAACATTTGAAATGCTTATAACTTTTGATTGGCGGCATATAGAGCCGTCACTTACGATTTTTTATACTTAGAGGCCGCGTCACATCAGATTAGATGAGTTTTCAGCTTCGTACAACACCTGGAAGTGGTAGAACTGGGTGGCTCAGACAGCCAGCATGCGGCTGTCTGAGCCAGCAGCTTTTTCCCAATTTCTCAAAAACGCGTGCGTCATGAAGGTTCAAATCTGGTCGAGAGCTGTCACTAACGTCGTCACATCAGTAAATCCTAAAAACATTTGTTCGAAACGTAACATTTCGTGAAATATAGAGAAAAACAAGTTGGCTCAGACGACCGGATATCAGGCTGTCTGAGCCACACGTTTATCACGATTTCTCAAAAGGTACTGGATTAAAATTGATGAAACTACTTCAGATGACCGTCACTTACGCGTCACATCACATTTTATGAAAAACAGCGCCCTGAAACCCTCTGATAGTTGAGATCCGGAAAGAAAATGCGAAATTCTGGCTGTCTGAGCCTAGTTTTTTTGATTTTCCAAGTAAACTATTGCGTCACAAACGATGAAACCTGGATATATCAGCGTCACTAACGATTCGTTATCAGCCTAGATAAGCTAGATCTCTATAGAAGCCTGGCTCAGACGGCCGGATGTACACGATTTTACTACAAAAACAAAGTTTAAGTCCAGGGGGCCAGTTCTCATGCAATTCGTATACGAAAAAAGTTCAACGAGAGAATCGGCTCCCTGGGGCCGATTCTCGCGGCAATCGAACTTTTTTCGTGTGGTAATTCGATTGCGGGTTTAACCGTTTAACCTCAAAAATAAAGTAAAATATCTACACGAAAAAAAACAAGCGCACGAAAAAAAACTAAACATGTATAAAACTCGTGACCCCGAGATATCAAAAACCTTTTTTTATTGTGAAAAAAATTTCGATCAGTGAACTTTTTTCGTATACGAATTGCACGAGAATAATTGTCCCTCCGATAGCTACTTTTTGTTATTTTATCTTGTATTTGGTTTGCCATAATTTTAATTTCATCGAAATCTATAAATTTAATTTATTTGTCGAGCTTGTTCACAATAACTATTACGATCTATCGATTTTAAAATTGTTAGATCATAATCTTGCGTTTTTACAATATCACGGTGACATATACAAAAAACAATATACAGTCGAATTGATAACCTCCTCCTTTTTGAAGTCGGTCGGTTTGAATCTGCGTCAAATAATGATCAATAGCAAGCTCGCGGCTAAGCGGCCACACCAATAACCATAGTACAATATAATTGCGAACCAAGCTGCGGAGTCTAATTTGGTTTGAAATAAAAGTCTTATTTTGCAAGATTATTCTTTATTTTTCGATTTTACGAACAGCTTCTTTCACAGGTCACATTTACAATGGAATATGCTCACAGCTATTTGAATAAGTATTTGTTCTTCTAATACAATCGTTTTCTTCGAATTTAACTTAAAAGAGTTAATAACTACAAATCATAACGGTAAAATAAATATGTATGTCCCATTTTCTTCTATACTAAGGGAATACTTACACGTCAGATACAATACCAATCTTCTGAGCCATAAAATTTAAGAGTTTATAATTTGTTACGTAATAAAATAACATAGAACCCTGAAAGCAAGTACTTAGGGCTGTTGGTGCAAAAAGTTGGCAATAGTATGGAATCGTTTAATATAGCACCTGTGTTTGTAGGCCCGGTTACAGTGCTTGCAGTGCGTAAGATCGGTCCTCATGACGATACGCATTGACTGACCGTCCAGTTTGTATCATTCAGTGCTGTCCTGACTGACGCGCATTATACGCGCCCTCCAATCGTTGCAATATATTATATTAATATTACCCATGTGTACGGTCGGCTGCGTATTGATTATATGATAATTATAAATTATTCTGCCACCGCCAAATTGTTAATAATTTAAAGTTTTCAATTTCTAAAAAAAAAATAGGAAGTTTGACATCCAATAATTTTGTGTCAAAATTTGAAAATTAAAAAGCGGCTAAATTATAATGACAAGCGCGACTAATGTACGCACAGGCGGTCGGTCAAGCTTTATAACCGGCCGGCCTACCAGCGATTCTAGCGATCGCCGCTCGTTGCGGCTCAAGAACATAAACACCGTTTTTCTTGGCTAGTCCAATAATGTAAACAATCTTTTCATAACTTTTTAAATAATATCAGTGAATAAAATTAATATACTATTTGATTTTAGATGATCTCGGTATAAAACGATGTAAGTTATGAGTTTTGTGTTTATCTCATTTTAAAATTAATCATTTCGTTAAAAAGAAATGTCATGATTGTTTACAATACCTAAGTATTCGACTTTCAAATAAAATCGGACTGTAAGAACGTTGCGCGCGCATTTTATGTTCATACAGCGCGCGAACATAAAATGCAGGCGAACGAATCGAGAACTAAGTATTTGTTAGATCTGGTGAAATCCTAACATAAAAAATAATATTGGCTAGATAAGTTAAAATAATTTTGATTGATTAATGACACGTTCTGAGTACGCATTTCACTAAAGTGTTACCAGAGCATACACAATGAATATAAAATAATAAAAAATATCTGAATTACAAATTAATTAAATCAATGAAAACGGCAATTTTCACTTTGAAGGAAACCGCGTTTAACTCCATTTGATGAACGATTATATTTAACACAACTTAATTTTAACACGCTTAATCTAGGTATAATTTTTTAATATTTTTTTGGGTTCAGTCCTGATTTTAATCCAATACTTGACCAAATTGTGACACTGTTTCCATTGATTATGCACCTATATAGATACTTACATATTAAACAAATAGATAGCTTATGATTTTGTCTTTGCTTTAACTATTCTTATCTCAAAAATGCTAGCACAAATTGAACAAATCTCCAGGTAATCGTAACAATAATCTAAGGTGTTGCTGAGAATTGAAAGTGTGAAAATTGAAAAAAAAAAATATAACTAGCGGTATTGTATACTGATATGAACTATTTATGTGATTCAGTTTTGTTAAATAATTTTTTGACGATTGTTATAAATTTTATTTGGGATGTTGAAATACATGCCTACTTCACATTTACAAAAAAAAAACAAATAACATAATTTCACTACTGATTGATCTTAGGCGCAACAAATTATACCTATACACATTAGCTTGACTCTTTTGATTGAAGATTCTTATGGGAAATAAAGTTGTTGTTATTCATTATGTTAATTTCAAAACGTTTCTTAATTTAATACACTAATTCGGTCTTTATTTGCTCCATTTACTCAATTAATAATCATACCTGGTCTGTACTATTTTTTGTAGAATTATGTTGCATCAATAAATTAAAAAATTAAATGTCATTCAATTGAAAACTACTTAATCTTACACTTATAAAAGTCTACAAATAAAATCATTTGTAGAGTAAAAAAATAAGAGGAAAAATATTTTCCAGCTTTGTCTGTAATATTAATACAGAAACTGATGCTTCGGTTGGCAACGCGGCCAATATACGTTATCATATTTTTACCTTTTTTGACAATAGTGAATGACGCTGTAGCGCGGTTATTGACAATTATCAATGATTACAATCTATTAGTGAGACAGCACACCTTTTTTCATGGAATTTATTAATAAATTTGAACTTTGATTCAACTTTTTTATTTGTCATTAGGTAAGTTTTAATCAGGGCTTGAAACCGGTTTAAAATTTACCGGTATTATAACGGTTAAACCGGTTTTATCGTAAAATTCCGTTACGGAGCGGAACCAAATAAGAGCGATACTGTGAACCTAAATAAACCGGTTAATTCTTAGCCGCTCGCGACGATCGCAACGCGACTTGTTTTTAGACCGAATATTGTTCAAAAGATGTTAAACTAATTATCAGATTCTTCAGAATTATTTCTTTTGCCATTGTATTGTTTAATATTATAATTAATATGTACAAAATATTTTCAACAAATAACACTGTACGTATCTGATAGTATAATATCAACAAAATACGTTTTATTAAATAAAATCAAACGTCAGATGCGCTCGCAGCTGGCAGGTTTTAACGAAGTTCAGGGTGGTTGTCCTGCCTGAACGAAAAGTTGAACCGGTTAATGCAAAATACCCATATTTGTCCAAACCAGTTTAAAGGAACATAACCTTTTTCAAAAAGTTCCACCTGTATTTTCGTCAAACCGGTTCAAAAAAATACCGGTTTCCAAGCCCTGGTTTTAATGCCCATAATTGGCACGCTGTGCCAACCATAAAGCTGTTAGGCTGTGCATATGCTGACACAGACTGGGCCAGATTTCTTGGAGAATTTAAAGTTAGAAACAAGCATATGAGGCACGAGTACCAGATCTGTAATGACAAGGTTTGCATCCTTCATTTGTTTTAAAGGGCTTATCTTGTTTTAAAATGGTGGAATACGTATGATCTGGCTCAGCATACGGCCAGCCTTATTAGTCCTAAAACGTGTAATGAATTGTCTAATTGGTGCTGGGGCTATCGGTTCCACTACCACTGTTCTCTGCAGTCGCCAACGCGGCCTTCGTATTCTTGTTGTTCTTTTTTGCCGACTTACTGAGCGTGGCCACCTCCTTAAGCAAGTTTTGAATCTTCGTGTTCATAAGGTTGAATTTAGTTTCGTTCATCCGTTCTTTGTTCTTCATTTCATTGCGAAGGTCCGTTGTGTTGTTGTGGTGCTGAGCTTTCAACTCTGTGATCTGCAATGGTTAGAAACTCGAGTTGAGATTGAGCAAAAAAGGGAGGTTCTAAATTTGACCTACGTGTATGTCCGCGATTATATAACGTTGGGCTGACCTGATTTTCAGTAAAATATTTGTTGTTTATTAAATTATTGTTACTGTAAAGATTTAATGTAAAAAAAAATGCAGTACATACCAGTTTATCTTTGGTAAGTAACTCATGGTCCTTCTGTGCCACCTTTTTCTGCAGACTGGCAATGGTTTCCTTCAATTGAGTCATAGCCACCACATGATCTGAGCTATTTGGATCTAACTCTCCTGTAGAACACACAATCAAATAATTCACCATGCTTGCCAATCATTTAAGGTTATAAACAATCTTAAATTTAGACTGGTTTCAGAGCGACGCATTTGAACAATGCCGTCAAGACGGCATGTTGTTGATGTTTGTCTCTGATGTTTTTATCAAGAGATGGCGCTAACGTAACTTTGGCAGGCGGTTATTAGCTGGTTGACCAAATTTTAAATACTAGATAACACTTTACATTAATAAATAAATATATTCTGCTTGCACCAGCTCAACCATGAATTCTACGCTAATCTAACACACGGTAGCCGAATCGTCCAAAGGGCTCGTTATCGCAGTAACTAACCACTACATCCGTGCACTTCACTCCATCACTAAGTTACTGAAGGACTGAATTACTAAACCGTATAGGACGATAGTGAATGAGTGATATGAAGGAACTATATTGCTGAAGTACTTTAATTAAAGCATTCATTCAGGTACTACCCAACTCTAGTGATTGAATTTCGCCAACACACTAAATATAGGACTTTATAACAGGGTTCGCCGATATACATAAGTTTTTTTATCTTGATAAATATTAGAGATGCGCCGAGTAGCACTTTTGCCGAGTACCGAGTACCGAGTACCGAGTTTTACTCGGGTCATTTTTTTCCAACCGAGTACTCGGCCGTTTAACTCAGTTTAAGATCAAATTCCTGTTTCGGGTGTGTAAACAAGTACAAACAGGTTCGCGCAGAATTAGCTTTCATCTAGCCAATAGAGCGCGATGATACTAAAAGCCCCATTACTATGGAATAAGCTGACGAAAGACAAGAGTCCTTTCGAGTGATGGGCAGGCCACCAAACAAGGTATCCAGAACTTGCAGGTTTACCACGAGTGTTATTATGTGCATCTGCAAGAACCACGCATAGCGAAGCTGATTACTTTTGGAGGCTGGTAACATCTACGAAGAAAAAATGAATAGTTGTTGTTGTAGAAAGTGCAGAGAGCTTTGAGTTACTGCATAATAATTTACTTTATAAAATTTCACATACTGTTTTTTTTTCGTTAACTAGTTTGCTTCATTTTGTCTAACAACTACTTGTTTAGTATCATAATTGAGATTGTGAAAGATCTCCCCTGTTGTTAAGATGATATCTACCGCAATATATTCCTTTACCTAAACCGAGTATACTCGGCATTAAAACCGAGTTGCTCGGCCGAGTACGAGCATCAAAAACTCGCCGAGTATGCCAAGTACAGAGTATTTACCGAGTACTCGGCCCATCTCTAATAAATATGAATTGTTTTTTCCTGTGTTCTGAACAAAACATTTTGGGGATTGTTTATCATGACATGAAGTGAAAAAATACAATTCAGGACAATATTGATTGTTTCCTGAAGGATGGTTATTATTATAATAATAGGTACTCAACATTTTTTAATGGTCATTAAAAATATTTTTTAAATAAACATTACCTTTCCTTTCCCCCTTTCTCCTCCCAATGCTACTCACAGTCGTTTACTGTTCAGTCCGTTCGACTGTGGAATTCACTACCACTGCATATCCGACAATCCCAGTCCCTTCCGGTGTTCAAAGCTAGGGTAAAAGCGCATTTCCTTTCGCTTTAAAAATTGACGGAAAATTTTCTATAGTGGATCTATCGTATTATGCACGTATATTATATGTATTTATTAATTATATGTATTAATTAATTATATGTATCTATTAATTTGTTTTATTTTATTTTATTTGTGATATAAGTGTATTAGTTATATATTTTTATTCTTACTTCTATTATGTTACTATCTTTAAAGTATGATATTAAAATTCCAGCTATATTTTTGCACACCGTTTCTACCTCACTGATTAACGTTGTTTCCTCTACCCAATGGTTGTCTGGAAGAGATTGCTTCCAGCGATAAGACCGCCAATATTGTACAAATGATTTGCCTGTATTGTTATTGTTTCTTGTGTCCTTACTTGTGCAATAAAGAATATTTATTATTATTATTATTACCCGTTTGTTCAATAAAAATGTGGTAATTTGACAGTTTTCCATCCCCTTACAGAATGAAATTAGCTTCCTTTAATTCGGCCAACATACATAATGTTAGCCGAATTTTCGTAGTTTCTAGATACATTTTTTTTTATAGTGTTAAGTTGGTTTTTTGTATTGCAGTGCGATCCTTATAAATTAATTTTTTTTAGATAAAATTATGAGCTAGCTAAAACTAAGACTAAATAAAGTTTAATTTAATTTTTTTAAAACCCTCGAAAACAACAAAAATTTGGCTATAATAAATATGGTATATTTGGATAGCCCTGGATGCTAAAAATTAAAAAAAAAAATATGTCAGTTTTGGCCTCCCTGTACATTAAAAATCGATTTTTGATACTTATTATAAAAATCGGATTAAAGCTACCCCAATAACATCTAGTGAGAACTAGCAAATGATGAGAGAAAACTGCTCATAAGAAATAGTTTCATAGTGGCCTACTTGTCAAGCACATCCTGTTTTATGGCGGTTGATGGCGTCACTCTTATGCCAGCCTTAAAATATGATTTGTGCAAACCTTGCAAAGGATTCAGCTTGGATTTCTTTTCCAAAGGTTGTGAATCATTCATCGATGAATCATTTGCATTGATGGATTTCATCATGTCAGACTTCCTTTTCTCCTTGTGACTGCTTTTAGACCTAGGATTAAACAAATTTAAACGGTTAAAATGTCTTCTAACGAAGCTTAAATAAATAGACTAATTGCAATATTATCAATATTAGTATATGGAAGAGTCAACTAACTTGTGAGCCCTATGTTTGTGTTTGTCAACAGAGGATAGATGCTGCTTTGTTCTTGCCAATGCACGCTTAAGTGATTGAGTGCACAGCCAGCATAGGAGCTTTCCATCTACCTATAATTTGAAGTTTAAATGTGAGTTTGGTGAATGAAAATAATTTGAGCCCAAATGGGCTTAAAGATTTGTATGTAATTGATTTCTATTAAATACCATGCCACAAACTTCTGAGTTACCTTTTTGCTATCATCATGGCGGTCGAAAGCACAGCGTTGTTTGCACTGCTCGCAAGTTACAGCTGGTCCATACTTGCGCTCGGAATTGACACATCGCTGACACTTATTGCCTGTAATAAGGAATTTAGAGAAATACATTGTATGAACTTATAGTAGGTATTGGCAAAAAATCAAAATGTTATTACTTACCAATGAATGCTGCAATAATGTTGCAATATTCACAAGCAGTTGGTTTTCCATATGCTTTAACATTAGCTTCACATTTCTTACAGATAGATGAAGTGTTAGATTTGCTGAAACAAATTTTTTTTAGTAATATACTTTAGAATGTTGCTAGACCACACTCATACAATTCGAAAATAAGTTTTTTAACAATAAATTAGACAGTTTTTGGGCTGTCCCTATGTCTTAAAGCAGGTAGATTATAAATTAACCTAGGTATTGATTGAGTACCATTAAATATTTGCTAAGTAATACCGATTTGTGTAACAGTTTTGACCTCATTCGTTCATTTCACGAGAATACCTTATGATTTTATCACGGTAATAGGAAAAGCATCAACATTAAAATTTATTGGCAAATGACACTGACCTTGTTTGTTGAAACTCCGAGCGACAGTACGTGCACTTGACAATGGGGAACGAGCCACGGCATTCCTGAAATATCAAGACATGAATCCTACATGCGTCAGCGGTAATTCTGACGTCAATATATTTTTGACAGGCTTGTTTTTGCCTTTCAACGTAAATAAAACACACAGCAGCACATCATATGTCTGTATTAGAGGTTTGAATTTTAAAAACTATTTGAAAGCACCACGTATTCATTGTCTTACCTTACAAAGCTGTTCTCCTGGAGACAGTTCCTCGAAAGGATGTCTTGAAAAACAACGAGAACACGCAAACAAAGGTGTTGAAGCAGCGCTACTCATTTTATTTTTATGTCTTACGGTTTGTTCAAAACAACACTGGTAATAATAATCAAATGATTAATGGATGAATACTGTCAAATAATTTATTTGATGAAAATCAGAACCAATATTTCTGCATAAACTGAAAAATGGCGTCGTCGTCGATTTGTCGATTTGTCTGGCGCGGGGATTGGTTGGATAGCTGTCAGGGATTATTGTAGTGCTGCCAGATAGTAAGTCGCGTTCTCCTTAATTTTCATCCAAACTCAAAAGTTTATTTGCAGTAATTTGGGTACAAGTACATTGAGGTGTTCTTAATACCATTAACGTTTACTGTTTGTAGTCTGCCTGAGAGGTAAGATTTCAAGAGTTTTGACGCATTATTAGATACACCGTAATGTTCCGACACAATCAAAGGCCTTCGATAAGTCACAGAATATACCTATCGCATCATGTTTATCTTCATAGGCATCCAAAATGTGTTTGACGAGTGCCACCCCAGCATCTGTTGTATTTCTACCTTTGGAGAAACCAAACTGTTTCTCATGCAGTAATTTGTAAAGTTTAAAATTAAAGAGCAATTGATTAAATATAACTTTTTCAAAAATTTTGCTAAATGCAGGTAGAATAGAAATTGGCCTGAAGTTGCTTGGGTCACTTCTTTCTCCTGACTTAAATAAAGGTATAATCTTACCATATTTCATTAAAGTAGGAAATTGACCTTGATCAATACATTCGTTGAATATATTTGCTAAGTGAGATGCTACGAGAGGTATAATGGGTTTTATTGTGTCAGTAGATATGCCCCATATATCCTCATTTTTTTTTTGTTTAAATTCCGTGAAAGTTTTAACAATCATTAAAGGGTTAATATGAGTGAGACGCATTTTATGAAATAATTATTTTTAATTCATAAAACAAAACAAGGTTTAAAATCGAAACAAAACAGATTCACGACTAATTACATACATTGGGTCGCCGGCTGAGAATGAGGACCAGTGATCCTCGGTCAGGGTCATTCTTGGTTCAAAGAATAGCTGTTGCAATTCAGCGGGGAAATGCTGCGAGCGTCATGGGCACTTTTCCTCCAGAGCCAGGGTTGACATTGTATTGATTTATTTAATTTTTGAATTTTTTATTTTAGTAATTGTAATAAATGGTAGGTACGATGAATTTTATAATGTAACTTATTTTTTATTATTTCAATTGATGTTATTGTAATTTTAGGTTTAATTCAGAAAATAATTGTAAATTTTAAATACATCTTAGAATTTTTAATTTAATTTTTAAAATTTAAAATTTGTAAATTTGTAATTTGTGAATTAGTAATAGTATTAGTAGCTGACATTTTATATTTAATTGACTTTATTATTGTTATTAATTTTAATCTTAACCCACCTAACCATTATATTATAGATTTTAATTCTAATACATTTAATATTTGCATGTCTAAAAAAAAAAAATTGGAAATAAAATGTTGTAATTTACTCAATTCGAAAAGTAATTTTTATATTGAAAATTGCATTATTATTATTATTTTTGTAAAGATCAAATGAATTTTGAAACAAGAAAATCACAAATCGCTAAGTTAACTTACAAGCTAAGATTACAATGTTGATTGATATGAAATTAATATTTTTTTAGTATTACATATCAAAGAATAGTATTATCGAGTAATGCAGACGAACGATATTTTTGAATTAGTCAAAGTCCTTTAAGGGCCAGAAACTATACGGATTAACCTATATTAGAGGAAACCTAGGCTGTCCTATCCGTTTCCCATTTCGTCTTTGCGCGTGAGCTATGTTCATTAAAAAAAATAAAGGTTGAATGTGTTCCTCTTCTCCTGTGTTATGCATTTTTCACTTCTGCTGTTGCTATTGCTGCTACATCCAATGCACCCACGAATTCGGAAATTATACTATTAACAGAAAATGTGTGTGTGTAGTAGGTAGAGAAATGTCATTTGAAATGGAACACTCTGTCATTTTGCGTGGTTTTCAACGAGATCAACGAAAGAAATGTTTATTTTGAATTCATCCAGCATTTATTTGTTCATATTTCTGCAGTGATATGTTATTACTTTGTTGTGCATAAGTGGGAAAATATTCAATATGTCTATACCATCTTTTCCATCTCAGGATTTGGCAAAATTAGTACTTGGTAGGTGTTATTTGGCGGGAACCAATTTACAGTGTTGTTAACGGAGTCTCTACGATTTCATTGTTTGTGTGTTCCAGGATATCTTGCCGAAGAGCAGCTTATGACCGCATATGATGAATTCCTTCAAGCAAGCCCTTACTTGGATGCTCTCGGGAATGAGTATGACAGGATATTCATGACATCACTAAGAAATATTTTGGCTGAATACAGGGCTGTAAAAATTTATGGTTAGTAGGAAAATAATATTTTAAATGAGCTCTTGATGTCATTTATTCTCTATATTTTCTTTATAAGTAGTAGTCACCACACAATTAATTGTAAATTTTTAAATACTTTACCAGCATGTTGAAAGGAGCATTCAGTATCTATAGCATTACATTGTCTTGTGATTTGTTTTTTGTTTTAGTTGAGACATGCAAGCCATTGGTTCTCAGAAGAAAGCTTTTCCAGTGTACTAATTTGTTGGAGATTGTGAAGTATCTCATTCAATATGTTGATCTGAATAAATTACAAACACAAGAAAGCCTACAAAACAAAAACAGGTATTTACAATTACATTTACAGGTATTTGCATTTATATTTAGGTATTTACGGGAACAAGATTTATTATAATTATTGATTGCCACTTTATCCTAGTTTGCCTCCAATCAGAATGAATTTAATTTTCTATTTCAGTGCTGAAAAATATAGTATAGCAACATTGAAAAGCAACTTATGTGAGGTATGCAATTCAACACAGGATAGTTGCACATGCAAAAATTCTTGCAGCACTCTGTCAACTACCCAAATTTCAACATCCAGCATTGAAAATTCAGTCGAAGCTACATCACTTTCCGATTTGCCAGGTAACCTTAATAATAAGCGATAACACCATGCTAATGTTGCATATTGTATTATTTATGGCAATTGCTCTTTATTGTTCTTAATGAAAAATATTAAGACAACCTCCGTGGTGTAGTGGCTAAGGATACTGGTTTTAAGGTGTCACTGCTTGATTCCGGGTTCGATTCCCGGACAGGTAATATAAAAATCAAAAATTTCCATCTTGTCTCGGGTTTGGGTGTTGTGGTATCACCATTGTGTCTGATTTCCATTACACAAGTGCAAATAGGTACTTACTTTGGGATCAGATGTGATTGGTGTGCAATATTATGTACTAACAAGAATATACTGCCAGTTTATGAGCTAAAATCACTTTCACATTGCGTTGTCTAGTGATTTCCATTTGAAAGTGGTAAGGTGGCAGTGACTTTGTCCATACTTATGTATTACATAAAAATATGCTTAATAATCACTGATATCCTCAGGAAATGTGACCTCCAGAAAAAAGAGCCCTCGACTTCACAATAAAGATCAGTCAGAAGTCACTTTGACCAAGGAACAAACTCACTGTAGATCAGAACTACCAACTGAAAAAGAGGCAGCAGAAGGAAGATCACTTACCAGTTCTTTGTCACAAAATAAACAAGATACAACAGAAAAGGCAGCTTCTTTGGTATGTAACTCAAAGTTATTTTTACTCAATGTGATCATGGCCTTTGGCAACTCAGAGCATAGAAAGATAAGAAGTGCCATAGCTCAAAAAACTTCAATGTATATTTTTGCGGGAAATTTCTGTTCGTGCATATCGATGGCGACACGTGCCGCGCAGAGAGTGCGGCACGTGTCGCTTCCACATATGTTTACCTATATGTCTGATGCCAGCTGTACGCAAAGGCAATTAATACGTTTTTAAATGGTTTTATTAAAAAAACAATCAATAAAGGATGTCCCAAAAAATTGTGTAAAGCCCCATTCCAATCCATGTTTCGCGATTTTCCTGTGATAAGACACTTTTTTGATCACTGTGGCGAGAAAGGTTAAAGTTCATAGCAGTTTTTTTAAATATTTTTATACTAGGACATGCTGATTCACAAGTATTTCCACCCAGAGCATTAATTTAACCTTAAAAATGTTTTTTAATGAAATAAAATACTCAAAACTTCAAATTTCGCGACACATACACAGGGATGATTCGGGTAGCCCTAGTGATTCTTTAACTCTGTACACCTTGTATAATAATTAAATATCATAATCATAATAACTATGGCAGTGTATTTACCTTACTAATTTTCTTTCAGGGGAAGTTAGAATCTGTGGAAAACAGACAAAAGGAAGAATTTAACAGCATTTTGACTCAAGTTTGCAAGAAAAATGAGAGTGTTACTAACAGCAATCCTTCTCCTAACCATGACATTGAAAAAAATAAAGTATCAGGGACAGCAAGTTACAAGGAATTTGCAACCGGTGTCATTGGTATGTATCGTGTTAATCCCTCACATCTTTGTTTACCAACTGTCATTGTTATCTCAACTCGATTCGGTTGACAGGTATCTTTAGTTTAGGGTATTTGTCTATTTTTCAAGTCATGTTATACTAAATTACTAAATAATTCTAAGCTACAGAAAAGTATTTGCTTAAACAATTACATATAACACAAACATAAAATTCAAATAAAATTTTGCCGCGAAAAAATAGCCATCGTCCTCACGTGGTTTGCATGACGTCACGTTCCTTAAACAGTAACTACGCTACGCTATTAGCAGCACTGAACTTAATATGTTTGATAGCTCTTTGACATGCTTGAGTGAGGAACGTGACGTCACACTTCGTGATTGACGTTTGCGGTATAAACATAGATTGAAAACCAATATTTTAAATAGTGTATAAAATATCATAAATATGCAATTAATTTTAGAAATAAAAATGTTCATTTAATATCTTGGTATCTAAATTAACTATAAGGTCGTCTGAACCGTAACCATAAGTTTACAACGGTTTGACTCGGTAGCGACGACGTAAGAAAGTCTATGGAAAATTGCACAGCGCCTCCAGCGGTCACTAACAGAATTAAAATTTTCCATACAAAAGTGACGTCGTCGCTAGCGAATAATTTCCTGGCAATTGTACTGGCCATCTTGTCGGTTGGACGTCCTATGCTGCGCATTTGATTGTAGGATCTCCAATCTAGACTTTTCTACCTAAACGACCATCAGTTCTTCACGCTTTCTGCCCTGCCCATCGCCATTTGAGCTTACTTCTTTGCAGGGCTTTGCCCTGTGTATAGAAAAGTTAGCCTGTAACGTCCCACTGCTGGACAAAGGCCTTACCTCAACTATGAGGTTTGAGCCATACTCCACCACGCGGGCTCAGTCAGTGCGGGTTGGTGTCAGATGTTATCAAGCCGCTCATAAGGCCTCTGACTAGGCTTAACGCTAACATCAACCGATATTAGCCGGGCGGGACCTAAGGCTTAACGTGCCTTCCGAAGCACGGAGATGCTCGTGATGTACGTCACTTATATGGTTGGAATGGTCACCCATCCAAATATGACCGCGCCGTAGGTAGCTTCACTTCGGTATCACTACCAAAGCGCTGCTACCACTGCGCTACGAGCAGCTCAGTCTCTTGTCCTGTGTGTAAAATATATAAATATTCATTAAATTGTTAAATTACTTTTTCAGGAGGAGATGGTGTAAATACTGTGCCTGATTCTAGCACCTCAGAAAACTTGCAAGTGCAGTAAGTTTGTTATCACTAATTTAACTGTATTTGTTTGTATATATAATAAAACGTATTTAACTTGACGACCTCCGTGGTGTAGTGGCTTAGCACGCTGGGTTTCAAGGCGTTGCCGCTCCGAGGTCCCGGGTTCGATTCCCGGTCGAGTCAATGTTGAAATCAGAACTTTCTACATTGTCTGGGGTCTGGGCGTTGTGGAACCACCGTTGTTTCTGATTTCCATAACACAAGTGCATTAGCTACTTACTTTGGGATCAGGGCAATGTATGTGATTGGTGTCGAATATTTATTTATAAATTATTTAATAAAAAATATATACCATATCGATTTCATTTTCAGTGTACCATCTTCCAACAATGCAAACAATGTGATAGACTTCGACCCAAATGAAAAAATGCAACAAACAATTACCCAATATTTACTTAAATCAAAAACTAATATAGGATTGCAATCAAATGAAGTAGTCAGTATAAATACTATAAGTTCTCTGCCTAAGAAAGCGAAAGCTGAAGAAAGTAAGATAAGAATATTATCTGACATTAAAGTGGATAACAACGAGTCACTAGGAGCTACTGGGAAATTGCCTGTGAAATTGAAGAACGCCACTTCAACACCTCTGGTACAAATGCAGACAATTCTTATAAACGGGACACCTGTATACAAGCATCAGCATTTAGGACAAAGCCAAAACTTTACTAAGGATGAAATAATGGCCATGCCAACTATTATACTTGCACCAGCACCAGGTATACTTATTTCATATATTTATACAGGGCGTTGATTTGGTCAGCGACGAGCGACTCAGGGGTGGCTGTACAAACGACACTGATGCCAAAAAAATATTTAAAAAAATATTTTTTTTTGAAATGGAAAAAACCCATAAAATCATTTTTTTTATCCGGTACAGCGATCGAGTCAAAACCACTAACACCAGGTAGCCTCTTCGTAGCTTACAAGCTACGGCGTAGTATTTCGTAGATAAGCGCTAGCTATGCGCTAGGGTGCCCGTTTTCCCATTCGTTTTGTATTTTTTTTTAATGTTGTGAAGAGGTTTTCTTGTATAAAACTTGCCCAGAATTTAAAGAAATCATTTTTTTTTAGAATGAGCATAACTCATATTATCATCCCTGAGTTGGATGTCACTGACCAAAACAACACCCTGTATATCTTTTTCTCAGGATAATTGCAACAGAACCGTTACCATGAGTTTACGCCGGTTTTACTCGCTAGCGACGACGTAACTTTTTGTATGGAAAATTTTAGTTCGGCAAGTGACCGCTAGGTTAATAACAAATTCATTACGAGAAAAGGTACAATTTAGGCGGCGGCGTTTTGAATCTGGGGTGTGGTTTTAACAAAGCGCAACGTGGCGAATTTCCTTCACTTTCTTTGGCTAAGTGTGGGTTGCAGATAGGGTTTACTTATTTGACAGATGACAGATTGATAGGGTTGAAACGCGCCCCCACGCGACCGGCACGAGACCGGCGAGATTTATTTAGTTACGTAAATATTTAATTTGTTAATTTATTAATTTAAATGTATGATAATAATGTATTTTTTTTTGTGTTTTGTTGCTTTTTTTTCTTCAAGTGTGTGTTTACACCCAGTGCCTAGCAGGGGTTCCCGCTGAAAATCAGTGTCGTGGCATGCTTACCATCTACTCGAGCGGGGGACCTTTTTGGCACACCTGGGCGCTCTGTTTTTGTTTTTTAATAATTTAATTTTAGTTGTTTTTGATTTGTTTTAATTTATGTAATGTAATTTATTTTTGTGTGTGTCAAATAAATAAAAAATCATTCATTCATTATATAAGCGATCTCTTCCATTCATTCATTCATTTAGCTCGTTGTGCTTTTGTATTGAACAGCTGTTTTTTTTTCTTGAATTTACTATTGCTCCTATAGTAAATGTTCATATCCATCAGTGGAGTCTACACTCAAAGTTTACCTTTGGGTATAGAAATAATGAGCTTATAGGAAGGCTTTTTACGTCGTCGCTAGCGAGTAAAACTACTGTAAACTTATGGTAACGGTACTGTTGTGTACAAAAACGCAATTGTTTGCCTATTTACCTAGTCAAACCTTTCGTTCGTAAGTCCGACTCGCTCTTGGCCGGTTTTTAATAACTATCAAAACACTTCTCTTCTACAGGGTGACTTTGTTATCAGTACCGAAATTTTGTGTAAAGGCTCCACTGATGAATATGAACAACTTTTACTATGGGGGCAATGGTGAAATCGAGAAAAAAAAATCAGCTGTTCCATACATTTTGACCGCGCGCCAATTGAACTTTTGTATGGAACAGCTGATTTTTTTTTCTCGATTTCACCATTGCCCCCATAGTAAAAGTTGTTCATATTAATCAGTGGAGTCTTTACACAAAATTTCGGTACTGATAACAAAGTCACCCTGTATAGACTTACTATGGAGATTTGAAACTATAACGTGCGGTGACCACAATGTAACTGGGGTGCCTTAGCAAATTATTATATTTTAACTAAGAATTTACATATTTCTTAAAGCGCATCACACCCGGCTAAGATGCAATAATATTTTATCTTAAGATACGTGGATATACTCGTAAATATTTTAGCATCTTAAGGTATCATACACGGTTAAGTTGCGATAATATATTATATCCGCTCGAATCAGTCTTTGATTGGTGAGGTGACACCTCAGATTACGCTAAGAAATATACGGGCTGGTCTAAAATGTATAATTTGAATTGCTTTAGAATTATTAGACAGGTTTGCAGATTAAGATTCTGTTATTCAATTCGATTTGAAAATTTCTGCCGCAAAAAGCAAGTGCCAATCAAATGAGATTGAAGATCACTGCAAGCAACGGAAGGACCGCGGTGAATTTAACCTGTTCAAGGATTTTACACCAAAAACATACCAACTATATGTTAAAACTACAAAGGAAAGGTTTAATGCGAATATGTATCAATGGTTGCAGCCGTTTCCGAGATTGAAAAGCTTGCTCGTTGAAAGTATTAGTTATTTAAACATACATTATTGACGAATTAGTACATTTTTGTTATAATTATCTGTTTATAAGTAATTTCTGTTTAGATAATAACAATAAAAGTAAAAACAGAAAAGGTTATACAATGTTAGTTAACTCATTCCTTTTTGCGTCACATATATATGAACAATATGTAATATATATGTGTATTGTAATAATTATAGTGTGTTATGACTGTATCCTGTCTGTATACCGAATATAAATAAATAAATAAATAAACACCCTATTTAAAGACCTTGCGATATATTTCATACGTTAAGATGTCATCTTAAAGCCCTTCTCCCATTACGATACTTGTAGGGTACGATACTCGAGTATAATACTAGTTGGATACATGTTCGCTACGCGACGCTCGCATATTATGCTACTGAAAAATTACTAAATTCATCATTTGTGCAAACTCGTTTTTTGTAGACGGACGTCGAGCGACTCTAGTGACGAAGCTCTTGCAATTTTTCTGTTTTATAGAAATAGAAGACGTCAACGCAAGAGAAAGTTAAAGAAACATAAATTGTAGAGTTTTTGTAGCCGCACAAGAACCACAGCATGATGATAAGATTTTTTATCTTTCTACCGAATGTCTAAAAAGACCTACTTGCATCTTGTTACATTATTAAAACCAGCTATACATCAACGAAATACTAAATTTAGAGAATGTGTCAGTGCGGAAGGAAGGATTCTGATAACCCTTGTGCACATGCACAAGCATGTTTTTCAATTTCTTGTACAAACTTAATATTTGTTTCTTGCTCCGCCGCCATCTTGTCGAAACGCGCGAGACGCGACGCACAAGCGACCAACACGGCGGGTATCGCGAGATTAGTCGAAAACGCGTAGAATACTAGTATCGTAGTGTGAGAGTCTCCATATAAATGTATGTGAGATACTTCGCGGCGACTAGTCTCCGAGACTAGAGTCGCGCGGGCGTATCGTAATGGGAGAAGGGCCTAAATGTATGTGAGATACTTCGCGGCGACTAGTCTCCGAGACTAGAGTCGCGCGGGCGTATCGTAATGGGAGAAGGGCCTAAATGTATGTGAGATACTTCGCGGCGACTAGTCTCCGAGACTAGAGTCGCGCGGGCGTATCGTAATGGGAGAAGGGCCTAAATGTATGTGAGATACTTCGCGGCGACTAGTCTCCGAGACAAGAGTCGCGCGGGCGTATCGTAATGGGAGAAGGGCCTAAATGTATGTGAGATACTTCGCGGCGACTAGTCTCCGAGACTAGAGTCGCGCGGGCGTATCGTAATGGGAGAAGGGCCTAAATGTATGTGAGATACTTCGCGGCGACTAGTCTCCGAGACTAGAGTCGCGCGGGCGTATCGTAATGGGAGAAGGGCCTAAATGTATGTGAGATACTTCGCGGCGACTAGTCTCCGAGACTAGAGTCGCGCGAGCGTATCGTAAGGAAGAGAAGGGCCTAAGATATTAAATATATCGCTAGGTATCTAAGTAGTATAGTAAGTAGTAAGTAATACTTAATATAAAGATATTATAGCATCTTAGCCGTCTGCGATGGCTCATAGAAAATGTATAGCGAGCGATATTTTATCTTAAGATAAAATATTATAGCAACTTAGCCGTGTGTGATGTGCTTAATGTTGACGAAAAATATAAACAGGCTGAAATTTTAATCAGTGACTAAATTTTGTGTCAAGATACACACGCTCCACATCAGCTGTTCAACATATTTGGCCGCGCGCCAGTTGAGCTTTTGTACTTTTTTTCTCGAATTCACTATCGCTCCCATAGTAAATAGTCATATCCATCAGTGGAGTCTTCACACAAAGTTTGGTCACTGATAAAAATTTCAGCCTGTACATTTATTTAAATGTGTGTTACAGTTATAATATTATATTGATATTTTCAGACCGTGCTTTAGTGAGCAGTCACTCTTCAGGTACAGACTCGAATCAACAAATTCCAACGTCAAGTTCTGCCCGCCCCCTAGGCCCGCTAATAATAGATGTCACATCAGATAATACAGCTTACCTTAATCAAATAAACAGTGCTAAACCGGTTACCGTACCTTCTAAGGAACTTACTCAAGCTGATTTGCCTAAAATAGCTGATATAACTAGTGCCTCAGCACCCAAAGACAATACAGTCACAGGTAATATCGAAACCAGTACACCGCAAGTGCTTCCCCTCATTAGAAAATCTTCATCTACTCCTCGAAGAACTTCTCATATAAGGGTTTTAGATTTCACCACCCCTAGGAGGATACTACACGAGACAATAAACGAATGTGATCCTAATATGGCTAGTAGCAATGATGTTGAAGTGGTTCTAAGTAGAAGTCCTAATTTAGTGATCCCTGCGACTGCAGACACAGTGATTCCCAGAGACAATACAGAAGAAATTGGAGGTCCAAAAGAAAATAGCATAAAAAGTAAAAAGTCTAATTGGGATGCAGATCTACGAAAACATGCTCTGGCGGCTGCAATAAATGTAGAGCCCAGTCCCAAACCAAAACCCAAGCTTAAATCTACGAAAAAACTAAAGTCCTCTAAAAGTGATCCTGATAATAACAATAAGACAAACGATTCGGTTGAGGACAAAAGCCGTGTCAAGAAAAAAACAATTAGAACCAAAAAACCTAAACGCACAAGCAGTATTGACGAGGTAAGTGAAATCATAACTATTCCTGATGATAAAGTAGATGTAACTATAAAACCAACTATCAATATCATACCTCGCGACGTCGTGGATATGGCTAAAGGTTCAACTGAGAAAGTAAACAAAAGTCAAAATAAATCAAATAGCAATGACAACATCGACACTCCTGAGATGGAAAGGATGTCTCTGCAGAATGAAATTGGTGCCAAATTAAATATTTCCGATCTTTTAGAAACTCCTTATAAACAAGCTCTTTACGATATCCAAATGGACACTCCTAGGTTTCTCGGACCCGATATACCAGATGATCCCATGACAGATATAAAAATAATGAATATACCCACTCCACGCTTCTTGACAACCGCCACGCCATCATCCTATTCTTCTAGACCTACCGATTATTCTAGTGGTGGTTCGTACTACAAACCGGACGATCAGGACTACTTGCGAATCCAAGATGACTTAGATTGTCCTGTTTCATCTACAAAATCAAACACAAAGAATAATAATTCAAGCTCTAAGGACGACAGTGCCTCAAAAGAGAAAGAGAATTTGAAGCCTACTCGACCTGTACGCGAATGCACAAGAAATGTTTCATATAAACGTGGTAAACCAAAGCAAGTTGAGAAAAGAGTAGACAGTGACACCTCATCCGCTGATTCAGTACTCATAGCCGACTTGACTGCCGAAATCGAAACTCCAAAGAAAATAGTAAATAAGAGTAAAAATAGCAAAAGTAAACCTCTAGTCTGTAAGAAAGGCAAGTCACCCATCAAAAAAGATAAATCGTTTATGAGAATCAAACCTAGGCGGCCGACACCTGTTAAAAAAGATGGCAGGGGAAGGAAAAAATCAAATACACCAAATAATTCTAAATTGCAAACTCGAAAAAAAGCTGCAAATAAAGAGGCCGCTGAAAATATTCCTCCAGTAGTCACATGTGCGCCTACCAAGTCACGTAGAAAGTCATCTACTCCGCGAAAATTGCACTGTAGTAAGACTTTCAATTCAGAAAGTTCAGGCCACGATTCACCCGATCTATTTACTAAATCGAAGGAAAAGTTACCGAGTTCGAGTGTAACAGTACACGACTCTGATACAGAACAACTACCTCTTAGATGGTCAGATGATGGCTCCCAGGAGCCCAAACCGGTCGTTGTAAATATACCAATGGAAACCGACGATATAAACAAAATACAAGAGTACATAGAAACTACTGTGATGAGTAAAACTAATGAGAATGAAGGTAGTTTACATATAGATTTAGTTAAAAGAGGCTTTGATCTAGAGACTGCTAAAATTATTGAACGTGATCTACTCGACGCTACCCCGCAAACGCAACAGGGAACAGTAAATGTGAATTCCAGTGCTAATGTAGAAAAAACTGTTACAGACAATAAACCAGAAAGTAAACCTTCAGAAAAAGCCCCCGAATCTGATTGTAGTAATAGTTTGCAAATCATCCAAAACGACGAAGAGGAAGAAGATGACGAAATTGAGTTATCTGTGCACGAGTGTTATGAAGAGTGTACCAATTATATTTCATGTTGTTACGACGCGACCAAAGAACAGTCTCATAAAGAGCCAGCTAAATTGAAAGATAAGTTTTGCATGGAGGTGTGCATAGACGATGGAGTATCAATACGGTTGAGAGCTACACCGTTTAGTTTGACGCTTGATCAAGACCCTCAAACTGTTGAATACTTCGACTACAGTTATCGAGAGACTGAAGTAGCCGTAAGCTCGATATCCAATATAGATAAGCTCTATACGCCTTTGAAAGATTCCATGAAAGCACAGTGCTATGAAATTTTTGATTCAACTTTGACCAGTTTAGATACGCCTTTGAAAGTAAACAGTCCGAGAAATACAGAAACTGAAATAAGCGTGACGGAGATTGTCTTAGAAGTTGAGCAGGAAGAAGTTAAAGAAAAGGCGGAATGTAAAAAGCGGAAGAGAGCACTCAGTGGTAATGTGTCAGATGAGGGTTCAGTTGAAACGAAAAAATCTAAACCCGAAACTCAATATAATTTATTTACTTCTGCAAACATACAAAATATTGATATAGAATCAGTGTTGAGTAAGCTACACGGACCTTAGCTGCTTGTGTGATTGATATTGTTCATCATAATATGATATGATATCATGATATTATCATGATCGTTGTTAAAACTGATTCGTGCATTAATGTACAAATGAAAGATAGAAACTCATAAAAATGACTGCCATAAATTCATATTTTTAATTTGAAGTGTAAATATTCCCAGGTGATGACGTGTTAATAGGTCTCCGTTATGTTTAAGCAAAATATGATTTAATGTTAAGTAATTATTACAATAATGTACGATCATTATTAGAAGTGTAACGGTATAGTGATAGGGTAGTTTTAAGTGTATATTTATATGTGTTGGACACATAAGAGCAGCGTAGACTGCTGTTGTATGTTAAAAACGTCTCTTGATGATCATGATTATTTTAGTTTGTATGTTCACAATATTATATAAGTATTGATTATGTGCAAGACACATGAAAATGTTCAATTATAAAAACTATCTATTTATAATGACTTGTTTTATTCCAAGTACTACATGCAACGATTCCTCTCCTTATAACAGTAAATGTCCCAATAATAATAGACTGCATGTGCGAATAACTATCTTGATGTTGATTTAAAATTGAGTTATTTCCATTTTCCACACCAAACATCCACACTACTGTGGAATTCGACTTTTTGCCCATTTATCTACAGCGACGTCTTGCTGTGGAAAAATGGACAAAAATGGTCCACTTTTCTTTATCGTTGTACTATTATTTGATTACGGCATGTTATTCGTAAGTAAACGTATTTTTGGAGCATCTGACGATTTCGATAACAGTACTCACAACACGGAGGTCACGCAGCCTACCCGTTAAAAAGTACTTGCGAAATAAAACATGCTTGCTAATGTGTCGGTGGCCGAGTGGCATAGGCATACATCCGGATAGCGTAAGACACGGAGTTCGATTCCTCGTCTGTCACAGTTGCTTTTTTCAAGTGCATTTTGTATAATTAAGTTAGTATAGTGACAAACACAAGAAATCAAAAGTATATTTATCTTAACTGATTGTTACATATTTGTAAAAATATTTCCTTCAGATATTGTGTGCAACGTTGATGAGGTCACGCAGCCTACGCGTTAAAAAAGTACTAACAAAATCAACAGGCTTGCAGGTGGCCGAGTTGCATAGGCATACGCCCGGATAGCGTAAGACAGGGGATTTGATTCCTCGTCTGACTCAGTAGCTCCTTTCATTTGCATTTTATATAACAGTGTATTGTTAAACATAAGAAATTCATACACTATTTACAGCGAGGTGTTTAATTTAAATGACAACTTTTGTTTCAAGCGTCGCCATCTCGTGAGGTTCCGGGTTCGATTCCCGGTCGGGTCAAGGAAGAAAACGATCTTTTCTATATTGTCTCGGGTCTGGGTGTTGTGGTACCACCGTTGTGTCTGATTTCCATAACACAACTGGTTACTTACTTTGGGATCATAACAATGTATGTGATTGGTGTCCAATATATGAAAAAAAATGTTTAAAAAAATAAATTTTGTGTAGATAAGTTTGAATGCAGAGCTAATTGTTTACTGCATCAAATATAATTTGAACTTTAGTAGCTATTATATTTTAAATAAATCGCTACGCTACTTGTATAATCTACATGGTGTTGTTTTAGTCAGTGACATCCAACTCAGGGATGATAATATGAGTTATGCTTATTTTAAATAAATAAAAATCTTTACATTCTGAGGAAGTTTTATACAAGAAAACCTCTTCACAACATTAAAAAAAAATACAAAACGAATGGGGAAACTCGCATCCTAGCGCGTCGCTAGCGCTTATTTGCGAAATACAATGCCGTAGCTAGTAAGCTTCGAAGAGGCTACCTGGTGTTGGTAGTTTTAACTCGATCGCTGTACCGCATAAAAAAATGACTTAGTGGCTTTTTTCCATTTAAAAAAAAATATTATTTGGCATCATATCGTTTGTACAGCCACCCCTGAGTCGCTCGTCGCTGACCAAAACAACACCCTGTATATGCCGATGACCTTCAATTATATGTTCAATCTGTAACTTCTGAAGTACCTGCTGCAATAAACCTAATGAACGAGACTAGAATATATTTCTTTCTGGTCGCACACTGTTGTATCTCAGTGAATCAAAACAAGTGTCACGCTATCATCGTGGGTAGTCTAGGACTGATCTCGAAGCCTAATGCCGTTGATCTGGACCCGATACCGTATGATGGTACGACAATTCAATACTGTTCCAGTGTAACTAACAATCATTGATACGCTGGGATGGACTGATCACATCACGGAAGTAAGCCGTAAGGTTGTCACATGTCTCAGAATTCTCTACCGCCTTGAATTATTTTTTCCGCTTAAAACACAACATGTGCTTATGCAAAGTCTTGTCATTCTTAACATTGACTATGTATCATTGGCATTTTGTGTACTAATTGAATAAATTATTTTTGACTTTTGACTTTGACTTATGCTGATTCGTGCTGTACTACTTGTAACCTCACTGAAGCCTTCATTGATAAACTTGAACGTTTCCTAAATAATTATATTAGATTCATCTTCAGCCTTAAATATGACCATGTCTCCAGTAACAGAACACAACTGAATTGGCTTACCATCCGTCAACGTAGACTCGAATTCATTGCATTGTTCACATTGTCTTGTATAATCTTTCTTCCCCTTCTTATTTTTGAAATATGTTTTAAGTTATACTCATAAAATTATTATCCCTTTGGAATAGAACGACAAAAGCGAGATGTCAATAGCAGCAAACTGTGTGATAAAAAGAGATGGGTAGCAGAACCATTTTTGTCAGATGTCAAACAGTTGACCGCCCTGCAGAAGCTCGCTGAAAATTACGTGTGTGATGATTTTTGTATTTAGATTCAATCAGTAGCCCTGTTGCAATCTTAACTCATTATAATAACAGTTGACGTTATTTATGTAAAAACGAGTAATGTTACTTTATTGAATAACGTTATCGCTATCGCTATTTAAAAATGGCAACACTGGCTGCCCCTTCCCTCCTTATTTTCTGACTTGCGGAGTGCACTCGAAAGGCGAGCCAGTCTAGTGCTGACCGCCGAAGCGAAAGGTTGAGGGAAGGAACCTATGTTAAATTGTGGTTATAATTATTAATGTGGCTAGAGGTAGTGATTTGTGTCATAGATAAGTGTGTTGATGGAATAAAGAACTTTATAAACTCAACCGAGTTTGATTCACGACACGTCGGAAGTGGAAGAGGAAACCTTCAGCTCACAAAGGGTATGTATGTACTATTATTTTCAAATGATAAGAGCAAGTAATATTATTTAATAAAATTTTCTTGAAGATAACGCCATAAATACCACGATAGGATAGCATTGGTTGGGATAATATTCTGCTGCGGTTGAACTGTAGCAATATTATCCTGATTTAATCGTGTTAAGTTTCCAACTGATCGTTTGGTCAAGGCTACTCCTTGATAATGATCCGAGGTGATTAATACGAGTATGCTCATAAGCAAAGTAGGTAGGTAACAAATTGTCGGGCTAGCCCTAGGTTGTTCTTAATATGAACTGGGTCTATGCTAACTCGACGCAGTCGTGCTAAGCTATCATCAAATCATTTGGGCAAGGCTACCCTTTGCTAATGGTATGTGAAAGCTAAATGCGCGATTTATTAAATTGGGTCAACTACGTAGGCATGTTTAACAAAATATTATAATTTTTTTTCTCATAATTATCGGGGTAGTGTTAGGTTGCATTGGTTGGGATAATATTTTGCTGCGGTTAAGCTGTTGCACTATTATCCTGACTAAATTGTGTTACGTTTCTAACTGGCCATTTGGTCAAGGCTACTCCTTGATAATGTTCAGTGGATACGAGACACGAGTACGTGCAACTAAATAGCTAAATATAATAAATGACCTCAGTAGTTCCTTCATCCTAATAGGAAATACGAAAAGAAATAGGTATTAAATATTATCATGTCACTGCCTATTGTAGGTAGCTATGTTTAGTTGATTGAGAATAACCGTTCAACCTGCAACTGTTCTAGGGCTAATATTTTTGTGTTCATAAATAATTATACCTACAATAAATAAATAAAACTTTATTTCAGACTTTGCATTCATAATTTGTTAACAGACTTATAAACTATGTTAGTGAGTTCAACAATTGTGTGTTTTTAATCAATTGTGTTAAATTTCAACCAATTCAATCCAATTTAATTATAAACATTCGAATCATTTCTTATTTCAATTCAATTTCGTTTGTTACATGACTTGAATTGAGTGCCCTTTAGGGTATATAATTAGTTAATACACCCATTGATTTTGTAAGTGAGTTAAATAATACTGAGTTTTTTATATTTATTAAGCTGAGTTCAATTTAAACCAACTTAAGTAAATTAAATTAGAATCTTTTTACTTTTACTTCAATTCCATTTGATATGACTTGATATAAAGGCTTTTTAGGTAAATGACTTATTGCCAATTCAACCCAATTAAAATTCATATACATTTTTATTTTAAATTCGAATTCATTCAATATATAACTTGAAATAAAGGCCATAGTGTCAGATTTTACAAAGTAGTTTTAGCGGCCAGGTGGGTCGCGTGGACCAAATGTGTCCTTAAGTAGCGGCCAGGTCTGTCGCATGGGCCAAGTGTGTCCTTATGTAGCGACCAGGTGTGTCGCATGGACCAAGTGTGTCCTCAAATAGCGGCCAGGTGTGTCGCGTGGACCAAGTGTGTCCTTAAATAGCGGCCAGGTGTGTCGCGTGGACCAAGGGTGTCCTCAAATAGCGGCCAGGTGTGTCGCGTGGACCAAGTGTGTCCTCAGATAGCGGCCAGGTGTGTCGCGTGGACCAAGTGTGTCCTTAGGTAGCGGCCAAGAGTGTCGCTTGGGCCTAGTGTGTCCATAGTTCTGTACATTTAATTATTCAAAAGCAGCAGAAGTGACCAAGTCAGTCAATCAATCAACAAAATTCATTTATTGTGTAATACATGTACATTAGTTATGTACATGTAAGTTATGTATAGTAGCTATGTATTTTCCTCGATTAGATCGGGCCATTTGTGCCATGAAAGAGCTATGTATGTTTTACAAAAGGTCAAGTCTAACTGTGAATTCTTTTACTAGAAATTTTCATTAGCAACGGTCATGTGAGCCATATAGGCGCTCTTACTTGCGTTCAGGATTATTTGCAACATTATTCCTTTACTAAAATTATGCTCTAATAAATAAATAGACTCCATAGTAATTAGATTTAAAGATATTTATTCTCATAAATACATACAGTTCATTTACAAAGATAATTATTGAAACCATAACTTAGTAAATAAATACCATATCCAAAATATGATTTTGTTGATAACAACACTAATGCTGGTATTCTTTTTCTTCCGAGGTGATGAGACTGAAGAGCACGAGACCAAACCAGGCTGGTTGGGCCTAAAAAGACGAAAGAGCTCGCGATCGAGGTTGAGGACATCGACATCTTCTAAAGGAAGTCACAAATCAAAAGTACCCTTTCGGCGTCACCAACGCTCGAAACCGTCGAGTCACCTGAAATTACCGTTTCACACAATCCGAAGTGACTGTTTGGCTCCGATCACAAAAAGAAAAAAAGAACAACTTCTATGTTTTAATTGTAATATATTCATTCATTGAATAAGTCCTTGTACACACAATTCTGATATTTTTCGCAGAGGTTTATCTTGATTCCCGTCGTTTTAGAACCATTGCAGCGTTCGTGATCGCGGGTAGGCTAGGATGTTATTTATCCAAAAGAAAATAATATCATCACTTCTTCTTAGTAGAATGGGTTATTTTGTTGCGATTGAGTACAGAATTTTGAATATATGCACAGTCCGACAGCACATCAAATTACCCACTTTTGTTGCAAACTTAACCTTATTGCAATTGCATAAGATACCGCACGTTTTACCTTTACGTGCTGTTTTCCGTAAAACTGATAATTTTGGTAAATGTATAATCGCTCCCACAGACCTAATATACTAAGTTGACTTTGCGAAAAATACCGCGCATTTATCACGATCGTGAGAAAAATATACCTATTGAAACACGATGTCAGTAAATTCTTACTTGAATTAACGTTGTGACTTAATTATTTCAAAACAAAGATTTACTTAATTCATTGACGCGGTGATTTTATTGTCGGCTAACTTAAACGCCATTAAAGTCGCGTAACGCGTTATAATGCAGTTCGTTTACATTCATAGAAAATACCCTTACTTCCTCTACATAAATTGTTCTGTCATTTTAACCATACTAGAACTATAAAGGGTAGCAGATTCCGTTGCAATTTTGATAGCGCAGTTAACCGCCAAACTTGTAAGACATACAATTTATATAAAAAGTTAATTATCATTTATTTAATGAAAGAAATACACAGAAGATAAATAATTAATTACAAACTTAACATCGCTTGCTACATGTAAGTAAAACAATTTTATAGGTAAGTTTTACCTGTTAATAAACTGTGGAGTAATTACATTAATTTTGGGACAGATGGTCCTAAACTTATACATATTAATTTATGACTTCTATAAATATTTAGGAATCAAATAACTTACTACATATTTCTGTAATACTGCACAAACAATAAAAAAATAAATAATTGAAATTATACATCAATAACGAGCTTCGGTAGGTATACTTTACTTATTAAGTATTCCTGACTAGTAGACAGTCAGTTATACATAAATTAATCTATCCTCAATGTCTACATAAATTTGTTTTAAATGACATTGTTTATCTATAAATCATTACTCCGACAATTTGTAAAAACATTTGTTTTGTAATATTATTTTTATACTTATTGTCTTTTAGCACTTTTATTATATACGTCTGTCTAGTTTTCGCTCAATCTAGTACTTACGTAAGAGACGAAAGGCATTGTCGCGGGACAGGGTGCCCTTAAAGAATAATATATTTTTTTGTTAGGAAAAATAAAATCATATGCGGGCCAGTTTTAAAAAAAAAAATGAGTCCTCTTTCTATGTTATTGTTTGATGCTCTGTTAAAATATTATCACTTAAAACGAGGTGACCTTACATAATATACTAATCATTGACTTCAAAAGAAATATATTTTCATATATGAATTTTATATTGACGCCAAACACGACGTTTGCTCTGCAATATGCTTGGGTTTGGAATAACTAAAGACGCGTTGTAATACATTTAAATGGGGACTAGGGACGTCTACACGCCAAAACGTAAATAGGAGACCGTGATCTCATAGGTCAATTAATAAATAATTATGCAAAAAGGCTTTATTTCAAAACTGGTTTTTATTCTAGTTCCTCACTTTGATATTTTTCTGTATTCTTGGCAATATCATGCCGTTTATTATTATTTTTTACATGTAACAGCATAATATCGTTGAGTTTACTTTGCTGAGTAAATTGTATTTGTAGTAGGGCTTAATTATTAATGTCATTTGACTATTAAATCTAACCTCAATTCTATTTAAATTATTTGTATAATGATTAATAAAGTGAAGTAAGTACTTGTTCCTACTACTAAATAAAAACCACATCTTCATGTACTGTTCGTATATAATTAACAAATATGTATTAATATGGGCCCTTAAATATTGAATTTTTCTCATACGGACACACATAATATTAGGGAAAGTTAAACTAAAAAGTAATATTTTATGGTAACAATAAATTGAAAGATCATAAGAGATTATATAAGTCACTCAGATAATATAATAATAATAATGATCCCTTAAATGACTGTATCTCTGCAAACAGTCTTTATAAGAGATTGAGATTCCATTCAATTGCAATAAAAAACAAACAACGAGTTATTAATAATATACATAATAGCTTAATTCTACTTGTATGACTTTAAGTGCTAAGATTCATAACTTTCATTATTGATATGTGCCACGCAAATTACAAAATTATAAAAAAAAAGTTATCTAAGTCGCTTCAATAATTCTTGATTATGTTTTCCCCGATTAACAAGTGACGTTTATTATGGATGCTTTACTGATTTTCTTAATATCTATCTCAATACATAGGTTTATATCCTAATACATTACTTAATATGAAAAATTCAAATCATGAGACTGTGTTTCAGAAAGAAACTTTATTGTTTTCTCCTTATTATTTTATTTACTTTATACTTATTATCATTATACAAATTGTGAACTATTATCATATTGCTGAATGCACCGTTCAGTCATTCCTTTAAGTTATTCAAAAATTGAATTAGATGCTATAAAATGACGATAATAGAAATTAAAGACTCGAAAACATATTGTAATGGAGTATAATGATGTTATTTGTAGAAACGAGGTATTAATTTGACAACCTCCGTGGTGTAGTGGCTAGGCACGCTTGTTTCAAGGCGTCGCCGCTCTTAGTTCCCGGGTTCGATTCCCGGTCGGGTCAATATAGATATCAAAATTTTCTATATTGTCATAGGTCTGGGTGTTGTGGTACCAACTTTGTGTCTGATTTTCATAACACTGAAGAATGTATGTGATTGGTGTCCAATAATTTGTTTTTTACTGTGTATGTAGATAAGGTCTCTTTAAAGTTAGGATCTTAAAACTACAAAAAGTTACCAATAAATTTCATTCATTCATCAATTTAAAAGTCAATTAAGTTAAAGATTCTTTCCATTTTGTTATCTTAAAATCAGATGTTTTTTTTTAAATTCCTATTAAATATATAAGAACATAATAGATTGTTAATAAATAAAATGGCTTCGATAAATGACCCTTTGTCATTCATAGACAGGAGTAAAAAAAAACATTAGTTTCATTAATAATTACGATTGCGATCATAATTATAATAACATAACCATACTTAACCTTTTAGCCTTTAAAACGAAATAACCATGAAATTATAGGTACATGATAGGATGAACCCGGTAACATAAAAGATATAAGATGTATAAAATGTTCGTTGCCGCAAGTCTTACAAGACACTGGATTAATACTTCACCCTTGATAAAGCATAATCAATCTAAAGATTCAATAGATCAATCGATATTGGTCAAGTAAACCAAAAAAAAATTAAAATGATAAAAAGTACTAGAAATGTGATAATTGCTATTAATAAGAATATTTTGTAATTATGTATTACTGAGTGAGCTCAACAGTATAATTGTAGCATAACCTTTATTTCTTGTTAGACTTAAATGCCGAATGTGATGATTTTATAATGTGTACTCAACAGCTTAATTTTGGCATAATCTTTATTGCTTGTAATATGATAAATGTAGTATGCTGTAGTAGTATTGATATAAATGCGCCATTGTAAATATTTTATAAAATGCACCAGGAGGTGCATTAGGTCGGATGGCCGAATGTGATGATTTTTTTGTTTATATTCAATCAGTAGCCCTGTTGCAATCTTAACTCATTATAATAACAGTTGACGTTATTTATGTAAAAACGAGTAATGTTACTTTATTGAATAACGTTATCGCTATCGCTATTTAAAAATGGCAACACTGGCTGCCCCTTCCCTCCTTATTTTCTGACTTGCGGAGTGCACTCGAAAGGCGAGCCAGTCTAGTGCTGACCGCCGAAGCGAAAGGTTGAGGGAAGGAACCTATGTTAAATTGTGGTTATAATTATTAATGTGGCTAGAGGTAGTGATTTGTATCATAGATAAGTGTGTTGATGGAATAAAGAACTTTATAAACTCAACCGAGTTTGATTCACGACACGTGCATTTGATTTTTTATATTTAAAAGTGAAATTGTGTATATTTTGGAGAAATAATGCGTCTGAAACATGGTGACTTGATCAGTGAATGATTGTTATGCATTACAGCGGCATAACCCCAACAAATAATCATTTAACAGGTAGATTAGTCCAAATCGAAGCCTCTTAATATACGACTTATATTTAGCAATGCGCTTTAAATTTAAAGTACGCAGTTTGATTATTCTATTCTACAAACGTTAATTTACGTAAAAAATAAAGACAGAATAACCCAGGGAATGTATATCGACGAATATTTTGTATAATGAAATAACATTTAGTTTTACACTAGAGCTGCATGTTCAATATTTTGTGTCGACTGTTTATCATGCAGTAAACTACTATATTTAACTTAGGAACATTGTTATAAATCACCTGATCGAAAGGTTATCTCATTTAAAGCTACAAATGTTACTTACTTATGTTAGTTACTGACATCTTAAATCAGTTTCGTTTGACAGCTTTTACTTGTCCTTCTATTCCGATAGGAATATTAATTTTATGGTTATACTCATGATCGTTCTCTCCGTTCCCATGACAACATTCAGCTAGGTACGCAGGCTCATTGCTCCTCGTACGTTTCTGAGTCATTTACAGTGACAGCAACACTACTTTGAAACTCTCTTCCCCTAGATATAAAGAAGCCTGAATCGAAGTTATCTTTCCAGAATAAAGTTCGTACTTATATTTCTGAAAGAGTGAATAATTGCATAATATTATAATGTATGTTTTATTGCTTTACGCATATAAAAATACGTATAATTATATATGCTTATAGTTAAAGTTATAGTCACTTTTTAAAAGTTGGTTTATTTATTTACTTAATATATTATGATATGTATATTTATACTTACAGAATTATTGTTGCTATGTTCCTGCTTTCTTTATAAACTTTACTGCACTCGTTGCCATCTTTTTTCATTACCTAAAGGTTTGACTGGAAGAGAATGTTTATAGCATTAGGTCCACCTTTGTACACTTTGTAAACTTGTGGTCTTAAGTCTTTAAATAAAAAAATAAATCGTAAAAAAAATTGTAAATATTAAAGGTTCATTCCAAAATTCTTCTCAGTCAATAAAAACACGAAAACGCCATATTTGTATCAGCGTTTTCCGAGATCTGCTACAGGGGAACTATGTCGAGACTTCCAACACAGGGCGCGGTAATGTGGCCATTAACGAATTATTCGGATAATGAGCGAATGCGTTTAATTTACCGATCGGATGGCCGCGGTGATTATGATATTCCGTTTAATTAGTCGTGGCGATTAGAGGCGATCGTGACACCGCACTTAACCGGCTATTAGCCATGCTAATTTGAGCTACCACGTAGCTGATTTCGACATACAATTTGTAGTTAGGTTTTGATTGTGCATTCTTTTCTGTTTGTTTTTCTTTTAATTCCAGTTTAGATATGGCTAGTTTGAGGCGAATAAGGATCTATCACACTCAAGATCAAAAAACTGCAAAAATAAGTAACGGATATCTTTACAAATAGGCTCCAAGGCTCAATAAAGATTTATTTATTTATTTATTGTCTAGGTTCGTTGAAATAGAAGTCAGAATGACGTGTCGGTTTTAATTATGTTTTCTCAAAGGATATCTGTCGATGGCGTATGTGAATTAGATTATGGAGCAAATGATATATCACTTTATTAAAATTTGAAAGAAAAGTTGTGTATTCCACGCTCAGTCATATAAATATTCATTTTATTGTAAAACTTTAGTTTTTCATTTCTCGATTTATCAAGACATTTAGCGTCCCGATTAGGTACCAATCGGGACGCGTCTCCAGACCCCTGCAAATCGGGTCGTCCCGCGCATATAGGGACACCTGGCAACACTAGTTATGTCATGTGTTAAATAAACATAGGCCTACTCCTCAATCTTTATTTCACAAATGAAATAAATGAACAAACGATATGAAGTAGGTAGGTAATTTCTAATATCGTTTGTTCACCTAGCTGGAATCATACTATTTTCAGTTTTCACCTTGTTTTCTAAATAGTGATCACCTACTACTACACGACACAGCCTAGACCAAAATATACGGCAGTGGGAACGGGCGGAGCAGGAAGGGGCGAGCGAATTGGGTCACGGATGCAGGCTCCTGACACGAATAGCTGCGTCGCATCTTAGCACGTGCCCTCTTGCCTCGAATACTCTCGATATGTCGCGAGCTGCCAGCTATAGCTCTCATAAACGTGGCGCACTTGTCTTTGTTTACGTGAAAATAGCTTTGGAACCAAGATCTGCCGCAGATTGGATAATTAATCACCGTGCGTTTTGTACTCCTATTTGTTGTTTCCAGCAATACCTGCGCTGGCTTGTGAACATGAAATATGAAAATAAATGAAAAATGACAGGGATTGTGATATGCGAAATACATCTTTCGGTTGTTTTTGCGTGGAAGTTTACAAAAAAGCATCCAGTTGTTTAACTTAAGTACTTAATAAGTAAGAAATTAGGACCAAGCTGTGCCGCAGAACACAGCTTTCCTTAAGCTTATGCGCAGCTTGTGCTTAATTATCGTTTTGATTAGGTATTAATTTGATGAATTCTTATGTGAAAACTACCTTTACTATCAACACTTTCATAACTTACCGCCTATCCATGGTTTCTGCTATGAAATGATTCTTTATATAAAGCTTGTTCTGTACATACTTAGCAAAAGACGACAGTATATACCGTGGGAACATTCTACGTAGTAGACGGAGTGAAGTGTGCACTTCCCCCGTCACGTTATATCGGTAATATGCGCCTCTGTTGGAAATTTTGCCAAATTTGCCTACCATCGATGGTTCTCTTCGGGGTCTGGTAACAGATACATAACGTTGGCAGGTGGTGTATGCTACCCGCGTGGAAGTTTCCACAAAATTAGTGACGGCTAGTAATTCCGCAGGCAGTTCGGGTATAAATGATTGCGGGTGATTTTACACCACCCTCTCGGCCCCCCCAATGTCTAACCCCCCCGGCCCAAAGTGCAGCGCCGACGCGACGTCGCTCCGGACAATCTGCGTGCTCTGCTTATTTTCACCCGTAATTCCTTTGCAGGAAATTGCCTTTATAAAGAAAGAAGAATTTAGTTTTGGAGAGCCACAGTAAGCTAGATAGAACGAATTGGCTGCGTTTTATGGCGGAGCATTATGCTAAATAAGCAATTAACTGTTGCAACGGCTCTACAGTTTTCATAGTTAGGTAACCCAAGGAGGTAGGTAGGTGCTTAGAAACTGCAATAGTATCTACGTGCTTTCGAATTGGAAGCAGTGCACCCAATTTGACATAATTTTCTGTTTCTGTCTCGTATCATGTTTAGTTTTAATTTGACATTCCTTTGTTTCAGATTTATCAGACGAACGATAAATTCTAAAACTCAGAAGGATTAGATCGTGACAAACTTAGAAATTTCTCAACTTAGAAAAGTATTGATTTATAAGTAATGTATTTTTTGAGTATTTACTTTTTGCAATCTGAAAGTTGGGTCCTCAAGTCCCTAAGTCGAATTGAACTGGTTTTGTTGGTTGTTCAGTTTGCGACGGCTCAGTTATACATAGACTTCGTAGGAAATATTCTGTATTTAATTAATTTCGAATAATTACTTTATTTCTTAGCTTGTACCTTGCGTTGCCATTTTAATTAGTCAATAATAATGGAAAATGCTAGATCAGACAATGCAATTTCATCTAAGTAATATTCAAGGTTAAATAAAGCGAATCGCATATCTACGTGATGCTACGACCCAGAGGCGGGCTCGAAGCCAACTGGGTCGAGCTTTCTGCAACTTTCAGCCGCTTCTGCCAACCTGGTACCTCTATTTTAGTGTTATACTAAACATGGAGGGTTCTCCGTTCCGAGTTTTCATTACGTGTCCATAAAATCGGTGCACCAATTACGGTTTATACTTGTGTAAAGTTGCTCTGTAGCAGGCACGGGTACGACTCGCTGCAGTTACTTGCAGTGTCCGTCGACCAAGAGCAAAGGCGTCGTCTAAGTGCTGAGTATTACCTTAAGTGTGTCAATTGGTGGCTCGATGTGCGTTCCCCCTTGCTTCCCACAGGGTGGCGTGGGGCAGGTCGGATCGATACCCGACGTCTGGCCCACGACCTCGCCTTTCTTACCACCTTCCTAAATACTAATTACGTGCTTTGACACAGCCCGCAAAGGCTCGTACCGAATGAAAAGAGCCATGGATGCTATGTGGGCGTTATTAACGTTACCCCGGCATGCATATACTGTTTGTTTTTTTGGTAACGTCGCCTGTGTTTACGTGTTGAATGCGGTCTCTGCTTGTTTCATTTGTTTTATGCATCACACCGCGAGTCTACGGCCCAAGTTATAAAGTTGATAAATTGGACGGAGCTTAAGCGAAAAAGCGCGTGATATGACGTAGGTAGGTTTTTTTACGTTTAGGTATATTTCAGAACTAGGGTCGGTAATCTTTAAAAGTATTATTTTTTATATTAAGTTTTACTTTTGTAATATTATTGGTCCTTCGAAGCAGGATAAGTGAAAACACAATATTAAACTCGGCGTAGTATCTTTTAGAAGATGGATTTTATTTAGGTTCGCTGTTTCGCTTGGCACTTTTTAGAGGCAGACAGCAGCTTTCCAAAGCGGATAATATAAAGGAAACAAGATTAAAAATGTATTCGCTGCACGTGGGCCATAATGCGATTTATCGGTGCAGGGGCATGTTGTGAGCGTGACTGTATCCTGTACACTCGACCGAATGTATCATGCTGCTATTGTACTGCTAATCTTAAGTACTCCGTACCTAACGTAGGTATCTCAGTAAATACGTTACCAGATTGCTGATAGCTAGAAAAATATATTCTTCAAGGTACTTCTTCCATTTGTTTAAAAATACCTAAATATCCTTATCTTTACGATTACGGATTGGTCATAACTTATTTAAAAGAACTGATATCATATAATATTGCAGCTGCATTTATTCCCCAAAAACGAGCACAAAGTCTTCACGTCCGCCATCGCAGCGCAGTTATCTAAATGTTGCTATCTATCACCCCACATGCCCATTCGATAAAATTACCAAGCAAATAAGTAAAAGACGTAATTCATTAGGGTTATGTAGCTGCGGTCTCGTGCAGGCGGCCGGTGCATCTTCGGGAGCGAGTGGGACGGGGGACGGGGGTCTGTGGGGTACTTTCGGCAGCCCAGTGGGGGGTTAGGGGGGACCTAATGGACGCACGAGGCCGGCCTGCAGCGACGCCGAGGCTCTTTATGCCAGCTTGCACGCGTGCTTGCGAGCTTCTTTGACGTCCCTTTGTTGTGGATTCCAATTTCGGAACGTAACCGTTGCCGATATTGGTTCTCTACTTTTGCTTGTTTCGTTACGGGTGGATTAGGATTTCGAATGCGAGTCGTATGTCATGATTAAATAGATAGCAGCACTAATATTCCATTCCGAAACTAGTCGTTGCTATTAAGTTGTGTCAAATGATTGCGCTGCATCATTTTCAGTTTACATTGATGGATATCTCTAGTACCTATTTACAAAGGTTTCAAGCTTGTTATTTCAGCTCATCAGGTTTGATTACCTTTGGTGTACTTGATTCTCTTTATCTCATAATCGAATACCTATAATTATTTAGATATTCATTCGTAATTTGAATTTGCTCTGCTTAGGAACGAATAAGTTTTCAGATTTGATTTTCTTTCAGTCACGTATTTCCTGTTAGTTATCCTCAGTAAGCGTACTGGAATAATATCGAACAATGGCTAACTACCAACAGTAAAGTGCATCAAGTAAATCCATAATGCAATTGTTACACCCGCGCAGATAGGGCTTATTACAAGCGTTTTGCTCATTTTTCTGCACCCCCTTTATGCATCGCGCGCCACGTCTAATCATGTAAATTTCCAAGATGGGCGCCGCACTCCGCAACTGAAACTGAAACTTGCCCGAAGGTCGTTCAGAAGTTCTGCAAGGAACGAATCTGCGAGCGAGCTGCAACACTTTCATTTTGTATTTCGTTTAGCTGGTTACGTTATTAGATAAAGCTATATCATTTGCAAAGTGAATGTTGGTTTTACAGTGCTCCTTTTGTAGTGGGTGAAACGTGATTTTTTTTTTGATATTAAATAACCTTTCTGAAACGTAGAGATAGTGGGTCGATTCCATTTTATCAGGTGTAGTTCAAGTTATAATTATGAACCTGCGTACAACTTAAAGGTTTGAAAAAGACTAATGAAGATCCTAGCTAAACGGCTGATTTCCTTTGTGTGTTTTACTCAGATTGGGTAGCTGTTGAGAAGGGCTTCTTTTAGAGACATTATTAGTCTATAATACCTTATCGAGCCCGTTTATACCTAAACAACACGGATTTCTTAAAAACCGATCAATAACTACGAACTTAAAAACGTTTACGGATTTCTTGATATGGATGCAGGAGGGGAATTTCATGCAGTTTTTACTGCCTACTGCAAAGTTTTTGATCGGATAGACCACTCAATACTCATAAATAAGCTACTGTCAGCCGGAATGATAATCTTTTCAGGTGGTTCACATCCTACATAGAGAACCAAAGTCAAGCTGTAGCTACGAATAGTTACTGCTCTAAGTGGAATTCCGTCCCTTCTGGTGTCCTTCAAGGTTCGCTTCTAGGACCCTTGCTGTTTCATATTTTTATTAATGACGTATCTATCTGTTTTCAAAATTCAAATTATCTTTTATACGCTGATGACATGAAAATATATAAACAAATAAACCGTCTCAATGATTGTAATTTACTTCAGCTTGATCTTGCTAGATTCGAAGAGTATTTTAATAAAAATAAATAAGATTTGAATATTTCAAAGTGTTTAAGTATATGTTTCGGTGGTAGACTCAATATGACAGAATATACGTACTTGCTCAAAGGGACATAATATAATCTTTAGAAATATTTGTTTTATCTTAAACCCCATTACCATCGCTCGGCATCGTTTCCTTTTAAACCGACTTCAAAAAAGAAGGAGGTACTATTATGGCGATGTTATCGTTTTAGCGAGAATTGAATCACTCACTGGTTGTCTTTCTGTCTTCTGATGCGTCGTTCAAATTGTCGATGATCTGAATCAGTTATTGAAGAAACAACCACAAACTAGAATCATGTAGAATAGATAAAGAATCTACGAAAGCATAATTTAACACAATACGTGCAAGACAAACAATCAAAATACGTACCTGCTGAAAAGGAAGGCAAAAATGTGCCGTGGACTATCGATCCACGATTTTGCATGCACAGTGCTCCACATTGTGCTGCTAAATTACAAGTGAACCCACACATTGCCTTAACGAGTGTTTTCTTCATTAAAATACTACGTGCATAAATTCTTTAAAATTTGAATTCGTCGCAAAACATTTTAATTATCGCCCCGAAGGTGGGCATGAAAGGGCCGGGTGCACTATCGATCTCGTTGAATTAGTGCGGGAATCGGCCGGCGTCTTTGTGCAGCGAAAACAGACCAAAACAAGCCGGCCCCGCCACCCACCGCCCACCGCACTTCGTTACTTGCAAGAGGGACGCTTCAAATTTCATGGACAGCGCGGCAAGGAATTCTAAATGCATGTTTGCGTTAACCCTTATACCGTAAGGGTTAATAAGCTTCTATCATACAGTGTGGGTGAAATAATATGACTGCTAATTAACAAAAACACCCGAGCTTTGTTCCACAAGGTTTTTTCTAATCTCATCAAAATCTTGTGTAAGGTACCTATCTACGGTAACTTTATCCATCGCTTTGAGAAAAGTACGAAATAAGAACTCGATAAGACAAAGCCAATCTTTTTATTTTAACCTAAGTATGAACCGTTTACTACAAATGGTGGAATCGACTACCTACTCATTTTTCACATGAAAGAACATATCTACAATCTCCCAACTCGGAAATTAAAAACTGTTTAAATAGATGATTTTTATTTATTGAGGTCCGTTCATATTATCCTTTACCATACATAACATAAATAATATTGATAGAGATGAAGAAAATAGAATGGAAGTGTAGAACTTTCAAGTCATTTTGAAAACTTGGTGTTCTTTTATCGACGTTTTAGGGACTCAGGTTATAATACCACAGAAGATTTAACAGTTAACCTATATTAGAAAATTGATGTATGGAAGAGCTAGTTTCCAACGTGCGAAACTAGAGACGGGTTGAAAGCCATTGAATTTTATGATAATCTGTGATTCGATTTGGTATATGGAAACCTACTTACTTCAGTATTTTTTTCGGGGGACTGGTATAGTTCCGTCAATGATAGTTTTGTTCTACAATATTAGCTACCTAAATAAACGTGGAAGGAAGAATTAATAAATAATAAACGTGTATGTTTTAGGTAGGTTTATTCCGAGTGAGCCGAGGATCCAACAATTTGTTCCCCTGAACATACAGCGGCGCAGCGTTAGCACCACACAATGAGTTTATTTGGCGTAGACACCGAATTATTCAATTTGTTATGTTTAGACAGCGCTGAGCTAGATACAGGATATTAACTTAAACTCTGTTTCAACTGCTAAATTTTGTGAGATTTATTTACTAGCGAGTAAGCTGTTTGTTGGTGAAGTCGTTAGCGTGTCTATTTCAATAATAAATTGGTTTCTTTTGGATCCATTCGTTATCTGGTTTTGAAGACATGAATATTTAATTATCATCTTTATTATCCTTCCTTATCATAAATTCAATTATGTTCTTTTGTAAAGAGGCCATACTACACAATGAACTCGAAAAAAGAACAAAAGATTTGCATTGATAGTGTTTCCTTTCGAGGTTATATTTGCGAATTATGCAACAGCAAGACACAAGCAGCTCAGCGTCCATCTATTGAATTAGTAAAGTCTGTCAAAGTGCATAGCCGAGGCACAAAGGTCGTTGCGTGGGAAAGGGGGGATGGGGTGAGGCCTCCCGCCCCCCCCCTCTCGTGGGCTTGCACGAACTAAGCTGGAGCTTTAGAAATTTGTTATGACGCATCGGGTTTTCTCCGTATTCGGAACCTAGATATTTCTTGCTACAGCGCCTGAAAACTGAATAGGGAATTGTTATTGTGTTCCGAAGGATCTACTCGTACCTTCGTAAATGGAATTAAATTTATTGGGTAAGCTTTCAGTTCGTGCCAGCTTTATTTCTTACATGTGTTAATTGAATTATCCCGAAGGAAGCTACCTAATTGGTAATAATAAGAATGTTTCACTTACAATTAAATAGGCAATCATCTTTAATTTTGATAGTATTGTGTAGAGATGTATTTAGTGTACCTAATTTAAAAACGATTGATTTAACTAAATAATCTAATCGTTACATTTTAACTGGAATTCGAAAGCATACACTTAGGTACCTTCACGTTTTGTTTGCGGTCTCTACTTTCCACCCACATTACTTCGTTTAATAAAGTTACGTAGGTGCTTGTACTTTTTGTGTTGCAAAACTTTTGTTCTGGCCAAAGTCTAAGCGGTGAAAAACTCTGACGGAGCAAAAGTAAACCTCTGAAGAAACGTAGTAGTGTTAATTGAATAGTATAAAAACATTAGGAGTGGCAAATACCTATGACAAGACAGCTCATTTAGTCCTCGTTCGTTGAATAAGCGCCACGTATGCAATGCTTTTTTTAATTCCTAACAGCCATCACCTGGGCGTTCTCTGCAAATATGGAAGAAAAAAAGCGGCAATTTTCAAAGCGCGTTGCCTTGCGTGAGAACAGAGGGTGACGCATACTCGTAGGTCCTATAAGCACAAAGTATATTATTGCAGAGACCGCGACGGCTCATTACACATACAGCTGGAGCTTGTTCCCCCCATTAACATGAAGCCTTAATTAATTACTTATCAGTAAATAATTACGCTTTTGTCGGTTTAATTCATTAACATTCAATATACCATCTCGGAAGGTAACGGTTGATTAATTGGAAGTTTCGGTTTCGATCGTTTGTGGATTTAAAGTGTTACTTTTGCCTGTAACTTTTTCTATTTTTTTATATAATTCACATCAGTAATAAACGTGAATGTAGGTTACTTTAATGATAATTTATAGTTTGCGTAACGGAAATCCGATCTATTTTATATTAACCATATATTGTTACTCTTGTACGTGCGGTTATTTGTATAATTAAGCTTTTAATGGAGCATAACTTTAATTAGATTTTATTATAATATTAATTTGCTTAAAGGACTAAGAACGACGTTAGTTTTATATCATGGGTGGAGCAAAATGACTTATGTGTAAATTGTAAAGTCCTATCAGTCGGAGACATCTCATCAACCCTCGCCACAAAAGTCCATTCCGCGCCGAAATCAAACAGAATAGTGAAACAAAAAGCGTTTGACACCCTGAGGTCAGTGATCCCATCGCAGCCGCTTTATTTTAGCACCTATTCCGTATTGGTATACGTAACGTCGCCTGCTTAGTATTGTTCAGTTGACAGGGCAATGACGTTGGTGCAGCCACAGCGGTTCGTGCAGGCCGCCTCACCACCACGTCTCACCCCCTGCCTCCATACCCGGTCGACGCTCTCTAAAAGGAAAAAGGAAGCTAAAGGATAATCTATCACGCCCGAGGCCCGACTCGATAAAAATGAACGATTAGAGCACACTCACAATCGATTCAGAGTCGCACAACATTCGAGACGCAAAAAGTTGTCACGCTACACGCTGTCGATCTAAGCTTTTGTCTGGCGAGGTCATTATAATTGAATTAACCGGAGTTGAGCTACGTGTGGTGCTCGTTGCGTGAGATCCTACGAAGATAAAGGAGGTATGCGAGTGAGTTGCTTATTACGGTTGCATAATAATGTAACTTGCATTTTTAATGATCACATAGAGAGAGAGAGAGAGATACTATCTGTCATACGTGAACCTTCTTTGAAGAAACTGAAAGATCGTGCAGACTCATCGTTGGCACCGATGAAAGTAAAATTATTTAAAGTGTAGTATTGATTCTGTATGAAAGCTTCATGACGCAGACGTTGTCTTTATTTTAAATTTACGATTATAAAGGCTTTAATAAGTATCTGTATCTTAAGAGGGTTGAATGGGATGTGTTATTTTTCGTTTTGATTAATTAAATTAAACTCCAAGTTAGGCTATTTCTGTTGCCTGTTTAATCAGGTAGGCTAGCCAGAGTGCGTTGACTTGCGCTAGCGGCGCGTTTTTGGGGGTCGTCGCCCGTAGACTACGCGCTACGCAGCTACGCCGTAGACGGCAGGTGCGCCGCACTTTCGGCTTTAAGGGTTCTGCCTACTACACCGTAGCGTACCATTACCGTGCTATGAATGTGTCAAGCAAAAAAAATGATCGAGAAACTATGCAAACTAGACCTGTTTTAGAATGTTTTTAACACTTGAAGTGTCATATTTTATATTCATAAAGATGAAATAAGAAACCAAAAATTTGCGCACGGGCGAGACTTGAACCAGCACTTTCTGGCTTACCGGGCCAAATGCTCTACCAAATACCGTGCTGAATGTCGGACCCTGCGAAATTTGTGGTCTGTTACGGATAAGTCATTATGCGTGACGTTTAGCGCCATCTACCCGTCTGTTTATGCAATAGTGGGCCAAGTAGTTCTTCTTTACAGAATAAATTCGACTTGGAAATTGGTGACGGTGTCATATTTTATATTCATAAAGATGAAATAAGAAACCAAAAAATGAAAAATGGGTGCGATTAAGTGACCAGACAAATTTATTTTATGAACATACAAGGCAATGGAAGAACATTATATTTTTTAAATAGGGGTTTACAGCTGTGTAAAAACCAGGCCTTGCTTATTACCCGAATGCATTGCTTCTGTAATTTTAGCAGTCTATCCACATCTACAGAGTTTTTTTCGTGTCTGATACGCTCCTAGCACGGTCATGGTATGCTACGGTGTAGTGGGCCCAGACCTTAAATGCTATTGTAGGCTTTTGGAAATGACAGTCGATATCCTAAGCACGTTGCAGGCAGGTTAGCTAGAGTGCGTTGCACTGCGTGGGGGTCGTCCACGCGTTTTGAGGGTCGTCGCCCGTAGATAACGCGCTACGCCGTAGACGGTCAGGTGCCTCGCGCCTTAGGCTTGAATGCTATTTTAGGCTATTGGAAATGTTCGGAACAAAAGCCCAGACGGGACTGAACGCGATTTTGTTTTTCATCAAGAGACACATACTTCGTTAATATAATTTGTAGACCTCCGCACTACGCAGCTACGCCGTAGACAGGCAGGTGCGCCGCACTTTAGGCTATTTTGGGCATTTGGAAACGTTAAGCGTAATAAAGAGCCAGACAGGACTTAATGCGATCTTGTGAAACTAAATTACAAAAGTCAATTTAATTTGACTTGCGAATGTAAAAGTAAAAATGACCAGTATTTTTTTTTTACTGTAACACCTTTTTTTTTTTTTTTTTTTTTTTTTTTTATTTTATTATAACTCTTTCCATCTGCAATCAGCCCTTTTTAGCTTTAATCAGATTTGCTAATCTTTGTAAGATGACTGTTGCGAGTACACATCCAATGATGTGTCATCTCGTATTTTTATAATTACAAAAGTTTTGTTTGGTGAGTGCTTCACTATACAGAATATACTATTATACAGAAGCTAGTCTCTTTCTTTTCAGCCGAGCTATGCAGTCACTCGTGTCCATGAGCTTTGCAGCTAGATGGTTTTGGTGCTTTTTAAGTCTCTGTTTATAGGGCTCTGAAGACCTTTTTATTTCTTCTTTAACAGTGGGCATTTCTAGGTATTCATGCAATTCTGTGTTTCGAATGAACCATGGTGCGTTGGTCAATATCTTCAATACTTTATTCTGGAAGCGTTGGAGAATTTCTACATTAGAATGACTCGCTGATCCCCATATCTGAATACCGTAAGTCCATACTGGTTTTATGATGGCTTTGTAAATCAGGATTTTGTTTTCAAGACTGAGTACTGATTGTCTACCTACTAGCCAGTACACATCTCTGAGCTTTTTATTGGCTTGTTCCTTTTTAGCCTCTATATGGTCACGCCAAGTTAGTCTTCTGTCTAGGTGGATGCCTAGGTATTTGACTGTTCTGTTTTGTGGTAGGATAGCATCGTTGAGTTTCACAGGTGGGGAGTCCCCTCTCTTTAAAGTGAAAGTTATGTGGACAGATTTTCCTGGACTAGCTTGTATTCTCCACTTTTTCAGCCTGTAGCACCTAATATAATTATACTTATAAATAAAATCACCTAACGTACTTTAACAAAAGAAAGAAACCGTACAAAACGCACGCGTATAAAAAAGTTTGGGAATTCCGTAAAAAAGTGTCTAGAGAATGAAACAACCAGACACGTTTTTACCTAAATTAAATGGGAATGAAATAAAACGTAAGCATCGATTCCGGCAAAGACTCAATTGATGCCTATTCAGTCTGACTTTAGATACTTTTTGCGGATTTTATTTTTGTTTTAACTTCATCGTGCAATAGGCATCAAAGCCTTACGCTTGAATGACTACTCGCAAAACTAGGGACAGGATATTCTCTATTCTTATTACTTTTTTCTCATATTTTTATTTACGACTAAAAATGTTTGCAATTAAGAATCATTAAAACAAACTCTTTCCTTTTTAGGGTTCCGTAGCCGAATGGCAAAAAACGGAACCCTTATAGTTTCGTCAAGTCTGTCTGTCTGTCTGTCCGTCCGTATGTCACACCCAATTTATTCTGAAACTATAAGCATCACACTACTGAAATTTGGTAGGGAGATGTATCCTCTTAACCGCTTTACGATTCTCATACAAAAAATAAAAAATAATGATATTTAAGGGGGGGCTCCCATACATGAAACTAAAACCGAAAAAAATTTTTTTAGTCAAACCTATGCCTGTGTGGTGTCTATGGATAGGTCTTCAAAAATGACATAGAGGTTCCTAAAACCGTTTTCTTTTAAAGTCTAACGTTTCTTAGCTAGACGCTTCCAAAGTGGAAAAATGGGCGTCCCCCCCATCTAGCTTCTAAACTAAGCGAGTGTAAATTTTAAAAAAAATATATAATGAAGATCATAACAAAAACTTTCAACGAAAATTAGTTCGAACGGGATCGAACGAGAAGTTTTTGAGATATAGCACTTTTTCAACAACCGCAAACATAACTTTGTTCTTCATACAAACACTATGAAAAACAAAGTTATATTTGCTGTCAACAAAATATTGTGGTATTTTACTAAGTGGAAGTAAGTGAATTGCTTAATTCAATTAACGTTGGCACGGAACCTTCAGTGCGCGAGTCCGACTCGCACTTGGCCGGTTTTATATCAATAACGTCTTGTTAAAAGTTTACCTTCTAATTAGTCCGACCGTAATCTAGTTCCAACTCAGCTAAATCAATATTTAAAGGTAGGTAGGTATTGATTCAACAACTTAGCCAGTTACAATGCCCTAATTGACCGATTATTTTCAGATTGTAGATTAGACAGGCGACCGATCCCACAATTTCGTTTTTGGATGATCTATTGTTGGTGCCACGATTATCGATGCGTTTGATTTAGTGCTGCTTGCTACAGACTGTCTATACCTAACTAATCAAGTGTCAATGAACTGTGAATTAAGTGACTGGTAGGTAGGTTCGCTTTGTAATTATAAGTGATCGTTGTCACGTTCTTTAATTCACGTCATGGCATATTATGTTTCGTTTAATTCAGTCAATTTTAACTTACTGAACGCATAATTTATACTTTTGTTTGTATAGTGTTTGCCACTTAACAATATGAAATACCTACACTTGAAAAAAGCTACTGCTCTATAGATTATTAAGTTTGTATAGTGACTTGACTTCTATGTATAGCATGTATGTATTTACAAAAAAAAGTATTTAAGTATTATATCCGTTGTCTGGCACCCATAACACAAGCTTTGAGTAGCTTACTTTGGGGCTAGATGGCGATGGGTGGGAATGTCCGAAGGATATTTATTTATTTATTTGACAAACACTTTCAAAACAAACATACTATGTATATATTAGTAACTTTTATAGTGACAAACACTATAAAAACAACGGTATAACTTTAAATTGCTTCCCTTAATCTTAACCGAGTGGCATACGCCCGCATAGTAAGACACGGGGTTCGATTTCTCGTCTGACACAGTTGCTTTTTTCCAATGCGTAATATATTATTGAACGCAGATTTAAAGGTATTATTTTCTTTTTCTTTTTAAATTCTACGATTTCTAGACAAAATAGTGATCTTCATGAATTGTTATCAGTAAATCATCATTATGAGCTAATATTTTTTTCTTTCAGTAAAATCAAATTTTTAGGTGAGCGCTAGAATATTTATTTAACCAAAGTTTTAGTACATACCTATGTTGATTGTGTGTATATGTACTCAAACTTTGGTTAAAGTCTATTCTTTTTAAAACTGAATGTTAAGAAGGCGACTCTTTCAGCCGTACAATTTCCGCAGCGAGCCCGCAGCGGGCGGCAGATAACAAGAAGTGGCGTCTGGGTCTTGGGCCTTTGCGCTTCTTATGAGGGCATCGCTCGACTTCGTTTAATTAGTTTTGTTAACATATTTTTTTTGGAAACGGTGTCCAAACAACGTGACTGGTAAATAGTTAACTATTTACCTACATCAGTACCTACACCAACCTAAGTTTTACACTTTGCAAATGTCTTGATGTATATTATTAATATTTTTTCAAACCACATCTGTAAGTACTGGAAAGAAGGCTTAATGATCTACGTATGGCATAAGAAAGTTTCATTAAAACTGTATAAAATAGAGCTTGGAGGCAAATTTAAGTGCTTTCAGCTCCCTGATACCAGTACCGTTACCATGAGTTTACGGTAGTTTTACTTGCTAGAGACGACATAAAAAAAGCGTATGGAAAGGAGAAACTCGAACTTCATAGAAACTTGGGCCTGGCGTTACAGAGCTGAAAATTGGTTAACAATTAGAGAATATAGAGATATCTCACGAGGCTAATTTTCACGGTGTTCTGCAATGGCCAAACTAGTAAAATAATTCAATGAAAACATTTGAGTTTATGTCACCCATTTTAGTTTTTAAGTGCATGTTTTTGAGGTTTTATCGCACTTGTGCGTTATGGCGGTTCCTACCCGCGCTCTTGTAGTCCAATCAATGGCACGGCAATATTATACAATAATAATTGGCAACATAAAGTGCATGAAAACCATCCGTTGTGATAAGTCTGATCTTAGGTTGAATATATTTTTTGTTATTCATGATCATTAATTACTCACACCATGTTCTGTACTACAATAGCGGCTATGCTTTACCACCACACATGTTAATAATTAAAGGATCTGCATGTGCTGTAATACCCTTCGAATAGATTTATCTTCAAAGAGCGACTCAAAACCTATGTCCTTGAACTTCAGTTTTCTTTTTATATATACTAGGGTCATATATGTATGTATCAGTTTATATGTAGTATTGTATGTGGTATGGTAGGTATTAATAGGTAGTTTTTTTATTCGTTCGACATAGGCAGTAGAATCGATTATGAAATTAATCAAAATCAAAAAATACAAAATCGATTTTTGATCTCGCGTTTTGTGCAATCAATTAATAGTACATTATGATACAAGTGTGCTAAGTTGACCATTATATACAAGGTGATATTGTGTGCGCACGAGCGAAAGCGAGTGCGCCATAAGAAAGCCGCGTATATAATGGTCACAGGCACACGTGTTTCATACGACGTTTTTCAACACACTTGCGAGGAAAAAACAAGACTCTTAATTCACTAAGTTTTTAATTATTAAAACAGTAAAAATACATTTTGATGGCAAAGACTTTCGCACGCGTTTTTCGCATTGTTACGTATGTCCGGCGGAGTTAATAATAGGTTTTCTTCATTTTCTTCACTTGAAGTAGACATTTTCATTAATATTAAACTTCATAATTATTCCAAACTTCGTCACAGCCGACAATTATTATTTACGAAAAATGGCGCGTTGTTTTTTTTTCTTGCCGCGATACCGATGCGCGCGCAAGGCTTAGGCGCGAACTAGATCGGCCAAAATCCAAGATTAAAAATGTAATAATTCGTGTTTAAAACACAAATCACAGAAAATGTTAAATGAATTTGAGCTATTTTTTAGTAATAAATCTGGATTTATCATTTATTGAAATAAATATGTAGATATTGTTATTTTTTGCATAAATACTGTTTGTTGCTAAAATAAAAGTATTGTATAACCCGACTAAATTAAATCGCTTCTTCTTCTTACTTACGACTTGGTACTAGGGTACAAATGTAAATTGGTCGGGTTTATAAAGTAAAAGCACTAGTGCAATAATATAATGAAAAAGCACGCGTGTTTAATATCTATGATTATGAGCCTAAAATCGGTGGAATAAAAACGTCGTTTTGAGCAAGTGTGTTGAAAAAATAGTTAATAATGCATAGATAAAAAGAAGTCCTTAATAAACTATTTTATTTATTTTTTTAATATATATTTATCAGATTGTCATGAAATGCAATAATAAATTATAATCATAATCAAAATCATTTATTACTTCATAAACATAGGTACATACAAAGGTTGTGGGTTGTTTAAATGCAAACTCTATGCTTCACCTTTTCAGGCATATGAAGTAGGTATTTACATTTTAACTAAAACTTAGTGTAACAATATTTAACAAAAAATTTAAATTATAATCATTTCATTATAATCGTTATTAAATCTATTTCATAAATTCAAAAATCGATTTTTCAAACATTAAGTATCGATTTTTCAAACAATAAATATCGATTTTTCAATTAACTTAAACTGAATAACATGCTGTACCTACTTAACATAACGATAACGTTGACAAAGGTAGAAGTAACCAATGAAGTTGTTAAAATACGCCTTTATAGAGGTAGTTCAATATAAAAATATTAAAATCAGCTTTTTTCCCTTTCGGCCATTACCATTTCGGATAAGATTCAAATAGGGTCATCTTTGAGTTCTCCAAGTGACCGCTAGAGGCGCTGTGCAATTTTCCATAGACTATTTTTTTACATCGTCGCTAGCGAGTAAAACCACCGTAAACTCATGGTAACGATACTAGTCCTTGTACTATAATTTAATTCGAATTAAATTAAGTTAGGGCTAAGTTCCTGACCAAGAAGTTAATTCATATTATCACAATTAATTGTCTTTCACGGGATGAAGTAAAGTTTTAGCATTACAGAACCTTAAAAGTTCGCTAGGGATATGACGTGATTATATTTAGTTAAAAGTTCTCCAACTTTACTACTTAAACTTTTTACTTTTGTATTTTACTGTGTTTTAAGTCGACTTTAAAATGCACAAGATGTTTCGTTTCAGAGATTGCACCCCCAAATACTTAGATAAGGTGGTACATACCAACTATGAAGTTGTTTTTTTGTAGATGAAAACAACTTGTGTTTCAAAAGGACACCTTTAAATAAGCTTTATATTTTTCATAAAATTAATATTTCTATCGGAAGGATAATAATTTTATAATATTTTCCAAAAATGCTAATATTTTTAGAATATTTCTCATCTTTCTTTCACCAAAAATGAACTGTTCAGTAAAGTTAATTTAAGAAACACCATAACGTCTCGCTGGTAATATGAGGATATATTTTTTAAGTAAAAGGTAAGGTTAAATTAGAGCTATGGTTGCATTACGTAAATAAATAATACATAAATTAAAATAGGTAATACATTAATTGTTATTTGTTGTTCTAATAAGATTTTTGGAGTTGATTATTGCTGATGTTATGGGACGTTTTTATAGAAGGATGTACTGTACATTGACAAACGTAGCCCAAAAAACAGATGTTTTAAAAATAAGGCAACTCAACTTATGCTGCATAAAATACGAAGCTTCAAGCGATTTGCATTGTGTTTGTGTAGGCTTGTACTTTGCGGCCGTTCGCCTAACTTGTTAGTTTTTGCGCGCTTCGTAATCATAGCTTAGGCTCCATTCACATGGCGAAGTGCCACTTGAAAAACTATTACGGTTGCAGTTAAACTAAAGCTTATTAACAAGGTGTGCAAGTGATTTCAATTATACGGACGTTTTGCCTAAGAAAAACAATGAACATTGTGCTATAAAACACTGTTTTAATAAAATTAATTTCCTTCCGTAGCCGAATGGCAAAAAACGGAATCCTTATAGTTTCGTCAAGTTTGTCCGGCTGTCCGTCCGTTTGTCACAGGCACTTTATTCTGTAACTATAAGCATAACTCTTTTAAAATTTGGTAGGTAGATGTATTCTGTTAACCGCTTTACGATTCCTGTACAAAAAAATAAAAATAATGATATTTAAGGGGGGGCTCCCATACATGAAACTAAAACCGATTTTTTTTATTCAAACCTATGCGTCTGGTGTGTCTATGGATAGGTATTTTAAAATGACATAGAGGTTCCTAAAACTATTTTCATTTAAAGTCTAACGTTTCATAGATAGATGCTTCAAATGTGGTAAAATGGGCGCCCTGTGGTAAAATCATAAACTAAGGGAATGTAAATTTAAAAAAATATATATAATGTAGATCTTAACAAATACTTTCAACGAAAATAGTTTGGACGGGATCGAACAAGAAGTTTTTGAAATATAGCACATTTGCAACAACTGCAAACATAACTTTGTTCTTCATACAAACACTATGAAAAACAAAGTTATATTTGCAGTCAACAAAATATCGTGGTATTTTACTAAGTGGATTCCCTAATTCAGTTAAAATTGGCACGGAACCGTCAGTGCGCGAGTGCGACTCGCACTTGGCCGGTTTTTTTTGTTTAAACCTTATGTAACTAATTTATTTCTTCAAAATCATTTAAATGTTTTTAGACAGCAGCACTGACAGCAGTGTGAAAGTGTGAAATCACCCCTTGCGAATTTTTACAATCAATAACATAGGAATACGGAGGTCTTACAAAGTTATTTGTTTTAGTTCTTGTGTAGGAACCCGGAATTTGTTATCTATTACATGAGTTGTTCATGGGAAAACATGACCGGAAGAATTGTAGCTTTACATTGAAAGCGGCTGGTCACTATTTCAATGCATAATTTGCACCCTAAATGATTAAGTATGATGGTATTAGGAAAGCTAAATTACAATTAAAACTTATATCGTACTTTATGTTTTTTATTAATAAAAATTAAGTCCTAAATTTAGGGAGGCCTATGTTCAGCAGTGGCATATAGCAGCAGACGTCCTTTAACTGATAATGATATTGAAGGTGATGATTTTAACTCAAAATGATAAAGTCAGCTTTAAAAACGTACTCGCATGTGCTTTGTTTATCACATTGATGATACAAAATCAGGTTGAACACTACTAACTTAGTTTTAATACAAAAATATTTTGTGGAGTCTACGACAGATTTTGTATGATGGTACCTGACCTCTCATAAATACAATCCGAAAAAGGGTAGTACCTACCTGGGCAATGAACACCGTATTCTAGGTGTCTAATGTTATAATTATCCAGTTGTTATTCTTACAAACGGCCATCCGGCCAAAGCATTCTTATTAAAAACACATGTCTTCAGAGTTGTTGGATGCGTTAAATAAATCAAGTTATTCCAGATATTGTTAATTATTGCGTTTTATAATGCCTCTGCTCAGTGGCAGTTATCTTCATCGTTGTAGCCACGCACACGTGCGTTGAAAGATTGGCTTTATTATTTATTATGCGTAAAGTTGAAATTATTATTCGAGATAGACATCTTTATGTTGTAGTGTTCTGGCGATAAATTTACGCGTTTTCACCTGCAAATTGGGCATGACATGTAAGTTAAACGTTTACATCGGGCTCTTGAATAATTGTTTATTGATTTATTCTTATCTTGAATCATATTGTTTTATGGAGAAATACAAAAAGTTCCGAGTTTGATTTAAAAGTTTTATGTTTTAGCTCGAATTAGTTCTAACAATACATTTCGTTAGGTACACATTTTATACTTGACGTAATTTAAATAGGCCTTGAGTAGCTTTTAACATTGTTTTTTATTTATTTCGGGAACTTTTAAATTTCTTAAGTGCGCTTACACATCTCGGTTAACTTTATATTTTTCAAGAGATTATCTCTACCATTCTAATTATTTACGAAGTTCTTAGATCCAAATGGGTCCTATCCCCAAAGCAGGAGTCGCCTGTGCAAATTCTTCTCAATATCTAACAACATTATAAGTCGCCCACGTCGTTCTCAGGATCCAGGAATGTGGGTTCTACGGGAATCCTTTTCCAAATAATTAATGCGATAAAATAGTGCGCGGGTCGAGTGCGCGGGCGCGCCGTGACGAGAGCGCGCGCGCGGTCACGACGCACGCGCACTCCGCCGTGTGGTCGCACGCGCGGCCCGCCCGCTTCTCTGTGTATAAAGATGATTATGGACGATTTTTCTGGAACAGGGTCAAAGGTTTAAATAAATTAAAAAAAAAAACCAATATAATTGTAAAAAAAATACGTTAGAGAATGACATTTTTTATTTATATTTAAAACACCTCATGCACAAACAAAAGGTACATATGGCGGACCTAATGCTGAAAGCATTCTCCACCAGTCAACCATAGGTTTATACAGAGAAAATGCTGGCGGCGCGACTATTAATTTCGGGCAGAATTTTATGATTGATGAAGTAACTCCTCTAAGTACTTTTTATTTTTTATTAAATTAAGGGACAGTTTTACCATCGACATATAAGAACTAACCAACGAGTAATTCAAAATTGGGACGTCAATTCGTATGATGTATTGCTCAGGTAACATTAACTACAAGGTAGGTAATGTCATCCGACTAAGTATTTCTTTCGACAGGATTATTTTTTTAAGATTCTTACAAGCAACTAAAGTAAGATTCCAAAAGCTTTAAAATGAGCAATCCTTGTGCTAAACCATGTTTAGTACAAGGTACCATGTTAAATACAAACTTTCTAAACACGAATTAACGACTTAATAAGAAAATCTAATGCTATCGTGTAGGTAAGCTTAGTTTAGTTTCATGTTTTTCAGATATTATACTCTAGTTTCATTTTTATCAAATACTAGCGATCCTCCGCGACTGCATCCGCACGTTTTGAGTTTCCTCCGGCCCCGCCTTTCGCAGCGTGATGATTTATAGCCTTAAAGCCTTTCTCGATAAATTTGCTATCCAACACGGAATTATTTTGCAAATCGCTCTAGTAGTTCCTGAGATTAACGCATGCAAACAAACAAATAAACTCTTCAGCTTTAGAATATTAAAATAGAGTATACTCAAAATAAGTACACCTAGTGCGCCTTCACGACAGCAGCGCGTCTCTCTAATGTCAAGGGCTTACAGCTGACATTTTATGTATGAAATTGACAGCAGCGCGACTGCCGCGCAACCGTCGCGCTGCTAAAGTCGCCTAATAAGAAATATTCGTTAAAAAAATACTATATGGCTAATTTGAAAACGTCACCGAATTGTTAGCAATCATACGTAACTGTCATTTTTTAAAAATCTGTCGCTTTATAATTTATCAGTCTTATTCATTTTATCTACAAAATAATCGGCCCTAAGTGTTAAAGCGCTCTAAAGTGGAGGGTTGAGAGATTGAACTCATATTACTTTTTTACATTCTAATTCTACTTATAATTGTTCTTTATTCGTGACGTATGATGTTTTGTCCCTAACCAGGTAATTAAGTAATTAGGAAAAAGTACCTACACGTAGGATGCAAATTGAAACGCATCCACGGCAGTTCAAAGTATGAAGTATCAATGTATAGCAAATGAAAGCAATGAATCAGCGGAGGAAAATAAACGGAACGGAACCACGTCCGTGGTCCTCTGCGTCTATGCGCTTTTAATGTCGCCATGATTTATCGGGAAAACGACCGATTCGGCAACCACCCTCCGACGCTCGTATGTTTTTTGGTACAGTAGCAATAAAAACCTCACGAATTAGGGGATTCTAAGCAAAGTTTTGTCGTGGTTAAAATGAAATACGTAATGGTGGTAAATTAAAACAAGAGCAGTTTTTTTAAGGTGAAGATTTTATGAGATAGCAGAGAAAAAAATCTGAAAGTTTAGGCGACCCGTCTGGTGTAGTGGTCGAGAAATCGCCTACTACGCAGCGGGTTGTTGGTTCGAACCTGCACAATACAAACATTTGTGTGCATGAACATGTCTGATTGTATTGGTCTGGGTGTTTTCTATGTATATCATGTATGTATTTACAAACAAAAAATATTTAAGTATTATATCCGTTGTCTGGCACCCATAACACAAACTTTGAGTAGCTTACTTTGGGACTAGATGGCGATGTGTGAGATTGTCCAAAGGATATTTATTTATTTAGTTTCTTGTTAGCGAACTTCGTGATGTACAGTCGCCAGCCATCAGGTTACCCACTTTTTTGCAAAATAGCCCTTATTACAACTATATAAGATACCGCAGTGTTTACCTTGACGTGCTGTTGTCCGTGCCTATCAAATTTCAAGTTTACAACAAAGTTTGTTGGTTCGTACCTACATAACTTTTCTTTGTGGTTTAAGATGAAGATTTATCTCAAATAATTTGTAATAATGGTTAAGTGTTGTCACCCTAAAGGGGTTAGTTTTATTAAATCAGTACGGTCGCGATTCACGAAGCCCGGCCATGCGTCCTATACAAGGGCTTTTTGCGATTCATGCTATGCAAAATAATGCCGATTTGCGCAAGAAAAGAAGAAAAATAGATCTTGTACGAATTTATGCTAGATATTTGTTTTTGAAGCACATTATGACCATAGTTAAAATATTTCAAAGGTTGACCCAAGCAACTTTCTTTGATATTGGTACTTAGGTAGTTTAGGTACCTATAATTGACCAAGCTCGCATTGAAATCGATGCTGTGTAAACTTAGATCATTTCATTCATAGCAATAAACACAATCTTCTCGTCTGCGACAAGTTTAAATTCCCCCCGCAAATAATAGTTCCAGTATGTTATACAAAGGTCAGAAGCTCGGAGATAAGATATAGTGCGATTGATCTGTAATTCATTAAGGGCCGCGCTCATTGCGTCGCCTGCGCAGTCGGCGTGGTCAAACGCCGGGGCCTATTGCGCCGTCACTCGAGACTAATGTCGGCATCGTCGGCGCGGCCTTAACTGATGGCTGTGCGTGACCCATTCACGAATGTTCACGCATTGTGCTCGATTTGCCATTTTTTTTTTCTTTTTTTACCCAGAGTCAAAGGGTTCAATGAATGGCTAGTAGCAGCAACGGAAAAATGCCTCAATATAGTTTTTTTTTATCATATAGGCAGTAATTTGAACACAATCTCACCTGATGGTATTTATCATCACTTGATGGAGTGGCCTAGGATGAATCATGTCTAACTAGTAACAGACTATTCAATTTCTTCTAGAATTCGGCAAATCTTAGTAGCTGGGAAACATGCCGCAGCGAATCAGCCCTAGCCGGTCGAACTCCGGCATGATAGCCTAAAGATCCGACGAGTACCCTTCGAGGACCAGCAGGAATACCGAAAGAGGAAAGTTTCCTTACTAGACTTGCGTGCCAAACCCTATCAAAAGCCTATCAAGAGACACGGCCACTCATTGCGGTGGTGAGATAGGTGTAACGTTTCCTGCAGTATCCAGGCGCGAGTTAGTCGCAAACAACGATGCAAATATGTTTTCCGCAGTTAAATAGGAAAGCGTACCGTCAGGTTTCAAAATGGGTGGTAGGGCTGTACGAGCAAAGTAACGTTCGACCACTTTTACCAAAGACCAAAACGCCTTGCTTCCCGCAGGGTATGAGGCAGGTTATGATTCAATCCGGCTTACGTGGTTGAAACTAGTCCTGCATAACGTTCTCTTTCATAATTTGGCGGCAGGGTTATAGGCTCTTTTCAGTTTGTCAGTGACATGTGAGCTCGGGACTCAGCCCAGGAAGACTGTTTGTGAGCTTCTGCTCGGGAGCAATCAGTATCGTACCATAGGCGAGCTTTGCTGTTCATCACAAGTCATAAAAACCGAACCACCGGTCCATCTTCTTCTTTCCATCTTCATCTCATCTTTGCCGGTTGGCAACCCATCCGTTCTCTTACCGGCAAAGTAGAGCACTGTGGGATTTTTCGACAGGTGGCGGGGCAGACCTTCACAGTTGGCTATAAATTACTACTTGGGCCTTTTCTATGGTCGGCCAGCGGCAGCACCGTGCTTTGGATCTCGCTGCTCTCCAAAGCCAGGCACCCAGTTCCACAAGACGTGTTTAGCGCCACGTCTTTGCCTGAATGGTAACCGGCCCCAGCTTCCTTATTCAGGCATACCACCGGTTTATGTGATGTCCATTTGGCACACCAGGGGTCACGTGTAGAGTATCGAGAGTCGTGAAGCCTAAGACTTGCCTACGGACGCGGACAGCTCGTTTGCAGTTCCAGAGATAGTGCAAATATACACGTTGCGAAATAGTATCAGAGACTATTTAAAATGGTGCTAAGTACACACATCAAAAGTGTCTAGGGATGAAGCATTTTTATACGGATTTCTTGAGATTGAGATGTGGCTTTGTAATAAATTTATGATTTTATAAATTTATATGGATCCTTTTTGGTGCATTTCATAATTTGAAACAGGAACTGTCAATCAAATTCGAGTAAAAGATGAAAATCAGCTGTCAATATTTTCCATATAAAAACCTACAACGCATTGAAGACATTATTAGTGCTACTGTTTCCCTACTACTGATTAAAACCAACGTTATTATGGAGCGGCGATGACATTTAAGCAGGAAAGAAATGCTCAGAGCCGTGGGAATGATAGAAGCTGGTTCCCGGCAACGTACTGTGGCTTTAGCTCTGAATACAAGTCAGAGTGTTATCAGTCGACTTTAAACACGTTACCGAAGCACTGGTACCGTGGCTGAGCGCCATGGAGGACGGTATCGCTGCACCACACGGAGACAAGACCGATACATTCAAATCACAGCTCGAAGAGCTCCAACAATAACCGCCATGATGTTAGCCGTGAGGCTTCATCACTCTTCAGGGAACTTAATTAGCGACCAAACAGTCAGAAACCGCTTGCATGAAGTGAACCTTCATTCCCGAAGACCGCTACGGGTACCACCTATAGCAATGCACAACCGTAGGATTCAATATCAATGGGCTCTTGAACACAGAAATTGGGCAGAAGAACAATGGCGTTTCGTGTGCTTTTCTGATGAGTCTCGTTTTGGTATGAGACCGGATACAAGACGTAAACGACACTGGAGAACCCCTGGACGCCAACAGCGCAAGTCCATCCTTATAGTGGTGGAACCATCGTGGTATGGGCGGGTATTTGGATCGGCGGAAGAACTGATTTGATTCGGATCAGAGGCACCCTCAACGCTTAAATTTATGCTGAGACGATTGTATCAGACGTCATCGTTCCTCTACAAGTGCAAATCGGTCCCATATTTCAGTTAATGCATGATAATGCACGACCGCACACCGAAAGAGTTGTAAGACAGACTCTCGCCGCAGCTAACATCAATGTCCTGCCCTGGCCTGCTCAGTCGCCAGACTTGAACCCGATTGAGCATGCATGGGATATGCTACAGAGAAGATCTCTGCCGAATATGGAGGGTATCCAGTCGCAAGAAGACCTTTTTTTGTTGTTGCAACGAACATGGGCGGCCATTCCACAGCGTGATTTGGATGAACTCATTTTGAGTATGCCAAACCGATGTTCTTGTGTTGTTAGAGTTCGCGGTAGAAACACGGATTATTAATTGTTTAAGTTACCCAATAAAATTTTAAAGAAAACTGTTATTTCAGTCTTTTTTTCGAACTTTAATGTTAGTGGTTCAAATGTCAAAAATCCCTTTATTAGGAAAATGGCAAATTTCTTTATTAATGCAAAGGTGACTTGGTTTATCGTTACTGTAGACAAACGAAAACACTTTATTTGATGAATCCTTAAAGAAAATTTTAATTAATATCAATCAGGAGAAAAGTTATTGCAAAAATATATGTTGATCCCTAGACACTTTTGATGTGTGTACTTTACATAATCTGGAATTTGGCATCATGTGTAGTGTAAGACCCTTTACACACTGCGACTTTTAGCAGCGATGCAGTCGCGATGCTAACGCGCGTTAGCATCGATGTAGTCGCAAAATATCCACTTTTACACACTGGGCTACTTGTAGCATCGATACAGTCCCGATGCAAAAGCTGGAAATTAACAAGCATCGATAATAACGCGCATTAGCATCGATGCAGTCGCGCTTCGGCATCAATGCTAACGCGCGACTGCATCGATGCTAAATTAAAAACATATTTAATGTAATGAGCAGTCATTGCGTGAGTCGCGATGCTGAAGAGCGTTTTCATAACGCGTGACTGCATCGATGCTAAAAGTCGCAGTGTGTAACGGCTAACGGCTTGGCTGTTATGATATTTTAAAAATAACGAACGAATAAAAAAAATGTTGGTGAGCCTAGTGCAGGCAATGGCGTGACACCTGACAATGCAATTCAATTCAGATGCCAGCTTGCGGTTGCATTCGAGATGGGATTTTTGACCACCGGTAAACGGATTGACGTATGTTAAACTTTTTTTACTCATCCGTCCACATTTCTGTCTGTCGTCGACGCGGAATATAGCAATCGGCTTAATTGTTTAAACAGTGCTAATAAAATCAACGAGACTCGCATTAAGTGCACTTAAATTATTCATAATTAATTAAACAAGGGTAAGTATCTTATCGCTTCATTATCGATGTAGCTTCTGCGCCGGTAATATCGGCAAACACGCCCGCCGTATGAATTGAAAAGCTTTGGTCGACTTTACTCACGCCCGTCACTCCGCCCCGCGTTAATTATGGAACAAATTACACGTTCTTTATCACCATCCTTTCTTTTTAATAACAGGCATTGTTGTCCATTCGTGCCAAGCAACGATTCTTTTCAGCCAGCGACTGATTTAATTCGATTTGCTCACGATTCGCGCTGATATACTGCGACACGTCTTCATCACTCCTTTCGAACAACTTAATTTTGAAAATTGTTATTGCTGCCGGATAAGACTAATCATTTAGCTGGGAGTGAGATGAACAAAGGCAAATAAGATGGCGGAAAATATATAAATCAAATGCATGGTATGCTTATTATAACCCAAGTGAGGTAATATATGTTACAGACAATCAATGTAATTGGTTCAAGCATTCCTCAATGGGGTTTATATCAAAGTAAATTAACTTTTGGGCGCGTATCAGTGCGTACATATTGGAAAACCATACATAATAAATGCAGGTTTACCTGCTTATTAAGGCGCCTAAGTTCTTATCATTAATAGCTTGCAATCCTTCAGTAAACGTGTTTAATTACCGCAAACACCTTCAGAGCGGTAGCGAGTAATACCCGATGATTAATTACACCACCGACTCGTAACTTATCTACTAACTCTAATACTTGTGTATGTGCATAAAAATGATAGCCAAATACTAATTCTGTTTACGTGAAGCGCCGTTCAAACTAGAAGCACTTAAGTAAATGAGTGCAGGTGCCTACCACCTGCATCTTGATTAGTGATTGCACTTAGCTCTTCCACTTGACACAGGATTAATACTCGTATCAGTGAATGCGAGTGTTTAATTAATTAAACGAGGGCGAAGGAGCCTTCACACGATTTTTATCTCGGTACGTCAATTTTGCACTTTTTATGAAATGTTGTTATTGGATTGCGTTTTTTTTTAGAGTCAGAAGCTCAAGGGCATTTAGATGTTTGATGACAAGATGTAAAAAAAACATGACAGTTCCGAGACTTTATTAAAAAACTACATTTTAAAACACTATCACCACTCGCTCCACGCAGGGATTCCACGATATTCTTTGTGTGCATGCATGCATACCTAGACCATGAATTATAAAAAAAAAAACTTTTGTTGAAAAAGTAGTATGTAGTGCTCATTCATTTTACGTTATCATCGGAAGTCTGACACGATGAAAATGAAATTAAATAAAGTATAACCCATCAGCAAAAGGTCGTCATACAAATTATGAACTTGTGTGAAAAAACGCTTTGCGTGATAAAGCAAGCTACAATTTATTAATGCAAGTGTGTTACAGTTGGAACTATTAATGTAGTTATTTTAAGTATAGACTACCAAAGTTTTAATTGTATAATAATCGTAATTTGGTTTTGGTCCTGACTGTATTTTTGTACACGATGATCTTAAGAGACCTTATCTTAGTGATGGATAGACCTTTTGTTACGCATAATATTAACACAATATGTATTCGATGGCAAACTCTACATTCATCTTCCTTAATATCAATTCGTATGGAAATTTGGATTTTCGATATCATTATTTTTTTCTTACTGGTTTCAATGGAAATACTCTAAAAACACATCTAAACTCAATTTAAGTAGCTACTTAGGAATGCATTAAACAAGCTAGAGAATGAAATTAATAATTTCAGGGTGTAAAATTCTGTGGCAAGCTACGCATGAAGGAAGAAACTCAAATGGTTTTGTGCAGATTTGAGTGCATCCAAGCAAGCGCATAAGTTCCAGAAATGTTACAATGCCTCTGTAATCTTGTTCCATTCTGTGGGTACACCTGTTAAGTTCTGATTTCTATGATAACTAAGATTAGACCACCAAATAGGCCAGCTATCGGTATCGATCCTCAAGATGTGCCAATCTATAACAATATAATCTGTAGCTGCGCAGGCGCGTGTCTTATTTTTTACAACGCCCCGCCCACAGCTGTAGGCCAGTTTGTTTTGCACGACTCTGGAGTTCTCTTTTTGCTTTTATGCGCTTTGTTCATAATTTTCTGATTAATTAATAGATGTTTGGCTGAGTCGTCGGACATGAGGAGAAGTTTTAGCACGTTGTTGTATCGAATGCTTTTTGGTTAATAAGAAATCTGGTTGTTATCGTTTTTTTTTTACAAATACTTATGACTTTTAATTTATTAACGCTCATACTTCAAATACAATATCATTGTTTTGTTTTAATTTTTATCATGAAAATAGTTCGTGTAACTTGAGACGAACTTGAGACATGACGAAGATGTTTTTTTTTACTTATATTGATGGATACAAGAAGCGGAAAATGTAAAGTCAAGGTATTTGTAATACTTAATAAATAAATATTTCCAAATATATGGTAAAATTTAGCAGATATAGGGATAGGATGGTTTCTGTTTTGTGTTGGATCGTTGAAATCTTTTCTTGTGTTTGTTTAGTGTCTGCTTATATTAAAGCTCTTTGTGACCTTCATACCTACTTCAGTGTTCTGCGTTGATATAGCACCTAGCCGACACGGCTGAGATGGTCAGTTGAGGAGCAGTTTCCTTCCTGATGACAGCAATCTCATAAAACCCTCTTGGCAGGGGTGTTCAACTGTTGAACCTAATTTAACGTGTGGTCATTTCAATAAAGGATATTTTTTACAAATGTCAGTATATTCTTGATGTTGTCAATACATTGATATTTAAATGTGTAACTGCCTTAGTGGCGCAGTTGTTTCAAGGTCACACTTTAAAGCGACGACTAGAGGTCCCGGGTTCGATCCCCGAGTCGCACAGTGGATCGACGCCATACTAGCAAAGGGACATAGGCACCTTAAATATACATGTGTCAGTTTTTGACAAACAAATCATTCCATCGTATACGCCTAATTATAAGCTGTAAAAAACTTATGAAGCATTTTCTTATTGGAATCTTATATTGAGAGTTATGGCACCAAACGTGATTTCTTAGTATGGGAAATGGCATAAAAAATAGTGTACCTTCGGATTTTCTCCGTGTTTCAACTTGATTTTTTTATATGGTATTAAAATGTATATTTGCAACATTTTCTCCAAACAAACATTGTGCGCCACACGCACCCCTTGCGAGGTACATGCGTTGGCCCATTTTTTACTTCTTATGGACAAATTGATTCATAAGTTATTACTTCGACATATTTTATCTCCGAATTTCACTTCAATGGTGACTTACTAATAAATGGTCAGGCCATAAATCATCGGTACACTGATAACAGATTACCAGAAGACGTTAACGTTAACCACCTATCGATTCTTGTTAAGTTAAATGTTGTTAAATGTTAATTCTTGTTAAATGTTCAAAGAAGTTTATGAAATGTTAGTTTTGGAAGACAACCCGGTAGAATTTTGTGATGTTCCAAATTTAATTCCTGATAGTGATTCCGAAGAGTCTGAAATCGAATCTGAAGATGATATTTTCTGTGATTAAGAATTCTCTTTTTTTTAGTTGATCTGATCGGTTAATTTATTTATTATATAGCTGCTTTTTGTTATTTTGTTGTATTGTGTTTAAAAACTGTTTATTGCCATTTATGTATGGTTAGTTGATAGCAAGTTAAGTATATAGTTAGTTTTTATGATATCTTTTAAGGATTTTAATTTATTTCACATGTGTGTTTGGAGGTGAAAGTAGACTTAAAATACAAATAATTAACTTTAAAAAAGAAGTAAAAACCGACTTCAAAACCAAAATGCACTAATAAAAAGTCTTAAATAAACTCTTGACCCTTGAAAGGAAAAGAAGCCATTTTAGGCAAACAAACTTTTTGGAGTCTGAGCTCTGATAGTTGATGCTTGATGGTCAAAGTGATGGCACCGATTTGGAAGTCGGTTAAAAAAAGGAAAAAAAAAAATTTTATTTTTAGATTATATCGAACAACGACATTTTCATTTTGTGTTACATTTTCATTCATGTTGATCAAATTCGATGAAATAAAATATGTTGTCAACACATTACAGTGACATGTTTTACCAAAAGCATAATGTACTTTTTTTAAACCATTACAATACAACATATTTACGTAGGTACTTGATCAAATAAGCCTTTTTAAAAAAGTAATAGCTAAGTCATTAAAGAAACAGCACCATACGTGTGTAACGAAAACTTAGCTAATTAGCTTAACGGCTAATATATATTACGAATCGTTAATAAAAACAATCTTTTCCAGAGATTGGGTACCTACAATAAAAAAAATAAACTGGAAATCTGTTATCAGTGTGTACCGATGATCTATGGCCTGACCATTTATTAGTAAGTCACCATTGAAGTGAAATTCGGAAATAAAATATGTCGAAATAATAACTTATGAATCAATTTGTCCATAAGAAGGAAAAAATAGGCCAACGCGTGTACCCCGCAAGGGGTGCGTGTGGCGCACAATGTTTGTTTGGAGAAAATGTAGCAAATATATATTTTAATACCATATAAAAAAATCAAGTCGAAACACGGAGAAAATCCGAAGATACACTATTTTTTATGCCATTTCCCATACTAAGAAATCACGTTTGGTGCCATAACTCTCAATATAAGATTCCAATAAGAAAATGCTTCATAAGTTTTTTACAGCTTATAATTAGGCGTATACGATGGAATGATTTGTTTGTCAAAAACTGACACATGTATATTGAAGCTGCCTATGTCCCTTTGCTAGTATGGCGTCGATCCACTGTGAGTCGGGCCAATTAAATACGTTCCTGAGTTTTTCTGGTCCAAAATTCTCAGTGTAGCCCGGAGTTTGGAAGTTGGCGGTGTTTCAACCCGTGCCTCGGAAAAGCACTCTAAGCCGTTGGTCGTGCGCCTGATCTCTCTCCGGTCGTGTCAGATTACTGTCCCATCGGGCTATGAGAGTGAAAGGAATAGAGAGTGCACCTGTGTTTGCGCACACACTTGTGCACTATAATATTTCCTGCGCAGTCGGTTATTCATTGTGACTGGCCACCGTAGTCGAAATCGGCTAGGGGGACTATTACTTAAATGTTTACTTAGAATTAAGTGTCTATTGTTGTATTATCCGTCAGAGTTACCCAGATTTTCTGTATACGTTGACGCTATCACAATTAACAATTTTGTTTGAAATTGTCACCATAAAATGAAATCCACGAAAACAAAATCAGTTTAAACTCAATAAAAAAAGTGTTGACACAAAATGTTATTAACCCCTGAAGTGGAGCTGTACCGTCATTGATCTTTTCCAGTGCACTATGATTTCGTATCGATTATTATAGGTACTGATCCAGATTCGAGGTAATGCCAATCTAGCAGTCTTGCAGGTTTTATAGGCGATTGTAACGGTTAAGGGTAGGTGCTGTTACAGTTTACTGATAGTAACGGGATTTTAACTTCATTGCGATCTCAATTACGAAAATAGCTGAGACATATTTTACAGATTTATATAGCCATACAAAGGACTTACTATCATGATTAAGGCATAGTTTGTCACAGTAAATGAAATGAGCGGACCTTCCTCATGCATGATACGTCATGCATGTAAGACCCCTTTCACACTGCGATTTTTAGCATCGATACAGTCGCGTGTTTTGAAAATTTTGAAAACGCGCAATGCTGAACATTGCGACTCACGTAATGAACTGATTTAATTTAGCATTGATGCAGTCGCGCGTTAGATTCGATGCAGAAGCGCGACTGCATCGACAGTCGACAGAATACAGTACATCATTTATTAATTTCCAGCTTCTGCATCGATGCTAAATTAGTGCAGTGTGTAAAGGTCGACATTTTGCGACTGCATCGCTGCTAAAAGTCGCAGTGTGTAAGGGGTCTAACATAACAAATCATAAGAAATATCGGTTGTAGATGATATTTAAAGAGATGAAATTAAATGTCGTACGATTTTAAAGTTTCACTGATGTGAGTGTTTATATCAATAGCCTTTAATTTAAAGAAAAAAATAAGATAATCGACTATAATAATAAAGTAACGGCTAAATACCCAGAAAAAAAAAAATACTGGGGATCGCGCGTGTTCATAGGAATTTAACATTACAAACGTACTTATCTATTGTGCAGCCGGCATGTGGTGGTTGCAATAAACTAATAATATCTGGTGCATCTGCATAATTATCCATTGCCATATTACCTGCAATGCAACCGCCTTTTCCGACGTGGGTAGTCAAGGCGCGTAACGCGACCACGCAAATCAAGTTTATAATACTTATTATAATATATCTTTATTATATTATAATTGTTCTTATTTAACCTTTTATGGAGCTTAATTGAACACTAGCACTAAAGATAGCAATTATTGTGAATTATTTGAAAGGTCTAGTTAAGCCTTAATTAATATTATAGTCTAGTCTAGATAATTCAGGAACAGCGCACGTGAGTAGAACCACATAGTAGAACTAATGCGGTATACTGGTAGGTGCTGGGCCCTTATTTTTGAATCACTCGTTTAGTTATGGCGTGTGATATTCGTTCGAAAAGTTATTAAAAATCAACGATATTTCGCGATTGATGGACCTAAGTACACACAAATTCGAGCTGTTTTTTTTCATAACCCTCCCGTGTGGATTTCAACCGATTTTTATTCGGCAATTCGTCTTAAATAAATTAAGTTCACTTGAGAACTTGATGCGAGAACTTCAAAAATGAGAGTTTCGAAAAGGTTTTCTTTTATGAAACTCGAAAGAACATTTAAATGTAGAAAATATTTCGCTTTGAATAAGCATATTATCATCCCTGAGTTGGATGTCACTGAGCAAAACAACACCTGTATATATATATATTCTGTAAGATGAATTAAATTTAACTATGAGTATTTGCAGAATATGTACTTAGATAGGAACAAATATTAAATACGGTGTGCGTGGGCCTAGAGATCCTTCCGCCGCCTTCTGGTTGGGCGCTATCGAACATCGCTACTCACGCGCATCTACCCTGTACATGACTGTACGCTGACGCGTCGAACGAACTTATGTTATTCAGGTGGAACGAAACAAGGCTTAGATATTTTTGACTCTGACTCTACAAAATGTAATAAAAAATTTACTTGAAAAAAAAAAATGTAAATGTTGTCATGTTTTCTTTATTTTTGCTGCTTTATTATTTTAAGGGTTCCGTAGCCGAATGGCAAAAAACGGAACCCTTATAGTTTCGCCAAGTCTGTCTGTCTGTCTGTCCGTCCGTATGTCACAGCCATTTAATTCTGTAACTGTAAGCATCATACTGTTGAAATTTACCGCTTTAGGATTCTCATACAAAAAATATGACATTTAAGGGGGGGGGGGGGGGGGCTCCCATACATGAAACTAAAACCAAAAATTTTTTTTTAGACAAACCTATACGTGTGGGGTGTCTATAGATAGGTTTTTTAAAAAGACACCGAGGTTTGAAAAATCATTTTCTTTTAAAGTCTAACGTTTCATAGCTAGACGCTTTCAAAGTGGCAAAATGGGCGTCCCCCCATTTAAGAGAAGTTTTTAAGATATCTCACTCAATATCAGCAAAATGGGCGTCCCCCCATTTAAGAGAAGTTTTTAAGATATCTCACTCAGTATCAGACTCAGTGCGCGAGTCCGACTCGCACTTGGCCGGTTTTTTCATTTTTATCATGAAAAAAAGTAAAGTCGGTGCCATCACTATGACCATCATGCATCAACTATCAGAGCACCGACTCCAAAAAGAAATTATTTGCCTAAAATGGATTCCTTTCCTTTCAATGATCAAGAGTTTATTTAAGACCTTTTTGTGCATTATGGTTTTGAAGTCGGTTTTTACTTTTTTTTAAAGTAAATTTTATTTCTTCATTTTTAGTGATTACAGGAGTGGGGGGGGAGGGGGGGGGGAGTTGCACCTTATGACTCTGTTATTTAAGAAGCTACAAATTACCTAACCGTTAAGGAGTTCTACCATCAGCTCAGATTCACAAAATGTTTACTGTCAGGCATAACAATACGTCAACATTAAGATTCTAGTAAGAAAACACATACGTGCCTTTAAAATTTGAGGGTTTCCCTCGATTACACCAAGTTCCCACCATCAGATTCGAAATTGACAACAATGGGACCAACTACTACCGAATCGGTCGACAAATGACTGAGGTACATAGATACAAAAAAAACATACAGTCGAATTGATAACCTCCTCCTTTTTTGAAGTCGGTTAATATAAATAGTTCGTATGTACCTAAATGATAAAGATGATAGCTTTATAGTTATTTTTTTACTTAAATTGATGGTACAACAAGCGACAAATGTAAAGTCTGTATGTAATGAATTTGAACATATGTACAACATCTAAGCATTAGTTTTTTGATAAACGGCTCAGCTCATAATTTTAGTAGATCTACTTATCGACTATCTCATAGGAAATGGAAATTGTTGTCTAAAGAATATAATTATCCTCTGTTAATGTCATAGTTTATTCAAACTAAAGCATGCATATCTGCGCGTATTAAATGAATAAGTTTTATTCGTAGCCCGCAGCGCGCGCCGTATTTCAGCGCAAGCGCAGGCCTTAGCAGATAAGCCTCTAACTACCGAGTGGTAAGCTTATTAATTTACTTTATTTATTGCATTTAGAGATTGCGTTGGAAAATTTAATTTGTATTGTGTTTATTGAATTTTGACTTTGAGTATATTTTTATTTAAACTCTTATAGTAGAGAAAAGATAAAAAATACTCTTGGTTTTTCCTATATGTACTCGCACTGACGCTAAAAAGATTTTACGACGTTTTCGTATCTAATACGAGTTTGTTTCAATTTTGTCACAAAAAACACTTCATACAGCTTTTGGGCAGCTTGCAGCAGTTGGATATACTTACTAACTGCTGATGTTTTGGTATTAAAGTATAATTGTATAACCAAAACCGTTTGAGATTAGATGCACTTCCCATCAGGCAACTTTGATCCCAAGAGGATGAGCGCATCGTAATGCATGGTCTAACGCAAGGGCCGCATTTTTCCTAGCTCAGAGCATCTCACGCGCTATTACCACGGGCCCAGTCGTGAGTGCGCTTTGCATATTTCAAGAATGCAAGTTAAATGCGTGCACTACAGTTAAGTGAAATGCATCGGCGCTTATGACGTTAACGGCTGGCTAAGGGTTAGTGCGGACGAAGGGATTGCGCTGGATGTTATCATTAAAATTGTGTAAAAACAGGTTATATATCTTAGAACTTGAGTTTTACATGTTCTCCTTCGGCATGCCATGTTTGGTTGGTACCGTGTAAAAGTCAGCCTGGTCTGTATCAGAAATACTGTGAGCTTCCTTGGTATAACATTACCATTCGCCTTAGAACGCCATTGAACATGGATGCTTAACTGCCTTAAAATTACACTTACAGCTTTGGTAAAGTCGATTATAAGTTGAAATGATTATGTTATCGTCCATATTATGTGATAGATAGATTCTACATCTATCATTATTACAAAAACTATTTTCTTTATTTTATAAGCATTATAAAACCAAATATAATAATAAATATTATCTTATACAAGAATGCTTTTGTTTATCTATTGTTGTTATGTGTGCAGATAGCCTTAATAAAGCCAGCCAGGCTTTCCCACGTTTTCGCTTGGTTCCTTGAAGCTCATCACGGCTCTAACGGCACCTAAAATGGTTCATCTGAAAGTTTTAATAGGCGCAATAGAAACAGTGCCTGCACGAAATGGTCGGTGTTTGTGTTTTTGGTAACTTGAAACAAGTTAGGTAAACACAAATGCAAAGTTAAATGAACTAATTGTTGAATAAACTTGCATGGGTGCTGAAATAAGAGTCCTACGTTATATAAATAATTCTGACCTACTTCGATGAAGAGAAGCCAAATATTTAACTTAGAAAACTTAATGTTCAAGGTCCTTGTATAATCAATTTTCACTTTTGTTATCTTTCGAATGCAAAATCGAATATCTACCAAATTAATTTTTGATGCAAGACCGAAATTCCCAAACACGCAAAATATTTATGTTTCATCACGTAGATTAATCGCTTTGATCTAATAAGTATAACAGTCAGCATGAAACGATTCTAGTGCAGGGCGGCGCACGCTTGACCTGTGTAATTGTGTGCCGAGCCGAGCCTATAATACTTTACCTTTGATCCTCTTTACAGCCTACGACTTATGGTACAGCTTCCATTGTTTTCGCCTCCTGAAAATGCGTTCAGTCGAAATCGTAGCTTATTTTTTAAGTTCTGACGTAAGTACTCAGAATTAAGTGTTCTGACTTACAAGTTCCGCCCAGTTCGGAGAGTGCAGATCGAACGCATTTTTCAAAGTCCAAGTCAAGTACCAAGACAAATCTTTTATTATTACTATGCACTGACCGCTCATAATGTACCTGCTAGCAGTAATATTGTTTGGTGTATTTTTTTATATACAAACTGGCAAGTTTTCCGCGTCTCCGCCCACTACACATTATGGTTATTTAACATGGAAACGTCGTATTAAAATACTATTTTTATTATGTTCAACAAAATCGCAGGAACAGCAACCTAATAAGTTTTAAGCATCCTATTACGCGAGTTAGTTTTATTGCCGGACCAATGCTGGGAACAGGAGCACATTTAGTCGGATTTATACCGGCATTGTAAAGGGGCTTTCACTCAGATCTTGCCTATTAGTGGTCTCGCAAAAACGTGCGGAAGTCTGGGCCGACTAATTGGGCCTGTATTGAGACTGCAGGGCTTCGAGCATCGATGCTGACTGCGCATTACGTCATACTGTTTGCCGCCGTCCACGACCGAGCGTCGTGCCCCTTGGGAATTAATACGGATCCTGTTTTAATGATGCCTTGAAGTTTGAAAAGGCGTTCTGTTTGCAGTTGACCGTAAGCCATGGACGATGTTGTGCCATAACTTTACTTGTTTTTCTTTTCTTTCATGTTCAAATATGTTTTTTCGTATATATCGGCGGAAATATATACGAAAAAACATAATTGAACATCCATTGAAATATCCTTTGGATAAATATCCTTTGAACAGATTCACCTTAATTCTGAATTTCGTTCGTTTCAGCATTGCAAAGTATGTAGGTGTCTACCTTACCTAAGTACCTATCTCCTCTCAGCTCTGCACTGGCCATACGCTGGCTAATCAACGAGAACCCAAATCCAATGTTTTGCCAACCGCAACTAGCTAGCATACTGGACAAAAGATAACGCCGAGGCTTGCTAAATAAAATAGACACCGACTAGAATACACAAAGAGCTGCATCAGCCTTAATTAGAAGCAGACTGCTTTAGTTAATTTTATGTTTTATTTATATTAAATCGACGTCATCGAATAATAAACGTCGTTAGTTGTCGAAAGAATTGATGACTTCGAAACTGTACCTACGTCTTATGTTATACTAGCGGTCCCGCGCGACTTCGTCCGTGCGTTTTGAGTTTGCTCCCTCCCCTCCCGTCGCAGCGTGATGTTTTATATCCTAAAGCCTTTCTCAATAAATAAGCTATCTAACACAGAAATATTTTTTCAAAACGGTTCAGCAGTTCCTGAGATAAGCGCATTCAAACCAACAAACTCTTCAGCTTTATAATATAAACTAGCGGTCCCCCGCGACTTCGTCCGCGCGTTTTGAGTTTGCTCCCTCCCCTCCCATCGCAGCGTGATGTTTTATACCTTAAAGCCTTTCTCGATAAATAAGCTATCTAACAGAGAAATATTTTTTCAAATCGGTCCAGCAGTTCCTGAAATAAGCGCGTTAAAACAAACAAACTCTTCAGCTTTATATATTAGCGCAAGCGCACGTTGTACTTAAGCTGCGAACATTATTTTGGTGCGGAGTTATGTTAAAACTGTGATAGCTCCTAAGATATTTATTGAAATCAAATGATATAAAGGGCAACTTTGTTTTAAATGAAATGCTCGTGATGATGAATGTATTTATTTTGATAAGAATAAATACCTGTGTGTATAATAAACCTCTAAAAATAATGCATTATTTTTTTTACAAATTTATTAACATAAAAAAGGTTATAGTAAGTCAACCATAAAAGATAGACATATGCTGTTGCGGACTTTATTATAGAACTATTAATGCTGAACAATCCTGTCATACATGATTTTTGTGTTACTTAAGCGGTTTTCGCAGCGTACGCAGCGGAAGCTCTCAAAAGGAATATCTTTCTCCCGTTTTCGCAACATTTTTCATTGCTGCTGTGGTCTTATGAGTTGTATCTTTATGTTATATAGCCTAAAGCCTTCCTCGATAAATGGACTATCCAACGTAAAAATAATTTTTCAAATCGGGCCAGTAGTTTTTGAGATTAGCGCGTTCAAACAAACAAACAAACAAACAAACAAACAAACTCTTCAGCTTTATAATATTAGTATAGATTAGCGCAAGCGCACGTTGTACTTAAGCTGCGAACATTATTTTGGTGCGGAGTTATGTTAAAACTGTGATAGCTCCTAAGATATTTATTGGAATCAAATGATATAAAGGGCAACTTTGTTCTAAATGAAATGCTCGTGATGATGAATGTATTTATTTTGATAAGAATAAATACCTGTGTTATAATACACCTTTAAAAATGATGCATTATTTTTTTTACAAATTTATTAACATAAAAAAGGTTGTAGTAAGTCAACCATAAAAGATAGACATATGCTGTCGCGGACTTTATTATAGAACTCTTAATGCTGAACAATCTTGTCATACATGTTTTTTGTGTAACTTTAGCGGTTTCCGCAGCGTACGCAGCGGAAGCTTTCAAAAGGAATATCTTTCTCCCGTTTTCGCAACATTTTTCATTGCTGTTGTGGTCTTGTGAGTCGTTTCTTTATGTTATATAGCTTAGAGCCTTCCTCGATAAATGGACTATCTAACATAAAAATATTTTTTCAAATCGGACCAGTAGTTTCTGAGATTAGCGCGTTCAAACAAACAAACAAACAAACAAACTCTTCAGCTTTATAATATTAGTATAGATTTGCAAAAGTTTTAAATTCGGAGATTTTCCGACTAAAATCTCATCAAAACCATAGAATAGAAACGCCACGTAACTAAAATAACATCATTCTCCTCACAAAGGCGAAATTGGAGTTGCGATAAGGACGTGGAGTGATCGCGAGCGCTCCGTCAAAGGGATCACTTCGATCCGTTCATCCTTCCACGGGACTGCGGCGTTTAATATCCGAACGGTCGGCGTCTTTTTGCCGCGCGAGCGAAAAATAATTGATCGATTCCACCATTCCATTGAGCTTAATGGCTGGATGACGTGAAAGGAACGTGCTCCTGCTGGCTCGCACCTGGACGAGACTTCAGTTTGCTTTCTTAATGCACGCGAAATGGGAAATGCGCTTACTGATTAATGTCATGTAAAGTTCTGAAATTATTTGGACTGAGAAAAGACTTGATACTCTAATGACCAATGGATATTAGGTAAGAAATAATGCATTTGGGGTCTACTTAAGAGAAACAAAATTTTATATTCATAATGATAAAATAAGAAACCAAAAATTGGGCACGGGCGGGACTTGAAACAGCAACCTCTTCGCTGACCCGGCCAAACGCTCTACCAATTGAGCTACCGTGCTGTCAGTCCGACCTTGCGAAATTTGTGGTCTCTAATGGATACGTCATTGCGTGACGTTTAGCGCCATCTAGCCGTCTGTTTATGAAACAGTGGGCCCAAACAGTTATTCTTTACATAATAAATTCAACTTGGAAATTGATGACGCTTCGCTATCTAATGGCTTAGAATGTTTTTAACACTCACAGTGTCATATTTTATATTCATAAAGATAAAATAAGAAACCAAAAATGCGCGCACGGGCGGGACTTGAACCAGCAACCTCTTGGCTGAAACAAAATTCATTTGGAATTGGGAATTGGAATGCGTGATGAGTGTAAACTATTGGTCTGTAACTGGTGTTGGACTATTGGACTGTTGGTTGCGGTAGGCAAGCTTGACATCACGCAAATGTAGAGGGAAAATGCATTATTTTGAGCTTTTTAGTCAGATTTATGAAGGTGGTATATTTTTTAAAAATATTTTTATATTTTTAATTATTTATCCATATCTCTAAAACCCCTGGACTGATTGTGATGAAACTTACACTGTACCCTAAGTTGAAATATAGGTACCTAATCAAACTAAAACATCATTATGTCGCTATGACTTCTTGTTTTCACCAAATCTGTGGACAAACATATAAACATGCAAATATACAAACATACACACAATTACGAAATTTTGCATACGTGTTTGGAAGCTTTTTTAGATCAACATACTCAAATATGATCAAATTCTAACAATATAACATATACACATTGAATTGATTGCCTCCTTTTTTTGAAGACGGTAAAAAATATGGTCGTTTTTTAGACTTACAAGTATAATAACTTTCAACATTTTTGATGACAAGTGTTTGTTTTAGATTACACCCGTAGTAATATTGTTTTTAAATGGATAGTCGTAAAGACGTATTAAAACACCAAAAAGTTACGAAACCTTTACAGTAACGTCTCCACGTCAGTTTTTATATGAGAGATGCATTGTTTCGCGCGTATCACTGCCAATTAGTGCAATGCTCGGGTTGGATTTAAGTAAATATCGGGTTAAGTTTCGCTGCACCTGTGAGGCGGCGTGTAAGCACGAGGCTGGGTCGGGAGCTCGCGGCCTTTCAAGAGATACGGCTATTGTGGCCCATTGTAAGGGAAACAATGGAGATTTCAACACCCACAATGGGTCGAGTTAGCGCGGTGAAAAATTAACGTGCACAACCTGCGTGCGCGATTGAAGCAGCGCAGCGCCTCACATCGACTGTAATGGATGTATCGCGAGCTTTGTTCTCACACTTTTTTCACGATTATGAGCTTGTAATAGTCGCGCCGCTAAATTAATCGCAGCACTCGTTAGTTGCAAGTAAAATTAATTTACTTAACTACAGTTTATGTAAGCGGCTTCTGCTTTCCTTACTCATTTGCACCCTTACGTAAAGGGTAAAGTACTCCTATATACACGAGGCGAGTTTTATTATATTTTTTTCTTTTTCAAAGCCGAAATCAGAACCGTGCTGTTGAAATTATTGAATGTTTTTCGCGTCAAGTACTAACATAAGTAAAATAACTTAAAAAAAAGTAAAACCGACTTTAAAACCAAAATGCACTAAAAAGTCTTAAATAAACTTTGACTATTGAAAGGAAAGGAACCCATTTTAGGCAAACAATTTCTTTTTGGAATCGGTGCTGTGATAGTTGATGCTTGATGGTCAAAGTGATGGCACCGACTCCAAATCCTCATTTTTTATTACGGGATTTTTATTACACTGCGGGAGAAGGGGGGTTATGACTCTTTAAGAAGCTACAAACTACCTTTCATAAGTTTTTTCATTATAATTACTGAACACCTAAGCGTTAAGGAGTTCTACTATTAGCTCAGCCCTACAAGATGTTGGCTATCAGACGAAACAACACGTCAACATTAAGATTCTAAGAAACACAAACACACACAACCCTTTAAAATTTTAGGGTTTCCCTCGATTACACCAAGATTCTATCATTAGATCTCAAATTGGCAACAATGAGACCAACTAGAAGGTATACCCTCTAAGTAGGCGAAATATCATTTCGAATCGGTCGACAAACGACTGAGACTTGAGGTAACATAGATACAAAAAAAAAACATACAGTCGAATTGATAACCTCCTCCTTTTTTGAAGTCGGTTAATAAGAAAAAAAAATGTGTTTAACTTAGTTCTAATCAGCAAACCGACACAAATACTTCGTGCTAATATTGAAAAGCAATTATCTAGGCATCGATTTTCCAATTCCGATTTTGGCTCAGCATTCTTGGGCGGATTCCGTTACCCGGCAGACAGGTATCTTGCAGGCATTTCGGCAATTTGGACGGCAGCTAGTTAATGCGGCGCGATCGTATCGTGCCAGATCGATGCGCCCGCGCCCCCTGGAGGGTTAGTGCATTACTTTTATTCGTAGGTTTTGCTCATGTTTTCGTCTACGTAGACTTAGAGGATGCTTGGAACTTTAACGCAAACAGAACGCAGCGCTTTGTCATTGCGTTCGCTGGAATTTCCTTTGCATTTTTTTGTGTTTTGGGTAATTTGTATGAAGATGGCTTAACTAATAATTAATTGCAGAAACCGGATGGTACAGTAGTAAACAGTTAGTTTCCAGCTAGTAAGATATATTGATACATCTGAATATAATATATTGAGTTCAGCCGTTTAGTCAACTCAATAAAAAAGTTAACACGTTAACTTTTTTTATTAAGTTAACATGTTAACTACTACCTTTCACTAATATCTGCAGAATTTTTGTGTCTGTTTTATTTTGCTGTCTGCCTTTGAATGAAAGAATGACTAAAGAAAATGCAAAGAACTACGCTGGCTTAAAAAGTAAACCACTTTAAAAAATATACGAAAATTATTTCTGTTTGTGAGTGATATTCGCGTGCGGTGTCTCGCGAAAATGTTTTCAAAATAATTGAACAGTGTCAAAACGTCTTGAGATGGCTGTCGTTAGTAAGGCGGTGCGTCCTTGATGGATGCGAGGGTAGCAGTGCGCTGCGCCGCCGCCACGCCGCTGCCGCCCACTCGAGACGTCGGTGCTACCCGCCTTTTGTAAGGCATGCAAATTTTTATTTTGGTCCTTACCTTACTGTTTTAAAACAGCCCGCATTCAGTTCACGTAGGTCGTAGACATGCATAAGATTTTATTCGAGAATTCTGAGCGCTGGGAATATGACAAGGCGACGGAGCAGCTGAAATTTCAAACGAAACCTAAATGTTGAAAATTTTTGGGGCATACTAGTAGAAATCTTTTCTCTTTGGTCGGTTTATCGCTTGAAGTCGTGTTACCTAAATCTCGTAAGAGAAGTTAACTTTGCGATGTTTCCTAAGAATCAGATGTGTGGCTTTTAATATAGCTACTACGCACAAAATAACCAACAGATACATAGAATCATCAGTATGTAATAAAAAAAAAAACATATACGAGTATCTCTATTGCACAACACAAAATGTCAATTACATTTTATAAGCTTAAAGAAATTCTAAGGCATCCCTACGGCGCCGCGCCGTAGAGATAGGGCCGCGGCCTAAGGCGGTCTCATCGCTCAAAGCGATCTCTTCCAGACAAACCAGAAAAGAAGGTATAAGGGTGACATTTCCACATACAATGTTCAAATTTTCATTACAAGTAATTACAATTAATAAGGTTTATCAAATACAATATTAAAGATGTCTTTGCCGAATACACACTGAGGCAGTTAATCCAAGGCAAGTCCGTTTAACTAGAACTAAAGCGGCAGTGGTGCACGCTGGGCTCGCCTGGTCCCCATTAGTATCGGTCGGCGGCGACGTTGATCGATGCCGTATTTCAGAAGTGCATGCTTATTATGTATGTGTTGTTTGCCGAAAATGTGTCTTGTGCTAAGCAGAATAAATTGAAAACTGACCTAATTGATTGGTTTCTTGTCGCAAGCAAAAAAGACGTGATACCATAATTTGAAAGATGACACCTTTTATTGTGTGATATTTATTGTTCCCAAGTTTGGTTAAAAAAAAAATTCGGAGTTATTTTGAACATTTTTTAACAAGTTAATAATAAATATACGCCAGTCTTTTACCATACGTGGGCATACTTTTACCATAAGCACAGTTTAGACCAGTTTTTATGAAGTCCGATGACTCCAGTCGTTTTTTTGTTTATTTTTCACCGCCATATAAATTTGCTGCATAAATTTAATATAGTTATGTTACGCAACTTTGCAAGTAATTAAAAAATAACTAGATGGCTTGCGGATGTAATTTTAATGTTAGTTAAACCATAAAATAATGCACAATAACATACAAAAATATTTTGCAAAAAATCTATTACAGTTTTAAAACAATATCATTTGAATGCCAGATTTTGGATAGTTTTCATAAAAAACTAATAGATATAAAAAACACCAGGCTTAAATCAGAAGATGATGGGTAACGACCCCCATTATAAGCCACTTTCATTTGGTAGACGATGTACCCAACACCCTGTATTATATCGTCGCCTGGGTGACCTGTCCACCACCTCCAACGAAACTCCCAAGAAAGAGCATTAGAGGACATCTAGTTCCTAATCGTTTTCATATAATAACTTATCCGTTATGTGATGCTAGGTGTGTCTCCCCATTAGTACAAGTCTTCACGACGTTGATCGATGCCTCTACTTCAGTCGCGCCGCTTGCATACGCGCTGCTTTCAGCCGCTACCCGGCGTATGACTGATCGCTGAGACTACGGTGTAGGATGTGCTGTTGCGTTTGCTAGTTTATGTATAATACGATATGAAGTATTCAGATGATCTTATCCGGGCTAAATAATTATTATCTTTTTAGGGCTCCGTAGCCGAATGGCGAAAAACGGAACCCTAATAGTTTCGTCAAGTCTGTCTGTCTGTCCGTTCGTATGTCAAAGTCCCTTTAACTAACTGTTAGTATTACATCATTAATGTTAACCGCTTCACATTCAAAAAATAAATAATAATGATATATATAAGGGGGGCTAAACATGAAACTAAAACCTAAAAAAATATTTTGTCAAACCTATGCGTGTAGGGTGTCTATGGATAGATCTTTTAAAATGTCAATGAGGTTCCTACAACCATTTTCTCTAAAAGTCCAACGTTTGAGAGATAGAAGCTTCCAATGTGGTAAAATGGGTGTCCCCTCATCTAACTTTTTAAACTAAGAGAGTGTCAATTTTGAAAAAAATACACGATATAGATTTTGACAAAGACTTTCAACGAAAATTGGTTTGAACGAGATTGAACTAGAAGTATTTGAGATAAAGCACATTTTCAATAACTGCAAACATAACTTTGTTATTCATACGAATGATATGAAAAAGAAAGTTATATTTGCTGTCAATAAAATATTGTAGTATTTTGGCTTAGTGGAAGTAAATAAAACGCTTATTCAGTTAAAGATGGCCCGGAACCCTAAGTGTGCGAGTCCGACTCGCACTTGGCGGGTAATCACTACAGAGAAGCCATGCCATGTTAAATTAACTTCTCAAATAAGTGACATGTTGTATTATTGAGAATAAAATTCTATAAAGTGTGGTAATGTCCGCGCGAAATGAAAGTAACGCATGGCGATTTCTTCCAATGCATTGTATCGATTGAGTTGATAGAAACTTTCGTGAGAGACCCTCTTTGCGACTAGCGACTAATCACCATGTACCCACCCAATAACATACACTATGGATAACTAGTAAAATATTTTTAAAAATACTTTATGCATAGGTACATAAAAGGTACATTTGGCGGAATTAATGCTATGAGCATTCTCTACCAGTCTACCACAGGTCTATACAGAAAAATGCTGGCGATGCGAAGGAGAAGAAAAAAAAAGAGAGATTCGATAAAATTACAATAGATATTTAAAACAAGAAATAAACATACATACTACCTATTACAAAAATACCGTATGCATTAATACACAATATGGAATTATAAAAATACACATAGTACATACACGTAATAATATTACTACAGTTATACCTACTTATTTATTGATAAGGTAACGAGGTCTTAAAGTTTGTTTAATTAAGTAACATCTTATTCCTAACTGTCACTCGCTGCCACTTAGAATAAAATTTTTCTTCAATAATCTTAGAGGGTTACAAATCTATAGCGTTATTATGATGTCCTATGGTTAAAATAGGTATACGCGTGTGTACATCCTTGCAAACTTGAGCCTGCTATACCCGACAGTGACCTGCCTCAAACCATAATGGATTGTCTTGGTGACGTGACTGTCGCTTAAGCCACCGTGGGATTATATGTCACGCCATGTAATCGTGGGGTAGGAACGAAGGTTATTACATTATTGTAGAATCTATGATAAATAATCGTTAAAATGTAAGCAATTAGTACAGAAAAGCAGTGTAAACGATTCAATTGTACTAATAAAAATTATATTTATAAGTTGGTACGTACGCATTATTATTTTCTGTACGTTTTTTTTTAAATTACGTTTCTTTACAATTAAGATTTCAAAACACTAAACTTGATTACGCACGAAACAGCCAGACGCGACTCACCTTACAAAACGGACTTTTAACACCAAGTTTTTAAGCAAAACTTATTCGCTAGATAATTAGCACTAGTTAACAAATGGGCTACATTTCGGAAGGCTATCAGCTCACAAAGAAAGTCAGGCGGCCAAGTTGGCTGAAGTTGTTTGTAACGTCTGGGGGAGGCCTCCCCCAGGGTGGCACCGTGCGAACAAAGCCTTCCGTGAAAGCCTTCGGACGTTGATAGATGCGATAAGCTCGGATGCAAGTAAGCTGCATACATTTCTTGCTGCAATTTCTTGTCGGAGCGTAATCTTCGGGATTTGAGAAATATAGCCCTAATTATTAGTGGAATGTGGTGTTGCACTCTGCGATTGTTTAAAACGAAACATAAATAATCATTTCCAAGCCGCATTACTCTGGCTCCTGGTAAAATTTATCATCTGCTTATTGACATACCATTATTGTAATAAGCTAAAATTTGCTATATGATAGCTGTATGTATGGCGGATAAGATAGATAGACGACTTTGTAAAGATCGCAGGATCTAACTGGATGCAGACCGCTTCCGATTCTATTAGGAACCGATTCCTATAGAAAACGGTGGGGAGGCCCTTCGGGTGATTATGATGATGATGATGATGAGCTGTATGATGAAATTTTAAATTTGTAATCAATACAATGCGTGATCTTTTCAATTTCAGAATTATAACATGGTAAACGCATATTTATTTTAGCTTGAACCAGCACGATATGTCTCAAAAAGCGTTTTCTAGACACATAAATTAATAACAGTCCGAGCCAAGCCAACGTACCAAACTCGCCGTAGGCGCTCGAAATTTCATCTAATCCATATTTTAGAGCTCACGTAGTACCTAGGCTGGAAACACACGGAGGCTGCCCCCCCTGCACACAGCTGTAAATGCATTTTCTTATAATTCAGAACCGTCACGTAGCACGAAACCCTCGGGCGAAGGAGCGGCTGTAGGAGAATGCTAGCGAATTTGCAGTTACCTCTTTTTTATCTTACACCGGTAACCATAAAACGGATAAGAAAATTGGATTGAATTAAAAGGTTTTACACTGAAATTGCACTGGTGTTATCACTTTTTTGGAAGCCGTTTCTGTCTGCAGCTTTCACAATTACTGATAATGTTTCTTATAACACTTTAAAACACGTAGAACTCGGTAAGTGCTGACAAAAATAAAAAAAAAGTAAATTAGAGTTCATAATAAAATATGAACATGTATGATGTTTAGAGTTTTATGTAATGCTCTTGTTAATGTCAAACTTTTCTGAAACTTCGCCGAAGCTTTTGAAGCTGTGACGTCATAGCAAACTTCAACGCACGTAAACAGAAAGTATGCATCATTATTACTATAAGTAACATGATGGAATAAATTTATTGCAGGTTTTTCAAAACGTCATTTATTGGTCAGCCTTGTAATGTCTATCCTAGACACACCTAAGTTACTATGTATTAGGTATTTCCTTAGTCATTTCGGAAAACTACTCACTGCCAATACGTTTTCGTATTTAGGTACTCGTACGTATGCCAATATTACTTTACAAATTACGATTGTGTTTTGTTGAAGCTTCTGGATTCTGTTCTGGATTACTGAATCGGCGAATGCGGCAATCGAACTTTTTCGTGTTATAATTCAATTGGGAGTTTAACCGTTTTACCTAAAAATTTCGCAAATTCGAGCGGTGAACTATTTTTGTAAACGAACTGCACGAGAATCGGTCTCCAGGTGTAACCCACGTCTCGGGTCGTTTTCTCGCTTTTCTTTTTCGTCGAATTTTCTTCGTCGAAGAAAAAAAAAAGTTTTTGATTTCTCAGGGTCACGATTTCTCCGTACTCGTATTTAGATTTTGTTCGTGCGATAGTTATTTTACGTGTAGATATTTTACTTGATTTTTAGGTAAAATGGTTAAACTTGTCATCGAATTACCATTTGAAAAAGTTCGGTTTGCAATATAAGTCAGGGAAATTATACTATCTGTCCTGCAATAGAAGATATGATGACAAGTGTAAATATCAAGCGCTCTCAAACCGTTTTCCTCAAATATTTGTTACGGAAAAACGGTAATAAAGTATAAGCTATTCGTAACACAGGTGGATGTTCATACCGTTACGGATGTAATAAATTTACGTGACGTATTTTTAAGTGTATAGCAATGTTTGGCTTTAATGTGTAAGGGCCGGCCAACTAACTGAGGCTTCTCGAGGTTAAAAGGCGAACTAATATTTGGTATTTTTTTTTTCATATATATCAAGATTTTACTCAAGAGTAAAGTTTGTAAGACATTGAAAACTTGTCACAAATAATATCTACGTCATACCATCTTGCTAGGTCTTTGACGCAGCACCGACTGTCAAATCGTACCTAAGCGACAGTCGAAATTTTATAGTACAGTACGAATATTTTATTTGGGCAGTGCGGGGTGGCCCCCTGCGCCTATCCGTCGGGGGGCCTGAGCCGGGGGGCCGGGGGGCCGTGGGGGGCGACGTTGATCGATGCACGTCTTGCGCCGGAGGCTGCACCCGACGTAATTCATTAAACGCTGAAACTGTAAGCGGATTTTGAGTATTAAAACGATTTCTCACGGGTGTCCAGGGCCATTACAGAGACAGTGTAAGCTCTGCTTAGTTTCTGAAATGAATTGGAGTTGAGCTGAAAGGTTCTATTTATTCAAAGGGTTAATTGGTTACATTCGGATTAGGAACTATTTATACGGTTGAAATCTGGATTGCGTAAATAGTCTCCTTTAGATTTGTTACCAGATTGAGAGCACTATTTGAGAGTTAAAGTGCTTTGCATCCTTTATCAGAATAGGGCGGAAAGTGGTGAAAGATACAAAAGTTGGTATGCAATTAATTTTCCTAAAACCTGTGAAGGTAAAAAAGTTTATGAGACTATTAGTATTCTTCATAAATATTAGAGATGCGCCGAGTAGCACTTTTGCCGAGTAACGAGTACCGAGTTTTACTCGGTTAATTTTTATCCAACCGAGTACTCGGCCGAGTAACTCGGTTTAAAATCAAATTCCTGGTTTGGTTGTGTAAACATGTACTTTAGAATAGCCAACGAAAGACAAGAGTCCTTTCGAGTGGTGGGCAGGGCACCAAACAAGGTATCCAGAACTAGCACGTTTACCACGAGTGTTACTATGTGCATCTGCAAGCATCACGCATAGCGAGTGATTACTTTCGGAGACTGGTAACATCTACGAAGAATAATTAAAAAAAAAAGTAAAAACCGAGTTCAAAACCAAAATGCACTAAAAAGTCTTAAATAAACTCTTGACTATTAAAAAGAAAGGTGGGTTATAGGCAAACAATTTCTTTTTGGAGTCGGTGCTGTGATAGTTGATGCTTGATAGTCAAAGTGATGGCACCGACTCCAAAAAGGAATTGTTTGCCTAGAACCCACCTTTTCTTTCAATAATCAAGAGTTTATTTAAGACTTTTTAGTGCATTTTAGTTTTGAAGTCGGTTTTTACTTTTTTTAAAGTTAATTTTATTTCTTCAGTTTTAGAGATTATAGGAGAAGGGGGGGGGGGGAGGGAGGGAGTTGCACCTTATGACTCTGTTCTTTAAGAAGCTACGAACTACCAATTCTAAGTTATTTCATTATGCGTTAAGGAGTTCCACCATCAGGTCAGCCCAACAAGATGTTGACTATCAGACGTAACAATACGTCAACATTAAGATCTAGTAATCTATAGATATAGATCTAGTAAAGAAACACTATACGTGCTTTTAAAATTTGAGGGTTTCTCTCGATTACACCAAGATCCCACCATCAGATCCCAAAATGGAAAAAATGGGACCAACTACCTTCTAGTTGGTACACCCTCTAAGTAAGCGAATAAAATTTTTCGAATCGGTCAACAAACGACTGAGATATGAGGTAACATAAATACAAAAAAAATACACACACATACAGTCGAATTGATAACCTCCTCCTTTTTTGAAGTCGGTTAAAAAATAAATAGGTTGTTACCAGACAGTGCAGAGAGCTTTGTGTTACTGCATCATAATTTTACTTTATAAAATTTCACATATATTTTTCTTCGTTAACTAGTTCGCCTCATTTTAAATGATATCGCAATATATTGCTTTACTTAAACCGAGTATACTCGGCATTAAAACCGAGTTACTCGGCCGAGTACCAGGTATTAACCGAGTACTCGGCCCATCTCTAATAAATATCTTGTTTTAGTTCAATTTAAAGTTTCATTATTTGATCATTTCCCAAGAAATTGGAGTTTGAACTTTGATCTTATTACTTGTATTAATGAGCATACAAAATATCAAAAAGGGTCACCAATCTAATGGGGAATACAACTGGATAACAAAGACTATCATATGCTTTAGAATGTTTTTAACACTCACAGTGTCATATTTTAAATTCATAAGGCGGGACTTGAACCAGCAACCTTTTGGCAAACCGGGCCAAACGCTCTTACCAATTGAGCTACCGTGCTGTTAGTACGACCCTGCGAAATTTGTGGCTTCTTATGAAAACGTCAATTGCGTGACGCTTAGCGCCATCTAGCCGTCTGTTTATGAAACAGATGGCCCAAGCAGTTATTCTTTACAGAATCAATTCAACTTGGAAATTGATGTCGCTTCGCTATCTAATGCTTTAGAATGTTTTTAACACTCACAGTGTCATATTTTATATTCATAAAGATGAAACAAGAAACCAAAATTTTGCGCACGGGCGGGACTTGAACCAGCAACCTTTTGGCTGATCGGGCCAAACGCTCTTACCAATTGAGCTACCGTGCTGTTAGTACGACCCTGCGAAATTTGTGGCTTCTTATCCTTCTGACTGCGCAGCAGACATATTATGTCTGATATAAAAAATAAAAATAAAACGTTGACTGCGGGCCAGACATAATATGTCTGCTCCGCCAGTTAACGGCAAAGTCGGTCTTAATGACGTCACCTGTGAACGAAAGCGTGTAAGAATGAAACAAAACACTGTATGATAAACAAGGATGGCAAATATGGCAACAGCAGACCGGCAGGCATAGATTTTTTCTTAGAATTCAGCCGTTTGTGACGGAGCGTTCGGGCCGCCCAGTAGAAATGAACCTTATTTACTACATATTAGGGTTCAAAATAAAAATGGCGGAACTCAAGTGCAAATACCCACTTGAGCAAAACAAAGTGCGTATTACAAATACGCATGTGTTTACGCTATAATACAACGAGATAGCTTGTGTTTCGAGGAACTCGACTTATAAAACACACGCTCACATGCCAAGTGTTGTTCGCTTATCGCTGCTTTTAGTAACCAGAGTCGTCAGGGGCCATTACGGGGGGTAGGCGTAACTCAGTCGACGTCACTCGGGAATGCAAGATGGCCGCAGTTAGAAGGTTGAAAACGTCAATTGCGTGACGCTTAGCGCCATCTAGCCGTCTGTTTATGAAACAGATGGCCCAAGCAGTTATTCTTTACAGAATAAATTCAATTTGGAAATTGATGTCGCTTCGCTACCTAATGCTTTAGAATGTTTTTAACACTCACAGTGTCATATTTTATATTCATAAAGATGAAATAAGAAACCAAAAAAATTGCGCACGGGCGGGACTTGAACCAGCAACCTTTTGGCAAACCGGGCCAAACGCTCTAACCAATTAAGCTACCGTGCTGTTAGTACGACCCTGCAAATTTTTGGTTTCTCATTTCATCTTTATGAATATAAAATATGACACTGTAAGTGTTAAAACATTCTAAAGCATTAGATAGCGAAGCGACATCAATTTCCAAGTTGAATTTATTCTGTAAAGAATAACTGCTTGGGCCATCTGTTTCATAAACAGACGGCTAGATGGCGCTAAGCGTCACGCAATTGACGTTTTCATAAGAAGCCACAAATTTCGCAGGGTCGTACTAACAGCACGGTAGCTCAATTGGTAAGAGCGTTTGGCCCGGTTTGCCAAAAGGTTGCTGGTTCAAGTCCCGCCCGTGCGCAAATCTTTGGTTTCTTATTTCATCTTTATGAATATAAAACCTATCATAATTGAAACGACTTTTTTTTTAATCAAACATGTGTCGGATGGCAGTTAAAATCGAAATGGAAACTCCATAGGAAATCGCTAGTAAGCGTTGAAAATCAGCTGCTTACTTGCTATGTTAGAACGTGATTTTAAAACTTATAAATAGCTATTCAAATCTATTCAATTTGAAGGTTTTTTTATCTCTACCCTACTTCTTGATACGTTCTAAAACGTCTTCCCAGTACTGTTTTGTTACAGTAGAATTTTTCCGATTTGAGCAACTTTTTAGTTTAATCACGTTACATATGTAAGCATATGAAATACCAGTTTTAAAACGGATTTAAATAAGATTTCATTTGACATCCATAATTTTTTCAAGTTTTTAACCAATTACCTATAAGATATTTAAGTTGCAAAAATATGAAAGGTCAATTTTAATAGGTAAGGTCCTATTACAAGCATATACACACACACCAACAACACATGTCAGCTATCAATGAAAGCTAAAACTAACCTCATGCCATCTTAATACAGCGTGTCAAATTCAAGGGGTGGTGGTTTACAGGAAAAATCATTTTTTTAAAGAAATTGTTTAAAAAAAGTTATATATATATATATATATATATATATATATATATATATATATATAATATATATATATATATATATATATATATTTCCTGTATTCAAGACTCGACTCTTATCCACTACCTTGAATTTAGCTCGTCCTAAGGAAAAGAGTCGATATTAAGAAAGTACGAGCCAAAATCAAGGGGATAGTTAATAGAAGAGGGTTAGAATACAGGAAAACTATTTAAAAATCTTGTCATTCTTATAAACACCAAATTAAAAAATATTTTTGTGTGTGTAATCTAACCGTGATTGACAAGGAACGCCCCCTTAAATTTGGCTCTTTTTTTTTAAACCTGTTTACTATACTTATACATACTTTTCTGTTTAGTGAAGTACTTATTACTTACGTTTATTGCTGTATACACATATAAATATCCACTTGTTGCTAAAAACATTAAGTTTTATTAAATACTATCCAGCATCTTGTTGCTCTGTTCAATGTTCGTCTAAGTACGTAGTAACACAACATAATAATAACAAATAACGAGTTTATTGATATTGTGAACATGTTACAATGCAACTTGTTTGCCAAGAAAACTTCAAGACACTAAACTTTAGTTTCGCGATCCTCATTATATCGATATGTTAACATTTTCCCTTTGCAAAGCTTATTATCTGAAGAGGGCGGACTTATTATGAGAAAGTATAATGTTTTATGAGAAATAATAATTCTATTAATATTTCGCAGGTACTTTACGCCTTGCATAAAGGTGTTTACGATCTCGCACTTCCAAGAAAGTGTAGGCGGTAAAGTATAGAAATATTGCTAGGGAGTATTTATTTTTAGTTTCATGACATATAAGAGCGCTTTCACACTTAGGCGACTTTAGCAGCGCGACGGCCGCGCGGCATCGCGCTGCTGTCAACTTCATACATAAAATGACAGCAGTAAGCCCTTCACATTAAAGAGTCGTGCTGCTGTCGCTCTAATGTGAAAGCGCACTAAGACTGACAGGGCTTTCAGGAGATTATTAATTCTATAATTAAACACAAGAATACTGGCTAGAAAGAAAATATACGAGGGTCAAACTGAAAGTTCTTAGAAAATCAAAAACTGATTACATTAGCCAGTTATTAGTTTTATTATATATTTTCAAAATTTTGTCCATTGACGTCAATACACCGCTGCATGCGATGGAACCACTGGGAAAAGCACTTTGCCCACTCGTCCTTAGGGGTCTCTTCAATGGCATCGCGATACGCAGCCACCGCTTCTTCAGCATTCATAAACCGCTTTCCTTTAAGTTTTTCTTTAATTTTTGGAAATAAATAAAAATCACAAGGCGCGAGGTCGGGGCTATGCGGCGGGTGACCCAGTAATTCAACGTTTGATGTCGCCAAATAGTCGATCGTTCGCTTGGCGGTGTGCGACGAGGCGTTGTCGTGGTGAAGGAGGATCCTACTGCGAGGTCGTTTCTCTCGAACTTTTTCCAAGACAAGTGGCAAACAATTGGTAGTGTACCATTCTGCAGAAACTGTTTTTTGATTCTCTAACACAATTGTTGTGAAATGACCTATCCTTCCAAAGAACGAGGCCACCATTTTTTTTCCCGCACTTCGATCTCTCTTCACTTTAGTTGGCAACTCCTCGAAAGGAAACACCCACTGAGCAGATTGTCTTTTGGTTTCAGGATCATAACAGTAAATCCAGCTTTCGTCACCTGTTAGTATGTCGAACACAGCATTTGAGTCACCTCCGTTAAATCTTTTAATCATTTTACGGCACCAATCCACACGATGGAGTTTTTGAGCCTTAGTCAAATTATGAGGTATCCACCGGGCGCAAAGCTTCCTGACCGCTAAATGTTCGTGGAGGATTTTGTGCACTTGACTCATACCGATGCCTAAGCTTGTCCGAATCTGCTGATAGGTCACTCTTTTGTCAATCTCTATCATACGCCGCACTACACAGACGTTATTTTCAGTCGTCGCCGTAGAAGGCCGTCCCTCACGTACATCATCATTGAGATTAGTGCGACCACGTTTAAACTCATTAAACCAGTTGTAAACAGTCGCACGAGATGGGGCTTCATCGTGAAAGGCCAATCGTAGTCTATCATAACTTTCTTGTTGACTTAAATGACATCGAAAGTCATAAAAAATCATTGCACGAAAATTTTCTCGTGTTAAATTCATGTTGACGTGACACAGACAATTTTCAATTTGCCGCTAAATCGTAAAACAAATGACAAATGAATGAAATATATACTCAGTAATATTGGCAAAGAGTTCTATTTTCAAATTTTAGAATATTTTTTTTATTATATTGTTTATAAGTTCTAAGTTCTAAGAACTTTCAGTTTGACCCTCGTATAAATCTTTTATTAAGCATATTACTTATATGATTATTTTCAAAAAGATGCTTACATGCTAAAGTCTACCAAAAGTCAAATTATTTACTAGGGTAAAATACTAGTCAAAATGTTTGTAATAGTGGTGAAAATCCGCGGTTCGCTGGTCGTTTGCGTTGCGTTTTTGCGGCACCTGTATCAATCAACGTCGCAGCGAGAGAGGGGATTATGGAAAAAGTGCTGATGCATTTTTAGCTCAAGTCTGCACCGGAAGAGGAGTTACGAAGTTCTTACGTTACTTTACGAAACTTATGACATGGATTTTTATTGGGTTTTTGGCGGTTTTTATGAAATTCTGTTTTCTGACTGTCTATTTCTGTTCTGTCCGGGCCTACGACTAAACGACTTAATAACGGCATGGGGTTTCTTATACAGACCATGTTTAATAAAGCCCAAAATATGTGTATGTGTTAAAAAAATACCGTCGTCAACTCGTCATAGCTTTAAAAACTACATTTACTTTGATTTTGAAATAATCATAGCTTTTATTGAAAGCCCTATTTCCCTTTCGAATTGTAAGGTTGTGATTAAATTTCTACAATTTTGGGCCTTGTCGCCTGGTAGTACCTTTGTATACAAATGAAACAGCCTTTTGTAGTATTTTGAATTTTATCTTTTTTCTTTGCGCAATGATACTACAACTATAATTAAAAACTAGGTTTGGCGTCTTGTAATGGACGGCAGTGGTGTGATACCTTTTTACCAGAAATCGGTCGTTTGCGTTGCATCGTCAACAGTCGGATGTTTTTCCCGCGTCTGCCTGCATCCATCAATGTCGCACAGCGGGGTATGGAAAAACGTAGTAATGCATTTTGTTCTGCACGGGGTAGAATGTATAATGGGGGAATCAAGGGGGTGCCACTAGTAGTACCTTCGAATTCAAAACCTAAAATTGCAGTTTTTAATCAACATTACCGCTTGTAATTTTGTAAAAATGTACTCGCTGTCGGGATAATCATATTTTCAAAACAATGCAATTTAAAAAAAAAATATGATGGGTTTATTATATTTTATATAGGTAAATTACAATTATACATGGGTGAATTTCAAATATATTATTATATCGGTAAATTTCAAACAATTAGAAAAACTGATGGGTTGAAAACACAATTCAATAACTGACTAAAATTTCCAAAAAAAAAAACAATTGTTTCACGCTCAAGTTGTGTGTTTTATTTTTGTAGTACTGTAGAAGAGGTGAACACGTGGTACAATGACGTCGTTAGGGGTACGGCAGGCGAAGAGTCGGACGGGAATAAAACGCGACGTAGATATTACGTGTTGTATTTAACGTAGTAGTACATTTACTTATTGTACGCGGGATAACTCCTGAGCTACCTGACAATAGGCACAGTAGAAACATCCAAAGGTCGCAAGTAGTGAGAGCCAGTGGACGTGCTGCTATTGAGCGCTAAAGCTAGTGAGAACAGAGTTGACTCACAATTTGCGTCTAGGGTTCTTATTCTAAAAGGCAAACGAATCGTAACCGCGAGTCAACTAGATGCAACGCCATCTAGTGGGACGTAGTGGTAATCTTGTAATTTTATGTGCGGTCTTCTTATAATATAGTATAGTATATATATACTATATAGTGCCCCTAGCCGATTTCGACTACGATGGCTAGTCACAACGACTAACCGACTGCGCGGGACATATTATAGTGCACAAGTGTGTGCGCAAACACAGTTGCACTCTCTATTCCTTTCACTCTCATAGCCCGATGAGACAGCAATCTGACACGACCGGAGAGAGTTCAGGCGCAGGACCAACGGCTTAACGTGCTTTTCCGAGGCACGGGGGTGAAACACCGCCAACTTCCAAACTCCGGGCTACCCTAAGAATTTCTAAACAGAAAAACTCAGGTATATATTTTTGGCCCGACCCGGGGATCGAGCCCGGGACCTCTGGCGCAGCCGTCGCTTTAAAGTGCGACCCTCCTACCGCTGCGCCACAGAGGCAGCGTCTTATAATATTGTGGCAACGAAATACTACCGCGTGATAAATAAGTACAACGCCATCTAGCGGGGCGTAGTAGTAGCTTCGTAATCTTGTCCAGTCGTCTTACGATGTTTGGTAAACGAAGTACCACCGTGAGTTAACTCAGTGCAGCGCCATTTAGTGAGAAGAGGATATAGTCTTGTCTTTGTTTTGATAGCATATCGTTTAATACGTTATGCTACAGTACTTAAATGAAAAGACAAATAATAATTACAACATTTTGATGCCGATTTACGAATAATTTTTACATTTTCAAAAGTTAAGTTGTAGTCATAGTATCTGTGTTAAAGAAACAGAGATGTCTAATTTTAGCTGACCACATTTCTGGCTTTCCCTGCATCAATCAACGTCAGTGACACAGGTTCTTTTTTAAATCTATCCAAACCCTGCGAAAACCTTATAACACTCAATTGTGTTCTACAAAACTACTCAAGGGATAGTCCTGAATAAAACTGCCCAAGTGCGAGTCGGAGTCGCGCACAAAGTGTTTCGTATCGAAATAATAAATATTCATTATTGCACAAGTAATCCACAATAAACAAAAAAATGATAAGCACAATATTGGCGGTCTTATCCCTGGAAGCGATCTCTTCTAGACGACCATTAGGTAGAGGAAAAAACGTTTATTAGAGAGGAGAAAGCGGTGTGCATAAAAATAGCTAGTATTGTAATTTAATATTACACTTTTAATATACTATTTACGTAAGCACTTTTATTTCCCGAATAACGTACTATAAATCATGATAAAGATTGCCTTATAATACGGGTTAATTACCTTAAAATAACAAAATATCCGAAGTTATGAGACAGAACCGGCTACGTATTTTCTTTTATGCATAAAATACCCCTTCCTATAAAACTCATAACTTCTTTACCCGAAGGTTGTTTGGAAGAGATCGCTTAAATCTACTTAAAACGAATTTGTAAATCAATGTATGTTATGTGCAATAAAAAGTTATCTATCTATATCTATTTTGATGGCGCTGGCTGACAATTTTTTATTTTTTTATAGCTGAAGAAGCCAATCAAAATTAATATTTGACCGCAGTTTCAGTGTCATGTCTCAACGCTTTTGGAGGTAAACTTTTTAAAGCGAAAATTTACATGAAAATAATTTTGCATAATAATTTTAAAATACCTATTCAATGAAACCCCACACTATGGGTTTGTCAAGAGAAAAAGAAAACATTCCCAGGGTACTTGTATAAGAGGTACTCATAAAAAATACCACTTTGGTGGAGAGATTAGGATACATACCCTAAACCCATGCTAAATTACAAATGTTCTAGCACCTCAGGTTTCTGCGCTGACCTTCGAACAGGATTAGTTGAAATTAGAACAGTCGAAATCTACTATCTTTTTGAACAACTTGTTAGTGTTTTTAACCGACTTCAAAACAGGAGGAGGTTATCAATTCAACCGTATGTTTTTTTTGTGGCTGTGTTACCCATATCACAGTCATTTGTTGATCGATTTGAAAAATGTTTCGCTAACCTAGAGGTTATACCTAGTTGGTCCCATTGTTGCCAAGTCGGGATCTGATGATAGGATCTTGGTGCCATCGAGGGAAACGTAAAAGGAAAATTTTATAGTCAACATTGTGTGGAGCTGAGCTGATGGTGGAACTCCTTAACGCTTAAGAGTTCAGTGATTATAATGATTGATTATTTGTTGCTTCTTAAAGAGTCATAAGGTGAACCCCGCTTTCCTGACCTGACCTCTTGACCCTTTCAAGAAAAGGCATTCGCCTATGCATTTCGCCTGAAATGGATTCATTTCAACCCATTCATCCATCAATTTCGCAAGGTCGGACTGACAGCACGGTAGCTCAATTGGTAGAGCGTTTGGCCCGGTCAGCCAAGAGGTTGCTGGTTCAGGTCCCGCCCGTGCGCAAATTTTTGGTTTCTTATTTCATCTTTATGAATATATAATATGATACTGTGAGTGTTAAAAACATTCTAAACCATTGGATTCAATTCCTTTAATTGGTGCAATACGTGCATTATGGTTTCGAAGTCAGTTTTTACTTTTTTAAAGTTAATTTTATTAGTTGTTCAATTATTGGTTGGTAGGTACAGTAAGTACATACTATGGAGAATGATAACTTAACAAATAATTGACTCTTTTAAGTACTTAGATAAGAATACAGATGAACATAAATTAGTGCCACAAATAAATGAAAGTAAATATACATTTGTTAATTAATTGTTTTATTCCACTGCGCCTTTTTATTGGTTTCGATTGTTCTATGTTAATTTATTGATCTAGGCATGTACTTTCCAGGCCTCGTGACAAACTGCATATCCTGTATCGATGACACAAACTTTACATAATGCGCTGATGTCACTAACGCATGTACGAGAATCGCCTATACAATTTTAGAGTTATAGTTCAATAGAATACAGGCGTGAACATAAAGTTTTATTATAAACACGTGTAACGTAACGAGAACGTGACGCAACGCTTATATTGTAAACAGCTGACCACGTACAAACCACGTACATCGTGAAGTGTCTTAAGATGCGTCTTCTAATATGGCCAGCGATACATAGCGGCAACATGTTAATAAGTACTTTACAACAATCAAACACAATGCATCACACTGTTAAATTAATAAATAAATATTGGACAACAATCACATATAGGGTTAACAAAATTAACTGCATTGCTTCTAGGGGCCAATTCTGAACCTCAAATACAACAACTTTTTGTATGAGACCAACATCGTAATCCCAAAAAAAATACATTTTTCGATACTTGAGTGCCGCTCAGCTGATTCTAATTTAAAAAAAAATGGATGAACGAACGGAGAAATTTAAAAAAAATTGGATTTCGATATTGGTCTCATACAAAGTTGTTGTATTTAAGCAACAGTATCACCACCAGAAGGAATGCAGTTGATTTTGTTAAACCCTGTATATTGCTCTGATCCCAAAGTAAGTAGCTATTGCACCTGTGTTATGTAAATCAGACACAACGGTGGTACCACAACACCCAGACCTGTGTGACCAGAATATAGAAAATATGATTTCTACATTGACCCGACCGGGAATCGGACCCGGGACCTCGGAGCAACGACGCCTTAATCGTTGCCACCACACCACGGAGGAGTTCAAAGACAAAAGTGGTAGTACTCGCTAGCTTACATTGAACAAAAGAAAAAATAAGTATAGAATACCTATAGAAGTTTACATAAAAGTTGCACTACGTGTAAGGGACGGAATGGTTAAACCACGTTTTTCGAATACTTCATTTTCAAAGTATTTAATATACTCTTTGTTTCTAGCCTCAGATATGTAAGCGTGTTTTATGTACTACCATAAATTCAATGCATTTTCAAAGCCAACGCTCTCATAAAACTAGACGGCATTCTTGCAGGCTGAAGTACTCAAACACGCGCCGAACTATTCTACATTGTTCTACACACCTACCTACGCACTGAAAAGTTTATATCTAGCTAGATACATACCTATTACACCCGTAGCCGTAGCTAGCCGGCTTATCTTTCTAAGCTGACATGAAAACGTTATCCTTTGATGAAAACATCTTGCAGTCAGCTGGTATTCCCCGTAGGATCTCGTAGCGGATTAATTTAGCGGCGGTAGTGCCGCGGCGCCAATGTAGACGTCTAGATGGCGCCACAGAGCACCGCGTTTTTATACTGCCCAACTTCCGAACCGCCCGGGGGTGCACAGGGCGGTAAATGGGAAAGTAGCAGGTCCTAGGGCTTAGTGATTTTGAACATAGTAAAACATGATGAGTATCGAAGATTTCTTCTCGTATGAATGAAATATATTATAGAAAATATCATTATATGTATGATAGAAAACGGGTTCAGTCTTCTATTTATAGCTGACCTTTCTCCGAAGGCTTTTGTAAGTATGAGCTCAGAAGAGACCTTAAAAGGTCTTTTGAAGAAATATTTTCAAGAAACAACTAAGGAAAAGTAATTTATTAAACATTGTTAGGTGTTTTTTAATGTCTAAGGCAGCTGATGACGTCATAGTGTTGTAAAATTAAAACATACGCTGGAGTGCAACAAACAAGAGAAGAGAAATTGAGAAATTTGAAGTTATAGCATAAGTAAACCCATATTAATTATTTCTACGGAATTATTTTCTGGCTGCCTCAACCAATGTATTACCTAGTACCATACCTACCTAACCCATTAGCTTTCCTCCCGGTGTCTCGCAGGCCACAAATAGATGACAGTCTTTTGTCCAACTGCAAGTTTTTGTCACGATGAATAAAGACTCCATGTAATATCCTGTCCTGTCACAGATGCTATTTCCTTATAATAAATGAGACACATTTTCGTAAAATCTTTTAAATTAATATTAAAATTGGCCTAACTTCCAACTTTTATGTTTAGTTAAGCTGTTAGTTATAATATAATACTAATTAAGTTAAAAGCTATGTGGAATCTAATAATTTAATCGTTTGTCTTTGTAAGGTTATGTGGTCTGGTTAAGCTCTTTAAGACTGACTTATCTGGTTTTGTTTAAACTGCTTATCATAGAAGGTAATTAAATTAAAATGCATCACCAGTGTACCTGATTATTATATTACTAGCTTAGTTCAAGTCTATGTCAATATGAGGATATTTGTTTTTTTCATTTAAAAGGTAAAAAAATGAATAAATATTTATATTTAAAATTGAGTTTAATTTCTGAGCTCTCCCATTGCATTACTTCAACCATGACTATTTAGTAATATGCTTACGGTGTTATAATCATATAACAGTTGTTCTAGTGAAGTGCAGCTGAAACCCACAGAACTTCCCCCAAATCTTAGTTTAGATCTCCGGGTTGCAAACTGAATGTAGTGAATGCACGTTAAAAACAAGGCGACACAGTCTAAAGCCTCCATTAATTACGTAGATACGTACATAAAGTGCAATCCACAAACTGCAGCTTTCGGGTATTATCCTTCCTATTTCCCTACTTAATGGGAGACGAATGTCGTTAGAAGTCGCAAGTGCTCGTAAAATCCGGCGGTTTTCCCACCGTTCACACTGAGGTACCGAGTATGTAGGTAAATTTTACCCTTGTCCTCAGATTTTTAAGGAGGAAATGCTTCCCTTTTCTCTTTTGTGGCAGTTACATCGTTATGTAAATAAGTATTTTTTCCGTTCCTATTTAAGTCACCATTGCATTGGAGTAAAGTTATAAGTATGTAAGTTGTAACTATTTATGGATTTCGAAAAACAAAGAAAACTTAAGATAAATTATTTAAGTGTTTAATGTACAAATCTACTAATAAGTTATAAATTGAAACTTGATTAAGCGTCCATAAAACACTGATTAAGGAAAAACCAATCGGTATAAATTATCGGCACAAGATGACGAATAGCGAGTAGGTGGTATGTAGGCACTTTTAAAACAAGATAAAATAGACATATTTAGTAGTACTTATTAATTACATCATGCATCATTAAACGTTGTGACTAAGATTCTTAAGAATAGCCGTCTTAGACGGCGTTTTTAGAGTTCCGTAGCCGAATGGCAATAAACGGAACCCTTACAGTTTCGTCAAGTCTGTCTGTCTATCTGTCTGTCTGTCCGTCCGTATGTCACAGCCATTTTATTCTGTAACTATAAGCATTACACTGTTGAAATTTGGTAGGAAGATGTATCCTGTTAACCGCTTACCGATTCCCATACAAAAAAATCAAAAATAATGACATTTAAGGGGGGGCTCCCATACATGAAACTAAAACCAAAAAAAATTTTTTTATCAAACCTATGCGTGTGGGGTGTCTATGGACAGGTCTTTTAAAATGACATTGAGGTGTCTAAAACTATTTTCTTTTTAAAGTCTAACGTTTCATAGCTACACGCTTCCAAAGTGGTAAAATGGGCGTACCCCGCATCTAACTTCTAAACCAAGCAAGTGTAAATTTTGAGATAAACATATGATGTAGACCTTAACAAATACTTTCAACGAAAATTGGTACGGACGGGATCGAACGAGAAGTTTTTGAGATATAGCACATTTTCAACAACCGCAAACATAACTTTGTACTTCATACAAACACTATGAAAAACAAAGTTATATTTGCAGTCAACTAAATATTGTGGTATTTTAAGTAGATGTAAGTGGATCCCTAATTCAGTTAAAGTTGGCACGGAACCCTCATTGCGCGAGTCCGACTCGCACTTGGCCGGTTTATTTTATTTTATTTAATTATTTTATTTAATTTTATTATTTTTAGGGAAACATAGAGTTATTATGAAATAAATATAAATAACACTTAAAGATAACACCAAAACCAATTAAGTTACCTCAGACTGATATTACATAACATTTTCAGCAAACCATTTTGTTTTATTTTCGTATGATGCCCATTGATGAAAAAAAAGTTTAATTCTTTTGGAGTCGGTACATGATGTGTGGAACTGTTGGTGTACGTAAGCTTGACAATGTGTACCTACTCTAAAAGAACTTGTTTTTCTAGGGTTCCGTAGCCGTATGACATAAACGGAATCCTTATAATTTCGTCAAGTCTGTCTGTCTCTCTTTCTGTCTGTCCGTTCGTATGTTACAGCCACTTTATTCTGAACCTATTAGCATTACACAGATGGAACGTGGTAGGTTTTTTAACTTTTAAACTAAGCGAGTGTAAATTTGGAAAAAAATACATGATGTACATTTTTATCAAAACTTTCAACGAAAATTGGTTTGAACGAAATCGAGCTAGTAGTTTTTGAGATATAGCATATTTTTAACAACACCAAACATAAGTTTGTTCTTTATGCTAACACTATGAAAAACAAAGTTATGTTTGCTGTCAACAAAATGTTGTGGTATTTTGGTTAGTGGAAATAAGTGGATCCCTAATTCAGTTAAAGTTGGCACGGTATCCTCAGCGAGTCCGACTCGCACTCAGCCGATTTTTTAATTTAAGCTTTTAAGGCACTTTTTTGAAGGCGGTTATTTTTTTTTTTTTTATGTATTTCATGAATCTTAGTTATTACGCATATCTCGAAACATACACTATATCCTAAGTTGGAATACATATACCTGATAGAAAAAAAAAAGAATCATCCCGCTATGACTTCTCGTTTTTGAGAAAAAGGTGCAAACATACATTCACTTGCGAAATATAGCACACGTGTTTGGAAGCCTTATAAACATACTCAATTGTTAAAAAAATCCAACAATATAACATTCATACACATTGAATTGATCACCTTCTTTTTTTGAAGTCTGTGATTAAAAAGTAGATACTTTATTACGGGGATAAACATAAGTGTATGGGTTGAACTAGCGATTTAGATAAATATCAATGGTTTTCCTTTAAAAACTTTTTGCTCCGTTTTGTCACTGATGATTCATCTCTACCTAGTTAACTACGTATCTCTAGATAGATAAGGCTAAAAGTTTAAAAGGGAAAACCATTGTTATTTATCCAAATCGCTTGTATTACAACAATCCAACTAATGTAACTAGGTACTACACATATATGAACTTCTAGGTATCACAGTGAGAACAAGCGAAGTCGGTGGAGGGTGGGGAGCGGACCGTAGACGACTAATTGACCATCGGCTACATGCAAATCGCTAATTACCACCGCCGGTTTGTGAGCTCTGTAAATAAATAATGGAGATACAGTTATTCACAACTGCTGTGCTTTGGGTATTGGGCGATAGATTTTTTACATTGGGCAAAATTAAACTGCTGTGAACCCCAGACTATGTACACAAAAAACACGAGAGAACATATCCCTCGTTTCTCTTAAAATAATTTCAGTCCCTCCTTATTAATTTAGCATGGTGAAGATGTGTTGGAAACAAAGGGTTTTTTTAGGAATTTCGAAGCCCTATGAAAATAGATTACACGTAAGATGATACATTTATTATCAACTTAAGTTTTAAGTCCGTAATTACCCATCGGGCTATGGTTTTTAGGTAAAATTGATACTGGTTTGCTTGATTAATAATTAATGTTCTAACTAATCGACAGAAAATGTCACAAACAACCAATAACCCGGTGAGCAGTTTTCGATTGAACTTCTAAACTTTTGTTCTGAGCAGTCGTGGTCGTGTATTGACATTGAAATTTTACCTAGCGATACCTATACATATGTGAGCGAGGCACACGGCTCGCGCCGGTGGCTTGACCACTGTGTAGTAACTAGTGCCGCGAGGCATACTGTGACCAATGTTTCGGTCTTATGCCATAACGTTTACTGGTCTGATCATTATCCTTTGTTGATTGAGTGTAACATAAATAAAATTCAGACAAAACTTGTACCCCCTCTTCAAATAAATAACAAAGTTAGGTGGGGTGAAAGAGATAGTAAACAAGTTCATGGATTTAGAGATGCGTGTAATGGTAGATTACGTTTAATAGATTTTCCTGTCGAATTTAGTGAATGTGCTGACAGGGTCTGCGCTAATGAGAGCCATAGAACCAAATTACATAATATGTATCACGAAATTGTATGTATTTTGAGGGAATCCGCGGAGGTAACTTGTAATGAAAAGAATCGTAAGAAACATAATTACATAACTGGCTGGAATAAGCATGTGAATGCTGCTCACGGGGAGGCTCGGTATTGGTACCAGTCTTGGTTACAATATGGGAAACCTAATTTTGGATTTATATACGATAAGATGCGTGATACTAAAAGATACTTTAAAGCTAAATTAAAATACTGCCAAAACAATGAGAAACAAATTAAATTAGACATTATTGCTCAAAATCACGCTGACAAGAATTTTAATAAATTTTGGAAAAACACTAACAAACTGAACCCAAAACCGAGGCTTCCCACGAGCGTCGCTGGTATGTATGAACCGAGTGACATAGCGAATGCCTTCCAGAAGCATTTCAAAGTGGAGTCCCCCCTCCCTCAGGAGGCACAGGTGCCCGATGCTGGGCGTCGTGTCGAGGGTTTGACTGTAAGGTTCTCTGCGCGAGAGGTTGCCTCTATAATCAAAGGAATGGTCAGAGGTAAGTCTCCCGGTCACGATGATCTCAGTATCGAGCATCTCAAGTACGCAGGGGTGCACTTGCCGCGGGTTCTTTCGCTGTTTTTTAATCTTTGTATCAGTCACTGTTATCTGCCCGATGACTTAATGTACACTACTGTAGTGCCTATTATAAAAAATAAGACGGGCGATGCCTCTGACTTGTCCAACTACAGGCCTATATCCTTGGCTACGGTGATTGCTAAGGTGCTGGATGGTCTGCTTGACAGAAGATTAAGTGAGCATATTAAAATAAATGATGCGCAATTCGGTTTTAGACCAGGTCTGTCCACGGAGAGTGCCATCTTCTGTCTCAAGCAGACTGTGCAGTTCTATACAGCTAGGAAAACACCGGTCTATGCTTGTTTTTTGGACTTGTCAAAGGCATTTGACCTAGTATCATACAGTTTACTGTGGAAGAAACTAGATTGTGAAACTAGCCTGCCTCCTGAGGTTATATCTATATTTAAATATTGGTATGACAATCAGAAAAATTTTGTAAAATGGGCTGGGTCGCGGTCTGAAGAGTATGGGTTGCAATGCGGGGTGAGACAGGGGGGATTGACATCACCCAAGCTTTTCAACCTATACATCAACGGACTGATCGAGGAGCTCAGCAGCACCTATGTAGGCTGTCACGTAGGTGGGGTGTGTATTAATAACATTAGTTACGCCGATGACATGGTGCTGCTGAGCCCATCGATCGGAGCATTGAGAAAACTACTTCAAATGTGTGAAGATTATGCACTGACACACGGGCTCAGATACAACTCGCTTAAAAGCGAGTTCATGGTTTTTCGGGCTGGGGCGGCCGGAAACCAGAGGAGTGTGCCCTCTATTTCTCTCGGTGGCACCAGACTGAAGAGAGTTGAACAATTTAAGTATCTGGGCCACTGGGTCACTCATAACCTCTCGGACTCTGTGGATTTGGAAAGGGAGCGTAGGGCGTTGTGTGTTCGCTGTAACATGTTGGCTCGCAGATTTGCACGTTGTAGTAAACAAGTCAAGCTGACGCTTTTCAAAGCCTACTGTCAATCGTTCTACACGTGCAGTCTGTGGGCGGACTTTACGCAGCGGACGTATAGTGCACTACGCGTTCAATACAACAACGCGTTTAGGATGCTGTTCGGCCTGCCACGTCATTGTAGTGCGTCATCCATGTTTGCCGAGGCGCACGTCGATTGTTTCTATACGATCATTAGAAAACGGTGCGCCTCGCTATCGGCACGCGTGCGATGCAGCTCCAACGGCATCCTAAACGCGCTGGCTGACCGGTGGGACTCCCCTCTGCTGCGCCGCTGGCTGCAGCTTCATTCCCCTGCCACCCGCTATCACAACATCTAGTGTGGTAGTCCTACCAAAAGCCATTTAAATATTATAATTTTCGTAATATGTTAAAAAAAAATCATTATTACTAACAATAGAATAAGACCAATATTTTACTAACACTATATGGATTTTATTCTGAAATAAATAACTTGAATTGAATTGAATTGAATAAGAGATGACAACATCTCAAAAATTGATTTTTGGGCGCTCCGTATTGCTGGGCGGCGATCGAACTTTTTTTTTGTTTTGTAAAATCGATTTCCAGTTTAAGTTTCCACTTCTATACATGCCAAGCGTCTCTAAAATCATATTTGCAAGGTTTCTGTAAGTAAGGAACGCTAACTCGTACAGATCAAGTATCGTTAAAAGGACCTTAATTTATTTTTCGTAGCCACAGCTGTAACACCTGACTTCTTTGATGATACTCACATTAAATGATAAATGATAGATTATACCCTTCACATTACTTAGTCATTCTGTAGGTAAGTTCGAAGCGTGACTTTTGCAACTGAATAAGCAGATTGTACTTTTTATTTCGTGCAATTGAGAATGTATTCTTTTGTTATCTTGTGGACATAAATGATCTATATTCAGGCACGTTGCAAAGCATAATTGGCGTAAATGGGCGCGATTTTCATTACTTTGTTTGTAAAAGAGAGATAAAAATGTATGGTTTGTGAGCTGCAAATAGTTTTTGTTACATGATTTACTAAGTTAAGGTGTTTGAAGTGTAATCGTGAGTCGAAAGTTACAGCCGGGATGAAGCATGTGAACCTAATGTAGGGGAAAAAATTGTTAAACATGTAAAGTTTGGCGTCGGCTTTGGATATACTTACGTGCGTGTTGTACGTATTGTGACCAACTATATATGCGGTAATCGTTACCGCATAGTTAGCCATAATAAAGCCACTTGTTTTAATGTCATAGTAAATACTCCAAACACACATTTCATTACTCTAGCTTTGACCAAAAACGGCGAATTAATTTTAAAAATAAGCACTAACACAGTATTGTTCTAGAAAAGTCTACGATGCATTTTACTTTACCTAATTTTAATCATTAAGTAACATTTATCATCATTATTTAGTATGAAAATATTACCATTAAAGGTGCGAGGCAACTTATTAAATATTCACAAAGCGATACAAACGCTGATTATTATTATTGATATAAACCCTTTGAGCGAGCTGAACCAACCAGATTTGGCGCTCTAGTTAATCAATAATAAATTACTGCAATTTGTGAAGGTTTGCGGTGTACCAGTAATTACTAGCAAGTCTGAACTGAAAGCAGCTTAACTCGTCTTTGTTACGTTACTACCTTCCACGTAAGAGCAATGTAGACGTCTAAACGAGACGATACAGGTTCAATTCTAACTAAACGCTGTTTTTGGTTGGTTTAGAAATGGGCGTAACAAACAATCGTCATACATAATTATAATGTAATGTAAAAGTTTTAAAATTTAAGACAAAACGTGTCTTTTGTTCTGATTTACCAAACCATGATGCAGTTTTCTTTTAAAGATCATTAAGCGTGCAGTTATAACTTTACAGTTTCCTTAATCTTTGACGTTGCGTCAAAAAAACTATAATGGAAATTACTTACTGTAATAACATTATAGGTTTTATTAGTGAATAAATAGTTCGTTGTTTGGTTTTATGGATATGTAAAATAAGAAAGTGTGCGCTTTTTGTTCCAATTGCCAGTAAGTAAGCACTGACAATATATCAGTCAAGTATTTATGCCTCTTTGTAAACGAGGGAAGTACCTGCTTATGTGCATACCTAATTGAATACGTGTAGAAAAACGCTACTCATTTCATAGTTATTATGCTCCATGTTTGAAAAAGGACCGATTCAGTCAGCAGCAATTTGTCAATGTTTACATAATTTAAAATCATTATCTTTTAAATAAATACAAATATAACGATACGCATTCACAGAGTGCAATCGTTAAACTTGCATTTTGTTCACATAAAGGTTTAGCTTTTAGCCTATGATGTCATTTATTTCCCTCAAAAATAAAACCTGTCTACCCCTTTTATATATTTTTTATTATTAAATCATTTATTTCGGAACATACCATCCATATAAATTGTTAGTAATACTAAGAACTTACAGCTATGTTAGTAATTCCAAAATTATATTTTACATTCAAATCACATTATATCAATTAGATTATATTAAGACATTAATTAAATAATATTAAATTTAACCAAAAATTAAATTAACTATATTGCAGCCAGGTTCGTTGGTCTCACGTGGATAGTTATCCAGTGCCTCAAAAAAGCCCCATCGAACCTGTCAGCAACAGTTCGTAGAACGCTGTTTTTTTAGTGAACTCTAGCTTACCGACTCTTTTGTATGGGTGATCGTCATTGGAACTAATACAAAAGCTTAAAAGCTCAGGTTACGATTCTTAAGGATACAATAATTTAAAAATTGGACACCGATCACATACATTGCTCGGATCCCAAAATAAGTAAGTAATGCACTTTTGTTATGGAAATCAGAAACAACGGTGATACCACAACACCCAGACCCAAGACAATGTAGTAAGTCCTGATTTCTACATTGACCCGACCGGGAATTGAACCTAGGACCTTGGGTCGGCAATGCCTTAAAACACAGCGTTCTTAGCCTCTACACCACAGAGGTCGTCAAAAAATACAGGGATCAGATGACTATCAAAAAACTGGAATTTGTTTGTTTGTTTTACTTATTCAATTTTAAGTGCAGGTGTAAGCTGGATGTCGGAGCATTTAAAGCCCAGCGCAAATCTGTCAAAGCGTGGCGAAGAAGAGACCAACAAGCTAAACAATCCGAAGTAAGTTCTAGCCATTTCTCCGAAAACAGTTACATTCAACTGAAAATAAAATGCCGCCACGATTATTTTACATGATTTCCAACCATATTGTAAGTGTATTAGGATTTTTGTTTTCCTTATTGCATAACTAGGTTTGGCCCTAAGACCCTTCACACACTGTGACTTTTAGCAGCGATGCAGTTGCGATGCTAACGCGCGTAAGCATCGATGCAGTCGCGCTTCTGCATCGATGCCAACGCGAGATTGCATCGATGCTAAATTAATGCTTCAACACCCGAGCGGTTGCAGGCAACCGCATAACAATAGAATTTGCATTGTGTCTCGTTCACATACGCTTGAGGGATTAAATCTGTTCATTGCGTGAGTCGCGATGCTGAAGCGCTTTATCAAAACGCGCGACTGCATCGATGTTAAAAGTCGCAGTGTGTAAGGGATCTTAAACTCAAGTGTATCCGCTAAAGCTGTTTCCATAACTTTGTATTTAGGCTGTATTGCATCGGTACTCACATTCCAGTACATAGGTGCAACTGAGCCTAAGCTTTTGTAATTTGGTAAGCGATATAGCACTATTATAATATCACCTGTCTGGGACACTATGAGCGAGCCAACATGCAATAGTGCAATCATAGCATGCAACTTGTGTTTACTACCTAAACTTTAAAATAACGGCATTGTAGCTACAACATAAATCACGAGTTTTGATCCACATAATATTTATGAAGTCTGTCTAAAATACAGGGTGACTGAAAAAAATGGCAATATTTTAAACTAAAAACCTACTCATGATTTAAAGTCCCTTCCACATATTAAAATTAAATTAATTAATTTGATGAAACCTAGAGAAATCATAAATTATTATTTCGTTTGAGTGGAGTAGTTTAATTGATACTTTTTTTATATTATTCGTAAATTTAAGAAAATAATCTGTAATTTATTATTTCAAGTTGAAGCAAAGATCAATTTTGATTTTTCTCGGTTTAATTTAAATATATTTTATATTAATTGATTTTAATTGTAATATGTGGATGGGATTATGAATTATCTCAAGGTACTTAGTTTAAAATATTGCCATTGTTTTCAAAGTCACCCTTCAGATTTCGTTTCTGATCATTTCGTTTTATAAGTATTGCTTATTTGAAAGTACATTGTGACTTACATTTCGTATCTTTATCAAACTTTTGGTCTAATGGTACTAGGGTTAGATAGACCTTATTCTCATCTATTATTTAAGAATATCCCACATATTATTAGAAAGGTCATTGACTGTTTAGCACAGAGGGCTGATGTTGTTTACGAAGCAGCGATAAACCCGAGCGCTGTAGATACGCAAAACGCTCAGCTCATCAGAACGTTGTTTACCAAATCTCGAGACGCCCACTGTATCCACAGAGTAAAACGATGCAGACGCTTCTATTCTGTAAGTGGTAACTTCAGATTTCTGCTTAGCTTTTGGTGATGAAAGTAATAAAAAAATAGCTTGGAAGGAAAACTTTTAGTTTGCTATTTTGGCTCCTTGTCCTTTAACAAAGTACATTTGCGTTTTAAAATATTCCAGACATAGATAAACATATTTTCTAGAAGTGTACTACTATGAAATAATATAGCTAAAAAAAGGTAAAAATCATGACAAAATTGACGGACTTCTCTTGCCATTTTAGTACATCATTTACGAGGTCGTGCATTTTATTTTATAAATAAGAAAAAAATTGGCACTATATATATAAACGTAATTGAATAGAACTTTGGTTTAATTGCTTTTAGTAATGGCAGCCAGCCATTGTCTGTTCAACGTCCGCCATAGTTATGAACGCTGCGTCACGCACGGTCCCAATACATATCTATGTAGACTATTGTTTATTCTGTGACATAATATGTTATTAGCTTCTTTTATACTGACTCTTCTCCTTTCAATTTATATTCTGACATGAAAACCGTCTGTTTATTGCACCGTTTATTCCCTCACCCCAAAAAAGGGCCGAAAATTAAAATTTTGAGAAGAAATCACGGTTTATTTTTCTAGCCGTTTGAAGTTTTCAACAAAAAGTTCGGGAAAGCGTTTGTGTGCACTTTGCACTCAGCACGCAAGTTTCACACGACATCCACGCTATGTTTGTTCTATAACTCGGTATCATCAGATTAACATGTCAAACTGCACTGAAAAACTAATGAGTAATGATAATCCTTCATCATCTATCATATACCTATCCACATTGGAATGTAATTTAATTAAAAAGGTACTCAGCACAATAATATTATTACCTACGCTAGAAGTCCAAGCTTTTGTAAGAAAACGGGACGGAAGGAGACGGGTAAATAGGACTGATTGTCAAAATTACTAGAGGTATATCACTCTATCTGAGGGTGAATCAATAGCCATAATTTGTATGGTGCTGTTTTTTGAGCACCAAAATAAAATTAAGTGAAATTAAATCTGAATTCTGTGTTAGACTGAGTGCGGCCACACCGGATCCGATTTACTCGAATGCGACTTCTGAAAAACCGTAAGTAAAATTCTCAGGTGTGCGCTTACATTACGAAATGAGCTGACGCTTCGGCGTTTTGGCTCAGCACCGCACGGCCGTCGTCTGAAGTAGGATTATGAAGTGTAATAAAAGTAAAGTAAAGGTCTTGCGCCCGGTGCAGCCGCTTTCCAGCGGCACTTGGCGCATTAAATGCAGTGCAGACGACACGCAACGCACGAAACGTCGCGACACCATGCTGCTTTCAGGACTTTAATAATAATAGCGCGCGGTGACAATAAAAGGTGTTGGTGAAGGAAATTAATTTAATTGAAATATGAAGATCATAAACTTCATAAAGATGAAATAAGAAACCAAAATTTTGCGCACGGGCGGGACTTGAACCAGCAACTTTTTGGCTAACCGGCCCAAACGCTCTACCAATTGAGCTACCGTGCTCTCAGTACGACCTTGCAAATTTTGTGGTATCTTGTGGATACGTCATTATGCGTGACGTTTAGAGCCATCTACCCGTCTGTTTATGCAACAGTGGGCCAAGTAGTGGATTGAAATAAATTCAACTTGGAAATTGATGTCGCTTCGCCATCTAATGGTTTAGAATGTTAAGTTGGTGGTTGAATTTATTTCAATCAACTACTTGGCCCACTGTTATGTTACTGTTAAGTTAATATTTGCTAAAACTAAATAAATGGCGCATGTAATTGCATGGGTTAAATATGAAATAATTCTATTTAATTGTTCGCTCTGTCAATACGGCCGCCATTGCACCGCAGCGTCACGCTTCCCGTGTCATGCGATATCGTTAATTGCAAAGTGCATGACTGCACGAGCAAAATAAAATAAAATGTAAGGTCCCCCTCTCCGCTCATAATTGTAATAAGAATGATTATTTTGTCAGCATTAACGTCCTACCTATCAGACGGACAGCTAAAATTATATTTTAGTGAATTACGCAATTAATAATTGGAATCGTTTCCGACCAAAAAATGTACGTACTACAATGTTAAAAAACAATACTTTCCTTCTGATGCAGTCGCTTAAAAATAGGAACCGACGCATCCAACGGATGACCCTATTGCCAACCTGCTAAACCACCGGTATCTCTGTAGACATCTTTCTATATGATAAAATATGGTGAGAAGCCCTTGAACGATAGAAATCGAACTGCTTTAGATTTCTTTGACCAGGGGGACAATTCGCGGCTATCGGACTTTATTCGTGTGGTAATTCGATTGCGAAGATCCTAAAAAACAAGTAAACTATCTACACGTAAAAAAACTATCGCACGAAAAAAATCGAAATACATAGAAATCGTGACCCTGAGAAATAAAAACTATTTTTTATTCGACAAAGAACTATGTTTGTATACGAATTGCACGAGAGTGAGGTAATCAATTCAGTGTGTATGTATGTGCTATCGTTTGAATTTGAAAATATTTGAGTTTGTTGATCTGTTAAGGCTTCCAAGCACGTGTGCAACATTTCGTAAGTGTACGAGTATGCATGTTGGTATATTTTTATGTTTGTCCACGAATTTCTCAAAAACGAGAAGTCATACCGAGATGATTCTTTTTTTCTTCAGTCAAGTATATTTCAACTGTAAGTAGTATAAATTTTATCGAAATCGATCCAGTTGTTTTTAAGATATGGGTAAATAATTAATCATGAAATAAAAAAATAATTAAAAAAAAAAAAACCGCCTTCAAAAACCTGACTCAAAAGCTTTAATTACGCATTTGCCGGCTCGGCTACATAGGAGAAACTAATTCATTTGGAGTCGGTGCATGCTGTGCGTAGATTGTTTGGTATACGTAAGCTTGAGATCATGTACCAACTCCAAAAGAATTAAAAGCTTTCTAGTCAGTTTCTTGAAGGCGGTTTAATTTTCTACTAACATTTTCAGGGTGGATACGTGATCCCACTCTTTCGGTATTAGCGTCCGCTGTCGGTTTAAGTAACGACCAAAACGAAATCAGTGGCAGCACCGAACTGAAATAAAAGTAAAGCATGTCATAAGGACATAATCCCAAGTCGGTGCACTGTAAAGTTTTACGGAGCTCTAGCGCGGCGCCCGAGATTGCACTGTTTTATGACGATTACATATCAGCGGTTTGTCCCTGGTTTTATATGCTTGGAGCTCCCTAAATTATTTGGGAATGTGTACACAACAATACTCACTCTTAAAGATTTGGAACAGTACTGCAATGAATACGACTTGCTATTTGTTTTTAAATATTGATAGACGTAATATTTTAATTCTCTGAATTCAAAACATTTAGATAGTATGCATTTATAGCACATACCAGTATGTTATGATGGGATCACGTGACAAACCACTACAATTACACAAAACGGTTCTTAGCGGCGTCTATGGTGCTTTTCAATAAATCTTATTAGTATATTAAGGAAATCGATATCATTTATTACTGCTTACTTAGTATACAATTTAATAGAAAAAATTTCGAGTGACCTTTCACCTCATAGAAGGGATTCACTGGTTCCATGTTACAGCACGCTACGGTGCGTGATAACAAATAAATTTCTTTACTGTCTCAAGTGTGGCAGCAAATGGGTTAAGTAATTCGTCATACTATGTTTAGCAAATCCAACGTTTGGTCACATTAGAAATTAATCTCATAGTTTCTTATACCCACGCTATATTTTACCTGGTACACACTACTCCCACCCGTTATCCCCAGCACGTAATATCCAGTGTCAACGCTCCGTAGCGTCTCCAGCACAGGAGCCGAGGGGGCGCTGGATCGGAGCTCCAGGGTCGTAGACCTGCCACGCCCGATCTGCACCGCGAGAAGGGAATTATGTGAGTGTAGGTGATACTGAATAACGAAAAAGAGGGCTAGGAAAGAAGCACTGCATTTAGGAGTCAAAATGCTTTTGTTTGGAAAAGGGAAACCGACAACCTGCCAAAAAGCTTCGTTATTCATTGTCGATATGTTTTAACTGATATTTACAGTTGAATGGGTTAATTATGACAGTTTTTTTATAAATTAACTAAAACTCAAGCTGATATACAGTGCCACCTAAGATCGGCGCATTCTCGAACCTAATTCATTCTTACTGTAACATGAACTACTCTTTAAAACGGAATCATTTTGACTTTTTTTTAAATGCTTTTACAATAGAATTTAACAACCTTATTTATTCAGAGTCCTATCGTTTCACTGAGATAACAAGATGTGAGTTAGGTCAAGGGTGCAGCATATGCAATTACGGGCACCAGAGCTCTGCACTCGGACATGACGGCATATGTAACCACATACCTGAACTGAAAGGCAAGAAAATGCACTGTTTAAAATTTAATTCAAACTTGTACCCCACCTGAATTCACAATCTCATGTTAGTTAACTTCTGCATGAATTTTTATACGGTTACCTGAGGGTTGTTATTAAAAGTTGAGATAAGACTCCGCGCGATGAGATGCACGACATCAAATAACTTGTTTCGTGCTTTGTCGGGGTACAGTCTCTTAAATTAATATGAAACGAGGTCGCCCCGTGATAAAAGTAACACGTAAAATGCTAGTACCGTAAATCACGTCTGAATTTTTATCAACATGCACCATAGTATGTGGGTCGGTGGCCCTCAGGACATACATTACAAATCACTTACCCAACTTACATGGTTTTATTTTAAAAGTACATAATATATCTCCATAATGAGCAAGTCCTAAGTATACACTATATATTGGCATGTATAGGTATGCATCCTTTCCTCGTATTCATGTTGACTTTCTAACGCAGATATTATACATAACGTAAAAGGGCGAAGTAAAAAACACCTAAAATATAACCAAAGTCATGAAATAGGTAAATTTTGTAATAAAAACAAAGGAAAACCCCAACGCAAAGAAGTTTCGTAACAAAACATCCTTGCTGAAACGTCACCTTAGGGCTGTATCGTCGGACATTTTCTATCCTTTCAGCTTACAGTGCATCGAACTATAGGCTTCTAGGTAACTCTTAAGTTCATCGCCCGCCAAAGTAGAGCGATGCTCTGGGCTCGAGAAACCGTTGACTCGGGGTGGTGGCTCCAAATTCCTGCATGCACCAGTAATGGATATTTTCACCCGATGGACTTGCGTGGTGAACGAACCTTAGTTCAATGCACAGTGCGTTCTATCGGGTTGCATAATTTACAGTTCATTTGTGAGGAAAACAAAATGGAATGGAAATGGCATAACAGTTTTGCTTATGTAAAGTACGTCCTGCTGCTCAATATAGAAGCAGTGCTTATATTCGTAAACCTGCTACGTGTAGGTGTTATTCAAATGTGGCACAAAGAAGCAATTTACCTTAAACACTCATGGATAAGGTATATTTTATCAGAACTTCATTGGAGTGGTATAATAATTGGCAGCATGTCAGATGTTGAGAGACCGCAGATTTACCCAATAATACAATGGTAAAAACAAAAAGAAAACCTAAAGTTCTTTTCGACTGCTGTGGAGCTTAAAAAGGAGTAAATAAATAAATAAAATTAAACGCAAATCACATACATTGCTCTGATCCTCAAGGAAGTAGCCATTGCACTTGTGTTATGGAAATCAAATACAACGGTGGTACTACAACACCAAGACCCGAAAAAATGTAGAATTTTCATTTCTATATTGACCCGACCGAGAATCGAACCCGGGACCTCGGAGCGGCGACGCTTTGAAACCCAGCTTGCTTAGCCACTACCTACACCACGAAGGTCGACTAAAATAATTTTGGTTCAACCAAAATACGTTTACAGCGCAAAAGATTTTGGAATTCGCCATATTGCAGCGTCAAAAAGGATTTATAAACGAAAATTAAAAGCATTCGGATCTCCGAAACGTGGATAAAAGCCGATGGCTGACAAACGCGACGGACGAGATGGATGCCGGTAAAAAGAAGCATGGAGAAACTTGGGCAGCGTGATTGGAAGAAAAAGGGAATTGCGAGCGGGCGGGGGAAAACGCCACATTGACGCTGCAAAAGATACGCTTCTGCACATTATTCAAAGCAAAATTGACGAAAAATATCGGCAACTTTGTTTTTTTCAGTTGCTTTGTCTTCATTTATTAAAAGCTTCGGTACTACGAGAACCTGCTCTCATATTCATGTATGCATATGCTTTATTAGTACTACGAACAATAGCATTACAATAATACAATTATTCGACGCTTTGTTTCATGCATTTCTTCGATTATAACCTTTAGATATTTTTTCATTACCTCTGTAATAAATTGCAGGTGGCATCGAATCCGGTATCTTTATAATCAGCAATATATCGTCTCCGATTACAAGTAATTAGGAGCCCACACACGTTTGGAAGTTAGCAGAATGATTTTATTGCGTAATGAATGAAAGGTCGGCGCTCTCCCCCGTTGGGCGGCGGGTGGGCGGGCGGTGCAATCTACCCCCCGAGCCTTATTTCGGGTCATCGAGCCCCGACCTCGCAGCCAGCGAACGCAGCGTGAAGCAACTTGAAAATGGAGTTTCGTCTTGCTTTATTAATTTTAACAAAGTGCCTGATTAAACTAATTTGATTATTTCAGACGTGGCGAGTGTGTTGTAAAGTTCTAGTTTATGTTCAATCTTAGTTATGCCGCCGTTCTCGCGCGGGTAGCTTCCATCATTTTTTTGGCCAGACAAAGCCTTGGGTAATAAAAGTAAGTTCGTGTGTATATACAATTTGTGAAGGCGTTTGATTATCTTCTGTGAAATATGAGTTAGAATAAAAAACGTCACGCAATGACGTATTCATAAGAGACCACAAATTTCGCAGGGTCGGACTGACAGCACGGTAGCTCAATTGGAAGATTGGTAATAATCTTATAATTAATATTGATATTAAGATAGCAATACCTGGGATTACAATGAACACTAGGTGATAAGCAATGCATTGTAATTATTAATTTTAATAAAGAACATTTCAAAATCAAATCAATTGGTAAGAGCGTTTAGCCCGATCAGCCAAAATTTTGGTTTCTTATTACATCTTTATGAATATAGAATAAATATATATATATATATATATATATATATATATATATATATATATATATATATATTGGTTTTATTATATTGTAACTTACAGACTTCATACATGTGACATAATAGTGTAACGAGCAATATGATGTAGCGCAGTATAGTCATGATCATGAGCCATAGAAAACTTTTGTAGCGTTCGCCTTCACCCTGTAGATTGTTATTGTGTATATCTGGTCAATACAATGGGGTCGACAGAAAGCTTTCTCAGAAACGAGTCTAGGCTGCAAATTCTAATCTTCACTACGATGCGTAGGAGTTGCGTTTGATTCTTTTTTGTTTTTAACGAGAAATTTAAATAACCGCACGCGGTATAATCCAGCCGACAGGTGAGGGCCGATAATCTTCGCGGCTACAGACGGCGTGACCTTTCCGTAATTGAATAGGCGTGCTCGCTGCGCGCACGCACGCTGGTCGCTAGACGCACGCGACCGGTTGTAAATGTGAAAAATGGACACCTTCTAACACTGGGCTATGAGCTGTTACCTGTGTTGTTTAAAACATGTAGAATGTAGTTTAAAACAAATAGAATGTTGCAGCATTAGAAAACATCTTTGGGACAACTGTAGAGTCCCTAATCTGATATTTTCTAATTTTTTTGCCCTTATTGTATCTCATCTTGTCGTTTTTAACGCTAATAATACCTGGGTCGTAACAATTCCAATCGGAAGAGAGTGTTGATGAATAAAAATTAGGATTTAAAACTGGTTATAATGAACACTTCCTTCACATTAACCTAGTTCTAGATTTATGAAAGCTGCACGTGTATGTAAATAGAGTAGCCAGTTGTTGCTAGTTGTACTATTTTTAGACATATAATCGACGTTTAATCTATATAAATTTAAGTTTTATTTCATAAAGTTTTCAAATGCCTCTTAATTACTTTCGTCATTAGTAGCCGATTAAAAGGAATTATGCTAATACGATTTTACACGCCATTTGCTAACATTATAAGCAGCTAAACAGAAAACAGCAGCCGCGTTAGAAAATTAATGCACTACAGTGGAGGCGGCTGATGTAAATCATCCTGTAGATAAAATATGCGTACACAGGGTGTCCCTATCAGACGAGCACTTGTACTTTGACGTGTTGTTACGTCATTATCATAATCGCAAGTCGTAGGGCGACTTGTACATATTTTTTGCCCTCATAGAGTAGACGGTAGACCAACACCGTACATGGTCAAATGGCTGTCGCTCAAGTGGAATAATTGATGTTATCACGTGATAAATAATGTTACAAAATGACTTTGACAAAAAAATGGCGTAGAAAGTTGTTTGGATTTAAGTGAAAGTTGAGCTTAGTATCTTTGGAACGCTAAACCTCAACAGACTTGAGATCTGTCTAAGTTCAAAAGTTAATCAATCGTAACGACGGATGTGTTTTAAAAAACTATGATCTATTTACAAGTAAAGTAATAGTGGAGTAAACGCCTATTGCAGTAACGTAAAGAGAAGTATTTTCAAATCAACAGTCAATCTTTTCATCCATTGAACTAATTATTCTATTCCTTGTTTCGTTCCGAAAAATAGTAAACACGAACAATACAACAAACATGTATTAAGCAGAGAAACATTTAATCTATACATAGTTCCTTAACTTAAGACGAAGGACGCGATGGTTGAAGTCTTGAATAGAATCAAAAATCTTAGTAGGTAGTTATGCACCTGAGGAAATCTTCTTTCTAACGTATTGTGGAAAATTCCATTACGGCAAGACCTGCTTATTTGTGGCAAAAACTTACTTTCCTACCCTTAGAGACTTAGTTGACTTAATTAAGCGTCCCCGCGACGCGACGGTTATTTCAATACACATAATGTATGTAAACCCTTAATAGACGAGCAAAAAACTATCATTGTCTATTGTTTTAATTGGTCCAGTATGTGAAGGGCCGGCAAACGTGTTCTAATGCAATCAACCCCATTGTTTTATTTTGTGGGAAATAAATGTACTCTACATACACACATAGAGTAACCTACGCAGGGCTTGATATCATTATATCTCTAATCACTGCATATTATAAACCAGGTGTTTCCCGTTTGGATACCTTCCCGTTTCGTAACACTCATGTCATACCTACACAAAAATTGCGTTTTGCAACGCTTCATCCATAATTTTGTGCCGTAACCATCATAATGGCAAACATTTGATTTCGTTTGGCAACCCTTTTGCTTGAGTTGAACAGTTGAGTAGAAAATTACTATCGAAACTGTGAAAATCTCGAAAAAATCTCGAAGCTTTTAAGTCACATTTAAAAGTCAGGTATGAGTACACAATAATATAGTAGATTCTTGCACAAAACATATTTTTTATATATTTCTAAGTGAATCGAACATTTTTAAGACCAAATTTACTAAATGACCTATGTCCAGCAGTGAATATCTTGCGGTTTATCGATGACACTTAATTTATGTACTTATTATGTAATCCCTCCGAGGATAGGAATTTAGGATACTTTAATATTAAACTTTTTTATATTTAATAACAACTAATTAAGTAATTTAAATTGATGAAAATTAAATGACCTTATTATTAATTATTTAATCAATAATTATTTGTCAACTATTCGTTGGCTGTTTAGACATTACCTACTTTTGCATCTGACTGAATCTTCTTAAAACCCATCAAAAAATGATTGTATAAATGCCACAAAATATATGGAGTATAAAAAATACGAAATTTTGAATTGAATTGAATTTTGTGTAGGTATAATTTGAGGGTTACGAAATGGGAAGGTGTCCAAACGGGAAAGATCCTATAAAACGATGTCGTCTGCCGCGTTTGTCTATCTGTTTACTGAGAGTAAGTACTCCACGAATGTGTACGTGGCTTTCAATAAGTCATCATCATCATCATTTTCAGCCAAAGGACGTCCACTGCTGAACATAAGCCTCCTCCACGATTTTTCCACAGCGATTGATTACAAGCGGCCTGTATCCAGTTTGGTCCTGCGATCATTACAAGGTCGTCATCATCGTTATTTTGGCGGTGGACATCCTAAAAACCCAGTAAGTAGATAAGAAATATTCATGATTAAGTTTTAAGTATCTATATAAATTGCCCCGGAAAATGCGAGCAAAACTGGGAATGATCAATGTAAATATTGTGTTGAATTGATGATTTTATCAATGACATTTGTTTAGGATAGGTTGGTAATAACCCTGAACAAGCTTTTTTCGTTGCTCGTAATTGATAAATACCTACAACTTTATATTATTTCAATTAAAGCAAACAACTTGCCATATCTATCCTTAATAAACCCAAATTGCTAGTAAGAGAAGGTGAAATCATACCGCCAATCCTAAACTTTGATCAGACAATAAAATAATAGAAATGGTAATTATGCTTATAGCTGAGGAAATAGTAAATCATATAGGAGTTTCTTTAGCTTTTTATGGACGTAACTTAACGCATGACTCGATATGTTAATTCAGTTTCATTTTTGAAGTGCGCACGCACGTCTTCTTGCGTTTACGTTTGCATGATTGTAAATTTCATAAGAAAATTTTATCTTTCGTAGTCGATGAACATGATTAAATTTTATGTAATTAATTGAAATCGAACAAAATTTTATAATTTCAATAAATAAGAAAAGTGCGTGTGCTACTAACTAGCTTGGTAGGCACATAATTTTAATATTGCTGATGGGTTGCTAATTGCATTTTAATAAATTATCCCACTAGATTCTAATTAGAGCACATTATAAACTTTTTAAAGTATTACCGACTTGAATACACAGTGATTAAAATGTAGGAAAAAAATATGTGTAAAAACTTTATACGTCGTTTCAGAGGCTTAGGGCGGTTGCACATGATAATTGATACATCCGTGTCGCTAATCGGGCGGAAAACCACTTCACTGGCCGGTGAACATTTCGATTTTTCTCCTTTGATGTGTTCAATAATGCATGCACCTCGGATCGCGGCCGGGCCGTGGTCACTTTGTTTTGATCATCGGGATCATTAATTGGGTTAACGGATCAATGTGTGCAGTGCGGTGCGCACTCGAAACCGGATGATGATATAGGAAGGAATTTGATTGCACTAATGTTATAGCTATTTTAGTATTCCGGAAATAGGTTAATACTGTACTTTTACAGCTCTAATCAAATTATGAAAAAATACAATATTAATAATGCGATTAGCGAATAAAAAGGTACCAGCCGAATAGATTAACTTTCAGGGCCTTTTTTCAGAAATTCAGTAGACATGCAATTTGACGAATAATTTAGGTACCTTGTATGTTTTTGTAAGTGTACTGGCTTTTACTTTTCATACCATAAAGTGTGAACTTTATTTTTCTGTTAATTTTTTTGCTGCGTAATTGCGCACATTAGCCAGTGTTATTGCAGGTTAGTGGTACAATAAAATAAGTGAAAAGTAATACTTACATACCCCTACTTTCATAATTAGTTTCATTATTATCTACAATAATAAAAATCAGTTAAACGGTACAGTAAAAAAGACTGGGTCATGTTAGTTTCACATGCCAATAAATCAAAAATATCAGTTATACTGAACAATATAATTGAACGTATTACTTTACTAATACCATATGACGTAGACATGTAATTATGAGCAATTATTTTTCCTAGTCTATTTGCAGCCACGAAATGCAATCATGGCGGCAGATATACGGCGTACTAAAAGGCTTTTCATGTTCGGCTGGATCAAATTGGCGTTTGTATAAAATTTGCAGCGAACGCAGTTATTTATAGGACGTTCCAGTTTCGTTGCACCAGGTCAGCGATGGCTGTATATTGATTTGCAAACAGCAGTGCTAATTTTGGCTGTGCGGGACGGCTCGATTGCACAGAACCTCCTGATACCCAGTTTTAACTGAAATAGGTAGTGTTCGTGTTCCGTTGGCTAATGTTTGAGTTTATTGGTACAAGTAAGAGTCCTTAATAATATGTCACTAATATTGTCTAATTAAAACCAATTCATACTTTACCTTTTGAAAAGAAGCCCACGAAAATAAAAATGTATGCCCAATTTATAGATGTCTAAAGTCCTAAGACGGTAGTTAGGTAGTTTTTCAAGTATAAAAATGCTACTAAAATATTAATGGTAAGTGTTGTTATTACATTAATTCCTAGCACATTTTAAGTTAGTTGTGTTTACAAAAAAATATATATAAAAGTTTACTCATTTATTTAACTGGAAAACACATGTTGATAAACAATTGTAAGTAATTGATATTATAAACAATTGTAATTTTTCAGAAATGTGATGATTACTATTCTTACGCGTTTAACGCTTGCCGGTGCTATTGCATATTAACTTCAGAATGCGCGGTTTGACGGAGTCGGTTTGCTTACAGCGATGCGAGCAACGCCAGAAAAACTCGATATGGTTGAATGTAATAAGCTTAACCTTTTACATTTCACCATAATCGCAATTAAAATGGTCCCTCACGCACGCGTTCTTCGTCCTTGGAATGAAATGATACGGCAAAGTTTGTTTTGTATCTATCACCTTTTACGGGAAGAAAGGCAGCAACATTGTAAGCTGGACTTTCGCGTAAGGACATATTAGGAAAAAATATCAATATCTTAACACATGTAAGGCCCCATTAATGAACAAGATCAAAACCTTTGAATAACGGTGTATTTTGAAAGTACTTTTCTTTGTTTAAATGTAAATAAACTCTATTAAATCAAGAAAATGATTTTGCTTGTTAACATATGCAGATTTATGAAATATACATCAGTCTTGACATAAACTTTACTTAAAAATACGTCAGTTAAATATGCCACTATATGACTCTAGTACCTAATAACTGCTAGAAATTCCAGAACAATTTTCATAGAAATGTTCACATACTTTTATTACCAAAGCAACGTGCACTTTTGAAATCATCTTGCATCGATAATACTTAAGTCATTTTAATCCCTCAAGCGTATGTGAACGAGACACAATGCAAATTCTATTGTTATGCGGTTGCCTGCAACCGCTCGGGTGTTGAAGCATTAAAACGTTTGAAGCTGATATTATACCATACCAATTTGTAGTTAAAAGTATCATTACACTTGACTTTCATTTTCTTGCATCTTCCAAATAAATTGTGATGATAAATGGCTTAACATCATTATCAGCCAAAGGACGTCCACTGCTTCGCATAGGCCTCCCCCACAGTTTTCCACAGCGACCGATCACAAGCGGTCTGCATCCAGTTTCTTTACAAGGTTGTCTGTCCATATTGACGGTGGACGGTATACGCCGCGTCTTTGTTCGAAAGGGTCTCCAATCTAGAACTTTTCTGCCTCAACGGCCTAAATTTTTACTTTTTTATCACCAACCCCTATTTTTTTATGTCCATTTTAGTAATTTGATCATTTTTCATCCCGCTCGATGACTGATCAATTATAGTGTTTTACTTAACTTTTAAAATTACAAGGCTGGGCGAGACGGGGTCGGGGCGGGACGGTGCTAGGGGCGAAGCAAAGTTTGCTGGGTCCGCTAGTACCTTATAAAAATTGATATTATTAGGTACATTCATTAATCAAGTTTAAATACGATCACTGTGACGTTAGAGTACTAATAAGGTTATTCATACGATATTACTTTAATTACTTACCTTAACAGATGATAATGTATGCAAACTCACAAAAAATATAAAGCGATAAATTAAGTGTGTAATATATTAAGACTTTATTATCGCTGCAGTATTTTACTGTAAGCCAGGTAAACGATACGTTTATTATAACCTAGTTCTAATAACATATTTAAAAATTGTAACGATCTCAATTAAAAAAATGTTTTTTTATCATTTACAGCAAGGCTGATAAAAGGCAGTTTCAATATCAGTATGTACGTGCCATTCTAGTTATTTACATATTTGTAGTCAAAATATTAAGTCTGAAAGTTATGTCTGGTGAAATACAAACTCTTTTTAAAAAATATCTATCTTTATTTCATTTTACGCAGTTTATTTTTCAGGTGAAACTGACATTCTTAAACAAACCTAAATATCAATCTTTGTTTCACCGGCGATTTTTCGTGTGTGTCTTAAAGCCCTTTTCTCGAATCGTAATCATATTAGCGACATAACGCGGTGGTGTATAACCGGTAAACCGTAGGTCGGTCGACCTCATGCATATTTCTCTACCCTGTGAATATAGTAAAATGACTAATTAACACTAAAAATAGTGTGTATCCGTTCCCGCGATCCTCACTTGTTTACTAAGCGTAAACTCGGCGAATGGGAGCGTTTTTGCCGCGTTGCGTGCGCGCGCGCCGCCTCCCAGCGCCGCCTGCCGCGCCGCCTATCAATCACACGTCCATTACCCAATAAACACAACTATTTCAAACATTCACCTTATTATACCAACTATTTTCTAACTCATTAACAGCTGTTACTTTACTTACTCTCAACGTAACGAGCCTATAAATATTTGTAGTGAGATAACATCTTCAGCCGACTATAATTGGTTCAGTATAACTAGTCTGCATTAAGCTATTATTTTTATTATTTCAATGAACTCATAATCAAGAAACTTCATAACTTATAGAAAAAAAATATTAGTAATAACGATTTGAACTGCCTACCGGTGTTGCTTTACGTGAAATGAGTAGACATTAACTTATTATTATGGTTCATAATAACTTCGAGGTGTATTTGCTAGCGTACGCTCTCACCGTTTTATTGCATTCAGCATTACGTAGAAGATACCAATATTAAGAAATTAGTTATTCAAAACAAGATTAAGGCACAGGTGTGGGTGACGTATATTTTCTTAAATCAGCGAATATAATGAATGAGTGTTTTGTCATCGGACGCCGCGACGATGAGGGAATGCGCCCGATCAGCCCGCAGGTACCGCGAATCGTGTGGTGTGAACCGACCTCAAACGTGACTCACTCGTGTGAAAACTCCAATGTTAGAAGTAGGAACCTAACGTGTTAACGCACATGTAAAAGGTTCATAAAATATATTTTTTCTATGATAACTCTACAAAGCTCTTTTACCAGACTATCAGGCAGTCCAGCAGGCAAAGGATATTGACCAAAGCTCTATAGAAACTCGGCCCACTTTGCGTCAGCATGCGTCTTTACAAAATGTTCGGATAAAATATATAAATATTTGAAAGACTACACATTAAAAATAATTTTGAAAAATAATCAGAGGTTTACGGGGAATTCAATGGCAGATTAGGCATTTTGAGGTTATGTTTTGTGATTGCAGAGTTAATGCACCTCACCTCCATTCATTTTGATACATTCAGAAGGTAATTTTTATATTTTAATAATGTAATTCAAACTTACTTACCTAGTTACCCTTAAAACACAAGTAAAATTATAATTCAAACAGGAGTTTTAAAATATAAACACAAAGACGCAATCTGGGCCCGGCTTTGGTCAATATCCTTTATGCAGGTGTCCCAGAAAATGGCGTCAAGCATCGACTTCGGCATTATATCAATCAGTTGGTAGGTCAAGTCTAGGTATTAGATAAATATTACAGCAAAAACATTGAGAAATGTTATGCCTATTCTCCAAATAGTTAAAGTCTTATCAAATCTTACATGCACGATCGGTCCGATCGCAAACATTAGATAATCATATTCACAGTCGTGTTAGTAGATTCTCACTGAGATAACATAGCTGTGTTTGCATCAGGTGTATATATGTTTATATTAATACACAAGAACAGGTAGGTGAGTGCTGAGAGCGAGCAGAATCTTGCCCCGACCATTGTATGCAGATGAATATTGAAAGGTGTTAAGTCTGCCACGTAAAGGCGAGATATAAATTTTCCCGCACTTTACATGGCAAGGGTAACGATGTTATGATATCATTATTTTAACTCGAACGAGATAAGCCGGGGAGATTAGCTGACATCGATGCAGCTAATAAACTCTTGCCATACTGGTTTTTGAGATGCAACGGCAATGCTACCTGTATTTATTTTTAATGAAACTCTGTTTTTGATAGCGTCATGAAACTAACTGCCTCCAAAATATTGCACACCTAAGCTTATACTTGGCACAGTTAGCGAATATTTTCTTTAAAGTTTTGATACACAGTTTATGATTACAAACTAGGTAAGTAACTATTTATAAAATACCCGTTAGTTCTAAGTAATTAATATCACAAATCACGAAGCAAAAAATATTGTGCAATTAGCCTTATCCGTTCTAGGTCTATATTTAATGTTTTTATCTTTATTGAAGTTCCATGTCCATAATATTAGAAGCTAGCACGTTAGTTTCATAAATCTTAATTAGCCTGTTGTGTGAGGCGTACCTGCCGCATTTATTATTAAAAACGCAACTTTACCATTATTAAAAAAAATCAATTGCAAATCATTAGTGGGGTCTCAACGAGTCGATTGCGTGCTCGCTAGGTGGTCGAGGCCGTAACTGCAGTGGACAATCGATTCACGGTACCAATGCGGCATACTATGCGACACTATAAATTGAAATCACTTTAAAACTTTTCTACCATTACTTTGATATCCATCAACGTGTGGGTTCGTTAGAGTTTGTATTTTGGTTACCGCGGCCAGCGATGGATGCGCTGCGGGTGATTATTTTCAGGTTGCGCGGCCTATCGACGATATATGCGGTAGGTGTCAGAGACCCGTCGCATGCGAAATGGTCGGAGTTTGATCGCAAGCGACTTGAGTGGCTGAAAAATGTGTCACCGCAAATAAATTACTCACACAAAACGATTAGGTAATATTTTAAATTGTGAATATTGAAAAAATATGTTTTTCTTATTTGAACTGAATCAGTTCAAATAAGAACGATGAAGCTTTGAGAAAGTATCTGTTTTATCAATGCGTAGGCCCTAGCTTATAAAATAATTCTCTCAGAACGATTTGCGGCACTTTATGACTACTAATACCATTTTTATACTGTAATCGGATAGTCGCTTATTTATTAAAATACAATCATCATCTTTAAATCAATTGTAGTGTGAATGTATGTGGACTTTCTACCTTTCTATCTGAGATTCGGGAAAAGCGGGTGGATCCTTCATACTTGTTTCAACAGCTTTAGGATGAATCAGAGAAAACAAGTTTCAATTCAAATACAATATAAGTATGTTCGTGTCGTCAAAAAAAAATAATGCACTTATCTCATCAAATCGCTAGGACAACAGGTGTTAAAACTAATAAAATACAGAACCCATCATATTCATACTTAAAACTGTACCGGCACAAGAATCAAATGACAAGCGTGCACTAAAAGACGCGCTTCCGATTGCCATAGAATGCTATTGACTTCCGAGCGAGGTGTAGAACTTCGCCACTTCGTCGAAAGCCGTGGCCGTGTGGCCAGGAAGTTATAACTGCGTTGTAAAGTTGTACGTAAGGGTTAGTTGCATTGAAATTTGCTGCCTATATTTTTCTAAACTCGGGCAGATAGCACCTCTTTGTGTTCGTTTCAGACCATGATCATATGTTTTTACGAGTATCATAATCGCGATATTTTTGGGCTAAAACAGAACGTTTTGTTTACTTTGCTGAAACTTAGTCTCTCTTTCGTCATTAGTAAATTTTATTTTTTGAAAGAAAATTGGTAGTCAATTATGAATATTGATGTTTTTTTTTTAAATGATATTGTATTTTTTCATTAATCAATTAACAACTTCCTTGTTATATACACTCGCAACTATTATTCTGATAAGCATCTCCTATAATACATTATTCTCCAATAAATAAGGTTTAACTGCTATATTTAAACTCTATTATATATTTTTATCTCTAATTGCCTACCAATATATTTTATACTAATGAGAAAATGGGCTATATTAGTATTTACGGCCAGTAAATACGGGCATTGTTACTAATTTACTTAAGATAGCAATTCATGGGGTAGATACAAGTATGATGGTTGCGTTTAACTGGACGGAAATACTTTTATTATCGTAATCTCTCACGTGAGCCTTGAACATTAATGGGTCTAATTCTTTTAATTGCTCCGCGGGGTTTGTAATTGCGGCTGCACTGAAAAAATATGACCTTTACAGGGCCACACGTCTTCGATAATTGCACTGGACACTGCCCGTGGCAAGTGAAGAGTTTGGGCGCTTAGTACGCATTTATGATGACGTTTCATTATCATCTGTGATGGATGGACGCTTGTGGACGTTACTCTATTTCAAGTGCATTTGTGGTTAGTAGTTGCGAAATACATTTATGAGATGTATGTATGTAAATCACACATTATAGCGATGTGACGTTTTATCTCACATGCTAATTATGCATTTGTTTGGGAATACAAATGTTTATTTTTTCCACTTTCCTGTAGTTTAAGGGCCGATTTTTCAATGGTCAGATAAAACTTATCAGACTGATATATTATAAAGCGACAGATTTTTGAAAATGACAGATACGTATGATTGCTGACAATTAGGTGAAGTTTTCAAATTAGCCATATTGTATTTTGTTCGACGAATATTTCTTATCTGACTATTAAAAAATCAGCCCTTAATCAGATTATTTTGATAAGTTCTTATCTAATTAACTTTTGCAGTACCCTTTTGTTCAATCAATGCCTAATAAAAGTCACGGCGGTCTACAGAACGTCACATCCCTAACCGAACTATTGGTAGTAGTCGTAGAAAACCATCGATGGATGCAAATAATTTTAGAATTTTCAAATTTAATCAATTTGGCCTTGATGTTCGCCATATCTTTCCTACACGTGTAGCGTCTGCATCTTAAGGTTAATTGCATTCATCTGCTTTTTGTGTCAAGTAGAACGATTTGCATTCCGCCATAATAAACAAGAGACGGATATTCACAAAATGCAGCAGCTAAAATTTGCTCAAGGATATTTGCATCTCATCATATTCACCGAATGCGAGACGTTTGCTGAAATATAATACTTTGAAGTTACCTACATAATTATTGAAGGTTAAAAAAATACATATTATACCTTTAACAGCGTGTAGCCTGTAATAGAAGAAAAAAAAATCTAATCCTCGATTCTACAGAGTATACTTTCACCTGGTCATAGTGCTCCGAAATGCTTAAACTCGGAATTATAGTTATGCAAAGTAATAACCCTAAATCAATATTTATCGAAATCGCTAACTCTGATTGGACTCTTTTGTTTGCAATACATTGCTGGTTCGATTTGTTTTTAGAAAATAATAATAAATTTATTTGTTATGTTTATAAATTAAAACCATTTAGGATTGATTATGGGTTACTTAAAGACCCTATATGAAACAAAATTCTATTACCTGCTACACCCTGTATAAATAGACTAACTCAATTGATATTATTAATAGAATCATTACAAAAAGTTAACTAGCAGAAACGCAACAATGTTGTTCTAACATTATTAATTGGCATGCCGACACTTTCGTGCTATTTTTTTATTTCTCGATGCATAGACAGTACAGATGCATATTGAATTGCTGAGTACAACTATAACAAAAGTTAATTACTAATGTTGGTAAAAAAACGTCTGTCGGTCTGTTCACAGCGACATTTTACATCTAAATTGGTGCGTAATTTGCTTGGTCCTTTCTTGATGATAAATTTGTAATTGCACAGTCTTGTTTATTTCCTACGCACAGGTTAAACTATTTGATAAAGTAGCCGTGCTATATCATATCTTAGCTAAGAGGGAAAACTCAGTTTCTGCTGCCATTTTATCATGTGAGAATAAAATTAAAAGGTAGCGTGCAAATATGCCTTGTTAAAAAAGTTTACATATCTTATAAAAAAACTAATGTGAGTGTTTTTCAGTGGCAAAATAAGGAGACGGTTTAATGGATAATGGACCAAGCAAATTCTACTAATTGTCTGTAAACTTATAATATTGTTAGGATTAAGTTAGGCCATATTATGTTTATTGTCCTGGGGGCCTATTTTAGAATCACTTGCTTGAATAAGGCGAACCAAAATAGAGCCCCTATTCCCAGTTTAGATGAGGTTGGCACAAAACCTTAGTCAGTAAATTTAATTTTTAAAATATCCTTGTTATCTTTTTAGTACCTATGTTAGAAGCTTGTAAAGTTACACTTAAACGTACTCATAACAACTTAGACAATAAAATTGGCCGGCCATAAGTCTTGAGTATGTTCTTTTAAAGTAGTATGTGGATATTTCAACATTATAATAAAAGAAATTGCGTACAGTTTTGTCCTTAGGCCCTTCGTTCAAAAAGTGTAGATATGATTATTTTAGCATGCGAAAATATTGAATGATACGCAACACTCTGCCTTAAGGCGTTTACATAGAGGCAAATGAGATTGCTTTTACCCTGTCTATTGGTATTATTGTTTCTCGTAATATAAAGGGAAGGACACACTGAAGCTCCGACTAGAACGTTTGCATTCCCAGACACGCAGTAAAAAATAAGGCGCCAAGTTCATGGTCATGTGGTTCTGGTTCAATAATAACGGATATTTTAATTGGGAGCATTGACTTTCATATTTATTTATTTATTGGAGTTATTTTGTGTCCGATATATTACAGTACATTTTACACTCCTTCTAAAGTTTTAAATTATTGTTTCGTTTTATTTTTATCACCAATAGTTTATTTAGCCTTTGTTTTTATGGCCATAATCATCCAGCACAAGAGTTAAGCGGGTGAGAAGCACACGTGGGATATCAGTCTAACGGCATTAACACGCCCAGCACTTGCTTGTACATGCAATAAGTATAATTTACGTACCAAAATCATTTTCGGCACCCGTTTCCCCGAATGATATCTTTCTGAAGGCTTACTTTACTACCCATGTGCACGGGACCCAAAAGTTGCAGTGGGTGCGCAGTGACTGACGTTGCTCAGTATCAATTGTACGGACAACAGCAGTCAAGGTAAACACTGCGGTGTCTTATGCTCTTGTAATAAGGGCTAGTTTGCAACAGAAGTGGGTAACCTGATGTTCTGGCAACTGTACTTATCTCACGCGCTCTCACCACCAATACTGCCTTGGCACCATAAAAAAACAATTGACAGTTAAGCACTTGACATATAGCATAATTGAAAAGAACATTATTTTTATATTGTCATCCATGTGTACTGGGCCCAAGGGATGCAATGGTCGCACTCGTGACGTCGCCCGAACTTCTTCTTATCTCGCGCGCTCGCACCACTAAAATACTGCCGCACATTTAAAAAGTATTAACAGTTTGTTACCTAGGTTCTGAGCTTGTTGATATCTTGGATTATTTTAAAGAAAATGGTAGGTTGCCACCCATGTGCATAGGCCCAAGGGTTGCAATGGTCGCACGCGTGACGTCACCCGACCTACTACTTATTTCGCGAACTCTTACCACCAAAACGCACAATATAAATCTATTGACCGTTTGGTACCTAGGTTCTGCACTTGTACATTTCTGCTACTTTTTTGATATCTTGTATTACTGAAAAGAAAATGGTAGGTTGCTACCTATGTGCACAGGGCCCAAGGGTTGCAATGGTCGCGCGCGTGACGTCGCCCGACCTCGTACTTATCTCGCGCGCTCTCACGACCACGCAGCGCGCACGACGTTGCTTTCGTTAAGTGTATTATGCGAGCCGTGCCCGAGCCCGCGTAGCCATGCTCGATTAGAACTTTATTCCGCCGCTAAATTATTTCAAAGATGCACCCAAAGAGTTTTGCTGGGCAATTTTGCATCTTTATTAGCTTTAGTATTGTCAATTATTGTTTCTTGTGATATTCGACACATAAACCTGCATATTGCATCTGCCACTGTTGGTAGTATTTTTTATTGAGTTAATATTTACTACTACCAACAAGGGGCCAACTACACGGGGCTCCCTATCAGCTCTTAAGGCAGTTCTGCTCTACAAATTTGACAGCACGTTTAATTCAAAATAACCATCTTTAAGAGCTGACTGAATAATTTACTTATATCAAATAGTCAGGTTTTAGTCATTTTTACGTTATATTGTTTTCTTGAATATTGTTATCATTGTAATTACTTTCCGTCGACTAATGAAATCAAAGTCATATGCACTAATAGGGCGCAGTCATAGTATCGCCGCTCGTCCGCCCGCCACACATGCCCGGCGCAGGAGTATCTCGCGATCTCGCCATTTGCATCCGATGTCTTGAACGCGTCAGTGCAAACGCTACTGGTGTCTTTTACTAAATATTTATCAACGTTAAGTTTAATAATAAAAGTCAAGGGCATTTAAGAGGCTGCAGTCATAACGTCGCCCGTGTTTTAAATCAAATGTCAATAATAATTCTGAAGCACGTTCATCATATACATTACAGATAGATCACCACAAGTGCTCCTGGCGTTATTGCGTCTATAGGACATAAACGTAGGAGAAAGTAAATGTACAAATATAAAGTTTATTTTAAATATGCAACAGTCAGATTTAACTTTACCCTTATAAAAGTAAGTACCTATTCCTGCAGCGGAAATAAAAATCTTTGAAACATTCTAAAGGACAATAATACACCAATAGTAATACTAATGAATATCACCAACTGTGTGAGCACACTGAGCACCCACAGCAGGATGACAGGATTGGCAAAACCTAGAAATCTGTATCTTTTATCAGAGCATTCATCACTGCATTTATAAGAGAATCCAAAAGCACAGCTCAAGCTCACTGAACGAGCTACACAAGGTTTGGTAAACCCAAAAACACAGTTCAGTAAAGGACCAGGTTTAGCAAACTCGCGGCTGCATGCGTGGTCGTGCTGAGGTAATGACAGGCCGCACGCGCGCACCCTAATTGATAATGGCGCGACGTGCGGGAGACGCGCGCATGGGAACTGAGCCCCGGGATGAGCTGATACGGGACTGAGGAAAAGGTTTAGCTAGTCCCAGGGTAATAGAATACTGCCTAGTTTTTTTCACGATTAGAGCTTAAGAAGGCAGGTATGATAAATAAAATTAGATCCAATAATGCATGAAAGTATGTAAATCGATTAGTAGTGAACAACATCACATCACGTTTTATCCTAAAGAAGCTAGGTGTAATGGAAATTAAAAGACGGCTATACCTCAACTCCTAAACATACAAATTAGATAATAATATGTCCTTCTGTATTCACTTGACTAGGGATCGAACCTAGGACCTTAGACATGGTGAATTTTTCAGAATCGACGTGCAAGTCATTCGATCGACCAAAAAGTTTAAGTGTATCAGCGATGGGCTTCAAAGCACTCCAAAATTTAACATCTATTCATTCCACCAATGATTGTGTTAAAATAACTCTTAAATGCCCAATGCTTTATCCGGCTCGATAGACATTTTACACCACGTGATAATCAGATTGGTTTTCAGACGGGGTTTTCGACGGAAAGCGCGATGCTGTGCCCTAGGCATATCATCACATACTACACAGAGTGTAAAACTCTTTTATACGCATGATTTTTTGGATCTTCCTAAGGTATTTGACACGGGGCCTTATTTTTTATTTACTCGCGTCAAGATGATGTGTGATATTCATTGATTTAAGTCCAATATTGGAATGAAAATCAGCTATAATCCACACATGAGAGATAAGAAAAAATAAAGCCCTATTTATTTAGTACTGTTAATTCCAGTGATTTTCGTTGATTTTTTATTCAATTTCAAACGAAAATCACACGGCATAACCAAGCAAGTGATTCAAGAATAGAGCTCTAGGTCTCGTATGATTGTCAAACTTTCGAAGCTCTGTTATTCTACTTTTCTGTACATAATACTGTAAAAATAGCCGTATTTTACCTTTGTTTGCAATTTTCCTTTAATTTGCATTGGGTGATGATTCGTTTTCTTGATTATTTCTTTAAATTGCTTGATTTTGACATTATTTTTATCTTTATTGACATGGTTGTTATGACAATATCTTTCAAAGTCTGACAACTTCTATCAAAGTTTATTACTTTTTCGGGTTTAATCCTCTGTAAACCACCAGTATTCATGTTCAATTTTTGAACCTATCTCGATCTAAATTTGAACGGCCTAGGTCCCCTATATAAGCCTTTATTTTTTTCATTCAATTCATTCGATTCCGAGTTCTAAGCTCGAACAGTTCTATCATACTTCAAGAAATAAACACTCTACATCTTCCCTCAAGAAGTCTTGAAGAACCGCCGGTGACTACTGAAACACCTCCTCACGCTAGGGGAGGGACCGGACACCGGAGGAGTATCCGAGCCCATTGACTGCAGTAACACCTCCTCGCTCTAGGGGAGGGACCTGTCTCCTTCTCGGAAGAGGATCCGAGACCAAGTACTTCTGGCACTCCAACTGATCATAACATTTTCTATATAGTGCCCGTTACCCTCATTACTGCTGTGAGTCACTCCCTCACGGCGCCTGTCACCGCTGCACATCGGCGTCGCTGCTCTTCACGGCGCCTGTCACCACTGCACATCGGCGTCACTTCTCTTCACGGCGCCTGTCACCGCTGCACATCGGCGTCGCTGCTACCTCCGCTGTGTCGGCCCTGCACTCCGACGCCGCCCTTTGCTGCCTCCAGGACAATAGGTACTTATTGAAGATTTGAAGATACTTACTCACGCCCACTGCACTTTACTTACATTCATACAGACATCACCTCATTTCATATTTCGGTACTGTATTTTTTTTGTTTTAATATAAATTATATTCCCTCTTCTACCTCTTTCTTTTACCTTCTTCTACTTCTCCACATTTGTCGCTTCACGACATGATGTCTTGTGAAAAAAAACTTAAACAAACAAGCTTACCAGTAGAACTCGTTCATATCCTCAAGGATTGGTATAGGAGCCAGGTCAATAATATCAGATGGATGGGACGGAGCCATTACGTGTGGGTTGAATTGCGGGACACACCCACAGACTCTTCAAGTTCACTAGCATCAGAATTGGCTATCCTAGATATGCGATCACTCAAGAACGGCTTAACTGACTTGAGGAGGAGGTAGCTTAAAACCAGGAAAAGGACATAGGATACTTTTTGTGCAGTTCAATAATGAGTACAGGGTGCTGTTGGGACAACTTCGCTTCTGCAGTGCCTCAGGCATGTTTGCAGAAGCACGGGTCAACTGTTTTAGTGCGCAGATTCAGGGGCAGTGGCAACAGCATCCTGGCTATGATTGCGAGATTACTGGATTGTGTGTAAGTGAATCGTTGCGGTGCCACTGCTTATGAAGTGAAGCAGCGGTAATCCTCGTATACTAGCTATAACGAGTCTCAAACAATTAATAATAATATCTTGCTGACCTTCGAGCTTAAGTTTAATCATTGTTTCTAACAAATTGAGTCCTAATCACTTGAATAAAGGTTTATTTTATTTTATTTTATTACTTTGAACATCAACACGTAACGTTTAATCTAATACTGAACATATTAAGCCAGTGTGGCACCAGGCTTGCGAACTAAGTCAGTAGGATTCAAACTAAGTTCGGGACTGTGAACTGATACGTTTCACAATCATCTGAACTTTCGGGTGTCGGACTAAAACTTACTTAATAAGCGCCTAAACTTACTACACTATAGGATTTTGTTTGCTGCACCCTTAGTTTGTTACTAATATACTGTAGCGCACCCCATCTGGCTCTGAGGGGGGGGGGGTCTCTGGCTTCTAAACTACTGGCTTGAAAAAAAAAATATGATGTAGATTTTAACAAATACTTTCAACGAAAATTGGTTTGGACGGGATCGAACTAGCAGTTTTTGAGATATAGCACATTTTTAATAACCGCAAACATAACTTTGTTCTTCATACAAGTACTATGAAAAACAAAGTTATATTTGCTGTCAACAAAGTATTGGGTATTTTAAAGTTTGCACGAAAACCTCAGTGCGCGAGTCCGACTCGAACCTGGCCGGTTTTTTGGTCACTACTAATTGATAAGTCCTATCTGACTTTGGTTAATTCGACTCTGAATCTCAGATAGGACTTATCCAATGATATTGAATTTAGAAGTAGATGACGCCTCGTGAACTAAAAGAGTACACCAATATGGCACCGTCTGATTAATGGATGTCAATGGATTGGCAACTATCACATCAGACATCAGTTTCGGAGCAGAGTCTTAATAGAGTAGCTTTCTTAATATATTTTTTAAAGTATGTAGGTACATTACAATAGACTCGTTGGCCTAATTTTAAAAATTGAGTTCACACTTAAGCTTGGTAATATATTATTCAACTAAAAAAAAAAATATTTTCAAACTATTTAACATTTAAAATATTGAATAATTATCTAATAAATGCAATTTGAATGCATCACGTAAATGCTTGAAATGTCATGGCGCCAATATCAGAGTCATGTTCACTGCTAGGCATTCGCGATCACGTGACCACATGTATATTTTTTTACAAATTAAATTAATGAAAATATTTACAGTGCTTATTTAAATAAATAAAGAAATATTTATTACATACACCATAGTCATCTGGCATCATGTAAACAGGATGATTCCTTCAAATAGCATGCCAATAGTTAGCGTACATATATTTTTCTACAATCGTGAGGATCATCCCTCGCTGATGTTTTGATCTGTGAGCGTCTACGCTGTTACTTTAAAGAAATTTAAGGTGTACTTTATAGTTATTTAACAAAGACATATTAATATACATGTCCATAGACATATGTGTTAGGGTCGTGCAGGCGGGATTCGAACCCGCGACTGCTTATCTTTGTAGTCCGGAACGTAAACCAAAAATATAGTACCAAACTACTCCATGTATGGCACTGTCTTAGAATATCGACCATGTTGGTTCGTGGGTTGACTAAGAAACAAAACTTACTATTTTTATTGAAAATATTTCAATCATGAATGATAGGAATCATTAAATACAATTACTTAACGAAAATACTTTCATCCAAGCGAAAATATGATATTCTGACAGATTTTTTAAAATTTAGTTAATTGTTTCTGCAGTTTTAAAGGCGCCCTGAGGCATTGAGATACTGACGCCATCAAAAACAGACTAAGTCAAAGCTAAGACCTCACTTCGACGTGAGGTGGTGTTTGCTTCACTATCTTTTAGCCTCTCACCGGTCACCGGTGATCTAGTTCTTAATACAATATCATTGGACTTATCCGACCGAGTAAGTATAAAACGAACGATTTTAAAATGTCATTTTCAAAAATGATTACTGACAATTAGGTGACGTTTTCAAATAAGGCGTTATGTATCATATTCAACGAACATTCCTTATGTGACGTTGGTAAAAATCGAGCCTTAATAAGATAGCTTGTTTAGCAAAAATAAATAGATTTAGTTAACTACTAGTAAATAATATAAATAAAGATAATTCGTAAGATGAAAGACATACTCGCATCCTAAATGATAACAATAAAGAAAAGCTATTTTGTTGTCCACGATTTTACAATTATTAATAATCATATATTCCCTTTCGTGTAGTTTTTGAACTAGAATTTAAATTTTTTGTTAGTGGTAAGTGACATACGGATAAAAAGGGAAACGTAGAGCTTGGAGATACTTTTGCAATTGTGATTTGATAGTTTTTAATGGGTATTTAAGAATAATTAGCATAAACTAATATGAACTTATTTTTGTTTACCGTGCCATTAATTTGGTGATATTCACCACCACCTTACTTTAACACACATATAACCTATTTCTTTATTATGAAGGTCGACAGCTCTAGTGCATCTGAGCCTTAATGCTTGCATGATTTGGTTGGCTCGGCTGCAAATGCTCCGGCTGCAAAACAAATCAATCATAGATCGTGACTCCCCGACGCAGTGCGAGAGCATGCGTCCGCGTCGTGTTCCCACTATCTCCTCCGCCTCACGCATCGCTATGTATCCATAACTCACTCGTCTGTGGCGATATTTTAGAGCAGTTCTAGATCAGGAAGCTATAAAGAAGTTTACTCGTTTAGAGCCGAGCACTCGGGCCCGAGTGCGGGAGAACCGTTTCAGTTTACGATATCTTTTATCCAGAACATGTATCATCGTAATTATTCAACTTAATTGATAACGACTTTTAACTATAAGTAAAAATAACTAGTGATCACGAATCGCTCTTTAGATTTTATCATCTTTTTCACATATCTTTGGATTTATTATCTCGTAAGCTAGAACGATTGTGTCAACCACCTTTGTTGAGGTAATGAACTTGGCAAGACTCTAAACTTATTCAATAAAATAAAGAAAATTGACTATTGTTCTCAGTTACTTTACTTAATACGTAATGTACTGTTACGGACCTACTAACTAGCAATAGCTCTGTAAGCTGAACATTAAAGTTAGTTAAGTAAATGTTTCGATAAATAAGCAGACAAAAGTTTATGCCCCACGCAATGTTTGACTGGTAGAGAATACTTTAAAGCATTAAGTCCGGCATTTGTACTACATTTTGACAAACAAAAAAGAATAAATAAGGTGGTAGTAAATATAAGGTGCACCCATTGCAATCTTACTGAGTAAAGTAAAGGTTTGACTGGCAGAGAATGCTTTAACGATAGGTGGTCTAAGAATTCTCTTTGGGTGGTCTTTAAAGCACAGGATGTGTAATAACTTTTTTAGATACACTGTCTGTCAATCGTTTATTTTAAAATATCTAACTTAAGTGATCATTATAAATAGGTAACACAACAAGAAACGTAACACTTCATTTGAATAACACCTGAAAGACCAAAAAAAACGACCAAGTGCGAGTCGGACTCGCGCACTAAGGGTTCCGTGCCAACGTTAACTGAATAAGGCAATCCACTTACTTCCACACGTAAAATACCACAATATTTTGTTGACAGCAAATATAACTTTGTTTTTCATAGTGTTTGTATGAAGAACAAATTTATGTTTGCGGTTGTTAAAAATGTGCTATATCTCAAAAACGTCTCGTTCGATTTCGTCCGAACTAATTTTCGTTGAAAGTATTTGTTATGATTTACATTATATATTTTTTTCAAAATTTACGCTCGCTTAGTTTAGAAGTTAGATGGGGGGACGCCCATTTTTCCACTTTGGAAGCGTTAGACTTTAAAAGAAAACGGTTTTAAGAACCTCAATGTCATTTTAAAAGACCTATCCATAGACACAGGTTAGGCATAGGTTTGACTAAAAAAAATTTTTTCGGTTTTAGTTTCATGTATGGAAGCCCCCCCTAAATATCATTATTTTTTATTTTTTGTATTAGGATCGTAAAGCGGTTAACAGGATACATCTCCCTACCGAATTTCAACAGTGTGATGCTTATAGTTACAAAATAAATTGGCTGTGATATACGGACGGACAGACAGACAGACAGACAGACTTGACGAAACTATAAGGGTTCCGTTTTTTGCCATTCGGCTACGGAACCCTAAAAAGAGTGAACAGGCTGCTACTAAGAAGATATGCACCACCCTAGGCCTCATCCTTACCTGACATCGGGTACGATCGAGGTGCTTAGCTGAGATTAAATAATAAATAAAATAAAAAAAACAATTCGATTTTACCCCGCACTGAATTATTATGATTACCGCTTACACACATGTAGAGCGAACGCTTTTACGCATAAAAATTAAATAAAACCGTTTGCAATTTCGAAAACAATTTGAAACGTGTGATTAATTTACTTTTAATCGCCAACAGAAATAGAAAAGTACGTTTTACAACGGATGCAAGTGCAGGCAAGAGGCGTCAACTTACGCAGTTCTATTAGTTTGCCACCTGTCTTAAATATACAGCATATAATAAGGCTTACTTGATTATAGCTTTTATTTTAACTAACTACACGCAAATTACTGTAACTTATTATACATGACTAATTGTAGTGCGGAGAATTCAACTAGACGCGTTTATTTTTATAGCTTTGTGGCCGCTGCTTTACCTACCTTTGTGTATTGTGTTGAAAATCCAGAAAACTACGAGTAGCGTATCTAAAAATCTCTTAAAGCTTTCCATTTTTCTTGACTTTTCTTTCTTTATTGTGAACAATCTTGACATTCCTTTCTATCAAAATTAATTATTTGAAAATAAGTTTAACACAAAACTTAAAACATATACAGGCAATTCATCGTTGAACACTGATATATTTTTTAAATAAATAGTTTTTTTGCTGATATAAATTAAAAGTTATGAAAAGATTGTTAACAATATCGGACGCAAAGAAAAAACGGACTTTACAGCGTTTGACTACATAAATTGTATATATATTCATAATTAGAAATCATATAACTTGAGTATACACTCTACTTGAGTAATGTATACTTTATATGAGTTTGCTCTTTATTCCTGGCCGAACAAATAAACAGTTTAAGGAAAAGGTACTTCATTCGTAAATACTAGCATAAGCCTCACAATACACACTACATACAGAACTCATCTTAGCATTTTTATCCAAGAAGTGCGTTCCCGAGTCATCATCAAATTGACAAATAGCAAAATTATAATGGCTGGTATAAAGTGCTAATTGTGTTAATTTAATCGAGTTACTGACTTTATTTCCATGGTGATTGATGAGCAAGTAACACGTATGGACTGTAATAGACCGTTACTGATGTGCGTGTATGGAAATAATATTGGGCTAACTTACAGCAGTTAAGCAGTAGCCATATTGGGACTAAAATCTGTAGGTAGGTATAGGCTAGGTACTTTGTACTAACCATTTTTCCTTAGACATGATATTACTTGTCTGATGAGTGTTGTCGTGGTTTTAATATATATATTTTTTAATGTAAAAAAGAAACATGTGACTGTACCCTTTTTTATTGATGGTCTACCGTTAGAATCGTCAAGAATGGCCACTGCTTTATTTCTGAAAATCAGCCCAACTTAAAAAAAAAGCGCTGTAAATTGAAAATTTGTTTTTTTTTACTCTCGAATATGCAGCAACCTTATCATAAGTCACTTATCTACACCCCAGATAATATAATACTTCTAGTCTACACTAATATAACGCTGAAAAGTTTGTTTGTACGCGCTAATCTCAGGAACTACTAGGCTGATTTAAAAATATATTTTTGTGTTAGGTAACTTATTTATCAAGAAAGATTTTAGGCTACAAAAAATACGCTTTAATGGAAGTAGAGGGAGCAAACTTGTAACGCGCGTACGCAGTCGTGGGGGACCGCTAGTTATATATATAATAATATAAGATATATTCGAGGTTTTTGTGCTACAATGTACGAATAGGTACCAGGTTAAGACGAGCTTCATAGTAGATCGAGAGTAAGCAGCGCCCGCGTTAATAAACTACTTCAGGAATGTTTTCAGATGAAATCAGTTTATAACAATATATTTTTAAACTTCTGTCATAGTGCAATTACGATCGTAATGAACCTGAATTGCGTTTGTTAGCTCATATAAAATCCATCTCTGACCGGGTCGCAACCTAAATGCAAACATTACACGCACGCAACAGAACTGCCTACTGCGTGCTGCTCGCCGCAACGCACGCGACGACCAGCTAGAACAATTGCTTGGAAATACTTTACAATAGGTACTAGTTTTGAAACCAAATAGAGATTTGGTTTGAAATATACACAAGATTTGAAACATGTACAAAGAATGTGCCCCAAACAACACACCAATTTGTCTTGGTTTCGAAGTAAGCAATATTCTTCCTTATGTTACGAATACCAGACAACGATTATGACGGGACCGTTCTTCATAAATCCTTATAATATAAACACAGAAAAAACATATAAACTTCCATTACTTAGGTAAAAATATTCGTGCTGATAACACAAGCATTTGCCTCCTGCGGGATTCGAACCCACGACCACCGGCATAGTAGTCAGGAGCGCTTACTACTACACCAAACATACCGTCAATTCTGTGATTGTTTTGAAACTTTAAAATCGTCAATCATTATTGATCATTGCATAAAGGGAAGCTCTGAAAACCCATCATCAACCTGATTGCGGGTATTGTATATAACCCAAATTAGGCTGTGCATGCTGTCCAATGTAACCTAAATGACCAAGGGAGAAATCGTAGTAACTCTAGCTACAATCATTGTGTACACGAGTATGAAGAATAGCGGTCTCCCGCGACTGCGTCCGCGCTTTTTGAGTTCGCTCCCTTCCCTCCCGTCTCAGTGTGCTGTTTTATAGACTAAAACCTTCCTCGATAAATAATCTATCCAACCCAAAAATATTTTTCAAATCGGTTCAGCAGTTCCTGAGATTAGCGCGTTCAAACATACAAACTCAGTTTAATAATATTCAAACTGATACTCAAAATTAAGCAAATAAAACAGTCGGTCATACATTACGCAAAAAATTCAAGCTGAAACCAACAACTGCTATTTTATACAAACGCAAATAAAATTTAAAGCGTAGTATAACAACTACTAAACGCCGTTTAAACTAATACATAATGCATTTTAGCATCATGTGAGTAATAAGAGTTTTGCGTATTATGTTTTTATAGTGTAAAAACGAATTTCGTGTGGCATAAGAAGGATGCCGCTGCTAGACTTGGAAATAAGGTGTGAAATTTCAACGGAGTAAAATACGCGCATTCCACTCATATAGCGATGGTTACTTGACCCTCACACCTGTCCGCGTTTTAAGCCTGTTATTTTTTTTTACAAAACGAAATTACTCCCTAATTAATTTTTCCATCTAGCAACGTAACGTTATGCAGGAATCTGAAATGCAACCTACGTAGTAACGGCTAATGAAAATTCAAAATTGCTAATTTAATAGCGACCACCATTTTCTCACACGAATGAAATAGAACTATTTTTAAACAATCCATGTCAATAATATTGCACTTGTGTATTTATATTCCCTATTATAAATAGTTGATATTTCATCTGCCTATAAACAGCGTTCACGGACTCTTTTCGAATAGGAGCAGCTAAAGAGGGAAACTCGCTGCCTTCTGACATCTTCCCTTCCTTAGGGTAGAGTGAATGCATTCCTACTTATAAGCAGAAATCACACCTTATTTAACCAGACCTGCCCAGATACTACCCTACAGCCTTGTATTTTCTCTGTTTAGATCTAAAGTTAACTGGTAGATAATACTTTTAGCATTAATTCCACCATAATGTACCTTCTGTTTGTGCATGAAGTGTTTTAAATGAAATAATAAATTCTATCGTGGTCAAATTTCTGCTTAGAAATAAGTAAAATCTTATTAATCTCATAAATTCTTACGTATAAGAATATTTTTCAGGTTTATTTAATTACGTAACGGCTGTAGTTTTCGCTGTTAATCCAACAAAACACTATAAGTAATGAATGCACTTATGCACAATTCAGTGTAGATTCGTAGGATTTTAATATCGTGTCTCGAAGTTACTATACGAAATACCTATGTGAAATGGTTTAGAATGTTTTTACACCAACTGAGAGTGTTATTTGTGTATTCTTATAAGATGAAATAAGAAACCCAAAACTACGCACGGGCGGTATAAATAAATAGAAACGCTTTTTTTAAAGTATTATATTAATCATACACGATAATGTTACCATGATATCTGCTCTACAAGTTATAGGTACCTTATTCGTCAACTCGCGGGCAATAAACTCGCGGGGTTTCCGCAAGTTTACATTTTGATTTTAATAAAAAAACTGTCTTCATCTCGCGGATGCCTCAAAGTACAGTTAACACAAAAATAAAATAAACTTTAAAAAAAAGTAAAAACCGACTTCAAAATCAAAATGCACTAAAAAGTCTTAAATAAACTCTTCACCATTGAAAGGAAAGGAATCCGTTTTAGGCAAACAATTTCTTTTTGGAGTCGGTGCTGTGATAGTTGATGCTTGATGGTCAAAGTGATGGCACCGACTCCAAAAAGAAATTTTTTGCCTAAAACGGATTCCTTTCCTTTCAATGGTGAAGAGTTTATTTAAGACTTTTTAGTGCATTTTGATTTTGAAGTCGGTTTTTACTTTTTTTTAAAGTTTATTTTATTTCTTTATTTTTAGTGTTTACATAAGAGGGGGGGGGGGGGGAGTTGCACCTTATGATTCTATTTTTTACGAAGCTACAAATTACCTATCATAAGTTTCGTCATTATAATTACTGAACTCCTAGGCGTTAAGGAGTTCCACCATCAGCTCAGCCCCACAAAATGTTGACTATCAGACGTAACAACACGTCAACTTTAAGATTCTAGTAAAGAAACACTATACGTGCCTTTAGAATTTGAGGGTTTCCCTCGAATACACCAAGATCCCTTCATCAGATCCCAAAATGGAAAAAATGGGACCAATTAGAATGTATACCCTCTAAGTAGGTGAAAAAATTTTTCGATTCGGTCAACAAACGACTGAGATATGAGGTAACATACATACAAAAAAAAAATAATGAAAAAAAAAACATACAGTCGAATTGATAACCTCCTCCTTTTTTGAAGTCGGTTAAAAATAAATTGCAATTAGAACAATATAATTCGGTGTATTCATGCAAACCCATTAATTTATATGTATGTCATTGTTTCCTAGACGTTACTAGCTACTTTTGTTAAGCGGCCGCGGTAAAATGGGCGTCCCCCCCCCTCTAACTTCTAAACTGAAAATTTTGAAAAAAAATGTAATGTAGATCTTAACAAATACTTTTAACGAAAGTTGGTTAGGACAGGATCGACAAGTAGTTTTTGAGATATAGCACATTTTCAATAACCGCAAACATTACTTTGTTCTTCATACAAACACTATGTAAAACAAAGTTATATTTGATGTCAACATAATAATGTGGTTAGCTAAAAGCTAAGTGGAAGGAAGTGAATTCCCTGATACAGTTAAAGTTGGCACGGAACGACGAATGATCCTTTTATTAATATAATATGCTTTCTTGAATGTGACAATCCCCGCATTGTTGCAGATTGGTGTTTGTTGAAAAAAAAGATTTTCTACTATAAAATATAATCTACTCCGTGATAACCGGCTCCAAGGCTGTAAAGAGTTTGTTACGTATGAAGTTAGGTAATGATTTTGTAGTCACTTAGTGCGTGTACGTTTAGTGGCGTTCGTCATAGGAAAAATATACAATTGCCCATTGTTTAGTTCACCAATATCTAAATTTAAATTTTATAGATATTATTCAATACCTAGGTACAAATTTAGCGTACTCTACGTCATAAAGTAACACACATTTATTTACGTTTATTGTTGACGGTTTAAAAATAGAGCCTATGTCATCCAATAGATGATTAAAATTTATAGGATGCTGTTTTAAACCTGGAACACTAAGGTTCTTTATATAGCTACATACAATAACTCTTTTATTATCAACGGTCACAAGAAACGTGTTCCACCCTTCGTAAATAGTAGCTTTGAACAATTGCGCCGATTGCAATTCCTTATTAGACGCATGTACGCTTTGCATTATGACATAATCCGTATATGTTAGATATGTTAATAGTCGGCAGGTTTCTTTATTGTTTCTATTTTCTGCTTTATGGTTCAAGATATAAAGCATAAGCAAACGATAATGATATGCTAGAAATGCGTGTAATCATTTGAATAATGCGTGTGTAATTGCTGTGCGTTTCGTTAGAACTGGTAGGGAAATGCAAATAGCCTGTCTAGGAACGTTGTCACTGGTTGATGTTGGTGTTATGCGTGAATTTTTTGTTGTAACGGTCGCTCGTAGCAAATCGTGTGCGTACGCGCACCTACGCACCAGTGCGTGAGGCGTGATGGGCATGGATCAATGGACGCATGCGTAAGTAATCACGCATTACATGCGCATTCGACAAGACGTACATACTTGTTCGTTACGGTGAAATGGTTGAATCATACATTTGGAAAATTTCTGGATTGTATTTTTGATAAATATTTTCTACCAATAATTACGCGCTAGGATAAACGACGCAACAAAAGAATACGCATACAACTCTATCGGATTCAAAAAATACTATTAAAATTTTACACGCAAAAAAAGAAATGATTCACATGATAGTATGACAGATCGAAACTAAACGAATGAAATAAGTAATAATGATTTTTTTAAACAGGTTTTATTTTTAATATATTTTAATATAGAGAACACAAATATTTGGCCACAAGCTCGTTTGCTGGTAAGGATGAGCATTGCCACTGAAGTTGAATCTTATTTCAACCTTTTTACTCTTTTTAGTAGAAATCCGTAGTATTTTGGGGACTTTATCTGGCACTGAATTTCATTCCTTATCCGTACGCAACAAACCTGCCCTTTGTGCTTTAGCAAGTCTATAGCATCCGCTTTTGATATTAAGTATTTATCATTATTTTTTTCACTCTCTTATACGTAATCGAGTACAAAGTAAAGAGCGCCACATAATTAAAAGCTCGCACGTCCACGGTAGACTAGGCGCGGACCCGGCGTCGCGCGTGATAGACCCCGGTAAATAAGCTCTGTTTCTATCATTGTTGAAAGAGTAACGATCAATAAATACCATCTATATTCATGGACGGAAATATACCTGATCATTTATCTATTGCGTGCATGGTATATGTGTCAAAAAATTAAGAGATTCCCCAAAAGTTAGACATGAAGGATTTTGGTATCGACAAGTGACAGCTATTTAAGTTACAAATAAATCCAATTAACTTCCTATATTAATATTCTACAAAACACGTTACTTACCTAGATGGAACGGTTGTTTTCTAAAACGACATTGTGTTAACCGCTTATTAATGCAATTTAAAAATCTAAACTTAGAGCTTTAGGAACAAAAGATAACATTAATCCTTATAAAATTTCTACTATAATTATGACCTTTTCTACGTTTAATTTATATACATTAACTATATAACTATATTACAACTAATATTAACAAGCTGAAGAGTTTGTTTAGAAGCGCTAATCTTAGGAACTACAGGACCGATTTGAAAGTATCTTTTTGTATTAGATAGCTTATTTATCGAGAAAGGCTTTAGGCTATAAAACATCACGCTGCGACGGGAGGGCAGGGAGCAAACTCACAAAGCGCGGACGAAGTCGCGAGGCACAGCTAGTGTATGATATATATGTCAATCTTCACAACGTCTGTATGCTTCGCGTTTTGCATTTCCGAGCAGTAGTGGTAAGAGATATGTACAGTTTCCAGCACATCAGGTTAACAACTTTTGTTGCAAACTAGCGCTTATTAGAACTGTATAAGATACCAGTCTTTATCTGAACGTATAAGATGCGTTTCTTCAACTTGTCCTCAAAGCAAATATCCAAATAATTAAAAAAAACGTAATATTATTATCTCTAGTAAGATGTAACTTTTTTAAGAACCTAGCTATAGGTGCTTTGTCTGTTGTTTTTTTTAGTAAATTCATTAAACTAGATAGATCATGTGATAGAGTATAAATAGCTGTTGCATCCTACGTTCTTGTTCCAAATATGGAAGTTGGTTTGACTGTTAGCAATAATTGAAACATTACAGAGCGATTGTGCTAATGTTCACGATACAGATTATTCATTTTAATTTTTATAATGAATATAATAAAGTTGAAAATTGCTTGAAGGATATTTGCTATCGGAAGGGTTGACTGTATAAACCGTTAATTGTCTACGTACTTAGTCCGTGGCCTTTGGCAACATCTGCTAGTTATGAAAGTTAATAAAAACTATGCTAGAAGTGTTGCTGTTCTTCCGTTGCGTAGAAATGTCAACATATTTGAATTATTGTACCATTACAAAGTAGATAATTTCGAATTTTAGAATCTACCAAGGTTCTAGTTTATTTATTTATTTATACTTTATAGCAAAACCAAAGGTATAAGGTGCTCGTAGCGCAGTGGTAGCAGCGCTTTGGTAGTGATACCGAAGTGAAGCAACCTTCGGCGCGGTCGTGTTTGGATGAGTGACCTTTTCGACGTTATAAGTGACGTATGTACATCACGAGCATCTCCGTGCTTCGGAAGGCACGTTAAGCCGTCCCGGCTAATATCGGTTGATATTAGTTGTTAAGCCTAGTCAGAGGCCTTATGGGCGGCTGGATAACATCTGACAGCAGGGTTAGTCGCTTGCCTTGCAAACACCCCTCCACCAACCCGCACTGAGCCCGCGTGGTGGAGTATGGCTCAAACTACCTCATAGTTAAGGTAAGGCCTTTGCCTAGCAGTGGGATGTTACAGGCTTTACTGCTTTTTACTGCACAACCAAAGATTTGTGCAAGAGGTGGACTTAACGCCGTATGGCATTCTCTACCAGTCATACCTTTGGGCTAAGCAGAAATGATTGAAATCACCTGTTACGGACACCCAATCATTTATTAGTCATAAGTTTAATTATGTTTATTTATAAGTATTTTGGATGAAAATAAATATAATTTTCTGTTAGGGCCATAGCGAGTAAGCATTGTAATTAGCTTAGTAGCCTCCTTTTATTTCAATAATAAGAAACCAGTTAGTTAGGACTTCCCATTTGCAAATTAGGTAGGCAGGTAGGGTAACAATTAAATATTAGGAATGAAATATTAGGAATATGTCGGTAGTTTGGTACAGGGGCGAGGGAGCCCCTTGTAGGCCGTCTCGCTCAGGTGGAGCGAGGCCGGTAAAGCCTTCGAATTTCCTGTCCCCCATATTGCACTTTCTAAGGGTAGGTAGGTAACCCATAGAGTGGATTGTTGCGGATGGGAATTTTATGACGATTAATGTAGGTAGGTTACAAAAACGTTAGAATGAATACGCAGATGTTTGTTTTGTATCCGTCCTTGTTTGTTACTAATCTGTATTAGTCGATAAGTCTACACTTTCTTTTTGAATAAATATAGGGCCGTGAGTGGGCCAAATCGTACGCGCTCTCACGGTCGCCGATCTCAAGAAGAAGTGTTTTATTTGGAATCTACAGTCTACTCATCGAAGGAAAAGATCGTCGGATCATTGACTCAGCCTGAAGTCAAGTAATATAATGCAACCATTAATGAACAGAAACGATGATGAAACGTTATGTATGTTTAGCTTATATTACTTGTTCACTTAGTTGTTTTTTTCGTACTAAAATACCTTCTTAAGTTTTTTTCACGCGTAATCAGGGTTGGAAAAAAAACAGTTTTTTTTAAAATTTTATAAAACAAACAGTTCAAATTGTTTTAAACAAGTGTTTGTTTTGTTTTTTTTTTGTTTTTTTTTTGTCCTTTTTAGTTTAGGGCATTATTTTAAATTAATTCGACCTATAATGTTTCATTTCCAGACTAGATCTTTTGACTTTTCAAATTTTCTATAGTAAAATAAATATTGACAAAAAACGATCAATGGATAAACATTTATTTTATGTTGCGTATCTCTAATCACTACTAAACGATTTACATTCACCCTGAATGTTTCCTAGCAGGACTATACCGGCGGGGAAATACCTATAAACTATAAATTCTATTCTATGAATAGGGGCACCCCCAATATTTATTAATTAGTGATGGGCCGAATGTGGTTTGAACCGAATACGAATTTCGGCCGAACATTCGGTAAAAATCAAAAATGCCGAAGTTCGGTTTTTATTCTGCACTTATATGGTAACAACTAACAAACAACAATAAAATATACCTATAAGTAATTAATATATTGAATTTTCAAAAAGTTTATTTGATTCAAACAAATCATAAGACTTCCTAATTTAATAAGAACTTATTGAATTTGATTTTTTAATTCTAAAACTTAAGATTGAAATGTCGAAAAAGGAAACTGATAATGACAGTTAGTTACTTGATTAATAAATAAATTACCATGATTTTAAATTATGTAAAAGGCTTATTTATTTAATCAGGTATGAGTGAGTATGACAGATTTGATTTTTTTTATGTTTTATTAATCTTAAAATCAAAATTGTGCAACTATTTCACTCTTTTCTTATACCGAATGTTCGGCATTTCAACCGAATTTCGGAAGAATGCCGAAGTTAGGCCCATCCCTAATATTTATATTTAAATGAGGGGAATAAAATAACCACTATTCCATTCGACAGCCATCCATTAGGGACTTTCCTAACGGGACTTTACCGGCGGGGAATTACTTAATATGAATTCTATAAATACGAGTGCCTTTCTTTCTCACATTTCATTTCATTATTAATTCTGCGACTGATAACACCTCATAAAAATGTCAACTCCAGGACGCAAAAAGCATGCAATTTGGGAACAATTCACATCGATCCCCCAAGAAAATACCACACTGAAGACCAATAGGGTGCGTTGCAGAAAATGTAAGAAAGAACTAGTTGGACTTGTGAAAAGAATGGAGGCACACTTCCAGCAATGTAGCACCACCACCGGTTCTAACACTGACGCAAATCTTGACGCGGACAGGGACGTGGAGGAGGAGTTGTTGAGTGATGCTGGTTCTTCCCGATCTTCAGATAATTCTTCTGCTACACCCACATCTTCTGTTACTACTCTTCAATCTAAAAATGCCAGTACCAGCAGCAGCGCGAGCGTGAACATTTCAATGAAAAGATTTATTATTGCTACAAGTCAAGAAGATAAGAAGAAAATTGATTTACAATTATCTCGTTATATGTTTGCTACTAACACGCCTTTTAACCACGTAGAACACCCAGAGTTACTGAAATTAATGGAAATTTTACGCCCAGGATATAAACCTCCAAACCGCAAACAAATTGCTAGCAAGCTACTCGACGAAGTCTACAACTCGACTCAAGAAGCCGTAAAAAATGAATTGAAAAACAAAGTTGGTAATCTGGCAATTGATGGGTGGAGTAATGTCAGGCAGGACTCGATAGTTTGTGTCTGTGTTACCGATGTGTTGACAGACTCAACTCATTTAATTGATACAATAGACACAGGAGCCGAAAGCCATACAGTTGACTACTTGGTTAAAGTTACTACTGCGGCAATAAAACAATGTGAAACTTACAAATGTACGGTGCGAAGTGTAGTGACAGACAACGCAGCAAATATGAGCCGTATGAGACGAGATTTAGCCCAACAGGAAGAACTAGCTTCTCACGAGGATATACTTACATACGGCTGTTCATCACACATATTAAACCTTCTAGCAAAGGATTTGAATGCAGAAGATATTACTGATAAAGTTAAGTCGATAATGCGGTACTTCAAATACACTCACTTTGCATCTGCCAAATATAAAGAAGCTGGTGGAAAAGCAATTGTTATACCACAACAGGTACGGTGGAACACAATGGCTGACTGCTTAAAAGTGTTATTAGAAAATTGGCATATAATGTCAGATATATGCTTAAATCATTCAACTGCTATAGATCTGTCAATTTCATTGAAAGTAAATGACATGGCGCTGAAGCAACAAGTCCAGGCTCTCTACAAAAAACTGGAAAACATCGCAGTTACACTTGACATCTCCCAAAAGACATCCTGCTGTATTGGCGAAGTGACTGAAGCATGGATAGAGCTTAAAAATATGTTTGAGGGAGAGAATGTACGACTGCGTGAGACCGAGTATTCATTGGATGATTTAAGGAAGTTCAAAGCTCGTTATGAAATGGCAATGTCTCCAGCTCATTTTGCAGCAAACTTACTACATCCTAAGTACAGGGGTGAAAAACTCACGAGTGAAGATATTTCTGAGGCTTTATTATTTATAGAAGCTTATCACAAAGAGGCGATGCCCTATGTTGTTAAATACAGGGCAATGACAGATCCCTTTCATAACTTTCTATTTGAAGATCATGTAGTAAATCAGGTCGGACCTCTCGAATGGTGGCAGTCATTAAAAAAACAAATTAATGGTCAAACAATGAACTTAGTGGCTCAGCTTCACACTGCTGTAGCTTCAAGTGCTGGAATTGAAAGACTGTTTTCAACATTTGGATTTATTCATTCTGACGTACGAAATAAACTGGGTACAGAGAAAGCTGCAAAACTTGTTACAGTTTTTAAATACCTTAATAAGGAAAAGAAGAAATAATTGTTATCTTGATCTTGTCATATTGTCTTACTCTCCTGACTGACAAACAATTTTGATTTTATAATGTTTATTAAATATAGGTAATTTTGTTTGTTATAATTTTGTTTTTGATTGATTTTAAATTGAAATTTTTAATATTCTATACTATCTAATACATGTTTCAAAAATACGTGTTATCTTATCCCATTACCCATATAAATCCTGGTACTTGGTAGGTACTTAGATCTTTGTTTGACTGAATAAATAACTTATCAAAAAAATATTACTTTCATTTTATATCATTCATTCGCAATGAAAAGTAGTTTTAAAGCTTGTTTTTTTCTCATCGTTTTATACAATGTTTAAAACTTGTTTTAATCTGTGTTTTTAAACGTGTGATAAAAAACACGGTTTAAAATCAAACTGTTTTAAACATTGTTTTAAACATGTGTTTTAAAACCATTTGTTTTAATCATGCCAACCCTGCGCGTAATTACTACAAGCAACTTTGCGTGTAGGCATCTTTAGCAAAAAATCTTAGATAATCTGTATGTAACCTTGAAGCAGATTAATTCAAATTGAAGTGATTAAGTCTAGCCATAACTCCATTGTAAAATTTGCGTGCAGTGCATACTGATAACGCGCGTACAACAAGGTAAGAATTATGAGTCAAAAGAACCAATATAAACCTTTGAGGTAACCTCCAATACCCAATTGGTATTGATAATCTAACAGGCAGGTTGCTTCGTTTAAATCGTAGGGCTTTGACACCAACAACTTGCATAATTATTGACGGGGTATTCCAGTCCAATTCTCGTGCAATTGGTATACGAAAAAAGTTCACCGATAAAATTTTCTTTGTCGGAGAAAATATAGTTTTTGATTTCTCGGGGTCACGATTTCTATGGATTAAGATTTCGTTCGTGCTATAGTTTTTACGTGTACATATTTTACTTGATTTTTTAGGTAAAACGGTTAAACTCACAATCGAATTACCACACTAAAATAGTTCGATTGCCGCGAAAATCGGCTCCCTGAATCTTTAGTGAACTTAGTTGACACTATTTATGAAAGTCAGTTGCTTGCTTATAAATACAAATATTCCGAAAAAAAAGTTAATTATTTTATTTTAACCAAATATGCTTAATTAACTAACTTATTGTTATAAGCAAATACTTTTTATCCAAGGCTGATGCCTAATAATTTGCGGTTTGCAGATATCAATGACTTTCCTGCTCGCTCTCTATCATTAAAAACTTTGAAATTTCTATTATAAACTGGCAGCTTTAGTCATTTAGGCAACAACAAGGAAGCCTAGACCCTCGCAGACGTCTAGCCATTGCAAAAAATAATACCGGTTCATCACAAAACTCGATCCACGATAGAAGGTCACCCAGTCGCATGCAGTTTTTTAGAATTCCGTAGGTACTGCTTTGAAACTATAGTAGAAATTCACATAGAACATTCATTTTATGAATCATCTAATTAGATTGTTTATGATGTACTTAATAATATGTTGAGCTTTGAGATTTTGTTGACGGTTTACGAAATTACAATTAATTTGATTAGATGTTTATTCAGAAAATAAATTCTCTACCTAAAACGTGCTAAATAGTTAAAACAGCGGCTTTTTTGATTTTCCTAAGCTAAAGCTTACGAACGATAGCGTCGAAAAACCGAGATCAACTCACGTGGATACTAATGGTACCAAGAAATTGCTGGTTCAAGTCCCGCCCGTGCGCAAATTTTTGGTTTCCTTTTTCATCACGCGGATACCTTACAAAGATGCAAAGTAGGTAAACAAGGTCAAGTTAAGAAGGTGTTAAAACAAAAAAAAAACATTTAAAAACTGTAAAAATACTTTTATTCATGTTTTGGTCCAGTTTCTTAAAACGTAATTTCCTTGTGAGACATAAATTAATTTGACTTGCATACTCGTAGTGATTTAATTTGTGTTTGCACTAATACCCGTACGTTCAAATGGGTTAGCTGTGTTTGCAAATATTGTTATTGGTATTACCGATACTATTATTGAGGAAATCTGTGTAACGTAACTAACTTCTAACAAAGTAGGTACCTGCAGAATATTAGGTATAATTGATTGTATGAGCGAATGCACATTGGCTTCGCGTTGTGTATCCGTTGCGTTGCGTCGGTCTATCTTACTCATATCAACTCAATATACGGGCGGCGATTCTTATGTCAATCGAATGTATTTCGTATGGTAATTCGATTGCAAGATTTACCGTTTTACCTAAATAATTAGGTAATATATCCATACGTAGAAAAAACTACCGCATGGATGAAATCAAAATGCATCCAAAACGTGATCTTCGGCAATGAAAATTCGTTCGGTGAACTTTTTTCTTATACGAATTGCACGAGAATCTGCCCCCTGGTTTGGCATAACGTTTAGATTTGTATGTAAAACAACGGAGCTTCACCGCTACGTCGTCGCAGCGCCAACGCAACGCAGCGGAGACGCAATGCAATGCCAATGTGGCTTCGTTTATACGAAAAAAGTAAAACCGACTTCAAAACCAAAATGCACTAAAAAGTCTCAAATAATCTCTTGACCTTTTGAAGGAAAGGAATCTAGGCGAACAAATTATTTTTTGAGCCGGTGCCATCACTTTGACCATCTCAAGCATAAATTCGACCAAATCAGAGCACCGACTCCAAAAAGAAATTGTTCGCCTAAAATGGATTCCTTTCCTTCAAAAGGTCAAGAGATTATTTGAGACTTTTTAGTGCATTTTGGTTTTGAAGTCGGTTTTACTTTTTTTGAAGTTAATTTAATTTCTTCATTTTAGTGATTACAGAAGGGGGGGGGGTAGCACCTTTTGACTCTGTTCTTTAAGAAGCTACAAATTGCCTTTCATAAGTTCTGTCATTATAATCCCTGAACTCCTAAGCGTTAAGGAGTTTCACCATCAGCACAGCTCCACATAATGTTGACTATCAGACGCAACACCACGTCAACAATAAGATTCTAGTAAAAAAACACTATACGTGCATTTGAAATTTGAGGGTTTCACTCGATTGCACCAAGATCTCATCATCAGATCCCGACTTGGCAACAAAGGGACCAACTAAAAGGTATAATCTCGAAGTAGGCAAAAAAAAATTCAAATCGGTCCACAAATGACTGTGATATGAGGTAGCAAAGCCACAAAAAAAATACAGTCTATATAACCTTCTCCTTTTTTGAAGTCGGTTGAAAACGGTAAGTACATTGTGTATTGGGTGGCATACTCATCTTAAAAAAAAACAATCCCTAGATACCAAATCATCAAATTAAGCTAAGTACTTAATAAGGACCTAATAACGGCATGCAGAAAGTACAAAAGACATAGAAAAAGCAGGTAAAACATGCTATTTATAAAATTAACATGAACCCGACCATCCCTCCCGGTTGCATGAGCATTGTCCAATTAAATAGCTTCATGAACGGGAAAACAGAAAAAAATAATCTCATAAGCATGCAGCTAAGTAGTTAACAACTTTGTATTCAAACATTTTCACTATCGCACGGTAATACAATAATTGCGACACCTTTGTTATTCTTTGTAGTTAAAGTTTATTGAAATGGCAGTTTGATAGTTTATTGGCGTTATTTAAAAAGGTTCCATATCATAATATTACCATACTTAATAATGATAATTGTGGCACGATTTTGGAAGATTTGTCTATTAATTCCAAAGACACAATGGAGTATTAATACGTACCTAATATAAGTTATTATTACTTCCAATTGTCATCGTCTCTACAAAATAACGGGTCTACCTTGTTTTGCAGAATTTTTATTGTCATAATTTTATTTGGCATATCATCAAATAGCATAAACTTCCTTTCGCAGAACATCAAGTAGCATTCACTCATTTGTCAGACGTTCAAAACGCATAATCGTGTAAGCTAGAATCATCTTTAGGCAGAAATTTAATATCCATAATAGTCTTAAAGCAGAATCATCCTAACGCAGAAAGTTCACAGATAGAATCGTCTTGTGGCATACAAATCGTATATATAGTCATTAATAGGCAGAATCATCCTATCGCAGAAAGTTCATAGTCCGAATCGTCTTTTGGCATATTTTTCATATTTAAAATCATTACAAGGCAGAATTATCATATCTCAGAAATTTTACATTTATAATCATCTTTTGGCAAACATTTCATATACATAGTAATTGAAAACAAGTAATTGAAACATAGTAATTGAATCCATAGTAATTCAGCATGCAAGCAAGTATGCAGCATGCAAGCAACCATGCAGCATGCAAGCAAGCATGCAAGCAAATCATGCAGCAAGCAAGCAAGCATGCAAGCAATCATGCGTGCACAACAGCATGCAAGCAAGGATGCAACATGCAAGTAAACATGCATGCAGCATGCAAGCAAGCAACAGCTTGCATGCAGCATGCAAGCAAGCAACAGCTTGCATGCAGCATGCATGCAACATGCATGGTTTCTGTCACGGCTCCGGCGCTGCGGGGCTCCGGCAGTCCCACGCGAGCTTATCGTCGCAGATGGTTTTCGCTCACCACCGCAGCTTCGGCTTGCTGGCCGGCTTCGCCGGCCAGCCTCAGCCGCTTCGGCGAGCTTTCAAACCACCTGCTCCTCAGCTCGCGGGCTGTCTCGCCCCTCCGCGCCTACGCGATTTTGAATTACACTCTAGGGGTGGGGCAAACAAGACTGCGTGGAGTCGGTTTTGCACCGATTCGTTTCTGTCACTAACTTTTGTACCACAACTTAATGACTTTTTAATTCAATTTTAGGTTAAAATACTATTTAAAAGAAATAGCAATATGCGTAGTGAAATTATTCTAAACGAAATTCTGCTTTCTTTCATAGTATGCCTAGTCAAATTATGCCAAATAAACATCATACTTAATGAACATTATGCTTAGCGAAAGTATGCGTAGTAAAATTTTGCCAAAGGTAATTATGCCTTATAAATTTCTGCTATCTTGAAAGTATGCCATTGTAAATTCGGGCATATAAATATTCGACCAAATAATAATTATGCTAAAAGAAAATTCTGCCTGAATAATATTCGACTAAACAAAATTATGCTAAGTGTGTTATGCCAAGTGACTTTCGGAGCAAAAAGATTCTGCCAGATAGAGGGAACCCCAAAATAACAAACAGGAGTATTCATCTACTACGATTAATTACTAATGTGACCTATGACCCTTTACACATTGCATCTTTTAGCAGCGATGCCGTCGCTATGCAGCATCGGTTCAGTCGCAAAATGACAACCTTTACACACTACGCTACTTTAAGGATCGATGCAGTCACAATGCTAAAGCGCGTTAGCATCGATGCAGTCGCGATGCAGAAGCTGGAAATAATGTTCTGTATTTTGGCGACTGCATGGATACTAACGCGCGACTGCATCGGTGCTAAATTAAATCTGTTCTTAATACTTACTATTACCAAAAGATATAATACTTTGACCAAAAGATACTTTAAAATCTTATGTATTGCCGCAAACTTGTAGTTCTTCGCTGAAGCCATTTTTGGCTTAGCCCTATTTATAGAAACTATCCATAATAACCTGAGCAGTCATGTGTTTAAGTAAGGACGTCATAAAAAAGTTTAAGAAGTGAAAAAAGCGTGTTTATGTAAACAAGTATTTACATAAACGCAGTACTTAACATCAACATTCAAGTGATATCCATACTTACACACTGCGACTTTTAGCATCGATGTAGTCGCCATGTTAAAAGTAGTGCATTGTGTAAAGTTTGATATTTTGAGATTGCATCGATGCTAACGCGCGTTAGTCGTCGTCCTCCTATAGAGGCCTTGTCAGGGAAACTAAGCTCAGCTGCTTTTGCTGTAAGGAAGATTAGACGTTTGACTGATGTAGAAACAGCTAGGTTAGTTTATTTTTGTTATTTCCATAGCTTGATGTCCTACGGCATTTAACTGTAGGCGCGCCCTACAGCTGCTGATGTAGAGACAATTTTTGTGTTACAAAAAAGAGCCGTACGAGCTATTTATAATCTTAAACCTCAAGATTCCTTACGAGAAGTGTTTAAATAAATTAGAATATTAACTCTAACCTCTCAGTATATTTACGAAAATTTAATGTATGTACGGAAAAATTTACATTAATTCACGAAAAATAGTGACATACATAAATACCTATAATACTAGGAATAAGGATAAGCTTGCTTTTCCACAATTAAGGCTTCGAAGGGTTGGTAATTCTTTCATGGTTGGTAATTTTTCAATAAACTACTAGAACACATTATAAACTTACCGGTTAATAAATTTAAAACTGTTTTCATAAAGATGAAATAAGAAACCAAAAATTTTTGCGCACGGGCGGGACTTGAACCAGCAACCTTTTGGCTGACCGGGCCAAACGCTCTTACCAATTGAGCTACCGTGCTGTTAGTCCGACCCTGCGAAATTTGTGGTTTCTTATGAAAACGCTAATTGCGTGACGCTTAGCGCCATCTAGCCGTCTGTTTATGAAACAGATGGCCCAAGCAGTAATTCTTTACAGAATAAATTCAACTTGGAAATTGATGACGCTTCGCTATCTAATAGTTTAGAATGTTTTAACACTCACAGTGTCATATTTTATATTCATAAAGATGAAATAAGAGACCAAAAATTTGCGTACGGGCGGGACTTGAACCTGCAACCTTTTTGCTGACCGGGCCAAACGCTCTTACCAATTGAGCTACCGTGCTGTCAATCCGACCCTGCAAAATTTGTGGTTTCTTATGAAAACGCCAATTGCGTGACGCTTAGCGCCATCTAGCCGTCTGTTTATGAAACCGATGGCAGAATGTTGATAAAAACATTCTAAATCGTTGCGTAGGTCTATCCAACTCATATTATGAGTTGGATAGACCGACGCAACGCAACGGATACACAACGCGAAGCCAATGTGCATTCGCTCATATAATCAACTAGCGGTCCCCCGCGACTTCGTCCGCGCGTTTTGAGTTTGCTCCCTCCCCTCCCGTCGCAGCGTGATGTTTTATATCCTAAAGCCTTTTTCAATAAATAAGCTATCTAACACAGAAATATTTTTTCAAATCGGTTAAGCAGTTCCTGAGATGAGCGCGTTCAAACCAACAAACTCTTCAGCTATATAATATAATTAGCGCAAGCGCACGTTGTACTTGAGCTGCGAACATTATTTTGGTGCGGAGTTATGTTAAAACTGTGATAGCTCCTAAGATATTTATTGGAATCAAATGATATAAAGGGCAACTTTGTTCTAAATGAAATGCTTGTGATGATGAATGTATTTATTTTGATAAGAATAAATAACTGTGTGTATAATACACCTCTAAAAATGATGCATTATTTTTTTACAAATTTATTAACATAAAAAAGGTTGTAGTAAGTCAACCATAAAAGATAGACATATGCTGTCGCGGATTTTATTATAGAACTCTTAATGCTGAACAATCTTGTCATACATGGTTTTTGTGTAACTTTAGCGGTTTCCGCAGCGTATGCAGCGGAAGCTCCCAAAAGGAATATCTTTCTCCCGTTTTCGCAACATTTTTCATTGCTGCTGTGGTCTTGTGAGTCGTATCTTTATGTAATATAGCTTATAGCCTTCCTCGATAAATGGACTATCTAACATAAAAAGAATTTTTCAAATCGGGCCAGTAGTTTCTGAGATTAGCGCGTTCAAACAAACAAACAAACAAACAAACAAACTCTTCAGCTTTATAATATTATAGTATAGATTATAATATTCTGCAGGTACCTACTTTGTTAGAAGCTAGGCATTTCACACTGATTTCCTCAATAATAGTATCGGTTATACCAATAACAATCTATGCAAACACAGCTGACACATTTGGACGTACGGATATTATGGCAAACACTATGTTTATGAAACAGATGGCCCAAGCAGTTATTCTTTACAGAATAAATTCAACTTGGAAATTGATGACGCTTCGCTATCTAATAGTTTAGAATGTTTTTATCAACATTCTGTCATCTGTTTCATAAACAGACGGCTAGATGGCGCTAAGCGTCACGCAATTGGCGTTTTCATAAGAAACCATAAATTTCGCAGGGTCGGACTGACAGCACGGTAGCTCAATTGGTAAGAGCGTTTGGCCCGGTCAGCCAAAAGGTTGCTGGTTCAAGTCCCGCCCGTGCGCAAATTTTTGGTTTCTTATTTCATCTTTATGAATATAAAATATGACACTGTGAGTGTTAAAAACATTCTAAACTATTAGATAGCGAGGCGTCATCGATTTCCAAGTTGAATTTATTTTGTAAAGAATAACTGCTTGGGCCATCTGTTTCATAAACAGACGGCTAGATGGCGCTAAGCGTCACGCAATTGGCGTTTTCATAAGAAACCACAAATTTCGCAGGGTCGGACTGACAGCACGATAGCTCAATTGGTAAGAGCGTTTGGCCCGGTCAGCCAAAAGGTTGCAGGTTCAAGTCCCGCCCGTGCGCAAATTTTTGGTTTCTTATTTCATCTTTATGAATATAAAATATGACACTGTGAGTGTTAAAAACATTCTAAACTATTTAAAACTGTTATCAAAGAAACCCTTATGAAGAAAGGTAAACGATAATAATGTATGGACTTGCATGATCGCTACTAACATTGTAAACCTTTTGAAAAGAGGCATTGACAATAGTGACTGAGTTTGTTGCGCAGCTTCTTCTCAGCACTAGCCCACAATTGTCCCGAAGCTGTGGTAGGGTTTATATTGGGACGTGTAAAAGTGCCCCCAGCGGGCCTATTTGCATAAATAAATGACTTTTATGACTTTTTCAGCATCGCGACTGCATCGCTGCTAAAAATTGCAGTGTGTAAACGGTCTTAGATAAAAGCAAGAATGAAGGTACTCTACTAAAATGAGATCTGTTATTTTTTAAACCACCTTTTAAACCAACCTATTCATACAACAATGATTCTTTTTAAGTGCTTATTATTCATTGTATTGATACGATATATACTTAGAGTACCTATAATTCGATTTCTGAACTAAGTACAAAGTCTTACGAAGAGGATCCTTAATCGATTACCTCATTTGCCTCTGGCGACAAGACGTAGCAGCGGCTGTCTATAACAATCAATTAGTCCTCGATGCTAGCAATAAATTTTAATAAACTCGTGTTATCTTTCCGTTTAGGTTAGTCGGAGTATTACGTTAGGCGGTACCTTAGGTATACGCGGTTCGATACGAATTTAATATCCGCAGTGGATTATGTTCGTGGCCGGGGGCTAGTGGTCAGGATCTCGTGTAAACACAGGCGCGTTTAGTTGAACGCCGGGCACGGACGGCGATGCGAGCTATAGCACCCGAGTGGCCATGAATAGTGCGATTGTGGAAGATTGATTACTGTCCATATTGATGTCTTTGTTTACTTGTGTTCTGACTTATAAAATGAAGAATATTTAGAAAGAAAGAAAGAAAATACATTTATTCGACTCGAAGACTCGTTAATAACATATATATACAGCAAACAGACAAACACATTTATAAAACATTAATATCGAGAGTGAGTCGAAAAAGCACCCTCTCAGCATTAATCATCAATATCAATAAGAATCAATCAAAATCAATAAGAATATTTAACATTGTAATTTATTGCTTCAATTGCGATTGTTAATCAGACGAGCTCCAGCATTTAGGGTGTTTTTCAGCTAGGTAAAATCGTGAAATCATTACACCCAATCATTCTCAAGCAGATAACTGTGCTATTTAGATTACTGATGTTAAAATACAGTTATTATTTTTATTGGCTTGGATTGGCACCTTGTCATACTTAGATGTTAAAATAAGACACATGTTATTTTTGTGTAATTTTACTTATATGTCATGTTACAACACAATGTTTCTGAGAATGCCAACAATGAGTTATGAAGATTTACTATACCCATCTTGGAGCGTTACGGTAGCAAGGAAACAATCGCGTGCTTCCTAAGTTCTCTGACATAGAAGTGGCACTTGACATCAGAACGTCGACAGCGTATGATGCGGCATGCCAACGGTGTTTCAATGGCTTTTTCTTACCTTTTGGTGTCACCCGCTGGTTTTGTGGCCCCACGAGGGTATGAAGCGCGCGTGCACCGTTTTCAGTCAAAAACAACGCCACGGCCACGACTGCGATAGAGTGTTACCGCGGTTTGGCCGACCGCTGCACTGTCTAGGTGGGTACGCCGGTTTGGAAAAACCATGGAGTGGACAAATCAATTTTGAGTGTAATTATAATATTTTTACGAGACAAATCTTAAAAATAATAATACTTGAAATGGAACTTATTACGATCTTATATTATTTTTTTCCGCGAGACTTATTATAGCTCGGAAGAGAGAACATGAAACTGAAATAGCATCTTATACTTGTTAAGCGTGACATTTTTATTCAAGATCCTAGATCCTGTCAATCATTTTGGGAATAAACAAACAAACAAACAAATGCTTTAATTTTGAAATAAATTCCTATTTATTCAGCTTGACGCTTTACCTACATGGATGTAAGTAAGGTGTCAAGCTGGTGTAGGTTGTTGTTTTTTTCGTCAGCTCTATGAGAGAGCTTATATTATAGGCAGCTCTTTGAAGCCAAAATCACCAGTATTTTTTTCTTGTGAGAACTGGTGATTTTTAGTATATATTATTATGATGTATTGATACATATGACAAAGAAAATGTGTAATTTAGTGAATACAATTAGTCACACACAGTGAGTATGTGGTTTAGTGCTGAAGTATACTATTACAGAACTAAGTAAATATGTGGGGCTGACGAGGATCGGGAATCGTCTTGTAACACTTATTTTGGGCTAAAAACTTTTCAATTGAGTTCACCTAGCCATCTCCACGGCACTCCTGTCCGCAGCGTGGTGGGGGCGTGGCGGGAAAAGTTGCACATTATTTACGACGGCCACGAAGCCGATGGTACGATAAGGCGCGTCGCAGTCTCCGCGTCACGATCTCCGCTATCTTCCGATGCCGATATTGAGACTATAATAGTATTAAATACGACCCCACAGCGTAAAAGACTGTTGACCTAATACGGATCAGTCCAAATCGGTTTGGATTAGAACCGCGTAATGCCTATTGGCCCGGCTTAGGTGTTCTATCTGAGGATGAGCCGGTAGTTGATAGTTCAATTGGTAACCTGTTATTGGAAGTAAATTGAGTATTGGTTATTATTGCTTGCAGCATGGAAACAACATTTTACAAGAGAGTATCATATTTTTAGGGTTAAATGTATCTCAACTTTAGATTTATGTGTGTTTGACTGTCAGTCAATACCCTTCCTGTATCGTAGGAATGCGTGAAGTTGTTACGCTGAAAAAAACATTTCACTAAATCTACGGCCTACTTACGCAAACAAAAGATAAGTAAATGGCTGTGACATTTTGCATAATAATTACAATCCCAAAAGGAGTACCTAAACGGTTCGTTCTGTTGTCTAGTAATGGACAAAAATCCGCAACATTTTATTGTTACATCAGTATTACTATAGAGTGGTGGTTCATAATCCCCAGTGCGCGAGTCCAAATCCCCCTTTGCCGCTTATTTTTTATTTTATTTTATTTTTATTTATTAAGGAACACAAAACGGAACAACATCATTAAAAATACAATATAAACTAGGCTATAATATTAAGCTAGATGCTATTTTTTAAATTACTTTTCATTCAGCACGCAGTCTAGTCAAAATTAAGTCTCATTGGCTTTCTAGAATATTAAGCAAGTCAACAATTACACACGTGTGCACGAGGCAGTCTACATAGGTCTAAACTTCGAGCCATGACATTCTCTACATCAAACTACTCGAGATAGATAGTGATACGTACGAATAAAATAATAAAGCATATGCAAGACACTAAACATACTAGTTACAGGGATAAAGAAATAACAAACCAAAAATTGCGCACCGGCGAAACTCGAAATTTTTGGTTTCTTATTTTATATAAGAATACAAAAATATAGAGTTAAAAACATTCTAAGCCATTAATTAGAAAGCGTCATAAATTTCCAAGTTAAATTTATTCCGTAATTAATAACACTTAGCCCACTGTTGCAAAACAGACGGGTAGATGCCGCTGACGTGACACAACGTATCCCTAAGAGACTAGACATTTCGCGCAGCAATTGGAAAGAACGTTATGCCTGAAAGATGCAGGTTCGATTCCCGCCGGCGCGCAATATTCGGTTTCTTATTTCATCTTTTCAGAATTAACAAAAATAACACTAACATTGTAAGCCATAAAAATATTTTTTTTGGTTTAGAATGTTTTAACACTCACAGTGTCATATTTTATATTCATAAAGATGAAATAAGAAACCAATTACTTGCGAACTTGGTTCAAGTCCCGCCCGTGCGAAAGTTTTTGGTTTCTTATTTCATCTTTATGAATATTATTTTTTATTTTAAATAATAGAAACTTAATGCAATGAACGTAATTCAAAAGAGACGATGGCCCAATTAGGAGAGCAATACTCGTAGCACGGTTAGAGGCCCAATTTCGATATTTGAATTTTGACGTATAACGACTAAATCTTAATGAGATAATTTTAATCCACGACGCAAAAAGAGAGGTAAGATGGAGAAGTATATTTAACGTGACTGTCTATGTATTAAATATTTTAAATATTAAATATTCTTATATCAGTATTGTTTCCGATTTTCGTTTAGTTTTTTTGTGTTATAGATATTTTTTATCTCGAGTGTTTTTAGCCATGTTTCATGAAAACCTATTCAGCCATATTTTAAGTATCGACGGGTGTTTAAAATTTCAATTTAATGTAATAATTATAGTCATTTAGCTTTTTTAATAGGGTGGCGATTCCAGACCCATTTAGTTGGAAAAAATTGGTTTAGTGAGTGATCAGTTGGTATATATTATTATTATACAGTCTTTCTATAACGTCTAAATTATTTCCAACATTTTTGAAGTGAAAACTTCTTTAGCGGCGTTGAGCACTTTTGTGGGATGGGGGAAAAATGTGAAACTCGCGTCAGGACACGTGGGCTGATCGAAAAACCGTAAGACGGTTGGCGAAATTATGGATGTAAGTTGATTTTTCTGAGAGATAAACTTTTTAATGTAATTTAATATAATATAAATTGTAATGTTTGTGTACGATAGCGCAATAAATAAATATTGTATTCTATAAAAATATATTATTATTATTATTATTATTATTATTATTATTATTATTATTATTATTATTATTATTATTATTATTATTATTATTGTATTCTATCACAAAAATGATAGTACTTTTATATTGATAATAAGAGCAATTCATTCAAAATTATTCCCTAACTATTCCAAAAAATCAAAAATGCACAACGTTAATATTCAAGTTTTCACTTCTGCCGGCACTCTCGGAGTGCATTTTTTTTTTTTAACTTATTAATAACATTATCTGTTGAGTGTTGCTTGTGGCTTTAACTCACATCCTGAATAGCTAAATTATTCGCAACCCTCTTCACAAGAAGTGAAGTTATGGCTAAATTCCTATGCATCATACTATTATGAAGGTGCTGATAGCGTTATATTAACTTCAGGAATGTTAGATCGTTGAGGTACGAAACACATCTATGATGATAAATGTGTTTTGTTGACAACACGATAGATCTACTAAAACGATACTGACACCTTTTGCAATCATTCTAGTTTCCAGTGTACAAAAACTAGATGTAACAAACGCACATTTGCTTAGTGTCATATAAATTTTATTACCATGTAGATAGCTTTACAGTAGTCAGAGCCTTCCTTATAAGCATAAAATTGCCTATGCTGAATTCCACTTTTTCGATGAAGCATATTTGATTACCGTACTTACTATTGTACTCGTAGGTACGGTATTGAGGTTAGTTAAATTAAAATTGTGATAGGTTACGTAAATTAAAATTGTGATAGATATTTAGATATTTTTTTAGTGATTTTTGTTAATTGTTACACGATGATTTCCGATCCTAGTCTGCCCCTCATATTTACTTACTTCTGTAATATTCAGCACTAAAACACATACTCACTGAGTGTGACTTATGTAACCCCACTGTATTTAATTACACATTCTCATCGTCATATGTTCAATACATCATAATTTATACAACTATCTAGATATGACATATTACGTTTGTTATGGAAATGCCGGAAGCGTCTACCATGTTGAATGAAATTCGGCTGTGATATAAGTATATACTTGGATTAATCTTTAGATTATTTAATTATTGCAATTATATTTTATTATTTGCACATTCATTATTTAAAGATTATTGGGACACTTATTAGGTTTTTATGTCTGCCGTATAACAAATGTTCAATTTGGCGCCAAAATGAATTTGACTGTGATTGAATGGTGGAGGTTAGATTTCTTACAAATATTGTGAATATTAAAATAATAATCTAAAAGGCTAACTTAATTCTGTACGATTAATAACTAAAAAAAATATGAATTTACGTATTTAATTAGCAGACTGTTTATCCCACAAACAAATATTTTAGTTAATGTTCAGATATGGTATCGGATGTCGTCCCCACTGTTTTATTACAGTTGTTTAGAATTTTAATTTGTATGTCCTCTATTGGTACTCTCTCTTACTTTGTGCCCTATCTTTGTGCTATATTGTTGGAATAAATTATTGGAGAAGAACCTGAGGATTTATACTACGTGTTTATTATTCAAGCACCCCACACGCGGTCACATCATATGTGCTCGATGTAAGGTTTACGGTGCGACTACTTGTCAGCCGAGTTTGCGTAAACAAAATATTGTTGGTAAACAAAACTAATGGCTAATGGTTAATAAGACCCCTTACACACTGCGACTTTGAATATCAATGCAGATGCAGACAGCATCATGACTCTCGACATGAACAGATTAAGGCATCGATGCTGTCGTACGTAGTGGCGATACTGTTGCCAATATACACATACAATCGTCAACGGCCAATAACAATTCTAATGATACTAACGCGCGACAGCATCGCTACTGTATCAATGCTAAGAGTAGCGCAAGTTTGGAAGGTATACCATTTGCGTCTGCATTGCTGCTAAAAGTCGCAGTGTGTAAAGGATCTTAGATAGCTTGACGGTTTTTCACAGTGTTTCTTCATAAACAAGTGGACCACAGATAAAGCCTTATTCTTTTTGGAAGCTACGTGATCAGGAGAGCTGTACACTTGTACAGTACAAATCAATCATTTTCTTGACTTGGGAATTCACTGCTCGCATCAGTGGATACCGTTAAAGGAAAATGGCATGCTCTCGTTTGTCACTCAATATCGTTACAGTAGGTTTCGCTGTCGCAATAAAAAGTAAAACATTGACAAGCAGATGTCTCGTCTGTTCTTTATATATTGAAGTATCAATGTTTTTGCAGATTATGTAAAAATAAGCAAGCATTGAATTAATTTTAACTGTCATCTTCATAACATTCACTTTTCTTTTATTATGATAGTTGCATGAGTTTCCTTCTCGTGTATAGATTTCAACACTTTTTCATATAAATATTTGAAATATATAAATGAATTTCACTTGTTATCTTAACACGAGTGATTTAGAAATAGGGCCCCAGAACATTGAATGAATGTTTAATAATGATAAAACAATTTATGAATTTCTCCTTAAATTTTATAAATACATACTAGCTTGCGAAACACAGCTAGATCATTCGATACTCAATCAAAGTTAGAACCATGAAGTAACTATCTAATGGTCAAACCGATAAAAGCTTTGTTAGTAGTGACCACGTGGTCTGACTTGCCTGGAAGAACTAAATAAACAATTTTGAAGTATTGCATTTAATTACAGTTCAAAAAGGGTGTCTGGAAATTGCCTCGGCTGGTTTCAAAGAAATGTTATTATGTAAATGAATCGCATCATCCTTGCAGATTATCGTTCGTGAAGGTAAATAGCTATTTATTTGCAAAAGAAATTATTATAAGAAGAGTTAGCAGTCTTTGAACTGAGCTAAGTAACTATGAAATAATTTTAAGTGGCATTTTTGTTTTAGGTATTCTCTTTTATGTCCATACTTAAGTGTACATACGAGTAATTTACGAATTCTTTTAGGGAGTGTGCTTTTTATCTAATAAAATAGCATAGGTAGATTTGGTCATTTAGTTTGTCAGTAATATTTTTTTTTATAACTTTGAAACATTCTTGAGCATTATGTATTGATGGTAGTCTTAACAATAGAAAAAGTAAAACTAAAGCCTTGTTAACATCCCTCTGCTAGGCAAAGGGACACAAAAAGGAATATAATAGGAGATACTTCATATAGGTACCTGAAAAGGTGAAGCATAGAGTTGACAATTAAACAACCCACAGCCTTTGTATGTACCTATGTTTATGAAGGAATAAATGATTATGATTATGAGAAATCATTATTAATAACATGTTTGTATGCTTTGTAAACGGATACCTAAATAAACTTATAACCGAATGAAAACTAGCCAGTCTGCCAGACCGCGCATTAACAAATGCAGATTATAAGAACGGCGAAATTTAAATGGTTTGAAACGGCAATTTATTTTTTGCCGATCCCGTTAGAGGAAATATAAAAGATAAGCGAACTGTCATTGTCTTGCCGTGTGATAGGATGTTTTCTAAACTTGGCGTAATGAGTTTAACTGAAGATTATTTTTACTCGACTGCTAGAACCAAAATTTATATTCTAAGTAAGTTGCATGGGTTTCTCTACTAGATATTCTACTTACTCATCTGCACTTGAATATAAAAATGCAAAAGCATTTTTATTGCGAGATGCTTTCTGTTTGTAAAGTTAATAATACAATAGTAGTAGAAGCTTAGGGTCAAACAAAATGAACCACATGATTGTAATCGCGGCTTCCAAATTAACCATAATTAGGTAGAATTAAAAAGAAAGTTAATTTTGTATGAACAAGCTACCGAATCAGAATGTCTCAAGCTTTTCGGGTTGAATATTAATAGAAATCTAGATTTGCCGTCTCGTCTAGACCAGTGTATATTATTTATGTGGTCGTAGATAATGATGAATTATTTGGTGTGAAGACTTGGGTTTTTATTTTTTGACAGTTTCCCATATTTCATTAAACTTATTTAGCAGGTAAGTAATTATGTCTAGAATACAGTTGGGTTTCAATTTGTTTGTCGGTATCTTTGCTGGAGATAGAAAGAGGTTGGTAGATGATATTTTTACTTCAAACTACTGCACATTATTCCCTATTTTCGAATCACTCGCGTAAACATGGCGAACGATCGATTTTCCAATACAAAAACAGTTGCAATTGTGTAGATTATATAGGAGTATTTAGAGATTTGCAGTGATTGAAAAAAGAAAGCTCAATTTTAGAAGCACTTACACATTTAAGATTTTGGGTTTACGCTATTTACCCACAGAAGACTCATTTGTTTTCGAAATAACTAACTCCCCGTTAACTTGTACTGGGCCCCTACTTTTGAATCACTCGCGTCAAGATAGTGTGTGAAATTCATTGATTAATGTTCGATTTCCCAATGAAAACTAGTATAATTTCACGCAAAAGTGATTAGAAAAAAACATAACTGATTTTTGTGAGTACCTATGTCTATATTTTGCGTGATTTCCATTGATTTTCAATTGGTTTTCGAACGCAAATCACACGCCATATCCAAGCGAGTGATTCAAAAATAGAGCTCCTGATCGCGCTTCCGCCACCGCACGCCTGTAGGATGTTTAGGACTAGTCGGGCCTGTTATTCTTTACGCTAAAATATTAATTCAGGACCTTTGTCTTCACGTTTCGTCTAATTTTCGTTGACTTTCAATAGATTAGCGAACATCACTCGGAATATTGACGAGAGTGATTCAAAACTAGAGCGCCTCATTTAAAACTAGTTCTATTAGTTCAGAGTAATTAAAGCCATCTACTTAGCCTATCTCAGTCTAGAAGGAATCTCTTTCAGCCATTTATTTGGTAAAGAGATAATCACGTGGAAAGAACTTCGTAATTTTACAAACTTTAGCAAGCGATCTACAAGTACGATGAGGTTGTCAATCATGCATGGGACAGAGGCTCCATTTAATTTGGCTCCCCGTTGGGGATGTAGGATGCACATAACATCATACTATTACTTACCGCTACTAATGCCACTTTCTGCATTTATTTATTTTTATTTATTTAAAGACTTTATTGCACACATCATAGTGTACAAAGGTGGACTTAATGCTAAAAGCATTCTCTGCCAGTCAAACCTTGGACATGCAGAGAGATGGCAATGGGTGCAGCGAAAAGAAATTTTGAGAAAAACAACAAAATATTAACAATTGACTAATATTTATAGTAACAAATAAACGTACTTTAATTACTGCAAATTATTTTATATTCAATAAATATACTTAAACTAACACAAAATAAATACAATATATAAAAAATACACATAAATAGTACACATAATAAATAAATATTATTTTGCAATTATCTATTCTTTAAGAAATTGTCGGACTTTCCTCTTGAATGATACCTTCGACTCGGCCCTCCTGACATCCAAAGGAAGAGAGTTCCACAGTCGTGTTGCCGTCACTGAAAATGACTTGGAGACGTATGTGGTGCGGTGTGCCAGCGTGCCTAGCCGGAGATTGTCGGAGGAACGGAGAGACCGATCGTGAGTTTGGCATAAAAACGGGAACATGTCTTTAAGATAAGAAGGCGACGAGGGGTTATTAAGAATAGCATGTCAAATGCAAAGGATTCAAGAGTCTCTACGTTGACGGATAGGGAGCCAGTTAAGCTGTGCTCTAAAACTGGAGACATGGTCATATTTACGGAGGCCGAAGATGAACCTGATGCAATTGTTGAGGAGACGTTCAAGCTTGTCGATAAGGACTTTAGTAAGATTAGTGCAGCAAGAGTCTGCGTAGTCTATGATAGGGATGACAAGAGTTTGCATAAGCAGAAGCTTCGTCTTAAATGGGAGAAAGAATTTTAGCGGTAGAGACTTCTCAGACAGACCTTCACCTTACGGCTGACCTCAGCTATGTGAACAGACCAGCTAAGCGTAGTGTCCATAGTTAAGCCCAAGTTCTTGACACTAATAGAGTAAGGTATAGTGGTACCTTCAAACACTATTGGATCCAGATCCATGACATTAAACCTAGAGACAAGTCCCGGACCACCCACAATAATAGCCTGACACTTAGTAGGGTTGACAGAGATTCCGAAGTTTTGTGACCACGATGAAATATAATTTAAATTTTCGTTCATAAGATGAATTGCAGGTAGTTCTGCAATTTCACTTTGCACATACAATTGCAAGTCATCAGCATACAGATGATACGAGCAGCGAAGATTAAGGGTGATAAGATTTATAAAAATAGAGAAGAGCAAAGGAGAGATTATGCCACCCTGTGGTACACCAGATGACAGATTGTACCAGTCAGAATGGGCGTTAGGAGTTTTAATTGACTGCTGGCGACCACGCAGATAGGAAGAGAACCATTCCAGGGCTGAAGAAGATCCATGCATGTTTGACTGGGATAGAATGCCTTAAGATATTAAATCACGAATCGTACAATCTGTAAATAAAGATAAGAAGATATATCTTCTCTTAGGTTTATTAGTTACTGGTCCCGAAGTTAATTCTTAGTGCGTTAGTTTCATTTTTAACCGACTTAAAAAGGAGGTCCTCAGTTCGACCTGTATGTTTTTTTTTAAATATTGGACTCCAATCACATTCATTGCTCTGACCCAAAAGTAAGTAGCTAATGTACGTGTGTTATGGAAATGTACATGTTTATATGTATGTATGTTTGTCTGCGAATGTCTCGCGTTCGGCTGGAGTGATTTTGATGCGGTTTTACGTATTTGTTATACTGAGGAGAAGGTTTTGGTAACTAGTTCAGTCAGGTACATTGTAAGTTAAACAATAACAAAAGAGGATGCCTAAAAATCTATAAGGACTGAAATAACGCTAATAAAATAAACAAACTCATTTGAAGTCGGTGCATGCTGTCAACTTTAACGGACAGCAGCAGTTTACGTACGCACATCATGCACCGACTTCAAATGAGTTTTTTTTCTCCTATTAGCGCTAGTTAAGCTCTTTTTAGTGTTTTTATAAGGTGATTAAATTTTTGTGTAAAATTCGTTTGGAATCCGCAAAAATTTAAAAGTTTGTAGGACGACGATGGTTTGTAAAGCTCGAGCATGTTCCGAAATATTCATAAGAAGGATAGCCAGGTGCTGCTCATAAAATCGGATTCTAGTTTATAGCTTCAGTCTAGACAGGGACGATTATTGATAGCCGGTTTTAAATGGTCATATTTTGAATCTGTTTATGCATTTTACCCATGGCATGTCGTTTTCCTTTTCTCTCAAGAGATGGCACTAGACAGAACGTAGGCACAGATACAGAATCGTTTGACGCAAGGGGTAAAACATACAGATTTATTACAAGCAGTGTACACGGTTATTATAAGAATGGACCTGTTAATCATGTGACATTCCTCCCGCTTTGCCTACCCGCGTTTGTCCATTTCGTGTCAATACAGTTCATTTTTACATCCCTTTCTCACAGCGCAGTAGCAGTGATAGGTCCATTCTTACGATAACCAGAGCGGGCCTATGATGCGCGCTTATTTATCATTTATCGGGACAATCGATAAATTTCAAACGCCATTTTTATCGTGTTTTGAAAGGTTTCCACTAATTTTAATACATTCGTTTATTTTAGAAAGTAATAAGGATTGATTTATAAGGAAAAAATATAAGTATGGGAAAACATGTTGTTGTAGAAATTAAATTATTTTATTGGCCATATACCGTATCGAGGCGTACATGTTACAGGTTCAACATGCATGTCGACTATTCCCAAAATAATTATACTAAGGTTGTGTAAAATAATGAATTTCATACAACCTCAACAAAATTAATTCAAACTGAAATGTTTTTGTTTTAAGTAGGTCATATAAATCGTATTAAAATATGGTCATGAGGTATAATTGACCTACGTTATAGTTTTTTCTATATTTCTAATTTAGTTACGAGCAAAGTATTCTTTTCTTTGAATATAGGCTTACAACTCTCAATAATTATGAGGTTCTATTCCAAACCCGATTGGTAACGTGGTAAAAAGAAAAGCAGCGCATCCCTAACCCACATAGTTAATGTTGTTAACTATTTCTAGTCGGGAGCCTCGAAAACTGTCTGTGGCCCTTACGTAACGCTGGGGCCGATTGATCAACCCTAAATTAGTGGGCCGGGGGCCGGGGGGCCACGGCAAACTAGGTTGGCCGCGGAAGCATACTAACCCCTAGAAAACTAGGGGTGCGAAACTCCACCCCCTTTTCTGGTCACGGGAGCACAGCGATTGGTCCGCTTCGCTCAACCGCTCGCCCCGCACCCAGATTACAATCGGTGGGGTGCGCTCATAGAAATAGTGTTATATGCTTTTCTATGTACTATGTACTGGTATACTCATTATTTAATAGCAGACCCCAATTCGTGACATTGAAGGGGCAAACGGTGTGCCAAGGAAAATATTGGCAGTCCTTGCAAACAGTGTATACATAATAACATTTTTACTGTTCACTTTTGATTTCTGGATCTTTCACGATCCTGTAATATGGCATAGTAAATCAAATAGGCTACAGCAAAACAATAAATACTTAGGTGTTGTCACACATTTTTACGTGAATGTTGGTAGTAATGTCTAAAGATAGTCAGTACATAACAAAACAATTTTTGTTTTACTGTTGGTATATAAACAGCGATAATAATAATATGGCCATTCGAATGAAGGTTATTCAGTGCGTAGGTGTATATAGCTCAAGATTTGCGTACTTATCTACCTGTCGTTGCGTTAATGCTTCTCTTTGTGTGCATGTATCATTGCAGATAACGATGCTATAAAAATATGCAACGAAACTGTAACTATGTGCGATAACATAGATAAAACGTGTATGTACGGTTTCACAATTACCACCTGGAATTTTGGAATACAAATAGAAAGAAAAATATTGAATGATGACTGCAGCGATGTCACTGTGACATGACTATGACTTAGAAAGATGGAAAATAAACAAATGCATACGAAGGAGCTTTTCAAATTATTTATGCAAATAATTAGCCCCCTAATAATATTAAATAACGGTACTCAGATTGTACGAAAATATTCAGATGCAATTTGTAATCATTCATTTAATGGTAAATTAGCATAATGTCTAGACTCAGTTATTCATTACTAGGATATCTTCAACTCAACTGTGAATGCAGTTCTTCAAATTTCACCAAATTATTACGTCCTTCCACATTCAACCTTCTAACTTACTTACAGGGCTGCTAGTAGACTACCTACTTCAAAACTAACTGGGGACGAGTGAAAATTCGACAAAGCGTCCTTAATTCAATGATGTTAAGACTTGTTTTGTTCCAGCAGGAGTTATTGATTGCGATCGGTATCTGTCTCGCATTGAAATTCGACATATTTTTCTGTCTACGAACATAACCTAGACGGCGATGGAACTCGTTTATTTTGCATAGCCAGAGTGTGCTTGATGCAAAACACGCAAATAAAATAAAGGGTTCAAAATTTGAAATCGAGGACGATTATTTATGTAGCTGTTAATTAAATTATATAACCTAGGTATGCGATTGGATTATACTGGCTTTATTTAATTACCATATTTACTTTGCACAAATTACTTATCAGCAGTAGGTGATATCCCCTGTTTTCATTTTTTCTTAACAACAACAGTAGGTACTTACTTAACTTACTAAAAACTTTTTTAGTTAACGAAAACTTTTCGGATATTTATGGTGTGTTAAGAATTCGCCAGTTAAGAATAGAATAGACCTAATAAAATCCAGTCTAAGCAAGAGTAGCTCAAAATTATTTTATCAATTCTTATAAAAGAAAAAAAGAGTACTTTCTTACATTTTTATTTATAAATACAGTGTAGTTATTGGCAATGATGTTGCATTTCACTACATTATCAACACTTCTGCAAACTCGAACTGCAATTCTCAAATCCAAATCTTCTTTGTTATCTCTGAACAAATATATGCAAATGAGAGAAACAAAATAACCCAAGTACGGTTTGGCGTGAAAGTGTTGTGGACTATAACTTTTCAGCGGACCGAGTGCCTTAGTCGAGTAGTTGTGCTGAACACTGAACAGTATGCCTGTAATTTGTTACAAGCATTATTAAACAGCAAGTTTGAGTCTGGCGAACTTTCAACGCGGATGTATGATGGGTAGGCGATGTGGTTGTTTTTCAGTTCTTACATGGATGCAAACTTTTGAACGAACTACTCGTATGTGCCCAAAGACACGTGTTACTTAGTAGGTGGGACTATTATATCATTTGATTCTTTACTGTACTTACCCTTTTTAATAATATGTTCAATTTCTTAACTGTACAGTTGAGAATAGTCAGTTAGAATCTATATTCTTAGTTTTCATCAAAATCTGATTTATTGGGGAGCTTTTTGGTATGTATTAACTTAGTGCTAAAATGCTGAGATATTAAGGTAATTGCATTTTTTTTTGTAATAAGTCTATGTAATAATACCTCAAAAGTGCTTAGTTACTGTAAAAGTTAAAATCATCGGCAAGCATGAAATTATTAACGGTAAGACCGAAACAGTTTGGCCAAACGGACTCTATATACAGGTGACAATTAGTTTTCTTTTCGATCTTATGCCGAAAAGCAAAATGGTTTCTTTTTAATGCCTCAATGCAAAGTTAACTTGGTTATTGCTTCTGCGCTTTGCTGTCGCATCCAATCCCTAGCTCAGTTCCTTCGGAGATCACGGAGTCTGCAGCAGCCGCGAGCGCCCAACTTCGTCTGAATGAAACTCGCGACGAAAGACTTTCGTTTTCCATACGAGCCGCTCACATACTCAGCTTTGCATTTTGTTTCCCGCTTTTTCGCCTGTGACGTCACACGATTCATGACTCCAGCTCAAACAATAATATCTGTCTAAACCTGCCAAATTGTTGTGATTTACATTAGTTTTAGGTGATTGTGCTACTACCTACGGGCAAGAAGATGATATTTGCTAGAAATTTGATGGAACAAAGAACAAACATACTCATTTTAAGATTTTTATGCGCAAGCTGAAAGCAAACCTATTAGCCAGAAACCTATACAGCGACCCAAATACTTTCTATTGAATTATATGCATTTTAAGACTCTACGACCTACGACAGACCTATGACAGCTACAAAAACACTCGAAGAATATTTTGACCACAAGGCATGTTTTACAATATCCTAATAATTTCTGGTTGTGCTATCTGTCAAATGCTTTCTATAAAAATATTTTCTAAAATCGCTTTATAAAAACCGAATAAAAAGCTTAACATGACGCATTTGTTTATTTAGAAGAACCATTAATTTAAAGTCTGTGCATGATGTCAAGCTTAACGGGCAGATACGATTTACTTACAACAGGCCCCTAATAGTGAGCCAGTCAGTTAACCCCACAAAACCAGCAGTTACCACACATCCTATAATGAAGGTACATTATAGTGTCCCGTATGTTTTTCACATGACCGTGAACAATATCACTAGGTGTAATCGGCTATTTAATTGAATGACAGCTCGCCAATGCGATAACTCGACGAATTTTCAGTATTTCGAGATACCTGCCGAATGATAGAGCTGCACTCTAAAGATAAAGCAACGATGCATGTCGGATTATCTGCTTAGCGTTATCGATGCAGAATAAAAATACATTAGGCTTTCTCCGTGTAAAGTACGCGTGAAGGTTGTTGAGATTGTAAAGATATCAGGTGAAAAGTGTAAAATATTATTTAAAAAAATCCAAACAGGTTTCTACGTATGTATTATGAGTACTAACGATCCAATTGGATTGGATATTAGTGTAGCTCATCTAACTGTGCGTATTATTTTTGGTCGCCGTATAATCTTCGAGTGTTAGATTAAGGTGCAAAAGATTGATTTGTGTTTTCTTGTTCACAAAACTATCGCAAAAGTTGTGGTATTCTTACAACTAATCTTATAACGATACTACCTCCTTACTTCGTCCTCTCTCTTAAAAGTGATTAACCTTGGCTTCCTCAGATCTTAAAAGTGTCTACTCTAACGCATAGCTTACCCAACATAAAAAAGGGTATTCAAAAACAGTTGGGCTCGATTCATTAGTCATTCTTTCCGCTATTGACGGTCTTGAATCTGCGCTGTTTTTGTGGCGGCTAAAATGAAATGACAAAAGAAGCCTAACCTATGGTCTACCTCGAGACTTGTCGGTTTTCGGAATGCGCTCTAATGCGTCTGGCGACCTAGTTGAATAAATTGGAGAGCTTAGCACAACACGTGCATCGACTCATCGCCGCGAAACCGAAATTGGATAATTCTAGAGGGCCTATTCTGAAACCTATACTCGAGCTTTGACTTTGTTATTGGTAAGTATTCCAATGTTTCCTAAATTTTACAAAATATGTGTACAAGAGGTAACAAAATGCTTAATACTATTACCTCCTGAAAAACACTGAAGGCCACGCAAATAGGAGTAAAGATCCCATTACTGGTAGATTTCAGGTAGATGTATATGTATCGTTGATGTTATACAATTTTTATCCGCTATAAAATCATACATTTTATGTCATATTTCATGTTACTTTTATTACTGTTCTTATAAATTTTATTGATAAGCTCTATATTTACTAGAACTATAAGGACTTTCCTTATTATTTGCTATACGCCTTTTCAAACTTATCTGTTCTATTTTTTAGTTAATATTTCGATTTGAATCTAATCGTCTACTGCTCATGCCAGCACGATCCTTAGAGTTGTTAACGAGCTTCAAATAAACTTTTTTTTGGTTGTGACCAAAGCCTTATCTAGCTAGTGAGATTCAAATAGATCAAGGCTTTATTCACACTGTACTTTATGACAATCAACTGGTTTTCAGAATAAGCACGTGGATCGTTGGATGTTTCATGGTACTAGACAATTTTAAAGATGCCTTTTTTTGAAGTGATAATGTGTACTATAATAATATAAAGCTGATAAGTTTGTTTGTTTGAACGAACTAATCTTAGGAATAGCTGGACCGATTTAAAAAATATTTTTGTGTTGGATAGCTTATTTATTGAGGAAAGCTTTAGGGTATAAAACAACACGCTGCGACGGTATGGGAGAGAGAAAAATCAAAACGCGCGGACGAAGTCGTGGGGGACTGCTAGTTATTTTTATAACAAAATAAAGACTAAGTATTAAAATAGTTGATGCATTTGCATATATCATATAGCATCAGTATGGAATAATATTTACTTTCGTAACTGTATATAAAGATTTTTCGATAATCACAGGTTTAAAATTCCGATACAATTGCAGCAAAAAATATATAATAGGTCTACATTATTAAATCCTATCTAACTTATTTATATATAAGTCCTTCGTTAATTAATTGATGCAGAATCTTGAGTTTGGTTTTCGATAGAGCAGCTTATAAGAAATTATATTTATTGTCCCCAGTTAGTATTTTTTTTTATTGATAATTTTTAGCTAAATATTTTGCGAAAACAGTGTCATTATAATTGGTAAAGAAAACATCGCCGAAAGTTCTAGACTAGTCTATCAGAAAGCATCCAGACAGCCTTAGGCCGCTAGAGTTCAAGCCTTGTTATTTTTTTTTCGTCTGAGCGGCTATTGCCTTAGACTGAATACAGTCGTTGACCGCAAAAATAGTCTGACCTTGTCTGTTTGTGCATTCTAGCGCTAATTCGACTTTTATACACGTGTTTCAATCGTCAATTTCTGAATTCAGATTATTTGGTGTATATTCAATTATTTCGCATTATTCTTTTATTAGACTTTCATTGACGTAAAACAATTATAATATTTATTCAATATTAAAAACAGTATTGCAGGCTACTAACTTTGATGTAAGATGGACATTCAAAGTCATCACATTCTCTATAATAATGCTTCTAAAATGAGTCACATATTTTAGATCTTACTGCGCTTAATATAGCTAGTGTCTAATGAAGTCTAGAGTAAACCCATTCCAAGAGAGATTATTATTATATTTGGATCACCCAAAACACTTTTTCATGATTTTATCGTCGATTAAAACTCTCTAGCAATTCGGGCTCGTAATTTAATATTTGGTTACTAAAACAGATAAGATGGGTTCAAAAAAAAACGGTAAAAAGATGTAACTTTCGTGTAATGAAAACAGTAATTGAGTATTTTATCAGTTTAATTTTTAAATTTATGCGTCATGTTTATCTCTACAGCTTGTGAAAACTAAGGCTTCGCACCCGCAATGGTTCCCAGGCAGGCAAATTAGTATACAGGTACGAGTAGATCTTGCATGATCTAAGGCTTCCAAACACTTGTGCTAAGTTCCGTTAGTGTTTCTTGAAAACGAGAAGTTTCATCAAAATCAGTCTAGTAGTTTTTAAAGATGTGGATAAAATCTAAAATTTATGAAAATAAAATCCTTAAAATATTTTTCCTCTATTTAGGAGAAACAAACTCTATCGGAGTCGGTTCATTATATAACTTACGTACACGCAGTGCACAGTCTACACCGACTCTAAAATAATTTGTTCCTCCCACATAGAAAACAAAATAATGCGTTAATATTAGATTTTTGTAAACTTTTTGAAGGCGGCTAATTTATTTTTAATTTTTTTATTCACTCAATTTCCGTGGCCAACGGTAACCCAATTGTTACGATGTACCTTATTATTTTCGAGTTACTGACCGCTACTTCAATGCCACTTCTTATCATAACTATGTGATGACTTCTCTGACTGACCGAGCATATGATTAGTAGGTTAGTTGCCAACCAGACACAATAAGACACCAAAGAGACAGGGTAGATAGGCAACCAGTGTTTTTGCACTATACAAAAAAAGTGAGTGAAAAAGTCTCCTGTCGTAAATAAATACTCAGTTAAAATTGTCTTCAATAGAAGATAAGTGGCATAATGTCTGCGATCTCCTAAAGACAGTATTCCTTGAAAAAATCTGGTGTCTACAAAGATGACTACAGCTGTGGTAGTTCGTACATAGGCCAAACAAAACGTACTATTACATGCCGAATAAAGAAACATATAAAAGCGGTCAAAATTAATCAAAAACAGAACTTAGCAATTGCAGAACATTTGTTAGAATCGGGTCTAAATCACTGGATTGAGTTTTATAACCCTCAGATAATTTTGACAAAACGCCTATATATACCAAGATTGGTCAAGAAAGCGATTGAAATTCTAAAACACTGTTTTTTACACACTGTGACTTTTAGCAGCAATGCAGTCGCAAAATGTCAACCTTTAGACACTACTTTTAGCATCGATACAGACGCGTTCCTAACGCGCGTTAGCAACGCGAATTTTGAAGCGCGTTTTCAAAACGCACGACTACATAGATGGTAAAAGTCGCAGTAAGGGGTCTGTCTAATGTCTAGAAGACAGTGATTTGTAAATGCAAAAGTCGTAAAATTCAACAAAATATCGATTCGCATGCAGATACTGTAAGTTTTGTGTGGCAAGAAAATAGTGAGTTTGTGAACAATGGTACCACAAGCGATCGCAATAAAAAACTTCAAAGGAGGGTTGATGACGATATGTCTGCCAATTACAACATACCCGCACTATACATCATCTATATACATGGAAGCAATCCCGTTACAATCTATTCTAACGTTAGTGACCATGTCAGTTGAAATCAATAAACAGTGAAATAGGTTTTGGAAGTACCTATGTATGGCTCTTCTTACGTCTTCATACGGACAACAGCACGTCAAGGTAAACACTGCGTTACCTAAAACAGTTGCAATAAGGGCAACTTTGCAACAAAAGTGGGTAACCTGATGTGCTGACCCCTGTACATTTCCTCCACGTCATCATCCAGGTGTTGCCAGGTCGGTGCATACGTGGGACAATCAGAAAGTCGTGCGACTTTAAAAAAATAGTTCTACAGATACATAATTTTTTATAAAATCTTTTCAAAGTACTCTCCACCAGCCTCTACAGAGATTCATGCGTCTGAAACAGTTTTTAAAACACTTCTTCCAGTCCGCCACAGACACCTCGTTTACAGCCTGCTCGAACGCAGCCAGCGTATCTTGCGGCGACAAAAATTGTATTCCTTTGAGCTAATTTTTAATTTTTGTAAATTAAGAAGAAGTCACACGGTGCTAGATCAGGGCTGTAAGGAAGGAGGTAGACCCAGGAGTTCAACTGGCGTACTGTCGCGCTCAAAACAAGGGACTCCCCTGTTTTGAGCGCGGTGTGTGCAGGCGCATTGTCGTGGTGGATCAGTAGTCCACGGTGCCCAGTGTTTAAACGCTTGTTGCTCACAACAGAGAAAACTTCTGGTAAACATTTGGTATACCATTCGGCGTTGATGCTTCTTTGATCTCGTAAGGGAATCGATACCAAGTGGCCATTCAATTTAAAAAATCTGGCTATCGAAATCTTCCCCCTGCTCTCTTCACTTTGGTAGGCGTTGGTTCATTTTGAAACACCCAAACTGTCAACATGCGCTTGGTTTCTGGATCGTATTGATGAGTCCAGGACTCATCGCCTGTAACGATGTCGTAAACATGCTGAGACGAGCCGGCTTCAAACTTGTTTAGCATATCACGGCACCATTCCACTCGGGTCTGCTTCTGAGCGTCGGTGAGGTAGTGCGGCACCCAGCGTGATACTATCCTAATCACGCGAAAATGCCCGTGTAGAATCTCGTGAACGCTTCCCGATCCAATCTTCATCATGTGCCTGATGTGTAATTCGCCTATTGTCTGGGATTAAATTTTTCACTGCTAGCACGATTTCTTCCGCTATTACGTCAAAGGGCGACCGCTTCGTTCTTCATCCCCCAAAGTTGGCCGACCGCGCTTGAATTCGTTATACCAACGATATAATAATAATAACCCCCATAGCCGATTTCGACTACGGTGGCCAGTCACAACGACTAACCGATTGCGCGGGACATATTATAGTGCACAAGTGTGTGCGTAAACACAGGTGCACTCTCTATTCCTTTCACTTTCATAGTCGGATGGGACAGCAATTGACACGACCGGAGTGAGATCAGGCGCAGGACCAACGGCTTTACGTGCTTTTCCGAGGCACGGGAGTGAAACACCGCTAACATCCAAACTCCGGGCTGCCCTGAGAATTTTCTGAACAGAAAAACCCAGGCACATATTTTTGGCCCGCCCCGAGGATCGAACCCGGGACCAGTGGCGCAGCCGTCGCTTTAAAGTGCGACCCTCTAACCGCTGCGCCACCGAGGCAGTTCACCAACGATATACGGTGACCTTGGAGGGGCTTTCATCGATAAATGCTAGTGGAGTCTATGGAACGATTCTTCTTGTTTCAGGCGACACTAGAAGAATCGTAGCACAAAAAATTATAGCTCTAAAATGTTCCCGTCGCAGATTCATTTTTCAACCAGACACGATACTTTGATTTGGCTCGCAATAAATGTGGAGGAAAATTTTGAAAACGCCACACCCTTTTTTACTTAATCATATTTTTACTGAATCTTAATCATATTTTCGAAAAAGGTTCTAATCGGCCAGCCTCCCCTTAAATAAAAACTATTTTTTGCAATACTTTCTGAGCGGTCTGGTATACCTATATGACCTTCAGCGAATACCTCTTGGATATTCTGGGTATATTACCCTGCTCAATGGTCTAGGTGTTGTTGACGAGAGACTTGTAAACGAGAAACTCAACGCGACCTTGATATTTTCGTTAGTTGCCCTCCCGGTGTAGAGAAAATTGTTGGACTGCAGACTGCTTATCTTGACCTCTCCCCGGAATTGTGATAAGTCTATTATGTCCCAGTGTAACTAGCTCATTTCTTCCTCCAATTTGTGCAACTTTTCATCCGTCTGCAGTGTTTAGGTATTATACGTAACCATGGCCAGTTGTTGGCAGCGCGGTCGCCTCCGGGAATTCTTAGTACTCTCTGCCCCACCGTTACCGTGACTGAGACAAAAGGCAGGTATTGTGGGGCTTTCGGTGACTGGTGGCCTGGGTTTTTCTGTATCCTACCATAATATTTTGGGGCGTTGAAGCCGATTTTCACCACGCTTGACAGGCGGGTTGGCGAGCGCAGAGGCGCTGCCCTAAATATAGGACACATACATTGCTCTGATCCTAAAGTAAGTAGCTAATGCACTTATGTTCTCGAAATCAGACACAACGGTGGTACCACAACACCCAGACCAGAGACAATATAGAAAATTATGATTTCTACATTGACCCGACCGGGAATCTAACCCGGAACCTCGGAGCGGCGACGCCTTGAAACCCAGCGTGCTTAGCCACTACACCACGGAGGTCGTCAATGATGTGACGTCTGTGATGGTGCTGCTCGTCACAGCTCTACATTTAACTGCCCCTTTTGTTGGACGGTTTTCCCGCCATCCGTCGGTCACCAGAGCCAACAGCAACAGACTATGTTGCACGTGAAGGCGCAGTTGGTTTGGAGCTTTGGGTCAGTACAGAGGCTTCATTTACTCGCCCCCTGACTTTCTCGTCACGCATCTAAACTTGCTATTGTTCGTCTTCTATTTACGAAGACAAAAATTATTTAAAAGTCATTGCATTATGTCAAGCTTACGTATACTAACAGTCTACACACATCATGCACCGTCTCCAAAAGAATTTGATTGTCCAAAATAAAATAAGACTGCGTTATTTTTTTAGCTTTTGCATTAGTTTGAAAGAGGTTTGATTTTTTATTAAATGTTAACTACCTAATCAGTACTAGTACTCGTAGTTTGTATTTACAATTAGTTTTTTATGGGTGAAAGGTGCCACAAGGTAAAAAGTGTATCAAAATATTTTAAAAAATTACGATCTAGGCAATGTGAATGGTTTTCTGTCAGTAAACAGTCTGGTTAGTTAGGTAATCGTATTTCAACCATTACACTTTCATTAAAAGCATCTCGTAGATTTTACGGTTTTTATAAGAGCACCGTCGGTTTTCCTCAAAGTGTCATTGACATTTAATTTTGGTGTTTTTGTTGTATTGTAGTCTGATATAGCAACATACATACCGTTAGTTGTTACCTTTATTCTTGCAGTTTGGATTGATCTTTAAACTCCTGTATTGAAAAGAAAAACTAGAAAGCAAACAGTATTGTACATGGTTATTTATAGAAGATATCAAAATAAGTATAACTTGTAGGTACTTTATTTTTCTATTTAGATGTATAGGTAGTAGTTAATGTTATTTATTTTTCTGTAAAAAGATTTGATATTGAATTTCGGTTCGTTTTGGTGAAGATCTTTTTATCGTTTAAGAAGGTACTTTATGACATCTTATTTTGGTATGTTCTATTTTGCGTGAACGTGGTTGTGCTGAGATGTCCTACATTATTAATTAAAGGTACTTACGTGTCCTACTTAATATGGTCTAGTAAGTATTATTTAAAGTTCAATTTCAAAGAAGTTTTGTTCTGTACTTCAGAAAGGGCCTTTTGGGAGAATCTAAAAGAAAATCTTACGCTTTGTCACCTTGGCATGAATTGAATTATCGATGATATCGATGTATAAAATTATTTTTTCAGTAAGGATTTGCATCATCTTGTTGTTTATGCGTGCACTAGGCAGAACCATTTGATGCCAGACGAGGTCACGAACCGGCTGTTAGAAAAAACGAAACCTAACATACTTTTAGGCGGTAAAAAGTAGACGGGCTACAAAAAAGTTTCTTGTTGTCACGTTTGCGGTGCAATAATAGCCTGAGCATTTGAAGGCTAATTAAACTCGGATTAATCAATTAATTGTAACCGATAGCTCTATCATGGAAATCGTAATTATTGCAACAATCACATTTAGTTTCCCGACTTCAAACGTTATTTATATAAATTGTCTTTAACCAACTTCAAGAGGGATTGGTTCTTTGTCCGTTGCGTTAATAACTTATAGTAGGCAACGGACATAGAACCTTCCCTCTTGTAGATAAAATTATTGAGTATCATGATTCATTCTGGTCAGGTGTTGTCAACGAATTTAATAACAGAACTTTCAATTTTAGCAAGTTATTTTGCACTTGAGTTCGCGATAACTACAAATAGGAAAGCAGCTTAAAACGGATATACAAAATAAAGAGACTTTTGGCCCTAAAATAATTTAAAAAATTAAACCGCTTAAAAAAACTCAAAATTGACTAAATAATTCAAAATATTACATTTGCCCTCTACTTATACAAATTCATTTGGAGTTGGTGCATGACGCTCCTAAGTAGAGGGCACATCATTTATTTGCAGTCGGTTATTATATATTAATTTTGCATTACAAACTGAATGATACGGTCACAAGCCACTTCACCAAAAATTATGGTAGCAAATTAACAATTAATTTTAAAGACCTATTCAACGATACCCCGCACGATGGGTTAGGCAAGAGAAAATAAAATCATCTTCACGTTACCTGTATGAGTTACCTAAAAAAAATTTAAAAAATATATATATTTTAGGTACCAATTAGTGGGGAGATGACAATACATGTCTATGCGAAAGTTCAGTATTCTACGATGTTAGAACTTAGTAGCGTATTCACAAAATGATAAATGCAGTATTATTAACTCGTGTATAAAATTAATATAAACGATGACCGTTTAAACTACTCAGAGAGCACAGAACAAAACACAGTCTCAGTGTTCCTTTTCAACAGTTTCCCTGCTATAAATATGCTAAAAGAGCAAAATAAGTGCGAACACCGTGTTCGCGGGTCACACACGTAAACTCTTCTTGGAACCAGCGAGCTGAGTGTGCAGGCGCATCTAGCACAAACTATCACGCCATTCGCCGACATTGCCACCCACCAATATTGCACATACTATAGATTAATGATACGTATTTTGATTGATACTTTTCGTTTCATAGGAATCTTGCAGAAATGTAAAATATTATAGGTTTTCCAAAAATGAAGAATTTAGCCCAACGTTGAAAGGCGTTTAGTTTTAGTGTTTATCTTATAAGTGTCCTTAGGTTTCCTTTTTATTATAAAGTTGTTCTCAGTGACCCAAGTATGCTTGGGGGTAAGTGCGTTTATGTCATTCATAATTTCATAAAAAAAGAAATAAAGCATTTTTGAAGAAAAAAAAGTTATCAAAGACCCGTTGCACACTGCGACTTTTAGCAGGGATGCAGTCACGGTACAGTATCGGTGCAGTCGCAAAATGACAACCTTTACACACTTGCGGTACTTTTAGCATCGATACAGTCGCGCTTTTGCATCGATAATTACGTACGACTGCATCGATGCGAAATCAAATTTGTTCATTGCGCGAGTGAAAACCAGAATCTGTTGCGTGTCGTAGTAGACGTGTATAATACATGATCAAACAAACTTCCAAGTGAAGTTCGATCAGTACTATATGAGTCACTTAATTTTTCAGATATAGAACAATTTAACAGGTAGTCCCTTTAACCTACAGGCAACATCGCACGTTTTTTAGAGTCATCAATAATTGAACTTTTCTTTGTGTACTGGTCACGTTCAAGAGTTTTTCTTTAGTTCAAATTAAAAATAAATTGAACCTAAAATAATAATATAAGTTTCACCAAACCGTGTTTTAATGTTTGAAACAATCAGCGATGTATCTGCGAGCGAGTCTTGGTACAATAGTCGTTCCTTTGTGATTTAAATAAAGGGATTTTAGTATTGATGTATTATTTACATTTGGAGAAGTGACGGGACTTACTCGAAGTTTGCATTAAGAAATTTACGTGTAAATAATTGATTATGCTGAACATGCAGTTTTTGTCTACATAATTAATTATCTCAAACCAAGAAATGCAGACTGTAAAAAAAGCAAGCAAAGCAAGGATAAGAAGGGTCAATTCCCACGGCATGGCAAATTGGCAATCCAGCTCTGCGGGATGGGATCACTGAATCTACGAAAAAAAATCTGGTGTGAATTCACGGCAGCTTTTTGCAGGTGCGGTTGTCAGTCCTGTCAACTCCTGGCACACTGAAAAAGTGACGTGCTGTATTATTCTATCTTTCACAGTTTGCCCTGGTTATTGCTGTTCTTGTGCATACTATCATTTAAGACGTGGAAAAGGTCCAGTTTGATGACAAAATTGGATCAGTTAATAGCAGGTATTGTTTTTTTTGCGGGTCACTACAAACAGGGTGTATGTGTGAATACAAGCATTAAAACGCGTATTCTACTAAACGGCACCTGCGAAAAACGGGATATCTCTGTGAGAAACGGCCCTTATCATAGTCGATAGAAGGATTTGCTTGCAAACATTTACACTTCTAAATTCCTTTAACAAATCTTCGAAATAAACACATGACACTCCCAAGTAACAGCTTAAATTAGTACAATATAACAGTTATTAAATAACAAGCAGATTCTTGGAAAATTACAACAGCCGCGCGGTGTTGGTTCTCAATTTACGAAGTAAGTCTAGTCAATGCATTTTTCAGTGACCCAGATAGATTATACTTCTACTAAAAAGTCAGTTCAGTGGTAAAAAAAATAAGAAAACTGCAATCATAATTCATACATCCCACTGAAAGCGGACTTTGATATAATAACACCAGATAGATAGTCTTCACAATTATAATTTGTACATTTTTTTAACCATTTCTAAGAAGTTGATCCTTCTTAGCGTAGCCACTTTTGTTAAAGCTGCGTGAATCGCATTCGACTCAGATGTAGGCCTCGTGAAATGAGTATCTATAAGATAGTTTTTAATTAAAGGACTCGTTTTCACCAAGCAAACAAGTACAATGTTCAAGATTTGTAGCGGATATTTTATAACCTTCACATTTAAAGTTTCAAATACGCTTTCATTGTGTCAGCGAAGAGGAGAGACGCGTTGCCTAGGAGCCTTCTCGAAGCAACATAGTCCTCATGTTGCTTTTTGCAATGTTTCTTAGACCCTGGGCTAAAACACCTATTAATACTAATCTGCGATAACTATTATTTTATAACTGAGCACTTATTTCATAAAAAGTTATAACAAAAACAACCAATGTCTTGCCAATACCTTTACATTTCAAAACCTTTGTCGGAAAACATACAAATGAAAAAGCCCGTGTTTCATACTGGTTTTAATCTTTCAAATCAAAAATTATATTATCTCATAGAGCGAAACTTTCGAATGCAGTAAGTGCTTTTAAATATTTTTGTTGTAAGTAGTTCGCAAACTTTGAGTGTGACCCTAGCAAATGTTTCATACACTAGCGGTCCCCCGGGGCTTCGTCCCTCCTGACGCAGCGTAATGCCTAAAGCCTTTCTCGATAAATAAGCTATCCAATACAAAAATACTTTTTCAAATTGGTCCAGAAGTTTCTGATATTAGCGCGTTCAAACAAACAAAACGAATCTTGGACTTTAGTTTCAGTTTCATGTCGTAATGCTTTTTGGAGGCAAACCTTTTTGAGCGAAAAATAATTTGCTTTAAGTTTAAAGACACAATTTCGCCAAGCAATTTCGTCATTTTTTTTACTTATCATAGCAATTTTAGATTTCCTTCTAAATTAATCGCATATTTTAGTGTTGTGATTTTTTTCACGTATCCATCTACTACCGTTTCGGAAGAGGGTAGGGACATTGAACACTAACAAAAAATTGCCTTTTAAAACTGAATGGTACGGTCATGCGACTTGACCGAAAAATTATGCTAGCAAACTAGCACTTTTTTAAAAGACTATTCAACGACACCCCGTACGATGGGTGGCAATAGAAAAATAAATTATCTCCACGTCACTTGTATGAGAGACACCCAAAAAAACATAATTTCATTTTACCACTTTGACGAAGTGATGAGCATAAATACTCTTGCCAAATAAAATTTTTCTAGCACCTCAGGAGGCCGATTCTCATGGCGATCGAACTTTTTTCGTGCGAATTACCACACGAATACCGTTTCGATTACGAGTTTAACCGTTTATCCTAAATAAACAAGTAAAATATCCATACATAAAAAAAAACTATCACACAAACAAAATCTAAATACAAAAAATCGTGACGCCGGGAAATCAGAAACTTTTTTTTCTTCGACAAAGAAAATTCAATCGGTGAACTTTTTTCTTAAACGAATTGCACGAGAATTGCCCCGCGGTCTCTGCGCTGTACTGCAAACAGACGGACATGGCGAAACTATAAGAGTTCCTTGTTAGACTACGGAACCCTAAAAATAGCTGGCAGCATCGCGAAATCTGATAAAGTAACCGTATTCATAATAACGCATTTTTATAAACGTACATATTTACTACGAATCATACCCATATCGGTATAAGGCGAGATATTTTTTATGAGAGAGATTTATAGTACTTACTGTCGAACTAACGACTGTCTGACTCTAGTAATGTATAAAAAAGTGAGTGTAATGTAAATAAACCTTGTGTAATGTATAAAAATTCCATTGCCAAACGTGGAAATGAGTAGTAAGTTAATTGGTTGTGATGGTGGTTATTTTTCGAGAGAGCGTTTCCGTTTTTTGCTTACTGACAAATCTGGGGTAAACCCAGTTTTGGTCTGATACCTCAAGCTCGAGTAGAAATTGGCTAGTGGAAGCTCAAGCGAAGCGAATTTAAACTCTAAAGACTTTATAATTGCCATTCGTTTTTTTTATCTTACCATATATTTATACAAAAAAGTCCTATGCTGAAGATTGAAACTTTATAGACGTCATGTAACTTGGATATAACGTGGTGAGAAAAGCGACCCTATTACTAATACTACGCGAGACTGATTTCTAAAATCAAGATATAAACATATTTTAACGTCTATGAAATATCGATAGCCTTACTAGTTAAATAACTTAGACTCTACTCGACACGTGGATGACTGACTATGTTATTGAAACCAAAAGTTTTGTACGCAATCAACACAGCTTAGATATGAAAATGATTTTGGCATACAGTAACAGTGATTGTCTTCCTTACGCATATTTTCATATATGAAGTCGGGAAACCATACTTTTGCGACAACCTTAGTCAATTGTGCTATTGATTTAGCCTATATAAAGTATTTTCACAAGAAACAAACACACAAACACTGAGTGCAAGTCCCAAAACTTATGAATTTATGAAACACAATACTTATGTTGGTCTTAATCTAGTTAGCCCACGCATCAACATTATAGTAGCTATGCGATCCAGACGGTGAATGACTTAGTGCAGGCAAAAACTTCACGACTGGTCGACTGGATACGGTTTTAACGCATTGTGTTAGGAACGATGATAAGATGTTACCAAATTCTTAAACATGCAACTTATTTTAAAAGTTCATAGGTTTTAATCAATTTTCATACCAAGTATTCATCTTTTGGTGATAGATCGTTTTCGACGAAACAAAGGATAAGTTGTCTCAGGCCCAGTTTCTCAATTGATAGTCATGGTAAAATATTGTAACCAGCTCTTAACCATTTATCATTGCATGTATTTGAAAAAAAAAACCCACCGCAAGCAATGGTTATTAAAAGCCATTCTGACATTTAGTGCATATAATTTTTCAAACACACAAGCTTAAATATTCAAAAAATGGTAACAAAAATAGACCATTACTATCGATAAAGATATTGGCCCTTAATTCATGAATTGCTTTAATTACGAAATCGATGTAAAAAGTATATAAAATACAACTTTGAATTCTCTTTAAGAACTCAAAATAGGTAAGTAATAAATTTGTTACCAAGGAAACCTATCTTTAAATTAGTATATATACATTCCACTTTTGGACACAAACAGGTTAGTTGTAATACTTTTCCTTAATAAAATATGTAAAACAATGACTAAAAACATCAGCTATTATAACATAACATCTGAAAACACACTGTTTACAACAAGTTTATTTATAGATTCGTTACAATTAAATACACCATAGAGTTTCGCATCTAAAATAAACTAAACAATATGCATAGCTATTAATAAAATTAATAATACAAAAATATTTTATCGTTGTTTTAGCAACACGGCTCTATTGAAAAAGGTGCGCTTGCGCACACAGCAATCTTTTGATCTACTGACATTAGTGCGAATATATTAGCGTCTCGAATAATTTTGTGATCGACAAATTGTTTTAAATTGTTATCATCAAAACTTCGTAGTCGCCTTGCTACGATGCTACGAGTGTGACAGACGGAATAAATAGTACGATCAATTTTCTTACTCAAATCAGTGTATTGTTACATTGAAAATAACTTTTACGTTTTGTTATTTTACTAAAACTACAAGTGCATTTTATAAATTAATTAATAAAAAGGGTACTATTAAGAACCTGGGTACTAAAGAACGTCAAGTGCTTGTTCTTCGAATGATATAATTGCAATACAAGCAGCAAGAGAGCAATTTAACTTGACATATAAAAACCTGTACCTGTCTAGGCACCAGACGCCTATCTAAATTTCTAGGTCATACTTAATGTCTAGACATAAACCAAATTGGTGGTGTTTGTGCAACAATAGTGCTAGCAAATTTTCGGTGCAAGGCAGTTCGCGAAGTCTCGACGAGGAGTGAAAGGTGCGCTTGACCGGCGCGAGCGGCGGCGGCGGCGCCGGGGACGCAAGGGCGCCGTGCGTCTTGCCGAAATTATTCGGGGCCCGCTGCACAATCGATTTTTCCCGCCCGATGCGGAAAATTCTTCGGGGCGGGGCGGGTGCGCGGCGCGAGGAGGGGGTCCGCGAGGGGGGGAGGGGGGCAGGCGGAGTGCAGCGGGGCGGTGCAACGCGCGCCGCCGTCCCGGCCGCGGCCAGACAGTAGGACGGCGACGGCACCGAGAGTCGGTGAACACGGCGCGAAGAGCGCGCTCGCCGCACCGTGACATGTAGCGCGGCCGACGCGCCGCAGCCCTGCGAGACCACCGCCGGTGGCGGCGCACCGATGCGCCTGCCGTCCGGCCCGACGCCCGCGCCGCGATATCTCGCCCGATACGCACAGCAACCTCACGATCGCCAGTGTCACTTTCACTGTTTCACCTGAAGCGAGCCCTTCAGCCCGTCTGTATTGACGACCGTCGGATGGAACCCGGAGTGCGTCGATTCGCATCAAGGTTAGACGAATATTTGAATGTGAGTGTTTGTGCGCCGCCCGCCGCCAGCGCGCCGTAGCGCACCCCTGCTTCAGCTGTCGCGCACGCTACTCGCCGTAACACCATAGGTAGGTCCAAACACGTGAAAGGGTACGTCAGCGCTCAACGGTGACTCATGCAAAATTCCATTTCTAACTTTTTTGTTTCACCTTTCATTCCATATTTGAAGTTTTCTGTGGCGAAAACATAAAATCTCAGCTCTCTTTCAACTGTAAGGTTTCGTAGCAAAAGTTTCAGAAGTTTTGTAACGCAACCTGAAACGTGATGTTAGCGAAGTACGAGTATATTTACATTGAGTACTTCTTTTGTTTTTGCAACTCTTGCTCAAAATGCTAACTATTTTGCGTATTAGGCACCGCGACATGACGCTACCAATCGGCTAATCCGATAGTGCACTGAAACTTCACATTTCGGTCACGAAGCTAATCAATGCAATTTATCAGAGAGATAAGCGCGTACCCTTTTACGCACGAAATTGCATCGCTTTTGTACATTTGTAGTTGATTCCGTAGCTCCTATATGTGATAAATTTATAGTGAATTCTCCTTTGCAGTATTTCAGTTTTCTTTTGTCTCTTAGCATTAATGTGTTATTCATCACCTATGTAGAATATATTTGTAGACATAAATTTACCTACCCAAAAACGAATGCTTAGTGTTATTTAATTTTGTTAAGATATTGATAACCAAGAAGGTGACTTACATCTATAGTAAACTTTTTAGAATCGATAATAGACAGCATAGTCCTAGTATGTCTATATAGTTTTGTTTATTAATGTAGGTTTCCTGTATCTCTTTAGAGAAAATGTCTTTTTAACAAACTCTTTTTTGCATATGTTTTTATGTTTTAACTAAAAAATGTGTGGTAGATTTATATTTTTTGTTTCGTGAGACAAAAATATTCATTGTGTAGACGAATCTATTCAGCGATTTATTTACTTAAAGTATTTTAAAATCAGTACTCTGAATCACAAACATCCAGAAAATCTTTTGAACATTAATTTTGATAATGAAACAAAGCAGTCAAACTGCTACAACTAGACTAGGTAAGTACTTATTTTACTCTTCTATTTCGAGGATTCAATCTGGCTAATGTTTTTCGTATTGCTTTCTACTTCTACGCCTGAACTTCTACGGCCTTAAGCTTGATCCTTCCGGACAATCTATTTCCAAATACATATTTGCTTTTAGTATTACCATAATCTTGACTTATGTTTTCATCAGCTTATGTGTGTGATCTTTAAGCTGTTTAACTGGAATGCCGATAGATTTTTTTTATTTGTTAAGTATGTGTTATTTGTCAGTAACTATCACTTAACACTGTTTATGTAGATAGCTAGTTTTTTACATTACGACAGATAGAGTATTTTTAGAATAATAGCAAAGATATTTGAATGGCATAATAGTTTACAAAGGAGTTTGTTCAGTGACACCATAATAACCACAGCATTTTGCATAATATAAATGCATTTCAAATGAATTACTAAAAAACTGTCCTATCGCTTGTCGTTTTCTAGCTGTCAGAAACGTCAATTGTAGGACAAGCCGATATTATACGAAGACTTGAGGAATCTGCTATTGCCTTGATATCTTATCTTATAATCGTATAGCTCAGGATCGTCGAATTAAACCCACATTCAATTGTAGTCAAGGGCTTGTTCCGAAATAAAGTTTTTCCAAATAAACAACAATGTCTCTTTCAATAAACATCAAACGCACCTTTATTAATCCATCTCCTTATACTTATACGCACCAGACGAGTTTAAATGTCATATGATTGAAATTCTCAGCACTTTTCTTTGTAGTTGTGTAATGTAATAAAACAGCGTCCTTCAGGAGATAGTGCTGACTAACAGATAACGACATTGTTAGGAACGCTTTAATTATTTTACACGATCGTGGACTTAATAGTCATACATACAAGAGTAAATATGTTTTGTGTATGCTTCATTGTACGCTGAACTATATTATTATTTATTATGTAATGGTATTTATTTATTATATCAATTCAACTTGGGCAAACTTAATGTCCTTGCTAGTAGTATTTCATCTGTAGAAACGACTTGATTTTTTTATTTATTAAGGCAATTAAGAAAAACAAAACGAAGAAAAAAAATTCTTTCCATCAAAAACTCAATAAAAAACACTACAAGTAATCGTGATTAAGCCTTAGCGAGGGGATTTCCCAATAGTTTAAAGCTTTTAAATATTGATCTATTTGAATGAACAAATACTTTTTATGAATAGCAAATACTGGCCGTAACAGGAAAAACTACGTAATAAACATGACTTACGCACGCATTATACTACTTAATATCAGAGTTGCTGATTGACCGATAAAAGACAAGATACTGTGAATCGGCATGATTGAGCCAAGTTAATAACATGCGAAATACACGATTAGTTGACAACCATACGGTTATAATATTATACTAATGAAATACACTACAAATACTCTTTAATATATACTAACTACAGCATAAGCGTCTTCCTGTGGGCCTGGCCAGCGGAATATTAGATTTTTCGAACAAGATAAAAAACCCTTTTTACCCCCTTAGACATTTAGTGCCGCGAACCTTTCCAGCGGTGCTGCCCACTCGGGCCCGAGTTTACGGTCATGTTATTTATATTTTTATTTAAATTTCAAGTCAAAATTACGTTTTCCTGGGCTAAAATGATTTTTAAAGCACGATAAGTGTTAGGTAAGATCGATTAACACCAGATGAGCGAATGATTCTAATCTCAAATTATTTAAGCGCAAACAAATGTGGAGCAAAAAGATAAGCTGAAAATTAGTTCTTATTGACACTTATATTAGTAAATAATACTTTTGCTCTTGATTTAAATCTAGTCCTTTGTTCTTTGTTTAAAACCGCTTAAGAAAACGATAATTAGAGTCAAAAATATCCTTAATGTTAAAACTCTACGGTCCAAAAAGAGAAACAGTGTGTTATATGAGTATAACTTATATTGAATACAAAAGTATTTACAATCATTCTTTATACATATCACCTATAGATTGTACAACCGCAACAGCAATTTACCAGACATTTTTGAATAAGCGAAATGGTAAAGTATGCATAATGTTTTAATTTATTAGCGTCTCTAATTTTGTTTAAATTTGTTATTATATTTTGGGATACATATCAGATGTGTGCCTATGGTTTAATTTGATACTATTGTGGCTTCACTACCCTAGTAAAGTACTGAGTATGAAATCTTTTCAAACGAAACACACAAAAGAAATGATAGAAGAACTCATTTACCACCCAGTTAGCGATAATTTTGTATCTTTGAATTTGTGTCTTATCGTAGAATTAAATCATGGATAACATGAAAATGTTGACGTAAAAGCTTACTTTAATCAGTTAACCCTAAAACTTTCAATTAAAAGTAACATCTGGTAAAATGCTTGATTAAAAAATATTTGATAGGCCTGGGAAACATTTGATAATATTATGCATTAGAAGTATTAGGCGTGGGACAGGAAAGGTGCGAATGAAAACAATCGTCCAGTAAACGACGCACTGCGTCCGCTTATAGAAATCCCATAGCATAGTGTGTACACACGGCTGTTCTAGGCCTCTAGGTACACAAGTGTCTGTTGTTGAAGTAACAGTCTTGGGACCTTATGAACTCATCCGAATAGTAACATTTTGTTTTTTGATTCGGTTTCGAATACTTGAAAGATTCAAATTAGTGTGGTAGCACCCATAAGGGAGCTACCACACTAATTTGAACCCATAAGGACTGTACCCATAAGAACGAATTTGTACCCATAAGGGTACTTATAAAAGTAACAATGAACAAAACTCATTGGGTTGTTTTAGACGTCAAGCCTTAATAATAACTTCTCTACATAATTGTAAATTATAAAATAATTAGTTTCGACAAAGAAAATCAACCAATTAGTCTTGACAAAAAAATAAATACTGTTATGAATGTCTGTTATTTTGTTAATTTAAGTAGAAACTAGCTCTTTGCCAAAATTACCATCAGCCGACTAGACAAGATCATGGTCTTGATTACAATGCAGGCAGTACAATAGTATGTCCATAAGATAAGGAAACAACGGAATTTAGTTCCTAGGGCACATAATATATTACTTTTTTCGTAGGACCAAACTGTATACCGACCGCTTGTGATCGGTCACTGTGGAAAACCGTGGGGGAGGCCTATGTTCAGCAGTGGACGTCCTTGGGCTGATATTGATGATGATTATTATTACTTTATTTTTGACCGTCATGTTATTTGGAGTTAGATATTTTAATATTTTTTAGGTAAAACGTAGGTGACTACCACTACGTTATACCTCTATATAGATTGTATCTATAAATAACATAATTAGTTCCAACCAACCTTAACTCTCATTTCATCAACTCTATTTTGAGCATTCCTAAAACACCACGCTAACATAAGGCTCAAGGATTGTTTAATTGAATCTCCATCGTAATATTTGTGTAAAAAGCGAGCCGTCTAGACGGTGCCGTCCCAGACGAATGTCATAATGCGTACCAATTAGCATCGGCGATATCCATCCGCGTAATATTTCGGGCATAGCAACTACATTTGCAGTACAGTTAAGTACAAAAACATTATGCAAGTATGAACCTTGTTACGTCTGAAATTGGCATATAATACGCAAAGTGAGATCATATTTTTAGTCCAGACTGTAGAAAAACTCAAATCCCCGCCACTGACGCACACAAGCGCATACTTACATGTGTGAGAGGCCTAGACAGATATTTATTGCGAACCAAAATTTTCAATCTCGAATGCGTTTTTCCGATTTTAATACGTGAATAACTCTATGGCTGCAATCATGATAACTTTGTATTGCTCCAACAAAGGAATGTCGAATGTCATCAATTTGAATCATATCAATAGGTGTTCTGGGATTATGATAATTCTTCTTATTGTTTTTTTTAAAGTATTGCTTAATATTATTGGCTCTTCCTACAATTTTATATAATTTTGTCAATGAGTAAACAATAGCCATTACAAGCATTGTAGCGGTCTGCAGTTTTTACAACGTTCCAAGACTAGAATGATAGATTTTGGTTTTTATGATGGCAAAGTGTGGGCCAAACTCAGCGTTGTTGTCGGACGTTACTCATCAGCACACAGACAGCCGTGTCTCTGTGTGCCCGGACGTAGACGTTGCCCTTGAATCGCCTGCGCAGCGCTAGATAAAACCGAGCGAATTGGTGCATTGATAAAAATGCGATAACCTAATTAATCTGGCCACAGGCTTTTAGTTGGCAAAATAATGTAAAGATACTGATAACCTTCAATATATGAAAGTATACATTTCTGTCCGCTGTTCTGTAAAACATTCGGTCTGAAATAACTTTTTTGTTAAACCAGGATACATTTTAAATGTTGATCGTTACAGTGTGCAATTATTACTAATATTATAAATGTGAAAGTAACTCTGTCTGTCTGTCTGTCGCGCTTTAACGCCAAAACTACTGTACCGATTAAAAAAACTTGATAGACACATAGTCTTTAGGCTGAGAAAGGATAAATATTCTTACTATTATTATAAATATGAAAGTAACTCTGTCTGTCAGGCATATAAATACTTTAAAGTTTGCGGAGTCATACAAATACTTATGTAGGTATGTTATTTGTGAAATCATTAGCTTACACTTAACAATTAAAAATTCTACCCAAAGTCACTATTCCACGCGGCCACATTTGGTACATAATAAAATTACTGAAACAGACGGACTTAAATGACGCACAGTCACGCATCTCAAATGATCTCAGAAGAGATGGAAGGAACGTAAATGTAATATCATACAGATAATATTTTGTAAAAAAACCGGCCAAGTGCAAGTCGGACTCGCGCACTGAGGGTTCCGTGCCAACTTTAGGTAACTGAATTAGGGAATCCACTGACTTCCACTTAGTAAAATACCAAAATATGTTGTTGACAGCAAATATAAATTTGTTTTTCATAGTGTTTGTATGAAGTACAAAGTTATGTTTGCGGTTGTTGAAAATGTACTATATCTCAAAAACTTCTCGTTGGATCTCGTCCGAATCAATTTTCGTTGAAAGTATTTGTGAAGATCTACATTATGTATTTTTTTCAAAATTTACACTCGCTTAGTTTAGAAATTAGATGGGGGGGACGCCCATTTTACTACTTTGGAAGCGTCTAGCTATGAAACGTTAGACTTTAAAAGAAAATGGTTTTAGAAACCTCTATATCATTTTAAAAGACCTATCCATAGATACTCCACACGCATGGGTTTGACAATTTTTTTTTTGTTTGAGTTTCATGTATGGGAGCCCCCCATTAAATGACATTATTTTTATATGAGAATTGAGAAAGCGGTTAACAGGATACATCTTCCTAACAAATTTCTACGGTGTGATGCTTATAGTTACAAAATAAAATGGCTGTGACATACGGACGGACAGACAGACAGACTTGACGAAACTATACGGGTTCCGTTTTTTGCCATTCGGTTACGGAACTCTAAAAAACATCGCTTATACCCTTACCTAAGTGTATAACTCTGTAGGGTGTGTCCAAAGATGTTATAATTTAAAAATCAAACTGGCCATTAAAGAAAATGCGTAGCCTGAGTAGTCAAATGGCTCGTACCACCTCTTATTAGGAGCTAACAGGCTTACTTTTCTAACTTTATTATTCCATCACTTTTACTAGTACCACCGACATACTAGTGAAAATCCGCCCTGTGTTTTGGGTTTCACAACCTTTATTGATTTATTGCTATTAATAGTCAATATTTATACAACAGTATTTTTCATGTGTTAAAAAAGTACAAAACAATAAAGTTCTTGACCTACAATTTACGCTACATACGTTTATCTAAGTATCCTTATTTTTTCTTTATTCATGCAAATGACTAAGCTAGAGTGTCACGGTTTCTCTATTCAAGACCTCCTGAAATCGTTTATGTTAATTTTGAGGCCCTTTTTTATTATAAAGCCGATTTATAAAATTTTGAAACAATGACGTACTTTGGATGGTAGCTTTATGGTATACTCCTTTTTTAAATTAATAAACAAACAGGGGCCAGGGCGGTATCATGTCTAACTAATAACAGACCATTTACTCTTTTTTAGGGTTTCTTAACTAAAAGATAAAAACGTATTAAAAGTAAATTATTAAAAAGATCCCACCGACCAACTGTCTGGCATCAGGCTGTATCATATGAACAGTAATAGTTGGAGAGGTATTTTTTTCTAAGATGATGATTGTATTTCTGTGTATAATAACAAGGATGTAAAAACCGGCCAAGTGCGTTCCGTGCCATCTTTAACGGAATTAGTGATCCACTTATTTCCACTTAGCCAAAATACCACAATATTTTGTTGACAGCAAATATAACTTTATTTTTCATAGTATTTGTATGAATAATAAAATTATGTTTGCGGTTATTGAAAATGTGCTCTATCTCAAAAAGTACCAGTTCAATCTCGTTCAAACCAAGTTTTTCGTTTGTCAAGATCTTCATGATGTATTGTTTTAAAAAATTACACTCGCTTACTTTAAAAGTTCGATAGGGCTCATTTTACCACGTTGGAAGCGTCTATTTCTCAAACGTTAGACTTTTAGAGAAAATGGTTTTAGAAACCACTGTCAAAAAACTCCATTAAAAGGCAATAAATTCTCTAAATTAATTGGTTTTTCTTAAACAGAAGACAAAGGTGATATAACAGACTTTTAATTGAGTTTTTTAAGGCGGATTTCAAGTTTCAACATATGTTATGATCCCATCCATAGTATTTCTTCATGTCCAAAAAATGCTAGACTAATTTTGATGATATTTACACTAGACCTTAAATCGGAATATATTTAATTTATTAAAAAAATACAATCTTGATACAATATCTTATTTCCAGTATATTTGAAAATATACATGATTTTTACAATTATGAATAAGTAAATAAATATTGGATACCGATCACAATCTGATCCCAAAGTAAGTAACTAATTCACTTGTGTTATGGAAATCAGACACAACGGTGGCACCACAACAATCACACCCGAAACAATATAGTTTTTTTTAATTACACAGATATCAAACAACAATACACTCGCGAAATTTAACACACTTATTTGGACGCCCTATTAGATTATCGTATTAAAATATTATCCACTTCCAACAAATACAAAAAACTTTTTTTGAATTGGTTCATGTCTTGTCTGAGTAAAGTTTACAGGAAATTTTATTATATTTGATTTCGTAGAAGGTCTCATGTCGCTAGGATTGATAATTTCCAATATATGTGACAAAAAACTAAAATATGACCTTCAAACCCTCTCCCTTCTTCCGGCTCAAGAGGAACGAGTGGGAACTTTTGTTAACCTCCTAATTAATCCAAACAAAGTTACGAAGTCAAAAATTGTGTTCCAATTGATTCCTTCTATCCTTCCTTTCATGAGCTAATTTTCGACAATAATTATTAAATATTAAAAATAATGGCCCTGGGATATACGCCGGGAACAAGATAAAAATGTTCTAAAAAGAAAACTTAAAAAATATTTTTTTGGGTCACTTAGCTTAGTATTAAGTTTTGATTTTTGGTATGTTAGAGACTCGGGATTCCATAGACAAACTATGAAAATAGTTTTGTGGGACTAGTGTTATTTATTGTAAAACCTTGTTTGCTTAATTAATAAATAAAAATTAGCAATAGATTCCATAGCTATGAGACAGGCACAAAAACAAAAAAGAAATATTCATACTATGTACATGGTAGTAAGGAAGGCATTCGATTCAGTTCCCCATACATGGCTTATTGATGTTCTGAAAATTTACAAAATCCATCCACTGCTAGTGAATTTCTTAGGAACCACCATGCAGCAATGGAGAACAGTCTTTAACATAAAAAGCGCGTTTGTGACAACTGAACCCATCAAAATTCGACGAGGTATATTTCAGGGAGATGTGTTGAGCCCTCTATGGGTCTGCCTGGCTCTTAATCCACTGTGAAAATTACTAAGCGACGCTGATGGTGGTTTTAAACTTAAAACTAGAAGTACACACCATACACTAACACATTTTATATATATGGACGATATAAAATTATTTGCATCTAATAAAAACGAGATCAATAAACTAGCTTCTATTACTGAGCAATTGTCTAATGATATTAAAATGGATTTTTGCATCGATAAATGCAAAATAATTTCAGGTAATAGAAGAAAAACCGAACCGAATACTAACACTTTAGAATCCGGCTTAATCATAGAAGCTCTAGAAGTAAATAACACTTATAAGTATCTAGGATTCCAACAAGCAAAACAAATAGAACAAAAAGAAACTAAAGCAGACTTAACAGTAAAATTCAACAAAAGTTTTTCGTTTATTAGTTACCAGGCACTAAAATCTGAACTAAATTATAGAAACACTGTAAAGGCTATAAATACTTACGCCATCCCGGTTTAGTCTTACTCATTCAAAATCATTAATTGGTCACAAAGCCACTTTAAGAAAGTATAGCGAACTATAGACACTAAACTCACAAAATACCGTAAGCATCACCCGAAATCATGCACACAAAAACTAACATTACCATGCCAGGAAGGAGGGAGAGGCCTTATCGATATTCAAAATATACACAGCAAACAAATTACTACTCAACGACTATATTTTTACCGCAAATCAGAACACTCTACATTACACAAATCCTCAGTTGAAGCAGATGACAAATATACACCACTCAACTTAAAAAAGAGAACGAACATATTACTAACAAGGACCAGAAGTTACATATTTGGATGCAAAAACGTTTACACGGCAGGCATAAATCATATCTAAACCAGGAACACGAGATAAAACTGCTTCCAACGCATGGCTTGTCCGAGGAAAATTATTCCCAGAAACTGAAGAATTTATACTTGCCATTCAAAACCAGATTATTTTAACGCGTACCTATCAAAAGTTCATATTAAAAGACCACCACTTACCTACAGACCTCTGCCATCATTGCAATAGTGCTAGCGGAACAATCCAACACATAACCAGTGCCTGTAAATTATTAGCTAACACAGATTATAAACACCGCCGCGACCAGGTCTCAGCTGTCATCCATCAACATTTAGCACACAGATGTAAGTTCATACATGAAAAATAACCATACTATAAGTTCCCTCCCAACCCAGTATTAGACAATAATTTATTCACACTATTTTGGAACCGAACAATTATAACAGATAAGACCACTTATTATAACAGGCCAGATATCACATTATTCGACAAACACAAAAATACTGTATACTTAATTGACATAGCTGTTCCGAACACTCATAATATAAAAAGTACAATAAACGAAAAACTTAGTAAATTTTACCGACCTAGCAATCAATATTAAAACACAAAGGTATGTCCAAACTATTTATATTGTACCAATAGTCCTTTCTGCTACAGGCGTAATACCCAAGTCAATATAAAAAGTTTAGACACTGCAAATCCACCATAGTATACATTGATCCAAAAGGTAGTCATTTTGTACACTTGTAGGATAACCCGTAATTTTTTATCTACGTCACGTGTCATCGATTCAACCAATTAAAATATTTTCATCATGTCAGGCTTGGTTTATATCCGTCTGAACATGGAAATAAAACCTTAGAAGAGAGAATCTTCAATAGATAAACAAAATGATAATAATCATTTACCTTATTCTAGAATAAGGTTACTCTAAGAAAAGAAAATATTTATGATCTAAAAATATTTTTAAAGTCGTTAACAAGTAGGTAGCTATTACTAGTTGATACTATTGTTCTATATGCAACGGACAAAAAAGTGAAACCCATAAATAAATGATCACGTTGAAGTCCATCTTTCTGTCTCGAGAACGCGTGGAGGCATACAAATACTAATACTGAGTTCTTTAATAGAAAACCTCCTTTATAGTATTTGCAATCAATACATTTTTTTATCAACTGACACTTGCTTTGGAATTTAACTTTATAAGGAAGGTACTTCCAATTGATCTGGAATCATGGAATAAGGCAATAAGCTATATCTTACAGCTTATGCTAAAAATAAAACCTGAATACCGAAATGCAAGAGTGAGTCCAACTCGCACTTGGTCGGTTTCCCACCAAATTATATCAAATGACCGGCCGATCGTTGTAGTGGGAATAGGAGTTATAAAAAAATTCAATAAGTATTACAAAAATTAAATTAATGCTAAATTTATTTGTGTAGTGCCTTTTTATTGCAAACTACAGTACAAGGATGTCTAGGCTTACAATAAATTCGTCATACGCTAAGTATAGGTACTCCTGTGCTGCATACAAAATTTCTGTGTGTGTTCATCTTAACATATTCGATGGCTAACTAGTTCACTGCCAAAATTGAGGTCATAATTTACTTACACGTGGAGAGCTTGGCATTGTCCTCTTCATCCGATCTGAAGACCTTCGCCGAGTTGCATGAAATTCGCGACATGTGTATTGTGAAGGTTGCACCATACCAGTTATCTCATTTTCAAAGCACACAATTCAGTCTCACCTCAGTTAGACGACAGAAGACAAGCAAAGTGTTGGCAAATTTTGAAAATAGTAGTCAATACATATTGGCTTGGTGCCCTGTGATCAGACGTACACTTGATTGCAAAGGATTACAGTCACATTGTTTTTTTTTACACTGCAAAGTTAATGACTCCAGCAGATTTCTCAAGTGCAATTTAGAACAATGAAACATTTTTGTGAGTTTGAATACCGTATAGGCGATATGTTAAATACGGTCAAAATGTATCGAATTATGGTAAGTTTTTTTTTATATATAACTAGGTACGTAAACAACATGTTTTACATTTTTTTTTTTAATAAAAAAATAAAGGAGATTTTAGAATTTATTCGTATGTATGTAGTCCTTAGTCAATGCACTTGTAAGTTGCCTAACTTTAAATCATACAACTCAAATTAATCACTTAGTGATAATAATAAAAACTTCAGTTTAAAATTAGCTGAATTAATTCAAACCAGGGTGTAATCGTAGACTTCTCATGTTGATTCTCTTTTAAATAACGAAGGCAAAAGTGTACATACACGAATGCTTAATGCATACCACTCCGTTTATTCGATCCCGCCGTCGTGGGAAAAAAAAATTGATAAAAATCTAGTAGTTGGTAGATAATTAAAATAAAAAGCTAAATTATTTGTAAGTTCACTAATTTACTAGTTTGATTTTTCTTTCAGTTCAAAATACTATTATGTAATTCAAAGCGAATTGTCGCGAAATCCTCCACAAAACTTCAAACTTGTCTAATATGTGTACCTGTGCACTGTGTGTGGGTGCACACACATTTATAATCTAATTTTATATGCGTGCCTGCGCACTGGGTCTGGGCGCACACGCATCTACAATCTCATCTAATCACATACCTGCGCACTAGATCTGGGCACACACGCATCTGCAATCTTATCTAATACGCATACCTGCGCACTGGGTCTGGGTGCACACGCATCTAAAATCTCATCTAATCGCATACTTGCGCACTGGGTCTGGGCGCACACGCATCTGCAACCTCATCAAATACGCACACCTGCGCACTGGGTCTGGGCGCACACGCATCAGCAACCTTATCAAATACGCATACCTGCGCACTGGGTCTGGGCGCACACGCAACTACAATTTTATCTTATACGCGCACTGGGTCTGGTCGTTCACGCATCTGCGTACCTGCGCACTGGGTCTGGACGCACACGCATCTAGAATCTCATCTAATACGTATACCTGCGCACGGGATCTGGGCGCACATGCAACTACAATTTCATCTAATACGCATACCTGCGCACTGGGTCTGGGCGCACATGCATCTACATTTTCACCTAATACGGGTACCTGGATAGGCACGACGTCGTGTTTCTACGACTGTCAACGTTAAATGTAAGCACGGAATACGCACAACGGCACAACGCCTTGATACTACTATTCTCACGTGACCGTGGGCACGGGGCTATTAGCAGGGCTTGGAAACCGGTATTTTTTTTAACCGGTTTAACGAAAATACAGGTGGAACTTTTTGAAAAAGGTTATGTTCCTTTAAACCGGTTTTTAAACCGGTTTGGAAAAATATGGGTATTTTGCATTAACCGGTTCAACTTTTCGTTCAGGCAGGACAACCACCCTGAACTTCGTTAACATCAGCGAGCGGTGAGCCCATCTGACGTTTGTTTTTATTCAATAAAACGTATTTTGTTGATATATCCTATCAGATACGGACAGTGGTATTTTTTCAAATTATTTTTGTAACTTTTAATTATAATATTAAACAATATAATGGCGAAAGAAATAATTCTAAAGCATCTGATAATTGGTTTAACATCTTTTGAAGTAAATTCGGTCTAAAAACAAGTCGCGTTGCGATTGTCGCGAGCGGCTACGAATTAACCGGTTTATTTAGGTTCACAATATCGCTCTTATTTGGTTCCGCTCCGGAACGGAATTTTACAATAAAACCGGTTTAACCTTTATAATACCGGTAAATATTGAACCGGTTTCAAGCCCTGGCTATTAGTCCGTAGTTGACCTCCACATCTCCCCCTCTAGTCAACCCTGGCCGTACATAACTTCTCTTTTTTGTGAGAGCCTTTATTCTGGTCTGATCAACTATTCAGAACACACAATCACCGCAGTGATGTCACTTTAAATGCACGAAATTATAGTGAACAGTTATTATTATACTAGTAATTTTCCATGCAAATCTTTCCTAGGCAAAATTGTTTTTAGTATGATTTTATTTCTGCCGTATAAAACAATAGAATCGCACTACATTAGTCAACGACATGCGTTCCTTCAAAAGCCTTATTTGTATTGAGAACTGAAGAACTCAAAAAAAATAAACAAACGATTAAAAACTCAAAAAACTAATCATCAACTAAAGTTATTATGATTTGTAACACTCATTACCACTACAATAAGTACGCACGGATGGCAGCAATGCTAGTTACATAGGCCAGATAGAACCGGGGTACCCTCTTGGTTCAACTGTTAGGGTCTAGGTAAGGAAAAAACGTGCCCCGCCCATTTGACCATAGACTTTAGAATAGTTAAATACACATAGGGTGTATTCTATACCGCTACCTGCTTTAAATACGTACGGAAATCCGCGGATTCTTTTTTATTTTAATTTTGATCAACTCTATCGATTGGTTAAAGACAATTGCGAAACAGATTACATTACAGAAAAGATAACATCAACTTTGTAATGTGTAAAAATATTAACGTTCTTCTCTCTAAGATTACACTTACATTACTAATCACAAATTATTACCATGTGGCATGTCTAATACTTAATTTTATGAAATTCTTAAACATAGAAACCTAAACCGTAAGATAGTTTTGAAAAGAAACATTCCTTAATTGCTGAATTCCTTGTAAATTAATCGTTATCTTGCATTATTACAATTTAAAATAACGGGCATCGCGCTATCTAAGTCTAACGCACCCGGGTTGTCTAGACTGGTTTCACGTGCCAGTCTAAAAACAAAAAACACTACCAAAATGTCTGTGGGCTGTGGGTATATTTAGATACTTTTTTGCTAGATGTGCATCTATGTACGCTTGATTCAGGTGCGATATTTCGTGAGAACTGTATTTTTCTTTGTAAATGCATATGGTAAGGTAAATCTAGTAATAAATTAATAATTATACATCTCAAGGCCTAAAGATCTTAAGACCTTCATTGTATTAGTATTCGAATCGCACGGAAACAAGGTAACATTAATACTCTTGCAGTCGTTGACATTGGAAATTTTTACACTGATATACATCTACACTAGTGTTGTTAAATGACTATATCAGACCAGTTACATTTGTCATAAACGATATAGGACTGGTCAAATACTGTCAAATTCAATCGATTTGACGGTATATCATTAACCGTAAATCAAAATTTCCTGATTTAATTTTCGTAATAAAAAAAACTAAATCACATTTTGTGTCGTTGTGTGTAATCACACAACGACACAAAATGTGATTTATCTAATCGCATACCTGCGCATACTTAGTTTTACTTTTTTTTATTTACTAACGATCTTTGTCATCAAACATTGAGGAATAAGGAATTTATTGGTTCAGCCAACAGAAAATATATCAAAAATCTTGTATGACACTAAACTACACTTTTATAGTGTGTAAATAAGATGTGAAAAACAGGGTATCACAGAACTTCGTGAAAGTCACGTGAGCGTCTGAATTCTACAAATCGCGTTCGCAAACCCGAAAAAATATATTATTGGAACAAATATGTCTGAATATGTCCATTTATGACAGTTAATGACCGTTTTTGACAAATCTGACCATCAGTCAAATTCAGTCACTATGGTCATTTGCAACACCTAATCTACACCATAAAATGTACGCAATCTAATTACTTCATTAGCTATTCCAAGTATTTCAGAAGAAAATCAAAATATTACATTTATAAAATGATAAATTCCTTATAAAATATGCAGTAAAACAATCGTTACGAATTTTATTGCTCTAAACACTCATAGCGAATATTATAAAACATATATATTTAAAATGTCGGACTGCTCATTCATTTAGTGAGCTCCTGTAGTCAAGGCGATGAAAACATTTTAATTTTTTATAACTTGATAATCTGTCTGCAACAAACAACCTACTTGAGAATGCAGACATTCGATGAACTTTCTAGGTCTTTATAGACGACTAGAAAATACTTCATTATAGAGTCTAATGACCTAATGAATTTTTAGAATATACTTAATACTGAGTTCAGCGAACCTTATTTCGTAAGATATAGCAAGTAGGTAAAATTTTATAATTCAATTATATAGATCATGTTCCGCTATATATTTAGATTAAAGCAGACACTTATAAAAGACAGACATGGTATTTAGACACAGACAGACAGACTTGACAAAACTACAAGGGTTCCGTTTTTTGCCATTCGGCTACGGAACCCTAAAAAGATGTGCCACCTTGTATGAAAAATAAATATAAATTGATTACATCACATGTTACTGGTAGGCACATAGGTAGAGTTTTGTTAAATAAAGTCAATTCAAAAACAGCCTCTACAGCCTCTGAGTCATGAAAGTTATTTTTTGTTTATGTAGAACCTTTGCGTTACTGGACAATCTTTTACTTGCGTTATAGAGAAATTGCAATTTTTGTGCATGAAGGACCTACCTAATTAGTTGCAGTCAGATAATTTACGTATGTAACGACCGGCTGATGAAACGCAACGTTAAGTATGAGTGTTCTATAGTGACCGATCGGTAACGGTCTGCATCCAGTGTAATCATGCGATATTTACAAGGTCGTCGGTCCATCTGGTCGATGGACGTTCTACGCTGCGTCTTTGGTCAAAGAGTCTCCAAACCAGATCTTTTCTGTCATCAGTTCACACAACAACAAACATTGCCTTTGCCGGCTATTTCAGTCATATTCAACGCTTTGCAATATTGCCGGCAACCGGCATCGGCACATCATTACACATGTTACGTATCGGTAGGCAACTGTACAAAGATATCGCGAGTGCGGCCAGTAGGCACGCGTTTATTTCGAACGACCTTGATCCCCACGCAGCGACGCGAGCGCACACTCGTTGCGCGTGTATTGTTAGGCCAACTCCACATGATTGCACTCACCTCTTCCTGGATGCAGTGTCTAGCAGCTGGCAGATATTATTTGACGTTGCCAATTTTAACAAAAGTAAGGGTATTGCACATTTATGAAATATCTATTCAGTTTATGAATTTGGCACACCACAATTACGTTCTCTATTTGCTCAGAGATAAAATTGACACATATTACAGCTAAATGTGCAGTCACTCATACCGTTAACGTATTTAAAGATTTACATAAAACCTTTATCTTTATCAGGATCTTTCATGGAGACAGAGTTCCAGAATACAATGAGTACTATGAATATGAATACTATATAAATAATTTATCCTCTATAAGCGAGCTAAGCCTGTTTATGAGATGGAAAACGAAAAAAAAAATGAGTATAGGTAGGTAATATTGATTAGAAATGATTTAGATTGAAAACAGATTATGACAAAAAGCTCTAACTCTCCTTTGAAGGAGTACATAATTAAGTACAGTAAATAATCAAAAAATACCTACAAAATCACCAAGCAAACCTTAAATGCTTGTGTAATTCATTCCATACATATCTTGTGTTCTTTAATATTAAAAACACAAGTTTTCGCGTAACGTTTGTTTTGTAGACAACTCAAGGAATCAGGACTGAAAGACAAAACACGTTTGTTTTTGGATTTGTGTTTTTGGTGTATTTTTTAGGAAATATTTATTTACTATTTATTTTAAATTTAACAATATCAATTTAACTTAATTGCCTTGAGTCTTATTACGTAGAGTACACTACAACTTTCATGGACGGGAACTAGCTCTAGACAAGTGGCTATCTTAGCTAAATTAGCGAAAACGCTCAAAAAACTTGTAAATGACAAATGCGTAGGTAGTACAAGTACCTACTTATAGTACTACGATATTGAATAGTTTTTTCAGTCGTAGAAACCTCTCAGTTCTTGTTTTGAGCCGTCTTCTTTACACTCGATTCCGTACTACGCGCGCTTAGATCCGAACTTGTGAAAAAAAAAGACAAATATGATAGATAATGGAAAGATGACGGATGTCGGGTCTAGTGCGTAAACCACCGTAGAAATAGTTCTACACTAAGTCTTATTTTAAATTCGGAGGCAGTGCGAACCGCTCCTATTGTTCACATATTGGTAACATGGAGTGTAACAATTTCCTTATTATTATATTTGGATGGAGTATTTTGGGAAATAACAGTGTTTTGCATTGTTATATGTATTAGGTATTGTTGATATCCCGTGAAAACTTTGGCATACCTACACACTGATAAATCCGATATTCGCGGAAACGAAGTGACAACTAATCACAGTTTTTTATCGTTTGCCGTGCTTTAGAGTGAGCTGCATCGATAAGTTGTTAACGTTCTCATAAATACTTAATATTAACATAGTTATTATTTTATTTATTACTATTATCTTTATATTTTAGGTAACTTTGGGTACGTACTCGTATATTTGTCTTGCTACATTTGGAAATGTAAGGTTACGAACTACTGTTAAAGTTACATTTATAGTACCAAGTTTGATTTGATGCAATCAACACTTTTGACTGGCAAGAAGTGCCAAAATACATTGATAGTTCATAATTTATTGTTGTATATTGTATTGTTTGATAAACCGCGATCCTTAATTGATTGGCAATCGTTTTTTTTTAATTTAGTCAAACGATAACGTTTAGCATTAAAATCACCATAGAAAAGCTTTGCTCAACGCAAAATAATTAAGCTCAATCATCTAACCCAAAAACTTAAAAAATATTTGGTTATTCAATCGTTTTTTAACCATTCTTTTGTTAAAAATTAACATGCACGTGTAACTGAAAGCCTGAACTTGTTCCGATTCGCGATAACTAAAGGCCATAATCCATAATATAAATTGGCTTGGTATTACGTAAGATGGTTCGCCACATGTACTTGGTACTTCCATGTAATTGTATTCATCCGATCATCTGTGTACTTCCTTAGTCGGCAGCCATTGTGCAATGAAGGTCACATATGGCTATATGCATAGAACACAACTAGCACACCTTAGGATTTGTAGTTCCAAGCCTACGTTGAGATATATATCGTTTTAATCTATTGTTCGAAGAAAAGTCTATTAATAGTCTTTGTAAGGTAAATAAATCATGATTGTTTGTTAAATATTTTCCCTTGTATGACTCTATCTGTCGACCCGTCTGGTGCAGTGGTCGAGAAATCGCCTACTACGCAGCGGGTGCGGGTTCGATCCCCGCACAATACAAACATTTGTGTGCATGAACATGTCTGTTTGTATTGGTCTGGGTGTTTTCTATGTATATCATATATGACTGTATTTACAAAAAAAAAAATTAAGTACTATATCCGTTGTCTGGCACCCATAACACAAGCTTTGAATAGCTTACTTTGGGGCTAGATGGCGATGTGTGGGAATGTCCAAAGGATATTTATTGTTGTTGCATATGAAAGGATATTTTTAGTTTGGTAGTCCTCATAAAAACGACCAAGTGCGAGTCGTTCTCGCGCAATAAGGGTTCCTTGCAAATTTTAACTAAATTAGGGAATTAAGCTAAAGTACTACAATATTTTGTTGACAGCAAATATAACTTTGTTTTTTCATAGTGTTTGTATGAAGATCAAAGTTATATTTGCGGTTGTTGAAAATGTTCTATATTCTCAAAAACTACTAGATCGATCCTGTCCAAACCAATTTTCGTTAAAAGTATTTGTGAAGATCTACCTACATCATATATATATATTTCTCTGTTCTGACCTATGGTTGACTGGTAGAGAATTCTTTTGGCATTAAGTCCGCCATATGAACCATTTTATGTTTTGGGCATGAAGTTTTAAAATAAAATAAATATATTTTTTCAAAATTTTCACTCGCTAAGTTAAAGGGGGTGGGGACGCCCATTTGACCACTTTGGAAGCGTCTATCTTTTAAACGTTAGAATTTAAAAGAAAATGGTTTTAGAAACCACTGTCAAACCAATGTCATTTTAAAAGACCTATCCATAGATTACCTACACTTATGCAGTTTCACTAAAAAAAAAAAACGGTTTTAGTTTCATTTATGGGAGTCCCCCTTATTTTTTTTATTTTTTTTTTTTATTTATTGGACAACACAACAGATTACATCATAACTTACGCTGTAACTTAGAATCATAGTGGTACACAAGATATAATCCTTTTACGTGTTATCACGGCATGGCAAAAAAGAGAAACATTTTTTTAAATTAGAATATAAAAACGGTTAGAACAGCTCGTAAACACAGAAAAAAATAATACAAATACTACAACTATATATAAACTAATTAGACAGGGGGATCTCTTTGAGGATGTCTTTTAGAGTATTTCTGAAGAGAACAAGGCTGGAGTTAAAGATGTCTAGTTTGGGAAAGCGAGTGCTATATTCCTCGTAGAGTCGACACAACCTGGATAGGGGTTGATTATGGGAAATATTATTTCGCGATAGGGGTATGTCAAAAACTTTTTTAAAGTGTCTGCGTGGGTTGTGTTTTATGTTAAAACTTAACAGTTCTAGTACCTCGGGGCTGTCCAGTTCTGAGTGTATTATTTTGTGTAGGTTAATCAAGTCCAATTCGTCACGACGGAGGTGAAGTGGTCTCATGTTAAACTTTTTAAGTCTCTCTTTGTATGACTGAAGTTTTCTTTTATTACCGGTTCGGAAGCTAAGTAAACGTAGAAATTTGGATTGAATCGATTCAATGCGCTCGGAATGCACTGCGTAGTAGGGATTCCATATGATTGAACTATATTCCAAATTGCTTCGAACCAGGCTGTTATACAACAAAATCAGACTTTGAGGGTTCTTGAAGTGCCTGCTCTGCTCTGTCTTGTTACAAAGCCTAGTACCCGGCTAGATTTTTTGGCTATAAGATCGTAATGTTGGCGGAAACTAAGCTGTTCGTCGAAAATGACTCCAAGATCCCTAATAGAAGACACACGAGATAAACTTTGTCGCTCCAAAATATAATCGCTTAGTACTTTGTTTTTTTTTAGAGTGTAAGTGATAACAAAGCATTTTTTAACATTAAGGAACATATTGTTTTCCTTGCACCAATTTGACAACCTATCCAAATCTTCCTGTATGATACGCGTGTCGTTCGCTACACCAATTCTATTGAAGATTTTCAAGTCGTCAGCGTACAACAGGCAAGGGGACTGAATTATCTCTATGAGGTCCTTAAATATTATTATTTTTGTATTTTTTGTATAAGAATCATTAAGCGGTTAACAGAATACATCTTCTTATCAAATTTCAACAATGTGATGCCTACAGTTACAGAATAAAGTGTCTGTGACATACGGACGGACAGACAGACTTGACGAAACTATAAGGGTTCCTTTTTTTGCTATTCGGCTACGGAACCCTAAAACGATATATTTTTTTAAAAATCTAGGTAACCGTTAACTGGTCATTTGATAAGTTAAAAAAATACGACCTTTTGACCGCTTTTTCGCAAGAAGTGAAAACAATTGACGCACGCGCCGCATTTTAGCCACAGGCCACAGCCGACTTTGTTCTTTTTGGCCAGTGTTCACGTGCTTTGCGGCGGCTGGGAATGATGAGTTTTCTTGACAAATTGTGATACTTCACAATGTCCTAAAATATGTTCTAGTTATGTAACGTATTCTTTCCAACTCTTCATACGAAATGACGTTCCATGTCTATTTTTTTTTACACACTGACTACAACAGTTTGCCGTACTCGGCTAAAAATAAACTGTAATTATTATTTCTTTTACATTATAAGTTATAGGTTATAGTTAGTCCGTGTATTTTGGTGATCGATCGTGTAACTAGACTGAATATAAATCGATAGGCTGTTATTCCCTGGCTTTAAAAACATGGCGAGAATATTATTTTCTTGACTTTTTACCAATTCAAAAAAACACGACCAAATGCGAGTTGAACTCGCGCACTGAGGGTTCCGTGCCAACTTAATTAAACTGAATTATAAAATATTTAACTGAATTCACATACTTACACTTAACTTAAATACCACAATATTTTGTTGACAGTAAATATAACTTTGTTCCATTGTGTTCGTATCAATCGTTTGCGGTTTTCAAAAATGTGCTAAGTAGGTATATTTCAAAAACAACTTGTTCCATTTTTTATTGGAAGTATTTATTAATCTTTATATATGTTTTTTTTTTCAAATTTACAGTCACTTAAATTTTAAAAGCTAGAGGGGGTTTGGGGCATTCTTCCACTTTGGAAGCGTCTATCTATCAAACGTTAGACTTTAAGAGAAAAGGTGGTTTAGAAACCTCGATGTCATTTTAAAAGATCTATCTATAGTCCCCACACGCATACGTTTTCATTCGTAAAAAACGGATTTAGTTTCATATATTTTATTTGTTATTTTATTTTTTGGTATAAGAATCGGAAAGCGGTGAACAGGACACATCTTCCAACCGAATTTTATCTGTGTGATACTTATAGTTACCTATTAAAGTGGCTGTGACATATGCACTGACAAACAGATAGCGAGACAGACAGACTTGACGAAATTATAAGGGTTCCGTTTTTTGCCTTACAAAGAGCTAATCAATTCGACCTGCATTTATGCGATATCATCAGAATTGAATAAAATTTTAGTTAAGTTTAGTTCACTAAAACAATATAAGTACAAAAAAGTTCACAATCATTCCAAAAATCTATCATGTATAGCATTTATACGGCCAGAAATAATATAATAATCAAAGACAGCACCTTCTTTACTCAAAATCATTATGAAGAAAGAGTATAAATAATTAAGAGTTCATATCAACCGCAATAAAAGTTCATCGTAACTTTAAATCGCAAGACCGGCAAGGTCGTTTCTCCCTGAAGCGCGTCAGTGTGTTTGTAGGGCGCGGGGCAGTCGAACCCGCCCATTCAACCCTCGCCGCGCCTAGCAATGATTTGTTGTTTGGCAGTTAGGAAATGTTGGCGGGTTAAAATTTAAAACAAAGATGACTTTAGCATGTTCGCACAATGTTCACTAATCAATATAATAATTCATACGAGAGTTGATATAAAATTGTCTTTAATTTTTATTTAAAGGCATTGTTCTATTACCTTACTGTAATGCATTCATTGAACTACTATTACTAGCTTAAGGAACTGATACAATAAACAAATTTCGTGCTTGATGAATTTACGACACAGACATCAGTTCAAATTTTGACAGACATTCAAATTTCATTAAAACCAGCACAATGTTGTGGACGTATTTGTGACACATTTTTGCTTCTCATAGCTTCTCTATACGTAGTAGTAACCACTCACCGATTGCATTCGTCATCATTACTGACGCTACATACCTAGTTCATTTCTTAAAAGCTTGGCTTATTAACCATTCTTCCAATTCTAGGATTGAAGCAAGAGATTAGTTATTATTATTTAAGTTGTTTATAATAAATTACAACTAATGACATGTATTTTAAAAGTTGTAGTTACATAAGTTCAAATTAGAACTCTACAAAAAAATGATGTCTCACTTAAAATGGTCATAAGAATACTTCATAAAATTTACATTTTCTCTGTCATTAGTATTCAAGCCAATCAACTACGGCATTGTTTCAAGTTCACAGCTATTTAGACGCCTATCACTTGCTCATCAACTTTACATCTAGTAGTGTTTTTTGGACAGTCTGAAAAACTTTTGCTAAAAACCTTCATGTTTCAGCAAACTTGCTTGTTATTAACATTTACATGCGTGCATTATATCCTTCCTAAATGCATAACAATTGCATTTAGATGTTTATCAATTGATGAAAATATGCGCTATGTAATTTAAACAATTATTCAAACGAGACATTCGAAGTATGAAAGGCCATTCGTCTAGCATTTATCTACTTGGTTCAACACAATAATTGTGGATCGCTTCACATGATACAATATATTTAAAGTTGAATAACGGCTAAACAGATAAAGATCGGCAGGCTGTATCCTACAGGCGAATAGTTAAGGTCAGAAAATTAAAAATAGAATGATCGCGGCTTCCGTGCGATGCGTGGCAGGCGGGGCGCGGCGGACGCAGACGGCCCGATGACATCACACGTTGCAGCGCTGCGACCGCCAACTCTTGCGCAATCGCGCGCCCTTGATCTTGACTGCGTCGCGGCCACACGCGTGTGCGCACCACACACATCTCAATAGCCATGTTCGTACAGTACCGACTATATTTATCACAGCGCGTGGAACCGCGGAACGGTAATCAGACATTATAAAATAATACCGTACAGCCACTTTGTAGTCATTAACGAATCTGACAGTTCCGGCTGTTGAACGCGACGTAAAAGCCGTAATTAACGCCTCGAGTGCGTAACACATGAATTTTTGACATGTGTAACTATAAAACAGTTGGCTGCTCATCATGAGTGCTTGACATCAACATTGTTCTTTTGCACAAAATTAACTGTAATTTATTTATTGCTTGCTTATGTACACTAGGTTATGTCACTTACAGTTTTCTTACCTTTTGCAGTAAAAAAATGTGAATTATTACATTAAAATAACAAACTAGTACTTATCTGTTTTTGCACACTCTACGTGGATAATTTTCCGTTAAGGAAACTTTTCATCAAAAGCAATCTTTACCAGACAACCCTTTTTGCAACAAGGATGTTGCCAACTAAAATAGGTACTAACACTTCTTATCTCTCTGATCTAGCTATAGTTAAACCCATGTTTAAACCTACCTATTATAGTGTGAGTCGTGTGATAACAGAATGTAGGCATAGGCACTGACTTTACGGCACAGGTATAATGATAGCATTATTTCAGAAACATTAAATGTGTGCCTAAGTAGTAATACCTACTACTTACAACGTCAGTTTTTAAATAAGTCTTTGCGTGTGGTTTTGCCAATTTTTTGCCACTTAACTCATTAGTTCGCTGAATACTTTGTAGGTAGTTTTTTAATTGCTTCTAGTGTTGTAGACGAAATTTGTACATTTGATTAATATTTCTGGGCTAATCATAGTTACTTCTAAAGTATAAGAAATTTAACGAACCTATCAATGTTAGTAATAACGCACTAGTAGTTCGTACTAGGTAGTAACAAATAATTTAAGTCATCTCTGAAAATACTGCCATGATTACAAAAGTTGCATCGCAAAATTTCTGTTATATAAACTTATACACTTACTTACATACAATAATACAGTTAGAGTGTCCCTCCTGATAGTTCTGAAGGGATGTGGGACAAGAATCCGTGAATATTGGTTTCGGCTTTATTTACAATAATAAGGCTGCCAACGAATAACTATCAATATCATGCACATATACTATGAGACTATGAGAGTATTCGTAGCGGATAGCTAGCACTAAGAACACACAACGTAAATATGTATAACAAAACAGGCGAGATTACAAGTATAATTTATTTATCAGATATCGGAGTAACTCATCGTTTCTATTGTACGAGTAGATAGGTTATGATACAAATTTACTTACTTGAAGTGAGTTACTCAAAATTTCACAAGCTAGAAATGCATATTATTACTGCATTAATTCGTTGCACATCATCTTGAGAGTTTGACGTACCTAAGTCATTTATGATGATACAAAGAAGAAATTATTTTCTAATAACTACGAGCGATTTTATATAAAGGCAACTTTAGCAGCGGAATGGAGAGTAGAATTCGTGTTGCGGCCCAGACTATCACTTCTTAAATGTCTCTGAAGAAAAACTCTATAAATTTTTGAGTACCACTGCTCTAATGTGAAGGCGTACTAACAGAAGGCGTTAGTTAACTGTTTAGGGCCGATAGTGTGGCAAAATTGCATTGAAAATATTTCATCTTCTCTAATTTCTAAATAACAAAGAAGAGGCTGTAGAGGTCATCACCTTGAATGTTTTGTGAGAGTTAAGGAGTCATGGCCATATACAGGGATAAATGGAAGAGGGAGACATTTCATGATGAGGCGGGGCTGCGGAAGAATGCCCAGTGATATACCCAGGGCGATAACCCGCAGCACCCCCTTATATGGCACAGAAAGACACCGACTTGATTTTAATGTGTACCTATACTTATATACCTATACCTATACCCGCCATTGTTTGGTGGGGGACTCCCACAAAATTTCTGGTCTCCCTGGAGATCAGCAGGTATGGCTTAGGCATCTTCCAGTCGAAAAAAATTCATTTGTGATGATAAACGTTATAAAAAAAAGAACTTGATTTTTCAAATATTTTATTCATCATCATCATCATGATCAGCCATGATGTCCATTGCCTTCCCCAAAGTTAATCCTTTCTTTTTATTTATAAATATTTTCTTATTTTCACAGCGGCGGGAGCTAGCTCAGACATGGGAAGTGAGCACTATTGCCTAAGGTGGAACAATCATCAGAGCAACCTGCTGGGTGTTTTCAGCCAGTTGCTGCACGACGAAAGTTTGGTGGACGTCACTCTCGCTTGCTCCGAAGGCGCTTCCATTAGGGCTCATAAGGTTAGTTCTTTTTATTTTACCTTGCAAGCCAGGCATTCAGCAATGATTACAACTGACCAATAGTCGGCGCGTTAGGCGAGTTTTAAAAAAGTTGTGCGGTGGATATGCCTTACTTCTTGTAGGTATGGAATCAAGCACTACATTTCTTGATTATGATCTGATTTTGTCTCCTTAGAATTTAGTTGTAAATACTTACCTCGTAGATACATTTTAAAAACAAGATACATTTTTTTAACAAAAAGAGATATTTAAAAATGGTAGCATAGGATGTCCAAAGAAACCGTTAACAAGTTTGCCCGATTGCAAAATTATGGGCGATGCAACAAAATTAATTAGGAATTCTGCGTAATTTATTTGTAACGTATAAAAGTAAATAGCATTGTACTTAACTTTGCGTCAAGTTTAACGACTTACATCAACACTCCGGCACGTGTAGTGAAAATCCGACACACACCATTTATTACAATGTTTCTCTACTGTACTATGTAGTGTGTAGGTACATCCACCAACTATAATATTTAACGGCCACGCTATCATACTTACGTCTACGTGCTGTGGCGGTACTTAGTTGCAATAGATATTGTTAAAACAGATCAGCTTTTTTGCGTTAACTAAATAAAATGGCAGCTAAGCTATCATAAATTGATTGAGTTCATCTTTAGGTACTTATTTGAAACCCATATAACATGCTAGCATATTTTACAATAAAACGTGTGTGACTTTAGATGGAAGGAATTACTCATGTAAACTTAATTAAAGTTTAAAAGAATACGTAGCTATCTGTTTATTTCTTCTAGTCGTATTCGTAGTCTTGAAACGTTTTCTAAATACAGAAACCACCAACTTAACTGCAATTACGAGAACTCCAACTAAGCGTAAGAGTGTTCAATTGACTCCTTGTTTTGAAATCACATTACTAATTACACCCAATAAACTTGTTACTCAATAAGCATGATATCGTTTTCCAGGTAGTATTGTCTGCGTGTTCGTCATACTTCCGTTCTCTGTTCGTGGACCACCCCTCACGCCACCCCATAGTGATCCTCAAGGACGTGGGCTTAGAAGAGCTTAGGACCCTCGTCGACTTCATGTACAAAGGTGAAGTCAACGTCCAGTACTGCCAACTGCCAGCTCTCCTTAAAACCGCTGAGAGCCTTCAGGTGATTATTTTCTTGGTACATAAAGTCCATGCCCTATGAGCTCACTTTAGACTGATTGTATATATCTTCTTATATATATTTTTTCTATGTCACAATGTTAGTTACCGTACTCCTTCGTGTGTGGCATTAAAAACCCTAAATTTGTATTATCTTTTTTATCACCAACCCCTATTTTATATAGCCATTTTAGTAATTTAATATTTTTTATCCCGCTCGACAACTGATCAATTATAGTGTTTTTAACCGTACTTCGATTAAAATTCCCTTAGCTTATGGAGAATCTAAAATTTATTTTATGAAAATAAACATTTATTTTTATTATTAAAGTTTAATCCTGATTTATGCAAAACAACGTTTGCCGGGTCAGTAGTTTATTTATATATTTTGAATCAAGTATGGTACTTATTATTATTTTCAGGTGAAAGGATTAGCCGAAATGACAACCCTTAGCGCTGCAGGAATAGATGCCAGAAACGTCCCAGAACCAATGGAAGAGTGCCAGCCTCAAGACACCAGAGAGTGTCAGGACCCGCACGAGAGATTAGATAACAGAGATATTAAAAAAGAAGAAAGACGGGAGGTCAAAGAGGCACGAGAGATCCGTGAGAGAGAAAACAAAGAGTCTCGTGAAGCTAGAGACAGCCACGCTAGAGAAGTACGTGAGACGAGAGATCCACGAGAACATAGAGATCGCAGTTCCCTGGACCTACGAGAGCCGACGCTTCGGGACCTAAGAGAATCGAGGGAATCCCGTGAGATAAGAGATCACAGAGAGTCACGAGAATCCAGAGATGTTCGTGAGCCCCGAGATTTGAGGGACGCGAGAGACTTACGGGACGCTCGGGAGTCACGAGACGCCAGAGAGCCTCCCGAAGCCTCTCCACCGCGAATATCTCCGTTACTCTCGGTGCGGCGATTTAGGACAGAAACTTCGAATGAAACACCAACCACAACGCATCCTCCCTTACCAAAGGATGAGCCACCTGACGAGCCCATGCGCTCGTCGTCACCAGAAGAAGATGCTGTGTCGATAAGATCTAATGGCGCTCAAAGTGATAACATCGGTAAGTTTTAATTTCTTCATATTCATATTATAATAATTATTCTTACATCATGAAGGGAACTTTAAAAAAGTTTTTCAGTCAGCTGCACACCTAGTGATGTACCATTATTATAAACGATGGACAAAGTATTTGAACATGTATTATTCGATAAAAAATCGAACGCTCAATAATATTGAAGTAATTAAAAACGCACAAATTAATGCAAGTATTATGATGATATTTCAAAATAATTGTTACGTCATTAGACTGAATTATTTTCAAAATTGTTGTCATTCACACGTGCACCTTTCCATAAGTTAATTTCTTGCCTATTTTTGATTCAGATTCAGATAAATAAATATACCTACATGAAAATACGGTACATTTGGTTGGTAATTAAAAAATATATATAGTTCAACATGTCTCGCTACAATTATGGCATGTAAAGTATTTTTTATGAGATAACATTCATTAGATATTTAAATAAAATTACACATAACTATTAAATTCTAATGATAATTATAATTATTAGCAACCTACTTTGAAAAATCCTTAATGCTATAGAAGTTATTATTTAAAAGCCACGAATATAACTGGCTTGGCCTTAATGCTTTTATAATACTTGGTATCTTAAGGCACATACTCGTATTTTTACATTTTTTAGGGTTCCGTAGCCGAATGGCAAAAAATGGAACCCTTATAGTTTCGTCAAGTTTGTCTGTCTGTCTGTCTGTCGGTTCGTCCGTATGTCACAGCCACTTTATTCTGTACCTATAAGCATCACACTGTTGAAATTTGGTAGGTAGGTGTCTCCTGTTAACCGCTTTAAGATTCTTATACAAAAAATAAAAAATAATGATATTTAAGGGGGAGCCCCCATACATGTAACTAAAACCGAAAATTTTTTTTTACTCAAACCTATGCGTGTGGGGTATCTATAGATAGGTCTTTTAAAATGTTTGAGGTTTCTAAAACCATTTTCTTTTAAAGTAAAACGTTTGAGAGATGATACACGCTTCCAAAGTGGTAAAATGGGCGTCCCCCCATATAACTTCTAAACTAAGCGAGTGTAAATTTTGAAAAATATACGTAATTTAGATCTTTACAAGTACTTTCAACGAAAATTTTGGTGAAAGGTTTGAACGAGATCGAACTAGTAGTTTTTGAGATATAGCTCATTTTCAACAACCGCAAACATAACTTTGTTCTTCATACAAACACCATGAAAAGCAAAGTTATATTTGCTGTCAACAAAATATTGTGGTATTTTAGCTAAGTGTATTCCTTAAATCAGTTAAAGTTGGTAGGTACGGAACCCTTAGTACGCGAGTCCGACTCGCACTTGGCCGGTTTTTCTATACAATGCTGTTCTTGGTGCAAAGTTTAAAACGAGCCCATTGGGATTCCTCTTATTACGAAGGTAGACATCAGATGCTTTGTAAAATAAATCAGAGTCATTCTTAACAAAATTACAAATTTCAAAGTTGTTTAGACTTGAACAGTATCAATCTGCATTTTTCATGAATTTTGTATTTGATTTTATAAAACTTGACTGCCATTTGCTAGAATATGCTAGTGTGTTGCTTTTGAAATACGTTGTCAAAAATTCCATCTTGAGTTAAAAAACAAAATATTCAATTAAATTGCAACTGAAAATGACATCTATGCTCAATTTTACAATTATTTCACAGCACAGCACAAGTTGCTTGACAGTGAGCTTTGACGTGGAGCATTGAGATGCGGACCACCTCGCATTTCAATGAGATGGGTTATGATAGGCTAGTTTAGTGTAAGTTTTTATTTAGAGTGTTGAAAATGAACATTCAATGTAGAATTGTCTTTATGGCGTACAGCCAAGAACGCTAAACTTGTGTAAAAAAAAAGGCTTGACAGTGACGTTTGTCTTTTGTTTGTTATTGTTTTGTTATTTTATTACAATCAGGAAATTAAAGTATTTGTATTTAATTTGAAACTCAAATCAGTTCATTTGTTTTCTTCAATTAACTTTAATGCTGTTAGTGGCACTTAGTTAACAATACATAACCAATAAAATGTTTTTGGTGAGAGTGTGGTGGTCAAGCTTGTTTTCAATGAAATTCTCGCTAAAATTCCTTCAAGCCTTAATATTTTTATTGAGACAAGGTGTTACATAAACTGAGGTACGCCAAAATGTAGGCAATTTGATTCATAACCTTAAACGCTATGGTGAAACCAATACATTGTTCCTATAAGTGATGATTGTGAAGTTTTCACAAGTGTCCTAAAGTGTTCTTTATCTCAAGTAGATAGTAATATAAGTTTATCAATAAAGAGTTGGTTCAAATTCTTTTTTAACAATTTCAGGCATCAACATGACTATAAACAGTCACGGCGTACTAGGCCCGCGGTACTCCCCAGTGGAACAGCGGCTGAGTGTACTGAATGCCATGCCGCATCCTGGCCTGCCCCAACCTCACCCTGCCCTGTCGAGCCCCAGGAGTGAGCCCATCGCAGGCCCCTCGGGTCTGCCTCCAGTGCAGCAAGTACCCTTAGTAAGTAGTGGTCAATAGATAGACTTAACAGTGAACAGTGTAAATCAAAACATGACCCTATGATAGCCAGAAAAAGCTTTTTATTCAAAACTGTTTTTAATCCAGCAGGCCCTAGCAACATTATATCAACTGCAATAACAATGAATTGACTATTGTCACTAAACTTGATGCCTGACTGACAAAATTAGTACCTTGTTTGTTTCGTGCTATCATTTTGCTATTGATTTTAATTTCAGTCTTTGAAAAAAGAAGTAGACTGGGACCGAAGTAATGAAGAAAAAGGCGGTGGAGAATCATCATCAGACTATCGGATACAACATGAATCGGTATGTATCATTTGCTATGTTTTTGATGTGTAACTAAAGTGTATGGATGTTGTAGTATTCATTTAAACTAGGTAATTATGAATTAATTTATAGTTTTGTAGTTATCGCAATCATATACATACCTACTTACTTGTTAAAGATTAGATGTGTAAAAATAATATTCTTATTAACACATAGTAGTGTAAACCTATTTAAAGTAAAGTTAGCCCATAGCATTCCACTGCTGGGCAAAGGGCTTACCCTAACTATGAAGTAGTTTGAGCCATACTCTACAACACAGGCTCAGTGCAGATGGGTGGAACGATTTTTACAAGGAAACAACTAACCTTGCTGTCAAATATTATCAAGCCATCTATGGGGCTTCTAACTAGACTTTACAACTAATTTTAACCAATACTAGCTATTTAGATAGTTAATTATAGTTTAATTTATAAAATAAATAAACTACGTGATAAAAATTGAGATAGGATAGGGCTGTCTATTTAAGTTGACAAATTGTAGTTTGGATTGCGATTACTTCTAATTCATTACATTATATGCCTTTATAACAAATATATTTGGCATTTGATATGTTTAATTAATGTTTAGTAATAATTGTGCATGCTTGTGGTTAGTAAATGTGCAATTGAAGCCCCTGATTAACATGATGACCTCCATTCAATAAATAATAATGCATGATGTCGGTATATAATGAGATATTCAACCTTCAATAGATGGATATCTGTTTCAATAGTTGAATAATAATGGTTGAAACCTGTTGAGTACGAGTTTTAAGTATGAGATTGAAAAAAATAATTGATGAAAGTTGTCACCCACCTGTTAATCAAATATATTTTAAACAGTATTTTGATTTATGCTATAAACTGGTTTCAAGTTCCCAAAAAAAAAAACTGTTCTAAATTCCATGGTCTATTAATATTTCATTGATTGTGTGCTCCTAATATTTGTTGTTGCTTTACTAACGCTGCAAAAAGCAATCAATTATCACATTAGGATGATGGCATATGGTGTACTCTTTGCAATTGGTACTTATTTAAAGGGCATGTTTCGTGAACAGTATACCTATAGTTGGTGTTTTATGTGAATATTGATTTGTTCTGCATGCTTGTTTGATATGCTGCGCTATTTTGAACATCGAAGTACTATGCCTTGCTGTCAAGAAGTTGACCTTCATTTTGTTGGCCATCATTTTTTATATCCATTCATTTTGTTTGATATATATTTTTGGGCAGTTTTATATTTATTTTTAACTTTGGCCATATCCATGCATATGTTATTGTACGAATCTTTGATTCTGTACGCGTGACCGTCGCTAAACAACAAGGCATTACGCGTAGACGGCTCCCGGGTCACTCCTGCACATTTATGGGCAAAAATGAGCGTCAACTTCTTAATTAGATAGTGGAAATATAAATAATAACGAGACTGCATCTCAATTTAGAAAGTAGTGGTAGAGATAATGCACACAGTATGGTCCGTGTCGAAATAGAACAAGAGAGAAAAGAAGTTGATGTTCTTTTTTGTGGTTGCAGGAGTACGAAGGGTCCGGTAGGGGGAGGATTGAGGAGGGGGACAGGGGTTACCCGTGCATACACTGCGGCGCGGTGTTTCCGCACCAGAGCAAACTGGCCAGGCACATTCTGACCACGCACACTCTGGACACCCTCAAGTACCGTGACGCCATTCTCGGCCGGCCCATGGGCCTTCCGATCATAGGCCAGTTCAGTGAACCGACGTACATCATGCCGACCGAAGAATCCCCGATAGACCTGGACATAGGCCCCGTGGAACCGGGCAACGTAGTGCTGTGCAAGTTTTGTGGCAAGAGTTTTCCTGATGTTTCGTCGTTAATAGCACACTTACCGGTGCACACTGGTGACAGACCGTTTAAATGTGAATTCTGTGGAAAAGCATTTAAATTGAGGCATCACATGAAGGATCACTGTAGAGTGCATACAGGTGAGTCTTGTTATATTTCAAAATACATTTTTTTTACAAATACATGATTTTAACGTTTGGACTATTCACTTATGAGTTTTAATGTTTTCCAGGTGAACGGCCCTTTCGTTGTGTGTTGTGTGGCAAGACGTTTTCCCGGTCGACCATTCTAAAAGCGCACGAAAAGACTCACTACCCGAAGTACGCCCGCAAGTTTCTTTCCCCCAGTCCCGTAGACACCGAAGAGGAAAGCCCCCATCAATGAGTATGGGGCTGCACCATGCAACTAGCCCAGGATATCTTAGCCAATAGTACAGCCCCCTATTGGTAGTAGTCAATGGTTTGAGCGGGAAGTGATAGTCGAATGAACAAAAGGAGGACAATATGTTGTAATTAGTTAAGAATGTGATTTAAACGCCGCAACTGTGATCTGAATGATATGAATAATATTTGATATTTCACTAATAGATAAATGACACTTAAAAGTTGTTACTCCTTGGTTAACTTTTTAAAGAGCTGTTTGGTTACTTCTATCGTTTGCTTTTGATAAAATTCTTGAGAATTAGGTGCTTTCTTTACGCTTTAGATATTGAAATAACGCTCATTCGTGAGTTCTTTAGACGGCATAGCCAAAGTTAGCTAGAGAAGTTAAACTTCATTTGTTATGTTTATTTCCAATCTTAGTTATCATGTGTCGCGTTTCCTTAGTTTGCTTGTATTGTGTACCTATTTCTATGAAGTAATATATTTCTAATGTGTTTCTCTTTATGAGCTTTCGTAGTTATTTGGTTGCCAATCCAAAGCTTGTTGACGCAATTTAAAAAAGAAATGTAAAACGTATTGATTTAGATCAGACTTAATCTTTAGAGACTTGCATATTTATTAATAGTAGGTTCATCTCAGAGTTGATTTTTTAAAAAACCAAATTAAAGATTGATAATGAGTGCTTTAATTATTATTATTAGAGACCATACAAATGCACTCAATATAGTTCATAATGATTAAAAAAGTTAGGGATTTGAGATTTTTACTAATTTTATGTCTTTTAAAGTTACGACGCACGCTCCCCTGAGGTAATCCAAAAGCAATACTATGACATATAAAATGTAAATAACATATAGTTTGGTAATATCGGATTTTTAGGAAATTTATTAGAATGTAAAATGCTTCGGTAGCTCTGTATTCGGGATACATGGGGAGGCTTGTGGATGTGTGATTATGGAAATCAAAGCTTTAACGCTGTTTCTTTTCTGTCCGACCGCCATGCCTTTTGCGTCACGTGATCGTTAACTGAAAGCGAATAGCTCTTGAAAGTTGTGAATTCAAAGGACTTCTAAAGAGCTAAAGCAAATTGAGTACCTATGCATGATATCTTGAATCATCATCTATACTAATATTAGGTATAAAGCTGAAGAGTTTGTTTATTTGTTTGCAAGCGCTTTTCTCAGGAACTATTGGACCGATTTGATAAAATATAAGCTGAAACATCATGCTGCGACGGGAGGGGAGGAAGTAACTCAAAAAGCGCGAACACAGTCGCGGTGGACCGCTAGTTTACTATAAGATGAGTTGGTTTTCTAACATTAGTTTGTTAGTAATCGCTATGTAAGATTTTGACCTGAATTCAGTGTTCTCAAGTGCATTTATGACTTTGCTTCGCCGCGTCAGGACGCAAGAGGCATGGTCTCACAACATTTATATCATAGTATATCTATATACATTTCTCCAAATATTTTCATACTACATAAATACATTGTTTCACCATTATTTAGGGTGTTTCAAATGCTGTGCTTTTATAAAATGTTTTTGGTAAAATAATACACGAAAACAAATCAGTAAATCTAATAGATTTTATACGCAGAGCATTTGAAACTTACCAGAACAACTGTGTTCAATAAATTCAACAGAGTCAAATACAGGGATATTTTATGGATCACAAAAAAATTTCTTTTAACAGCGTCGTAGTAGGATAGTATATTGCAGTTTTCCGTTATAAAAACTATGTATTGATTCATCCATATATTGATATCTGCATATTTGTCTCCAAATATACTACCCAGATATGTATTGTTACTGAATCACACATGAGAAATGAATCTAAAGCTTTGATTTGGAACTGATCGGATGTTGGCTCACTTTAGTCTGTAAGTTTCTTGGTAAATTGGTAAATTTTGTTCTGCGGTGGTACTCCTGCCTGGCACTTCATCATACTTGTACCATTCATAGTGATTATAGCAAATTATTTTGGCCCTAAATTTATTATACTTACTAGTCGATATATCAAAACATTTCATAATCTTTTAGTACATATCATATTTTATATCTTACGGAAACTTATTGTTACATGTAAATTCTTGTTTAACGGACTTTGTTAAATATTAGGATATGAGAAAATTACTTTTTATATTGAAATACGGTTTCGATTTGAATTTAGGCGTTTTAATATAAAATATTAGAGATGTAATTTGATTATTTGGATTTTATCAAACGAAAAGTATTATGGTTATAATATAGGAAAAGATCTGTGATATAAGTATAAAAGTAAGGGCAAGACATCTGGGAGTTTAATTTTTTTTGATCTCAAATTGCGAGTATGTTTTAATTTTTGCGATGGTTATGAGGACGATTAAAATACCAAACGCAACCGCGGCTTTGTTAACATATTTTGATATTAACAGATCTCATTTCTAATTTTTAGGTTTTGGACATCGTAGAATATAAGGAGCTAACGCTTATTTAAAATTTATTTCAGTGAAGTTTTTAGTCTACGTACTTATATTTTTTTTAGGTTTGCAAACGCCTAACATTCCAAAGTGACTGTAATGTCATTCGAGAATTTTCATATTCGGATTCCACCGATTTGGTGTAGGTGCTATATTACAACCTTTTTTTTATCGTAGTCTCTTACGCGTATGCTTGCAAGGGTACCGCCGCAGTACAAAAGTTGAGTCTCTTGATTTCAATGGAGTGTTGAGGTACTAGAGAAATAATATTGATATGGTAGTGTCTCTAAAATTCTTCTAAATAAATTATACTTTTCTTTCACCGTATTTTAAAATCGTTTACGTTTTGTAGAGAGTGCGCGGTTTTAATGGTCACCAAATCTGGCAACAAACATTCCATTCAGTGATGGATATTGAAATTTACACATCTCAAGAGTAATGTAGAGCATTTTCGTGGGTAAACTTGAACATCCATTACGAGATTAATATCTGTTGATTGAATATTTTTTTTCAAATTTCTGTGTAAAATATAGTGAATATTTAATAAAATTAAAATTGCGGAAAAGTAAAAATAAAGTTGGTTTATTGTTATTAAGCCCGCACGTGTAAAAATGCATTTTAGAGAATAGATTGGTAGATGCGCTACTTCCAGGAGCTAGATTGGACATGACTTAATGAGAATAAGTGATAATGTCACAAGAATGTTGCTATTTGAAAAGCTGCACTCTTTTTGTTTTCCGGAGTCGACCGTTACCAAACTTTATAGCAATATTGAAACCTTGATTAATGTTCCTCTTCTTATTTTAAGAAAGATTGAATATTTACAATTTACAGAAGTAATTAATAGCAATAAATAAATGGTTAAAGATGATACGAATTAACAAATTTGTACGACATTTTATCAACATAGTTTTTTATAATAGTACAGAATGCAGTTTAAAATGCTATTTTGTTTCCTAACTTTCAGAGGTACTATTTATTAATCAAATAATAATAATATTGATAGAATTATATTTCTATGTATTGATGTGTGTATATAGGCGGTGAATGTTGTTAGTGAATTGTACCATACATGAGCAATAGTTATACGACCCCAAGTGCAGTTATTCAAATCTTAACATTTGCCAGTTGTTGCTACGTCCCCGCAAGTTCACACGCCGTTAGCACAAATTATATTACAAATATTTCAAATTTATGTAGACGTAATTTTGTTTGAGTAAATACCGAGCATGATAACTTTTAAACAACACTAGCACGAAATATTTCATGTGTTGAAATAGATCAGCGTAGAAACATTTTTTATATTAATAAATTGTGACCACAGTTTTATATTTAGAGTGCCTCTTGCCTATACAAGACTTATATAAAGGCTGCAAATCACGGAACATACATATTAGTATATGTAGCTAATAGAGAAATTGTGTAATTTTATGGTGAAAATTGTAAGTTGCGTTATGATATGTGACTCGCTCAGTATTTCTGTTTGTTCGATTATTTATGCAGCCCTAACGAACTGGGCACTACTATATTGTATTGTGCGATTTGTGTAAAACTCCGTAGCTAGCGCATTCCAATCTTGTGATGATATTTCCAATACAATGAACACCCAGTGCAAATTATTTTCGTGACCAATATTTCAATAGATTTATTTTATATAGTGTTAGTTAGCATCGTTAAGTTTCGTCCAACAAGATCTAGTAAGACGTAGGTCGCGATGAGTATACTGGTTAGTTGTGCGAAAACTTACCAATTTTTAAGTGGCATACCTAAATATAGAACTTATATTGCAATTTTTCTAAGTTCCTGTAGGTGTATTAATTATTGTATATTGGTACAATTGTTTTAATAATTATAATGTGTTTATTATAAATTATTTAGGTTAAATTCTTTCGTGACTTACTGTTTGTATTAGCGTAATATACATGTGTAGAATATGAAGTATTAATTACTTTTACTACGTTCTAGGTTCAAATAACAACCTAGTTCAGTTTGAGACAGATGTTCTTTTGTTGTATATTATGCTACTATAAATTTAGTTCAGCACAAGTTCAAATAACGTAGGTCCACTTTATTTATAAGGCTTAGTAATTGTTGTCTCTTCGTCGAGGAATCAACAGTTATGTTCCCTTAAGCTGATTTATTTAACATTCATTGTTGACATTTTAGAATAGATAAATCTGTTTTGCCTTAACATTATTAATAGTTCATAATGTTGTAACAAAGAGCAGTACATTTTTGTTGAAAATAGACTCAGTACCTTCAAATTATATCAAACGGTCGAGGATCAAAATGGTGTAATGTTTCGTCAATTGTGCAACAGTCTTAACAAGAGACCCATCGCTGTTGATCATTGTAACTTTTGAAACAAATATAAGCATATCATAGCTGTAAAAATACAATTTTGACAAATAAAAGCTCTACAATCATTACAACATAATGTTTAATATTAGTTTTTTTTACCCAATACCTAAAACTAACAGGTAATTATTTTCTGTTGATAACGTCTTATTATAACTAATTTGATAATGAATTACAATATATCTTTTGTATTTCAGATGTGTTTGGATATGACGTGCAGTTCGCCAAGCATTCCGAGTCCCATCCCGCCTCGAAGCCCGACGGCGATGCCCCTGTGGTCGCCCCTGTTGGCGCTCCAAGCTTGTCGTCTGCGCCGCTATCTCAGTGACGATTGCATGACATACCAGAATCGCCATCTACTCCACTCTGAAAGAAGACGATGCGGAGTGTGTCTCGCCACCTTCCCCTCCACATGGCTCCTCGAACGCCACGCAGCCCTCCAACACGCCTCGCAAGCGTCCTGCGACGACAAACCTTTCGTCTGCGAACAATGCGGACAAAGTTACCGCTACCGGTCAGCATACGTCAAGCATCGCGAGCAAAACCATCGCGCTCGACTACCGGCCGATAAGCTTTTCACATGTGACGTTTGTGGCATGCAATTCCGGTACCTCAAGTCGTTCAAGAAACATAGGCTCAACCACACTCTCGAAAGACTCCACACAAAAAACACCGACCAACCCGACAACATGGAGCCGGTGTCCAGCACTAACGAGGCTCTGATCGGCGCTGGTGGAGAGATAGATTTATCCATGAAAAAGAAAACTCGGACAGAAGAAACTCGGACACCTCCCATCGAAGTGATAGGAGACGCGGAACAAGATAGCACGGTCGATTCGAACGGTCCTACCGATTCCATAATGACCGTAGACGACTCAGGTGACTGCAAAACTTCGGAGAACGATAGCAAAAGGGATGAAGACACAGCATCGGAGGAAAGGAGACGTGTGCCCGTCTCATTCGCCAGCGTGAGTTCTATGGCGGACAGTTCGGAGAACGAATCGCGCGGGGACAGCGGCAAGCACGAAAGTTCGAGCTCACATTCCGGTATCCTCGGGTTCATACCGACAGACGACCGGCAGAGGGACCGAGAGAGGCGTTTCGCTTGTCCGTTCTGCGGGAAATGCGTGCGTTCGAAGGAGAATTTGAAGTTGCACGTGAGGAAGCACACAGGTGAGCGTCCGTTCGTATGTTTGTTTTGCGGCAGGGCCTTTGGAGGTAAGAGCGACCTGACTCGTCACTTGCGTATCCACACCGGGGAGCGTCCGTACCATTGCGAGGCGTGCGGTAAATGCTTCGCGCGCGCCGACTATCTCTCTAAACACCTCACGACACACGTCCACAACGCCCGCTGATCCACCGCGCCGTCCTCTTACCAACCTCTATAGCAAATAACCGACTCTTACGGCAAATCGGAATATTTTTTAAAGAACTTTTTAAATTTTACAACTAAATAAGCAGGTTTGATTAAATTTTTACAGGACCGTTTTCTTTTTGACGTGCTTTATATATATTCACGAAATAATTTTCGAATTAGGAACTTTATGGTAAATGAGAACGTGCAAAAATAACGCAGTCTTTTAAATGAGAACGTGTGACTTTTCACATGTGCAATCTATATTTGTATTGATGTTGAATAAACTACCTTATTAATGCATTAACATAAGTCATTGTTAAATTCAGCATAGCATTATTTGCTTTTCATTTATATGCATAAGCTCGAGCTGTAGCTTCTTTTGTCGTAAATTGAGTAAAGTGGCTTTTGTGTTCATTTCAAGTACCTAAATCATAGCCACCTTTCTTTTTTCTTATTGGATAAATTATAACAATATATTGATCGAAAGATCTGGTATTGCTTAAATGTGTGGCATTGGGCATCAAGTCAATATTTGCTTAGTTAACGCTCAATTAAGCTGTTTTCTTTTATGATGCTTTTGAAAAAGGTAATCTTTTGCCATATTTTTATATGCCCACGTAATAATATAAGATTTTGAAAACTCATTCCATTGAACGGAAACTAGGAAATTGGTAGTCGAGACGATAGATAAGTAGAAGAATGCAAAAAGCTGTGATTTGTATGATTAAGACCAGTCAAACATGTTTTAGAACATCGAAAAATGTTTTATGTAATTTAATCTAATTTTAATATTTAGATATACATAAATTATAACATAGTCTTAAGAAATCTCTCTGTGCCAAAATATGTACCTCATAAAAGTAACACGAAGTAGATAATCAACTACGAAGGATTTTGTACACATTTTATTTTAGATTTCGTTGTTATAAATGTCTAGTTGACAATTATTGCAATATTCACTATGAATGTAAACTATAGTTAACTACGGTTTATATTTTTCAACTATGTGTCCAATACCTCCGTATATTTTTTAATGTAAGCACTTTTAAGAAATTTGTTTCAGAAGTGAAAAATACTAGCCTACTAATCTATAATGCGTTACTCGTTCAGTACAATAAAGTGAATAAAGCCAGTTTATCTGTTTAAGATCACGAACTACTGCCAACATTGTGATACATAAAAATACATACAAATTATAAAATAAAATTATATGTGTACTTATCTATAAAATTGATTTTAAACTAAAATCGCAATCTATTTTTGGTTTTAAACTGTATTTGTTTTGGAATACACGTATTTAACAAATAATATGGGTACATATTTCATATTTTTGATAGGAGTAACGAATAGAGATTAAGTACCTAATTATTAAGGGAGTATTTGTTGTTGCAATAATTTAGATTACAGTAGCCATAAATGGGTCCGTTTGATATACTCTAGTAATTAGTTAATAAATTTACTGTTTTTTTTAACGTAATGTAGGAAAGGTACATTTTTAGGTTTCGCAGGATATCTTTCCCCCAAAACTTTTCATAGAGTCACATCAAAATGTAATTAGACTCTATGACTTCATTATTATGGAGCGAAGGGTAAAGACCCTAGCTACAGAAATAAATACTTTGTCACGTTTCTTCTAAAATATTACTAGATTAATGTAAACACTGTGCGGTTTAAAAAGATACGTTTTATACCAATAATTTCAAAGATATGTTTTTATCTTAGCCGTTTACTAAATAGTGCTGATATAATTTCTTTATGGCGCCCTTGAAATATCATGGCGTGGTCATCGTTGACGATGCGTTGATAGATTTTCTTCGGCTTGATGCCTCTGCCCCTCCCCCCTAAATCCCCAATCATATAAATAAGTGGGATTTCTTTAGTAAACCAAATCAAGCGGACTTTGACTTTGTCAATTATGTAATATAGGATAAGCGGATATACTTAATCATTGTTATGTATATATTTTGACTCGATTCAACATGTGGGCCAGTATTTTTCACAATGTTTTTCCAACATTTTAACTTATAAGCTTTTAAAATATGTCATAATTTCAGAGACATTTACAATATAGTCAATGCAACGAAATAACCAGCTACAGGAAACGTTAAACGAAGTTTTAAACATAGTGTAATTATTTAGTTAGTACATACTGTTATCAATATCATAGCCGGCTCTAGTTGAGGATTTTAAGAGTTTCTTTTATACATACATAAATTCTAAGTTTTATCGATTGTTATTAAATAGTATCGCGTCGTTTCAGAGAGAAGCGACTTTGCCAGAGGGATAAAATAAGTAATAATTTTAGGTAGTCGGAAACTTTTAGTATAAATGAGAAGCAATACTCTGAATTTTTATTTTATTTTCTACACAAATACTCTAATAAGTGCGATGTGAATACTAAAACTGGTATTCGAAGCTCTATTATAATATCTTCACAATTAGTACAGTTGTGTACACAATTGTGTACAATTTGTCAAATAAGTAGTACCAACAAAAGTTGCTAAGGACTACCATTTATAGAAATTGGAGCCAGTTTTAGTTTTACCCCGCATGAGTTTATACAAACAGTACCATCGAAATAATCAATGCAAAGATGCATTGAAATGTGTATAATGTAGATATTTTGCCAATATGTCAAATTTATAATATAAATATTATTCATAATTGATGTTGACTGTTTTTATAATTATATCAGCGGTAGTTACTTGATGTTGTGGTGTAATTTAGTGTCTTATAGAGTTAAGGTCGTAACCACTCAAAGTGAGATTAGGTCTGTTTGCTCATTTATTTATTTGTTACTCGTATTGATTGGATATTGCACATCAGATTCAATGATAATACAGCACCTTATCGCATGTATTATTATCGATGGAGGTAAATAAATGTTTCCGTGGAACAGAGCTTTGAGTGGTTCATTAATTTGGATTCTCGTAGTGTTAAAATTGGTGTGGTATTCTTTATATCTCTGTTCATGTATTATACTCTAATATTACAGATACATTTTAAATCAAATTTTAAAATCTGTGAGCACTGCAGCGATTGTGTAAATATGCGAGTGCTAATCAGTTAAAATGTGATACACTAGAATTAAAGTATTTATTTTATTTTAATTTTGAAAAGCAATTGCAATCTATTCTTAGTTCGAAATTCTCATTATATCTTATTTGAAAACATTGGACAATGATTTATTTTTGTAAGATTTTGTTTAAAGTTATTTCGTGTACTGTGAAATCAAAGGGCATTATAAGTACCATTTTGCATATTTAACATTCATTATAGTTTTTTCGGAGGACTTCTACGGTATGAGGTTTTTGGACTCGCTACGTAATTACATCCTTCTAAGGATAAGTTTTGTACTACGACGCACAATTTTAACCACTTTATAGATCGTTTATATATCTCCGTCCATATGAACATTGTGTGTCTTATTTCAAAATGGTTTACCGGTTGATGACAGCTACTCCACAGTACATCAGGATTCTACAACACGGCCATTTGCAAATTTTTCCCTTTTTTAAACATTTCTCAAAGTAATGTCTGAAGTGTACGATAGTTATTTTACGGGGCGTTTAACAATATTTTAAAATTTCTTAATTTTGTCTCATAAATTCTATGAAAATGAATACTCACGTATGGACAATTTTTGGTCGTGGGCAGTAAAAATTGGTGTCTGTAACTCTCAGATCTGACCACTTATTAAGTTGTCTGGTCAATCTCAATATAAATTTTTGTTCTATTAACCTTTGAGATAATCTAAAATGAGTTATGTAAATATCATTTTGTTAGACGTCTTAAAAACCATTGCAATTGTAGTTATGTATTGTCACATCAAGATATATCTTGACCCATTAACAGTTCTTGTAATTTTTGACTTGGGTAAAATATAACTTATTCGTTGACTAGCACGCGTGTTGTAAGGAAAGTTAACGTCCATATCCAGCTGTAACTTAAAGTGGCAGTGGGATAACGATTGTAGACGTAATTTTTGTGGTGATTGCAATGATTGTGATATTACTTTAAGTCAAGGTGGATCTAAGGAGCGTAGGAATGAAGTCTCTCCATACCAAGCCAACGATGATCGAACGTAGATAGACTGATTTTCGGGTAGAAGTAAAGTAGGCCAGATGTTTCACAGTCAATAAGTAATATTTATGAACACTAGATATTGTTTTTAAACTGTTTTAAAGCCAAACACAATTTCAATAGTCTAATGACATAAAACAATAAGAGAGTTTATTTAATTTTTAAACATAACTTATACAGAATGTTTTATATACCAACCTTAAATTATTTTTCAGATGTATTGATTTTTATACATCTCCATATACAAGAATAGCGGTAAGTGTAGTTGACGTAGATGGGTCTATTAGCCGCGTGGTGCTACAATGTGTAATGATATGTGATAGAAACTGTTCTTCAGAGACATTTTATTTATTGAACTTCCATAGAGAATAAATATAGTCACATTACATTATGATATAACCAACAACTCCAGCAATAACTTGGGTTAGGTAATTAAATAAGGATTTATTTTATCCAGTATTTTTAAAAGTTGCTTACTTGATGGTTGGTCAAGTGTCTCTTAGAATCCATTGTAACCAAATATCTGTACAATTTTGTTTGAACAATGCGTTTTGGATTAGTCATCTTGGCTCTTATGTTATTACCATTTGTTTCGATGAGATTTATGTCGACCAAAAACCGTCAGTGGTGGTGTGTGTTTATTAAGGATAGTCTTTTAAAAAACATATTACTTATCTATCTACTTCATTACATTCGTCCAAGTCTTAAAATTTTATTAATAAGGCAAGAACATTATTGATGGGTGGTCAAAAAAGATAGCTAGCTAGTAAAATTTAATTGGTTTCATTCAACAACCATTATTTCCATTAATCATGTGTAAATTGTTTTAGGGCCTTATTAATATTATAGTTGTCTTGGATAAAATGTTTATATAATATTAAGTATATGACTTTCATATGATATAAGTAATATTAACCTATATTCGAAAATGGAATATTTTTATGTGTTTTCTATTGTAGCGACTGTATCATGATGGGCACTAATCTCTTCTCTAACATCTAATTCAAATTACTAATTTATTTTATTTTATTTAGTGGGTTTTATTTTGGTTATAAATATATTATTTGTTTTTTAATCATTCAATAAAGTTTTATTACATACTGTTATATCTGACGTAATATATTTTTTTAATTGTATATTTCAGATAAATATTATTGTTGAAAATATTATGTTTATATTTTTATAATTGACTAATTTTGATATAAGTACTAATCAATGTTTTAATTTATCAGATTTTCACAAGACAGTCCATTTCATTTAAAGGTCTTGTTCATGTCCAGAGTAACTTAGGTATAGTTCCATATTTTGGATGTGTATTATACCACAATATAAATTTACGCTATTGTGTATATTATTTCTTGTCGATGTGCAAAATTATAGTAAATGTCTTGGATCTCTAAAAATAAGAAAAAAAAAAGACAAAAATACTTTACGAAATTTCTAAATGTGCAATAAAATATGTGTGTTGTAGTGTTACCATTAGGCGTAAAAATTTTGCTATAAAAGTATAGTTACCGCTGCACTGAAGAACAATATTATTGTTCTGTTTTAATTAGGTAATGCTTTTAATATTACAATGATCTCATCTTTTTAAACGGTGACTGTATTTTTGTAGCGCATTAAATGAATATTTGGCACTTTAAAAAAAGGCACATTTCCCTATTGTAATTGAAAATGGTTTGAAAAGGTGTTGAAAATGGATTTGTTGGTAAATTAATTTCTTGATGAAATATATTTGTTTTAATAATCGATGTTTATTTTATTTCAAAATGACTTACTGTTTCCTATTTCTCTGATGCACGGCGTACCTTCATGATTTGAATCGATGTAGAGACATTACAGCAGAGATATCTCGCCATTTCATCAACGGTGTTCTTTGTGTTTAAGACTGCATTAACGTATGCCTTTATCTTAAAAAGATAAGAGTTGGTTGGTACAGGTATGCTTACTTACTCAGAAACATTGTCATACCTTAGTCCCTTACCTTGACTGCAGTAAACACATTTAAGTAGATCAAGAAAAGTGAGGTAGGTAAGAGTTGATAAAGGGTAAACATGAACAGAATGGATCTTAGTGAAACCCCAAGTAGGTACTAAGGTTCGAAATATAGAAATGAAGACGTTAAAGCGATTTCTTGACATAAGTAGATACATGGGGATGAGGTCCAAGATGTAGGTACCTACTTAGGCGCAGTTAGCATCGTAGGACATAGGAGTTTCCAATAATGTACAATTGCCAATCAGGCTACCCACTTTTGTTGCAAACTAACTCTTATCACAACAGAATAAAATACCGTAGTGTTTACCTTGACGTGCTGTTATCCGTACATGTCAATTAAATTATCAAGTTAGCTTGTTGGCATCCAGATTGTGAAAGACGATGGACAGGCAGTTATATGTTGTTACTTTGACAGATAGGAATATTTCTTTTTCCTTCTTAAATGAATTTAATGCTAACTGTACCTCAAACATCGATCTAACACTGTCTGCGTTTTTATATTACCTATGAAGGGACATAGTAAATTTACGATTAATTGTCTAATTAGTTATTTATTTTATTTGAGATTCTGTGAAGTTCATTACCAAGGCAAAGACTCTGAGATAGAATACTAGATAAGTTGTGAGATACATATTTAGTTTATTAGTTCTACTGCGTGAGATCGTGCCGAGAGTGTCATACTGGCTAGTGAACGTCATGAATACCAAAGTTGTACAGGATACCGCCGGAATAAAGAGCGATTCGGTGGTAGCAGTTCGAGGTTGCTAACCCGTGTAGTAAATTGAACCACTGAAATACTTTGCATTTACTTGAACTATACTTTTAAACTGTTCGTAACCGTCACTAAAGGGCCGGTTACGTGGTATTGTGATTGATAGTATTATAGCTTAGCTGATGGCTAAATACATTGTTTGTTTTAGTTTGATTTCAAAATTTTGTGTAGTGAACCAAATAGGAGTGGCAGTAGGCAAATTGTACCTACCTACAATTAAATATAATAATAAATATTGGACACCAATCACATACATACTTAGGTACATTGCTCTGATCCCAAAGTAAGTAGGTAATGTACTTGTGTTATGGAAATCAGACACAAAGGTGGTAACACACCACCCAGACCCGAGACAAATATTTATTTTTTAATTTCTATATTGTCCCGATCGGAAATCGTAAGTAGGTATTCTGTCTAAAACTTGCACAGTCGTAATTATTCCAGCGCTGGTATGATTTTTTTTAACCATTAGTTGGGTTAACTGGCCCTAAGGCCCAATTTCTTCATCGAAAGTAATGGTAAAGTTTTATTACTAGCGGTTGAATATTAATAGTTTTGAAGAAAAACTACCTTGACCAAATATCAGAATTGCTATGTTAATCAATATTGGTTTACAATTTATTTTATTTAAAACACACAATTAATATAAATATTCCAATGAGATTTTACAATCACCTACTATCGACGAAGAACATTTACTTACTTTATTCAAAGCAGTATTTACTCGTTGTATTTTATTTACAAGTATTCAGGTTTTTTTTTGTTAAAAATACTCCTTGTATAGATACTATCCTCTTAATTCCCGCCTTCAGTCGAATGATCTTCGTCAATCGAAAATCAATTAAATGTCAACGAAATAAACGCATAATGTAGACATAAGTAGTTCTTTACAAAATTGAGTTAGCTTTTTTATTCACTGTCATATGGATTTCAACTGATTTTCATACGAAAATGAGCGTTTATATTAGAAAAAATCACACGCCATATTTACGCGAGGGATTCATAAATTTCCGTAGGTAACAACACCAATAACCCTCTATTCAACAGCTCAGCATACTAGCGAAATTTGATTGAACTTCCAAAAGCCTATACCTAAGTACCGGGTTTGAAAACGGGGCGTAAGGAGTGGATTACTGGCACCTGCCGCTTCTCAAGAGATTTGATGGCAACCGAGAAGTTTGTTTGCCGGTTATGTTAACGTTATGCACCTATAACTAGGGACGATTATGAGTTAAGAAGTTATACTTATAGTATAGGTTACTGACGTACTTGAAATAAGAGTAAACCGAAATTGACGAGACTGCTAACTTTGAGTTGTACCATAGACCACAAGGTCCTTATTATCCAAAGGACGTCCACCGCTGAATAAATGTATGTTTATCCCCTTATTATAGTTATGTTTATCGCTATTCTCTTCTCTTTTCTTGCCTCTATAACTTTACTTGCACCGCCTGTATAAATATTTTTCTCTGTTCTGACCAATGGTTGACTGGCAGTGAATGCTTTTGGCATTAAGTCCGCCATATGTACAATTTTATGCTTTGTGCATGAAGCTTATAATAAAATAAATAAATAAATGCCTCTCCAAAAAGTGAGGTATTATTTGAAAGGAAGACTAGGTATACTTACTTCATTTGTTAAAAAAAGGTTTTCTTTTTAATAGTTTCTAAAATACTTTAGCACTTTGTAAGTAAGCTATTTTTTTGACATAATTTTGTATTACTGAATTCTTCCTTACCTAATTGTACATGTTTTGATGGTAAATCTGCAAAACAACACAAGGTCCAATATAAAGTTTGAACTGTTTTAGAACCAACAGCTTAGCTTTACTTTAAGAAATATATGATTTATCAATAAAATATAAGTAGGTTCTTACATGCCAAGAAAGAGAACTTACCTCACCTATTTTCACTTGTTCGCGGCGACACATCGTTGTGCACGTAGCTACTCAGAGGAATATAGAACAACACTCAAATTAGGGGAAGTGCCGGATGTAGCTTATTTTTCGTCACTTTTATCGTCAAGTTAGTGTTGGCTTGTGCTGAACTTGTAAGCAAAGTAGTTTAGGAACTAAGAAAAAAGCAAATGACTGCTGACCACAAAACTTGTGTTGTGATTCGATCTGAGTAAATTCTCAAAATGGGTAAATACGCTAAAAACATTCTTAGCTAGAAATTAATTCCATTTCATAATAAATAGCCTTTCTTGATGTCAATTCATGATGAGTAGATGTAGTCATTTAATGGTTTACAAACACTAGTCGCTACGATTAAAAATACAAAATACCTACTGACTCAAAAACAAAAGACGTGCAACAATCAGCACCACCCATCCACCAAGAAACAGATTATAAAAGTAAGATAACTTCATTTACGCCCTGTTTCACAATGCAAAAGTTCTGGTAATCGTCATCTGTCTAATAATTTGTACAAAATGATTTTATTATTAATTAGTAAGTGCTTTTTTATCAACGGTAAAACAGCAGTTTAGTCTTAGCAGCCTGATTTGATGTTAGTAGGTATTTTATTTTAAACGAAACAAAGCCTTCTTTACTGCCAGCGCTGGGAGAATTTCGGAATCAGATTTCGGAAAGTCGAAATGAAAAGGCATAATGTAAAATGCATTTAAAAAAATAATAAAATTAACTTTAAAAAAAAGTTAAAACCGACTTCATAACCAAAATTCTCTAAATAGTCTTAAAAAAATAAACTCTTGACTATTGGCATTTGGCACCGACTCCAAAAATAAATTGTTTGCCTAAAATGGGTTCCTTTCCTTTCAATAGTCAAGAGTTTATTTAAGACTTTTTAGTGAATTTTCGTTTTAAAGTCACAAAAGATGTTGACTATTAGACGTAACAACACGTCAACATTAAGATTTAAGTAAAGCACTATACGTGCCTTTAAAACTTGAGGGTTTCCCTCGATAACACCAAGATCCCATCATCAAATCAAAAAAAATGGGACCAATTACCCTCTAAGTAGGCGAAAAAAAATTTCGAATCGGTCGACAAACGACTGAGATATGAGGTAACATAGATACAAAAAAAACACAGTCGAATTGATAACCTCCTCCTTTTTTGAAGTCGGTTAAAAATGAACAAAGTGATGTGACGCTCATTGCACCTTGCCATCTTTAGGCTCTACTCGACTTTAAACTAGATCTTCACACACATGCATATACTTGAATGTCCCCCTTCTTTAGCCACTAGTGTGGGGGATTTCTACTTAGCCTGCATTAGCTTAGATTTACGTATATTACATCTGTGCTAAGTGAATCCATCCCATACCAAAATTTGCACCTTATGACAGCACTTTCCGGACTGACTTCGACGCAAGCGACTCGGAGAACGCATGAAGCGCTACAATCGCCTAGCAACGCCTCTGAACGACGTATCTTAGTGACAACCGGTGTGGTGGGGATACAAGTCGAAACTTTGTACTTTATAAAACACTATGAAAAACAAAGTTATATTAGCTGTCAACAAAATATTGTGGATTTTACTAAGTGGAAGTAAGTGGATTCCCAAATTCAGTTAAAGTTGTCACGGAAACCTCAGTGCTCGAGTCCGACTCGCACTTGGCCGGTTTTTTATGTATAAACGTTATGTACCAAGCTAGGTATTGCTGACATGCAGTCAGAAACTGTTCGGTAAATTGTTAATTATCTACGTAACTTTACCTCATGATTTTTTTGGGACGTGCAAAATTTATACTTGAATAATGAATAGCTTTTTCAGTAAATGTTTCATTTGCCCCCCTTGCTTTTCAATTGAGTAAAGAAAGCATTAGCGGAGTGCATGGAATATTTGAAACGGGTATGACAATTTCCTTAAATTATTTATGGTCACAAGCGGAAACGTAACCTTAGAACAATGGCATATTAGCATTAAGCTTTTATTATACAAGCACAAGGTCTGCAGTAACGGAAGGTAGAAGACGATTAGTACAAAAATCTTTGCGTTAGACTTTGTTTCAGCTTACCAATTAAAAACACAATCACGAATCGTAATAAGCAAAACACCACAAGCACTTTTCACCTTTAATTCTTAAGAGATACTCTTACTAATCTGTGCTTTTTTAACAGGGCAAGTTAGACAGTAAAAAAAAAATGCTATCATTAATAAAGAGTAAACAGAAGGACATGGACAAACAATAAATTATAAAAAAAAGGTTTTATGGCTGTCGCCAACATTACCTATTATATTGCGCAAACAATAATATCGACGAACAATAAAAACTTTTTGTAATTAGACATAAAAACCTTTTGTTATCCACTGTAAATTATTTGCATGTTAATTTATTAGCGAAATAAGACCACATTTTATGGCATTTAAACCATATTTTGAGTAAATAAGCGATTTATTTGTTCATTTAGATCATTAGTATTTAGAAAATTGGGTATAATTTACTAGAATATATTATAACGTGGCAACTGATGAATTCCGGTCCTAAACATCAAGAAGTAGAGTCTCTTAATTTTTGCCTTTGGGAGGCCAATGCGTTAATTCGTTTCCCCACAAACAATAAATTTTAAAGCAACCACGAAAGCAAACCCTTGCACAAAACGACTCTATTATTTATTCATTAGGTTCAATGTAATCAAGAAAGTTCCCGCTGAATGCCCCAATTTCGTCGAAAATTCACGAAAGAGCCGCGCCGCAACCGCGAATCTGCAATTATTTAATCGTTTTCGAGGTGTTGCTCTACGGAAACTGTGGATTCATAACAATATTGGAAAATCTCAACGATGATAAAGAGGTATTCACCATTCATTTCGCACTAGGCACGGCAAAGTTGTCACGCATCGCTTGTAGAGACCTCGATGGTTAAGGGGACTGAACGAAAATTGTCAGTCGGATCGAGTGATGTAGTAAGGGGTCATCGTATGGGGTGCCCCGGGCGCGATACCGGTCGGGAAGAGTGATCATCCACTGCGAATGATACCAGCTCCCCTAGAACGTCCCTCAAACTTGGGAGGTTTATACGATAGCGATAAGTAAGTATCCTCCAAAGAAATGAGATAGTATCATACAATAAATTATAAATTAGATGAATGATGTATTAGGTATGTCACCTACTGTAATAGGTTGTTTTTCAGTTACGTCAACCTTTAATTTTTGGATTGGTCTGACACATCATGAGTTCTCATGCAAGAAGTCATTATAATGTTCATATTTCTAAAAACACAAGCAATAAAAGCTATTAAATTTTGTTACTAATAAGTAAATATGTTCTGTGAACACAATCCTGTATTGTTGACTTCGTAAGTTCTAATAAATACATTTTGTAATTTAATAAAAATTTTTCGTAAGACAAAACACAGGTAACAATTTGTACCAAAGAGGCCCTAAAGGGAGGCAACCATTTTCTCCCGCGAGTGGAAATTTAATTCCTACGCTGGCAGCCCCGTGTGCTACCGACCGACATTGGAGCTCAGTATACTCCGGGATCCAGTCGGGGTGGTATCGCGTCCCGCGGCTCCCCTCCAACTATAATTATTGCCTATTATACACGGTGTGCGCGAGTGTGTGTGGATAAGACTTCTACGGCACCCCTCCCTAACTTCGAATTGTCCAGCCAAGGTCATCATTACACAATTTGACACCTGTTGTTTGTATACTATGTGTACGTATCCCATCACTATTACTTAGTTGTAAGCTATGCTAAGTTTTGTTAAGCTATGCTGATACGTGATGTTTTCACGAAACTTTTGGAATTACTTACGTTTTACTTTTCATATATTACTCAAACAAATATTAGCAGTACATTCAACAAGCAGCCAAAGCGTCGGCGCCGTAATTCATTTTCTTCAAAACAAAAAGTTGAGGCCATTGGAAAAGTTTTTGGAAACAATGTTTTATAAATCCTATTAGAATAAAAACATTTTCACGTTATTTGAATTAAAGTTGCCATCTGGTGGCTTCTCGTTCATCCTTCGGGATTTCAAATCTACTTTGACGAGGGAAGGAGGAAAAACTGATATGTACTTTATATTTACATTTTAGACTTACCTTTCTGGGTATTCTTCCCGAATTTTATTAGCATATTATACGTGGTTGGAATGCATATAGATATTTAGTTCAGAAAATGAAGGTATCCATTACACAGTAGGTAACATAAAAACAATAATTAAACATAATACGAGTTTAAGTAAGATCGAATTAGCAATAGCTACACTTATAAACAGTTGAAAATTACTTTCCAATAGGTATATCTTCTCATTGCCCTTTCGCAAAATGGGCTAAGAAAAATAACAATGCAGCTAGTTTAGATGTAGAGCAGCAATTAATTTTCTTCAAGAAAGTGGGTCAAGACTAATGAATTGTAAAGCTTTGAATCTCAAAAAGCTGTGTGTAACGGAGGCTACAATACAAAACATCAAATCCCTGAAGAGGTGAGTCGCGAATGCTTGTGACGTAACCTTGCGATGAAGCCGCGATACAAGTTGTAACATATATGCTTATGTTGTATATTTGTATGTGTCTTCCATCTCTAGATATTACATTCACTAAGTGAATATAGCGTCAACTTCTGATACATATAATAATTCGTAGTACTTGCGACTTGAGATTATTTTAATCAGTCCTGTTTTTTTTTTGGACACCAATCACATACATTGGTCTGATCCCAAAGTAAGTAGCCAATGCACTTGTGTTATGGAAATCAGACACAACGTTGGTACCACAACACCCAGACCCGAGAATTGTCTCGGAAAATATGGAAAATATCGTTTTCTACATTCACCCGACCGGGAATCGAACACGGAACCTCACGAGATGGCGACGCTTGAAACCAGCGTGCTAGCCACTCGACCACGGAGGTTGTCTTAAATTAAAACCCTAATGTCTCGTTGTTTACCAACAATCAATAAAATTTATATCAATCAATAATATCTTAAGTATACATTTAAAATATCAAAGATGATATTTTTTTAAGAACTACCACCATGTTACTTTGCATCTGCCAATGAAATTATAGAACCATTATTTTTACAATAGTGTTTTTTTCGTTGTTATCATCAATCATAAATCTCAAAAATACTATCGAGTATGAGAGTCGCACTCATGGGAACTCTGAATGACGATTAATACTAGAGCACTTAAACAAATCGATGTCTGTAGCCACAAATAACAGGCATATTTGCTAGAAACCCAAAACTGTCTGGGAACACACACTTAGCCACAAATCTGTGTCATCAATGAATAATTTGCGTTAATACGGCCTACGTTAATATTTGACCTGGGTCCCTATTTTTGAATCACCTCGCTTGGATATGGCGTGTGATTTTCGATGAAAACGAATTGAAAATAAAGAAAATCTCGCAAAATATATGTAGAGTTCATCACTTACTCTCAAAATTGAGCTATCTTTTTTCAAGACCCTCCTGTGTTGATCAACTGATTTTCATACCTAAATTGGACTTTGAGCAATAAATATCAGACGCAATCTTTAGTCGAGTGATTCAAAAATAGGGATTCAGAAGAATAAATAGAGATGAAACATATTTGATCGATCAATAGTTAAAGCGGAACATGTCTTTGTCGTTAAGCCAAGCATTCTTATAACATCGCAGTTTGTATAGAGGCTGGGTCAAAAGGTAACAAGTAACAATAAAATATCACGGGAACGGAAACCTACCTCTAGTTGATATAAATGACAGCGAATAACTTTGCCTGGATCTAACAAACCTTTTGGGTGGGAAAACATAAATGTGAAATAATTTCACGTTCCTAGTCACTTGTAAGTCAAAACAATTATTATTTTAGCGTCTATGGCAAGAGTTGTTTAGAATCGTATTAGTAAAATATTAATTTTTATTTATTATGAATGTTAGTAGTAGTTTAGTATGTCGCAAGGTAATAAGTTTAAATGTTATCAGCCGAATAGAAATACTGTAGTAGTGATTACCAAGAAATGCGTTATATTATTATTAATAATGAAGAAAAACAAACAGTCAACAAATAACAACGGATTTTATTAAGAGCTATATTAACCAGCGGTAACTGTTTCGTTATTATGTTATCTGATTCGAAGTAGGTATTGGTCTTGCAATGTAACTGACACGTTTTGTGGTGGAGCTTACTGGAAAAAGCGACGTAGTGTGAAACAATGCAATTTGCGAAACGTTGTGTTTGAATAAACAATAGGGATTACAGGTGCTTTGTACCTGCATCTTGTTTTGTACATGTTTCGTGAATAGGAACAGACAAATACAGAAAAATAGTGGGTAATACAAAAAAAAAAAAAATTTTCCATCAACCTCACTCTATTTACTATTGTGTAATCGGTAGTCAGGTTAAGTTCTTAGTAAAATGAAATAGTCTCAACTCTACATATAACTTTAAATTTACTTAATAGTTTACGTAATTCAATGATGACTTCTGTCACCGTCAAAGCCATTTTAAAGATAAAAACCAAGCGATTTATGTGTTCTTTCCGTGGACCTTTTACACACTTTACGTGGACTTTTAGCTGCGATACAGTCGCGAAGCTAACACGCGTTAGCATTGATGCAGTCGCTAACTATTAAACTTTACACACTGCGCTTCTTTTAGCATCGATGCAGTCGCGATGCTAACGCGCGAACAGATGCGCAGATCACGCGTGAATGTTCATTGCGAACAGATTTAATTTTGCATCAATGCATTGCAAACCGTTAGCATCTATGCAGAAGAGCGACTGCATCTACATAATTTCACAATTTTCAGCTTCTGCATCGCGACTGCATCGATGTTAACGCGCGTTAGCGTCGCGACTAGAACGATGCTAAAAGTCACCGTGTGTAAGGTCTTAAACAATTGTAGATATTTCCATTATAGTATGTCAATAATATCATAAATTATCTTTAACATCTGACCATCATATTGCAATAATAACACACGCGTCTGTTTCAAGGCACATAAACAAACAGAAATACATATTTTTCAATTGGTACATCCTGGCTGGCGGGGCGGCGGAAGCGGGATCATTCTAATAATTCGATTAAATCTCGCTCTGATAGCCTATTCACAGCTGGAAGTCTAAACAGAGATGCGGCAATTATACGCCAATTATGATAAACATATCGACATTGCTTCTTATGTGTTGGACTTATCCATAGGTCGCTGGTTCTTGTTGCATTTTTTAACTGGTTGAAAAGTAAAACTTAGCTTCAACAGGATAATTTATTTATTGAAATATAAAACTTCAATCAATCAATCAACTTCAATCATTTATTAATTCATAAACATTTGAAACATGATGTCAAATAAAAAATATTATAAGTACAGCCATGATTCACCTTAAAGGTATATGAATAAATTAAAGTTATTTACATTTTGTCATCAAGGAATAATCTTATGTCATAGTACACTTTTCCAGCAAGGAAGCCATTGAGCGCAATTTGAAATTTTTTGCAGTCGTTAATTGATCGGATATTTTGTGGAATTTTACTATAAATTTTTGGTGCCATGTAATTCACACTTATTTTTCGGCAAAAAGGCAATACATATGCCATATTTTTAGTGACCGATACAGAAGAACATCGAAAATATTTTAAAAATAACTAAAAGTTTACATTACTTTGTGTTGGATGCTAATACTATGTACGAGTATTTTGATAGAAAGATTTTTTCTTTCGCTAGGTAGAGTAGAGTATGATGTTTCTTGATTTTGACTAGGGCTGTCTATCTGTGTATCTTTTACTAACTTTATTACAATGAAACGTCAACTACTATTGATCTTTTGCATTCCAAGCCTGTCAACATTTTTAGTTAAGTCATTATTCATGATTCACACCAGTTATTCAAAATCACTCTCAGATAGGACAGTTTCTTTATGCAAAGTGAATTTCAAAGCATGAGTAGGTACGACTACGTGCCTACTATTGCACATGTCTACATTCTGAAAAATGACAAAACGAATGGGGAAACTTGCACCCTTGCGCGTAGCTAACATATCTACGAAATACTACGCTGTAGCTAGTAAGCTACGAAGGTGCGACCTGGTGTTTCAGTTTTGACTCGCTTGTTAGCTTGCAATAATAAGTGTTTTTTTGGAATTTTCCATTCCAAAAAAAAATTTTTTTGGCATCAGTATATTTGTCCAACCACCCCTGAGTCGCTCGTCGCTAACTAAAACAACACCCTGTATAGTAAATCGTACGTACATGATAGTAAGTATGTGGGTCAAACCAACATCTCTACGCCACCCTCACAAATACATAAGAATCCCCACTCTGGGTGCGACGAAGTTTGTGCCGTATTCCTTTATAACTTATTTTTTCATATTATTGTGTTACTTGATTGTTTCTTGCGCCGTCTCTACTTTGCTGGATATTTTGTTTCCTGTAGTGAAATATTTTTCTGTCGTTCGTTACCTTAATTTTATGAATTCAAAGCAAAGATATATAGCCGTGTCTTAATTATTCAAATGTATTGCTCTTCATGAGATGCTTCAAAGAGTTGTATTAATCTATCGAAGTCATGGTAAGGACAGGTAGACAAATAAACGTGACGGTTTTTTTCTGTGGGTATACTTTATAACGTTGTTGGTGGATGTAATCTAATAATTTAATTATAATTGGTTCTGAGAAGACAACCATAAAAAGATCATGAGGTCTTCAATTTATTGCCAGGTCTTATTGTGAATAAAATGTTCTTTATTCAAAAGCGTCGACTATAAACTAAAGTAATTCAATTACCTTTAGTAACAATAAAATCGGAGTCTTTTAATGTTATCACGTTTTCAGTACTTACCTTTATTGTTAAGACTCATCACTTAGCATTATTTTTGGTGAAACTAAATCAATACGGCTTCATGCTCTTGTTTTGTTTACTAGTAAGGTTTCCTTTCAAACGCTTAGTCCGTTTATGCCAAAATTAAGTCTAATAAATACCTTAATTGCAATAATTCTGCAGAGTAACCTTCATTCTTATAATTTAGACTTTTAAGGCCCCGTTGCGTGATCGAACGTAATAGTTAAACGTTGTTACTAGCAGTTGAGTATTCACTATTGTATGAGTTTTGAAGAATAAACGAATGTCAGAATGGCTATTTTGATGCTTCTTGATTAACCTTTTTGATGTATTTTATCTTCAAAACACACACAATCGTAAATATTCATCCGCTGATAACGACATTCAACTATTAAATAACAAGGCCTTATACCGATGTTACTAAAGTAAAATACCTAAGCTGCATAAGTTACATTGTGTAAATATTTAGCACAAACATTTTTGATTTAATTACGACAATAATTTATGGTATAGTTTCGAAGTGAAAAAAGTGGCTGAGTTATCGATATCGATAAAACAAGAAAATTAATCGTCTCGGCCCTCAATTCGGGCGAACGCGGACGGTGCATCGATGTTGACACTATTATATCAACGCCTCGGTCGCATCTATACTGATACCAATACTATTTATTACGATTCTAACCAACCAGATGGTACATAGGAATCTAGATCGTGCAGTTAGGAACTATAGATTTGCTGTTATTAGCAATAGTATTTTAAATCTCTGGTTGCTTGATTTAATGAATTATAATATGTTGTTATGTAAGAGTTTTTGTTCTTTACATGCGTAGGTGATATCAGACTAAGCCAAAAATATTTTTGATAAATATATTTTATAGTTTTCTAGGATATCAATTCATCAGAGTCTTCTTACTCTGTCCAAATCAACAATCTTCAATCCCTCCTATTGACTGCGTTTTCACCCCTTCAATGTTTTTTTTATTGATACATTGAACACTATGTACTAGAGGTACTAGAGTGTAATTATATTTAGTGGCCCTTTTTATTTAAATTCTGACGTGACGCTAAAAATAACAACAACTTTTAAATTTAAAATGCATAATAGCATATAGAGGACAACAACAAGGCAAAATATAAATAAAAAACCAAACGTAAAGAAATATAATAAAACTAGATATGAAATGACTGTCGCTAACAGAAGCACTTTATTATTTCTCAAGTTCGAGCTTAATTAGCAACGGGATAGCTCCTAAAGGTGCAGCTAATTAAAATGCTCGTAAATTATCTACTTCTTGACAAAAAATACTTTATTAGGATTATTTTTTGTAATCCGTTTCAACAACTTCTTAAGGCGAAATAAAGAATTTTTTTGTTAAGGTAATTCATACTAATCTTCTACGTAACATAAGAAACAATTATTATAGTTTTACATGAACTGTTGAACTTCTTCAAAAAAAGTTAAGCGTAATTCTCCATTATTATTTTTTCTTTATTATAGGTACTGTACTTCTTCTTATATGAACTGAACAAAAAATAAATTAATTTTAATGTTTATGTTGTCTTAGCCCATTATGACCCGCCATTGTAATGTACAATAGTTACTTCAACGCTATGCATAAAATAATGAGTAAGATTTTTACCAAAGTCATAAAAACGTATTTCATGCTTATTTTTACGTTCGAGTAAAATGTTCATTGACATTTGAAATGTTTACGCTTTCCAAATTAGCATACATTTCCATAATTTCCATGCATAGCTCGAGTTGATTAATTGTCCTAGTTGTAGTGTGCTTGTATCTTTGCATAATAACAAATTAGCGATGTTAATACACTATCATGTTTCTACAAGACTACAGCATTTAGAATGAACTTAATTATTCTAAGCAGATGATTCATTGTTTGTTACGAATGCATTTGTGCTTAGATACTTATCTTAATCATCTGTCTGAAAAAGCTTTTTAAGTCTGTATTAAATTTAAATTTTCGTTGAAGTAACAGCCTGAATATTAAAGCATGCTTTTACGTAAATATGTTTTGAGAAAAGTGCTCGTTTTCTTTTTACAAATTGATTAATTTTATTGCAACCTTGAGTACCTTCTTGATGATTAAAGAATAACGCTTTTACATTATAAAAGATGACAAACAAAAAAGAAGCTTATTAAAGCATTTGAGAAAAAAATTGCATTAAGATAATTCGCAATCAATAAGTGGGTAAAAGAAAATCCTTTCGAAATAGGAAAGTACTCATTAAGAAATGGAATTGAGCATCCATCTGAAATCGAGTACTTAATGCTAAGGTTCGTAATCGATAGATGTAGCCTCGGGGTTTCGGATCCAATCGCCTACAAACGATTAATTAACCTAACCTTAGATTCTTACCAACGGTGGAAATGGAAGTTTCGAGATAGACCCGAATCTGTCAATTCAAGCTTTTGAGGAAGGTTTTGTTTCTACGAAAAATATGGTTTTCTTTATGAGCGGCAGCTGTTGTTTATCTATTACATAACCTATTGTTTGTACCTTAAATGTTAAAGCTCATTTTGTAGAGCGGTACAAATGGGTTCCCTTTAGAAATTTTACCTATCTCGTCAGCTTTTGTTTTCTTTCTGAACCGTGTGAGGGAAGAGAATTTGAAGTTTATTGTATTAAGTATTCTTCAAAAAACCTTTTAGAAAGTTTACCTATCTGTTAACAAGTTCATAATATAACCTATTATTTATTATTTAAACAAAACTATATTAAGGCCATCGAGTATCATCGGTAACTTATTCAAGGCGAATAGATATTGATATCTAACACTCGAGTAATGGAAACCACACCCGGCAATATAACACGACTTCTTCATTGTGTGTGTAGTCAGCGCCCGGAGGCAAGTTTCTCGTGGATTTGATTACGAATTGCTCCAATTGAATAATTGGTCGCGACTTGTTACTAATGTGAGAATCGCAACGCGCAATCAACGACCTCTTTTACATTACTACCATAAGGCATGTTTTGAATTCTTAATAATAAAATAACATATTGCTTATTATAACGTAGAAAACTCATAACAATATGTTCTATGGGGTATAATGCCTTAACATTAAATAGAGCTAATAATGGGTAACATACTAAACAATTTAAAGTCAAGACAAAGGATATAAGGTAGGTATATTTATTCGCCTAAACTGTAAAAAGTTTTGGAATGTTTTTATTTTGTCTAACAGTTGAGTGTCACTTAACCATCGAAGATTTTGAAAATGGCTAAAATTAATATCATATTATACTAATATCTAATTTAAATGCAGATTGAGATTACAGTAACTCTTATTAAATATTTGAGGTTGTGACTTGGTATTTTAGAACTGAGCGACAAGATTAGGGTCATTCCTAAGTTTTGGGTTCTTTGGTTGATTCCTCTAGTGATATTTCATATTTAAAGTACAAAACAATTGAGCTGTTAATATTAAAATAGGCGGTAATCAAAACTTAAATTTTGAACTTGCAGCACTTATTTTGGATTATAGTTTTTGATACATACCCAAATCATAACTGCTCAATCTTTTTCATAAAATTATTATGGATAGTCTAAATAACAGCCCAGAGGAATCAATAGAAAGTCTGGACAACATTTCGATTTTTGCACCGATAAGAATTTATAGTTTATTGAACCCTTAAAATATTGGACGTTGTATGTACTTCACCAAGCAAGAAGTATCTCAAAACTTTTATTTAGTATACAGTCGAGTTTAAATAACAGTCCACAAGAAACAATGTAAAGTTTGAACAAAATTTCAAACTTAAAAAACCGTAAGTGAGATATTTACTTGTATATTTTAGAAATCTAAAGATAAGCTATTGAATTTGAAGCAGAAAAAAAGATTATTTTAATATCTACACTTAAACTTTTGCATATGACAAAAGTATTGACAAATAGTTCTTAATAAAAAAATAAAATTAAATCAGGAGTCTGGACAAACCATACGAATAAATTTTTAAGGGTTTGAAAAATATTTTCACCACCGGAACACTATAATTGAGCTCCCCAGGAACCCCCATAACCTTTCCTACGTATCCTACTTATGTATGTTTTACCTGGGTTACGTCACGATTACCTGCCGCTACCTTCGGCCTTACCACAGTTTTGCGGAGAACCCATGCAAATATTTCAAGGACCGCACGTTAATAAGCTAACTTTGAAGTAGTTTGCTTTCTGATAAGGCAGTAATTTGCAGTGACCTTCGTACTAATATGACCTACGAGTGTGTGACATCGAGCGTGGAGCGAAGCGACGTTGGCGTTTCGTAGTAATAACAACTGGGTTGTAGACTATCAAATTATTTGTCAATTTTGTTTATCCAATATTTTAATGCTTTGCAACTGAGTTTGATGCATTTGAAAAAAAATGATTGATGAACATTTCATTGATTCCATGTATGATAAGCAAGGCACAACGTGGATGGCGAAGTTTGTCAAACAAAAAGTTATAAAAAAAATATTACACAGTTGTAATAATCTACAAAATATATAGGACAAAAGCATTTGGCCTAAAATCCGTAAGGATTGTATTATTTACTTTTTTATTATTAGTACTTAATAGTGGTCCCCGCGGCTTTGCGTACATTCGGATTTCTAGGAAAATGTTTCAACGTTATGGTAAGTACGATCGAGGTCTATGGCGTCTAGCACAACGAAAATCGCTTGCACACACCACATAAAAACGAGCGGCACTTCAAGTAAAAGACGACGCGTGGAGCAAGTGATTTTGGTTTTTGAGGTGGATATTAGGCGGCGGTGACCTCGATAGTATCTCCTCGCAGAGGCCTACTTGAGCAATGAGCATTATTTTGGAGTTATTATTGAAAACATTTTTTTTTATAAAAGCACGTTCTTAATGGTATGTCCAATGTAAATGTTCCAAAAGAAATTTACTGGTACTGATATAGCCTTGAATACGACATAATTTATTTAAATCTTAGGCGGCGGGAGGATGCTACCGAGCTATGAAAATGTGTGGCTTACATTGTACAGGTGTACCGGTGCTAATATTGCTTATTTTAATTTAAAAACCAAAATGCACTAAAAAGTCTTGACTATTGAAAGGTAAGGAACCTATTTTAGGCAAACAATTTCTTTTTGGAGTTGGTGCTGTGATAGTTGATGCTTGTTTCATCATTTTTAGAGATTGAGGTAACATAGATACAAAATGAAACATACAGTCGATTAGATAACTTCCTCCTTTTTTGAAGTCGGTTAAAAAAGGGTTATTGTGACAAAACTGTAAAAGTAAGACATATGGTAAAGATTAAAAGTATAAATAAGAAACCAAAAATTTGCGCACGGCCGGGACTTGAACCAGCAACCTTTTGGCTGACCGGGCTAAACGCTCTTCTGTAAACAATAACTGCTTGGGGCCATCTGTTTCATAAACAGACAGCTAGATGGCGCTAAGCGTCACGCAATGACGTACTCATAAAGAGACCACAAATTTCACAAAGTCGGACTGACAGCACGGTAGCTCAATTGATAAGAGCGTTTGGCCCGGTCAGCCAAAAGGTTGCTGCTTCAAGTCCCGCCCGTGCGCAAATTTTTGGTTTCTTATTTCATCTTTATGAATATAAAAATTAAATATGACACTGTGAGTGTTAAAAAACATTCTAAGACATATGGTATTACGTACTTTCTTTTTAATATTCGAATACATGTATATAAAAAAAAATAACAATAAGTTCCAAATTATTCATCCCGTGATTGTGTGGACAGCAGCAATTACGAGTCAGCACAGCACTCGTGCACGAATATTTCGTCAAATGACGAAGCGGGTAGTGTAGTGAGTGCGAATGCGTACATCCCGGGTTAGATTTGTATGGGAAACAACGGAGCTCCGCCTCTCTAAAACTGAAAAAAAAATGTCTGTCTGACTGTCTTTTTGTCTATGGATAGGTCTCTTAAAAAGTCTAACGTTTGATAGATAGACGCTTCGAAAATGCTCATCTCGCAACGTCGACGCAACACATTGGAGCTGCAATGCAACGAACTGTGAGGTTCAGATACATTCTATTTGTTGTTAACACTGAAAGCGTTTTTTTAAAGAAAGTTCAATGGCGATGACTGTTTTTCTTAACTTCATCTAATTCAATATGAAGTAACGTAATAAAATTTCGCTACGCGTACACGTAGATGTCAGTCAAGACTCACTAATTGCTACGAACTTATTAATTGTGTTAGGTTTGGGTGCCAAACAAAGCTAATGATTTAGTGCTTTGATAATAGATCTGTTTAGTTTTCTTCGTTATGAATAAAATATACCTATTTCTCGAGGCTGCTATAAATTATGTATATGTATAGTCAGGTAAAAATGTGGTATCGACAATATCTAAAATACCAAATACTCGTACCAAAGATCGCTCTCGATTTCAAAACCTTGTGGCATGTGTGCGCTCAGGATTTATTGGACAGACAACGCCCTATCACTTAGGGAAGAAAGTCCATCGAGACCCTTATTAGGAGCTCATACTTTTTATTTGATACGTCTTTCTAATATTTTCTAGAGTGCTCTTAGCCTACTTATTACCGCTCCTTTTGTAGAAATTCGCGACCGAGAAAGCTCACGAAATTGGACAACGGGAATAAATCATAATAATTGCAGAAAGAATCGCCGAGTGTGCTCGGAATCCTTAAGATTTCTATGCATGGGACCTCTTCTGTACCCTGAAGTTTTTTTTTGTAAACTTAACAAAATAAGTATTCCCCTAGTCTTCGAGTAATTACAAACTTCTAAATTGAACGTCAGTGCACCCAGCTTAATTCGTAAGTACAACCAACTTAACTAGCTTGTGGATCATTAAAACCGTTTGAAAGTTAAGCTATGAGAGTTAATGAAGTTGTACACACGCAAGGCTGTATGAAATAGTAATGGAGTCATGACTAGGTATGTTGCTTGGGGTTGAATACTTACTTACTTCGTTGTTTAATATTTGAAGGAATGTCTGATGTTTACATTTCGTTGCTAGACTTGCAGAATGAAAAATTAGTAACCTATTTTATCGTATCGTAAAAGCATTTTTGAAAAAAAAAAACGTTGAGCAAAGTGATCTTATTTAAACTCACTTCATGTAGTTAAGTACATCATATTTTAAAGTGCAAATCAAAGCAGACATTGCTCTGTTATAAAAATTCTGCATTATAAATAATGCGCTCTAACAAATATGAAAAAATGATCTATAGGGCTTTCCTATTTATAAGTGAGCATAGCCACGCGCCGATCGATCTTAAAAAGCATGCATTTAAACATTTCACCTCGAAATTAAATATATTTTGTTGGAAATATGCTTGCATTAACATTTAAGGTTCATTACATTTTTGTTTGTAAAGTGTTTTGTCACTATACAAACTTAATAATATAAATTGCAATTCATATCATTTAAGGGTTTTTAAAACAGCTGTCTTTATAAAAATAAAGCTTATCCCTAGTTTACGCAGTGCCAACTATCGTGTGAAGTATGATGCGCGCGCATTGCGACCCCACACGGAACTCCATATCACAACGACTGGCTCGAACGGAAGCACAGTTATTGTAACCGCTCATGTATGATTGATCACGCACTTTAGCTGTGTGTTTTTGTTTATCACGACGTTCTTTTGTCTTACGTTAACAATGAATTTAAATAAAAAAATGATATCAGTATACGTATTAGCCAAAGATTTTAACGACATTCTTCCAGCTTTTTGAAAGATTTGAAGCGTGAGGTTTTGGTCATAGGTAGTGTTATAAAATGACAATATCTGAACAGTCACATTTGTCATAAACCATATACGACCGGACCGGTCAAATGCGGTCCAATTCAGTAAATCTAAATTTCATGAAGTTTTGTCAAAACAAAACTAAATCACATTTCGCATCCGTATCTTATTTATTTGCCATTACTTATTTTAACCTTTTATTGTATTCTGTAAAAAATATTGTCAACTATCGTGCAAACGAGGGCAAACTTTGCGTGGGACAACATGATTCCTACGTCCTAGGTCTAGGTAAGAATTGACGAAACCTGTGTTTACTATTTTATTGAAATGTATCTCTTAATGGTGTAAAATGGGGAAGAAAATTATTATGGTGGTTTTTTGCTCTGAAGTTTATATCAATAGTTCTTAGTGCTTTTGATTTTAATTACCTTTTTAAATACTTTTATCCCACTGACATCTACTGCAATCTCTCTCGCTCAGTTGTCAAAACGTCAAGTCGATACATATTTTTTGTCATGTGCTTTCAATGGTATTAATATTCATGAGTAAATTGTTTTTTTTTTGATATTAAATAGATTGAGACTTGATCTTAAGATATGTGTGATAAGGTCAAAAGAAATGACTTCACGAAATGTTATTCTATCGCGGGATTTAAATAATGAAATGAAGTTAGGTAAGTAATTTATTTAAACCATTCTTGTATATCATATCTTTGACTTTAACTAGTCTTTACTATTTAATTTAATTTAATTTTTTAAAGATTTTTTTGAAAAAATAAAACTTATTTCATAGCATTGAAATACATTTCATAGTTACAGCGTTTTATACCAAATAGCATCAAGTTAAATATTTTAAACACTTTTTGAAAACTATAAAAAATAATAGTGCGGTGATATAGCGGTGGTGCTCTTTATATTTATTGATATCAATATTGTGATCCAGGGGTCAGCATTACTTAATCAATGTTCAATAAAAAGAGTGTAGACTTCTATCACAGTCTACTTCGCAAAGAAAAAGCTCAAGGGTAAACTCTTAAGATAGGCACAGAGGGAGAAGACTTGATTAAAAGCTGCTTATCCCTTGCACTGACCTGTTTTATGGTTGTATGTGGCAATTGTGGTGTGGTCCAGAGTGGTCTGGTAAATCTGATGAATTCTAGCATCCGAAAGAAAAAATATTAATGATAGGTACAGTATTTCGATTTCATGGTAAAAATAGCCCCTTATAACTTTCAGCAGATTAAAAGCCAACGTGCTTATAAAATATAAATATATTGGACTCCAATCACATACATTGCTTTGATCCCAAAGTAAGTAGCCAATGCACTTGTGTTGTGGAAATCAGACACAACGGTGGTACCACAACACCCAGATCCGAGACAATATAGAAAACGTAGTTTTCTACATTGACCCGACCGGGAATTGAACCCGGAACCTCACGAGATGGCAACGCTTGAAACCAGCGTGCTAGCCACTCGACCACGGAGGTCGTATATAGCAAAACTTTATCTATACTTCTATCTATTCCAATATTCTTAAGTTGAAGATATTACTGTGTTTGCACGCACTAATCTCAGAATCTACTAGTTCGATTAGAATAATCATGTAAGATACTCGTAGCTTACCTATTAATCGCGGATGGATAAAGAGTAGTTCAATGGCTGAAGGCTATAAAACATAACGTTACTACCGGACCAGACCGGTGATCGGAGTAAAACCAAAACGCGCAGACGAAGTCGTTTTCCCTATAAAACAGCTTTGATGTTGACTTATCCTCCACGCACGTAGATCAAACTACACAATAATTGTTGGAAAATTAACTTTCTTAGATTCTTGGAATTCGTAAAAGCACCTTGTCTTAATCTAGTTTCTCGTTTCGTATTTCGTGGTAGCCCTGCTACGAAGACAGAATAAATTAAGGTCTATCGTGTAACTTTAATACATATATTTTTTAACAAAACATATCCGTAGAGAAGTTAGATATTAGGGATGAATAATGCATTGTTTGGGGTTTACTGAAAGTATATTGTGTTTGTGGACACCTTTGCAATAGACACGAATGAAATGCGTTAGTAGCAAAAAATTCCTGTAGCACCCATTTGTTTGCCGCTGAAAACTACTATTTTCAAAGTTTTTACGCTCACATTTCTAAATGAATGGGTTAATTTTTTTATCTCGATCAAACTACGATGTTGCGGTCGAAAATGTTATTTTGTATACAAAAATTGCTCGGATATGGAAACCCCTATCATGATGTAAATGTACTTTCTTTCTTTTTCTCTTTCTATGATATTTTTTATCTAAACCTTATACTGTCATTATTTTTTATTAATCTTTGGAGTTTTCAGACACTTATTAGCTCTATCGTCCATTACTGAAAATGACTTTTATAGCTAGCTTTTGTTTTCAACCAAATTAAAAATGGCCAATTGAAATTAAGCGGAAACATCCCACAAATAGACGATTCTCAAACTCAAGGTTCGGATAAACTTTAGTTACGAACGTGAAGTTCTATCAGCAATTTTCAAAGTAAAAGGGAGTATCCTTTAAGCCCTTCGCCCGTATTAAATCTATTAAGCAGGCGGCTTGATTTGATAGCTTTAGTTTGAAGGTTTGGCTCAATACAAGTGCAGAAGTTTGACGTCAGCTCCAAGAGTAAATGAGCTGTTATGGTAACAGGTGCACGTAAAGTAGCAGCTTTGTTAAAATAGCCCATTTTAGCGAAAAGCTGCCTTGTTTTATGTTTAAGTGTTAGCTACTTAATGTATCTAGTTCCTGCAGCATTCTCTCGACTTTCATCAATGACGAATTATTTGATAAGTACGAGTACATTCCAATTAATTGATGGTTGACGTTTGGTCGTACAATAAGGATGATAGCGTGTGTACAACTCTGTAACTGCCTGAATAAAAAATGATATCACGGTTGTTTTGTGAGTCCTTTCAACAACCAATCGATGGCCGCGTTGTTTTAAGTAATTTTAAATGATATGTTTACCGATTTGTTTTTTTACTTACAAAACAATACTGAACAGTTCGATTGCAATTATTGTTACTATCATCATGACAGTAGTGTTAAAAGCTTCAATATGCCTACCCTGGCACTTAAAGATTTAACAGCGTTCATTAATAATTTGCTATTGAAAGTGTTCACCGTGGCCACACCAGTCATATCACACGTATAGGTACGTTTAATAACACGGAAAACAGAAATCAGCAATATTCCCTACGATTTTGCTTGCGACTTTAACAAACGTGTTAGTTTTTTACTACCTGCTTCAGTCTTTTTCGGAAAGCTATAAGACAGTATTTAAATAATGATGAATGAAATCGGTTCAGTCATCCTCCAGTTATTAAATTAAACAAATGAAATGAAATTTATAAGCGAATAAGAATTTGGGTAACAATGTTAGCAGTTATTATGTTCATGGTATTTTCGCCAAACATTACTTTTTCATATCACGCTTAATCTTTTGTTATTGAAATGACACAATTTTAACTAATATTATTCCTTAATTCAATTTTTAATTTAGAAAATCATTAACGCTTTATTACCAGTTTTTAAATCTATTTAAGCATTATTTTTAAACTATCTGGCAATTTATTAAATATGACTATTACGATACTCATAATAAAAGCATTTTTCGAGGTCAGTGTTAATTTGACAGGGAAATAGCTTCTTATTATTCTTCTATATATTAATAGGGAAATATCTTCTTCTTCAGGGTTAATTTGACAGGGAAATAAATTCTTATCCATATCGTATCTTGTATTTTTCGAAAGAGATACTGTTTATGTTTGAATACAAATAGGCAAACTTTATATATATACAGGCATGGCAAAGGGAGAGTATTACGTTTTTAGAAGACACAATAATTTTCTCGATCCTTGACACATAATTATTTACGTATTTTTCTGGTTATTTATAAACTCCACACGCAAACGTGTGATAGTAATTAGTAGTATAAGATTAAGCCATGCTTGCCCCAGTATTAGTTTTTATTACCCAACATTTGAGCCCGCCAGTTCAAGGCCAGAAACTAGTTAGATAGGATCAAATAGTGTTTTGGCCTAAATAAGCCAAAACATACATATATAAATACTATACACATACAAGTCTCTATTTATATGTGTATTAAAGATTAATTTAAGATTATTTTTTATTCTAACAAAAGTAAGATATGATGACATGTGGACACCTGCAAGTTTATTAAATGGTTCTTCTAAGGAAGCTGACTGACTACTTACTTATTATAGGGATACTTAGTGATATTAGCATCATCATCATTATCAGCACGGCGACCGATCACAAGCTGTCTGTATCCAGTTTGATCCTGTGATCAAGGTCGTAGTTCATCTTGTCAGTCCTACGCCGCGACTTTGGTAAAAGGGTCTCCAATCTAGAAGTTTTCTATCCGACCGGCCGTCAGTTTTTCGCTCTATGTCCCTGCGCATTACCACTTGAGCTTACTGATTCTGAGGGCTATATGCGTTAGTTTAATTGTTCTACTTGTCTCCTAATTTCTGATTCAATCTCGTAGCAAAACATCGAGAATGACCCCTACCATCGCTCGCTGTGTGATTTTGAGCTTCCTTTTATGGCCCATAGTAAGAGATCATGTTTGGGATCCGAATATCATCACTGATAACACACACTGGTTGAATACTTTTGTCTTTAAATACTGAGGTAATTAACATACAGTAGATCAGACTGACTGTCTTAGTAAGCACCAGACAACGACTGTAACGGGGGCGTCTCCCCTAAATACTTATAAAATCCATGACTTAGGTATGTTCGTGCTCATCACACAAACATTTGCCACTAACACATATAATTTTTATACCATAAAAGTACTTCAAAGCAGTCAGGCAATGTAAACACGAATACAATAAAAAACAGTTGTACTCTTTAATTAATATTCACTATGGATGGGTTAATGAAGACTCAAATCACCGAAAGCACCAAACTATTTCAATAAACTAAACCCATTTTACGAGGTAATTAATCATTGCAAACTGTTTAAGAGGGACCTTCAATCGCCCTATTAATTGATTTGGAAAGTTTTTGATACTCACAGTGATATTTTGTGGTGAAATAAGAAACCATTAATTGCTCACGGGTGGGATTCGAACCTGCACCACTGGCAAACCGAGCCAACGGTCTTTCCAATCGAGCAACCGTGCAGTCGATCAAATCGCGCGAAATTTCTGGTCTTTTACGGATACGTCATTACGCGTGACGTCAGCGCTATCTACACGTCTGTATTGCAACAGCCCACAAGCAGTTATTCATTACAGACTATATACAACTTGAAAGTAGATAACGCTTTCGTTACTCAATGATTTAGAATGTTTTTGACACTCACAGATTAATCCCTATTAATCATCAGAATTTTCCGTGCATGCGGTACACCTCCATATTAAATTCGGCTTGACCAGCGCCAATAAGTATTTACCTTTTGGATATCCTTTGCTTACATAGACAATCTTCTAACAGTTGAAAATGAAGGGCTGATATACAAACACTTCTAAAACAGTAGGTTTAAAAAAAACACTTTAAAGTTATAAAGTATGTACATATATGTTATGTTTATATTTAAAAAATACTCCAATAGCATCTCCCTTTATATCCGCAACTAAAAACTTACGGTTAAACAAAAAAATAACAAAAGTTTACCAAACCTAAGCAAAGCAAAATGCATTGCGAATAAATAAAGGGAGCTGTAATAATTATAATTACAGCACCCTTCACAAAGCGCAAAGCAGTAGTGCGGTTGCCAATCTAAAGCGACGTTCACACTTTTCCATTTAGACCAAGTCACACACGTTGTCGTGTGTGACACACATTCCATTACTTATTCACGAACTTTTTAGTCATTATATTATGAAAATACTAAAAATGGGTTATTATCTTCGTTTTTAATCAAACAGAACGCGATGTTATGAAAAACTTAAAAAATATATATATATCATTAAATAAATAATCATGTTTGGGAGTTTGCTTGAACTAACTCAAATGAATGACGTGGCTAATTTAGTTTAAGAAACACTTGTTTCTAATATTGTTGCACGCATAATTAACTATTCGAACATCCAAGTTGTAATTAAATCGAAATTATATTAATTGTTAGTGACTACTACGTAACTAGCTCATAGTAATTCAATCAACTTTGCTAAGCATGTAAGACAATAATAGCTGTCATGTCAATTTGTAGTAATTGTGGCGTGTGATTAACACAAGCGTTAGTCACTAATTGAGACCAAGTGTAATAGGTAATTGTAAATTGCGAAAAGCAGTATGCCATTCTTAGTTTTTCAGTTATTTAATTAAAAATTAATACACAAAAACATACGAAACAGGAGCAACAATTTTTAATATATAATATTTTTAAAAAAGAGTCATATTAAAATGTATGAATAAAACGATCTTAATAAAAGTTACAAAACTCAAACCGCCAATCATTCATCGTTAAAGGTATTTCAAAGAAAAATTGATGCTCACAACTTTTCAATGTTTGCGTTGAATCCAGACGAATCCAAAAGCTATCAGTCACAATACTGAGAGAACTAGCCATTGGATAAACGGGCCGGGCCCTCGCTCGAAGTTAGGACTGAGTGGCTCATAAACTCATAAATCAGAGTTAAATCGCGCTACTGTTTTGCCACTGTCGTGAACTGAATGTAGATTTATTTTTAAGGCTGCCGCACACTTGCTCTGCAATGCAGTTTAAACTTAATTTTGAAGTACTCACGGTTTAGAATGTTTTTAACACTCACAGTGTCATATTTTATATTCATAAAGATGAAATAAGAAACCAAAAATAAGCGTCACGCAACGACGTATTCATAAGAGACCACAAATTTCGCCAGGTCGGACTGACAGCACGGTAGCTCAATTGGTAAGAGCGTTTGGCCCGCTCTGCCAAAAGGTTGCTGGTTCAAGTCCCGCCCGTGCGCAAATTTTTGGTTTCTTATTTCATCTTTTATAAGTACTCGTAAGTTAATTGTTGTAATCCTCAAAAGAGTATTATTGTTTTGGTATTTTACTTTTTCTGTTTAGACCATGGTTGACTGGTAAAAATGCTTTTAAATTAAGTCCCCTATACAGCGTGTGGCCTGTATAGGAGATTTTTTAACTTGTTCAGTGCCGAGTACTCGGGCCCGAGGGCGCGAGAACCATTTCAGCAGCGGTGCCGCCCACTTGGGCCTGTGGCCATAGTGCGAGTCGGTGCGAGACTTACTCGATCAAACGCATCGATCGCGTTAACGTGCATTTAAATGGGATTGAAGCAGCGCCGTCTAGTGATTAACGGGTACACTAAAACAATCCCATATACATTAACATTTACGCGCTCGATGCGTTTGATCGAGTAAGTCTCGCTCCGACTCGCACTACGGCCTCTGATATTTACGGCGACGTCTTTTACTGACGTCATTCTACAAATACAATCGGACCCGAGTGCATGGCTACCAGCACGCTGTGTGCCGACCACTCGGGCCCGCGTGTGCATGTTTTTTAAAATGATAAAAGCACATTTTTTTAACGGCATATTTTTCAATAGCGCGTTAAAATTGCGGTTTGCTGGGCTGATCTTCGTACTTTTTTAAGGAATTCAAAGTAGTTATCAATGATTCTATAGGAAATATACGTAGTTGCCTTAACCTGCTCTTAGTGCTTTAAAATGCTGCAACAGAAAGATATTGTTATCCAAAATTATAATTCCTAATCAATGTATATCAAAATTGCTAACTCGTTGTATTAAATGAAAATGTCTAGTTCTTTAACCGGACAAGTTTGTTTGCAATAAATTGCTGGATAAACTTATTTTATTATAAAATGTCTTATTTATAATTAATTAAAACCAATTAGACTTAATAACTGGTAACTTCAAAGAAGACTAAGTATACTTAGTCTTCTTTGCTTTTTATCACATAAATAGGTAATGTTAGTCAAAAAAATATCTCCTCGTTGGTAATATGATAAAGAACAAAATTTAAAACACAATTTGAGCAGCTATAAGTTAGTGAAAAAAACTATACATTTGAGGCTGGTATTATGTACCTACACTCGTCTCGAAACTGAACAGTGCATTCCCAAAGCGGCTAAAAACAGTCTTAACATTAGTCAACCCGAAATGCAAGTTACGGGTTGATACCATTGCATGAAGTGATTTCGTGCGATAATGTAATAATATAGCTCGCTTGTGTTCGGAATGGAAACGATTGTTTTCCACAGGGACTGGCACGTCATTTGTCGGATCTGGCAATCGTGCTGTAATCATAATAGGCACGCAAACTAACAAATTAGCGTAACCTCAACAGCAAGCGACGACATTTTTGATAAGTCCATATTTTAGTGTGTGGACGGGTGTTAATAAATTGTGGCCGGTGTTCACAGGTTAATTTACTCTGTTGATATTTCTTTGTCTTTTTTTAAATTATCTGACATTTCTATACTTTTAAACTTATATCCTAATTTTGATACTACCTACCTACTCTACCTCTTTAAATCTTGCGTTTTGACAGCTTTAAAGCCGGTATTAGACAAATTCATTAAAAAATGTGTGTGCTTAAAATTACAAACAAATTCTTATCTCATCATCATCATCATCATTATCAGCCAAAGGATGAACATAGGCCTCCCCCACGGCTTTCCACAGCGACCGATCACTAGCGGTCTGCATCCAGTTTGATCCTGCAATCTTTATAAGGTCGTCTGTTCATCTTGTTGGTGGACGTCCTACGCTGCGTCTTTGGTCGAAGGGTCTCCAATCTAGAACTTTCCTGCCCCAACGGCCGTCAGTTCTTCGCGCTATGTGCCCTGCCCATTGCCACTTGAGCTTACTGATTCTCAAGGCTATGTCCGTTACCTTAGTTCTTCTACGTATCTCCTCATTTCTGATTCGATCACGTAGAGAAACACCCAGCATAGCCCTCTCCATCGCTCGTTGTGTGACTTTCGAGCTTCCTTATAAGGCCCATAGTTAGAGACCATGTTTCGGATCCGTATGTCGAAATTCTTATCTGCAAAGTTAAAAAGAATATGATCAACTCGTTCGCGCTTCTCAACATGCCTTAAATAAGTAAGAACTATACAAGCGTAATAACACGACGAAAAAAATATAATCTGAGTACGTACTCTGCATTAAAAAATAATTCGCCTACATATTAGACCGAACAGCTGTCGACCATGAAAGCAGAATTTGGCCGAAGGGTGTTTTGTATCGTCGGTTTCGCGGACGGTTTCCGGACACCAAGATGCGCAACACTACGCCAGCAAATTAGTGTTTCATTTATTTGTTTTTATTTTTTTAATACTATTTTATGTATGTTAATCTTTAAGTTATCTTTTGTAGCCTTTGTTGCCTGCAATAAAAGATTAAATAAAAAAAATATTGTTCGGGCGTAGACTTTTAATATTGCCGTACCTATAACTACATCATATCATTTGTATAAAAGCACATTGATTAATAAAAAATGTTTTTTTTACTATTCACGACAAAACCGGATCATTTCAATTTCCAATGGTCCGGAATTGATTATTTGTAACTCCCTGTTTTTTTTTGTGCGCGTGTTTAGTAGAGCTTGTGCTTAAAGATGGCAAAAAGTACCCCGTAAAAGTATATGTATGAGCACATATTAAAACAAGAATGAGCTTCTTTGTAGAAGTCCTTAAAAAGAGGTGTCAGATAATTAATTATGGCAATTAAAAAGACGACAATTATGTCTTGTAATTTGTATCTCTTTTTCCGAGTATTTAACAGGAGACTCCTTGTTTGGCAACGCCTGCCTGATATCTTACACATCAATGAGATATAACTGTTATTCACTTAATAAATGACCCCTATTGCGTGTTTAAGTAAATGTAAAGTTCGCTGACATTTGGCTTATCGTCTCGTCTTGCAATCTATATAATTGAAGTGCACAGTAAGTCGTGAGTCAGTCATACTAGGTTAACCTATTGTACCCATAATCGATTCGTATCCCTTTTCAAGACATCGTTAATTATTTTTAGGGTTCCGTAGCCGAATGGCAAAAAACGGAACCCTTATAGTTTCGTCAAGTCTGTCTGTCTGTCTGTCTGTCCGTCCGTATGTCACAGCCATTTTATTCTGTAACTATGAGCATCACACTGTTGAAATTTGGTAGGAATGTGTATCCTGTTGACCGCTTTACGATCCTTTTAAAAAAAATAAAAAATAATGACATTTAAGGGGGGCTCCCATACATGAAACTAAAACCAAAAATATTTTTTTTTGTCAAACCTATGCGTGTGGGGTATTTATAGATAGGTCTTTTAAAATGACATGGAGGTTTTCAAAACCATTTCCCTTTAAAGTCTAACGTTTCAAAGCTAGACGCTTCCAAAGTGGAAAAAGGGGCGTCCCCTCCCGTCTAACTTCTAAACTAAGCAAGTGTAAATTTTGAAAAAAATACGTAATGTAGATCTTAACAAAAACTTTCACTGAAAATTAGTTCGGACGGAATCGAACGAGAAGTTTTTGAGATATAGCACATTTTCAACAACCGCAAACATAACTTTGTACTTCATACAAACACTATGAAAAACAAAGTTATATTTGCTGTCAACAAAATATTGTGGTATTTACTAAGTGGAAGTAAGTGGATTCCCTAATTCAGTTAAAGTTGTCACGGAACCCTCAGTGCGCGAGTCCGACTCGCACTTGGCCGGTTTTTTCTGATACGTCTCGTTATTCTCACTATTCCTTCGGAGAATCGTTTTGTTAAACCATATTTTCAATCGGTTGTTTAGTCAAAATAAATATGTAAGTATATTTGCTCATAGAGATTTCTTCTCATCAACGTAGGTCATCGTATGGCTATATCTCATGCAATCTATATCTATCTCGTATGCAAAATAAAGTAGTTAACATAAGCAGTAAGTTGGATCCTGCGTGGGCGTGATAGGAATCTGCCAGCTTCTGCTCAGAATTATTAAGTAGGGTCACAAAATAAGTCACCCTTTTATAATGTTTACATCCATAAGTAAAAGCCATACTTATGACGAATCCCAGTGTTGCTTTTTTATTGTGAATTTTTGTTTTTTTTTTTCTGACTAATTACTTATATACCAAATGTAGGTATACCAGTTGTTAGATTTGTTTGTTTTCGGTGTGTGTTTTTAAAGAAATTAGCAAGTTTTTTAAAAGTTACATTAAAATAACGAATCAGGTTCAATGCAAAGATTCTATAGTGTCCTTAACATCATTTCGCCAGGTGTACAAAAATGCCAATAAGCTTTAATTAAAACATCTATATACCTCCGTATTAATTATTTACGTGTAAGTTAATGTTCTATTTATACGGGAAGCGGCCTCGGTCGAGCCAATCGGCCTTGTTTCTATTTCAACACCAGGTAGGCATCGAAGGACAGATTCAGCTTAAAATATCACCCTGATCTAAATTCTAATGCCATTATAATATCTGCACCGATTCACGGCAACATAAAATCCTTAAAATATTATAAATATCAAAGTTAGTGTCGATACCTGAATTTATGCAAGTTTGTTACTCCTTCACGCAAAAAACTATACAATTATTAAGCTCGCACCTTAGGTTCCCACTATACAGATTACCACGAAAATACAGGGTGTACTGAAAATAATGATAAGATTGTAACTATCGATAGACCACCTCATAGTCTATCTAATGTCAAAATTTGACCTCAGTAAAATATCACGGTTTTTATTGTTTTTTTTTTTATTTACGGCCTGTCGTCAGTTACAAGGTTATCAGTTCTTTTCGGGACACCATATATACATACATGTTTTTGATATTGACGTAGATGAAACCGCGCGGAACCGCTGGTCGCCGATATAATTCAAAGAGCATTTCCACGTCTAGATCATAAAATATCGTGTGACAAAAATATGACGTTCAAAAGAAATGTCTGTGTTTCAAAATGGAGCGAAAATTTACTTGGATAACTTGAAAAACGGCAGGTCAATTGGTGGATGTCATTTTTCACATAAGAAAAGTTATGTCGTGTTTGACACAATAGATGGTTAACGAGAACGTAACACGCTATCACTTTATTGTTTAATGAGAAATATTAAAAATATCATTCACATTAACCATTAAGGTATTTCCACCATATATCCAACTTGGCCGGGCAGCGTTCTCGTCTCAGTAACGACGACGCGTTTGGTGTAGTTAGCGCTCCTGGCTATTAATCCGACCATTGCGGGTTCAAATCCTGCAAGGGGCAAACGTTTGTGTTATAAGCACGAACATTTTAACCTAGGTCATGGTTGTTAATATGTATGTGGGTATTTATGGGAAACGCCCCCGTCATAATCGTTTTCTGGTATTTGTAACACAAGAAAGAAAATTCCTTACTTCGAAATCAATACAATTGGTGTGTTATCTGGCGCTAATCATCACATCACTGATAACACACACTGGTTCGAGACATTTGTTTTCTGACAATATGTAATTAATCAAAAAAAATAAAAATAAAATAAAAATACATTTTAGAGAGTGATGGGCATCTGTGGCGAAAAACACCTGGCTGCTGAGCTAGAATTCAAGCAAGGTACTCTGGGACGCCCAGCTTCTAGTACCGCATCATTGCAGACCAGGACCACATCATGACATTTACTCTTCGGTATTCGGGTTATTTGGCAACTTTTTTATTATTTTTTTAAATTCTTTATTGCACTGACAAAACTAAAGTACAAATGGCGGACTTAATGCTTAAAGCATTCTCTACCAGTCAACCATTTGGTGAAACAGAAACGATTGAGGCGGCGTAAAATTACACATAAAAGCAACAAATTAATTTTAAACTAATAATATACTTACATAAACTTTTATTATATTCGACCGAACAACATGTAAGATATTCGTTATTCTGCCGAATGTAATAAATAGCCGACTACCTATAAATAATAGACTATTATTATTAATATATTTTCCGCCCTTTACAACCTCTTTAGAAAAGTAAGAGGAACATTAACGCTTCCAAATGCTCACATAAAAGCCCGTTTCACATGCTTGATACCAACCACAACGTCCACCATGTTCAGCCACGCAGCTCGCGGACGGAGTGGTATGGGAAAATGTGCGCTTGTGAGCACTGGCGTGATCGCCGCGGTTATCAAGTGGTAACCCTATGGTAGGTGATGTGACATTTGATGCGTTTTTTTCTACTCACGTTTGATATGGCAGTTTTATTTCACCTTTTGTCTTTTAATTTACTTTTACTTTTTATTAACCGGTGTTATTGATGTATCCTTAATACCACTTAATACCTTACCCACTGATACGAGTATGAGCTACAACTTAACAAAATTTCATTTAATTTGGTCAAGTCGCTTCGGAGTTTGGCCCGTACAAACAGAGAAATAAGCAATTTGAAAAATAATCTAGATTACTCTTATTGTACATCCCTTTACTCGGTTTCAGCGTTTTCTTTTAATTTACAAAAATTCGGCACGATTTACGATTCCTACGATATTATTATATGTATTGATTGATGATTGCGTGCCACCATTTCATTTGTTCATACCTCTCGCCACAACGAAACAAACTTTCTGACCCAGCACTCTATAGCCATGAATTAAAGGACTTATTTATTACACTAACTTGTTCTACTTTGGCTACAGAGTCAGCTGTGTAATTTTATGCTCATATGTGGTGCTGGTGGAATACTCAATGTAGGTTAATCTAAATATCTAGGCACTATTCAGAAAGTATGGAATCATACTTGTGTGCTCTACCTGTTACCCATAATGAAGTATAAAAACTTAGTTAATACCTACGAGGCTCAACTAGTTAGTAAAAGTGTTAAGTCCTAATTATTATTTTAATTTTAATAAATAGACAAACCGGCCAAGTGCAAGTCGGAATCGCGCATGAAGGGTTCCTTACCATTGACCAGAACGGGTTCGTTGTATGGGAACCCCCTTAATTAATTATTTTTTAGTATTTGTTGTTATAGTGGCAACAGAAACACATGATTTGTAAAAAATACAAATCTTGAGATACAGTCAGATGACAAACAAACACACGGACTGGCGGACAGACAGCGAAGATGTAGTTAAATAATCTCGTTTTTATCCTTTGGATACGGCACCCTCAAAGCGTTACTCTTTTTACTTAATGCTTACGAGGATAAGTCTACTCGTCACAATTAGTAAGAATAATGTAGGAAAACCAGTTCGTAATCAAGTTTACTCCCGTGCACATTGTAGGAAATTAAGCGAATTACCGTGTAACGTAGATAAGTGAATTTACTTTCTTTGGCCAAGTATTTGTAGGAGTTTTTCGTGATGGGCAAAAAGGTTTCACCGTTTTCTCAAATGAAAAAAATAAGCTATTAATATGATATGGGAAAAAGAAAAGAGAAAATGAAGAAATAATATTATGCATTAACGAAATTTAGTACGTACCTACCTAACATTTAATTTAGAAAGGTTTAACAACAAAAATAAAGTCAAAATTATTGTAAATACATCAGCAGCGATGAACTACATACTACAAAGAACAAATACTACAGATCATTACTACAGGAGGCCGATTCTCACGGCAATCGAACTTTTTTAGTGTGGTAGATAATTCGATTGCGAGTTTAACCGTTTTATCAAAAAAAAAAAACGTAAAATAACTACCGCATGAACAAGTCAAATACATAGAAATCGTGACCTTAACATCTGTGACATCAAAAATTATTTTTTCTTCGACAAAGAAAATTCGATCGGTTAACTTTTTTTGTATACGAATTGCACAAGAATTGTCCCCCAGGTACTAAGTACCAGGTACTTTTAAATGAATTAAATATTTAAACCAAACCATATTATACGCCTACAGTTGAAATTGAAAGGTTAACGTAGTTATAAAACTTGAATATCATTAGGTAAGGCAGAAAATTACCAAAAAGTGGTAAAACAAGTCGGACTCTTTAGTTTATATTTCGAATAGGATTCTCAAGCGAAAATTTCTCACAACCACAATGATCTTGATAGACTTCGAATGTATGCCTTTGTTCTAGTAGCTCAAAGCTAATCAAAGCTTCATCGGAATAGCCGTAAAGGCCTTTCGACTGTGGAACCTAACCGCTGTAGGTTGGAGGGATCGTTGCCATATTAGTATTTCATTAGACCCGAAGGGCTCTGAACATTTTGGCCTTTTAATTGGCAAAACTTACACAATTACTGAACCTTTGCAAATTTGCTTAGACAATTTAGTTTCAGATGAGTACTATAAAGACACTTTGTTTATAAGTCCATTAAAAGTATACACACATTAATATTATGTTTTAATAAGCAGAACTAAAAGCAAAGTCTAAAACTGTATGTATCACGCAAAATATTTATTTTTTTCATGTTAAAATCAGAGGTAGGTTCTCTGATCTTTGATTTCAAATATTATTAAGTTAGGTAAAAGGTAAAAACCAAGTACTTTTTAGTTTCTTCGACATTTGAAATAACTAGACAATTTTCGAAACTCGAAGAAAAAACAGCTTTGTAAATAATTGAATTCGACTAAAATATTGGAGTTTTCGATACGTTGTGAAGTAAGTAATTATGTCTTCATGTATTTCAGTCACGTCTTCACGGTTCTTAAGTTAACTGGATTTTCTCGCTTTAATCTCAAGTTAAAAGTCTGAATGCATCATTGAGTCTTAAAACTGATCAGGCTGATCCTCGTGCAATTTGCATACGAAAAATTATTAAACCGCCTTAAAATACTGACAAAGAAGCTTGAAATAACGCATTCATCTTCTATACAAGGTGTTTCAAAAAAACGAGTAATGATTGAAGGGAGTTACTCAGAATCAGTAACTGAACAACTTTCTCCTAGAAACATGGGTCGAAATATGCCAAAAATTAATTGACTCTCCATAGAAATAAGACGGGTCACATGACCGATTTAGTATGGGAAGTCAAATTATTTTTGGCGTTATTCGACCTATGTTTATACGAGAAAGATGTTCAGTTACTGATTCTGAGTAGGTCCCTTCATTATTTACTCGTTGTTTTGAAACACCTTGTATAGGAGAATCAAATTCTTTTGGAGTCGGTGAACGCTTGTTAGTCAGTTTTTTGCAGTCAGATCATTGTTTAAATAAGGTTTTTTATCGTGATTTTAAGTTATTACTTTATATCTCAAAAACTGCTAGACTGATTTTGATGAAACTTACACTGTACCCTTAGTTCAGCTAAGTATACCTAAAAATCGGCCAAGTGCGAGTCGGACTTGCACACTAAGGGTTCAGTGCCAACTTTAAATAAATTAGGGTTCCACTTACTTCTAGTTAGCCAAAATACCACAATATTTTGTTGCCAGCAAAATTAACTTTGTTGTTCGTACTATTTGTATGAAGGACAAAAGGAGTTATACTTGCGGTTGTTGAAAATGTGCTTTATCTCAAAAACTACTAGTTCGATCTTGTTCAAACCAATACATGACATACGGACGGACGAACAGGCAGACAGACAGACTTGACGAAACTATAAGGGTTCCGATTTTGCCATGCGGCTACGGAACCCTAAAAATGAGTTAGATTTATCAGGGGCACGATTTCTGTGCTTTTCGTATGTGCGGTAGTTTTTAGCGTGTCGTTATATTACTTGATTTTTTAGGTTAAATGGTTCATCTGGCAATCGAATAACCACACGATAAAAGTTCGATTGACGTGAGAATCGCCGCCCATCACCGTATCTAAATGATCATAATATCACATCACTTTCTCGCAAACAATAGATTCTCTACATTTGAGAATCAAAAATTCAATTGTATGAAATTAAAGTACTGTGTGCATCGTTATACTCAATTATTTCACGAAACATGTTATTTCTACCTCGTAGACATTAATTGTGACTGCCGTTGAATAATGTATAGTCATTGAGTATTTGTGGCTGAAGACACTTGCGTTTTTGATCGATAAGAGTGTTGTCTTCACGGTCGGCAATAAGGTTGAACTTAATGATAAAGAAAGAAAGGAAAGCGTTCGTAATGATTCGTTAATTTCAGACTAATGATATACAACCAAAGGATTTTTTATACATGCGTTATATATATTTTTTGCTGAAAAAAATAAGATTCTATGGTTTCAGTGTTTATTATTCTATTTTGAAATTAGTTTATTTGTCACAAAAATAAGTTGAAATTTTTTTTTAAGAGTTTTTTTTAACAATAAATACTTTTTATTCAAAATGTTATGAAAGCTTTCTTGTACCATTAACCCACAAACCCATCGCTCACTATTCCATAAGTATCAATCCTCTCACGTGCCGCCTCCACAAATGACAATTACTTATGTCTGAGGCATAAGACGTTGGCAATGAACTTGAGAACTAGACCGGGGGTGTGTCTTGCAAGTTGCAGGCGCCCAAGGTCAACCCACCGCATAGCATTGTATTACCCACATCGATTTATCGAACGGCGCGCGCCGGCTCTTGCGCCCCCCCACCTTCCACCCCCAGAACACCCCCCTCCACCCATCCCAGCCTGGCTATCTGGCGTCTTACGCCTGATGTACAGTCGACAGCACATCAAGTTACCCACTTTTGTTGCAGACTAGCCCGTATAATAACTGCATAAGATACCGCAGTGTTTACCTCTACGTGCTGTTGTCTGTACAAGCTTGACGTTGATTATCGAGGCAAGTGCTAGAAGCGACTTCTAATTTATAGACTTAAACTATTTGTTTAAGTTTTACTGCTGATTGATTACGTAAGTTAGTTAAATTGATTTAATATTGACGCTGTTGTATTCTCGAGCGTTGAAATTTTAATGAATATCGAAGTCGAAGTCGTAAGTCGTTAGATTTACTCTGATATTTTCTTTGTATTCAGAAATATGATCTGAGGTACACTCGTGCGAATAAGAAATACAGATTTGAGTTTGAAATTCAATGCTAAGATTTCAATCTCGATTTTCGAGAGCGCTCCAAATGTTTACTGAATTTTCTTTTAGGAACGATTGACACAATTTGTAGGGACCCTTTTTTTCGTTTATTCCGTTACTGTGTGTGCTAAATTGGTAGAATACAGGGAGAGTTAGAGAAAAGGCCCTTAGTATTCAACCGTTGATCCCTTTTGACGTCCCCGGCCGCGTCCGCTTCCATAAACACACGGCTACTGTTTGTAAATGAATCTATTTGTTTGTATTGCCAGTAGGTGTATTGTACAGGCAGTTAAGCCAATAGAGGCTGTATATACGGGATTTATTGGTATAATCTCATTTAATTTTTTTTTTTAATAATTGCGTTATTTGTTGAATTTCGAGTGTCCAAACACTCGAAATCAACTTGCAGTTTCCGTTCAGACTTGCTTACGGGTAAAAATAATCAAGCGATGAAGAATGTAGAATGAAAAATCCAAGAAAGTATATTATATTGTTTAAAAATGAATGTTGACAAGATGCTTAAAAAACAGAAATATTAATTATAATATCGGTATCTAGAGTTATGGGTTGTCTACGTATTTCAAACCCAGGATTAGGGCTGTGGCAGTCAGTCCCCACTAAAACCGTATGCCAAACAATCTGATAGTTAACAATTCCAGGAAATTTAACGTGTGTTAGAGTTGTGAAATTAGCATGCTTTTCCTGTCGGGAAACTAGCAATTCTCAGTTGTTCAAAAGTTAATTTCATTACGGGTGTGTGTACATGAATATATGGCAAAGATCAAAGCATTCATTGTGTTGTATGTACCTGTGCCTATATTGATTGTTTAACGCAAAACTCCTGTACTTTCTTGCAGTAGAATAATAACATTTGCTAACAAGAGGAGTTGTACATGGTATTTTAACTTAATGTTATTATAGAATATATAATTGAAAGCAATTATTTATTATAACCTCTTTAGAGTATACACTTTCTAGCGCCCTCAACCGGACTAACAAGGATCTGGTTAAATATTGCCATTAAAGACCCATTTATTGTTAAACAAAGATCATTTTGTCATTTTGTGTGCGGGGGTATGTGTGTCTGTGTGTGTGTGTGTGTGTGTGCGCGCGCGCGTGTACGTAAGTGTACACGCGCACACGTGTAATAATGTCTGTTTGACTGTTTAATTGTATGTCAATTTTAGTCATTACTAAACTTTGTTAAATTCTAAGTCCACTGTTTTGTTATATGTGTTCTTAATATTTTATTTATGTTTTACAATATCAGCATTCATAATTTAGAGTATTTCCTAGTACCTACTAGCTAGTTGAATAACAGGAATTTTGACAATCGGTATACGAATCACTTCTTAAAACTTTAATAATTACTACATAAATTAACTACTTTCACGTGACATCACTATCAATGTCGTTTTGCACATTTCGTTTGCTTAAAAATTTACACTTGTTTTGGCAACTTAAGTTGTTTTTTTCAGCATTGGCATACAATACGATTTGATGTTATTTCATTTTGTCGCGAAAGGAAAATGTAAGGATTTTCTTCGTGCAAAGTTTGATTAAGTTAAGTGAAAAAAAACTGACTGTAGTAAAGGAAACGGATAGAAAGAAACTCGTTATGTCGAATAGAGCTCACACTTTTCAAAGGGCCCAAACAAAAAATTGAGTTAGAAGTCACGGTGATACTTATCCTTTAGGGTCATTGCTTAGGTTAATGATGTCATAGTCAATAAGCTTTGGGTGAAACGTAGTCTTGGAAACCAAGTTATTAAGATGATAGGAATTACTGTTTTTTTCACAACCATGTTCTGAACTTTATGAGCCAGTCCGTCATAAATCTTTAATACACATCAATTTAGCCAGCTTATTGCCAAGGAAAGGCAATATTACCGAGGGTATTTTATCACAGCTTCCATAGTTAAGCAAGGGAGGTAAAGATCGTCGTCACAACTATCACAACCATGGTACATTTATTGACACACCGTTTTCTCATTTGCTACAATGGACGCTTCAAATTTTACATACTGACATAGAAGCAGAAAGTAAACAATATACTTTTCTCATTACAAAGATGTAGATCACTGGTGTGCTACTAACTAAAACATAGAGGCTAAATTTTATGGACCCTCGAAGAGCCATTAATTCAAACTATGCGGCGTTATCAAAACGTGCGGCGGTGGCGTGAAGTATTCATCTTCATTTGCGATTTCTTAATAATTGACCTATTACTACTCGTACTTAAGAGATTTAGGGCAGATTAACATTATTTATTTGGTGTTATCAAGTAAGCTTAAGTCAAATCTAGAAAATTAACCATAACAGCGTAAGTACACCAACGTGTTCGCGTGCGGCAGCGATGCGGCTGTATGATACCGACAAGGATGCAATTATTACTAAGTTAGCACAGGTATGCGAATTTCGTACGTCAGTTGGTATAGTAAAAGTCGCATAGGTACTACCCATGTCACTACTGCCTTACTTCCTTAAAATCTGGCAGCTTTCATCTCGCGTCGCCTTTTTTAAAGTAATGCTCGTTTTAGTGTCGTGTCGATTATGAAAGTGATTAGGAGGCAGAGACCTTGGCGTATAACAAATTGGAAGTTCCTCATTGATTTGTCAATTCATTTATTAAATTAGTTGATTTGTAATTCATAACTTTTCAATTTAGGCTATAAATACTCCCACAGGACTCACAGTTCACAAACAAAGCTTTCAACTTTAATTGATTAATTTGAAGGTTGCTTTAGGTTTGTTTATTATTTTACTCAAATTTCAGCTATAATACATTCGATATGAATTAAATAGAAGGTTAAGTTTCAGATCTTAACAAAACGCATCTTATTTATATTATAACTGGCGATCCTAGCAAACCTCGTTACCTATTAAAGAGTAATGGATTCATAGTTTTTGCTTAAAAGCTCGTTCTCGAACAACTTGATCTATTTTAATGAAACTTACACTGAACCCTACGTTGGATTATACCTGATTGAACTAAAAAAAGTATCATCTCGCTAAACTTTTCATTTTTGAGAGATCCGGGGACAAACATGCAAATTCTTACATACATTAACTAATGAAAATCAGAACATAATATGTTTAGAAGTCTTACTAGATTAACATACTGAAATCATAATAAATAACAACAGTATTACATATATATAAAATTCATTTCTTACTTTTTTTGAAGTCTAGTTAAAAAGAAAAAGATAAGATATTAGATGGCAGGTTGCACTACCAAAGACCAAAGACCATACATATCCTATTTGGATCAGACATACCGTGATGTGAGCAAAAATGAATAAAATCGTAAACGAATGACAAATTGGATCGCTATCGATTTTTAAAAACGTTATTCACACAATCACAGCTATCTATTCCTTTGCGAAACCAGTCAATTATAGTGTCCTTCGTGAGGCTGAAATAATAGAAAATCGATAAAACGTCTTTCTTTCTAAGTTTTGACCTATAAAGCCGTTTAGACTGATTATTGTACATCTATGTCTTTTTTTAAAAAAAATTGTCTTAATATCAATAAAGTATTTTGCAATATTCAATAGGTATATTAAGAAATAAAACTTCACAATAAATCTGTATGCACATATGCATACTTAATTTCTTGAATTAGTTCATAGTAATAGCTATAATAAATGTGTTATTATGAACCAAACGTAAGATATTATTAACATAGAAAAAATGTGTAATTAAGCATTGAAATCATCATATGAATTTCCCAAATACTTAAAACAAAAATATTTTTTATAAATAACCGGCCATGTGCGAGGTTCGCGCGTTTAGGGTTTCGTACCACTTAGACAAAATGCTACAATATTTTCAGCAAAAATAACTTTGTTTTTCATAGTGTTTGTACGAAGGACAAACATAACGCGGAAAGACGGTAAAACGGTTAGGGGGATACACCTATCTGCCAAGTTTCAACAGAGTAATGCTATTAGTATTACTCACAGATTAAAGTGGCTGTGGCATACGGACGGACAGACAGACATACCGACTTGACGAAACTATAAGGGTACAGTTTTTTGCCATTCGGCAACGGCCCTAAAAAGAGTGTAAAAAGAGAGAAATAGCGAAAACGGATTAGCTGGACTTCTTAAGAAGCGACAATAAGTGCTAAGTGTAAGTCAACACTGAAAATCTGAATAATTGACTGATGAAAAAATCATCGTTTGCTTTGCATCAATCGTTGCTCATTTTATTTGGTAGCTGAAATTTCAGTTCAGTTTTTTGGCTTTATTCTTAAATTATAGACCTTTTCGTGGGTGTTTAAATTGTGTCCTAATTTACCGTTAAAGATTAAAAAGTAAAATAAAAAAAGCACAATCGAATTGCTTAACTCTTTACTAATTTGTTGCATAGTTGTCGTGATAGGCCAAATTTCACAATCTTTACCATAACCGGAGGATCACTTATTTGGCTTCACTTTGCTACCTATTAAATATGATAAAATGAGCACTGTTGTTAAATCAAGTTCCTATGCATGTGACGAAAGACACCTTGATATTTGCTTGGTCCCTATGTACGTGCAATATACCCTACTCTTTTAGATTGTGGAAGGAAGACGGAGTTCACTTCACACACTTCGTTTATACCTACATTATTTTATTAAAACGTCTGTTAAAGGAAACATCATCTTTTATTAGGGTCCTACGCTCAGCATTATAATAGGTAACTAAATAAATTCAGTCAATGCATGGTCTAGCGTTTGTCGAGATCGCGAGAGCCCTCTGGGGCACTCTCTCGCAAATTAACTTACGGCAACTGTATATAGGTACTTCGTATGCAGACAGTGGGAGTCTGGCCTCTCTCAATAGTGGATTAGCATGGCTAACTAGCAGTGAGCAAAGTGCTTCTCATCCATGCATAGAAACTCGCTGATTTAAAAGTTGTGCAAAGACAATAAATCCAGTACATGCATTGGCATGTACTGGATTTATTAAGACCAGCTTTTTGTTATAAGGGTCTGGAAAAACGATCTGGATTTAGACCTACGGATCGCAACATAAAATCACCACTCCTTCTGCACCGTGTTTATCATACAAATGGTGCTACAAGAACCGATAAACATTAGTCTGGCGACTGCAAAACCATTGAGTAGATGCGAGCATAGAGAGCGCGAAAAACTTGGAAGATCATTAGACCAGCTAGCGGCAAAAATTAACGCAAGCGTAGTGACTGCTAGATTTAGGAAATATAAGTAACGACACAGTGCCATCACAACTTTAAACTAGCTCGATCGATAAAAAATAAGACAACAGGATAAACGCGAGAGCAAAGAAATATAAAATAAAACCCATTGCACCAGGCCAAAACCTAACGTGAGCATGAAAATTTTGATTCTCATTCTCTCTATGCTAAAATTTCTAGCGAGTCTTGTGTGGACTCACGTCATCTTGGAGGTTGCACACAAAAACTCGGCTCACTAAACTTTGGTGTGCAGGTTGGGTATAGCGGATTTAGTTGAGTATTGCTGGTTTTTCACAAGAATAAGCTTTAGTAAAGCAAAATTGTAACACCTCACTTCTCTGCGCTGAACTGTGGACAGATGGACTACGAGTTTGATTACGGAACCCTAAAAAACGAAATGATTCAAAACAATTATCAAAGACGTAATTATTATGAAACACTTGATATAAATTATAATTTGACTCGTGATAAATGGGGTAATTTGTGACAATCGTTTTGAACCACTATTACATCGTTAGGTGTTCCAATGGGCTATTATAATTCAATTATTTTGTACCTCTTTTCTTTCATCTATAAAAGAAAACACTTATATAAAACCGCTAATCTTTTATTGATGGAAAGGTACATAAATTACTCAAATAACAGAAAGCACTAATAACAACATTATCAACATTAACGTAGTTTAACATTGAGCAGGCCGCGAACATATGCGTCTCATATACTGATACTGATTTTGATACTGTAGCCAGGTTAAAGCAGTAATAAGCCCACAAACTGTCTTAATATAATTCTAAGTATGTACTCGATCATTCCCAATTTGCTAACTTTATGCATCCATCCGAACGTCTGTGACACTGACAGCCATTTGAGCGTTGACTGACCGACTGACAGATGATTTTCGGTCAATGTGCGAGATTTTTATCGATTATGACTAAACAAAGAAAGACAAGTCGACCAAATTTTTGACTGTTGCTGATTTTGAGTTTTCCTAATTGGAATTACATTATTTATTGTTTTGAATGCTTGTTTGATTTTGTAAAATAAGGAAAATAATCATGCGGAGAACATGACCTTAGCCTGTTGGTTGGAGCGTCAAATTAAGGTTACATTGAATACTAGCTATTTCTCCCGATGATTCTTTTTATTTTACACTTAATTAAAAGTATATAATCCCTCCTTACCATTTTACAACAAATACATGTAGCGACAAGAAAAAGGTAGTAGCCTGTCTCCCCCCTCCCCCCTATGTCCCTAGCACAGGAATTATGTTTACTCATATTTATTTTTTACGGTTATCAGTATATTTTCAGGAATCAAACAGGGCATGATCCAAAACCTAAATCTATATGCAGCACTTAGTTTCTTCCAGCAGTTTTCCGCGGCCTGCTTAAGGGTTAAAAAAAGCTAAACAATATTAAAAAATATCGTCATATATCGTCAAAAAAATAGTTGCTTTACAAGTTCAGACTCTTTTTAACCTACTATCATGAGATAATCGACCTTCCACTAGAAAAGCTCTACCGATGTTGTTCGAGCCTCCTCTGGGAGTCAACTTATGAATTCACGGTTACGAGCATCAATCTACACGTCTGACCCGCAAATAATGTAAGCGGAATGGGATGAGATGATTTATCCTAACTACTAACTTAACTTTACTAACAGCCTAGCTAATGTGACGACCTCTTGGCTGTTCAAATTGGTAAATACAGGTGTCCATAAGGAGTATCGGGAATTTAATTATTCAATAAAACAAAAGTACTTGGTCTTTTTGTATTTTTTTCGTTTGAATATTAAAATACGAAAGGTAGATTATTATTTACAAGGTTCTGTTATTAAAATGATGACCGTTAGACCGTTAGTTAGTGATGACACGCTGACTCATAGTCCTTCAATATAACTGCAATTTTGCCCTAATGTTTTGTTTCAATCGCGTTTGATTTGACAAAATATTTTCATGTCCCTGTATTTTAAGGTATCCCTGTACATAAAAGTCAAGAGAGCTAAAGTTGGAGCTTCTGATGTAACCTTTACTTGGCTCCACCTTATAAGATAATAATTTGTTAACAGTTTCGATTTATCGATTAGATATCAAGGCAAGTGGCTCCGTCTTGTTGAAGACACGTTTTCGAGTTCAAACCATAACCTTCTGCAACCTTCATCTTAAAACTTTTCGCAGAATATCGCAATTGCTGCCACTATAAACATTGTAACGGTTGGCGTCGCCAATCTTCATAAAAAAAAAGAACCGATTATGTGCCTTACCTAGACATGACGGCCCCTTTGGTAGACCTCAGCGATCCGACCTTAGCCCACTTGACTTTTTCTCATGTGAATACCCTACAAAATATCAGGGCTAAAATGGCAGAGTCACCGAGCTGTCAACGAGTCGTCGCCGATTTTCGTTTCAGATTTGAAGATTGCCAGCAGCGTAACGGTCACCAATTGGATTACACAATCTATTCGAAATAAATATCCATTTCGTATTACTTTATTCAACACAAAACAAAACTACTGAGTAATAAACCAATACCCGATACTCTGTTTGGACACTCTGTATTAAAGTAAAATGTTGTTATTTACTTAATTAATAAGCCTAGAAACAGTTAAATAAGTACACCCTAATTGACATGTGCGGGTGTATTGACTTCTCGCCTTCATTAGTTATGAAGACGATTTGTTATTTGATTGCTAAGTGAATAAGACTATTTTAATACCACGCCATTTATGGTTTTTATTATTTATGAGTTGTCGAGATTTGTATTGCAATCTTGAAGCAATAATTTATGACTGATGCTTTTATGACGTTTTCCATGTTGACAGCAAAACCTAAAGGAAAGACGTCAAAGACAGAAAGTTCGACAATTCTTCCATACATTTTGTGTCAAAATTGAAAACGTCAAAATAACATTCCCTGAGCGGCTAAGCTAAAGTTACCCATAAAAATATATACAGAATAAGCATAACCTGCCAACGTCGACGATAAAATTAAACATCTATCCTACACGCGAAAAGCACACACAAACGGACCCACATTAAAGCGTTTTAGCGATGTTTTTCCGACATGAAGTGTGGGTATGTTTCCCGCTCAGCGCACATAACAAGCCCTTTTAAATTCAAAGGAAAAAAAAAACGTGGCGCATTTCTTTTTCAGCGGGCGTAACTGTGAAAACTGAAACCGACCGTTATGCGTCCCTGCTGACCCATCCCGATGCCCGATGAAATAATGATCAGGACTGGGACTGTACGCAATCGCGACCGCTGCCATGTGAATTGATGATCATTTTCCACCGGTTATCTGTTGAATGTGAGACTGAATCTATTGTAGGGATGACCGCAAAGGAACACGTTCTTACACTTGATAAAAATATCTTTGTTTTTTGTGTTTATTTATTGTGTTTTAAGTTAAAAAAAACTATGTGGTTTGAGGAGTTGTCAGCTCTCAATTGAGGTATTTATATCTTCTGTCACAAATAGTAATAACCGCGCGTTTTTAGTATTTTTTCTCCACTCCCGTCGCAGCATGAAGTATTACGCATAGCCTAAAGCATTCCTCGATAAATAAGCTATCCATAACAAAAAATAATTTTCAAATCGGTCCAGTAAGTAGTTGCTGAGATTACCGCATTAAACAAACAAACAATCTCTTCAGTTTTATAAAGATATAGATAATAAATAACAAAGTATAGGTCAGTATAATTATAAGAATAATGATGCGTTTTATGTAGTGTTGAGAGCTCCTGACTATTACACCGGCTGTCGTGGGTTCAAATCCCGCAAGGGGCAAATGTTGGTGTGATGAGCACGAATATTTGTACCTGAGTCATCGATGTTTATTATATATTTAAGTTTTTATGGGAGACGCCCCCGTCATAATCGTTGTCTGGTATTCGTAACACAAGGATGAAAATTCCTTACCTCGAAACCACGACATTTGGTGTGTTGTCTGGCGCATATTTATTCATATTTATAGGTATATATTTAGAAAAGGGCTGTAGGACTTAAGAACATACGAGTAAGATTAAGTTTATTGATTTGACATACATCAATATTCCTAGTTCAATCAATTTTAATTTTCATTTAATATCTATAAGTTCATACCGTAAAGAAAAAGAAACATAACCTCCCGGGAAAACATAAATGCGGAAAATAAATTGTGTTATCACTTAAAATAAATATCATCAACTACGAGTATATTAATCCATCAAATATATGAAAGTAGCCACCAGCTGAAGCCATTACACGACCGATCAATCCACTCACGGTGACGACGTCTGATTGTGATTGATTTACCATTTCAAAGTCCATATTGTTTATGGTTAAGCCTGGTAATGGTAAACGGTTCCAATAAGAATTGCTGGTCTGCTGTCATCAGTATCGATCACAGCCATAGTGGATAACCGTATTGGAACATACAGTCAACTAATCTATTTTGTATGCTCTATTTTAACAATTGACGATAAAGTTAGGCTCTCTAAAGAAATTGTTACGACTATTCATGTTTACATTGTTTAACATCAAGAGGACTAAAAATATCGAAGACCTGCGTATAAAAACATCAACAATGCAAATGCAACACATCGTTGTAACAATTAATAATTCCCTAAACACAATGCCAAAACTGAGCTTAGCCATGTTTATGTATATAGGTAGTTTGAATTTCTTTCGACGCTTTTTATCAAATATTATCATAACATTTCGCGTTTAGAAATCTCATTTTAAAACGAAATCAACTGATTGTGTCATCAAAAAAGAACAAACGTTTAATACAAGTTTTCATTTCAAAGCAGAATTCTCCAATATTCCTCTGATTAAATTCATAGTTGCTTCCAACAAAGTCTGTGTCCTATGGGAGAGAGGCGGGTCGCGTGAATTAAATGTTAAAACGCGATTGCAGACTGTGAAGTAAGTACACACGGTTGCAGTAACATTTTACGACGTTGGGTTAACTTTAAAATGTCTTTATTTCGCACCGATGTTGAATTCTGTTGAACTACAATTAATAGAAAAAAAACTCCTTTTTACCTGACTTCACGAAGCAACGCAGAGTATTTTTTTTTCTTCTGAGTAGTAGATAGATTTAGCCATAACGTTTAATATTCTTTTGTCAATGACCTCAACGGTTTTTGTTCTGAAGGTATCGTTTCATAACTACGCAAACTAGAATCCCTACAACATATAGTGTGATTAATCCTGTGGGTGGAACAATTAGACAAAGGCCATATCTCACAAACACATGCGACATGAATTAACAATACGTTATTCTATTGTTGCGACGAATTTAGAGTAGAAACAATCCCTGTCTAGTTCGCCTCGCAAACACTCAGCACTAGTTCAATATTGGCTAACAAGCACAATTAATGACATTTACTGAGCACTGCCACACATAGCCGAGCTCTAGAGTTACATTTCTGCACAGGAATTGAGCGATAACACTCGGTACCGTATTGGAGTACATTAAAATGCAGATGCATATGAAAATGTTAACATTTATAAATGACAAATCAAATCTTTAGTAAAGATACTTTTACTTAAGATTATACTTATACTTTTCAATTGAATGCAATACTTGTGATTTCAAATATAAAACAGTAAATACTTAGTTATTTATTATATGTGTTATTTGATTTCGATTATAAAACAGTTTATAATTAGTTATTTCTTTCTTTTCCAGGTACTGACAAACAAAACAACAGAAGAATCTAACATCGCATTTAGAAATGTGCTTCAATAAGTACCTCATAAAACTGGCGGACTATTTCCGATTACCGTCCGTTATATCTCGTTAGTAACGTACGTGAAAACAATCGAAATGATCTGCAACAGAAAAATTGTGTTCACAAAACTTTTACTGTGCTATTTCGTGTCTGGTGTATGTGGCCGCTCGTGGGCCAACCACCATGACACGACGACGTCCACGACGCAAACCACACCCACTACTAGTTCCGTGCCGAAGAATATTCACAGTGACCCCCTTATTGTCGAAACGAAGAGTGGCCTCGTAAAAGGCTACCCTAAAACGGTAATGGGCCGTGAAGTTCATATCTTTACAGGTATACCATTCGCTAAACCCCCACTAGGTCCACTAAGATTTCGTAAACCAGTTCCGATTGAACCTTGGCATGGTGTTCTCGAAGCCACCAGCATGCCGAACAGCTGTTACCAAGAGAGGTACGAATATTTCCCCGGATTCGAAGGTGAAGAAATGTGGAACCCGAACACTAACATATCAGAAGATTGCCTCTATCTAAATATATGGGTGCCCCAACATTTGAGAGTTCGGCATCATCAGGACAAACCGTTGACTGAAAAGCCAAAAGTGCCAATACTTGTATGGATATACGGCGGAGGGTATATGAGCGGCACTGCTACACTTGACCTATATAAAGCGGACATAATGGCATCTTCTAGTGATGTAATAGTAGCTTCTATGCAGTATAGGGTTGGTGCATTCGGATTTTTGTATCTTAACAAATTTTTCTCGTCGGGGAGTGAGGAAGCTCCAGGAAACATGGGTCTGTGGGATCAACAGTTGGCGATTCGTTGGATTAAGGACAACGCTCGAGCTTTTGGCGGTGATCCGGAATTGATTACACTATTTGGAGAGTCGGCTGGTGGGGGTAGTGTTAGTTTACACATGCTTTCACCTGAAATGAAAGGTTTATTCAAGAGAGGAATTTTGCAGTCTGGGACTCTGAATGCGCCTTGGAGTTGGATGACAGGAGAAAGAGCTCAAGATATAGGAAAGGTGTTGGTGGACGACTGTAACTGTAATAGCTCCCTTTTAGCCGTTGACCCTAGTCTGGTCATGGACTGTATGCGTGGTGTGGACGCTAAGACCATATCTGTACAACAATGGAACTCGTACACCGGCATATTAGGATTCCCATCAGCACCGACGGTCGATGGCGTGTTTTTACCGAAGGATCCCGATACCATGATGAAAGAAGGTAGTTTCCATAATACAGAAGTGCTTCTCGGAAGTAATCAAGACGAAGGTAAGTTTTTGTTGAGTACCTATGTTAATTTAACGCGCGATGTAAATAATGTATGCAAGATTGATTGAATAACGTTGGAGTCGTTAGCAATAAACTGCGGTGCCTTTTGAAGCTTTCAATAAATATTTTTGCCATTAATGTTTTAGATAGGAAACTTAGTGTTGATATTGAATCGTTATTGAAACTTGGTCGAGCCGTATCGTGTAATTCCCTGGGCATAGAGGCTTAGGGTTTATCAATATTGGTTAGAGTTCGAGGCCGAGGCGAGGGCCTGGTCGTCTCCGAGACGAGCGCGCCTGCGCAACGACGATCCCGCGACACAACAATACCACGCCGTGAAGTTAGGGTGTTTGCACATTTACGATTGCAAACTTCTTTTGCTCGTATGTAATAAAAGTTTTAAAAGGGTGTTAAGGTGACAAGGATAAACATCTCCACTGATAAAAGCTAAGCTCTAAAATGAATGATATGTAATGAAAATGACAAAGAGCTTATCCCACTTCAGTTGGCCCAGGCAATGCTAGAAACTAATCAGGGTTTGTTAATACACGGCTACCACTTAACTTTTCTGTAATAAATAAGTTGTTTTACACATAATGTGTCTTCTAAGTATCTAGAAGCCTGTTATTTCGCCATCAACAAATAATAATCCGATACGCGACTACTACGTACTGCGTAGTAAGCTAATCAGCTGGCAGCCTTACTTACTACCCTGTACTACAGACTCGCCCACGTAGCTGGGTGCCCCCGCCCCCGGCGTCCCGGCTGTTGCCACGCGACCCCCACCTATAGCACACAGGAAAAGGGATCAGAAAGTTCACTCCACACAAATACAGGTCGAACGAACTATTTAAGTCAATTTTGGAGTGTCAAAAACAATCCTGGCTATTAAAGTTAGTCGTACCGCAAATGCGAAGCTTCGTAGTACCTATGGGTTTCCGTAGCATGGATGTAGCACAAAATACTCCAATACTACCTCAAAGTTCGTTACGAAAATCTTCTTAACAAAAAGTAAGGCATCTAATCCTGAGGATGTCACGTGTAGTGGCGAAACGCGTCGAGGTTTTTTTTATTTATTTATTTATTTATACTTTATTGCACAACCAAAAATGTGTACAACAGGTGGACTTAACGCCATATGGCATTCTCTACCAGTCATACCTTTGGGCTAAGCAGAAATGATTGTAGGCGGTGCGACGGAAAAAAAGAAAATGGGTTACTATTTAAAAAAAAAAACGATAAATTTCACACATAAAAAAATATACATGAAAAACATAACTCATAAAACAAAAAAAAAATAACTACAATTTACAATAAATACAATATGATTTATTTTGCACTTTGGTTGCATAAGCTATGCCGCATACGTTTGCGTATTGAGTAAGGGAGAGCGGGCGTTGCATCCCACATTTGCCTGAACTAATACTAAAAGCGGTTACAGTTCACGTAGTTGAGTGCCTGCGCTGGCGTCGCTTAGCGTAAATTTACAATTGAAATAATGGCAAACGCCTGATTTCAAATGTAATACAAAACATAGGTACGCCTTGATTTAACATACATAGTTCAAAAAACAGGTAGATAAAAATACTACGCTGCTGATAAGCTAGAAAGGTGCTAAAGATTAGAATTGATCAAGATATCGGAATTTCCAGACAATTAAGCGATTTTTCTAATCGTCTTCCACTTGTCTTAGTCAACTGGTGTTTCTGTTCTTTTTCACACTGTTCCTCGGGATACAACTTTCTACGCCGTGGTTAAGGCATCGCTTAAACTTTAATTATTCATTTGAAAGCAGGTATTTTAAAAGCACATATTTTGTGGGTGGTATGGAGGTTAAAAGGTAAAATATGTTTAATACTGCCGGTATGACTAATTAAGTTAAAAAAAGAGGTTACCTGTAAATTCTAAATGGTATGCTACTAGAGCTTTTATAAACTCGGATATCGTTTTGATTATTTTGGGTTTGCTCTTCTTGACTCTAGCTAGAATCAGTCAAACATAGCATAAACATAAACAACTTCTGACAACCGAAATATTTTCCTATTAAAAAAAGTACAATTTTCTCTTTTTTTGTACAAATACGAGTTTTTTTACAAGAAACCATAAACTTAGTGCCACATATACAGAGTGATCCAAACAGTGACTTCCAAATTTTATTTTTGGATCCAGAGCTATCCAAATATACCATATTTATGATAGCCATTTTTTTTGTAGATTACAAAGTTTCTTTGTTTAGGAGTCTTAGTTTAAGCTAGCTCATAATTTACTGGTTGGGCCACCATGTAGATAAAATTGAAGTCACGATGACAAATAATAAAACCCGACGATAAATAATTTGACAACCCCGCCCTTTCAAACTTAACGACCTTTATCATGTCCAATGTCAAGTAGCTTTTAAGTATTCGTGCAGTTAAGGACTGTTTTATTCGGTAAATACAGCCCACAAAGTGTAGCTATTAAAACAGAGCATGTTAAACAAGTAGGCTCCAAAAGGTTTAACTCAAAACATTAGTAATGGTTATCTAAACAAACCTATTTATTTCATTTCTTTTATATTCATTTTAGTAATGCTGCTATTGTAAGTGTTTAATCTGTGCAATTATGCCATAATTTTAAATCAGACCTTCGAAGCGTTACTGGCTCGATTCTAAACGAAGACCCTTTCTCTAAAAGGTTCAATCGTAAATTTGGACAACATTTTTGTTTGTGAAATAATGGCACAAATGCCGAGTGAAAATGTTTGATTAAACAAGCAAACATTATGTAACATGCCTACTCTTGAAATATCAAGGTTGCAGCGTGATATCACCTTGTTACATTTCGCGCCCTAGAATTTCACTTTATTCTTTTTTACGGTTGCGATGAGATGTCTGTTAAGGATCCTCGAGACGAAAAGATTTCCCTGTCCTCCGACTTTTGAAATGTTTCTTGCATTAGAGTGTTACGTTTTTGTTTCGAGAAACAAATTTATAGGAATTTGGTGGTATTTCAACGTTCCAGTAAATATGTTTTTTTCATGGCATCGTGAATAGCGCCTTGATATAGTCAAATATGAGCATCTATCTATTTCGTATGATATAAAAACCGACTTCAAAACCAAAATGCACTAAAAAGTTTTAAATACTCTATTGACCCTTGTAAGGAAAGGAAGTTATTTTAGGCAAAAAACTCGTATTTCTTTTTGGCGTCGGTGCTTTGATAGTTGATGCTTGATGGTCAAGTAGAAACGGTCGACAAATGACTGAGATATGAGGTAACATAGAAAAAAAAAACATAAAGTTGAATTGATAACCTCCTCCTTTTTTGTACTCGGTTAAAATATAACTAATTTATAAGAACTTGCTATAGATGCTGGCTGAAATTGAGATACATAAGTTTTCTACGTAAAAGCTGCTGAAAAAACTACATTTATTGCTTTTCGTCTTGTAATTTTACTAGCGGTCTTCCGCGACTGCGTCCGTGCGTTTTGCGTTTCCCAACTAGCACACAAGCAGCTTTCACCGCCTTTATAGAGCTTCTTAGCGATACAATTGCCGTTGAAAAGCTTAAACCAACTCCTCAGCCTGTAAAGCAACGTATTCTAAAGTATAATAATAGTCCCCCTAGCCGATTTCGACTCCGGTGGCCAGTCACAACGACTAACCGACTGCGCAGGACATATTATAGTACACAAGTGTGTGCGCAAACACAGGTGCACTCTCTATTCCTTTCACTCTCTTAGCTCGATGGGATAGCAATCTGACACGACCGGCGAGAGATCAGGCGCAGGACCAACGGCTTTACGTGCTTTTCCGAGGCACAGGTGTGAAACACCGCCAATTTCCAAACTCCGGGCTACCCTAAGAATTTCTGAATAGAAAAACTCAGGTATATATTTTTGGCCCGACCCGGGGATCGAACCCGGGACCTCTGGCGCAGCTGTCGCTTTAAAATGCGACTCATCTACCGCTGCGCCACCGAGGCAGTCAATGCCATTATATAGGTATGCGATACAGTGGTCATACAATCGTAATCATTTACACTAACGCAGTTACAATGGTATCTTGTTCCGTCATTCTACAGGTGATGGAGGTATAGTAGTAGTGTTGTGAACACTCCTTTACCACTAGAAGAGGTACAAATGATGTTTTGGAAGGTATGAGTGTTTGAAAGGCGCTATAGGATGCTACTTAATCACTTTGAGTGGAAAAGAGAGTCTCTATAGATTCTTAAGGTCTATTATAGAGTTTATCACCACTCTTGTAGCGTCATTACCTACAGAAGAGTAAAATATTTGAGTAAATTAACTCTTTCGTAGCGCTAAAGGCGTTATAGTAGTGGTTTTAATTACTTAAGACGATGATTAATACGTTTATAGCGTTGCTGTAGCGCTTTGAGTGGGACAGGAGCGGTTTCAAATGCTTTGAAAAACGTAAACGTTGTCGTCCATTTTGAATTAAAATATTCAACAATAACAATAACAACGCCCACATTGATATCGAGTGATTACAACTACTTTATGGTTTAGTTTTGATATTATTTATTCATAAATGACTTAAACATCTATCAACATCTGGGAAGTCTTAATAAGTGGTTTTAATAAAATAAAAAAACTTTGTCACCAATATTATAAATAAATAATAATAATAAATATCCTTTGGACATTCCCACACATCGCCATCTAGTCCCAAAGTAAGCTACTCAAAGCTTGTGTTATGGGTGCCAGACAACGGATATAACACTTAAATACTTTTTTTTTGTAAATACATACATGATATACATAGAAAACACCCAGACCAATACAAACAGACATGTTCATGCACACAAATGTTTGTATTGTGCGGGGATCGAACCCGCACCCGCTGCGTAGTAGGCGATTTCTCGACCACTACACCAGACGGGTCGTATTATAAAAGTATTATAACACTAAAAACGTATTATATTTTGGGCACGTTTAAATCTAAGCGAAAATACATGTATATATATATTCACAGTAAACTGATACTCGCAATAAATATGGCACAGTAATAATATATTCGAACTTACCTTGAGTTTATGTATTTGAAACTTCTGACAGACAACACCTTGTTACATTAGCACTGATTTAAAATTACAACTATTATTTTTCCATAAGTATGTAGTTTTTAGTCACACAATCGCGATCAAATACGACAAGAGCTGCAGAATAGCGCTACAAAACATAATTTAACAACATACTCTTCCAGCGTTCCCTACACCTTTTTAAGCGTCATTGTATATCCGGTAACGTACACAATCACTCTTATAGCGTCATTGTTCTAACATTTACGTACATTACCACTCTTGTAGTGTCATTATACGGTGGTTCTAACTCTTATTTCGCTACTATAGCGCGATTGTAGAGCTGATACCGTTATAAAAAGTGCCTATTTTGTGGTATACGGCTGCTGTATGGCTTATCTATAAAGCTAATGCCGTAATCGACAACCTCTTAACGGCCACTGTAGAGCTTCTTATAGCGCTTGTGTGCTAGTTGGGTTATTCCCTCCCTTCCATTCGCAGTGTTATGTTTTATAACCAAGAGGCTTCCCCGATAAATAAGCTATCCAACGCAAAAAATATTTTTCAAAACAAAATTTCAAAGCGCGTTCAAATTAAAAAAGTCTTCAGTTCTATAATATGAGTATAGATATAGTTGAACCTCTGTTACGAAAATACGTACTAAAAGCTTTGGAAGCTCGTAAATATAATAAATCAGTGAAAACTCCTGAGGATTAATCATAAATCTTGTAGACATTGACAATAGGCGACATTAGCATAAACAGTAAATTATACGAGTTTGAACGATTCCTACATCTCGTCTCGGGCCACAGTTACCCACAAATTGTTTTTTTTTATTTTTTATTGATAAGGTACACCAACAGTACATATATATGACAATCTTAAAAATTATATTTTTTACAAAGTGTTCTTATATACGTACCTATTACAGGCGTACACAACATTGAAAATTAAAAAAAATATAACTAAATTCTAGTAAATATAAATATGTATACACTACTCCGTACAGTCGGAGAGCAATTTGCGTAAAGCTTTTTTGAATGTCGGTAGCTTGTCGTGAAAAACGTCCAGATCTCCATCGATAGATTTCGCGTTCAGCGCATTAAACTGCTCACAGCATCTGACCAGCGGAGCCTGCCTGCCTACATTGGTTTTAAACATGGGAAGAGCAAAGGTTTTGCGTACTGGTTTACGAGGAATGCGTGATGGGACAGAAACAGGTACACTTCCTACAAGCTTGACACTTTTGCGTGACTCATGAAGGATACCATGGAGAAATGCCAGGTCTCGAATAGACCGCCTAAGTCGTAAGCAGTCCATACCCAGGAATGAGAGTCTTTCATTGTAGGGAGCTCTGTGAGATATGCCAGAAGATATGAAAGCAAGATGCCTAGTGAATGATCTCTGAATACTTTCGATCCGCTGCGAGTGCACTGCGTATATGGGGTTCCATGCTACACTGGCGTATTCTAGAATGCTCCGTACTAACGCATTGTATAGTATGATCCGCGTGTAGGTGGTTGGAAAGTTTTTGGTAGCCCTTTTGATGAACCCTACCATCATTGCCGCTTTCTTGACGATGTTATCAATATGAGGTACAAATGATAATTTGTGATCAATGACTATACCAAGGTCACGTATCTCATTAACTTCGGCTATAACGACGCCGTTGATGTTATGGTTCCGTACTTGGTCTCCTTAACACGTTGACAAACAGTTCAACATTTATCATCACATCAAATCCTAGAAATTTCTGACACAAATTAAAGTCTTTCAATCGACAAATCATTAATGCAGTCAGTTTCCTTTCGTTCCTTCTTCAGAGCACTCAAAATGCCATGGCCCACGTGGAAATACCTCAACCGACTCCGGTCCCAGGTGGATAAGGTTATAAGTGGGGCTTTTCTGATGTAGCTGATCTATCCTGCGTCTGTGGTTTAAATGTTCCGTCTTGTCCTGCATGCCCTTATTCTGGCTCTTTGGTTGAAGTACCTCATGTGTGCAAATGACATGCCTTGGCATCCGCGTCGCGAATTACTGAGCACAACATATTAAAGTCGCTATAAGCATCGACACGCTAAAAAAAGAAGTTTCCTATTGGTTACAACCCGGAAATCTTTAGAGAAAGCTGGCTGCAACGTCGATTCTGTGTATCTTAGATTCTGTCTATCGCTAGAAGATTAAAGAGCGGAAACGCTAACTATGCAACGCACCGTGTTGCATGCCGTTCAGATTTGTATGTTAAATGACAGAGCTCCACCGCTTCGACGTCGCAACGTTGACACAACGCAACGCCAGTATAGTTTCGCTAAATACTTAAACTGAGAACTAAATGAGGATGATTGATAGCTCTTTTAGTGAGTGTAACAAAAAAACTTTGCGACACAGATATAAAAAATAAATAAATTGTTTCTTGTCATTTTAGTGTAAAGCTATATGAAATTGAAACGATTCGCGACTTGGAGCCTACGTCTTAACCTTGGCCCGACCTGCGAGCTAACGAGGATGGTTTTACACGTCGTGTAGTCCGCACTAAGACCTCGAAAACTGCAAAAAATGCTAAGTTCTGGGAAGTAAAAACACTTACGGATTTATTTCGCGCATATTTTCAAGACTGAGTCTTGCCTGTGACAACGGGTCCTATAAAGCATAAGAAAATTTAGGTGTATAGTTTTAAATAAGTGTACGCGAAATAAACCCGTAAAGTGCTTTTATTTTAATAAGTAGTATTCGCGTTAACTTCAGAACCAAATCTAAATTCAGTTTCTTTTTGTAAATACATCAAAATACGTTTGAAGCGTGTCTTTTTCCAATAACTTGAACGTAGCGGGAGGAAATTAATTCCATTTGTTTTCCTTTTATGCTTTACTGTCAGTTTTGATTGGAAACTAACAATATCCTTTGATTTTAATTACATGATGTAACAGAAGTTATGTTAAAATTATTTAAAATTTAACGCTGTAGGCAAGTAGATTTGCACGTGCTTCCAAACGCCTTTGTATTTTATTGAACTGAGGAAGGTGACACGAGTTAGCAGATAGTTGGCACGTTCTCGTTACTTCGACGTGTGAACTTTAGTTAACTGTAACAGTACAGGTATGATAGTATGCTATCATACCTATACATACTAAACACAGAATATCTGAAATCAAAAGACCTTTTTTTTTAACGTCAGGAAATGCAGATTACGCACCGTACCTCTCCGTCGGGGAACGGAGGGGCGTGTGTGGGATTCCCCCGAATTCAGGTATAACCACTAAAATCTGACGACGCCCGCCGTGTTTGTTGGCTGTGACAGCAGGGGCCGCGGTGTCTCAACAGTCCCACGACCCTTGCCAGCAGCAACGTCCACCCTCTAGCAGGAGGGCGGATCTCCACGGAGTGGGGTGATCCCACTCCAGTCGGCACACTGGCGCCTCAGGAGGATCCCTGGTGATTGGACAGAGGTGTCCCCACACCGTCTACCCGAGACCCTCCCGACGAGGCGATCCACGCCCGACGGCAAATGCACGCCGAGCTCGCCCAGAAAACCAAAGTCCTCAGGACATACCCTGCCTCCTCTGATAAGCCAGAGGGGTGCCGGGAGTCCAACGACTTATAGTGAGCCGCCGCTCGATGCGAGACAGACGCAACTCACTATGGCCACTGTCGCCCGATACGGGAACAGACGCAGCGGCACTCTCCACGGAGTATCTTGGCTTCACCTGCCGCTGGATTGCGACAGGCTAATGAGCCCCCTCGCCACGACAAGGCGTGCTTCATTCGAGGGGGAGATCAAAAGACCTACTCGTGAAAGTAATTCTGGCTTATAAAAGTAATGACAATGTGAAATGACATATGGAATACAAAATACGACCCTTACGTCGTATGGAATTACGTAATAATTATGTCCTAACTTTCTTATAACGATCCAGCTACGTAGACCTTGAACGAATCCACTTCTAACCTGTGACAATTACTAGGTTTTGTACGAGTGACCCGCTTGATTGGTATCAAGCCGTATGCCGGACGTTATTACATCATTAAGTGTGATTAACTTTATTTTCTAGATGTTATTATAGAAATTGCATAAATCAAAGCAAGTAGACCGTGAATTATTACATACTAGCTACCTACCTCTTGTTGAAATGTACTTACCAAGAAATATTGTGGCTCTCTATTGAGCTCACTCTGTCTGCAGACGCAAATCACAAACTCTACCTCTAAAAAAAGTAAAAACCAACTTTTGAAACAACTGATTAAAAAGACTCCATTTAGCCGAAAATTTATTTTTGGTGTCGGTGTCCTGATGGACAATGAATGTGATGGCCAATGCGATGGCACCGACTCTAACAATAAATTGCTCGTGTGACTGTGCACTTTTTGACTCTGTCCTGGCGTCATAGTCACCGAACTCCTAAGCATTGCGGAGTTCCACCATCAGTTCAGTTTCACAAAATGGTGACTATCAGACGTTTAAACATGTCTTCATTAGGATACTAGTTCAAAAACACTTTACGTGGCACACTTGGCACACTTGGCAACAATGGGACCAACTATAAAAGTTAACCTTCTAATCTGCTTTCAGGAGTTTTTTTAATACAAATCACAGAAATTCAAGGTAGCATATACAAAACACACGGCAAATATCAGGGCAAACCAGACTGGATAGGCATCTAGTTTTAAGATATGTAGGTATATTAGGTATGTAGTTTCGTATTAAAGTTTTAAACTAGAACAACAAACTAGCTGCCCAAGACACCAAAAAAGTATTAACTTATAAGCAATTACGCGAATTAATACATAGGTGAGGCACTAATAAAACGCTTCGTTGCGGCATAATATTATTTTTTAACATATTCTGTAAAAATGATTTGTAACAGATTGTTGTGATGGGCTCAATGGTATTATTATTATTCTACCAAAACATTTATTTTTCGAAAAATATGTATTTACAAGTCAGCCAGGCTTGTATTTGCGATAATCAAAGGCAATAGAATCGAAGTAAAGCCTCTGTCTCTATTCTCAGGGGCTTAGTAAACGAAGAAAACAGCAAAAGTAATAAATTCGTGGAAACCTCTTGAGTAAACAAATCTGATGAAATTTTCAAAGGGTCTTTACGCGAACCAGATCAACCACCACGAAACCTTTTTATAAAAAGTCACAGTAATATTTCTAGTCAAGATTTTTTTTCTCTTAATTTTATGATCAACTAGCGGCCCGCCCCGTCTTCGCACGGGTGCCATGTTTGATCCTTCTCGTAGGGCAGCGTATGCAATGTAAGAGCAAAAAAAAAATAGTTTATTACGACTTTACTTTGAAACCTCCGCAATTATCAGTTATCCTATACTTATAACCCATCCAGCACTTAAATCACTCTATCTATGTGTATTAAAAAACGCATCATATTCCGCTGCGTAGTTTTAAAGACTTAAGTATACATATATAAAGACAGCGGGAAGCGACTTTGTTTTATTCTAAGTTAGTAATATTTACTTGTTTAAATTATCATGCCATTTACTTTCAGGAACCTACTTTTTGCTGTACGATTTCCTTGACTACTTCGAGAAAGATGGACCGAGTTTTCTTCAAAGGGAGAAGTTCTTAGAGATCGTGGATACAATCTTCAAAGATTTCTCCAAAATTAAGAGGGAAGCTATTGTTTTTCAAGTAAGTATTTTTAACTACTTATGTCTTATATCTTTCATAATTTTATCTGGATCATCTTTTATAATACTGTGTGTTTGTGTTTTGTGTTAAGTACATCGTGTGCCAAATAAAAATGGTTTATAATAGGGTTCATTAGTTGTAATTTTGGATTTCAAAAAATAAGTCAAGAGAAGTTTTCATGAAGTCTGAAAAGTCAAATGGTTTTTTGTTTATTTTTCACAGCCATATAAAGTTGCAGGTCAAATTTGAGGAAATTCTGTTACGTAAATAAAAAAAAGAAGTAAATGGTTTAGAATGTGATTATAATGTAAGCAAAATTGCAAAACAATACTCACTAATAAATAAAAATATTATGCAGAAAAACAAATTTGTTCTAAAAAAAATGTATGGAATGCCGAATTTCGGATATTTTTATAAAAAAAAAAACATAAAAATCTATATTTAAAAAAAAACGCCGGGCTAAAAAATGCAGCAAATAGTATCTGATGTGTTCAAAACATTATTATTTAGTCGTATTTTGTTTGAAAACATACCTTACACACCATATAAATCAATATCATTAATTCCATAATCCCATAGGTACTTTCAAAAGCTTTTATAAATTCGGTACGATCCATTATCGAATCTCAAAGGCAATGTTGAATTAAAGAAAAAGGCTTCGTGCAGATTTGACAAAGTAATATCTAAACAAAACAGTCTGTAAATATTTTGTCAAAGGTCAACTATAGAAAAATAACCAGCTTATTTTCTTTTACTTCTTAGACGCCTTACACACTGCGACTTTTAGCATCGACGCAGTCGCGCGTAAGCATCGACGCAAAAGCTTCGCAAAAATTCAGTACATAATTTGACACTGCTCTACTTTTAGCATCGATACAGTCGCGATGCAGAAGCTGGAAATTGATAAATTATGTATTGAATTTTTGCGACTGCATCGATGCAATCGCAAAATGTCAATCTTTAGACCCCTTACACACTGCGACTTTCAGCAATGCAGTTGCGCGTTTTGTAAACGCGCTTCAGCATCGCGACTCACGTAATGAACAAATTTAATTTGGCATCGATGCAGTCGCGCGTTTGCATCAATTCAGAAGTGCGACTGCATCGCTGCTTATAGTCGCAGTGTGTAAGGGGTCTTACATATAGTCCACGAAACACTAAATTACATTAACTACTTTTAACTGGGTTAAAGGGTTAAATGAGATCCCAAGAAACACTAAAAAGGATTTCCCATTCTCAATTGCAGTCAATAGTGATAACTGTTCGTGGTCATTTGTTAATTTAACACGACTGCACTAAAATAAAAATGTGTTATATTTCTAACTAGTAAAATGTTCTGTCCTTATTTTTTTTTATCCCAACACAACATTAAAATCCCATAATCCCGTGAAAAGAAATTATGTTTTAATTAAACAAAATTACACATATACATATTAATATGACAGGTTCAAGCTAAATTAATATCATTATGTATTTTCAATCTTCAGACATTTGCCGCAAGTTAAAACGACCAAAAGTCGACTCAGCTCGTTCATTATTTTTTTTGGAATGCAAGCGGGATTGTTGTTTGTTAAATGAGTATCTCTTTTTATGACGCAAAATTGCTCGGTGCTCTCCGTTTACATGAATACAAAGGTAGCTTTGCAGTATATTTTATTAAATACATGCACCAGCGTACGTACGCTATAAACACTCCGACAAGGAAAAAAAATATAATTTGATATTAATATTCCGTCTCATTTGACGCGGTGACAAGAAGTTGATTCCAACAACATAATCACCATCATCATTATCAGCCAAAGGACTCTGCTGAACTTAGGCTTCCCCCACTTTCAATACACATAGGTATAGAGACACGCATGGCCTAGGATGGGCGAGTCTGTCTCTTTATCAGAGTGTTTGCTCAAGCCTTTCCTGTCTGCTGGTTGCATACTCCGATTTCGATATGACGAGGGCGTAATATGCGTATGGGGTGAGGTAAGTGAGCACACCTCAAGTTTGGAATCAGTATCGTGTTATAGGTAACCAGAAATATTAACGACTAAACTTACTGTGATACTTCGTCGATCGCGTAGCGCCATTGAGTTAGGCCTCTTTCAAGGAGACAGGTGTCTCCGAGCGTCGCCAGAAACACAAACATACGGTTAAGTTTGCAGCATCACGGTGAAGCGTTTTTGCAAGCGTTTGTTTGATTTGTAGCGTTGCATGCCGCGAGTGTCGCGGCGTTCGAAGCGGCAGGCGACGCGGCGGGTGAACTAGCAATTATTGCGACACGCAAACGCGGCGGATGAAGCAGCGGGCGATGCCGCAAACGACGCAGCTACATTTTCATAGTTTGTGTTAGCGCGTGGGACGACGCAGGTCGCTTCACGCGACGCCTCACCATAAACGGTAGAAACGCCCAACGTGCCGCGTGAAGCCATGCCGCGCGCGACGTGCGAAGCCACGCGTCTCCTTGAAAGAGGCCTAGACAAATTTCAGAACACGGCCTTCGTCCAGATCTTCCTTCTGTCTCTTAGTGCACACTAGCGTTCGAAGTCGTGTCAAAGACTATGAAAAGGTTCAATCTCAAAGACTGGTCAGCGTTGATAAACGAGTCATCTTCATACATAATACCTACATGTCATTATTTTGTTAAGACTAAATATAGCAAATCAGTTTTATGTATTGAAATATTTTTTTATACTTGTTTTACAATTCTACGATTTTTTTGTATTTTCAGTACACTGATTGGGAGGAGATCACAGATGGGTACTTGAATCAGAAGATGATAGCTGACGTGGTGGGAGACTACTTCTTCGTCTGCCCTACAAACTACTTTGCTGAGATCCTGGCGGACGCTGGAGTCGACGTTTACTATTACTATTTCACTCATGTAAGTATGATATATTTCTGTTTGTCATATTGGTCATGGTTCCATATATGTTTCTACTTCTGTGAGCGTTGATTGATTGGTGCAGCAAGTAGTGCCGAAATGTCGCTGAATTTGCAGCAAAAGACTAAACCACATGGTTGCGTTGTCTTGCAACACAAATCTAATCATGTTGATAGTAATGCCAAAAGTTGAAAAATATATTTTACACGAAAAATCGATTTGGGGATTAGTTAGAAGTACGAGAGGGACACGCTGAAAATTGTAACAAAAGCAGAAGACGTTAGTTAATATTTTTAATTTCAAAGACATTTAAAGCTTCCGCGTCAGGAAACCATGAGTGTTAATGCTCTCCAAAAAGGCGTTCCTGTGACGGGACAAGAACTTGAAAACCGTTCCCAGGTTAACACGTTAATTTGGCTAACGAAGCACACGTGAGGGCTCTTTCAGAGAGCTGCCAGCAACATTCGCTTTTCGCTCCGAAGCCTGCGGACTCGACTCAAAGAGAAATTGAAACTAGAATTTGGATACGCGCGCAAAACAGTTTTTACTAAAACATATTGATGAAAATTCTTCAGTAAATATCTGTCGAAGGAAGACCCTCGTAAAATTGATTTCATTTTTTGTCAAATTTAAAAAGATGATATGTAAATGTAACCCTTATTAAATATGTCTGGTAGGTACTGATTTGAAGAAACTGATGTTGTTGACAAGTGATGTTGATTTTGACCACATCTCCAAGAATGTAAGTGCGAGAGTAAATATAACTCATAACTTAATAATTGTTTTGTTTACATTAACATCCGTCTTTTCTCATATTTGATACAAGTATAATATTTAATAAGCAAAAACCTTATTTATGTAGGTATGCAAAACAGTCGAACAATTATCCGAGTGAAACAAAGAATAGAGGATACTGAGATTCCACGTCAATCAATTGCATCTTCAACTATTGTGCACTTGGCCCATTCATTCTGGGGCATTTTATTCCATTGTGATTCAATCCAGATACCTTTATTGTGACGGACTTAAGTGATGCAGTTATCTCCTCTGGGAATTTAAAAATTATGAGTATCTGTTTTACAAAGCACTTCGCTTTTATATGTTTTGCATTGGATTTGCATAAGTTTTATTGAAGTAATTTACTAGGGACAATGCTACCAAATTTTAAAAACTCGAATATGTTCCAGACGAATTACTTAGTTTCGAAGCTTAATTGGTATTAACTTGTCAAAAATTATTAGGTATTTATTTTCTTAAAAACAATGAGCACAACTCTACAAAACAAGCAAAAATACCTACTGTATGGCTTTATACAAATACCAAGGATTGTCTTTCGAGACAAGCATTGTTGTTGCTGTGTTTTCTCGTGTAAATGATGCTGGTGGGATTAAAGTTTCAAATACTTTCCGCCATTCAGCACTTTATCTTTCACTTGCACCTACGAGTACAACAATGTAATCTCTGCGCTGAACATTAATGGGTTTTTTGAAATATTGTCGCATCTACGTGACGCTAGCACGCGAAACATTTGGTCGACATGCGGAAAATTGTGAGGTGTAGGTAACTACGAAATATTAAAATACGAGGTGGATTGTTGCACTTGTAGAGTTACCGCTAACTAACCTATTCCAATAAATCGTAGGACGTAATTTCTGGGTACTGAATTTGGTATACTCTCTTTGTACCTTTTTTTATTTGCCTTCTTGCATACAAGTACAATCAATTGTTCTACATTATTATTATTTTTAGTAACGAAGACAATTGAAAAGTTTATTATTCTAATTCATTCATTTAATTCATCATATTCAGTAAATTATTCTTATTCAAACTCAAGGAACAATAAAAGTAACCATAACTTTTCCTCATTTCATGTGTAGGGTAAGTTTAGTAAATACTATTAAAGGAAATGTTTACATAAAAGCCAAGACCAAATGTATCTCTAAGAATAGGCTAAATTACATGTAAATTTAATTATAAATAAATTCATAATTTTTAGGTACTTAAAATAATAAACTTTTTATAACCCGGAAATTCCAACTCTGAAATCGTGTATATTGTGGGGTATTCACACCGGCTGGCGGCTTTGCCGGCAGCCAACGTCAAGATTTGTCAGATAATATATAAATGCCGTTGCGACATGTGCTGCATGGCCACCGGCACGCCTGGTGGTGAGGATACACCATAAAGCCAGAAAACGTGCAACAAAAGAAAATCTGACAATATTAAATGTTATTTTTCTCTCCGCTCTCAATTCTAACTATATCACATACATACACATTGAATTGATTACCTCCTGATTTAGGATTTTCATCTAAGCTTACCTCCTTTTTTAGGAGTCGTTAAAATTAGCCCTAGTGTCTTTTCTCGACTTATGACGAAGCCATGTCAAGACTTACGTAAATATACGACAAGTTTTTTATTTATTTAGATAATGTAATTTGTTTCGGTCGTATATTGTACCCTAGTTGAAAAATACCTGATTGAATTAAAAAAGGATCATCTAGGTTAATCAATAGTTTATTGTCAAAAAAGGACAAGCCACTTACAAGAGAATATAATAATCCATAATAAAATAATAATCTGAATTAGAACGCCGAACTAAAAAATAAAAATAACATTAAATATAAAAAAAAAATACATGCTACAAGTTATTAAACAAACAATGTGCTGATTTCAAATACAAATTTTGACAATTTGGTCTTAAAAATACTAAATAAAGATATTTTTTAAAAACTAGATGGCAGTTAATGTGAAACCGTGCTCAACTCAAAAAAAACTCCGTCAAAAGTGATTTTTGGCATGATTGGTGCGTACTTTTGGTAAGACAAACAAACTTGGTCGACGGAGACTGAGATTACTTATTTAGGTTTTTTTAATGAAAGATACATTTATATGAGTGGAATTATCCAGATGTCACAATTTTTGTATCTTTCTCTCTCTTTTATTGTCATATTTTTTGTATCTTTGTAAATTTTATCAGTAGGCATTAAAAATGGGTACTTAAACAATAATTTAATAACTTTTGTTAGCATTCTTTGTAGTCCCTGTAATTTTGTATTTGGAGCAGTACCCCAAATTTCAATAGGTATAATAGTTGAGATTTGATGAGTGAGTTATAGATATCGTGTCGCAGTTTTTTAGGTATGAACTAACTTGTATTGCGAAGGAAGCCAATCAAAGATGAAAGTTTATTCCTAATACAATTAATCTGGTTATATCACATATTGGTCCAGTCTCAAGCCAAGTTGTTTTTCAGAGTATTGATTTTTAACGAAATGCTTATTGAGGGTGCTTGCGATTGAATTATTTGATTTTTGGCTTAAAAAATAATGCAACAGGTTCTAGAAGTGTTAAATGCTAATAAATTCTTCTAAAACGACTGAGATAAATACTTTCTTCTTTCGTTAATGCGTTAATTCCGAAAACTTTGTTAGCGTCTTGAATTAAATAATAAATGTCAGATCCAAAATAAAAAAGACATGTGTCATCGGCATATTATAATGTTGTTTGACCACTATGTCGAGCTGGCGCTGTCGTTTATATAGAATAAAAATAAAAGTGGACCAAGTATTAAACCTTGAGTTGGAACCACATCAGTTTATTGAAACATTTCGCCAAGTTATCAGAGACGAGACTTTGTATGCATTTGATAGATTTCGTGTTGATCTCATCTATACTGCTGCTTGAATTTGATTCTACATCCTTTATTATTTTAATAATTTCATCAGCACTGCACGCAAGTAAGTTTGTTAGTTCATGTCCGTATATCATTGTGGTTGCGATATTAGAGTTTGTTGTCTGGGTTGTGACTTTACTCGTATGTATTTCATTTGCTAGTATGAACCCTACTGTTGAAAAGTAGGTATTTATTAAAAGTCTCACAGATCCCGTCAATTTTCGTAATTGGTCTAGAGTCTATTATAATCTTTTAGAGAGCATTGCTTTGATTTACTTATTGCAAATTTTATTGCTAGATAGCGAAATTATAAGTTTCCAATTTTTTTCGAGTAATTATTGCAGTTATTAAATAGTTTGAAGTAATAATTATTTTTTATATCTTGAATTGATTTTGCTACGCTATCCCCGTTTAGGTTTTAAATTATTTTCTAAAACTTCACTTCCTGGGATTTTCTTTTGTGTTGCATCCAAAGAGAGTGCCTCTGGCATTTTTCAATTCATCATCATCATCATTACCAGCCAAAGGACATCCACTGCTGAACATAGGCCTCCCCCACGGCTTTCCACAGCGGCCACTAGCGGTCTGCATCCAGTTTGATCCTGCAATCTTTATAAGTCGTCTGTCCATCTTGTTGGTGGACGTTTCCACGCAGCGTCTTTGGTCGAAGGATCTCCAATCTAGAACTTTCTTGCCCCAACGGCCATCAGTTCTTCGCGCTATGTGCCCTGCCCATTGCCACTTGAGCTTACTGATTCTCAAGGCTATGTCCGCTACCTTAGTTCTTCTACGTATCTCCTCATTTCTGATTCGATCCCGTAGAGAAACACCCAGCATAGCCCTCTCCATCGCTCGTTGTCTGACTTTGAGCTTCTTTATAAGGCCCATAGTAAGAGACCATGTTTCGGATCCGTATGTCATCACTGGTAACACACACTGGTTGAAGACTTTCGTCTTCAGACACTGAGGTAGATGAGATGAGAAGACACTCTTGCGTAATTTCCCGAACGCTGCCCAGCCGAGTTGGATTCGTCGATTGACCTCTTTCTCGTAGTTGGACCTACCCAATTGGATCACTTGTCCCAGGTAGACGTACTCATCGACAACTTCGAGAGTTGAGATCCCAATGGATACTGGAGTGGGTACAACAAGAGAGCTCGACATAATTTTCGTCTTCTCCATGTTCATTTTAAGACCCACTTGTTGGGAGATTCGGTCAAGGTCTTCGAGCATAGTGCCAAGATCATCCAGCGTCTTTGCCACAACGACTATATCATCGGCAAATCGGAGGTGTGTGATGTATTCGCCATTAACATTGATGCCGATTCCTTCCCATTCCAGAAGTTTGAAGGCGTCTTCCAATGCCGCTTTGAACAGTTTCGGAGATATAACGTCTCCCTGTCTCACACCTCTCCGCAGTAGAATCGCCCTCGTGTTCTGCTCCTGTACTCGGACCGATATGGTGGCGTTATTGTAAAGGCACCTTAACACCTCTTTATACCTATAGTCTATGTGGCACTGCTGCAGAGACTGAAGCACCGCCCAAGTTTCGATCGAACCAAAGGCCTTCTCATAGTCCACAAACGCTAAGCATATAGGCATATTATACTCCTCTGACTACTGTATAATTTGCCTAAGGGTATGGATGAGGTCTATGGTACTATAGCCTTTTCGGAAACCGGAAGTCGGACGGAGGCTGGAAGTCATCAAACCTACGTGCGAGACGATTCGTGATGACCCTTGAAAACACGCCAGCTTGTAGACATGGCTCAGGAGTGAGATGGGTCTATAGTTCTTCAATAAGGTTTTGTCTCTTTTTTTTTTAAGAACAACACCACCACTCTCCTGTTCCACGCCTCGGGCGTGATGCCCTCCAGCAGCACGGAATTAAAAAGTCTCTGAAGGACTTTAAGTACCGGTGTTCCACCCGCCTTCAGAAGCTCTGCTGTGATTCCGTCCTCGCCAGGTGTCTTGTGGTTTTGGAGCTGTTTCAGGGCCATCCTTATCTCGTAGTGGCTGATGTCCGGGATGTCTTCGGTGTAGTGTCGGGTCAGGATAGCTCGTGGGTCTCTGGCCGAGCTATCAACGGGTTTGGCAACTGAGGTGTACAACTGTCCATAGAACCTTCCGATCTCTCTCAAAACCTCTGCTTTCGTCGACGCTACACTGCCTTCCTCCGTCTTAAGCGTTGTCAACAGGCTTTACCCAATAGACATGTTCCCTGCAAACACTTTGGAGCCTTGGTTCCGCTCTATCGTTTCTTTAACACTATTAATGTTAAAGCAACGGATGTCGTGTCGCAGAGACTTCCATATTTGTCTATTGAGCTGCCTGTAGTTTTCAGCATTAACGGAGGTCTGCAGTGCCATAGATCGACGTTTTGCCATAAGGTCGAGAGTTTGGACCGAGAGTTTTTGAGGTCTATCTTTACGGCCAGGCCTAAAATACTTAGACCCCACCGTTTGGATAGTTTCCACAAACCCGTTGTTTATTTCGTCAACTGATACGCAATTCTTTAGGCAATCGAAGCGGTTTGACAACTCGAGTTGAAAGCTCTCGGGATTTTGGATATGAGCACGAGTCGGTCGGAGCGTGGACTTCTTCAGGCGGGACCTTTCCAATTTGAAATTTATATTCAATGTGCTCCGGTGATCGCAACCGGTTTTCACCCTGTTGATCACGGAGACATCATGTATAACCGTCTCTTGGAAGTCATGATGAAGTCGATCTCGTTTCTCGTGAAGCCATCGTGAACTCAACCTGGTCCACTTCCTTTGAGGCGGCTTCTGGAAGAAAGAGTTCATCGCAAAGAGTCCCTCTTTCTCCAGAAAGTCGGCCAGCCTCTGTCCCCTGGCGTTTCTTTGCCCGTATCCAAAGGGTCCCACCTTCAACTCATTCTCGCCTCGCTTGCTCAGTTTTGCGTTGAAGTCCCCCATTACAACAGTAAAATAGGTTTTGGAAGTATGTATGGCTCTACTTACGTCCTCATACATTTCCTCCACCTCTTCATCCGGGTGTTTCGAGGTCGGTGCATATACCTGTATGACCTCCAGCGAATACCTCTTAGATATTCTGAGTATAAGGTATATCACCCTGCTCGACACGCTCTCGATGGTATTCAATATTCATATATGATTGCATATTTCAATTATGATTTCACTATTAATTCTATCCTTTTGAGGTAAATTCAGTGTTTTTTTCTTTATAACTTTTCTGCCTGCTACACTTTTCTTTATCATGACTACGAGATCATTGTATTTGTCTAATTCATTTGCCAGTTGCTGTGATTCAAAGGAGGTAGCTTTACGTATTTATTGCTTTGAAGCTTATAGTGATTTTCTGAGGTGGTCTGTATTTCTTGAGTTGCAAGTAAATTTGTCTGTGGTCAGATATGAGCAAATTAATCAAAGCCAAGTAGAAATGTTTATCGTTTAAGTTCGTGCTGACGTGGGCTAATATAGGAAATTTGGTTACCGTTTGTCTTGTAAAGTACTTATTGGTTTTATTCAATAATTTATATCCAGATTCATTCAATGTTTGCTCATATTTATTTGGGCTTTCGTTCTTTTTAGTAGATCGATATGACAGTCTCCAAACACAATTGTTCAGTTTCGTTGCTATTGTTGGGCATCATATGTTTCTAAAAAATTCGCAAAATTCATAAAGCCAGGATTATAGATCACGCCTACATTCAAGGCAAACTTTTCTATGTGTATAAAGTAATTAAAACCATCGACGTAAGTTGATTCGGATAAACTGTGTTTTATATTGTTATGTACGTAAACTGAAACCCCTTGCCCTTTTTATCTGTTCTATAGTTATAATTGTGCGTATGATTTTAGTTATTCATCCAGGTTTCTAATATTAGAATAATGTGAACAGTTGTTGGAATTTATTTGACACTGCATTTCAGTTCGTCTAGTTTACCTTTCTTTTGTATAATTCTTGCATTTACATATAGAAATGATAGCCGTGACTTCTTTGTTGTTAATTTTTGTAATCGGTAACTAATTGATTGCTTACATTTTTGGATAAATTGTTACTCACTGCTGGCAATGGGAGTTTTTTGGAGCTGACTTGACAATTCTCGGTATACCATTTATGTTTTTTATAGTGACATCATTCTCTCCACTGTTCATCCGAGACGTCTGTTATTTTTTTGTTAAAGAGAAACTTTGATTTTCCGCATTTTCTCTGTATTGTACATGCCGAGACGTATTTTATTTGGTTTCGGAATGTCTGTACTCACATAAGAAGTAATGCTTAAAACATGAGATTTATCTCTAAGTACTCTCTCTTTAGTGTTTGCGGTAGATTGCTCTGGTATGCCTAAAATAATTAAATTGTTTTCTCGTTTTTTCCTCTGTAACCTCAATTGTCCTGCCTTCGACTCTGAGATTTAATTGACCATGTAGTATGCCCTACTACGCGTCCATTCACTCGCACACAGGTTTAGCGCAAGAAAGAGAAGGTAAATGACCTCACTCCATCCCACGCCTCACAGCACTGCCAGCCGCCTGTCGCTCATTCGTGTCCGTGCGCGCGCGCCGTTCCAACGCACGCAGTAACCACAGTATATAACCGTTAAGTTTTTATTTCGTGCTAAACGAAATTTATCTTGTAGTGACATGTTAGTTCAAAAATGTTTTTGTTATTAATTTAACAAGTGAATGTGAAGTAAAACGCACTACCCAGCGTGGCTGCACCATGCATGCTTTACGCTTCGCGGCCGAGCTAGCACGCGATGCTAGCCAGTCCGCATTTTCCGCTCCGAACCAATACGCGATATTGATCTGTAGCAAATACTGGCAGAGCTGACACGTGAGGTCAGCCAGTCCTAATCATCTAGATTATTCTAGATCTTATCTGAGACTTTTGGTATGCGTTGCTTCCAATATCCTACCCTCATTTTCATTGCGAAAAAAGGGAAACAAGTTAGCTGAAGTTACAGCCAATTGTTCTTTGATGCTATAATAATAAATTACAGCCAAAGACATTCATGATTAATATTAGCAGCGCTGACGATGCGCCACTATGGCCTCTGAGTATGAATCAGCGGCCCTCGCCCGCACTCATCCGGCCATACCTGTGATGTGTGTGGCCCATGACGCGCCGCGAATTGCTTCGCAACGGTGATCTACCGTCACAATTCCAGCGTGTTTTAAACGTCTCGCACTCGGAATCAGAATCCGACCAAAAAAGGTATGTGTTCTTATGAATGCTTTGTTATATCACCTTAAGGCCGTACGTACATGTACTTATTACGGGCTACCGTATTCCACTCGTGGCAAAACCACGACCGAACACTTGTCTCAGCCAATATTTAGGCAAATATTAAAATGGAGCATAATGTGAGCTATCACACGTACAAACCAAAATAGCAATAAAATGGTTTACCAAGTAATAATAGTGGCAGAACATTTATTTCAAATCGAATAAATTAATATTTATTTTGTAAATTTTTACTCAGAATAGTAAACATGAGAGACTCAAAAACACTTTAACAACTTAGACCTTAATCATAAATACACGTACTCTGCAACCTGCAGTACACGTTCCTAATATGTTTTCCACAAAGCTCTAAAAACGGTAGCATAGCATCCCACCATAGCTAACATAGTTATGGGTGGTTTGGGTCCTTATCCATTGATCACAACTCTTTTGTACTTATTTCTTGCCAATGGCTATAAAATTGTCTAACTAGACAATGCTATGGTAAACATAAATTGCTTAATAATACTACTTAAAATATTGAATTTAATAGATTTTGTAAAAAGAAAACAATGAACTTTTTAAGAAAGCAAGATTTTTCTACATACAATTCTGCTTTCTGCTCATACCTATAGCTATTTAGCTTGTGGTTGGCTCTTTGATTATAACTAGCAAGCAAGCAAGCTGTAAGCTTGCCCAGGACGTACCAAAATATGGTTGGGTCCATATAAAAACCAGTCCGTTTAAAAACTCCATTAAATGCTTTTAATTTTAACAGCTATAATAAAAATGAGAATGAGCTTTGCTAAATACCTGGCAAATGTATGATTCTGAATGGTAGGAAATTTGCCGTATTTATTTTATATCCAACTAAGATTAAATCAACTTCTCAGTAAATAATTCGGTAAAGCTTAGATTTTATTTACTGAAGCAATAACAACTACCTGGAAAGCGTATTTTTTTTAAATATGCCAATGAGACATCTTATCAAACCCCGAAATCAATATAGTACTACCGTCATATAAGATTTATTAGGGTGCGCTGTATTCCATTGTTTTAGAGGTTATTTCGTTTTTCGAAAAATATGCTGTGAAAGTGATATGCTTTTTTATGAATACGTTCATTTAACCGTCGCAAAGTTAGGTACTTAATCTCGAGTCGAGAAAACTTAATAAAGATCTGTGTCCTTTATCTTTGGAAAAGGCAGCCAACGCCCAGTAAAAATTGTGACAACCTTTGGTCACCTGGAATTGACCTTTGTTTCTATGACCTTGTTTCAAGCACCACCTAAGAATAATTCAAATCAAACGTTCTATTGTATTGAAGTATGCGGCAGATAGCATAAACCAAAACTTATCGACACATTGTTAGATATACCATAAGAGTAGGTAGCTATTAAATTGAAACAACCTCATTTTATGAAGATAATGCCTTTTTTGCTTTTTATGGAAATGCATAAGCAAAGCATATAAATTGACACAATTTTATTTTCTCAAGTATTATTACAATATTTCATATAATTCGGTTATTTTTATTTGCCATTTACACACACACCTACGTTTGACGTGAAATAAATACAAGCCATATTCATTATTACAAAAATATCACTATCAATATTTTTTTAACAAAAGGCTAGGAAATTATTATTTATATATATATATTAAAAAAAAAACTGACGTATCCTAAATGCAATGCAGCATTAGAATCAAATTGCACTATAATAATCTAATTCGAGTTATTGGAAATATGAACCATGTTTATTTTCCTACTATTTATTCTGTGATTTAAGAATAAAGTACATCAAGTAAATATATTCTCTAATCATCAGTTTTTTGTAATCAATTACATCCACCCACTCCCCAACAATCTTCCCCAGAAAGCCACTAAGTTATTAAGGAACTGTTCCTTGAAAACGTTGCTCTAATAAGCAATAAAATAGGTACCTATTATATGCATTTTATTGTTTGATGTTTATAGTATTCGATATACTGTGTTTAATAATTTTTCAAAGGACATTTTGTCTTGATATTCACCAGTTACTTACATACGGTGGAACAATTGAAAATTAAAAATTAATAATAAAATAGGTCGGGTGGTATGGTTGAGAAAAAGTATTTTATTTTGAAAATGATTTTTTTTTAATGGACTTTTCCTTAATTCTTACGCCAGAGGACGTCATGTGATTCGACTATTTATTAAAATTTGAATCAATTAATTATTTCAAACCAAATTATCTATGTTTTTTATTAACCATATGTAAAGATGTTTTTAAATATGTATAAAACCAGTTTACCCTTGGGATCTCGATATGACATAGGTACTTTTAATACGATATCCGTTTATTTTTGGATTTCGTGTCAAAATAGGTACCCTTATTCTAAGTCATCATCAGTTTTTTTTTTGACACAGCTCATAATATTAAAACAAGTCTCATCTGTAGCCAAATATGTTACAAATATTTGTCAAACTTAAAAATATATATAAAGTTAAATAAATAAAACACTCATAGCAACCAACCTGAAACATATGATTGATATTTATTGTAATCCTTAAAAGTAATCCAGACATTTACCCAGGCAATAAAATTATGATTAAATTTATCATATACATCATATATATAAATCTGAACATGTGCCGACTATCGAATACTCGGCGAACATTCCTAGTCGATTAGTCGAATATTAGGCAAACGTATTTGGTCGGGGCCGGGTGGTACCAAAACTTATATCGGAGAAATCGTTTGCGGTCGTTTGCCCTTATAAAGCTCCCAGAAGCCGATTTTAAATCTTATTTAGAAAAAAAATAATAATATACTTAATGAAATATAAATAATACATAAAAAATCATTACCTACCTACCTATGCCTTAAACTTTCTGATAACGATAACATTTCAAAGCCATTGAATTATTGTATTCTTTTTCTTACACAGCAAATAATCATATATCATTGATAGACACCCGTGAATATAATCATGATCTTAAAATAATTACATTCCTAAGAATGAATCTTTTAATCAATTACTTTTATACAAATCATAAACACATTTTATAACCAAATTAAGTATATAAATTTTCTCAGGTATTCGAAATTTTAATTTATAAAATATTATTTATGTGTTTGGTATTCGATCGAATATTTTTCAAACAGTCGCATTAATACCTACATATCCCATACTGAAAAGCAATAGAATAGCATGTACATACGTATTTCAAAACTATAATTATAAAATATGCTAAATACTGCAAGAATAAGATAACGATTTTTCAGACGACATTACCTCACGCCCTTTATCTTACCAAAGATAAGGCGCTAACTAAAAAGTGTTTTCTGTATGTGGCTTTCCTCGTAATAAAATTATCATTTGTTTTACGTGCCAAATTCAGTGTGTAAAACTATATTATTCGCAAACCGTCTCAGCCCAACAATACGTCTTCTGTATTGTTTGCAATTTTTATAACATGCTACAATTAAACAGAAATGCTTTATTTCAGCTTAAAATTACTAAAATAAATAAATTATCAATTTTTAGTTAATCATTAATAAAAAATACTAACAAATATCTTCTTTCTTTCTAATAAAGATATTTTTATTAGTAGAAAGTTATAACTTATCATAGTTATCATACAACTAATGTTTTTTAGTAATAGTGATACATGTATATGTCAAAGATAGCGACATGAACAATGAATTGTTGTTTAATATGATCGTTTTAATGATCAATCACTACTAACATCAGAGATGTCAACTTATTCTATTGTAACAACATTGATTTTACTCCAAACATCTACATGGTCAATTAAATCTCAGAGTCGAAGGCAGGACAATTGGATGATCAAACGCTCTACCTTAAGTGAAGTTCGATCCAAATTGTCCTGACTTCGACGAAGAGATTTAAGGTCCCACCCTTCCCAATTCCCGTGTACGTTTTTTATGCAAAAATAATCGTCACCCTTACAATAAGTATAATCAATGTTGTACATCTCATACATCGGTCTCCTTGCTCTGAAATGAATGAGCGACAGGCGGCTGGCAGTGCTGTGAGGCGTGGGAGGGAGTGAGGTCATTTACCTTCTCTTTCTTGCGCTAAACCTGTGTGCGAGTGAATGGACGCGTAGTAGGGCATACTACATGGTCAATTAAATCTCTTCGTCGAAGTCAGGACAATTTGGATCGAACTTCACTTAAGGTAAGTTCGTTTGATCATCCAATTAATGCTTCAACACCCGAGCGGTCGCATGAGACCGCATAACAATAGAATATCTATAGTGTCTCGTTCACATACGCTAGAGGGATTAAGGCATAAGGATATACTCAAATTATAACGATATCACATAAATAAACATTAAAGTGATTACCTACTTTTATTTGAAGTCGGTAAAAAAGATCAGATAAAAACGGAAAAAAAGATTGCTTTTAGTGAATAACGATTTAGGACCAGCAGTTTGAACGTTCGCGTTACGAAGTGCCATAAATTATAACAGTTTGATCTTGAATGCTTAATGGAATGAAGCGGTAAGTCGCGCTAATGCGAAAAAAGTGCCGCAAACGACCATGGTATGGCAAAAAGAGATAAATGGTGGACAATAAATCAGGAAGTTAGGAGGGCGTCCACGATTTGTAAGCGACGACGCGACGGAGCAATTTGACAGACGGGCCACGACCGAGACGCTTTATGGGTCACGAGCCATCAAAACAAGCAAGGCACTAGGCAATTTTTCTTATCACACAATGAATAATAAAAGACACGTTGAATTTTTGACTGACGACACGCGATTGCCTAGCTTATTCACACCATTTACATGTTAGGAACGGGAACGACTAAGGAGGCGCAGATAAAAAACAGGGACTGAAAGCTTACTCGAAATTTACGAGTATATACGCGCAATAAAACTGTTTGTGTTATCTGAAGCAAAATTTTTGCCATTATCGTGTAGACAACGAAACGCTGAGGCAAAATTGGTGTTTTCATGTACCTAGAAGATTTAAAGTAACACTGATTTTTAGGGTTCCGTAGCCAAATGGCAAAACACCCTTATTGTTTCGTCAAGTCTGTGTGTCTGTCTGTCTGTCTGTTTATCTTTCCGTCCGTATGTCACTTTATTCTTACACTATTAGTATTACACAGTTAAAACTAAGTAGGTAGATGTTTCCTGTTAACCGCTTTACGATACTCGTACAAAAACAAAAATGATATTAAGGGGGGGGTTATAAAATTTGTTGTCAAACCTATGTGTAGGGTGTCTATGGATATACCTTTTAAAATGACATCGAGTTTCATAATAACATTTTCTCTAAAAGTCTAACGTTTGACAAATAGAGGATGGATGGGCGCCCCCACCTTCACCTAACTTCTAAATTAAGCAAGTGTAAATTTTAAAAAAACAAACATGATGTAGATCTTTGCGATGACTTTCAACGAAAATTTGAATGAGACCGATGTAGCAGTTTTTGTGATAGAGCACATTTTTAATAACCACAAACATAACTTTATTATTCATACAAATACTATGGAAAATAAAATTTTACTCGCATTTGCTGTCAACAAGATCGCTAATTTAGTTTAAGTTGGCACGGAACCCTTAGTGTGTGAACCCAACTCACACTTTGCCGGTTTTTAAAATTAATAAAGATATAGCTACGTTAGTAAAAATGAAATTTGAAGAAACGGAAAATCTGAAAATTTAAATTGTTGGCGCTAAATGTCATAAATGTTGATTCAGACTTCTTGGTAAATTATGCCAATATTAAGTTTCATAAGAATACTTGAAAAGTAAATAAGGCAAACAAAACAAATCACGTCAATTCAAGAAAAGAAATAGGATAGGTACTGCCACGTACAGACGATAAACAGAAAAATAAACCACGATAAAAGTCCCGATTCCAGCAATAATCCACAGGTCGCAATCCGAATTCCGCTGTGCAACCCCCACTTAAATAACCGTTACAATTATTTGCGTTCAAACCTGAGGTTAAATGTGTTCGAAATGTACAAACGACTGTAATTACGGGTACACTCGGGGTAACCGTAAACAGTACGAGGGATCTTTATTGTCGTGTTTAATGTAGGTACAAAAAAGATTATAGCAATTAAAGTGAGACCGCTGGATGCCGGCAAATGATTGCATCTTTAATAAATTAAGTCCGGGTCAGCCCCGCCGGCGGGGCCAAAGGTCACAGATTAACACGGCTATTTCGGGTTGTGACCCGTTGACGCTCCACTTCTGTTTTAGATACTAGACTAAGTAGTTTATTATTGTAACCCTGGTCAATATTTTCTTTTTTTACTCCACCCGAATTCAACGTTTTCGGGTTGCTGTTGGTTTAGGCGAGTAGAAGAAATTAATAGACCCGAGGCAGAGCTAAAATAAATGTATTAGAAGAAGGGTTCTTCTGACAAAGTGAAAAGAATGTATTTATAAGTGCTTGTGACTTAAATATTTGACGTCGTTTTGAAATAATGTGAGCTATATTTTAGGCACAAACAATGTTCTATGTTTGATTGTTTGATTCAACTAACATCTTACACTGTATTTCTGATTACAGAAATCACAACAGTAATCACTTGATTATTATTGGTTCAGCGCCACTAGTTTTGTTCTTCGAACAGAGCAAGTAATTACAATTGTCACTTACAGAATTCCCTTAACTATTGTTACTTCACAGATTGTATCACGAAATTAATTAATCCAGGGCGCTACAAAGACGCCCTTAATTCCGCTTGCGGCTGAGGAGAGGAACTTTAAAAATGTTCTCGAGTAATACGAGATGTTACATAAAATGTGGGCTGACCTTTCCACGTGTACATACATACAAAGTCATACCGTGCATGACAACGTAGCGGCCGCTTGCATTATTAAATGGACGCCGCGTACCAACAACGCTTTTAATTCAATGGCGCACTTTAAACCGTCACCAAACTCGGTGTGTAACCGTTGCCACGGCTTAACATTAAGTGTTTCGGGTATTTTTGTGGACCCTTAGGGGTTGTTGCTTGATGAAATGCTTTCACAGTGGCATTTACTGCTATTTTGCCGCTTTTACCTAGCCGGTCTTGTCTAAGACGGTTCCAAGCGGCATTTTACGATGGCACGGCTTCGACAGCCGTTTTCAAGTTGTCGTCAGATGTCGTCAGTCGACAGCAATCACTACTAAGTACCATCAAGTTGACAAAGCGTCAACGGCAAGTTTACGACCCGTTACACACTGCGCTACTTTTAGCATCGATATAGTCGTGATGCTAACGCGCGTTAGCATCGATACAGTCGCGATGCAGAAGCTGGAAATTGACAAATAATGTACTGAATTTTGGCGAGTGCATCGATACCATCGCGAGTAATAATCGATGACGTCGCCTTCTGACTGCATCGATGCTAAATTAAATCTGTTCATTGCGTGAGCCGCGATGCTGAAGAGCGTTTACAAAACGCGCGACTGGATCGATGCTAAAAGTCGCAGTGTGTTAGAGGTCTATAGGTTAACATTTTGCGACTGTATCGATGCTAACCCGCTGCTAAAAGTAGTGGTGTCTGTGGAATGTTAAAGCGACAGCAACCGCCTCTTGGACGGTTGTCGTACTAACGAATGTCTTTAAATAACTATCCACGTCAGAGATCCCTTAGAGAAGAAATAATTATATTCTAACCTTATTGACTTGTTTTTTTACATAACATCCGTAGGTTTAAATGGATATTTACTTTTCTCCATGAATGGATCTACGAAATAATAATATCCTTGTGTACCTACTGTGTCGAATAACAAATCATCAAAAGGCCGACTTGTTATTGACAACATCAATGAAACGTTTTACTGTAGGCGTTTCAATCGTGATAAATCCCAATTCAGCGTGTAGGCGTAAGTCAAACAGCCTATTGCTTAGCTAACTTTCTTTGAAAAGGTCCTTTAAGAAAAACAAAAGATAATGCGTAGGATTACAAACTAAACCAAAACTGGTAGAGTAGCAGCACATCAGGTTACCCACTTTTGTTGCAAACTAACTCTTATCACAACCAAATAAGATACCACAGTGTTTACCTTGATGTGCTGTTGTCCGTACAATTCGATTACGTATTTGACGATTTTGCGCGTACAACGCGAACAACGTGTTTCAACGTATTCTGCGTAATAAATAACTCAACGTCAACATATTTGTATTAAGACAGTATTTGTAGGTGCGTATCTTTTATGATAACAGTAATCGTACCAAAAAAAAGGTCCTCTAAATTCTGTTCTCTGTTGGTTCTACCAAAAATTTGTTTACTGATCGACATACTGGTCACTAGACCCAAATTTACCTCAACCCCTAAGAGTTTTACAAATGGCAGCTAATTCTAGAATGCTACTACTGTTTTTGAATCTCGCTGTAAAAGAATATAGGTCTTATCAATTGCTTGTCAGATAGATCATCGAGCGCTTAATTTTGAAGAAATGGCTGCACATTACTGTTAGATATATAATAATTGAAAAAAAAAAAACTTTCCACACTTGTTTATTTATTACAGCGCACTAGTACGAGCCTGTGGGGTGAGTGGATGGGAGTGATGCACGGAGATGAAATGGAGTACGTTTTCGGCCACCCGCTCAACATGTCTTTGCAATACCACACGAGAGAACGTGACTTGGCAGCTCACATCATGCAGTCGTTCACCAGATTCGCTCTAACTGGGTAAGCGTTTTCAACTATACTTATTGTCAAACTAAAAGTTTGCGGACTTGACCACATACAATAAAAAAGCACAAACTGTATTCGAAAGTTTAACTCTTCAGAATAATATCACTCATTTATTTGTCAGATTGTCATTTGGTTTGTAGTTATGGTGCCTAACTGAAAATTACGCGTTACAATTAAGCTCGACAAATATCGCTCGCAAAAATTTTCGCTCAGTATTTTTGTATGGTCTTCGTTGAGGTCTGAGTAAGATTAAGAGTTGCCAAAAACTTCAGCTAGCGTTTCGTAGCGGAGCCACATGTCGTATCTCTATGGATTTGTATTTTAAAGAATATAGTTAATGATATGATTATCTCCCTGACGATTCACATAAAGGTAGTCCGACAGCTGCGGTAACATAATTTAATATTTACATTACATTATTCGCCAACTACTTAAACCTGGGAAAATAAATACTAATCATTAGATTTGTACGTCATTAGGTTTTAGTATGAGAAAAATACAAAATAGTTCGCTTGCACACTTAAAGACCTGTCTGACTCGCGGAACACCGCATGACTTAGCGGCGTTTTGTACCGATAAAGTTGTAAAAAAATACGTGAGGGTAGCTGTTTAGGTGTATAAAAATTGTGACAAGAAATGTAATAAAATCATAGACAGTCGTGTAGATACTCATTTCACAAGGCTTACATCTATGTCAAATTAGTGATTCACGTAGCCTTAAAAAAGGTGCCTACGGTTTAGAAAAGAAAAACTTCTTAAAACATCTGTTTCTGAAAAATAACATTATAATAGTTATTGAGATGACAGTAGTGAAAGAGAAGGGAAAAGAGCCCTGCAAAACAGTCAACGTATCATACGTTTTCTATCTGGTCTCATTATATCAAAGTCCTCATACTTTTATTTATTATTTAAAAGACAGATAAAAGTATTATCGACAGTTACAATATTGAAAAATAATTGTAATAAAACTAAATGATGTAGGCGTTGCGCGCGCTAGGAGAGTAGGGTTCTATGGATAATCCATTATTTTTGCGAATGAAGGCACTGGGAACAACTTTATAATACAATTTAATGCTAAAAAAATAAGTTACAGCCAGTTCGCTATATTAACATAGCAAATTTTATTATGTATTTTATGGTTCAGATTTGCTCTTGACTGTTACTTTCTAAACTATACCGGTTGGCCAAAACAGTAACATCCAAAAAATTTTCTTCGGATGCTTCACATTCTGGGCTATGCAAATATTCCATATTTATAATAGCCATTTTTTTTTAAGTTTTCGAAGTTTTTTTTCAATTTTTTAAAACTTTTGTTAGTCTTAGTCATATGTATATAACAATTGTTTGAAAATCCTAAAAGTTAGCGAAAAAAATATATCTCGCAAACTACGAAAATTCGGCTAATATACATAGGGTATATTTGGATAGTCCTGGATCTAAGGTTTCCAAAAAAAAAATTTGGTCGGCACTGTTTTGGCCACTCTGTATGCATGACATATTGACAAAAATGTAGTTGATGATTGGCTGTGATTATTTCAGAAAGCCACACAAACCGGATGAGAAGTGGCCACTTTACTCAAGATCATCGCCCCACTACTACACGTACACAGCTGACGGCACCAGCGGCCCTGCTGGACCTCGCGGCCCTAGAGCCTCGGCTTGTGCTTTTTGGAACGACTTTTTGAACAAACTGAACGGTAATACTGCTTTACATTTTTTCATACTCCTACTCTTATTAACTGCCGTCACTGGTGATAGCTGTCTGTTGTCAATTATTAGGATCGACAAATATGGATAAACAACGCCGAAATGAATTAGAATTTGAACTCAGATTTAGTAAATTCCTTTCCTCGTCTACTATATTTAATTCGTCTTCGTTTTTTTTCTCTGTCAAGCTGATCCATTCTATTCTCCTCCAACACCATATCTTAAATGCTTCTAACCTCTCTTTGTCTCTCTGCGTGAATATCCACGAGTCGCTGCCATATAAGGCTATACTCCAGATGTGAGTTTTAATAAGTCTCCTCCTATTTTTTTGGAAATATTTGCTCTTAGTAAATGCTTCTCGTTGTTTAAAGCTCTAAATAGCGAAATTAGCCATATAGCTATAGCGAAATTACATCTGGAGTACACCTAGAGTCTTGTGTTATTTCACAGCCTAGGTACTTAAAAGACTGAACCTGTTCTAAATCTGCGTTACGGAGTTTAATATTAATACTGAAAAGGCTGGTTTTGATTCAAACGTAGTTTTCGTTTTATTGTGGTTAATCTTAAATCCAATTTTTTTTTAGTACTAAATCCATTTCTTCGTTGGGGTCTTTCTGCTACGGCTGCAATATCGTCTGCAAACCGTATGAACTTAAACATTTTCCCATTTATTTTTATTCCATCATTTTTTGATATTTTTCTCTTGATGCTTTTTAATTGGTGAGAGTGGACACCCCTGCCGACTCCGTGTTTAATCTTTGATCATACCTCCTCATATCCAAGTTCTATCACTGTTTTTGTTCCTTATAAAGTTAGTATATGTGTATAATCCTCTGTATTCTAATCCTGTGTCTTTCAGTATCTTTATCATCTTGTCCCCAATGACGTACGAAAGGATACACATGAAATAAACCAACATTAAAGCTTTTTAAAGTGGCGCAAGAATAACTCTATATACGAACGTCTAGTTGTGTATTACGACACTAGGCGCTAATAGAGACAAATGATGGGGCATGCCTGTTGATAGAAACAGATAAAAATATAACATTCGCTACGTACCGATTGCTACTAAGCGCTCATTGGCGCGATCGGGTGACATGTCGCTCTTTAGCCTAATGTCAGCCATTGCCAAATTATGGTAAAGACATAAAATTAGTATTCCTATCGGAATAGAAGGACAAGTAAAAGCTGTCAAACGAAACCGATTTAAGATGTCAATAACTAACATAAGTAAGTAACATTTGTAGCTTTAAATGAGATAACCTTTCGATCAGGTGATTTATAACAATGTTCCTAAGTTAAATATAGTAGTTTACTGCATGTTAAACAGTCGACACAAAATATTGAACATGCAGCTCTAGTGTAAAACTAAATATTATTTCATTATACAAAATATTCGTCGATATACATTCCCTGTGTTATTGCCTTTATTTTTTACGTAAATTAACGTTTGTAGAATAGAATAATCAAACTGCGTACTTTAAATTTGAAGCGCATTGGTAAATATAAGTCGTATATTAAGAGGCTTCGATTTGGACTAATCTACCTGTTAAATGATTATTTGTTGGGGTTATGCCGCTGTAATGCATAACAATCAATCATCGATCAAGTCACCATGTTTCAGACGCATTATTTCTCCAAAATATACACAATTTCACTTTTTAAATATAAAAAATCAAATGCACGTAATTTTCAGCGAGCTTCTGCGGGGCGGTCAACTGTTTGACATCTGCCAAAAATGGTTCTGCTACCCATCTCTTTTTATCACACAGTGTGCTGCTAGTGACATCTGGCTTTTGTCGTTCTATTCCAAAGGGATAATAATTTTATGGGTAAAGACTAAATACGTGATTTGTGTTTTAATACTTCTAAAAGTAAAAAACTATACTTATGAATGTAATGACACTTTTCTTGTCTCCTAATTACACAGGAAGGCATTTTACCAGCTGTCGAGACATTTAGTCATAAAGAGCAAGCGTGACAAACTGAATGCACTCCGGGTAATTGCCTGCCTTTTGTGTAGCCATTTTCGAGCGCATACGTCGTATCTATAATTTAAAAACATCTTAGCTTGTCCCAATCTATTTTGTCCATCACTTTTTCTAAGTCGACAAATAGAATAAATATGTCTTAACCTACATCCTAAGATTTGGTTATATAATAAATAAATAAAAAGCGCTAAAACTGCGTCTATTGCTCTTTTTTCTTACGCATTCCGAATTGATCATATCCCGACACTCCTTCAGTGATGTTTTTGATTTGCTTTGTAAAATTTGAAGCAATAAGACGCAGTGCTCTTTGTTCTTCGCATTACTGGGTATTCGGTTTTTCAGTAGAGTTACTAGTTTGCTTATTTTAAAATCTTGTGGCACTATTTCTATCTTGTGTATTTGGGTATAACGTGCAAATATCCAAACTGTGTAAATGAAAATTAACGTAATTCTTTCTCATGGATAAAGAAATTGGTCATTTATACAACGTGTAATGTTAAATGCGCCAAACCTCAGGCAGGCCAAATGATTTTTAATTCAATTGACCTAATTCTCAAAGAAAAATAATAATTAAAAAAAGGTTTGGCGTGTAAGTTACTGGCACTTCTGTTAGCAATTGCGGTGTCAGCGGAAGTACCGGGCCCCGGTTCGGGTGGCGGACAGACCTCGCCGGGACTCTATATTCTCAAGACATGTGTGTGCTACTTATGTAGAACCCTTTGTGTGTGGTGGCTGATTATACAACGTATGGAAGAATACAAGTTTTATTTACCATCAATCCCATGAGATCATTTCTTTCTCTGGGGACGTTCTCGCTCTATCGAGAGAGGAATACGTATAGTTCTATCACCGAGCCGCTCTGCGTCCCGCTATCATTATTATTATTAGAGATTAGAGATTAAATTACAAGAATTAAACCTTGCATGTTTAGATGATTCGGTGGGTTTGTGCAAGCGATGGCTTGTCATATTAATCAATAGCAACATTTTAATGAAGATTTTTTGAAAATGTGATATATAGTCCCCCTAGCCGATTTCGACTACGGTGGCCAGTCACAACGACCAGCCGACTGCGCGGGACATATTATAGTGCACAAGTGTGTGCGCAAACACAGGTGCACTCTTTTCCTTACACTCTCATAGCCTGATGGGACAGCAATCTGACTCGACCGGAGAGAGATCAGGCGCAGGACCAACGGCTTAACGTGCTTTTCCGAGGCACGGGGGTGAAAACACCGCCAACTTCCAAACTCCGGGCTACCCTAAGAATTTCTGAACAGAAAAACTCAGGTATATATTTTTGGCCCGACCCGGATCGAACCCAGGACCTCTGGCGCAGCCGTCGCTTTAAAGTGCGACCCTCCTACCGCTGCGCCACCGAGGCAGTTTATGAACAGAGTTGAAAATGTGAACCATATTAAAAAGTGGTAGAATTGATTCAGCTCTTATTCCAATCAAACTGTTTTCAAGTTTTGCGCATTTGACGTTACACGTTGTATTGCGAATATGAAACAAGACTCAACTAATTTTCTTAATATTTTAGAGTTGGAGCACGTGCCTTGTGACAGGGCTGTCACAGGACCATACAGCAGCGTCGCAGGTACAACGTTGCCTATTCTGATGCTCACTGCCCTCGCCACCACAGTTGCAGTGTAAAACATTCAGAAAAGACTGTAATTTTAGACCTAAAAAGCAAGTGTGTAAACACGAGCTTCTGACGCTCTTTTATGAATAATTTTGATTTAGATTTAAAATAAATATACATAAAATTTATAACAATGGCGACGTTACGTTTCAGTGTTAGGCATTTTTATTGATTCTTAAGACCAGTTGAATGATGCCATAAGTTGGAATCAGTAAGTTCAAATAAAAACCTATAAGGGCCGATTGTTTAATGGTCAGATAAAACTTATCAGACTGATAAATTAAAGAGATTTTAAAAAATGACAGTTACGTATGATTGCTGACAACTATGTGACGTTTTCAAATTAGCCATATTGTATTTTGTCCGACGAATATTTCTTATCTGACTATTGAAAAATCAGCCCTAAGAAAATAAACTGCTTTTTATGTTGAATGTTAAAGTACAGAAACACATTTATGTTGTCAAACAATCTTCGTAGATTACCAACATGCTAAAATAAAGTACAAAAATAATGATGATAAAGTAACGGAAATACTACCAGTTAAGAGAAACTAATGAGTGAGCAATTCCGCAAATTCGACCTTCACCAAGAGGAAAGCATGAAGTTTTTGTAGTTTTACTAATAGATGTCCTTCGTTTATAGGTTATAGGAGAATTACTAATGCCCTAAAAACTTCATCCTTTGTTTCTGGTGGAGGAGGGATATAGAATTACTCACTCATTTATTTCTGTAAAGTGTTCGAAACGTCGGGATAAAATTTAGTACATTTTCGAAAAGTAAATCCGCAAAACAGTTTTATTCCACTTCATTTATTTATCTTAACTGGTAGTATTTCCGTTACTTAAGGTTACTGTATCATTATTATTTCTGTACTCTTATTTACTATAATAATTGGTAATTGAATTAAGTATAATTATTGTTGTGAGGGTTTATTGTAACTTAAGTGTATTTGTGTAATGCTTAATGTATTTATTTATTTGTAGATAATTTTGATTTTTATTTCAAGTGTAAATTACGTAATATTACGATATGAACATTATTTAAACAGAAACTAACTTCAGTAGTAGAGCATAGTAGGATTTTATTATGAATGTTTTGATGTTTAAAGGCAATGTTTTCCGTTTTCGTAGAAAATACTAACATATCGAAAAACAAGTGTGAATAACAAGGCCATTTTAATGCTGCGTTGTTGGCATTGTGTGACATTGTTTTTATTTGTAAATAATGTATGTTAAATGTATTTAGTTAATTAGTTTAAAATGTTCCTGTACCGAGAGGATTCATATGTTTGGTGTTATAATAGGTTAGGAATAAACATGTCTTAGCTAAAACGTAACATAGTATGCAACGGAATGCAATTATGAGATTTGTATAAGTTTCGTGTTACGTCTAGGGAACTATGTCCGCTTTGATTGTTAAAGCGATGCTTTCATACAAGTGGGTTATCACCATACATATCAAAGTGTGCCTCTGCTTACTAGCAAAATAATGATACATATCTTTTACCTTAGCGAAAATTTAGAATTTTATATTTTAATTAATATATGTATAAATGTCGAGCGTATACTGTTAGATGAATTTTTACCAATATACCTATTTATGTATAATATATTACTATTTAGGATGCTATTAAATTCGTACCACTTGAAAATCTTATGAACTCAAAATTCTTATGACTTCAAACAGATAATAGTATATTTTGTAAATATATCCCTCTTAAGATAAGATGCAATACTCTGATCAAATATATATATGTACGACGTATTTTGTAAACTATGCAAAACAAATTACCTAGTACAACAGTATTACTTGTATAAAAAATATTGACAAGATATAATTGCCCAAAAAAATCGTATGTAAAAAAAACATAAAACGCTATTTCCAATCAAAAATCTCACAACAAAAGTCTGTTATTTACTTGGGTTGATGAAATATATCCCATATCTTTTATATTTAAGTCAAAAAGTTGGATTTAGTATAACATATGTCAGATCTCAGTTTATATCAATCTTAAGATATTCACTAACATTTGTAAAATCAGAAGAGATTTCTTCTGAGAGAGATTTCTTCGTCTAAACTGGCTTCTACAGGTGCGTTGCTCTGTCATTGACGATGATTCCACTATGCTTGGCTTAATTTAGAGTCAAGATAAAACCCAGTAATAGAAAGTAGTGGAATTGTAATGCTAGTAAAACATTGCGTCTGAGGAAAACAGTTTCTTATGCACTTACACTCTTTATTTTTCTTCCTTGCGCTGCTTTCTGGATTATAAGATGTAAATTATTACTAATTTAAAATAATTACTTATAACATTATAAAAATAAAATTATATGGTATGATGAGGTAAAGTGTGTTGCATAATATTGTTTTTCATGTACCGCCTAATCGTTTAATAAATAGAAACTGAAATAAAATAGTAACCTTTTGAAATAGAGACACATACATTAAAGGTAGAGCATGCCATAATTTTAATACCTACCCGATTAGTACTATACAATTTCACTATTTCTAAAGACAATATGACTAATAAATCTTCACAAACACTTAATCTGTAGCTTATAAATGCTTTAAGTGAAAAGTATCTTATGAATTTAAAACATTTTTATACTTACATAATTTGTATTAAAACATTTAGTATTATACTAATTATGCGATTGTCAATTACTATCCTTGAAAGTGTTATGGAAGATTTGGGAACATATCGGAAGAATGGTATATAAACTAGATGTTATTTAGGAATGGTAATCGCCTAAAACGTGGATGTTAAAATAGGTGGTCATTATCATAATTGCACCTTAGAATTTGTTTTGCAATGTTAGACGTTATTGCGTCCTGTACTGTATCGCTATTGTCAATGTATTTGGGTTAATAAAACTTCACAAGGGTTTATTTGGATGTTTATGCAAATTGGCACATTTAGATTTGAGATATACATAATTTCATTAGCTTGTCATCAGAACAGAGACGCTGGAGTCGCCAGAATGTTGCAGCACTGCGCTTTTATGATGATAGAAAGCACTATTTTGAAAAGTTGATGGGATAGCTTTAATTAGTCAAACTTAAGATGTAAAGTGATCTAAATAAGTATAACTAAATATTTTTAAGTGGTAAATCAAATAACGCGTCATTTCCTATTGGTCATTCCATGAGAGTTTGATTTCTAAATTAGTGTTTATAGAAAAACTTTAAATATTTAGTAAAACAAACATACTAACTACAGCTAAAAGCGTTGGAAACATCAACAGGTTTGAATGCAATTTAAGTAAATAGTTTAATAAATGTAGAGACTTTGTATTTTGTAGTACGATGTGTTAGATATAATTTTACATGTTAATTTTAAGTCTTATACGTAAATATAGATTTTAAATGAATGTATAGCACTTTACAGTAAAAAAAACTAAGAATACTTGATTAAGGGCATTTTTTCTTTTTCTGGCCTAAAGCGTATTTTTCGGGAAACCAGACCTTTTGTGTCACATCATAGATCCCCAGCAACACATAGTTTTGAACGAGCAAATTCCTTTTTTTTAATCTTGTTGTGAATAAGATAAGTAAATCATTAGATGTAGAGAATAGAGTTGTATTTTAAGGCAAATTTCAATGTGATTGCCATATATGAGTAGATATTTTATGTACGTATTGATAAATTATTTCTCCTTACAGTTTCCTGCTGATCAAACAATACTGTTATTAGAAAGTAGAATAGCAATCGCTAAGATTGACGCACGCATAAAATTCAATGTCCATATTTTTAATGCAAATGTATTTATGTGAGTTGTTAGTTTTGTGGTGATGTCTGCTAAGTGTAGGTGTCATAGCATTTGTAACGAAAGCATTTCGCCAGTTCAACGTGTAGAACTAGATCGACGTAAATGGTTTGTTAGATAAAAATAAATGTTAAATGTTTTATGTAAAACGAAGTTACGCAAAGATCTTCAGTAGGTACTGCTTTACAAATTAGGTGCTAATTTAACTGTGTGTATACATATATAAATTGATGTGCACTCATTAATTTTTTACTACTAACAACAAATGCGAATGACGTCGACAATATCTATTTTATATTTTGGATTTAAATGAAGCACCGTCTTTAACTTCTTAGTAGTATTCTGTTTACCATAATTCATTCTTTTCACATGTTAAAACTTCACTGTTTTAAACCCAGTTTTCCATTGTTTCTACGCAAATGATTGTACGGAAGTTAAATGTTTATTATAGTTGATAATAAATTCGTTTGTACAGTTGCATAAAAATCACTGTATGTAGTTAAATCTAATATTTTTATCAGAATACTTTTAGTCAATAGTCATGATATTTTGCTTTATATTTTATTATTATCTCTATCCAGAAAATACTCAATAAAATTTAATTAAAAATGATATTTTATTCAACCCCTATGCACCACACCCAATGAGCAATTTTCACGACATTAGATGTTTAAATCATCGATAGATGGCGCTAGCGACACTTTAGAAAAAACTTTTTTCATATGGTTTACAATGTTTTTAACACTCACAGTGTCATATTTTATATTCATAAAGATGGAATAGGAAACCAAACATTTGTCACTTCCACCTTTAGCTGTCACTCATAGCGCTATCTCAAGAGGAAAAATTGAACTTGGAATTTGACATAACCTGTGGAAGTTTTGTTTAGAAAACGCAACCTTATCCTTATAAGGTTGCGATTTTTTACTATTGCCATTGTCTGTGAGAAAAAATCGATCGATATTTAAAACAATGATTTGAAATATTTGATATCGTTCGCTTTTAAAGTACTCTGTTGTCTTCCGTGCAGTTACTGTCCTTCTTATCGTGTGTTTTATGTATAACGACAGTAAATAAACTGATAAGATGTAAAAACTTAAGGTTTCATCTATCGCCGAACAACTATCACATCATCGCATCACAAAGCTAAATTTATTTATTTTTCCTCACAGTCGAAATGAAATATAGTATGTTTATCTCGGATGAAAGCACCCATTTCACACTCGACTTATTAGCGCTCTTACTCCGTTCGAGCGCCAAAAACATCTGGAGTAAAATGGGTCACTTTCTCCCCTTGTATAACAATCTACTACCTATTTAAAAATATTTAACATTTCGGTTCAGTATTACAGCAGAGGGTAAAGCTTTTCGTCAACGTTAATATTAAGAAGTTAAAACATATTGATGTGTACCTTTAGTAAATAAAGGAGTTTATAATAATTAGAATATGTATCATAATAAATAATTCAAAAGGTCTTTACCGCATTTAAAAAAAAATACTCAGGCATTTTTTTCTTTGTCTATGGTTTTCTGAAAAAGTGAAAAAAAAAAAGATCTTAAAGCTATTCTATTAAATACTAAACAGTGATGCGAGAAAACTGCTCATTGTCGACCTAGTTCAACAGGACATACAATTAAAACGCAACACAAACATGCGTCTCAACTTTAAGTTCTGTTTTATTTTTTAAAGTAAATAAAACCAAAAGTAGCATTGGAAACATTCTATTTCTTGAATTAAAAGTACAACCTCACTCAATGATTGGTAGCGTGATGCGGGATTTATGATACACAACGGCATTGTCGCTTTTTTACCTTCGACTAAGTAACTCTACCAACCCCTAAGCGGCTGTTACGATTATTAGTGACCTATCTTCTGTAGATGTCGACTGAAACCGTTTGGATATAAGGGCAAAAGTATGCGAAAGTGACAACTTAATCAGATGTTCTAAGTGAAGATGGCGCTGTCTATAAGAGCTGCTTTTCACTACTCGTATGTTTGACCCAATCCATTAATGCTTAAATGAGCTGTTTTTTTTCTTGACATTACAGGTTTCTATCATCGAGAGATGGCGCAAGCGTCACTTTGAGAAATAACTTTTTGAACTTTATTTAAGTATCATAGTGGAAGGTAACAATTGCTTTTCGCCAACTTAAATAATAACAGTATCACAATATTAATGTGTACTTTTAGTAAATAAAGGACTATAAAAATTATAAAAAAACAGGTATCTTTATCTAAAGGTCATTGACGCATTTTACAATACTAAGTTACGCTTTTTTTTCTTTGGCTATAGTTTTCCACGAACGTGACAAAAATGTTCCTAAAGCCATTCCAACGCCGTAGTTTCGTTGTTTACGTGTTAAAATTTGTCACCCGGTTTCTCGTTTAACTTAACACATACATGATGATTTCCGATCCTAGTTTGCCCCACACATTTACTTAGTTCTTTAGTGCTGAAGTATCCTCAGCACTAAACCATATACTCACTGTGTGTGACCTAATGCAACCCCGCTGTATTCTTTAAATTACAAGATCTATTCTTCATAAGTTCAATACGTCATAATTTATAGTTAGGGAGGCGAATAGGGGAATTTTCGGTAATACTCGAGCGTGGCAGTTTAAGATATGAGAGATACCTTGGACCTAATAGAACAACCTCGTAAAGTATTTAGCTCTATATGTAGTGACGCGCGCCTAGGATAGACGATCAGATTAGTAAAAAAAAATCGATAGTCTGTAATACTCGAGCGCGTCAGATTAAGATATTGGGGGTTGATTTTAGTGTTTTAAGACTAAATTTAACTAATCTGACGATAAGTCCTTGACGCCGCCGAGTTATAGGGTCGCGAACTTGTAAAAAAAAAAACGTTAATCCGGCATTCTCGAGCGCGATTTTTTTTTTTTTTATTTTGAAGAATATAATCTAAAACGTACTAAAAATACAAAATCTGCCGGTTTCCGCATGACCAGGAGTGTGGAGGAGCCATTTCGTCTTCCGAAAAACGCGTTGCGGCATATAAGTCGCGAACGATACATTTTACAAAGAAATAGTTTAAATAAACAAAAAAGGTAATTTTATTTTACACAAAAAAGGTCTCTTTACATTTTTGTCCAAAGTAAAAACTTTTTGACTTGAAGCTTCATAAAAACTCAAACTCCCGGTTTTTTGAGTATATCTTGAAAACTGAGGGTGTTAAAAAAAATTATATGAAATAACGATGATTAAATTATGTTACTTTAATCTCAATTTTTTTTTCTAAAGCTTCTCGACAATTTTCGTGGACTTGGAAAAGGTTACGCGTATCTGTATACAAAAGTATTATTAACATGTACAGTTTCATGTATGTATATTATTTAATAGCCTGTTGATCCTCAAATTGTTTTTTGGACGTACCGTCAGCAAAACGAAGTGAAGAATTATTAAAAAGAAAGAAGAAAGGAAAAAACAAGAAACCAAAAAACCTTTCCGGTCAGATTAAGAGAACCCACCAACATTTTTGTCAGATTAAGAAAATATGCTTTCAGGATACCGAGATGAACCTCCCCTATGAAAATCTGACGCGCTCGAGTATTTCAAAAAAACTATTTTTTTTTGCATTTTCAAAAATTCATCGTAACTTATGGTCACGCCAAAATCGTCAGTTTTTTTTAAGGGAGCTTCCTTGGGGCCTACTTAACACCCCTTCCAAAAATCTGACGCGCTCGAGTATTATAATTTTTTTTGCATTTTTGACTACTTTATATGCCTACCCCCACCACGCAAACCGGCAGATTAGTATACCGTTGTTATCAGAGGCACTTGGGGCATACGTAGTATGAATATCTGACGCGCTCGAGAATGCCCAAGTAACTGTTTTTTTTACATTTTTGAAAAACCGTACACGCCAAACCCACCGCTAAAATGGTTTTAACCATACGAGCTTTTCTTTTCGAAATTATTTTATCTTTCGATTTTGATAGGTCTCGACGGCGCCGTTGAATTACGCCATTTAGCTACCTCGCCTCTCTAACTATTATACACCTATCTAGATTTGACTTATGACAAACGTTTGTTATGGAAATGCCGGTAGTGTCCATCATGTTGACTGTAATTCAGCTATAATATTAGAATAAATTGATTAAGATGATTTAATTATTTAAAGAAAATTTTATTAGTTGTTAGTTAGTAATTTAAAGATTATTGGGACACTTATTACATTTTTATGTCTGCTGTATAAAAAATGTGCATTTTGGTGCCAAAAGTTGATTCTGATTGGATGGTGGAGGTTAGATTTATTCCAAACTAGCCAAAGTACTTACAAAATTAAGAAGTATTTCTGCCAATCCCTCCCATGTGGATTTCAACTGATTTTCATTAGAAAATTCGACTTTAATGAATGCTTTTCACTCGCCATCTTGACGCGAGTGATTCAAAAATAGGGGCCCAGCCCCGTAATTTTGTAAGTTAAGCGGTCCCAGCCCAGCCCCGTCCCACCCCAGCCCCGGCCTCGCCTAACGGCATAAAAAGTATCCCATGTCCTTGTCCTAGTTCTAAGCTACCTCCCTACCTATTTTTAGTCAAATCGGATTAGCCGTTCTTGAGTTTTAAATAGTGTAACTAACACGACATTCTTTTAATATATTTTTAGATATATTGTAATTATTAAAATAATAATCTAAAAGGCTAACTTCCTACAGTACGATTAATAAATAAATAATTAATGAATTTACATATTTAATTAGCAAATTGTTTGTCCCTAGGAGTAAATATTTTAGTTAATGTTCAGGTACGGAAACGGTTGTCGTCCTCACTGTATTTCTAAGTTGTTCAGGGTTTTGATTTGTATAAAAGCGAGCTGCATGCCAGAATATGTCTTCTATTTGTGGTCAAAAGTTTTTTTTAAACTTTTTAGTGTATTTTTGTTTCGAAGTCGGTTTTTACTTTTTATTTAAGTTACTTTTTGTATTTAATTAAGAGTTAAATAATAGTTATTGCTATGTTCCTGTAAGCAAATCCCTGTTTCTATGTCTTAATAAGTTCCCATTACTGTTATTTTCCACTATTTCATACGAAATTACGTTCCATATTTGAATTATTCATTGGTTAGTGCTTTTGTCGTTGGTCAAACGGTCGCTCAGAGTCTTAATTTCTTACCATAAGGTTTTTATAACTCAGTATCAAGTCAGAGATACTTATTCAAACGCTCATTGTACCCTTTAAACTATTTCTGAACGAATCATATTCAAAGAACAACCTTTTCTTGTAGATACAGAGATATAACTATCCATCTTGTGTGTGTGAGCACACTTCAGTCTGAGTGAAACGGATATTACTATGGAGCGCAAATCGCAATCTTCAGCATCTTGCAGATTATTTAATTATGAGACAAAGTAGGAAACTTACCTGCATTTGTAGTTTAGTAGCTCTATGACGACGCACTAAGCCGCAGGTGCCACTTACTCGTGTATTAAGAATCGGTGTATAGACTTATGGTTGACTGGTAGAGAATGCTTTGAGCATAAAGTCCGCCATATGTACCTTTTGATGGTGCATGAAGTGTTTTAAATAAATAAATAAATTGCAATTATTTCCTTGGAGCAAAACAAACAAGCTTAACGTCTTTATTATTTTAATTCAATTAAATTTAGGCAGCTGAAAGGCAAAATAGAACCCAATCTCCTTGTAAGACAAATTGCATTTCGATTTTATGAGTTAAATCCTCTTTGTATTCACCTAAATGTACAGACAACAGCATCAAGGTAAATACTGCTGTATCTTATGCAGTTGTAATAAGGGCTAGTTTCAAACAAAATAAAATGGGTAACCTGATGTTACTGTACCAACATCCTTAATAGGTTTAAATCGGTATAAATTCTTTGGCAATATCTGTATGTTTATTTGCCTAAACTATGGTAATGTTTTTAAAAAATGTTGTTTTACAAGTAATAATACTTACCTACGTGTTATCTATTGAAAGCAAATATTTTACGTTTTTAAAGCTTTAATTTAGCAGGAATTATATTTTAAAGTGAATTATATTTTAAAGTTTATGGCACTGTGGCCATAAACTGTAAAATATAATTCCAGTCTCCACCATAACAAAGTAACTATTAAACACAAACGGGGTTGTAATAAAACACTTCGGTATGTTAAATTTCATTGTATGGACAAACTGCTAATGTAATGTTTTGTATTGCATGATTGCGAAATACATTATTTGAATACGACTAGACAGATACATCAGTTAATACTTACTACTTATCTTATTAGACACTTAGATCTAGACAAATATTTCATAATCACGAGATGATCAGTGGATTTATTTCAGATTTCATTGTGTTATATGAAGTTGTTATTTGGAATGGCAAAAATCAGTTAAAATAAATGAAACGTAGTAACATACTTGACAAATGCATTTACAATACGCATGACGTTCACTCTATGCGTCAAATTAGCAGAGTTAGATAATTATAAGACTGTTTTATCGTAGGGACGTAACTGATACTTATACACAAATTTTAGATAGTACATGCTAAGCAGGTAGAACTATCATAATTGAATTACGTCTCTATTTATTTAATTATTTACGATAGTACTATACTTATGTTTTTAATAAAATGTCGTCAAACTAAAATCCTGTTTAATATTTAAAATTGATGAAAACTAAATTCTGTTCAGATATTTAATACTGTTCATGTTCAGCCCTACACGAAATTGAAAGAGTCAGTAATCCGAGTAACCAGATTAACGGGTAATTGAGCCGAAATGGATTTACAAAAGTTATTTCTAGTCGCCGGAGGACGTCGAAGGTCGCTTTACACGGTGTTGAAACCGCAGATCAGGTCTGAGTGCTCGATATCTTCCATGGGGAGGGAAGAGAAGGCGAGAGTCACGGAGTTGTGGTACCTCCCGCTTGAGACCAACCGCACCACTGTGTCTTCGCAAGCGATGTACGCGGGGCGACGACCTGACAAAGAATAGATTTTGTAACAAGATAGATAAATGCATACGATAAGGCATCTAAAAATAACTCTCTATTTTGTGAGTTGCAAACATTAAACCTGATAACAGTGCAATTTGATAAAAGTTAAGGTTCTGTACGCTAAGTTACTATTAGAGCGCTTTCACACTAAGGCGTTTTTAGCAGCGTGACGATCGCGCGGCAGTCGCGCTGCTGTCAATTTACATAAAATGACAGCAGTAAGCCCTTCACATTAGAAAGACGCGCTGCTGTCGCTCTTATGTGAAAGCGCACTTACTAAACTATTCAAAAAGTAAAAAACATATACTTTATGTAAATAGTATATGTAAATAGTTTTGTGGGACTAGTATTACTTATTGGAAAAAGTTGTTTACTTGATAATAATAATGTAAAGTATTAGTATCCATTACTTAACTTAGCTGAATTGCTTTTACACTTCAAAGTTGCGTTTCCACGAAATCGAAAATGACAGTGTTTTCTAAAGATAGTCACAGTTTAGTGAGAAAATTGAGCAATAATTTAAGGGCGATAATTAATGTTTAAAATCCCATTAAAAAGTCAAATCTCTGTAGTACTCGGAAAATTAATATTTAAATCCATGTAAATCCTGAAATTGACTTTTGATTATGTTATATGGATAATGATTACAGTACAATTTTATTATACCTATTTTGGAGGATAACTATCAACATTGTGAAAGTAAGGCATCAGTATAGGCCGATAATTTTATGACTGTACGATTGTAGTCATCATTCACTGCTAACTTTAAAATTTTCACGGTTCGATTAAAAATTTATTTCTTCTAGAAAACTGTCATCCCAGAGTGACATAATAGGTATAATCTATCGTATAAGCTAGCTATAGTCTTCTATAAAGTGACAATAAACATGATAAACATGCATTGTATGATATGCATTGTATATGATGCATTATATGAAATTACATAAAACGTTAAAAGATTAAATTAATTTTCGATAATGCTCGCTCACCTTCGTTAGAGTCCAAGCCACAAATACTGTCAAGCACCTCCATATTCGTGTGGTCGAGTCCATTAGCTCCACCTATGTCTACGTAGTCCAACAGTCCTCGTTTTTTGCACTAGACAAAAAAATTAAAATTTTATGTACATGTTAATATAATTGCAATAAAACCAGCAAAAAAACTGACACTTGAAAAATATGTGTATAACTAATCCCGATATATTAAGGTAATCTAAGCATCTTATTTGCCTGTGTTATTTGCTTCAAATGTATGAATCTATACTAAAATTATAAAGCTGGAAAAAATGTTTGTTTGAACGCACTTATCTCAGGAACTACTGGAGCGATTTGAAAAGTTATTTTTGTGCTGGATAACTTATTACTCGAGGAAAGGGTTTATTTAGGCTATAACTATATATAACTACTAAAACATTACGCTACGACAGAAAGGGAGAAAACTCTAAACGCGCGTACGCAATCACAGGGGACCGCTAGTAACCTATAAGAATAAAAAAAATCATCAAACATTATTTTCGTGTACCTCCTTCAACTACTAAACATTCAAACGCTTGTATTATTATTTTACTATTGGTAAAGTTAACTAGCGATCAAGATATCGGCCCTTCAGTGAGGAGTTGATTATTCCAAGGAACGGATGGTTTTCATTTCTGGTTATGAAATTCAAATAAACTAAGGATCGGAAAAGGATTTAATATCATTGTTTGCTGGCTATCATAAAGAGCTTTATAAATACAAAATATCTACGTTAATATTTTCATTGGTAATTGAACTGGAGTATTTATCTACGTATAGAAAAGTACAGCAGAATAGAACGAAGGCTGATACTGTGAGCACGTCCAATGAAAGAATCGGGTCAAGCACAAGTCACACAGTAGAATTCACTAAAATTTAACGTCTTACAGCTCTGACTTGAAAAGAAAAGGTCGGCTCGTAACTTCAGCAAAATTTTATTGGCTAAAACAATAGCCTTGAGTTGTCAGTTACTTTTGTTGTTATAGCTTTGTGGTTTTAGTAACTAACTACTGAGTCACTTTTTTGAGAATTTTATTTAGCTATAATAGTGAATGCTGAAACACGACATAACATGCGATCATTGAGTATCCCGGGAAGGCGAGAATTGCCGTAAGTAATTTTAAGATGGCATTTCATTCTAGCTCAAGATGTAATTTATTTGGGATACCTATATTACACACAATAATTTAAGTATTGTGTGTAATATAGGTATCCTTATAATGTAAGTATAGATAATAGGTACAAGACCTAATAGTAATCTAAGTGTTAACGACAGCCACAAGACCAAAAGAAGTTTCATATGATTTCATTAAGCTTTGATATTGTCGTTTATTTACTAATTTTCTACTAGACTTAAAGAAAGAGAAAAATGTATAAGTAAGAACGAATACGAAAATTGTTAAGAAAAATTAAATAGGATAGCAATATATGTAAGAAAGAAATGAACATAGTAGTGCCGTGTGCAAACTTCGTGCTCAATAATTAGAGATAATAATGGATCGCTTTAGTCGCTAATTGAACGCAGAAAATCATACAAGAATAGAGCCGAATTTGTATGCAGTACGTTCATTCCTTCCTACGGTTTAATAGTGAATACAGCTACTAGTGAAAAGTGAAGTACCAGTAATTACCAGTGAATTGTGAAAATAGTAAAAGTATTAATAAATTAATGTGTGTCAGTATAAGTGCAGTGTTTTACTGGGGAACAGTCAGTGCCTAGTGTTAAATTTAAATTACAGTCCACTCGCTCTCTGGGCTTGACGACTGTACTCTCTCCATAGTGTAACACCAACACTAAGGTAGTAACAATATTAGGGTTTTCTACCTCATAGTAATATCTGCAATTCTTTATAATAAGAAGCATCCTTTAGGACATAAAAAAAATTCCACTCCTAAGGATATGTGAGTACCTATACTGTTGGTATACATGAGCTTTATATATGCACCGACTCCAATTGAATAAGTTTTTCCTAAATAGAGATAAATAGGTCCATTTGAGCTTTTTAATCAGTTAATTGAAGGCGGCTTAGTTTTTAAAATATGCCCATTTTATTTAATGACCTTTAGGTATTATTTATATATCTCAAAAACGATTTTGATAAAACTTACTCACTGTACTCTTAGTTGAAATATACCCGATAGAACTAAAAAAATATCATCTCGCTTTTGAGAAACCCGTGTACAAACTTCTAAAATTTAGCACACGTGTTTGAAAGCCTTAATAGATCAACAAACCTACTTAAATATTATCAGATTCCAACGATATGACATAGAGGAGAAGGAGGCACCTTAGCACAGGAGCAGATTTGAACAAATTGATTTATGAACGCAGGCTTATGTTAATATTCCATTTTAATATTGGCAAAAATGGCTGTGACAAACGTCAAATCATTAAACGCGCATATTTGGTTGTCAAAAAGAGTTAGAATCTGACGTCATATTTGTACCGGCGAAGTAAAAAATAAAAATAAATGTTGTAAGGGATTAACAAACACTGGAGTAAAGGTTTCCAACTAATTATGTCTCAATACTGTGCATTATTTATTAGTTTTCAATTTACCTTGTAGTTTTTGCTTGCCAGTTATTTCATACTAGCGGTCCCCCGCGACTTCGTCCGCGCGTTTTGAGTTTGCTCCCTCCCCTCCCGTCGCAGCGTCATGTTTTATATCCTAATGCCTTTCTCGATAAATAAGCTATCAAACACAGAAATATTTTTCTAATCGGTCCAGCAGTTCCTGAGATAAGCGCGTTCAAACAAACAAACTTTTCAGCTTTATAATATATTAGCGCAAGCGCACGTTGTACTTAAGCTGCGAACATTATTTTGGTGCGGAGATATGTTAAAACTGTGATAGCTCCTAAGATATTTATTGAAATCAAATGATATAAAGGGCAACTTGGTTCTCAATGAAATGCTCGTGATGATGAATGTATTTATTTTGATAAGAATAAATACCTGTGTGTATAATACACCTCTAAAAATAATGCATTATTTTTTTACAAATTTATTAACATAAAAAAGGTTGTAGTAAGTCAACCATAAAAGATAGACATATGCTTTCACGGACTTTATTATAGAACTCTTAATGCTGAACTATCTTGTCATACATGATTTTTGTGTAACTTAAGCGGTTTCAGCAGCGTTTGCAGCGGAAGCTCTCAAAAGGAATATCTTTCTCCCGTTTTCGCAACATTTTTTATTTCTGCTGTGGTCTTATGAGTCATATCTTTATGTTATATAGCCTAAAGCCTTCCTCGATAAATAGACTATCCAACGTAAAAATATTTTTTCAAATCGGGCCAGTAGTTTTTGAGATTCAAGCGCGTTCAAACAAACAAACAAACAAACAAACAAACAAACAAACTCTTCAGCTTTATAATATTAGTATAGATTTTTTTAACTGACTTCAAAAAAGGAGGAGGTTATCAAAAGTCGACTGTATGTTTTTTTTTTTTTGTATGTTTGTTACCTCATATCTCAGTCGTTTGTCGACCGATTCGCAAAAAAAATTCGCCTACCTAGAGGGTCTACCTTCTAGTTGGTCCCATTGTTGCCAATTTGGGATCTGATGATGAGATCTTGGTATAATCGAGGGAAATCCTCAAATTTTTAAGGCACGTATAGTGTTTTTTACTAGAATCTTAATGTTGACGTGCTGTTACGTCTGATAGTCAATATCTTGTGGGGCAGAGCTGATAGTAGAACTCCTTAACGCTTAGGAGTTCAGTATTTATAATGACAGAACTTATGAAAGGTAGTTTGCAGCTTCTTAAAGAACAGAGTCTTAAGGTGCTACCTCCCCCCCTCTCTTGTAATCTCTAAAAATGAAGAAATAAAATTAACTTTAATTAAATGCATAAAATGGATTCCTTTCCTTGCAATGGTTAAGAGTTTATTTAAGACTTTTTAGTGCATTTTGGTTTTGAAGTCGGTTTTTACTTTTTTTTAAAGTTATTGTAAATTAAATCTCCCAAGTGTCCATGGGGCAAATTTGATCAAAACAAACAGGGGAGATTTCAACGGGACGTTTGATAGCGTCTGAGGCACTATTATATAATTACAATATAAGGATACTCTTGCGTAATATGATTACTTAAGTTAACAAGGAGGAAGTTAAACGCAATTAAAAAGTATACTGTTTTTTTTGCAAGATTTAACTTTAGACATTTTATAAACAACAATAGTACCTTATGATACAAGTGTGCTAAGTTGACCATTATATACAAGGCGATATTGTGTGCGCACGAGCGAAAGCGAGTGCGCCATAGGAAAGCCGCGTATATAATGGTCACAGGCACACGCGTATCATACGACGTTTTTCAACACACTTGCGGGGAATAAACAAGACTCTTCATTTACTAAGTTTTTAATTATTAAAACATTTAGTAAAAATACATTTCACTCGATTTTGATGGCAAAGACTTTCGCACGCGTTTTTTGCCTCGTTACGTATGTCCGGCGGAGTAAATAATAGGTTTTCTTCATTTTCTTCACTTGAATTAGGCATTTTCATTAATATTAAACGTCTTAAATAATGCAAACTTCGTCACAGCCGACAATTATTATTTACGAAAAATGGCGCATTTTTTTTTATCTTGCCGCGATACCGATGCTCGCGCAAGGCTTAGGCGCGAACTAGATTGGCCAAAAGCCAAGATTAAAAATGAAATAATTCGTGTTTAAAACACAAATCACAGAAAATGTTAAACGAGTTTGAGCTATTTTTTAGTAATAAATCTGGATTTTCCATTTATTTAAATAAATATGTAGATACTGTTATTTTTCGCATAAATACTGTTTGTTGCTAAAATAAAAGTATTGTATAACCCGACTAAATTATATCGCTTCTTCTTCTTACTTACGACTTGGTACTAGGGTACAAAACCTAAATTGGTCGGGTTAATAAACTAAAGGCACTAGTGCAATAATATAATGAAAAAGCACGCGTGTCTAATATCTATGATTATGAGCCAAAAATCGGTGGAATAAAGACGTCGTTATGAGCAAGTGTGTTGAAAATTTCATTATAATAAAGACACACAAATTATTACTCTATCCTTTCTTTTTTCTGGTTTTAAACCCATTTTACAAATCTGCCTCATGTCGATTCAAGTGTGCCGGTTTGAACGATTTTAGAGTTGAAATTATTCTTTAATCGATTAAAAAAAACGATTGAATAAATAAAAAAATAACCGACTATAAAGAAACAACACTATTTTTAAATTGCTTAAAAGTGATATCCCATCAAATGTCATTTTGGTCTATCTACGGAGCGACAAGGTTTGGCCGATAGATGACATTCTTGTACAGAGAAGCGCTAGTATTCAATTAGGGTAGCCGATGAAAAAAATCTCCCTTGATTCAGGGGTTCAGAAACCTTACCCAACAAAGTCATGAAGGTGGGTACGAATTCAAACCAGTAATAATAATAATACATGATAATACAGTATATCATGTATGGTCCACCGATTTAAAACGCGAAACAATTGTTTAAGCAATAAAAGTCATTGAAAATTATAACTTCAATTAAAGAGATAAGCTTTACGATATTTAATTAGCGTTAAACGTGTAACGAAAATTAAACATCAGGGAGGCGTTAGGTAGTATGGGGTAATCTCCTATAAAGTTTAGGTTTAGGATTTAGTTACACCAGATCTGACAACCGCATTTTTGAAGATGACAGCATTGAATCTGATCGTCGGCCAAAAGATCCATGACACACTGTAATTGAAAATCAAAGTATAGAAAAGCGAAAATCAGATATAAACTGCATAAAAATGAAGGTTTTATCCCACTGCACCGTACCAAAATGACCGTGCTAGGAACGTATCAGGCACGAAAAGTAACACACTACGCTCTACCGTGCCCAGTGAATGGCTTGACAGCATTCTACCTCACTGTTATATGAATCGAGAGCGGGAGCAAGCGAGAGCTTACGAGTATTTTCCAGTAAGTAGTATTATTTTATCTGGTCCGGTACTAACACGCTCCGTGCATAGCACGAGACGGTGTTCCCAGCGACGGAACGGTCTAGTGGGCAAGGTGTCATAGTTTTCAATGCAAGTAATATATATGTTATGGATCAGGTGAATAATGCGGGCGTTATTTATAATGCACGAGCATTATGAATAATGTCTAGCTTTATCGGGCTAAGTGATTAATTACTATCTTAACTTCATTATTTATCACATTGCACGGTCACTATCATGTACCAATATAATATTGCTACATGATAGTTGGGCAATTTGATAATAAAGCTATATTTAACGCGGTGCGAGGTCGGGGAGGGAAGTACGCATGGTGAGACACGCTTTGACCAATCAGTTTATTTTATATTATTATGTTTTTAATATGACTTTCCTTAAATTTTTAATGCAAAAACTAGTGGATTTTTAAGGTAGAAGTCCTTCGTAATAAATCCAAATATTAATTCTGATTACTTATGTGGTTTAATATTTAGTTTATTCTAAGTTAAATGACAATAACAATAAATAAATACTAATTAAATATGTTTGTATTACTCTGCCCAAAAGATGATGTGCAATATGTATAGTGCCCGGTCAATTTAATTATTTGAATAATTATTATCAAATTGCACTCTCATATTGGGCATTTTTCATAATGACCCGGCATTATGTATACTGCTCAATTTATCATTTGGTCAATAACATATATTTCACGGACGACCTCCGTGGTCGAGTGGCTAGCACGCTGGTTTCAAGCGTCGCTATCTCGTGAGGTTCCGAGTTCGATTCCCGGTCGGGTCAATGTAGAAAACGATCTTTTCTATATTGTCTCGGGTCTGGGTGTTGTGGTACCACCGTTGTTTCCGATTTCCATAACACAAGTGCTGTAGCTACTTAGCTTGGGATCGAAGCAATGTATGTGATGTTGTCAAATATTTATTTATTTGCCTTACACGTTCCCAGCATGGTCATGGTATCCTACGGTGTAGTAGGTAAAAACCGCAATGAGTATGTAGTGTAAGAGTAAGACCCCTTACACACTGCGACTTTTAGCAGCGAAACAGTCGCGATGTAGCATCGATGCAGTCGCAGACTGTCAACCTTCAAGTCACGATTTTAAAGCTGAAACTTGTCAAATAATGTACTGTATTCTGGTGAGTGCATCGATACTAACGCGCATTAGCATCGATGCTAAAATTCGCAACGTGTAAGGGGTCTAACGTGGGTCGCTCCACTATTAGATTTATGTAAAGTAGTACTGTTGCGGTCTCTCGCGCCTACCTACATTGAGAGCCAAAATCTCTTGCAGTTCACATCGTCATTTGTTTTAGTGTCATGTAAGCGATGATGCAAGCGATTTTCGTTGAAAAGTGGCTAAGCGCAGACTCATGATGCATGAGAGAACTCGACCGTACGTAGCTACATCAAAAGCGTATTTTAAAATAAATGATATTTGGTGGGGAATTGACTGAAATTATCCACGCGCAATTTTCACTTAATGTCGGTGTTACGTATGTCATTAAGTAAGAAATACGTTTAATCTAATATATAAAATTCTCGTGTCACAGTTTTCGTTGCCATACTCCTCCGAAACGGCTTGACAGATTTTGATGAATTTTTTTGTGCTTATCCGGTATCTATGAGAATAGGCCAACATCTAGTTTTCATCCCTCTAAATGTTAGGGGTAGCCATCCCTAATTTTTATTTTATTTTTTAGACAATTTTATTAATTTCTATTTTTTATGATACAACATACAAAAATACATACAATCCTCAATTTTCATCCTTCTACGATCAACCCTTATTTTTAATAGCCATTTTAGTAATTTAAGGGCGACACGAAATTCGCCGGGAATGCTTAACTGTTTAAATTACGGGACTCGGCGGGACGGGGCTGGGGTGGGACGGGGCTGGGGGCGAAACAAAGTTCACTGGGTCCGCTAGTTATAACTATATATTTATGATTTCCGTGGTAGTACGTACGTAATGAAGGCGTTCGAAATAAAACTCGTGAGCAAAAAGTAATCTTCTTATTTATAAGAAAATGAGATATTTTTTTCATGTATTTGAAATTTTAAGTTATGTTCTGTTTTTTAAATTTTAAAGAAATCTGTGAAAAGCACTTCATAATTTGTTTTAATAGTTTGTTAATTTCTCCGTCTGTTTATTACCAATGAGTTATAAATTGTGTCATTTTATACAAACTAAGAAAACCGGCCAAGTACGAGTTGGACTCGCGAACTGAGGGTTCCGTGCCAACTTTAACTGAATTAGGGAATCCACTTACTTCCACTTAGTAAAATACCACAATATTTTTTAATTTTTGTATGAGGATCGTAAAGCGTTTAACAGGATACATCATCCTACCAATTTTCATCAGTGTGATGCTTGTAGTTACAGAATAAAGCGGCTGTGACATACGGACGGACAGACAGACAGACTTGACGAAACTAAAAGGGTTTCGTTTTTTGCCATTCGGCTACGGAACCCTAAAATGTTGTTTACAACGGCTTTTCAATATTACTACTGATTACTAATTAGTCGTAAAGCTGACCATCTTTAATGTTATGTTGCCAGAATACCTCTTTGTGTATTATGAAGAAACGATGCCATTATTTCGGGATTACCCATTAATATTGAAGAACAAACCTCTTTAAATGGGACCTATGCAAACAAAGCGAGGGTAATAACGATAGAAGAGAATTTATGAATACCTTTTTCTTTGTCAGTATAAACGTAAGACGTATGATAACGTATGATTTAAAAACCTAACGACCTCCGTGGTGTAGTGGCTAAGCACGCTGGTTTCAAGGCGTCGCCGCTCCGAGGTCCCGGGTTCGATTCCCGGTCGGGTCAATATGGAAATCAAAATTTTCAATATTGTCTCGGGTATGGGTGTTGTGGTACCACCGTTGTGTCTGATTTCTATAACACTAGTACATTAGCTACTTACTTTGGCATCAGAGCAATATATGTGATTGGTGTCCTGTATTACTTTTTTTTAACTTTTAAAAACCTAGCATGGGATGTGTGAATTTGTATACTTAACTAGCGGATCCATCGAACTTTGTTTTGCCCCTGACCCAGTGATTTAAATGATATTATCTTATTCCGACGAATCTGACAATGTAAAAATCATGAAAATCGGTCCACCCACCTGATTTTCTTAATTTTTCGTTCATAAGAAACCTCTCCTGATAGTTACAATAATCACAACAAAAAAGAGTTAGAAAAATCGGTCTAGCAGTTCACGTGTGATGCCGTGACAAATGGAAATATGGATTCATTTTTACATATAGAGATAAGTTTAAGAGATTAGATAAAAAGTTAAACCCACAGAAATAAATAAATGCCAATGAAGTCCTCTTACCATGGTTTATTATGTGTACAGGTAACTGATGCAATGGAGTCTTACTATTTTAGGATATAAAAAATGAAATTGTTTGCCTAAAATTGGTTCCTTTTCTTTCAATAGTCAAGAGTTTATTTAAGACTTTTTAGTGCATTTTAGTTTTGAAGTCGGTTTTTACTTTTTTTTAAAGTTAATTTTATTTCTTCATTTTTAGAGATTACAGGAGAGGAGGGAGGGGGGGGGGGAAGTTGCACCCTACCTAGGTTCTATCACTATAACTACTGAACTCCTAAGCGTTAAGGAGTTCCACCATCAGCTCAGCCCCACAAGATGTTGACCATCAGACGTAACAACACGTCAATGTTTTAAGATTCTAGTAAAGAAACACTATACGTGCCTTCAAATTTTGAGGGTTTCCCTCGATTACACCAAGATCCCATCATCAGATGCGAAATTGGAAAAAATGGGACCAAATAAAAGGTATATCCTCTAAGTAAACGAAATTTTCTTTCGAATCGGTCGACAAACGACTGAGATATGAGGTAATATAGATACAAAAAAAAAACATACAGTCGAGTTGATAACCTCCTCCTTTTTTGAAGTCGGTTAAAAATAGGCTCGTTTTCGTAAGTTCCTATCGTTATGTTCATTAGTGAATGAAAGAAAATAGTCTTCCTTAAATGCGTATTGTACGCTTTGCCCTGAATAAACTTTCCGATTGCGTAGAACCAGACCATTGAGAGTTAAAAGTTACACAGCAGCATAGAACTCAAATATTAATAAAGCTTCAAACACAGTGATTAGGGAGGTAGTTAACTAAACTCACACTTTGCTGATAATTCCTGAACATTCAGGTAACTCGTGACATGCCCAATTAGAAACAGAGCAGAGGAGTTTAACTCGAGTAACAATTATGTAGAAGTGGTATTTCTGATAAAATTAAGTTTGCTAAAGTCGTGAATTATCCTTTTTTACAGAGTAGAAAACATAACTCAGCTTTTGACTGATATATAAAATAAAAATGCCCCACTGCTGGGCAAAAGCCTTACCTCAACAATGACCCAGTTAGAGTCATACTCCACAACGTGGGCTCAGTGTGGATTGGAGGGGTAATTGCAAGGAAAGTGACTAACCTGGCTGTGAGATATTATCAATCCATAAGGCTGACTAGGCTTAACAAATAATATCAACCGATATCAGTCGGGACCAACGGGGTAACGTGACTTCCACAGCATAGATATCGACGGGGAAGTGCTGACAACTCCTAACTTACAAAAATCAAATTTTACAGGAGGCAAAAAAAACGTTTTTTAATTTTCTCTGAATAAAAAAAAAGAAAGTGTAATGGCAATTTTTATACTTAAATGGTCCCGCATGTCAGGTAATAATCAAAATTTGCTTGGAATAAGTAATTAGCGAGATGATGTAAGATAGGAGGATTCACCAATCTGGTGTGGCTGAAAATTTGAAGATAGGAATAATTTCCACACTTCAAAAAGATAACAGAAATCATTGAATATTATTGTTTCCCGCTAAAGTTTTCAATCATATTCGGCGATAAAATAACAAAGGAATCTAAGAATTACTAAAAATAGACGAAATTAATCAAAACAGGCGATTTTTTTGAAGATAGGAGTTATTGTCTTTCTATATCACAATATCGGTTAAGATAGAAGGTATTTTCAAAATGAAAAACTGTTAATAATTTTGAGAAATCAATGTTTAATCACAATTTCTATGATCTAACTTCAGGCAAGTACCCGTATGAAATGTATTCTACTCTAATAACTCTTAAGAAATGAGTCATTAAACTCTAATGATAACTAATGACTGTTAGGACTCTCTATAAAAATAAGTATGCATAATCTTTTTCAGTGTCTCCGTTTACAAACGTAAATAAACTTTTAAATGTAACAGATAACTGTTTAATGACTTTTACAATAACTAATGACTCTTAAGACTATAAAAATACGTCACGTAATCTTTTCAGTCTCTCCGTTTACAAACGTAAATTAACTTTTAAATTTAACAGATAACTCTTCAATGACTCTTACAATAACTAATTACTCATAAGACTCTATAAAAGTACACTCATAATCTTTTCAGTCTCTCCGTTTACAAACGTAAACTAACTTTATAATGTAACAGATAACTCTTTAATAACTCTTACTAACTAATGAACGACTCTTAAGACTCTTTATAAAGATATACAATAATCTTTTCAGTCTCTCCTATTACAAACGTAAATTAACTTTAAAAATGTAACAGTTAAAAAAATACTATTTTAGGTCATTAAACTTGTAACAAAAACTTTTTAATTTTAATATTATTTTTTACTAAATTAGTATCTAATCTAATTCATGACGCAGGTTGTCATAAAAAGAATGACAATCACGTGGCAGGACTGATTTCAACTGCTGAAGATGGTTATATTTCGATAACTTTATAGGTATTGGTGCCGCATGAAGATTGGCGCGATCGGTTTGACGAACAGCAAAGCTTTTCTGGGGTAGATCCATCCATTTAGAGTCAAAATCCAGCTTGAATTGGATGGCAGAATTAGGATTGTATTGAATGGCACGGATGTCCACTACTTGTGGTTCACCTGTTTTTCGGCCAGGTCTGATGCTTTTATAACACCAAGTTTTAGAATTAGCGAAATCCTTGACGAAATCATAATCGAAATGAACAACTTCATACGGCTGATCTTTCCGTATTTCCTTGGTCAGTGTTGCATAATCGCTAGGCAAATGAATTTCGCGATTCTTGAGTTTTTGTTCAATATTACTGTGGACGGAGTCGCACTCCATCTGCGTATGACCCGGCTCCAGGTACTTCTGGGTAATAACCACTCCGTGTTTTTTACTAAGGTCAAGTAGTGCATTAGCCATAACCGTATTCCTATTTTGATAGGTGCAGCCATCGGAAAAGATAATTATCGGTAGTTTTAAAGGCAAACAATGTCTCTCTAGGTAATCGACTAAGCATGAAGCGAATGTGCTGGCTGTCAAATCCGCTGCTGTCTCATCGAACCAATAACAAGTGCAATGACGGTTACTTAAGTTGTAAACCGTAAAATTATGACACACTAATTTCGTTTTAAAATATAATGCACTTGCAGTCAGAAATGGACATGATTTGACAGCCTCTAAATCCATTGTCAGAACAATAGCTTCCTTTTTATCAGCTTTGACTTTGTCATCAGTTTTTTCTTTTCTTGCTCGGTTCTTTTTTATAACATGTACTTGGTAATCCGCTTCGTTTAAGTTTCCGGCTTCATATGCACAGCAAGTATCGCACTTGTCTTTTTTTAATGTGTGTAAAGACAAATTTTTCTCATGAAATTTTTCTTCGAACGTGTACCTGCAAACTGACGGTAAATTTTCTTCGGTGCAATATTTAGTATAGGATCTGTATAACTCTCTTAATGACTGAAAATTCGGTTCAAGGTACAGTTTCGTCGTTTCTTTTCTGGCATAATGCGAAGGCAACTTAGGAAGCTTATCTAGAAACGTTTTCAAATGCTGTAGTTTTATCTCATTTTCATTTATTCTCCTTCGTGGTTTTAAATTATCTACAACCGCTTGATTGGGTGACATGCCATATTCAGTGTTTTTAACCCATTGCTGAACAGTAAATGATCCCAAAGACAAAGTTTTCAAAAACATTTCTCGACAAACTTGTACTTTTGTATCGTTATTTTTTTCAAGCGGCAAAAAATATTGCAAGGTCCCGATACGTCTCGAGTTCCCAGTTTTAACAGTTTTACGACCTGTGGTGGATCGGTTAACTAAGGACGCCACGTAAATTTTTCTTTGGTCCCAGTTAAGATTTTTCCAAAAGTATTCGTGAATATTTTTTCGGTTTTCCTCATCTATTTCGCTACATCCCCTCAACTTACTCTTCCGACAAAAATCTGATTTGCACGCTTCTCCTAGCTGTCGCCCTGGTCTTATCGTGTCTTGTTTTGCTCTTTCTCCTTTAGGTCTTCTGTATCCTAAGTAAACTTCGCCCTTCATTCTCATTTCTTTGGCTTTATTCTTCTTCCATTCAGAACGCATTGCTTTTTTTTTACGCTTTCTATTGTTGAGATCACCATGGGAGTGCTCTTCACCACTAAACTCGATCGCCGTACTTGAATCAGACAACTCATTTAACATATCTGGGGGAAAATATTCATCGACGATAACGACGATCGTTATCTAGCTGGTTTTCAATTAATTCTAACATTGAACGATCAAAATAGGGCGTACAAGAAAAAGTTTCTATCGCTGGAGTTGACTTGCATCGCCGGTGACATTTTTTTATATCACCACTCGTTAAATCAGATAAAGAAAGGGACCTTACTTTCGTAAGAGCATAGTCTGAAAGTCTCGTCGCAGTTGCAGATTCTTGCATACAATCAATGTTGTCTTCGATATCCTGAAATAAGGTCTCTTGTCTATATGACCTAAAAGCCTGTCTACGTAAATTAAGCTTGGAGTTTGGCTCGTTTTCTCTTACTGGCCTTAGGTTATAAGGTATTGTCATCTCCGACTGCACTTGAGAAAAGACTGATGCACTGGAATTGTATCGTCTAATATTTTTTGACCCAGTAAAGGTGTCCATAGTCAAGTCAGAAAGAGATAGAGCTTTTGCGCGAGATAATGGGATGGACTCCGACTTTTTATTTATTAGATCCTTATCAGTGTCAGTAAGTAAAGAACTGAGGGCATTGTCAACAAATATGCGATCACTTGATATTTCATCCTGACTTATGTTTAAAGCTTGATTTACGGATATCAGGTCATTTTCAGGTTTAGATTCTAAAATGCTGCTTTGAGAAAATAATGTATTCATTGCAGGAGATGACGTGCATCGTCGACGACATTCTTTATTGACATCCGTTGTCAAATCGGACAGAGAGAGGGACCTTATTTTCGAAAAAGTAATATCTGACGGTCTTATTGCAGATACACACTCAATACCTTCAGTGGTATCCTGAGCGTCTGGTTCTTGATTATAGTGCATTATTAATCCCGAGTTAATAACAGCATAGGGGATAGATTCAGCTGAAAGGTGTCTTCTCAAATTCAGAAAGGTATCATCAGTTAAGTCAGAAAGAGAAACAGATTTTATATTATGAGATATAGGTACTGATTCCGCAACTTTTCTTAAGAGATCATCGTCATTATCATTAGTGAGCAAAGGCTTTAGGGTGTTGTGAGGCAATAAATCGTCCGCTTGTTTATCTACGACTGGTTTCAAAAATATTTTCTTCGACAAAGCAGCCATTGTGGTTAAAGAGGAATCGGGAGAGTTTTCTATTATCGAATCATCCGATGAGCATTCGGTTTTATTACGTTTAACAGGTGTAGAAGGAACTTCATGTTTTACTGAGATTGAACGTTTTTTGCGCGTTCTACATTTTTCATGATCAAGACTGACATGTGGGTTTCCTTTGTGGGCCGATCTCAACGAGGAATGCCGAGAATTCACGTTTTTTCCATGACCTGTAAAAAGTGAACAATAAGTAAACTTCTACTCTTCCAGAGTATAAATATGATTTTGATAGATTCAGTAAAAAGTGCTCTTAAATGTGAAGAAGTAAAAATCTTAAGCTTACCACTGCTTGTACTTGGAATATCATTTTCATCAGTATTGTTTTGTTCGGTGCTGTCGTCTTTATTTATGCTTTTTTCTTTTAATTTTGATTTTCCTGAAATAAAATAATGATCCTAAATTATCAAAATAACTTTTTACCATACAATATTATACTTAGTAAATTTTTAGCTTACCCTTTTTGATCCTATTGTTTGGATTATCCTCTTGGTCTTCTTTTAATAACGCAAAAAATTTTTTCGCGCGATGTCCTTCTGTGATATTTTTCTTCCTCTTAGACGACATTTTATCTAGAATAAAATAATAGTCTGTCAAAATCATATTTACTTATATTTGGATAAAGTAATAATGATTCTGTTAAATACGTTTTACTGTTTAATAACTTAGAATAAAATCACTCGCACTACATTCGAAGCAATAACATAAATAACTCCTATCTGACACTTAATATTTAGTTAGATGTAATCATTTTCAATGTTGATTGAAGATGCCTAACACAATAACTCCTATCTACAGCTGACTAACAGTTAAGTGATATTAGTTTAGATTACTTGGCGCAAAATACAACGAATACCTCCTAACTCAACTACAATATCAGTTACTTGTGATTTCTTACCCAAACCAATGTACAAATTCAAACTAACTACTCCTAACTACACTTGCGCGTTAAGATAGAATAAATTGGTCGAAAACGTTATTCGTATCTGCTGGAAACAACATCTATCTAACACATAGGACTTGTTGAAACTTGAATTGACTTAGTTATTTCGTTTAAGACACCGATTTTAATTTACTTATATACTTATATTTACTTATATAATGTAAACGTTTGCTTATGTACAATAAATTATGTTCGTTAAGCCAAAATTTAAAACAAATATCAACATTTCAATTGAGTAATTTGTCTAAAACATAACCTCCAGCCGGCGCCGGTTCGAAATCTAGCAAAACCGTTTGCGTTTTCTTATTAAACCACGAAATCAAACCATAATTACAAGTTTATACATACCTTTGTTATAATATCCAAGTAAAATATTATCTTCCAGCACAATTAACACAGTAATTCACTAATCTTTACTCGAAAACAATTAAAAACGTTGCAAACAGATTAAAAACACCGCACTGACTGACGAAATGTCGCGCACGCCGGTGCACCGGATCCTATCCCTTTCACACTGCGAGAAACGCACCGTTTTTGTCTCGCTCGCATGAAGATAGAAGATATTAGTTCAAATTTTGAATGAAATGAAGTTACGAGATGTTTCCATTAGTAAGTTAAAATATATTTCCTGCCAAAATTAATCAGGTTGTCTGGACCTGAATATAGGAGATATTTCTTCGGTACCTAACTAATACAATTTTCGGAATTTCAACTTTATTCATATACCAGTAGATGCGCAATTAAATTCTCTATCGAACTGCATTCATACGTCGTTTTCGGAAAAAATGTAAGTTAGGAGTTGTCAGCACTTCCCCGTCGATATGCTCGTGATATACGTCTAGGTATATGGTCGAAATGATGGTCGGTGAATGGTCATCCATCAAAACACGACCGCGCCGTAGGTTTCCTTACTTCAGTAATTGCTACTTTAGACCTCTTAAACACTTTGACTTTTAGCATCAAAAGCATTGCGACACACGCAATGAAATGAAAGATTTAAATGAGCATCAATACCAATATACAGTACATAATTATCCAGCTTCTGCATCGCGACTGCATCGATACTAACGCGCGTTAGCATCGCGACTGTATCCATTCTAAACTGTGTAAATGTTCACATTTTGCGATTGCATCAATGCTGCATCGCAACTGCGTCGCTAAAGAGTCTAATATCCTTTATACTCTGCGACTTTTAGCAGCAATGCAGTCGCGAAGCTAACACGCGTTAGCATCGATGCAGTTGCAAAATGTCAACCTTACTGCGCTACTTTAAAACGCACGACTTTGCTTAAAGTCACAGTGTGTAAGGGGTCTAATATAATAAGGTAATTTGAACTGATCAATATTGAGGTTGCATTCTTTTACATTATGTATTTAACACTGTTCCATGCATGTTTAGTATCCAAGCTAGTTTTAAGTCGAATATACCAAAAGAGCGACTGCCGACAAACTGCCAGGCGGTTTTGCAGACTGTGTCGATTTTACCAATGTCAAACGTAATGAATAAGTATAAAAACGACCGACTTTAACAAATCGACACAGAAATACAAAAGTCGGACACAAAAGGCCCGCGCTGGTTTGTATTTCATTTCAGCCCGATAATTTCTCCTAGATTTTACAATCTTATTCATATAGCTTGAAGACATTTACTTACGGACATTTTCAATTAAACTTTTGCAGTCAGAAACTCAAGTTTAGTTTCAAATAAAAACCTTCAACGTTGAGTAGTTATGTGTCCAAAGCCAGTAGTGTCGTTGCTTCAATAACTGTTCAAATGCCTTTCCTACACAAGATGTAACTGCGATAGGGCGATAGGAGTCTGGACTAGATCGCTGCTTATCTGGTTTTAATATGGGAACTATACAATCAGTCTTCCATACATGTGGGATATTGTTTGTTAGCCATAGATTGTTCAGAATGAACAGCAGCATGTCCAATCCTTTGGTGCTAAGCTTTTTTAACATCATGTATGGAACACCATCAAGACCAAAAGCACTATCCTTTCTAGAATACAAGGCAGATATTAACTCTTGCTTGATAAAGGAATCGGTCAAGAAACTATTTACAGAATTAGCATCACTAATGAAAGGAATGTTTGTTTTATTATTTACATAATCAGGAGTGTACTTACGAAGAAAATCTAGAACCCAACTGTCATCATTATTTGTCCAGGAGTATGTTTTATTAAAATTTCGCATAAAATTCCAGATTGTCGACAAGGGAGTACATCGATTAAAAGAGTTGCACAATTCTATCCAGCTATTGGATCTAACCGTTTTCAAGGTAAGTTTTTTAAGAGCTTGTAAACGCTTAAATTCAATATATGTCTCATCTGAAGGGTTGTTTTTAAAGTTAATATATGCAGATTTAGACTTTTGGACAGCATCTGAACATGTTTTGTTCCACCAAGGAAGGGGAGGGTATTTGAATTTTTTTTTAGGTGTACTATAGTGCAGTAAATAAAGTGTAAATAAAGCAGAAAAAAAACTGAAAAAAAGTCCAACGTGTTTAGAAATGCAAAATCTTGAAATTGTTTTCGAATTTTTATACCTTTACAAAAATGAAATGTTGTCAATTGATTGATTATGTGGGTTTTTTCATAAATAAAAAAATTGGCATCAGTATCGTTTGTATAACCAACCCAAAAACAACACCATGTATTTCAGGAGCGAAATATCCTACGCACTCATGGGAGCGCTGAAACGGTCGGACCCCATCAACAACGAACTCCTGCGACGCGTCAAGAGGATCATCGCACACCCTGAGTACAAGCCGCCTCACAGATACAATGACATCGCTTTGGTTGAGCTGGCTTCTCCGTGAGTGTTCCACTTACTTTACCGTAAAACACGCACACACACATAATCACCCTCAAACACGTTCCGTTTCACTCTCAAACAACAAACAAAACACGTGCTGTCACACCCACACACCTACGTACAAGTGTGCACACTGTTTACTATTTTACGGGTGTGAAAATCAAAATAAAACATACAATACATGGAAATGGAAATTTCAAAAATACATTGAAATATCCAATGTACTTTACTCATAAGCAAATCCTACTTTCAAAGTTTTCAAACTAAGTGTCCACTGGCCATTGGCTAACATAAAGCTAAGACGACGTGCTATTAGAAGCACTGAAGAGCTTATCATAAACTAATCCGTCTTATGACTGCTTTGCATAACTGAGTAAGTTTATTTTATGATCCGATGAACGTGGCAGTAGGTAAATAAAATTCTGACATCTGTATAGAATTGGATATATTTGAAGCTTGTGCAGATGGTGGCCAAATCTAAATCTCAGTAAGTACTTGGACAGTTGATCCTACGGCAGGGCGGCAATTCTCACTTCCATCGAATAAAAAACATGTAATTCGATCGCGAGTTTAATCGTTTTACCCAAAAGAAAACGTCTTCAAAAACCAAATGCACTTAAAAGTCTTAAATAAACTCTTGACTTTTTATAAGACAGGACTCTATTTTAGGCAAACAATTTCTTTTTCGAGTCGGTACCATCGCATAGGCCATTTAAGGCGTCATCCATAAGGAGGCCGATTCTCGTGGCAGTCAGTAATTCGATTGCTAGTTTAACCGTATTACCTAAAAATCAAGTTAAATATCTACACGTTAAAAAAAACAATCGTACGAACAGACTTTAAATACAAAGAAATCGTGACCCTAAAAAATCAAAAACATTTTTTTTCTTCGACAAAGAAAATTCGATCGGTGAACTTTTTTCGTATACGAATTGCACGAGAATTGTCCCCCAAGGCACCGACTACTCCAAAAATAAATTGTTCCCCTAAAATAAAGAGAGTTTATTTAGGACTTTTAAGTGCATTTGGTTTTAGAAGTCGATTTTTACTTCTTTTGTAAAAGTTAATTTTATTTGCAAATTTTCAAGAGGAAGGGGATGGGTGTAACTTTTGACTCTGATTTTTAAGAAGCTACAAAGTACTTTACATAAGTTCTGGCGTCAATCACTGATAACTCTCAAGCGTTAAAGAGTTCCACCGGTAGCCTATCTCTACAAAATGGTGAATCAGACGCAAAGACATGTCCACATTAAGATTCTAGTGCAAAAAAAATATACGTTTCTTTAAGATCCTTTACACACTGGGCTACTTTTAGCATTGATACTGCATGGACACTAACGAGCGTTAGCATCGATGAAAACGCGCTTCTGCATTGATACTAACACGCGACTGCGTCGATTTTAAATTAAATCTGTTCATTACGTGAGTCGCTATGCTGAATCGCAGTTTCAAAACGTGCGACTGCATCGCTGTTAAAAGTCGCAGTGCATAAGGGGTCTAATATTCAAAGGTTTCCATCGATATAACCAAGATCCCATCATCAGATCCCAATTTGGCCCAATGGGACCAACGAGAAGGTCAACCCTCTAAGTGAAACAATATTTGAATACGGTTCCCAAACGACTTAAACATGAGATAACATATCAAAGATACAAAAAACAACTTACAGACGAATAGATAACTTCCTCCTTTTTGAAAACGGTTACAAATCAAGTAAAATATCTTCACGTAAAAATATATCACACGAACAAAATTGAAATGCATAGAAATCGTGACCCTGAGAATTCAAAATCATTTTTTTCTTCGACAAAAAAAATCTATCGGTGAACTATTTTCGCATACGATCTGCTCGAGAATCTGTCCCCTAAATTGTCTTATAGAATTATGGAGCGTGAAGAGAGTGCACTTATGTTATACGCACTGTCTTTTGTACTATGTCTTCGGATATGATAAATTTTTGGAAGAAGTACGCCAAAAGTACAGGTTTTTCAAGGAATGGTCATAATCTTTGAACGTGCTAAAAACAGCAACACTAAGGTGACTTAATATTATGAACGTTTAATCCCGAGACTGAAATTAGATGGTGATTAACAAGGACAGCTTTCAAAGGCTTTAATTATTGCAGTAATAACTGGCAGTGACTTATATTTTAAATTATGATGGAAACATTTTCTAGCACTAAAGAGGTAAGTAATGATATTGACAGAATAATTTCGCAGTAACTGCCTCTTAAGTTATGCCTAAGGACACAAAAATAACAATTTCATTTAGTTTGACGGACAACCCAATTAAAAGCAAATCGGAAGCAAATAATTTAGTTAAAATTTCACTTGAACTGTAAGAAAAGGGCATTTTCACATCCGACCCTGGCTTTGCTCGCGTATTGATTTGATAATTCGAATAAGTTTTCGATTTGATAGCTAAAACATTGAATCCACACATCACATCTCGAAATTTAAGAAATAACGTAAGTATTTATGTATACTCACGCGATGAATCGTCCCAGTCTCCATGTCGACTATGTCCCTCTTCATTGGCTGTCCCACGTTGAGGTCCAGGACTCTTACAACAGCGGGGGACACGGCTATTATGGAGCAGTTACCAGTCTCACCGTGGTTCCGAAGCGTATAGACACCTTCTGATCCAAACAGCATTACGTTGCAGGCTGCACGACAAAATAAATACCGTGATACCGTACAACTTTGCCCATGAGAGACAACTTTGACCAAACACAAACTGCATATAGAAATTTTATTATAGCAAATGGAAACTTTTTGAAGTGTCTAGTAAAAGTAGAACATCTTATTAGCAACACTGAATAATAAAATTGCAGCTTTCTTCATTTGGGCATTTGTCTTCTTTAATCACCTACGCAAGTGGGCCAAAAATGTAAGTTTAGTTTAGTGGCCCGCATTGCCAGATAATGCTGCGCAGACAGGATACTTTACATCGATTGTAAGATCGTAGAACATCATTTGCTTTAAATCAAGTTGTGCTTCAAATGCACGCCGTAACTAAAGTGGGCAATGTTACCAACCCTTTTTTAGACAGCGTTTGTCATCACTTCCCAACTCTAAAAACACAATAAGAAATATTTGAATATTTGTATCGACTGTAACATTCTATGTTCATCTACGTTGATGTGTCATTACTTATAATAAGAAAGCACAATAGAATTCTATCTTTGAATTAAATATATATCTATCGAAATAAAGAGTAAACAGGCTTCTTATGGGTGAGCTCGCTTCATTGTCGTCCCTTTCTATGCCGCATGTGGTATAGTCTAGAGACAAGAGCAAACCCATACCTTAGAAAAATTATGTTGTAAATAAAGCTTATCTTTTTTAGCTCTACTTTTCTCCTAGTCGTGTCGGATCTGTTTGAGTGAAGGAGCATCTATTGTCTATGATAATCTCATTTGAGATCTTTTCTAACCCTACACAAAAATGTTTGAGAAGTCAGAACTTACGTCTAGAATTTTTTAAATGTCGAATAGTGACAGCAAATCCCTTTCCTTGGGCTGGCACTCTATACTGTATGAGGGCCGCGTTCTGCCGTGATATGAGTATTCGCTGTGGTCTCCGGTCACACGACTCCACCACGCGATCATCGTCCCAGGAGTCTGCTGGCCACACCTGGCCGTTGAGCTCCCAACCGTCCACCCACTATAAAAATAAAATAGCTACATATAAAGTATCTATAAGTGCTATTGCAAAAGTCAAGGCACGATTAGAATCGTGTAGTTTTAATGTGCTTTCAATAATATTAAATAAAATAACATTCAACAAAACAGGCATGGTGTCAACATCATTTTGTAATCAATATATAAATAAATCAATCAACCTGTAAAGTGATTTGACGTTTACAGTGTTACTACTTTAACGAAAAATAAACAGTGTTGTGAACAGAGGAGTATTTTCATTTCATGCTATGCATGAATAATGAAATTTTAATAATTGATCTACCGTTATTATATTTTTTGACAATATGTATTGTTTTGTGAATATGTACATCAAATTAAACAAACAAATAGATTTATTGTCTAATTTCACCAAAAATATTTTTTTTAGATGGACTTAAATATACTTTATTTCGGCGTTTTTAAAAACGCCCGTACGCTCTCTGCAATGGAACGTTGTTAAGAAATTCGAACGTGAAATGTTCTATCGGTGCATGAGAATAGCAGTTTTATGTATCACTCGAACTTTAACAATAGAATTGTGAACTTCGTATACGAATTACCACACGGAAAAAGTACTACTACACGAGAATTGGCCCCCTGATTACTCTTCAGAATTATTGATTATACTTTAAATGTTCACGGTTTCCTATTGGCACCGTTTAAGTTGTAAGGTAATTCAAAAAAGAAGTAAAGGCTTTATACAAAATCTTCATAATGTTCTTCTAACTTTATAATTGTGTTTTAATAAATAAGTAAACGCTACGATCTCGATAGGAAAAAAAATCGAGCCTGGTATATTGCAACTTTCTCAAGAAAACATTTCTTAGAGGAATCTTAGGTAGATATACTTTTGGTCCCCTTGGGTTATTTAGTTTTTAGTTCCTTGATGATTCTAATTAAACTGATTCAAAAGAAGCCATATATAATATAAATGATTCCTTCAATTGAGTTTAAAAGGTAATGGTATCACAGATTTAGAACTAGTTTTTGTATAATTTATTTTTTTCAATATATAGCAAATCCGAATAAATCCATTTGACTGCACAGCTATCATTTTTCCTTATGGAATTCCCCTTTGATAAAATCTCAAGAGACTCCCTGTGATATATAGGTAATATTTTTTCTTTGTTACTTATACTTATACTTGAGGACTCTTTTTGTTCACTTTTTTATATTATACTACCGACCCGCCCCGGCTTCGCACGGGTGCAATGTATTGTACATATAAACCTTCCTCTTAAATCACTCTATCTATTTAAAACAAAACGCATCAAAATCCGTTGCGTAGTTTTAAAGATTTAAACATACATACAGAGAGCGATGCTTGTAAAACATCACCCATAGTTGATCCAGTGAATATAAAAATCAAAAGCAAGCAACCGTTTGCCCTTGTCACAAAAAGTTAGCGAGCTCTTAACTAAAAAGGCTTTTAGGATGTGAGGCATGTATCCCATCCATTTTTCAAAGCATATTGCAATAATTTGATATTTTATCCTGTTCAAAAAATAGAAAGAAAATTTTACCTACTCACGATTATGACAATGTTTTTGTTTGCATGATGAATAATGATGTATACTAAAATAATGTGTAAATGTAATCAAACGACATAATAGTGGAAACTGTTTTTTTCTAGAAAAAATAAGTAACAGTAAAACTATAACCATATTATAAAAACGCAATCTTTCTAAGTGACCCGATGGAATGAAAAAAGTTTTACAGCACCAAGAGTATGATAATGATATTTTTATTTATTCCCTTAGTATTAAACTTATCACAACTTTATATTGAATATGGTGAGTTGACTATAGATAATAATTATGGTAGATGTAGAAATAGTGTTTGACTGTTGACATTTAAAGCATTTATAAAAGTTTCTAGTTTCAGAGTTGAAACGAACAATGCATCATTATATATTTCCGCTTTCTCACTTATTTTAATTAAAAAAAGTTAACGTTAAAGCATCCCACTGCTGGTTAAAAGGCCTTACCTCATGTATTTGTAAGAAAACAGCTAAAAAAATAATTAAAGCAATTTCAGAGTCACACAATATTTTAATATAATCCTTATATCGAGGTCACCGCCGCTTTACCACATAAAGACAAAAAATTGCTTGCACTATTTTTTTTAGAAGTTATGTGCGTTTTTGTGTCATTGTGTGTGCGCAGGTGATTTTCTGACAGTGGTAAGGCAGCGGTGTCCTCGATCGTACATACCGCAACAAGACCACCGTTCTCGCAAGGTACATCTATGTAGTTGAAAGTCACTTGGATTCTCTTATCTGGGTCTGCTATCATGTATATACCGCATACTGAGGGCTCGTCGGATGGAGATTTGAAGAACAGCTCGCCCTCCTCAGACGTAACGAGAAAACAATCTGTCAAAAGAAATAATCAGTCAGTTCAAAGATACTTTACAGATACCACGACGACAATTGTACCCAGTATTTACGGTAATTCATTTAGTTATTAGTACCGTGGTGTACTGGCTAATCACACTGGGTGTCAAGGCATCGTCTCTCTTAGGTTCCGGGTTCCATTCCCGGTCAGGTCAATATATAAAACAAAATTTTCTATATTGTTTCGGGTTTGAGTATTGTGGTACCACCGTTGTGTCTGATTGCCATAGCACAAGTGCAATAGCTACCTACTTATTTTGGGATCACAGCAATGTATGTGATTGGTGTCCAATATTTATAACAAAAAACATCAGGGAGGACCTTGAGAAAGTACAAACAAATTATGCATGGGAAGGTTAAAAGGAATGTCTAATAAGAACCTTGAGACCCTTTCCTTGCATGATGTTTTATGACCTACTTAAATATGGACAACTAAACGTAATAGTCTTTTAGCTATCTGAAATTGTTTTACATGTTTCGTAAAAAGAAGGAATCGGATATCACTTCAGCTTGTAAAACGATAAGTTATTGCTGTCGACAAAGCGACAATGTACCTGCAAGACGGTGCATAATACGGGTACTACCTATTGAATACATACTTGTAAGCGCCGGTAAGCTACGATACACATGCCTGTAGCTGGCACACGTCCATGTCAGCTACTTGAACTTGCTAGCTACTTTTATGTGTAGAGAGAAGCTTACTGGCATTCAATGTGTGGGAAGTGACGCGGGGGGCTCCAAAAGTGGCGTTTGTGAATATCAATAGTATGAATATGCCTATATTCTATTGATAATCACACGCGCCTGTGCAAGGCCGCAAATTGCTAAACTAGCACATGCCAGTCACTGGCATGCAAGATACTGGTCCGTTTTACAGGCTGTGTATCACCGCCTTTACAAACAGCATACATCTTGTGGTCGATAGAAGACTTATCACAAACATTGCTCTGATCCCAAAGTAAGTAGCCAATGCACTTGTGTTATGGAAATCAGACACAACGGTGGTACCACAACACCCAGACCCGAGACAATACAGAAAATTATGATTTCTACATTGACCCGACCGGGAATCAAACCCGGGACATCGGAGCGGCGACGCCTTGAAAACCAGAGTTACACCGCAGAGGTCGTCAAACTTATGTATCTACAGTTAAACCGAACATCTATCACTTACTTAGTAACTATTTAAAACTTATATTTTAAAAACCTTATTAAATTTATACCTTCTGTAGGGTCTATAATTCGATGAGACGGTCGTGGGATGCGCCTTGCTCTGGCAAAAGAGTGAGAAAACATAGGCAAACTCTTTAGCCGACCATTATCCTTGCCCTGTTGAGGAAACCATTTATTATTTAATTTTGCAAACAAAAAGGTGTTGGAGGGAAGTTGACTAGCTTCAATAATTTGGTCGGTTTTGGATACAAAGTTGTTATGTCCTTGATGTCGATTAGAAAAAGGTACCTTATATAATTGTAATTACTAATTTCTTTCAAAAAGCTCTCTTCAATCTAATTAAGTGAATAATGAAGAATAACTATTGTTATAGGTAGTTATTTTTAAAGATATCATGATCGACTTTCAGCTTGTAGCGTAAACCTTACACAATGTGTTAAAATAACATTTCACCTTAATGAGCTATACCATGATTGATATCACAAATAACCTATCAATAGCGTTACAGAGCTCAATATATATTTAACAGTATTTAAAAATTCATGTTTTTTACAACACTAATAATAGTGTACACTTCTGATATGATAATGATAATGTATCCGCAAACATTTAATTAACAACAACCACTCAAACTTCTTATGCATTATGAGTTATTCTTGAAATCACATAACGAGGCAATCCAGAAAATAAAGAACTTTATGTGAAGCCCATAAAGGCGTCGTTATGAGCATAATAATCATCTTACGCCCTTCTCGTAAGGCGTTATTTTGTGGATGTGAGTTGAATTATAACTAACACACTCATTATTGTGTTCTCCAACGACTACCTACTTTACTAGTTACTATTTCTTAGTAATTACTAAGTTGATGACTTGCTGATTGAGAATTTATAATGTGCAACTCTTGTTACATGTTTTCTTTTATTTATCCTAAAAAGGGTATAGGATATACCCAGCTCTTTATACCATTAGGAAGTTAGGAGCACTTGTACACGAAGAACTACCATCAGTAATATTCACAATATTAGACCAAAACTGACTTAGCATTGCGTCTGTATGCATACTCTACGAGATAAGTAGCTTTGCTTCGACTGAGCTTGAACTGAACTGTAACATTGTGTCGTCTCTTGTTTAACTATTATCAGGAAACTACAGCTAGGTATGCTCCATTGCGAGATTAAGAATTAGAATCTAAGTGTTCTCAGATTCTAATTCTTAATCTCGCAATTTGTGTGCAGTATGTTAATATGTCGTAGTATTATAAAATAAGGTTTATACTGAATACATTTATTGGTACGGACAACATCTTCAAGGTATACAGTGGTATCTTATATACTTGGTATAAGGGATAGTTTGCAACAAAAGTGAGTAACCCGATGTCTGGCGATTGTGCCACTAGAATGAAAGCGAAGTTACAATTTTTTTTATTCCATTTTAACTAGGTAAATATGGATTACCTAGATGGTTACCTAGATTTCAGATGTCTACTACAACATTATTGTAAGGCAAACTAAGTTTTAAAATAGGTACTTTACATAGATTCTTCTATAATATTAATGATAACACAGTATAAGTTTACATTGTTTTGTTTCAGCACACAGGCCCGTCATCCAACTTTTGTTTGCGCAGGCAATATTAAAAAGGCTTAATGATTTTTCTTCAGGTTCTGACATTAACGTTACTTACATAATAAATGTTTTGTGTAACATAATAAGGTCAAGACCGTTTTTGGATGTAATCAACACTAATAAGGATTTATTTATCCAGTTGGGAATTACTTAGATACTCCCACACAAAAGATTAATGGTATACTACTGTGTATTATAGTCAATTGATTATTTGTTAGTATCAGTTCTATTTTATTTATCGGGCTTATCTAAAAAGGAACTTCAATCTTAAAAGTTACGCTTCTGTTAAAAGTGCGGGAGTTTGGAATGGTCATGTGATTGAAGGTTACATGCAAATGCAGTTCATTGGTACATTATTTTAGTTATGTATTGGATCTATTGTAGCCAGAAACGTAACTAATTGTTTGTTCGACACACACAAATGACGTTTGATTATGATAACGCAATTAAAAATAAATTATTTGTAATCAGGATTTTAACGGCATAATAAAACATAAAGCCCTTATCTGCAATAGTCCAGGCAGGTTCTCGTGCAGTCCGTTTACGAAAAAAGTTCACCGGTCGAATTTTATTTGTATAAAATAAAATAGTTTTTGATATCTCAGACTTACGATTTCTATGCATTTAGATTTCGTTCGTGCGATAGTTTTTTTTAAGTGTATATATTTAGTTGTTTTTTTTTTTTTTAAGGTAAAACAGTTAATCTCGCAATCAAATTACCACATGAAAAAAGTTTGATTGACGCGAGAATCGCCGTTCATTTCTGCGAGATCACTGTATTACTGGATCCCACAGAAAACTCTTGTGCGTCTACACGGCAGTTTTTCACAGTTACGGTTGTCTGTCAACTTCTATCAGTGACATGTCTATCTCACTTGCTCTTACCTATAAAATTTCGCGTTATTATTCCTATCTTTCACTGAGTTGCCATGATTATTTCTGTGCCCGTGCAAACTGTCATTTTAAAAGTGGAACTTTTCCAGCATAATGACAAAACTGATTAACAGATTATACTGATCCACAGTGTAAGTCAGGTATCTATTTATGCGTGGTACTGCAAACAGGATGTCCGTGTGCATCTTATTATTAAGCCGCGGATACTACTAAGCAGCATCCTGAAGAAAACAGTAACTGCAAAATACGGGATGCCGCCGAGCGAATTTGCCCATACTGTACACATACCGTTTACCAATTAAAAATATCTACGTTACACGGCAATACACACATAATATTTATAAACATTTGAAATATGTATAGTGACTTGACTACCTAGTTAAGTTATTAAGTAGGTAAGTAGCAAAAGAGTTGAGAAGCCGACGAGTTGAAAAATTTCGCTGACTTCGACGTACCGAGGCCTGCATACGTAATTTAGTTAGAGCCACTAAACTCAGCCACGTTCGCTGAAATATAAATAAAACGTGCTTGTGTACAATTCTTGATATTCTTCTAATTCTTGACAACGATGCCATAAGTAAGAGATTTTGTTTTTTCCAACCGCGGTGCAATTGCCTAAGTGCAGTTTGAAATTGGGGGTTATCTGCACCGCAATGGTAGATAAAATAAGTAGACTTAAAAGGTACCCTGGGCAATTTGCACCGCGGTCCGTAAACCCTTGCAGTACGAAACGCCCGATTGTCACAATTTTTACACATAATACTTCTGGCGGCTATGCTAGGAACCGTGCGCGTAACAGATTTACCAAGTAACAGATTTACGAAAATAATCTATGAATTGTTGTAACGAAAAAATACAGACACAATACCTCCGGCTTCGAAAGAATGGTGTGTATTAAATATATGTTATGGACCAAGTGATAAATTGAGCAGTACACATAATGCCCAGTCATTATGAAAAATACCCAATTTGAGAGTGCAATTTAATAATAATTATTCAAATAATGAAGTTGACCGGGCACTATACATATTGCCAATCACCTTTTGGGCAGAAGACTATACTATACATATTGCAGATCACCTTTTATTGTTATTGTCATTTAACTAAAAAAAAAACTTCTACCTTAAAAATTTACTAGTTTTAGAATTTAAAACTTAGGGCAAGTCATATTAAAAATATAACATAAAATATAATTAAATTTAAAACAAAAACCTCACAATATATCTTTGTTTTATGGAAATGACTTGTACTGTTACGGGCAGGGAGAGAAGTACTTGACTGTACTTCCCTCCCCGCCCTTGCATCGCGTTAAATATAGCTTTATTATCAAATTGCCCAACTATCATGTAGCAATATAATAATGACCGTGAAATGTAATAAATAATGAAGTTAAGATAGTAATTAATCACTTAGCCCGATAAAGCTAGACATTATTCATAATGCTCGTGCATTATAAATAATGCCCGCATTAATCACCTGGTCCATAACATATACATATAATAAAGCTGGAGAGTTTGTTTGAACGCACTAATTTCAGTAACTACTGTACGAATTTGAAAAACTCTTATTTGTGTGATGTTTTGGATGGAAAGCTAAAACATCACGCAGCGGCGGGAAGGGAGGGAGAAAACAAACTCAAAACGCACGGACAAGTCGCGAAGGACCACTAGTAATTTAAATATGGGACAAAGAATATTAACAAACAAAATAAAAAATATGGCTTGCTCAAGCGTTTTTCCATTGATACAGCATTATCGATAAAATGAGTGTTCAATACCGACACGCTGAGGTATTCAGCTGTGAAATTCAATTGGTCAAATCACATTAGTTCCAATAAATCTTGGATGTGCACACAAAGCTAACAATTTGGTTATAATCTAAAAACAATAGTTTTATTCACAGTAGGCTAGGGATCTCGCTTTACCCAACATGTTTTCTGAACATCATTCATTTGCCGGTAAATGGGCGTTCAATTTTCGTACACGTTTCAGACTTTTCGATTGACGGGACCTTAACTAGCTTCGATGTATTGAACGGCAAATGGATGGGATGATCCAAATTTGATGGGACTAGAGACTGACCTTTTCTGATTCACTCTATTTACTCAGTTTAATAAAAAACAAAATTTTGTTTTCAAATCAATAAGTTTGTAGACAAAGTAAGGTTATAAACCATTACGTTCTATTTTGGTATTATCAAGAGGGTTGTCAAGTAAAAACACTACGTACACGCACATAAACAGTCATTTTGTATTTCATATTCAGATTTTTTTAAAGAATAGTAGATTGTTACACAAGGTTGTGAGAGCGCCAATAGTCTGAGAGTGAAATAGGTGCGTTCACCCAAGTGAAATGGGTGCTTTCACACACTATTTTTCATTTCGACTATGAGGAAAAAATCAATTAAGGTGTTTGATAGTAGTTGTGATGATGAGGTATTATGTTGTTCGGCTAGAAATGAAACCTAAAGTTTTTTTTCTCACAACATGTCAGTTTATATACTGTCGTTATATACTTAGTCTTGCCATAAATATTGTCACAAAGAAAAAATCGTACGATTACTACGTGGACGGCCAGATATTTTTCTGTCACAAACAGAGGAGGTCTCATGGTACCTATTGATAGCCCGGTTCACAAACATTTGACTAATACTAAGCGTATGGAGAGATTTCAAAATTGCATTTGGCTCCATACCAACTTTGTGTAATGCAATCGCAGCGATTCGGTTCTCTTTATCACCCTACTCCATTTTAATATTGCAAAATATTATAAAATGTATTGGCGCCAAAATTAGTAAACACAATGAAATTTTTTTTCTTTATATACAAGTTTAACATCCTTGGCTGCACGTCGTACAGACAATTCTTCATTTATTTAGTTTTTTTTCCTAACCTCACTTAACCTAACTCATTAAAATGCGAGGTGAGGGAACTCATTTTAATGCTGAACAAGGAAGCTAAACGCAGGAATAGCGATTCGGGTAAGACGACGCGATTAGAGCTCGCTTCACCATAATTCTTACTATGACTTCATTGTTTTCTTCAAAAGCACGAATCATAATGACAATTCCACCGCATAATTACAATAATTGACCCAAAAAAAAAACAATTTCTAAAATAAAGAAATATGGCCCTTTTCGTTTCCCGCGCAAATCTCCAACACAATGAGCAATCATATAAAAATGACAGATTCCAAATTCAAATGTAATATCTTTCTCATAAACAAAACAAATAACATAATTATAAGTTATTTTATTACCGAGATGAATAAGTGTTTTTTTTACATTTAGCAAAATGAGGTGCTCATTTTATAAAATTAGCGGGCAGGGTCTTTAATAAACGGAGAGTGGTTGAGCACGTCATGATTTTATCTGTTTCCAAGTGGATTATTTGAATGAAAGCGGGACGGAAAATAAAAGATTTGACACCAAGGGAAATCATACGTCATCAATCATGAATACTTTACACGGAATCTGATTTTTATCGGTTGAATGAACTCGATTCGCATTAGTGTGTCATCATCGCCGACAGTTTAACACGTAAGTTAAAAATATTATTTACTTATATTGTCAATTTGCACAAATACCTGTTGACTGTCTACTATTTTTGTTACTAATGCACTAATGCACATTGTTATTATTCAGCTTTTATTTTAACAAGTGAGACACAACTTCAAAGGAGGAAGTAAAGAAAGATTTTAGACGGAATTTCGAGGAACACGATTTTGACTTCGTAACTTTGTTTGGACTAGTAAGGAGGATAACATATCAAAAGTCGGAAAGGGGAAGGGTTTAAAGGTAATTTTTTAGGTTCGTCGCATATCGGAAACCATGCATCCTCACGTCATGAAACATTTTACAAAATTAAAGCCAATAAGATTTGCTGTAAGTTTTTCTCAGTCCAGTTTTTAACTGACTTCAAAAAGGAGGTATTCTATTCACCCTTTATTTGACTTTCTTTTGATTTTATTGGTATTGGATAATATTTGAGTATAAGGATCTATTCAGGCGTCCAAATAATTGTGTTTAATTTCGCAAGTGTATGTTTGTTCGTGTGTTTGATATTTGTATAATTATAATTCTAATATACATAATTCCTTTTGTTTAGGAAAAAACCCTCCTCCTCCTCCCAGCTCAAAAAGTACGGGATGGGATTTTTGGTATGTTTACTTCCAAACGAGTTCAAACCAAGTTACGAAGTAAAAATCGTGTTCCTTGAAATTCCATCTGTAAGGTTTATCGATACTAACTTAACCAGCCTATTTGTCTTTGTAAACACGATCTATAATCTAGTAACTATATTGGTACACATACCTTGGTATATGTATCCTTTAGCTCGGTATGGTAAATTTGTAGAATCTACCTTAAAGTTTGCGATTGAAGAACTTAACCGCAACGTGTCAATATGCACATTAAACATGTCTAATTCATAATAAATGAAATGTCGAAAGCAGTATTGACGCGTTTGCTGCTAACTTTATTTATGTGTGTGGGTAAAGGGATACGTCACAATCTTGTCATAAGTTGCGACATATTTTTGCGTGTCATAGTTTCTATAAATTAGAGGTATATACAGGGTTTGGGTTGTAATAGGAGCAAACTTTTTAAGTACAGGTCGTTTTAGTAACCATTAAAAAAAACGAACCAGCAATGTTTTGCAAACAAATGTGTCCAGTCATAAAACTTGACATTGTCATATACTACAACGTGTTAGCGACTTCGATATACGAGAACATTGATTAGGGATTATAACGTTTAATTACTATATCTCTGAGTTAAAACATTTAAGCACTATGACCAGGTCAACTACGTTTAATCTGTCGAAGCATTAATTACAAGTTTTGCTCCTATCTCCACTTTTGGCTACGGTGACTACTACTCGTTCGTCAATAGGTTTCGATTTCGTTTCGTTTTTATTTGACCCATGTAATAATGTAACAATATTATCTCGTCTGTTTCCTCTTGCTGCGAATTAGTAAAATTTAAAAATAATTTATTCAATTAAGAACACAAAATGCCACTTATGAACGTCAATAATTAGTGTAATACCAATAAAATATGGCCCATATGGGGTTAGAACATGTTTCCTTTTTTTGGCCCTTCTATTTTTTTTCTAATAGACTGCCTAAATCTGCAATCTTTTTTCATGCGCCAAACACATTGTGAGTTTAAAGCTAAGATGTAGGTGATTAATTAATTCGGATTGTTCGGCTAATCTGTTGTTAAGAGACGGAGATTAAACCAAAATAATGACGTCAAGGGAGCACAAAAGCCTTTTACTAACGCAATTAGGACAAAGGACGATAATTAGCCTAATACCCCATTTGCGTGTGTGATCTTCAGTGTGTTGTTAAAGATAAAATAATGGGCATCTAATACAATTGATTAAGTTTAGCATTTATTGTTGTATCTCTTTGGGAGCTTGTTATTTAAGCGTTATTTTTTTTATAAGTTATGCTATATTAGAATTTTATAATGCATTTTATTTGGAAGGTATCCAGTTTTCCGTTATTCTGTTACGCATTTTATTTATTTGCGCTCTCTTTTATTTTTCGTTAAGGGTTAAATGTCTTCATTACTTATTGCATAAATATAAAGTATGTGACTGCAGCATTTTTATTGATATAAAAACAAATAACCTAAACTATCAAAGAATAATGAAAATACCTCGTCGTTAAAGTTAAGTCTACGATTTTGATAGGACGCCGCAGATCCTGATTCCTAGTGCCAAGAATAAGTTATATACAAAGTTTTTATCAATTTTCATATTTTCCCGTCAAACAGTCTTATTTGGACTTATTTTACCTGAGCTATAAAAAAGATCTAGGATTTATGTCTCGAGGAACGTGATAGGAATTCATTACATCGTGTCATTCAAAACGTTTCTCTACTTTGAATAATTATCTGCAGGAATACTGATGGGGAGATCAACTGATTGGAGCCTTCAACGTTGGCAGAGAAAATGCATTGATATTAAAATGTACACAGACGCCGTCTTTGGAAAATTGCCATTCAGGTTTCAATAAACTGAAATCTTTTTGTGTCAACCAATTTAAAGGTTCTTTCGGAAAATTTTCCTTGAAAAGCTCTTTGATAAACTGAATAAAGTCCCATTATTGTTATCTGTCCTCTACTTCATACGAAATGACGTCGTGTAAAATACGAAATATTAGCATAATATTATATAATATATCTATCAAATATTTCATATCGTATTTTTTGAAAATATTTTCAGAAACATAACATAATTTTGCAGTTAGGTTTTCTTTTTAAACGGTTATTTCAAAATTATTCAGCTTAGATCAGCATTCATATTTAGTAATTTGGTTTAATTATACGCTGTATACCTAAATAGGTAAAAAAATACGCTTCAAAAATTAACACCTATAAAATGAAACCTATAAAAACTAAATGCACTTATTGTCTTCTATACTTATAATTGTCTTAGTCCTGAACTACTGACTGACTGACGAAACAACGTACAAACCGCTGCTCGTAAAGACCAAACTTAGAGGGTGTGTTCTTTGTATGACGCCTACGTCAAATAACCAGTAAGCTAATTAGTTAATTTTTTTATTTTTAGGGATCTGATAAGAAACGATCTTTCTAAATTCCACCCCTAAGAAGGTGAAAAGATGGGGCAAGGTTTGTATAGGTCCACGTGATTCCTTGGTCTAATCTACTTTAAATTTTGAAAACAAGTTCTTTAAATGAATTGACGAAACCCGTGTTTCGTATTTTATTTTATTTTTAAAATAATATTCTTGTGTAATTTATGTTTGTGATTGTTGATAATAAACAGCTAAGACAATGTAAGATATGTGTGATGAGGTCAAAAGCAAAGATTAGTGCGTGCAAACAATCCAAAATACTCTTTTACTATATAATATTGGAATAGATAGAAGTATAGTTTTTTTTTTTCCTATATTTAATTTTCCTGTAAGCACTTTGCCCGGCCTTTTACCTGGTAAAAGTTACAAAGGGGTATTATCTTTTGACAACGAAATTTAAATACTGAGTTTCTATACACCCTGTTGTCAGAGGATCTATTGCTGGAAAAAGTCGCTCGACGCATTCATGGTGAAATATAACAATGCGTTTTTGGCGCTGTTGGGATTGACGCACTGATGCAGCGCTTCGGGCATTTCGTGGACGCGCGGGGGTTCCGTGCTCTGCGGCCGTGCGGCCGGGGCGCTGCGCATGTTGCGTGCCAGCACCAACAACATCCTGGTCCTTATTACCGACAGATAGTATAGGATAGTCGCTTTACTAAGCACTGAATCTTGCTATATACCAGAGTAAGAAAAACGAATGTTAAATAGTATAATAAACATCAAAATATATATTTATTAAAACAAGTCGATTTATTACCAAATTGGCTTAAATTAAATTAAATTGAAATTTCTATTCAATTTGAAATAAAATTCATTTATTTAATTTCATTGAATAAATTAAATTGGATTAAATTAAATTAAGGACGCACTAACATAGTTCATAATAAGCTATTAGTGTATTACTAATAAATTTGGGATGGCAGTCTTAAATAAATTATTTATAAAATAGATCCTAACTTGGTAATAATGGGACTAATTTGGAAGTATAATCTTTAGTTAGGTAAACGAAAAAAAATTTGAAATCGGTCCTTCAATAACTGAGAATGAAGTACGTAACAAATATGCAACAAATTTATGATGTTATGTATAGAATCCAGCTAACTGTATTGTGTTCATACGTTTTTGAAAATATTTTAGCGTCTTTGAACCAATAAAGCGCACTATCTTAGTAGCACCTTCAAAGCAAATAAAAGAAGTTATACAACCTACAAGAACTTTCGATTATTGCGTAAAAAATTACCCGACAGTGTAACTTATCGTTTAGCTCCATCCCGTTTTGCTTACCAAATAAGTTGGCTTATATATTTGTGATTGGTAAAATGAATATTGAAAGAAGATTGGTTATCGGATTAGGCAACCGTAATTGCCTGGTATTCAATTTCCAATAGCTGATTAATACCTTAGGACAAATTAATAAACAGATCTCTCGACATCTCTGTACCCACCAGAAAACAGCCATAAAAATGTAAGATTTTTGTTATCCCCAAGTTGTTTTGTATTATCAACGCAATTTCTTTGAGAAAAAAATTTTTAATGGAGATTCACAGTAAAATGGTTGTAATTAGGATATCATAAATATCCTGATTCTTAGAAAATAAAGCTGACTCGTAAGAATATGTTTAGTATAGCCCGGCCATTTTCAACCTTTCGATGCAGGATACTGCCGTTAGTTACTAAGCAATGAATAGCAAGCACGTTCACCATCTTGGAAGTATGAATAGATAGGGAAATACGAAGTTATTTTAAATTAATACCTGGGAGCAGGTTCTCGCGTCAAACGAACTTTTTCGTGTCGTAATTCGATAACGAGTTCGACCGTCTTAACACAAAAGTCGAGTAATATATTATACGTTAAAAAGAACTGCTGCACAGAAGAAATCGAAATGCATAGAAATCGTGACCTTGATTAAGCCAAAACAGAATTTTCGATTACGATCGGTGAACTTCTTTCTAATGCTAACTGTAAATTGTTGCTTTGTTGATAGTAAATAATACGAGTATATTAAGTTACTACCAACTTTTATTTTTGACTTTTCGAAGCAAACACACTAAGCTTACAGTTTTTAAATAAATTAAGAAGATGTTTTACTATGTTATTTCAGGGCTAGTTTTATTTCATATCAGCAGTTTCCCGTGCCTTCACCCGCTTAAATATCGGCTCTTAAATATATATCCCACTGAGCTTAGTAGAATTAAATTACTTGACGTTCAACCTGTTGTGTGTCAAAACTCGCAGAAGTATTACATTGTGTATTCATTAGTTTGTATAGGTACTGGCGTTGAGAACTTCCTTCGAACCTGACGGCATCCTACCTAATTTTCTAACTAAAACTTTACAGCGCACATACATCGATCGTTTTATTAACACTTTATATTTCAATATTTGAGCACGTTATGAAAATTAAATAAGATTTTACGTCTTTTTATGCACATTTCTTAATTTATTTTTATAAGAGAACTAACAACTAACAAAAATTTTTACACCCTCTTTGAAGTTTTTTAAGTATCAAAAAATGCAAACTTTAAAACTTACCGGCAGGAGTAGCCCATTTATGCCTTCGCCCGCCACAATCGCAACAAGAAGGAAAAGGAACGCTTTCATCACGCTGACACAGATGCACTCACAAAAGTTCAATGGGTAGCTCTCCAGCGATCTACAGCAGCGCTGTGGAACTTGTGAATGGCGCGAGACCAACCCCCATCCCTTTATATGGGTGCCAAACGGTACTGCGCACCCTGTTTTGCGCTTAGAACACTCCCTTCTCGCAACACTTCCGTGTCGAAAAGTTAACACGGTAATCACATTTTAGAATATAAAATTTGAGAACATAAATTATTTTTAACTGAATTTTCGGCTACCAAAAACTATCGTCGCTAACAAATTTAAAAAAAATGAGACTGAACTTTTTTCGCGCACTAATTACTTCGTAGCTACCACAAGCTTAATTCACAAGAATTTACAACCGAATAACTACGTCTAGCGTGAAGGCGAAACGTAATTTTAATGGCAGCCGTAAAGAAATATCTACCCGTGAAGAAATTCAAGAGAATGTTATCAACTGTAGCACGAGCGCAATGTTATCAGTATTTGTTGAGCAAATATTTTGACCGACTGATTGCGACGTGGTAATTATAACTAATTGCTTTTCTGCTGTTAATATGTACTTTATGTAAATTTAAATTATTGTTCAAATATTTGCGAGAAAATGCTTTTAAAATGATTTAAAAAAAACTAAGTAATAAGTTAGTACACGAACTTTTGTTTGTATATTCATAAAAGCGTCAAATATTATGTAGATCATAGGTACGTTGATAGGAACTCCATATGTCAGAGCAGCAATGTTCTATTTGTACTCAATTTCTGGAAGAATCTGCAGTAAATTATTTAGCCATTGCTGGTTATCGAGTTAAAATGTTGGTACAGCAATTAACTTTTTACTATAAGTTACATAATATGAATGAACAATTTCAACTCAAAATCTGTGTCATTTGCTTGCAAGAAAATTGTTGAATCTTACGGTTGATTATAATTGATTTAAATAAAGCATTTGGCAGGTATGATAACAAGAATTATATTATTTTATTGAGAATTAGGTCCTTCTTAGTTTTTGACATTGCCAAGAGTTAGCACGCTCACCTCTACGTGGCCATTGTTATATTGCTTAACTGCCGTCAATTTGTTTACTTTTAATAAATCAAGTCGCAAATTTATTCGTGATAACTGTGATTTCAAAGTCTTTCAAAGTAAGCTTTACCCTTCATCTCATCCGAGAAATTGACAATCAAATAATATCAAAATTACTTTGCCCCATAAACGAAACTCAAGATAAGTTTGTTAGTTCAGTTTATTGTAAACTTAAGCAGCCAGAAAAGTTTCAGGGATAGTTGAATAAATTGATAATTACATCTCATGAAAATCAATGATCGAAATAACAACGGTTTCGGTAATTTAATTACAATTGACGCATGTATTTATGCGCTGATTAATAAAGTTGAAAAATCATGAATTTCCATGGCATTTTAAAAATGTCATTTGAATATGCATTTAATGAGAATCCCCTAAAAAATTTAAGTACAATACATTGTGCATAAATACTAATTAGTACAATGATAAACCTAGGTTAAAAAAGTTAACAATCGGTTAAATCGTTAATGTTTAAAAATTTATGATTGCAGTTATAATGGATATTTTCAGAGCCCCTATTTTTGAATCACTAGCGTCAAGATGGCGTGTGATAATAATTGACTATAGTCTGATTTCCCAATGAAAATTAGAATTATTCCACACTGAATTGATTTGAAAAAATATTACTGAATTTAATGACTATTAACGTCTATATTTCGCGTTATTTTCATTTTCGTTGAATTAATCTTTAAACGAAAATCGTACGCCATATTAAACGAGTGAATTAACCTCTGGACCGTCAACCTTTTCTAGCAAACTTAATTTACTCCCGCATCCCTCGGAATAAAAAAAAAGAATAATGAATAGACTATGATAATGAACTTTCACAACCTGGTGGTTATAACTAGTTGATGCAGCAAAATAATGTTTAATTAAGGGAAATGAATCCACTAGCATCGTCTAATCATTTCTTATTAATATAATTACGAATTGTTTCACAATGTCTGAATAAGTTTTCTTTCTCGTTACTTGTCCACAACTTCATGTTATACAAAATGCCATTTTTTAATTAATCGTTGGTAAGTGCTTATTTATTAATGCAACAGGCCCGTAGAATATTATTTTTTTGGTGAAGCAAATAAATACGTCATCTACATTTCGCACATGCATATATTTGCAATAATTTCAGTTCGTGCGATTTGGACGTGAACATGTAAGACCAAAAGCACTCATTTCATAAATAAACGATTTTACCACCATACTGAGCGAGTGATGACTTTTCCTGTATTTCATCTAATCTTTGCGCCTCCTACTGAGATAACAAGACGGCAATTTTTCCGTTGGCCTAAATAAAAACAAGGACACATACTACTTTTGTGCCCAATCCTTCAATAGCATTATCTGAGCAATCTTTGCGATATTAACTGTAATGGAATTTAGTTGGTACGAGCAAATAATTTCATATGCGAAAGATAAGATCCCAATATTGCTTTGCTGTATGTAAAAAAACAGCTTGAATCAAATTTTGCATTAAACATTAATGTTCATGAGACGGCGTCGAAGCTATAAAAATAAAACAATCTCAGGTCATAAAAATAGCATAATACCATTCAATTATCGCTGGCTTTGAAAAGCTTTCAACTTGTTCTTACTTTTACAACGTTCAGGATTAGGAGCAATGGCTCAATTTTCAATGGTATCTTAAATTACATAGGTTACATAGGTTAAATTACATTATTGATTTTGAGTATAAGGGTACTTAGTTATCTGTAGATAGTAAAATCCTTTTTCAAATAAAATCGAGAAAATAAGACAAGAACTATACATAATTAGTTTAATTTAATTTCTAAACTAAAACCATCAATAATACGACGAGTAAAACACATGCCTCTGAGGATATAGCACTTGAGATAAATATGAGTACATGCTGGTCACAACGTTATACAAAGCACGGAATAGTTGAACAAATACATCAAGCTGAAATGACAGTAGTGGGACTTTGAAAACGGAGTCCATTATAGGGTAATTCCAAGGCATAATCCGCTTGGACCTCTCCGGGTCTGGTGGTCAAGTCTGCCAAAGGGGTGGGCGCGTCAATAGAAGTGAATATGGGAGGCGTTCCATCGGGACCAGGGTATACAGGGTAAATTCTTGCTTCTGCGTCTTGCTTTATAGCTTTAGGCAGTTCTGGCTTCCACGTCACTACTTCTGTGTGCTTGTAATCTTTTGGATCGTTGGATCTGTCGATTTTGACCACTGGACTGTTTGGCCAGGGGTTCTGAACTGACATGGACGGAGGGGGTGTAGCCGGCATCAGTCCTGGTTGCGGCCAGTCCTCTCGGCTCCTCTTCTCATAGTACGGCTCGTAAGGGTATGAGTGGTAGAAGCCGTAGTTTACCGGACTTGAAGCAATCTGGAACAGAACATCTGTTAACCGGTTATCGAGGGAATGTTTAGTAGTGCGCTGTAAGCCTAGCGTGCGGATTTGTAAATCAATAACAACAATCTATCGTCTTAAGTTCAAAAAACTTTTGAGTAACGGTTATTTGAATTAGTTAGTAAGAATAAAGAAAGAGAGTATTAAAGTCTGGTTAAGTTAATCCATACCTTCCCCCTCTCATGATACCCATCATAATTATGATCTACCTAGAAGAGAATGTTAACTTCAAGGTTAGTATGTTATATTCAGTTATTATCATAAACATGGACGTGTTAATTATATTCTAATCATGTACTAAACCATTTTGTTATAAAGTTACTTTGGAAACTTTAATGTATTCAGTGTTTTTAGAAATTTCTTAATTCCAAACATTTTTCAAAAAGTTTAATAATAAAGCATATTATGAAACAATGGAGAAAAGGAATAAAAGACTCGGTTTTACCATGAAAAGTAGACTGGCGCGCTTTGTTAGAACATGTTTTTAAAGTTTAGCTTATTCAGTTTTTGTTCTACGCTGCATTATACATTTTATTAAACAGCACGGCTGTTACGTGGTCTAAAAATATCTGATGCTACTTTTAGAGATATAAATTCGTTATGCTCACCTTCTTAAGACCTTGTATGGATGCAAGGATGAGTGCCATTTTTGCTAGCAACAAGGCTTTCCCGCCAAGAACGGCGAGAAATTGGAAACCCATAGGAACAAGTACCATGCCGATGGACACGATGCCAAACATCATCATGGTCATCATTTGATGACGCCGCCGGCCACGGTACTCCACTGCAAGGCAAAAAAACGGTTTTCTAACTTTGAGCTAGCTAAGAACTTGCAAGCGATAGTAAATGAATCGAATGTGGCATGGCCGGACTAGGCAATTGAAAGTAAAATAGTTGACGCGCCATCATGCTGCCAAATGCTAGTAGCGCTTACTTCGGAGCCTTAAAAACTCTTACATGACGTCATTATACTACATGTCAATGCGACAGTGATTGAATTTGGTAAATAATAGACTCTATCAATTTCTAAAATGCGATTGAACTATAAACCATAAAAAGTGTCTCCAGAGAATGAAATAAAGTTATAAATAAGATTTTCATTCATGAATGAACACGAATTTATACGTGCAACAATAAATAAAGTATATGAGAATTTTCCTTCTCTTTCATGATCATAAAAGGTTGGTAATTTATGGAAAAATATCCCACATTCCGCCTACTACTTTAGCCATATTAAATGAATATGTAGGCAAAAATAACTTTATGTTTTCTACCATTGCTAGCGGGCACGTAATTTTTGGTTGGTTATATTTTAATATCACTATTGATGGAAAACTTTATTAAACAATATTGAAGAAGATCAGAAATATTTTTTCAAATATACCTTTTTAGCTGGTAAAATTTCTAATAAAGATAATTAACAGACAAATTACTACGATTGCAGAAATTCTGCAGTTTCTGTAAACTTAGTAGTTTATTTTATAATACAACTATTGTGATAAGGCTTATTGCAGTGCTGAAATGAGCCCAATTAAAATAGATAATAGTAGAGGTAGACAAATAAAGTTGATTTTAAGTAAGATGTACAAAATAAATCAAAGAAAAAGTTTCCAGCAAACTTTTTTTATTAGATGCAAAAAAGCAGTGTTGTAAGTTTATGGTTAAAGGTAGGGGTAGTAAGCTTTACCTTTTTCGAGAGTCTTCCCGTCTTCTAAATCAAACTTGATGACGTGAGTTCGTAGGACTTTAGCCATTCTTTGTAAAGCCAGTGTTCTCCATTCGCCTTCTTCCAGCTCTTTTTCCGTCCATGAGCTAGTACAAAAAAATAACGTTAATTCAAATACAAACAGTGACATGGGAAATACAGCACCTTGATACATTTCAGATTGTTTTTTTTTTCAGAGTTTGCCTATCCTAAAATAAAAATAATATACACATGAATTGGTTTCGATATATTGCGCATGAAAGGTGATTTGTGAATTAAAAGAAAAAAATCTCTTCATGTCGCTTTATAGGTCTGTCATAAGTCGCGTCTTGCGAGAAAATGATTCGATTTATCATATGGCTCGTACATCGGCACATTTTAATGCTATCAGTAAGATTGAGAAGGGTACTTTTTGGTTATGACAATAAATTAAATGAAAGCCCGAAGCTGACTGTAAAAGACACAGGGGTAAAGCAGTCCCTATTTTTATGGCTTACTTAAGTGTTTGGCCCAAAATAGCTCTACTAAGCGACTTATTATAACCCACGCAAAAGACGAACTCGTACTTTGAGGACAATGCCAGCCCGTCTAGCATATAAATTCCGAGTGCTTGTTAAAACTTCGCCTTAAAAGAATGATGATAAAGGATTTTATCGATAAAAGGTCAACCTACTTTAAGCGTTTAATGCTTATAAATATTATCATGTTTAAGTAAGATAGTAAAAAAGTATCTACATACATTTATTACCACTCTTCTAAGCATTTAAGTAGTAGCGCCTATTTTATTTAATGAATTCACTCAAAAGATTTCATAAAAAACACTAAGCTGGCGTTATTATTTCGTTTGAATATAATGTTTGGATGTTTACCTGAAAACATATTAAGGTCTTTATATGGAGGGCTTTACGTTTTACGCGTTGTACGACCATTACTTAAAATAATGATAGTATTCCTCTCTGAAGTCACATAACTTCTAATCTCACCATCCTTTTCCTTTGAGCCCAATATTTTTATTACGAATCTAGAAGATGACAGAATGTAGAGACAAAATATAAGTTAATGTTATCGTCCAACTAATTTTATGTCGCAACATAGTTAAAGCTTTTTTTTAATTGGACATCAATCACAAACATTGCTCTGATCCCAAAGTAAGTAGCCAATGCACTTGTGTTATGGAAATCAGACACAACGGTGGTACCACAACACCCAGACCCGAGACAAAATAGTCAATTATGATTTCTACATTTACCCGACCGGGAATCGAACCCGAGACCTCGGAGCGGCGACGCCTTGAAACCCAGAGTGCTTAGCCACTACACTACGGAGGTCGTTTAAAAATTTGAAGCCTTCTTCATAATATTGCTTGACAATTTTATCTGAAATTATAGTAAACAAGACATTATGTACCTAGTTGAAAGCCTTAAGACCTTTTCACATATTTATATATTTCTTTTACATTTCTCAGTTTCTTCGAAAGTAAAATAGCCGTTTAATAAGTTTGTGATTACAAGGTATTATGTGCACTTAAAAAAAAACATGTATAAATTTGTTCAGCACACCGTCTCTATTTTCATGAATAACACAAATAATTATACGCAGCAGATACCAAATAAGTAGAACGGACGCAACCGATTAATAAAATCATTGATTGAGCCAATATCGGATTTCGAAAATAAAAGCTCGATTCGGCCCTTATCAAATTCCATTGACTCGAATATCAAGTGAGTATCCATAACGAGTAAACAACATTATTTTGATCTCTTTCAAAAAGCGTTTAAAATTGAAATTGATTAAAATTATAAATACAATATTAAATCGTATGGATTTATTATGCGTCCTTCCACACCATACATCCTTTCAATCAACTTCACTCTACATATTAAGTACCCTTAATGGATTATAAACCACAAAAATATAATGAATTCATAGATTTTCATTTATGAAACTTCCCGTAATCCAATGATGCTATTTCGAAAAATAATAATTTGAATTCACTAATAATGGTAAAGTAATACATTTATTTTAGCAGCATTTATTATATTCACAAATCTATGGAAACGATCAATGAATCAATAACTTGTTTAGCTACGTTATTTAGTTTTCTTGCCGATATATTAATTTAGAATTGTAAGTAGTGTTATTAAGTATAATAGTGACCTACATTCCATGCTATTGTTACCACAGTTCGTTAAATAACGAATCAGCGTTTATTAATTAAAATAAGTGTACTAAATTAGCCATCGTATTGCTTTCGCAAGTTACTTACCAGCCTTGAGTGAATCGCAGAACATAATGTATGTCACCTCTTTGAAGTTATTTTGCATGAAGCACCGCTCATAGGTTCGGTACCATGTTCCTCAGCCTTGAAAAATAGTGGCCAAGGTATTCAAAAACTTATCTAGATTATTTTTCCGGCATGACACTTTTAAAGCGCTTCAAGTTGCCAAAACCAACGCTACCCAGCTGCGAATCGTAGAACGCAATTTGCTCATTTCTCGATATTAAAGTTCTGCGAGAGATGGTTGCTCTAACTCTAGTGCTGATCATAGGTCTCCCTCAAAGTTTTCCACACAAGCGGTCTGCAACCAGTGTGATCGTGCTTGACACGGTAGTCTGTCCAAATTGTCGGTACCCTTCCTACGATCGATCTTCAATCTAGAACTTTTCTGCCACCAGTTCTATACGCTATGTGCCCAGCCCATTGCCACTTAGCCATACAAAATCTCAGGGCTATGTCGTTAACTAAGTTCTTCTATGTATTTCCTGACTTATGTTTCAATCTCGTAGAAAAGCACCAAGCATAGCCCTATATTGGTTACTTTAAAAAATGATTTTTTTGACGACCCGTCTGGTGTAGTGGTCGAGAAATCGCCTACTACGCAGCGGGTTGCGGGTTCGATCCCCGCACAATACAAACATTTGTGTGCATGAACATGTCTATTTGTGTTGGTCTGGGTGTTTTCTATGTATATCATGTATGTATTTACAAACAAAAAGTATTTAAGTATTATATCCGTTGTCCGGCACCCATAATACAAGCTTTGAGTAGCTTACTTTGGGACTAGATGGCGATGTGTGGGAATGTCCAAAGGATATTTAAAATATTTAAATATTTGAAACCTACCTTGTCTCATTCTCCAGCATGATGTTAACAATTTCAATGGTTTGGCTATGGCTAATTTGGATCCATCCAATGTTACCTACTTGCGTAGAACCCAAACTGTTTGCCGATTTTTTGAAGCGCTTCCTAGTTACTGTCACTAATTTCTTCAAAACCTACCTAGTCTCATTTTCCGGCATGATGTTGCCAGAGCGGTCGACCATTTCGAAGCGCACCAAGTTGACTCCGTCCGCGATGGGCACAACGTCGGGACTCAGCGAGCGGTCGAGAGCCCTCAGGGTTTTCCGCTTCATGCACCGAAGGAACTTCGGAAAGTACTCTTTGTGGTCGATGACGTCCTTCACGTCGACCAGCTGAAATGTTTTTTGAAGATAAACAGCGCGGTAATTTATGATTGTTGACTGAGGCAAACTTTGGTTTGTTATATTAGGATTTTAAATAGAAGTGGTAAAGCGCTGACGGACTGACTTTATTTAACCAGTTTTTTTAAAACCATTTCCATCAATTTCAAATCATTTCTTACCTTGCACCACTTATATTTATGCCAGAAGAAACTTATTTAAACATGGATGAGTCGCTTAAATTGTTAGGTGTGATTTACGAAAGCGATGAATTATGAGAGATATTATATTAATTAAAAAACAAACGCGTCATCATAACGCAAAAGTTTGGGAAAATAATATTTAAATTATGTTAACTTTAAATAGATATATAGGTCGTAAGTCTTTTCACATCTTATCTCTTAAAGGTTTTTAATACTTACTACAAATAAAACTGTTGAAGACTGCTAGTTCTCAAATGGACCCGTGTTCTTTTATTTTTTCCAGAAGAAAGCCTAACCCTCTTCGGAAAATTTTACAGAAATAATTTCGTTGCTAGTAGAGTGGTCAAAGAGAATTTTAGATTCGAAGTCGATAAGTTAGAACTTAAAAATGGAGCAAGTACCTATCCATTAAACTAATGGCAAGTACTTCCTTCCCGAAATTCCAACTAGGATCTTGTTTTGTCTTATAAAAATAGTAAAGTTAGCCTTTGAAATACTTTTAAGGGGCTACCCGGATTTTTAGCGCACTTACTAGCGCCACTTTAGTAAAAAAAACATAACTCGTTAAATAAAAGACCAATCAAAAATCTGGTAGATACGATTGTAGTACAGGTTCTATAGTTTATGTAGTACGTTTAAATTGTTTCTAAAGTAGTTAACTGTAGTTAGAGTTAGTAAAACTGCTAAATATGGCCACTTTTAGCATTTTTGCTAACTGCAACTGCAGATAACTGTGTTTAATTGAACTTAAACATTGTGTCTAAACCACATAATCAGAGCTACAATCGTATCTACCATATTTTTGATTGGTCTTTTATTTAACGAGTTATGATTTTTCTAGTAAAGTGGCGCTAGTGTGCGCGGTAAAAATCCGGGTAGCGCCTTAAGTAATATTTCTTATTTTCACAATCATTGTGTAGACCGAAACAAACATTTTGCGACGTACGAGTAGAACATTTTCTGTTATGAGATCATAAATAAGTTTACAAACTTTTTTCGAGCAGTCCCGCCAGATGATTTTGATGACGTCAGCACCCTCCAACCACAGATCGGCGACAAATCGGCTAAGATACGCGTCAGTGTCATCTTTCTGGTCTCCATGGCAACCGGAGATTAAGGTCGCCGCGAAAAAATATACCACTACAAGTCTCATGTCGAGTTGAGAGCGCATTATACGACTCATATCTTTATAAGTTCCATTTCTCGTACGTGTTAGTTACGTGAGCTGGAACAGAAGGAAGCTTTATAGCGTTGTCATTGTTGAAAGAACAATAAAACAGGGAATTTTTCATTAGATACAAGCTATTAGGTGCACCCACTGCGTTTAGACATGACACTATTAAAGCCCATAGACTATAGTGGGTTACCTTCATTATAAAATAAATTATCCAAGCTTTCTCATTTTTATAATAAGTTATGTAAGAATAAGAGTATATTTATCACCTAAGTATTTTCATAATTTCATATAACAAACTTTTAAAGTATGATTCGGTTTAAAGATAATATTAAAATGAAAGCGGGGAAGACAAAAAATTGTAAGCTAACGCCAGCTCTTGGTGATGGATCATAAAAATGTCTGCGGGGAACCCAAATTAGAGAACGGAGATCTTTTATTAATTTTCTAAAAAAATCTTCACTTTTATGCTCAGAATAAAGTAGAAGTGAGACTTATGAAATGTAAATATGAAATTGCACAATATTATTATGACATCAAAGCTATTTTTGCAACGCCTTTTCCCTTACAGCGCTCGGTCCATAATCTTATTTTAAATACTTTCACCATGTTAAACTTGGTGCCGGCATAACTTACCTACTTGTTACGGTGACGCAGGTAAACCTTGTAATGAAAATAGTTTTGCAAAAAAGTGGACAGAGGTCTAGACAAATACGGCTGTTAAAAAAAGTACATTTTATCAAGTAAATAGTTGGTAGCTCTTCTTTGGGGCATATACGATATGTGAATTCCGTGTATACCTAACTATAGGTAGTTTCTTAAAAAAATGGCCTACACTATACCTTTGATTAAGTACTTGATGTAAATAATATACCTTGGATTTAGGTTTTGAAGTAAGGAAATGATAAAAACTGTGTGAAGAACAGTCAAAGTAGACTCACCTTGCTATTATGCCTACAATATGTAAAAAATCAACAGTTTTCAAAATATCACAACACAACAACACACAGTCAAGGTCAAATCAAGAATGGAAAATCCAACGTGACCCCTTTCCATTATATGCATGGTGGAAAGCGAGTGATTTCCATGCGACCATAAAGCAAATCATGTTAATGAATAGCCACGCATTGGTTACTGTTTGCGCAGTCCGTAACGGCGACATCCACTTGTTCACCCGTACAGTATACACTATAATTTCTGGATAAAATATGGTTCCCAACATCATCAATCTAGCCCACTCCGGCTGTCAGATCGTTTTGCCATTACTACGAGTATTGCGCATTACACTTACGAGCGCAGCTTTCTCGATCAGAAAACGGGTTAAGATTAAAAACAGTTTTCAGTTTGTTAGAAACTGTGTTTATTAGGGTTCCGTAGCCGAATGGCAAAAAACGGAACCCTTATAGTTTCGTCAAGTCTGTCTGTCTGTCTGTCCGTATGTCACAGACACTTTATTCTGTTACTATAAGCATCACACTGTTGAAATTTGATATGAAGATGTATCCTGTTAACCGCTTTACGATTCTTACTGAAAAAAAATAAATTTAAGGGGGGGCACCCATACATAAAACTAAAGCCAAAAAAATTTTTTTTGGCAAACCTATGCGTGTGGGGTGTCTATGGATAGGTCTTTTAAAATGACAAAGAGGATATAAAGCAACTTTTCAACAACCGCAGACATAACTTTGTTCTTCATACAAACACTATGAAAAACAAAGTTATATTTGATGTCAACAAAATATGTTGGTATTTTACTACGTGAAAGTAATTTAGATAATTCAGCATCGACATTAGTTCAAGTACACATACCTATGTATGTTAATTATCAGAACGAACTACACGTTGTTAAATCAATCAGTACACAAATATTCCTAAATTACATTGATAACTTGAAACTTTTATATTCTTGCAGAGCCGTTTTATTTTGAATCGAAAGTAAAATAAATTTGTTTCGTTCGCGGCCATGAAAGGTTTAAAACGTCGAATACGATGCGGACAGTTCAAACTGACTGGCTAATAAGCGCCCTTTGTAATGCAAATTACCTTCACATATTCCTCGTAATGATTTTAGATCTAGTGCGAGTACCTTTGATAGAATACTCTTTGATCTACGTTTTTCAAGACCACTGAATATTATTTTAATGGTGAATTTCATTTCATTGTCAGCTATTTGAACTACAGAAAAAAACGTATATCGAAATAGTTTCTAGCGAGATTATTTTTTGTACGAAAATAGCAAATCTCTATTAATCATATTGATAGAAGATGATTATTTGGTTAAAAATTTTAATATAGAAAGTAGATTTATTTAAACGGACAGCTGAATAACATGTTCCTTTCAATGCATGTGAAAATTGCCAAAATTTTGACAAAACACACTTTCTCCGTTATGCTAAAATAGGTTTTCTCTCATTCAATCCAAATATATTGTATTGCCTCAGGCTCTTACTTTGTTATAGCCGGGATTTATATTTATGCAAATCTGGTCACACGTAATGTGAGCTCTATAGCATAAGTTCATTTTCTAGAGATTACACTCTAGCTCTGTGAGCCTGCAACTAATATTGTCCGGTGAACTATTGTAACTATACCATTATTATGGTTAGGGTTTGTAAATTTGAAATCCGTCACTTTGCTCTGTCAAGATGCTCGCCGCAGTATACACAACGAGATGGCCAGGATCAAAACCAATTAACTAATGGAACGCAAACTCCTTCGAGCGCTCATTGATTTGTTCTATGCAACCGCGCCTTCAATTTGTGCTGAGCATGTACGTCATGCAAGTAAGCGAATTCCACATATGTTTACAGATGCTAGGAATCACGGCTCAAATATGTTTCGCACTCAATCGGGATGATTTTATCTGTTGCCAGAAATAGGTAGTTTTAAACTGAGTTAAAACTTTTAGCGATGTGTTTTTTCCGAATGGATAAGAGTAAAATTGAATTAATAAAACAATCACTCAAGTGCCCCAATAAAACTATCCGTTGGCGTAGAGTCGTTGATTTAAATTCATCATGATCTACTGCTGAACTAGGCCTTCTTCAAGGTTTTCCACAGTGACCGGTAGATGGGCAGCTCTAACTTCATTCCAATACTTTTCCTACCAACGTTAGCCAAACAGTAAATAATAATTATAGGCTTTACTACTGCATCCATACAGTAATAATTGGTTCAAAACGAATTGATTACGCAATAATTTTATACAATAGAAATTTGCCGTCGAAACAATGCTTGGACATTTCGACATACTTATATCAGGTCATCGACGTACTGTACATTTTTGATGACCAAGATAAAGGACAGTTTACACGGTTGATTGATTGGATGATTAAAGTAGTCTTCAGACAATAATTTAAAGTTAGTATCTAAATGTTCCACCATTGATACAACCTTCAGCTTCACTTTTGCCTTAAAGCATTAAGTGCGTCAATTGTGCAACTCAAATTTCAAGAAAGTTTATATATTATAAATACATAATTAAAAATAAAAAACAAGCACAAAATTGCCAGAAAATGGGATTAATTCATTACCATCACTTGTTCATCGATATCGCAATAATTTTAATAATTACGTATACGAGTTTGACATGAGTAATTTTCGCTGTGTGTTAAGTTCGGGTTCTCCGTGGAATACTCAAAGGGATTGATTAAAGTAGCAATAGTTAATTACATAAAAGCTACGAAACCTCATTAATGAAGGCCTTCAACGCGAGACTTGTTTAGTAGGTATTGATAGTGCATTAGAACTACTTTGCTAGCTTATAATAATACATTTTCTTTCTGAGAATGAAAGTCAATTACCTAATAACTTTAAGTAGGTACATATGTAAGCTGTTGAATTCAACTAGGATATACAATACTCACTAAAAGAGCATATGATCTTCATCCAGTGTTGTTTAATGAAGCTCGGTGTGTATAAACTAAGCTTAATATGAAAAAATACTGACTCAAGAAGACACCCGACTCTTCAGAGTTCAGCAAAACTGGAACAAGCAACTCAGTGCATCGGTGTCAGTGTAATCGCAAACATCATTACTTTATAATGATGTTGTGTAGATTTTGGATTAACTTAGTGCTTTGAAGTCGTCAAAATCATTTCATAATTGTAAGTTTGAGATTCATTTATTTATAATAATTAAGCTTTAGATACACCCATAACGTTATTACCAGACCTTGATACAAGGTTTATTTTAATTTATAAGTTAAGAAACTTATTGCCAGTTTCACACTGACATTAATTCTTATGAATCAATTACTAGGCAAATAAAGCTAACCAGCCCCCGATTCAGAACCATTTGCATACGGATTCGGTAACGATACGATACGTTACGATACGCTACGATACGTACGTTTACATATTAATAAAATTAAAATAACGTGGAGTTATAAATAATAAATAATAATAAAAGAACTGACATTTATAAAAATATAAAAATCTAGTCGAATTGCGATCGAAGGGAGATTCAAAACCATTCGACTTGGGGAATGGTTCGGAATCGCCCTGCTGAACTTATAATGACATAGTGAAGCAGGCTATCAAATTAATCATTTCCAATCATGAACTACGATTACATTCTTTTTCAATCATGAATTACGATTTGACGACCTGTCTGGTGTAGTGGTCGAGAAATCGCTTACTACGCAGCGGGTGCAGGTTCGATCCCCGCACAATACAAACATTTGTGTGCATGAACATGTCTGTTCGTATTGGTCTGGGTGTTTTCTATGTATATCATGTATGTATTTACAAAAAAAAAAGTATTTAAGTATTATATCCGTCGTCTGGCACCCATAACACAAGCTTTGAGTAGCTTACTTTGGGACTAGATGGCGATGTGTGAGAATGTCGAAAGGATATTTATTTATTTATTATTATTCAGTTAAACCTGTGGACACGAGAAATTTTTGGCAGAAATCCATTTATTATCATTTATTATGTATGTTTAATTAACCCGCTCGACATAGGACATAGGACATTTGACATTTTGTATTTAAACTCTCCTTTTCTGATGTTCATTAGTCTGACGTAAAACGCGTATAATATGCATAGTAGCAATCCAATAAAATTGGGAAGCTATAAATTAGGCCCATATACCTTCATATCGAACCGAACCCATTTGCCACAGCGATCATTCTGACCCATCTAAATGTCAGTGAATTATGACGATGCCAATTGCCAAACTACATACGTGTAATAACACGTCATGTTATTTTATTAAAACCTTTTCTGAAAATCATTATATTCTCGTACTATAAAGGAGTTTCTTGGTATTTAGGGACTATTAGAAGACCGTAAACCTTATCAATATAACATAAATAATTTTCAGGCTCTTAAGTAGTTTTTGGATTACTGGTACTAACCTTAAAAGTGATCTAACAAATACTACTCTAGGTTCAACATTCTAGCTTCTAAATTTATACATCAAATATTGTTACAGAAAATGAAAGGCGATATAAAAATGGAAAAAAATTTAAGCCAACTAGGTCTCCCACCAATGACACTGGCAGAACCAAAAGGTATACATGCCCAATAACGATTGGCTTTCAGTATTATCTATTTTCTTATTTTACTTACATATGTAGTTACCTTATTTAGTCTTATTTCTAGAAAACGACCAAAGGCGGAAGGACGTTATCGTTTATAACGCTGTACGAAAAATCTGCATTTTCCTATTACTCATCGTGTTTTTCGCCGGGGGCTTAATTTTCATGACCAGATTTTTAGAAAACTACGGTAAGAATTTCACCATTTATATTTTAAAATGTGTAATATTTGAATCAATCGTTGAGAATGTTAACTCTGTGCATATATATTTTTCCAGGAGGATTTCAGACTACAGAAATATTTTTCATTACCAGCCTCTCCAAAAATGCAAATGTTACCGTGGTACCAGAAGGTTTTGAAATATCATTTCAACTAAAAAACAAGTCTGATCCTACACTTAAAAGAAAGAAAAGATCGAATAAAGAGATTCCTGAAGATACCACTGATACTGATAGAATTATAGCAAACATGAACGAGGAGGAATATCAAAAAGCAAGAGACATTATTCTTAATCATAATGTTCTCTGTAATAGTGAAAACGAAAATGAAATATGTAAAGACCTTGTAAAAAAGTTAAAAAGCCTCACTGATGGAGATATGACTGCTAGTACTGACCAGAAAAAAATAAAAGAGACGTTAAAACCGAGTGGAAACGAGCAGCAAAAACATTTAAAATCTCGTAGCAATCCTATAGATATGATAAAACGCGAAACTTTTTCTTTCCCTACTGAAGAATTGACAGGATATTCGAATCGCGATGCGTTTGGTTATGGTGTTGAGCAATATCAACATGTGCCTCCTTATTTGCCACTTTACTCTCACCAACATCACCTGCCTGACACATGCATGCTAGCTCGACTTCTTAATCATGCACACTCTCAACATTCTGGTAAGTTGAAGAACTCTGCTTCTTTATAAAGAAAAAACAAGTTACTCAGACAACTTCTTGTTTATGTGTTTTTTATTTTAACTTTTTACCAGGTGGATACCCAACTCCTGAGTATGGTCCAAGTGCAGCTTATCCCCATTCAGCTCTCCCAATACCAGGAATACCAAGCAAGTGTGTATCTCTCACGAGTGGTAATAACAGGTCGCAATAATTGGTTAATTATTGTGTCTATAATCTATAACTTTTGCAGGTTGTATCGCGAAACTGAAGATCGTGACGTTGAACCAAGACATCGCGAAATACACCCACAAGACGCGGAAATATTTAGGAAGTTCTTAGCGCAATATGCAAAGTGAGTTATTTCGTTTCTATTTTCTTTAACAACTAGCAGACACGGTGAACTTTGTTTCGCTCCCGGCCCCGTCCTGCCCCGACCCCGTAATGTTTATAATTATAATCTTACTCTGGATGGTGATAATCTACCAAAGTAAAAATCATGAAAATCAGTCCAATAGCTCAGTTTTGTTTTTCATTCATAAAAACCTTCTCTCGACAGTAACAAACACGATGAAAAAAGAATTAGCGAAATCGGTCCAACCGTCACGCGTGATGCCGTGACCGTGATTCATTTGTGTATTCATATCGTATTTATATCTTTCTTCATATATTTTTTTAGCTTCTAAATATTTTACACATGTTTCCGTGTAGATATACCATAGGGATAGTATGGGACTGAACGTAAATAAGAAAAATCTGGTATTTGAAAACGTTAGACACAAGTACTGATATCAAAATAAATTTTACGTGTAAAATTTTTGACGATTTTGGGAATACACAAGGTCATTAAGTCTGTAGCTTAAAACCGGCTCCTACACGTTTACAACCTAAAAAAATAAGAGATTTTAATGCTTACCTTTCAAGATACGAATCCCTGTGGTCTTCGAAAAGCTCTTTGTTGCGGAAACTTAATTAATAAATGTTTCAATTCGCTCAATGATAACAAAAGTTATGCTGAAGGGTCGCGTAAATGTCGAGTTGTTTTTGGACTCTGCTTGATCTGCATAAACTTTGAGATTGATGTTTCAAATAATTTCAAGTAACTTGTTCTAGTGCTGATAATATGCCAAAGCCAGCACAGAATTCTACAGAAGTTCGCAACGCTCAATGTCCTGAAGGGTCAATCCCCTGCTTCAACGGAGAATGTATACCCGAAAGCCAATGGTGTAACGGACATGTGGATTGTACTGACGTCAGTGATGAGGCTAAATGTGGCTGCAAATCTAGAGTGGACAAGTCCAGACTGTGTGATGGGTACTTTGACTGTCCCTTTGGTGAAGACGAAATGGGTTGTTATGGTGTGTATCAGATTTATTTAATTCCTGTTAAAATATTTATTATTGATAGTTTTTTTTATCAATGCAATAATAAAAGTTTCATTTAGAGTTTTTTTTAGTGGGTAAGTTTAGAAATCGATTCACAATTATTATACAAGTACAAAAACATTATACGTACCCATAAAATTTGAGGAATTCCCTCGATCTCACCAAGATCCCATTATCCGATCTTGATTTTGTAACAATGGGACTAACTAGAAGATAAACCCTCTAAGTACTTGAATAAAAATAATATCAGTCCTTAAATGACTCAGATGTAGGTTACATACATACAAAAAAACAGCATATAGTCAAATTGAAAACCCTCCTCCTATTTGAATTCGTTTAAAAAAATACTTCTCGAATATAGGCACCTTGCTTTTTATGTTGTCAATTATAATTAAATATAGTTTACTGCTGTATAATATTCGATACAATTTATTATTTTAGGGTGTGACGAGACGTCCTTCAGCTGTGAAGACTTAGACATAAACTCTAGGACCAGTTGCTTCTCAAAAGAACAAAGGTGTAATAACATAATGGAGTGTCCGAACAATAGGGACGAGATTGATTGCAACATGCTTTCACCGAGCCTCCACAATAATCCCGTAAGTGTTACCAAATATGCTGTTTGTCCAACACTATCCATAACAGGGTATAATAACTAAAATGGGTTGACAATCAAATAAATTCATTTCACATTAAGGTTGGATTCGACGAAACTAGACTTACACGCGCGTTAATGCGAAAGTTAACTTTGTTGCTCGATTTTATACTCGTCTTTTTTCGAAGTGAAATGTAATGGGATTACTAAACTCGCATCAGAACGAATGATTGAACTGTATTATTATCCGGCTAATCAATGATGCATCAAAACAGTATGGTGTGAAAGGAAAAATCCTGTCAACTAAACAATGTCGTATACTAAGACTGAAAAGTATCGAGCTGTCAAAAGTTTTGAATTTGACTAAACATTATGAAATAATGACATGAATCATGAGCCTTATAGAATGTCGAAGAGAAAGTCGCGTTATACTTGAATTAGCTCTAATTTTACGCAACACGGTGGTTATAAGAGTAACTTCCTAATAAACGAGATATTCAAGAGCAGTAGATGGTAAAACGGAAAATTGATATACTCTCAGATAATTAGCGAATTATTCTAAGGTTAACATTCATCATTCTCGTTTGGTCGAATCCCCCCCTAGGATGGATACGGAGTATATGGACAAGTCAACGGTTTTTAAAATAAAATTAATGATAATTATTATTCAACGAAATGGCACATACTTTAACATGAAGGTAATGAAATTTGAATTCAATTCAAAATTCGATCATATCGTGAATTAAATTTGGTACATTATAAATCAGGAGGTACAATTTGTTGAACAGTTTGAAAGCCTATTCATGTCGAGACTTCTAAGTATAAAACAAACTTGTCAGTATACTTTATTACACTGTCACTGCAAAACTTTATTGTGAGTTTATCTTCTTTCTTTTCAAAGAAAGCAAACTTAAAGATAAGTAAAATTTTAGACAATGCTTATTATTTATTGATCTTAGAGCCCGTGACTTTGAGTTCTATTATACAATACAAAAAAAAACATCTCAAATTGGTCCATCCAATAAATAAGGCATCGAAAAGGAATTATATATCTTTATTTTATCAGTTGTTTTAAAACATTTTTTGCAGTTGTTTGCAATCTCCAACACTGAAGGATTTTTGCAACGTAACTTCAAAGGGGATTGGTATGCAGTGTGTAAGAATCCGTACATGTGGGCGCACGACGCTTGCCGGAGAGAGACTGGACTCATAATAAGGTTTGCCTGATTGAAAATGCTCTTATAACTTGAGCGGAGTTGCGTAAAACATAGAACGAGAAACTTGAGTAGGCGTGAAGTGATTAAAGCCTTGTTTTGGTTTCTTCAGATTTATATGATTGAACAGAGAATTCAAAAGTGTTTGTAATAAATTCATATATATCTCTGCTATGACAAGGTTAGCGATTTAATATGCATTGACAAGGGATTATAACTTTGGGTTACTATATGTCTGAGTTAAAGCATTTTAAAGCACTATAACTACGCATACTCTGTAGACTCATTGAACTATCGTTTTGTCTCTATTGCAGACCACGCCAGTCTTAACTTATATTCTTGTAATTTAAAGTTTTTACTATATTCGATCATCAGTTAGTATAATAACTTTGTGTATAAAGTGCCTAATCCGTTCCGTTTTTACGCAAAACCGATTTTATAGAAATTCAACACAGATATTAGTATTATTGTACTATAGATCTAGCTAGTAGGTAGTCCAAATCAATCCAATCTTAACTATTTTGTGTTAGCTTCAAGTTTCTACTACTCGAACTATTTTGTATCAGTTTTGAGTTCGAGATAATTTACTACTTTTTCTTTTATCATGTTTGTCTTTAGACCACCGTTTATCCAAATACTACCCGTCGATCCACTATTGAGACTCAACTATTTGAACACTGGACCAGAGGGTTTACTTCAAACAAGTAATACATGTTTTAACTCTTCGGCTATATACGTCACGTGTCCGGAATTACTCTGCGGAACGAGAATTTTAACGACTTCGCAATTACTGAAAGAGGTAATTTCAAATTGAATAAAGCTCAACGTCGATGTAAGTCTTCGGTGTTTAAACAAAGAAGCGCAAATTCAATAAAATTTTAATCTTCTTACAGAATTCAGCGATCGAAAATCACCTCTTTGGAAGAAACAAGCGCTTCCTTTTGAATGGTCGCCCTTACCCGGTTTCTTTCTATGATCCAATAAAGAGGACACCTAGACATAATCCTGTGATTGGTGGTCAATTTTCCAATATTAAAATTGGAAATAAAGTATCGAATAAAAAAAAGAGAGCACAAAGCAGGGTGGTGGGTGGAAGGCCAAGCAAGCCGGCAGCCTGGCCCTGGATGGCAGCTTTATATCGAAATGGCATGTTCCATTGTGGTGGCGTTGTCGTCAATCAGCATTGGGTGCTATCAGCTGCTCATTGCGTACATGAGTAAGTCTTTAACTACGAATAATATGAACGAAAGATATGTTTAAATATATCTAGCTTGGCAATTTCTACCCAAGCACTTTACCTAAAATACACATGACCGACATAAATTTAAATAAAACTGCTTAAAAGTCGAGTAAGTCAAACCCTTGAGGCAAGAGAGTTTACCAGCGCAAAACTTTTCTAAAATGTTTGTTTTTAAAATGCTAAATTCGGGTTTCTTTAAAGTATGTTTTTCAATCTGTGCATATAAGAATGAAATGCTTTTGAAAACATTTAGGTAATTTATTTCAGATTCTGGAATCACTATTTTGAAGTGCAAGTTGGCATGCTTCGTCGTTTTTCGTTCTCGCCCCAAGATCAAAATCACTTGATCACTCACATCATAGTCAACCAGAAATATGATCAAGCTGATATGAAGAATGACTTATCACTGCTAAGGGTGAAGTCATCTATTCAGTTCAGTCGTTGGGTACGGCCTATTTGCTTGCCGGGGCCGAATACTGCTGGCCCTGAATGGCTCTGGGGACCCCCTCCTGGAACTAGTTGTACTGCAGTTGGATGGGGCGCTACTGTAGAGCATGGCCCAGATCGTAAGTTAATCGATTTTCAACTACATACTACTTTATGGTTACTGATACATTACTTTTGACAGCAGGTAGTTGGTTTTTCAATTACGATTATAACTCTTGATGAAATCTGTTTTCAGCTGATCACATGCGTGAGGTTGAATTACCAATTTGGGCCAAATGCAAACATTCAGAAGATCAAGAAGGTAAAGAGATATGTGCTGGCCCTGTGGAAGGTGGCAAAGATGCATGCCAGGTAAAAATATAAATTTATTTCGTAAATATAATATAACTATGGTATAACATGGACACATACATACAGGGTGTTGTTTTGGTCAGTGACATCCAACTCAGGGATGATAATATGAGTTATGCTTATTCTAAAAAAAATCTTTAAATTCTGAGCAAGTTTTATACAAGAAAACCTCTTCACAACATTCAAAAAATTACAAATTTAATGGAAAAACTTGCACCCTAGCGCGAAGCTAGGAAACTACCCCGTAGCTAGTAAGCTACGAAGAGGCTACCTGGTGGTAGTAGTTTTAACTCGAATGCTGTACCGCATAAAAAAAATATTTTGTTTTTTTTTTTCATTTCAAAAAAAAATAATTATATTTTTTTTATCATCAGTACCGTTTGTACAGCCACCCCTGAGTCGCTCGTCGCTGACCAAAACAACACCCTGTATAAAAATAAAGATATTTTTTGATTGAGCAAAGCTGTAAGGTTATTAAAATCTAAAGTATTAATGGGTTTTATAGGGTGACAGTGGAGGCCCACTTCTATGCAGAAGTCCTTTGAATTCTCAACAATGGTATTTGGCGGGTATCGTAAGTCACGGCGATGGATGCGCCCGAAAGGGTGAGCCTGGCGTCTACACGAGAGTAAGCCTATTCGTGAAATGGATTAGACATCAAATCGGTAAGGATTTATGTGTTCGCTGTGCACCTATATGTACATAGAAATATTCTAAAAAATAAATAAAAGCAATAGGATTAAAATATGTTTTCTCAATTTATAGGTTCGAAAGTGCTGCCAACCATTCAGCCTCTTCAGAAATGCCCAGGATTTAAATGTACATCAGGAATTTCTAAATGCATGCCAAAAAAGAGAGTATGCGATAAAATTGTCGATTGCCTTGATGGAGAAGATGAGAAAAACTGTGATACGCGATCCTTTGAAAGTTTGTTGCTTAGCAGAACTTCAAAAGACACTGACAAAATATCAGAAAAAGATTTGACTGCTGCTGATTCACATACAAATAGGGTAGCCACTCATGATTCGACTCAAACTAAATCTTCCAGACATGAGCTCATTCAAAATACCAGTGAAGATTCTTCTAGTAATGTTCTTAAACATAAAAATAATGGTGCATCAGAAAGTGAAAATGATCAGTCAGTTGCTGATTTCTTACATGCTTCTACGATTGAAATATCGATACCAAAGAGTGCAGAACTTATCGGAAACGAGAATTCTGAACAGTCTCCGGATAATCCTAATTCAATAGATAGAGAAACAGATTCTTTCGAAACATTTACCATATCATCGCCTAGGCCCCCCTTAGAGTCTAGATCTTCATTATTGGAAAATGAAAATATGAATCTTCAGTCTCGAGCATCTGATATTCAAGAGGACTGGGCAACTTCAACAACACAATCAGAGCCATCGACTACTGTTACTGATCTCCAAACGAACAGCCCCATTGCTGATACCACACCACCAATGCCAGTCACAACACTCAAATCAGAAACGTCAACTACTGAATTCACGTTTGAGTCTTCAACAACTGCGACCCATATGGAGCATTCACAAAGCAATATTCATAATCGTGAAGATCAAGAGTCTAAATCTTTATTGGTCGAATTACTTCCTCAAACTCAAAAACTCGAAGATGATAGTGATAAAAGTAACAATATCAGTAGTTTATTAGAAAATAAAGAAATTTCGACTTCCGATAAAATACTTGACGATTTTTCAAGTAAGAAAATCAGTAACTTTGATGAAAAATTAGATATAATTCATAAAATAGAAGATATAGTTTTGTCCGAACTTCAACCAGCAAAAATCAGAAAAAAACATCTTACACCCAAGGAATTTGAATGCAGAAGGTAGCTTATGTTTAATTGTTTTCTAATTGTCGTAAACCATGCTCATAAATATGTAAATTAATGACTAATTCCATATTTGCAGGATTCCTCAAACTATTCCATACAAACACCGATGTGACCACAAAGCAGACTGTGAGGATGGTACCGATGAGTTGAGCTGTACATGCGCAGACTACTTATTTGCTTTTGACAAGACTCTCCTCTGCGATGGCATATTTGATTGTGCTGATGGCCAGGATGAAGCCGATTGCTGTAAGACATATTCACATTTAGTTTTCAGTTCATTGAAATAACCGTACCCATATTTTATATTTAATTAATTATTACAGTTAGCTGCTCAGAAGATCGATACCTGTGCAGGAAGAGTCAGATTTGTTTACCAATGAAACATGTATGTGATGGCAAACCACATTGTCCTCAAGGCGAAGATGAGACAGACTGCTGTGAGTAATAATTTAATGTGTTGATTATTAGGTACATAGTTTCAAAAATACCTCTATGGGTAATAGATATTTATTAATTGTTTTCTCAATTTATAGTGGCACTGTCTGATGGAAGAGAATTAAAATATGATATTGATGAAAGACCTAAAACATTGTTAGAAGGCTACCTAACGAAAAAACAAAATAACCAATGGCATGTTATTTGTGAAGATAACCTATCAACAGAAGAACAAGAACAAAATGCGGCTCACATTTGTCATTATCTTGGTTTTAGGTAATTATTTTTAAACAAAAACAAGTATAACTGCAATAGTATATTTTTTACCTCTTATTGATTGTGGGATAACATTTTTTTTCAGCTCTGCAAACAGGTATCTACTAAAGCACTTGAATATTGATAATGAAATTTTGAAATCAAGTGAAGATAGAAAACGTAGAGAAACAAAAACAGGTGTACCAGTTCACTTCACATACAGAGAAGCAAGTAGTTCTGATGATAATGCTAGGCATATTGTTATAAAGGAACCACAAGTTTTGAAAGAACATTGTATTCCAAACGTCAAGAAAACTTGCATGTCCTTATACGTTTACTGCGATCATGGTTTGTTTACTGATTTCAATCTCTCGCCGAATCTCATATACAGTCGATCGGCAGAAACTGTTTCAAACGAGATGTGGCCGTGGATAGCCAAAATTTTTGTTGAAGGTGACTACAGGTGTACTGGAGTTTTAGTAGACCCTTCATTTGTATTAGTCAGCCATTCTTGTCTGTGGGATTCATCGTAAGTTCTAATCTACGTTTACCATATTTTAAATCAAATCATGATAGCAGTTGAACTAATTCTTACAATGTTTTCAGCCTAAGTCGTCACATGGTAACTGTAGTACTTGGTTCTCACAGAACGTTAAATTCTATTCAAGGACCACACGAACAAATTTTGCAAGTGGATGGGAAGAGAGATTTGTATCGTAGCAATGTTGCGTTGTTACATTTGAAAGAACAGGCACAATTTTCAACGATGGTTCGGCCGATGACCATTCAATCATCGTAAGTACTGCGAACTATGCACTTATTTGACCTTCTGGAAAACATAATTTTAAGTGACCTAGGACCAAATAATATGTATGTTTTAGTATAATGCCGGAAAGCCAAAATGCAATATGTTTGGCAGTAGGACAAGATGGAAAAAACCAAACCTTAAGTGTGTTTGTCGATGAGACAAGAGAAAATTGTCCTAATCATAATAAATGTTTCAAGCTACAATCGAAAACGAAGACCCTCTGCCTCGTAAGTTATTTTTTATTATCATTTGACTCAATATTTGAAATGTACATAGAAGGAATTAAAATCTCCATCAAACATTGGAATATTGTAATGACAGAAATCATCAATGTATTTATGAAATTAGTGCATGATACCAAAATCCAATAAACCGAGAATATTAAATACAATTTTTACTGCAGCCAGGAATGGTATCGAGTCAACAATGGGCTGGAATCATCAGCTGTCACACCGAACAAGGGTGGTATCCATCTGCAACGTTTGTAGATATTCGTGGCGAATGCGGACTTCAGGATCGAATTTTAGGAACCGGTATTGAAAATTTGAAACTGGAAATAAGAAATGCTGGTAAATATATGTTATGACAAAGATTACTAATCTACATCTTATTAGTGCTAAGAACTCGACACCAAATGACTCCACTAATGTAATTTTAGGTAAAGATGGTAATTTCGAAATAAAGAAAAATCTGACTGACAATTGCGACGGTGTTCGATGCAGTCGTGGCAAGTGTATAAGCTGGCGTCAAGTCTGCAACGGAGTGAGGAACTGTGAAGATGGAAAAGACGAATCAGAGGATGCATGTGGAACAAAACAACAATTCTGCAAGAAGGACCCACTTGATAAAAATTGTGGTAAGAACGCCAAGCGTAAGAAATTATTTCAATTTTTTAAAACAGAAACTAATAGTCTTGAAAAGAATAATTTCTCAAAATTTACGATATTATCTGGGGGCACGGCAGTGCCCCCACCAAGTCGAGCAAAAAAGCGTCACGGCCGTACCATCCTTTTCTCGAAGCAATTCAGACCATTTTCGACCCCCTGTAACTTCGTTGTGGATAAAACTAGAAGACTGAAATTTTCAGTAACCTTGCAGGCATTGTCTCACGGTATATTTAAAATTTCATTCAATTTGAACCAGTATTTTAAGAATTATAACGGGTCATATTTCTTAATTTTGTCACTCACTGACTCACCGATCATCAAAATTCAAAGGCACTTCTAGCAGACCTAGAAGCTTCAAATTTGGAATATAAGTAGTGTTTGGTGTATGAATCAAGGAAAAACTAAAAAATCTAGAAGACCGCAAAGAAAATTAAGCCCATACAGCCAAGTCTTCAGTTCAATTTTTCAATATTGGCTTTATAAGTAACGATGTTTTACGGCAGTTATTACTATTGCGTGCGAAGCCGTGGGTTTAATCTAGTCCCATAGAAATATAGGCGCATGGTAGTGCCCCTGCCAAATTGAGCAAAAAATGGGTATTCCCGTCATGAAAACACGTGTAAATTAAATTATTTAATGCAAAAAACGTACCTACGTGCGTATTCGTACTTATTACGAGTGCGTAAGGTTGTAAATTAATTTTTATACCACGCGCTACGATGCTAGCGAGTGAGCGCGGGCCGTTACTACGCGCTGCGCGGTGCTAGCGCGAGGGCGCGGGGTGGGGACAGTGACGGGGCGCGCGGAAAGGTGAATGTCGCCGAGCGAGCAGCAGCCGCGCTCATACGCGCGAGCGACCCAATGCTGTTCGGATGTGCCCAGAATTTTGACGACTAAAGGATACTCTCATTGGTTTACTGATATTATTTGCTTACAATTTGGACGTTGTTCGGATAAATAATTTAAATTAAATATTGATACTTTAAGTAGGTACCTAAGTATTTATAAATTTCTTATTACCTAATCGTATTTCTGCATAAAAATAACTTTGCAATCTAACTTGTAGGTAGTCGCAATGGATTCAGTAAGGCAAAAAGGAGAACTGTCTACAAAATACAAAAAGAAATGAGATCCCATCAAAAACAATACTTGTCAAAAAAACCAAGTCTCGCAACTCAGTTGTTCTGCGGTAAAAAGTTGTGAGATCCATGTAATACCAAGTCGGTTATTAATTTATTCAGTCTCTACTTAAGCGACTTTCTGTCTTAATACGTCCAGTCTCTAAGACCACGATCGTGGTCCATAACAATTGAAAATCAATTGTGTCAGCAATCTCTGTACTAGAAGCATTAAGTTGTTACGTAATAATTAACAGCATCTTATAGTGACGCATATCAATATTAAAATTCTTTAATGTTTTATATAAATATATTGAGACTTGGCCATCGCACTAAATCATTGTATTTACATGTGTTTTCAGGCGATTGAATTTACACGTGTTTTCAGGCGATGACCGAGTACGGAGATTGCAGACACAATTGGTTTTCAATTGTTTTGGACCACGATCGTGGTCTTAGAGACTGGACGTATTAAGACAGAAAGCCGCTTAAGTAGAGACTGAATAAATTAATAACCGACTTGGTATTACATGGATCTCACAACTTTTTACCGCAGAACAACTGAGTTGCGAGACTTGGTTTTTTTTGACAAGTATTGTTTTTGATGGGATCACTTTATTCCAAGCCTATTTTTTGATCATACCATTTTTTACAAATTCGTAGGTATGTGTATATGAATCGCTCTACTTTCAGAATGCGCCACAGGACAGTTTAGATGTCACAACGGAGTTTGCATAGCGAAAGAACAGTTCAACGATGGCAACGATGACTGTGGAGATGGCACTGACGAGCCGGAACAATCCACCTGCTCTAAGTATTTAGCCAGAGTGATGCCTTCCAGGCTTTGCGATGGTGTCCTCCATTGCAAAGACAGAAGTGACGAAGACCCAATGTTCTGCAAGTGTTTTGCTAAGCGCACTCACCCGTAAGTCCCATTATGATGTTCGTTTAGAAAGGCATTCTGTAGTTGAGTAAATGGATTCTTCAAATGAATAAAAAATTAGCTTCCCACTGTTACTTGAACAAGGGTCAAATTCAATTTGTTATGTCTTCTGCTTTTTTGAATACAAATGAAAGTTAATAGAACCTACAATGTTATTATGTTTAGAATACATTTCCATATTTTTTAGATGGAATAAAAAGTCGTAAATGATTTAAGAAAATAGAGTTAAGTAACTACTTAAATCCATTTCCTTAAAAAAACAACATGTGATCAATTGATCGTGTGTTTTTATAAGCCTGCCGAAAACTCTCACTTCAAATTAGGTACTTGTAAGGTTATTTATGGCGTAAGGACAATTATCCTTTATGCTCTTACAATCGGTATAAACCCGTGATAAGGTTTCAATAACATCTTTCAGGGAGTATCTTTAGAATGTATGCGATTGTCTTGCGGAAAAGACGGAGCAATTTTCGAATTCATATGGGTACTTTCCTTACAGATGTGGCAAGACAGGAGACGTGGATCACTGCGTGGCACCAGACGTGGTCTGCGATGGTGTCAACGACTGTCCCAACGGAGAGGATGAATCCGCTTGTATCGGGCTAAACGCACCCCAGGGCACCGAGTAAGTAGCTGAATCTATCGAGGACACTGCCGCCTTACCAGTGCAAAGCCAAAAGTCTGTGCCAAAATTGGTTACTTGGAAGTGCTTACGTTGGAAGTGCTTACATCTCGCGTCGCTTCTTGTTTGAAGTTACGACTGTTTTTGTATCGTATGTACAAGCGATTTTCGTTTCAAAGTTGTAAGGTAGCGGTGACCGTGTACGACGGTACGTTTAGTATATGCTTTTGTTCTATTTACATTTTCTTTGTCTACATTTATATGACCAAAATGAATGTATTTAGTGATAAGTTAAAAATACATATAATATTAATGTTTTTAGGATTTCCTTCAGTTTAGAATTTGAAACTATTCATTGCTTGCGCTTGGCATACTACTGTTACTTGCGAAAATCTTCTATTGAGACATATTTATAATCAATTTTCGAAACACAATATGAATGTATTATATCCCAATGCGAAAACGTGACTTTGGGTGGGTCTGGTAATGATTGCCAAGTTTTGCGTGAAAGTTTGTCCCATGGATCAGCGATTTAATTTTGATCATTATTATAACTTTGTACTGTCTTCTTTAGTGCCCAAATTATGTTGTATACGAGTTCTCTCGCCCTAAACCACTTCTCAACGAGAATCGAAGGGTCAAACGACAAAAAGATCTGCAGTTTGTAATTTGCATATTTTTATGTATTAGATCGCGAGATGCAAGCGATTTTGGCTCGGCTTAGCCTTAAAGTGGTTAGGCGCGATAGACCTGAAGCCCTATTTTTGAAACATTTGTTCGAATATGGCGTGTGATTTGTGTTCGAAAACGCACTAAATATCAATGGTAATCACGGTTAATGTAGATGTCAGTACTCAAAAAGTTCAATTATCTTTTTCGAAATCACTTTCGTGTGAAATTATACTTATTTTTATCGGAAAATCGAAATCGAAAATTAATCAATTAAAAAATCAATCAATTTATTTTAAATCACTCGCTTCAAAATGGCGTGTGACATTTATGGATAATTGTCGGATTTTCGAATAATAAACTGTTTAATTCCTATTCCAATTCCAATATATAACTAAATTTTATGAGTACTTACGTATATATTTTGCTCGGTTTTCGTTGATTTTCAGTTCGCTTTCGAACGATAATAACACGCCATATACTAGCGAGTGATCCAAAAATAGAATTCCAGGGCCCTTATTTTTGAGTCATTTGCTTCAAGATGGCGTGTGAAATTTATTGATTAATGTTCGATTTCCCAATGAAAATTAGAATCCACGCGGGAGTGAATTGAAAAAACATAACTGAATTTTGTGTACCTCCGTCTATATTTTGCGGGATTTTCATTGATTTTTAATGGGTTTTCGAACGCAATTCACTCGCCGTATTTAAGCGAGTGATTCAAAAAAAAGAGCTCCAGGGGCCCTATTTTATAATCACTCGCTTCGAAATGGCGAGTGATTTTCGTTCGACAACGAGTTTTTTTCTATGACTTTTAATTCATCTTCGAACGAAAATCACTCGCTATCTTGAAGCGAGTGATTCAAAAATAGAGCTCCAGTATCGCGTCGATTAAATAACTTTATTCCCTAAACTACATTCCCATATTTTTATCAATAATAAGGTAATTCTTATTGCTTTTAAAAACAAATGAATACATTAAAGTGCGTAAAAATATTTTTAAATATGATTAAAATGACGTTTGAAATTTATCGATTGCCGCGATAAATGATAAATATTCGCGCGCACTTTAGGCCCGTTGGTTGTGCCAATTACTTCTCATTATATTTATTTGATTATCTCGTATTGCAGGTATGGAAAAGGTCAAGTAATGGTGCGATCTCACGGTGTGTGGCATACGAAATGTTACGCTAACAAGAAGCGCTCGAAATCCGAGCTCGAGGCAATCTGCAGGGAATTGGGCTTCATTAGTGGCCACGCCAAAGAACTGGAGATATCGGATACGTTTAAGCCACACCCTTATAACAGCGTCTTATTAGACCCATTCAGTGACGTCTGGCTGAACAACAGAACACAAATTAAGTTAAGAAACACTCACACCCCGCTCGCCAGAGCGATCTTCGATGACCAGTTAAATAATTGCCACCCAGTTTTTATTGAATGTCTTTAAGTGTAACTTATTGTTTTTATTTATTTTCATAATAAACATCTTACCTATACAAATGTTTTCTATTTACAAATATTATTTTTGTTTTTCAAAGAATAATCTTAATACTTTTCACTGAGACTATTTATAATACAAGCTTCAAGCGGCACTCCGTAACTTCGTCATTGTCAGCGCGTATTGGTTTAACTTTATTGGTATAAATTGTAACGTGATGTTTATAACGTATTAACTATACCTTTTACCTTTTTTTACCTTTTACTTACTTGATAAGGTATCTATCACAAGTAGTTTTTTTTATTTTCTTAAAATTGTACCAGTATTAGTCACGAGATAGGCACGCGCTTAAATTTACAAAGAAACTCATCTGCTTTATAATATTAGTAAAGTTTTTTTTTATTTATTAAAAAAAAAGATACATAGTTTTTTCTCAACTCTAGTCTGCCAAACTGCTGCGCAGTTTGTCGGCAGTCGTTCTCGTGAGATATTCGACTTAAAAACTATGTAGCTTGGATATTAACCATACATGCAACAGTGTTTAGTAGGTAGGTACGGGCAACAGCACGTCAAGCTCGACACGGTCATATCTTATTTGTTTGTAGTAGGGGTTACTTTTCAACAAAAATGTATAGCCTGACATGCTGGCGACCGCACTTACAATGTTATCTTATGCATTTATTCTTCTTAGCGTGTCGATGGAACCCGAGGAATTAAATATGTATTTTATTAATTAATTATGTATTCCTTTAATGTATTTATCTATTTAACACATTTCTTAATTATTATTTTAACTTTGTACTACTGCAATAATTCAGGGGCACAGAGACAGGTAGTGTTTTTTTTAATTTGGACTTCAGATGAGTTTTTGATGTTACATCATTAAATATATTCGGCTCCAGCTCATTATGTATGGTAGTTTTAAATTTTACACTTTTTAAATAATTTTTCATATTCGTTTTTACAATTAATCAAAGTTATCCGATCTACTAATATTTTTAGCATTCTTGTTTGTATAGAATGTATTTTATCCAAGTGAACCGGGAACGCGAGGCCATAACTACTCAACCCGTAACCTGCCATACCATGCCCTTGCAGATGCCTCGATAGGCATCTGCAAGGGCATGGTATAGCATGTAAAGTATTTTTCTACTACAAGTAAATTTTAAATGATAAAGTTTATATACTTACCGAGTATACTTCTTAGTTTCATACACACCTGTTCCACATGAAGACCCCGCGAAAAGGTATTTTCTATGGTCATTCCTAAGTATTTATATGTTGAAACAAGTTCCAAACTTTTACAACAGCAGTTTATCATATCATCGTGTAGACATTCATATGTATGACCTTTAATGTCGATATTTATTTGTTTTTGGTGAGTGTACGGTAACTGTATAAGCATACTTTAAGTTTTATTTATATTAATTATTATACCTTTGTCGTGTGCCCATTTTATGACATTTTTGAAATCGGTTTGCATTTTTTCTTGTATGTCTATGTGGTCCCTACCGCTATACATCAGACACGTGTCGTCGGCGTACATGTATGCTTTACAATAATCGATTACATTTCCCATGCTATTTACATGGATTATGTATCCGACAGGTCCGTAAACTGACCAGCGGGCGTAGTCTGATGCATCATTTTTGACATTTCGCGTCGACAATTTAAATTTTATGATTTTCTAAGTCATCAAATATCATTTTAACTTACGTAGCTATATCTTTAATAAATCTTAAAAAATATTTGTAGTTTTTTAAGCATCATTCAAAAATTCTTCTCAATCAATAAATACACGAAAACACCAATTTTGTCTCAGCATTTTTCGAACGCCACCTGGTGGTTTTACACAAAACTATGTCGAGACTTCCGACACTGGTAGGGACTCCATATTTAATATTGCCTAAATCGCTGCTAACTTCATTTACTTTTACTTCTAATGTCCTATGTTGTAGGTATGAGCGAAACCAGTTATTAATTGGACCACGAATACCACAGTCTTCCATCGCCTGCAGCAAGCCATCGTGATCAAGGGTGTCGAAGGCTTTTTTAAAATCAATAAATATTATATACACTTTTGGAACATCCACCAAACAACATCATCAACAAAGCCTTAAGCATTACCGACTGTATAGTATAGTTTGACAGTTTGATACCACATCATAAAAGATGTCAATCTTTTAAGTTGCAGATAAGCGGCAATGGATACGCGTACTTAGTCATGTGCTCTCCCTAAAAACTCTTCATAACGATAGTTTCGACGGAGTTTAGTTGTAGATTAAGTTTGAGGTTCCAACTTTGAAAACCTTGTTAGGGGTCGTTTATCAAAACCAATTAAAATGTAACGCTATTTCGTCCACCGCACAAAAGAGGATAAAATGGAAACGTTAAAATAATAGAGTTCACAAGGTCCCATCATGTAAGCGAAACTGCGATGCGAAAGCCATCTGTTGGCAGTCGCTTTAGGTGACCTGTTTGCGATAAGCGAATACATGGCTGCTTGAAATAAGCAACAACCTATCTGGTTTAAGTGCAACCTTTTATAAAAGTAAAGCCTTCTTTGATAGAATAAGTATAGATGGAGTTAGCAATCGTTTTTTTTTCAGACAATTATTTCGTACGTGTTGATATTGCGTGCAGTTACTTACTACAATTTCATATTATATTTATACCCGACTGTAAGGGCTGCAGATGATTATAAAAACTTAAGAAAGTACTAACTTGATTTTTTTATCCTTTCTAATTATGGGTAAGTATCATTGTGTTTTTTTTATTGTATCGTGTACTGTGAATGCCATTGGCATACGACTGTTTTGGATTAAGTCTTAGAGCGCTTTCATACCTAAGTGAAGTGGCGCTGCTGTTTTTTTCATACTTGAATTGACAGCAGTAAGTGTTCTTTCACTTAAGAGCAACAGCAACGCATCTCTTTAAAGTTAAGGGCTAACTGCTGTTATTTTATGTATTTAATTGACAGCAGCGTGACTGCAGTGCGACCGTCGCGCCGCTAAAGTCGCCTAAGTGTGAAAGCGCTTTAAGCCCTTCACATTAGAGAGGTATGTGAAGGCGCACTTAGAGCACTTTCACACTTAGGCGACTTTAAAAGCGCGACGGTCGCGCGGCAGTCGCACTGTTGTCAACTTCATACATAGAATGAGAGCAGTAAGAACACTTTCACACTCGGGCGACTTAAGCAGCGCGACCGTCGGCTGGCAATCGCGCTGCTGTCAATTTCATACATAAAATGTCAGCAGTAGGCCCTTCACATAATAGAGCTGCTGTCGCGCTACTGTCGCTCTAATGTGAAGGCGCACTAAACCTTTTACATTAGAGAGACGCGCTGCTGTTGCTTCTATGTGAAGGTGCACTTAGAAAATCTGCCTATCTCATACAAACAAGGTATGTAAAAAATTAGTCATCTTAACAAAAAATATGGCGTAAGTTTAGAAATATTGGTTTAAAAAACTAAAAAATAAATAGTGCCTCCGTTGCCCTATTTCGGTAACTTGTTCAGAACTACACGTTGAATTTTAAGTGGACACCAATCTCGGGTCATTAAACTTACACAATATTAATGACAGTTCATCATTGGTAAGAAACAGTTTACATTAGTTCTAGCTAATAAATAAAATTAACAAACGGCAGTTCACAGCTAGTCATATGACAAAATGATATATTTATCACAAGATAAATAATTTATGCATCCGCAACTAATAAATGTGAACATTTAAATACCCAATTTAGCATGCTCCATTTTTAAACATCACCAATTTAAGGACGTCAAGATTAATACTAACTAATAAATAAATGGGTCTTGTGAATTCGTTATATTGTTTAATGTTATTTGATACTGTTGGAGGTACCTTAATATTTACTGAATTCAGTTTACAAAGCATCTTATTCTGCAACAGACGCAAAAAGCAAATCATAAATTTATAAAACCTTATTTCTGTCTACGTTCTACTAATCAAGTTGATTTTTTAGAACGATTAGATTCTTTTCTTTAGATAGAGTCCATTGCTTAGGTTTACCGTTCACCTTATTTGATTTTTACAGTAGCACATCCAAAAATAAAGATGTCTAATAAGCTAATCTCAGGTCAAGTATTTCACCTCGAACGATATTTAATATAATACATCTAGGAGGATCATTAAATTCATTATGATTCCTACATTTACTTAACATTCAAAAAGAGTTGATATCATAAAAAGAAGATCGATGAATTAACATAATGTCTTTTAGATAAAACAGACGAGCGAAACACGTCCAATCGCGTGAAACTTTATTCATATTGCATGCTTTTTCGTTTTATTGGCTCACTACCTATACTTTCCAAATAAGTAAGGTTCTTTTTACTACTTTTGGAAAAACTGGTCCAATTGAAAGAAAAAATAATTATTATACATGATACCAAGAGAACTTGCTAGACAAAAGACATTTTCATTACCCACGTACAGTTACATAATTCACCACTTAACATCCCGTTAAAACAGATGTCACAAAAGATAAATAAATACGAGGAAAATTTTAGTAGTTATTGTTATTTTAAGAAACTATCAATTTATGTCTGTTGGATTACTTGGAACACTTTTACGTTTAATTTAAATTTGCATAATGGACTTCATTAATATACAGAATTAAGTGTCCCAAATTGAAATAGTGCCACCATCATCTTGGGCAGACTTTTCGGCGTCGATTTGTTGTATAGTGGCTTTTATTGTGGTGCGTTATTTATGATTTCATTTAAGCGAGATCTTCGCGTTGCCATGCGTTCCAAATAAATTAATATTCAGATCATAAATCGACTAATGAGAGAAATAAATGATGGTGATGGTGAGATGCCAGTTAACTTTGTGACAGTACTATGAATCGTTACAGATACCGCCTTATAAAATATTGTTCCGGTTAGTTTTTATGGCCGTGAAAATTAGATGTGCCTGGAGAGTTTTGGTTTAATTAGTGACATTGTTTAATGAGATTCGTATAATTTAATAGCTGATAAACTCCTATATTCTGGGTATTTCCTAATAAATGAAAATCATTAGTGATCTTACATTTTGGTCACTGATTTAGCAGGTGTTCTCGAAAGAGCTTAAATTATATCGCATTTACATTTGTGTCGATCTACTTATATATTGCTTTATGAGTACTGGCTTGATCACGTACCTTTAGGATATTTATGTAGATATTCCCAAGAGTATATGGGTTATCTTTAGTTTAAATTATGGCTGATATAGGTTAAGGCATTAAAAATATATTAGTAAAAATATTTAACTTTTATTCTAGTTTTATTGAAAAAAACATGAAAAAAACTGTGCAAATATAGGATATACTATTTGCACATATTTCCTAAAAATGGCTCCGTTTCCTTTAAAGGGTTTAGAGTTTATTTAAGACTTTTTATTGTATTTTGGTTTTGAAGTCGGTTATTACTTTTTTTAAGGTAATTTTATTTGAAGCTGTGATACCTCATATAACAGTCATTTGTAAACCGATTTGATTTTTTTTCGCTAACCTAGAGGTAATACCTTATAGTAGGTCCCAATGTTGCCGAGGACGTTATCACACAAAAAGAGGCGGCGGAGAGGGAGCGGGAGGCTTCGGCCGACGCCCCAACTATCCGCCGCCCACGTCCTGGGCGCCGTAGGAGGCTTCATGCCCTTCACTTGCCCCTCCTTGATGGACCTCGAGCGACTGACTCGGGGGTGTCAGCCGCTCGATAAGAGGCCTGCAACGGTGTTGTGCGTGTCCGGCACGCCGTTCGACAAAGACCGGGGGGAACATGCGTTTCCCCTTGAAGCCGGGTGGCGCTCGCTGCTAAGCGAGCCGCAGCCAGAGGAGAGGCTGCGGAAGAATGCCCAGGGCAAATGCCCAGGGCGCTAACTCGTGGCTCTCTCCTTACTAATGGCACCGGAGGACACCGTCAGGTTTTACTGTGTATACCCACCCTATTGGGTGGGGGAGTCCCACATAACCTACTGGTTGGCCCCCGCCGCTGGTATGGTATGCCTAAAGAAAATTCCTGACATTTCCTGACGGAAAAAAAAAGGTCCCAATGTTGCTAAGCCGGGATCCGATGATGGGATTTTAGTGCAATTGAGGAAAACCCTCCAATTTTAAAGGCACGTATAGTATTTTTTACAAGAATCTTAATGCTGACGTATTGTTACGTCAGATAATGAACATTGTGTGGAGCTGAGCTGATGGTGGAACTCCTTAACGCTTACGAGCTCGGTGATTTTAATGACAGAACTTATGATAGGTAACCTATAGCTTCTAAAAGAACGGAGACATAAGGTGCAACCCCCCCCCCCTCCTTCTCTGTAATCACTAGAAATTAAGTAATAAAATTAATTTAAAAAAAGTAAAAAGCGACTTCAAAACCAATATGCACTAAAAAGTCTTAAATAAACCCTTGTCGCTTTAATTCCATTTTGGGCGAACAATTTCTTTTTGGAGTCGGTGCCATCACTTTGACCATCTCAAATATTATGTAACAGAGCACCAACTTAAAAAAAAATTTTTTTCGCCTAAAATGGAATCCTTTCCTTTAAAGCGTCAATGGTTTATTTAAGACTTTCTAGTACATATTGGTTTTGAAATCGGTTTTTACTTTTTTGAAAGTTATATATCATTAAGAATATTTATATAAATAATTAAGAGTGTCATCGCTGAGTCCCAAAGCTTATTTAAATTCCATAGCCTAAAAGATCACAAGGGAAATATTTACTTACAAGTATCGGAATGAACCTTCACATTCCGATGACAGTGATTCGAAGGCAAAAAAATCCTTTTGTAAATTTAAAGGATCCAATCCTTAAACTCTTCAAAAGCAAACAAATACCAACATAATTGTAAAATATTTAAGGGCAAACACTCTTTCTTTTTAGTTTTACAATTAACACAAATGTATGTGTGTGTGTTGCATACTTACCACCATAAGTACCTAAACGATTTTGAGTATTTCGTAAACAAACTAAAAAAAATAATTTTTGCTCAGAAAAAGATCAGTTTGTGCGCAAAATCTTATCTCATATATACATATTCACTTTGAAGTATGAATCTTATCCTTATTTGGGAAACCAAAGCTTTGTACCATCACTGCGTATTGAATAAAGCGACATAAATTTTACGGTGTTCATTGTATAATAATATCGACGGTAAATCAGCCTTTTTATTCGTCGTCGTTCCGTATTCCACCAAAGCCTTTTGATCCAGCAATTACAACAAGATTTGTGTAATAACTAAATTGATAATCTTGATTCAGTTGGGAAAATAACAAAGTATCATTTAAAGATTAAGTTTAGTCTTATTTCTATTTTGAAGGACTTTTTCTCATGATTTCATTATTGAAGTACATCTGTAACAAGAGTAAATACTGTCGAAGTCTCTCGCGTTTATCCACATTTCAACGAAAATCGCTTGCACATTCGACACAAAACAGGCGTTACTTTAAAGAAGATGACGCGAAGCTTAAGAGATTTGGGCTTTTAAGTTAGCTAGGCGCTACAGACCTCGACCGTACCTATCACACGACCTTACAGTACAAAATTCATACAAATTGCTGACAGTAATCAATCATTTCATTATGATCACAAAGTAATGAACAAATGGGGCTACATTTATTCTTAAGGAGATTGACTGGTTTTTGCCGTTTGCCTACCGTATAAGTAGGTATATTGAGTTGGTCTTTTATTTTGCCATTGTGCATAATAAAGGAAATTAGGCACTAAAAATCAGAAATGTTTGCTTTTACGCACGCTTGTTTGCTCATTTTTATTTGCAAATAACAAACAGGCATCCAAAAAATCCAAAGTTTTATGAAGAAAAATAACATTGTTATTTTTAAAAATACAGTGTTCAACAAACTCTTTTTACAAAACATATTTCGATCTCTAACGACTTTATTTAGACAATAATACAGACGTAACAACCTTAGAAGGATAAATATTTGCATTATTAGTGCGACTGTCGCGTCGATATTGGAGTCATAAAAAAAACCAGCCAAGTGCAAGTCGGACTCGCGCACTAAGGGTTTCGAGACAACTTTAACTGAATTAGAGATCCACTTACTTCCACTTAGACTAAATACCACAATATCTTGTTGTCAGCAAATATTTTTTCAATTGTGTTTTTTATAGTATTTGTATGAATCACAAAGTTATGTTTACGGTTATTGAAAATGTGCTCTATTTTAAAAACTACTAGTTCGATCTCGTTGAAACCAATTTTCGTTGAAATTATTTGTAAAGGTCTACATCATGTAATTTTCCAAAATTTACAATCGCAAAGTTTAAAAATTTGATGGAGGAGACGCCCATTTTACCACATTGGAAGCGTCTATCTTACAAACGTTAGACTTTTAGTTAGAGAAAATGACTCTAAGAACCTCAATGTCATTTTAACAGACAAGGTTTTAGTTTCATGTATGGGAGCCCCTTAAATATCATATTTTTTTTATTTTGTATGAGAATCGTAAAGCGGTTAACAGGATACATCTACCTACTAAGTTTCAACGTGTAATACTAATAGTTTCAGAATAAAGTGGCTGTGACATATGGATGAACAGACAGACAGACTTGACGAAACCTATAAGGGTTCCGTTTTTCGCCATTCGGCTACGGAACCCTAAAAAAGAGTCTGTAAACATTCCACTGCTGTGCAGAGGCTTTGAGGCCACCACGCAGGCTCAGTGCGTATTGGCAGAGGGGCAGGATTGGAGTCATATATATATTTTTATTAAAAGATTTTATCAATGCCCAAAATCGAGATATTTTGTTCAAGCGACAAACAAATTATGTATATATGTTATTGTCCCGGCAATGTTAGTGTCACCTCACAACGATTTGTTTGGTGCTGATATTATATCAGTGTTTTGGGCCACTATTTTTGAATCACTTGCGTCAAGATGGTGTGTAATATTAATTGATAAATGTCCAATATTCCAATGAAAATTAGTATGATTCCACACGCGAGTTTTTAAATAAAAAACAGACAACTGAACTTTGTGACTACTAACGTCTACTTTACGCGTGAATTCCATTGTTTCTAAATTCGTTATCGAACGAAAATCACACGCCATATTCGAGCTGAAAGAAATTGATTAAAAAATAGGACCACTGTGTAATACCTAATAACTTTTATCGTTGGTTATTGACTTGCCACTACATCGTCACTGCTTGTTACTGTTGTTGAATTTATTTATGAAGACGCAAAAGGAAACTTAAAAGATCACGAGCTATTCAGATATAGCACAACATATAATTTTAAACTTAAATTACCTATAATTTAACATATTACGATGATTAACTTTTTTTACATTAGTATTTTTTCTGTACACTATAATTAAATGGCGTCTCTTCTTAAGCTGTAATTGGGACTAAGAATTAAGTTTTTTGTTAATAACTAAGCTTGAATAAATTTATATTATGGATCTACCATTTGAATAAAATGTTTTTAGACTGTTAGATACAATTGCTATTTACCTATATAGTACTTAAAAAGTGGTGTGCACTGAATTAATAACGTTCTGTTCTCCCCAGCTACAAATTTAAACAGAAACTTTATTTTTTCCATGTTAGTTTTTTGAATATATAGTTTTGTCTAGCTAAGTAGACGCGATATTAACTTTATTAAAGCCCACCAAGGTATTAAATCTGATAAAGAATTGAAGAAGTTTTTAGTTAAAAAGGCATATTTTAATATAAAGGAATATTTTAATGATAAATTTCAATATATTTAGATATGACATTGTATAATTTAAATTGAAAATTGTCATGATTTGATTGTATTTTTTTTAATTTGAATTTAACCTGACCGCATTATTATTATTTAGATAGATAGAAATGACTTTATATTTGACATACTAACAATTTGACATAATACTTATTGACATGTACTATTTTAATGAAGAATTGATTTGATTGTAATTTATTGAATTTAATAACTTTAATTCACAAATACCTCGTTGAGGTCATAAAGTAACTAAATAGCCATCTTTTGCCTATATGTTATATATTGTCTGATGTAATGTTATATTAGTTAATAAATGAATATGAATATGATGTGGCGGATGGCAGGAGTCGAGTACTCTTCTACCGCACCACACCGTAGTTCGGCGCCGCGCCGGGCTATGGTAGGTAACTCCACCGTACCGTGGCACGGTGTTCGGCTATAGAGATGGGGCTGCAGCCTAAGACTTAAGTTTTTGTTAAATTGGTTTGTTAGTATGCATAGGAGCACGTTATGTTACATTTTTACGAGTGTAAGAGTTCTACAAGGTTAAAGTCGTTTAGAAAGTAAAATAAAATACTTCAGATACTTACCTGCCAGTGGTAGTTAATTGTTCGTGGTGTATCCTCTTTTATTAAATTTTTATTGTGAACCTGCTTCTCAATTGTTTCCCGCTTTGAACTAGATGGATATCGACACTAAATTTATAAACTCCTCCTATTATTGAAGTGAAAACTTCTTTAGCGGCGTTGAGCACTTTTGTGGGATGGGGGAAAAATGTGAAACTCGCGTCAGGACACGTGGGCTGATCGAAAAACCGTAAGACGGTTGGCGAAATTATGGATGTAAGTTGATTTTTCTGAGAGATAAACTTTTTAGTGTAACTTAATATAATATAAATTGTAATGTTTGTGTACGATAGCGCAATAAATAAATATTGTACTCTATAAAAATATATTATTATTATTATTGTATTATTATTATTATTATTATTATTATTATTATTATTATTGTATTCTATCACAAAAATGATAGTACTTTTATATTGATAATAACTATTCCAAAAAATCAAAAATGCACAACGTTGATATTCAAGTTTTCACTTCTGCCGGCACTCCCGGAGTGCTTTCACAGTTTTTTTATATTTAATTAATTTCGTTACGGCGCTCAAGACATTTGAATAACCGTCTCTTGGAGCTCATGATAAAGTCTATCTCATTTTTGTGAAGCCATCGGAACTCAACCAGGTCCACTGCCTTTGAAGCGGCTTCTGTAAGAGCGAGTTCATCGCAAAGAGTTTTTTCTTCTTCAGAAAGTCGACCAGCCTGTGTCGTGGCGTTCCTTCGACCATATCCAAAAGGTCCCTTTCTCAACTTATTCTCGCCTCGCTAGCCGAGTTTTGTGTTGAAGGGTACCATAACAACAGTAAAATATGATTTGGAAGTATGCATGGCTCTACTTACATTCTCATACATTTCTTCCACCTCTTCATCCGAGTGCCCCGACGTCGATAATCCTGTATGATTTTCAGCAAATACCTCTCGGTTTATCTGAGTATAAAGTATATCACCCTTCTCGAGATACTTTTGATGGTTATGATGTTGTTTACGAGGGCCTGTGGACGCGAAAACCAACACCACCTAGGGACATTCATTGGCTGCTCTCCCGGTAGAAGAGCAGGTTGCCGGACTTCAGAGCTATCGTGTCTTCGCCATCTTTTTGGACTTCCGAATACCCACTATGTCTCAGTGTAACCTGCTCAATTATTACATTATTTGAATTGTCGTCTAACATTGATGTACAGTGCTATGCGGATGACACTGTGGTACTCTTTCGCGATATAAAATGGAATGGACTGCTGGAAAGGGTGGAGAGAGGGATGGTTGATGTTGCTAAATGGCTCAACGCTCACTTGCTGACTCTTAACACGGATAAGACCAAGTATATTTGTTTTCATAAAACTGCTGCTTCCTGTCCGACGGGTTCAACTGCTGACTATATTAAAATTCACACCTGCGGTGTAGACAGCGTTAGACATTGGTCTCAATGTTCCTGCAATATTATGAAAAGAGCAGTTTCCATAAAATACCTAGGTGTAATAATCGACGAGAAACTTAACTTTGTGGAGCACGTTTCTTCTCTATCTGCCAAATTACGGAAACTAATTCATGTAATGAAACTTTTGCGGAATGGTGCAAGTAAAAGTGTGTTAACACTTGTCTATAAGGCCCTTTGTCAATCGCTAATCTTGTACTGCATCACGGCATGGGGTGGAGCTTCCAAGACCGCTATGATTACTGCCGAAAGAGCCCAGCGTTCAGTCTTGAAGGTAATGCTTCGAAAATCTTTTCGATTTGATTCTTGCTCTCTTTACGAGGAGGCCCAGGTGCTCACTGTTAGGAAACTTTATATTCTAAGAGTTACAACTGCCTATCACAAAATTCTTCATTCGGACCCTAATATGCCTTCCGTCGTGATTGGTCGTCGTTTAAAGCTGCCACCTATTTATACTAAGACCGTATTTGCTCATAGGTTCAGTGACTTCTCCTTTCCCTTCATATATAAAATTATTCATAATTACTGCAACATTTATGACTTATCACGACACGAATTAATATCAAAAGTGTCAGCGTGGCTTCTTTCTCAGGACTACAACAGTACTGAAGCTCTACTTGTTATCCAGAAATAATAAAATCAATCAACCTCTCTGACACACACACACACACACACACACACACACACAGAGCCGATAAATCTTATATTTTGTAAAATTTTGTCTTTTATAATGTTTTTTTTTTCTTCTTTATTTAAATAATGTGTCCTACCTACCCAATTACTATTTAACCCCTATTTGTGTATTCTTCTGTTTGATTTTCTCTAATTTGGCATTCTGCTAATCTGTGTTCCGCCCGCTAGTTCGTATATTAAAAACTCAATTGTAAAATCTTAATGGCCGCCCGTGATACAGGCTTCACAGCCTAGTACGGGGACCGATGTGTAACATAATTGTATTATTAACTTTTGAAAAATAAATTATTTTGTTTTGTTTTTTTTTTTGTTTTTTATTCCTCCAGTTCGAGAAACTTTTAGTCTGTTCTCAGTGTGCACGCGATATAGGTTACCAGGGCCAGTTGTCGTTGGGGGTGGTAGCGTGATCAGTTCCGAAGATTCTTAGATTCCGAAGATTCCGAAGATTCCCTACCCCGCTGTTACCGTGGCCACCATCAGGGTCAGGAATAGAGGGGCTGTTGGAGACTGGGGACTTGAATTTGTGTGTACTTTCATGAAGGGTTTTTGCCAAAACTCGCCACGCTTGGCAGGAGGGTTGGCGCGTGCAGACACGTAGCCGTATAAAGTTGAGCTGCTGCTCGTCGTAGAACTGTCTACATTTAACTTCATCTTTTTAGGGTTCCGTAGCCGAATGGAAAAAAACGGAACCCTTATAGTTTCGTCAAGTCTGTCTGTCTGTCTGTCTGTCCGTCCGTATGTCACAGCCATTTTATTCTGCAACTATAAGCATCACACTGTTGAAATTTGGTAGGAGTATGTATCCTGTTAACCGATTTACGATCCTCATACAAAAAATAAAAAAATATATAACATTTAATGCTTCAACACCCGAGCGGTTGCAGGCAACCGCATAACAATAGAATTTGCATTGTGTCTCGTTCACATACGCTTGAGGGATTAAGGGCTCCCATACATGAAACTAAAACCAAAAAATTTTTTTTAGTCAAACCCATACGTGTGCGGTGTCTATAAATAGGTCTTTTAAAATGACACCGAGGTTTCTAAAACCATTTTCTTTTAAAGTCTAACGTTTCATAGCTAGACGCTTCCAAAGTGGTAAAGGGGCGTCCCCCCTCCCTTCATCTAACTTCTAAAATAAGCAAGTGTAAATTTTGAAAAAAATATGTAATGTAGATCTTAAGAAATACTTTCAACGATTGGTTCGGACAGAATCGAATGAGAAGTTTATGAGATATAGCACATTTTCAACAACCGCAAACATAACTTTGTACTTCATACAAACACTATGAAAAACAAATTCGTATTTGCTGTCAAAAAAATGTTGTGGATTTTACTAAGTGGAAGTAAGTGGATTCCCAAATTCAGTTAAAGTTGGCACGGAACCCTCAGTGCGCGAGTCCGACTCGCACTTGGCCGGTTTTTCAGATAGTGATACCGCCGGTCTGTCAGTCGCCAGAGCCTGGAAGGTTTAACAGGACGCACCACGTCCCTATCGAGAAACAGGTAGACCATATAAATAAAAGAAAGTCGTAATACTTATATACTTATAACTCAAAAAGGGGTCCACCGATCTTCATGATTTTTATGGTATTGGATTTGTCGTATTAACTAACTATCTAGTCTAGGCCGGGGCGAAGGGACCACCAAAAATACAACTTTTTAAGCTTCAATACACTAAAAACACGCAGAGATAAGACAAGTAAAAGTATTTTGATCATTGAAAGAAAAAAAGTTTACTACGAATTAATTGTGACAGGATAATAATATTTTCTCATTCAATTTACCATAGCGATAATCATTAGAAATGAAATTGCGCTGCTAGCGTGAATGTCCATTTAATTAATTTTTGGGACCATTGTGCGCCATACCGTGGCACGGTGTACGCCGTAGAGATGAGACCGCGGCCTTAGTTTTATTGTTCCACAACATTCGATAACATCTTGAGTTAAATCAAGAGACCTATGTAAACAAGGTTAATAAAAACACTTATCTCTCGTATCAAGAAAAGGGAAAGGAGGAACCTACGTCATTGAAGGAGGAAGATCGCTTTCGTCATAATGATAATGCAAGTAAAAGCTGACGTCAAAATTTAAAACACGCACACTTATTTGTGCACGGCAACACAAAGAGTTCTGGACGGCTGATACAGAACGACTATATATTTTTTTGTGTGAAAAGTTTTGGATGTAAGTTTTGTTTTTTCCTTATATTAATGAATTTTATAATTCAGAATACCCATTAAGGATTTAGACTACACCGAGCATGGCTAAGACTATGCTAGCAAAAAATGGCTAGTTACTTTACTAATTTTAAGTACTATAGTAAAAGGGTCCACCATGCTCAAAATCTTCGGAATGTGAAACACGAATACGATGACTTTTTCATACGAAGGCCCTTCGTTCCAAGGTTCGATACAGTGGAACCATCGTCTTTTTATTTCACGCACGTAGGTAACTGTTTTGCTGATGGTTATCGCCAAAAATAACCTTTAATTACCGTGTAGTTTGAGCTGCCCTGACCTTTCACACACACTCACAGAATCTACCTCGTCACACAGAAATAAAACCGTATAGACATGCCCGGGGGTGCGATGACTCAATCACACCATTATTAGAAGCTTAAAAATACAACGTAAAAAAGCACTGTCAAAACACTGTATAATAAATTCATATTTCTTATTTAATTTAATAGGTGAAACAAGAACGTCGTAACCACCATTAATCACACAGGTAGATATTGAACACACCTGCATACTTTACAACTCGATATTAAAGAAAGCCAATAAATGCGATGAATAATGAGAAATTAATTATAATCAGTTATTTTTGCATACGAAAAATCAATTTGTATCCTAGTAGCATGTCAGCAAATATATGGTGTGTTTGCTGAAATGATACTCATGACTCTTTTTAGTGAATCTCATTCCTATAAATATATTTAAAAAAAACGTGTTTTTAAAATAAATCTGGAACAACGGACATCCTTTGAATATCTCTTTTGCTTATTTATCACATTACATTATGCTGCTGCAATGCAATAAGTTCCCATTGATTTAAAAAACAAACGAGAAGAGTAGTTGTTTTCGTCTTTTGCCTAAGATTAATTGAACAAACAGTCGTTTATAAACCCCATATATCTTTCTTTTTTTTTTTGAAAAAGTATAGCTTATGTCACATCTAGTAGAGTGCTAAGTCTGCGTCCGGTTGGTTCATGAATTATGCGACACATCGATTACAAAACGGAACACAGTATCAATTCGGTGGCGGTCGCCTTTGTGCAAGAGACCAGCGAATTTATCCAAAGAAACAAAATAATTATCAGCATACTGAACCCATTAACGTAAACCTTGCTCCTTTCTCGTAGACAGATCAAAACAATCGTTCATGCCACACGGAACTATTTATGTAGGTTGAACATTGATTGCAGAAAAATAACTAAATTTGAAAGTAAAGGAAAATCAGCGGAATGGACCTTGTAGAAAAAAATATTTATAAATTTAGGTAAACTATGTTATTTCCATTATTTTATTGCAAGCACACGTATCTACTAAACCCGCTCGGTGGAGTATGCAGCGTACTTATTCCTCATATTCATCCTCATCCCTAAGGTGAGCCGTTTCCCAGCAGTGGGATGTTTAAGGGCTGATTTTTCTTCGTAGGTTGCATTGAATGCATTGAAATCTATCCTCGGGTACATTTAAAGATGTGTAAATTTATGGATATCATATGAGAAATTCTAAGGCAAACGCAGGTAGACTATGCGGAAAATAAACCTGTTTTCAGTTGAATTTTGCAAAAGTGTGTAATTATAGCTTGTGGTTTGGCTCCATCAAATAATTGCGCGCAATTAGGTGAGCTGATGCACAAAATATTTTAACACCAGGAAGACAAAGATATTGTATCCTTGTACATGTAATAAATCTGTCACTCGGCGAGAATCAGAGATCTCCGTCGATAACGAGCCAATAAAGAGGCTTCTAATTAATGATTGTTCAAACTTTAAAAAAACCGAAACAACGCTTCCGACATTCAGTATTTATATACATCTTGACCCGTCGAAAATTTGCGCCAAAACATAAAAGGAAAAACACACTGTTGACTTTTTGCTTTTGGCAAAGCACGCGCTTCTATTTATTTCATTCGATCAATCAATTGAGTGCTTAATGTGTTTTTGCACACAAACAAATGTCTTGTTATCTATTCAACGGAACGTTTCCTGAACCGTCATCATTTTTGTTAATTCATGCGTTAGTAAAATATTGATTAATGTTCGATGACGGTCTATGCAAAACACTCATATTTTAAATCCGTTTTGTAACTGCTGGTATAAGATAATTATTTTTAAAAATTGTACAGAAATTTTAGTACAAAACGTATCGAGCTTGTGTTTTTTAACGTCAATTGAAAAGTTTTTAGAAAGACGGAATAGTTTTACCTTCTCATATGTAAACCTACTTACAATAATGTATGATCAATTTTAACAAAACCTTTTGTTACGGCAAATTACAAATTGGCTTTAAGTTGTCGTTCGTATTTTTTTTTTCTATAATTTTTTTATTGTATGAAGTAACAAAAAACAAAAACTCCTGTCATATCATTTACCACATCATCATGTCGTTCAGTACTACACGCGTTTTGTTTACAAGTAATATGTTTTGCTATAAATGGAAACCTTAACAAATTAATTGGTTCTATAAAATTTTTAAAATCCATTATGATCTAAAACAAATTTAATGATAATCCTAATTGATTGCTTTAGAATCGCAAATTTTGATGAGTCATACGGCCACCTGTCCCAAAATCTATCGTGACACTTGAACGACATTGTTTATCGCTATCTTTAAGTGATTTATAAAAGTCACTATAAGACTCTTTACACAGTGCGCTACTCTTAGCATCGATGCAGTCGCGTTACTAACGCGCTTTAGCATCGATGCAAAAGCTGGAAATCGACAAATTATGTCCTGTATTTTAGCGACTGCATCGATGCTAAATTAAATCTGTTCATTGCGTGAGTCGCGATGCTAAAGCCCGTTTCTAAAAAGCGCAACTGCATTGATGCTAAAAGTTGCAGTTTGTAAGGGGTCTTACATTGCTTATTCTACGTAAACAAAGGTAAAGTGAGCTGATTATTCGAAAACCCTAACTGTTAGAGTAATTAAGGAATCTTGCACACAAATGGCCAAGGCAAGTGGCACTACAAGCTGTTAACTTTTGACGCACAAACAAAAATGAGCTTTTACAGTACGACTTATATGTAATGAATCGTATAAAAATAGCCTTGGTACTGCCAAAGCTCATTTTTACATTTTATCATAATATACTCTTATGAACTATCAGAAAATTTGCAACATAAAGCCCCTTACACACTGTGACCTTTAGCATCGATGCAGTCGCGCGTTTTAAAAATGCGCTTCAGCATCGCGACTCGAGCTATGATCAGATTTAATTTTTATATATTTTAATAATTTAGCATCGTCACCAAAATTCAGTACATAATTTGACAATTTCCAGCCTCTACATAGCGACTGTATCAATGCTAACGCACGTTCGCATCGCGACTGCATCGATGCTTAAAGTAGCAGTTTATACATCGTTTTCTAATACAGTTCCTGTCTGGACCCTTCTTTGATTCATAAACTTTATAGTATCATTCATCCGGACGATATAAGCTATAAAATGATGTAACTAAACTACTTAAAATCACGACTCCTTTTCATCATGTCCATTTTGGACCCAAAACACAATCAAATCAAACTATAATCTCGACTATTCCGAAGCGGTAAGATAAGCGGTTTTATTGTCATGTCTTGTTAATATTCTTTTATTCAAATAAGTCATCATGACTCAGATTGGCCGTGACATCATTTACTATTTTATTTAATGTATGCTAAACGTTAAAAAGTAGAAGAAATATTGATACTGCGCTTGAACTGTTGACCTGAAACTAGGCACGTCGTTTTTTACGTAGTTTATTAAATTGGACAAAACATTAAATGAGTCATTGAATATATTGTTTTAAATCATTCAACGCTATGACTCATCTCAAGACTAGCCCTTTTTCGGTATATAGGTATATGAGTGGTGGTCTTGGGTTAGCGTCTAAGAAAATTGATTGGATTTTAACAACTGCTTGTTAACAATTTGTAGCAACGGCTTCTTTTTAAATTTGTTAACAAGCGTTTACGCCAAAACATTACAACCGTACGTGTCTCGAATATTGTGTGAAATGAAAAATACGTTACTTACATAAATATTAAGTATGCCTGCGGTAGGTACAGTCGATTGGACTGATGGCTGGTCGAGAAACATCGAAGGCTAACAAGGTGCTAAAGTAAACGCTTTAAGCCGTAAAAAAGTAACGAGTGACTTTTTCAACGTGTCAAATAGACTGAAATATTCGAGTCTGCGCAGTCGACAATTAATTGTGAAAATATGTTGCCAATTTTATGGTTTAGTTCATAATATAACAAATATGTAGTATGATGGTAATGCAACCTCTGATCGGATGTGCAAGAGTTAAACAGGAAATCCAAGCGTTTGGTGCTAATTAACACGCTATTAACTGCTGTTACTCCGCAGATAAATGCATAAAAGAATTTAAAATGGGTTGCGCACTTAGCGTTGCGATCCGTTAAAGAATGAAAACAATGATAACAATATCGTTGGCCTACGTTTATATGGAAGACAATTGCATCGGTAAGATGAAAGATCAGATGTACGGACAACAGCACGTCAAGGTAAACTCTGCGGTACCTTATAAAGTTGTAATAAGTGCTAATTTGCAACAAAAGTGTGTAGCCTGATGTGCTCTCGCTGTACAATTAAATTAAATGATGCGCAGGCTTGCATAAAATAAGACACAAATGTGTGTATAAACGCGCTGCTGCCGTCCGAAGCCAAATTTGCGGTATCTCATAAAAGTCAGTTTTCTGATTTTTGTAGCACCTAATAGCTTAACAAATTACCTATAGATTACATGAATCTAAATAGCACTATCTCACTCAGAAACCACTAAAATTGATTAAGATTGTGAATTATTTCTAAATAAGAAACCGTGACGTCAAATTACTTCATTCAGAAGTATCGAAGGTGTAGGACCTTCGATACTTTTAAATGATTTTTTGGCATTGTAAATGATTTTTTGGCATTGACTACAAAAGTTAAAATTAAGAAAATGCCTATTGCATTTTCTTAATTTTAACTTTTGTAGTATGTTTGACTGAAATACATTAGTTATTATAAATTGCTAATTTATCGTCTTTTCGTTTTTGTTTGATAAGCATTTTGTAGCAAAAATGTATAAATTTGCATGAACATTTCTATGAACAAACTAAAACTAAAAGCAGAAACTCATATTAATAAATAAAGTAAAAAAACATACTTTTTCCACATTCTTGAATATCAATAGTGGACACCAATCACATACATTGCTCTGATCCCAAAGTAAGTAGCCAATGCACTTGTGTTATGGAAATCAGACACAACGGTGGTACCACAACACCCAGACCCGAGACAATACAGAAAAGATCGTTTTCTATCTTGACCCGACCGGGAATCGAACCCGGAACCTCACGAGATGGCGACGCTTGAAACCAGCGCGCTAGCCACTCGACCACGGACCTCCGTGGTCAATAAAAAGTATCTTATATAATGTACAATATTTTTTAAGTAACTAAGTTAACGTGAAATAAAAAAAGTAGAATTTACTCAAATGTCACTTTTTTGAGATACCGCTTTTTGGCTTAGAAGGGCAGTGTAGCCAATGAGTTGGGGTGGCCGGCCGCGGTGGCTGCCACTCTGTCTGCAGCCCGATCGCGAATTAACATAATTCTCGAGAGGACAACAACGCGACCCAATACATATTCAACGTGAATCATAAATTTCCAATGTCAAATAAAAAGAACACAAGACAGTACGGACACCTGACCATTATAACTCGACATCGTGAGATAAAAATCGCCAAAGAGATTTATTTCACGCGGCGAGTACGATTAATCGAGAAATATTAATTAGCTCAGAGGTCAACATTCTGTTTATTATTATTGTAGGTGATAAGTCTAGAAGAACCAAGGAATTGTAAATGGTCCCGTGCATGATGCAAAAAATCAGGCTACTACTTAGTATTTTGGTGCTTTTACGCTGTTTTATCAATTTAAGGGCCGATTGTTCAATGGCCAGATAAAACTTATCAAACTGATAAATTATGAAGCGACAGATTTCAAAAATGACAGGTACCTATGATTGCTGACAAATAGGTGACATATTCAAATTAGCCATATTGTATTTTGTTCGACGAATATTTCTTATCTGACTATTGAAAAATCAGCCTTCTCTGATTCAAAGTACGAGTATACATCTAAAATTATTACGTATATTTTATGAACTAACTAGTATTTAATTAAAGTAAGCAAATTTAATTTTCAACATAAATAAATGTAATAAGGAAAATTAAATTACATAATTTAATATTTCGTTGTCAATGGAAAATAATTATCTAGAAACAAGAGCCCATTCACATACCTCCGTTGTGATCGATGACTCCTTTGTACGAAACTTACGTATTTTAAATCGAATACATTTTTAATACTTTGATCATTTTAATTTACTGAAGTTGAGGCATTAATTCGAAGAAGTAACTGAATAACTTATCAAGAATGCATGTTTATATCTTAGAGCTGAGCCTTAATAACTATTTTGGGTATCTAAGAATATTTATAACAATTTTCGATGTTGTATTGTAAATATATGTTATCTGCAGTGATTCTTCAAGGACTGCCAATTTTATCGTTTTTAAAAGTCAAATCATTGATGCCTCTACATATGGTTAAAAAGTATAAGTATAGATGATGTCATTTATTTGTAGTCACCCAACTCGTTTGACATTAAATATTCAAGTATACACACATAATTATTATTATCAAATTCAATACACCTAGTTTCCAGTTCCATTTAATATTATCTTCTCAATATACCCAACCATGTATTATGTGTAAAGTTTTTCTGATAACAGAGGTATATTATTACTAAATTAGGCCACAACAAAACTATTTCACGGTCAGGACCCCTATTTTGAATCACTCGCGTCAATATGGCATGTTATATTCAATATTTTATGTTCAGTTTTTTAATTAAAATCAGCTTAAACCTACACGGGAGGTATTTTTAAAATGAAAACTCAAAGTTTTCAAGCCAACTAGTTTGATGTCGATGAACTCTACTTTACTCCCATAATCAATTGTCAATTTTCTTTTGCTCCTATTATGAATCTAATCCGAGATTATATTCCGTCAAACTCAAATTATAGTTTAATTTACAATACGTATAATTGCGGATAGCTATTTAAAATAATGAGTTTTTAATAATCTACAACACAAATGAAACCTAATAGGAACACGATCCTCTAGCTTCCTAAATATTTTGCGGGTTCAGTATGTAAAAGAACACACTATAGAAAACTTGTGCTTACCAAATAGATATTTTGTTAACAATACTTAATATTTTGCTATTGAACTAAGTAAACGTTACTTTAACTTAAACTTATTTCCTGAAAATTGGGCCAGGTTGTACCCTGTAATTTATTTATTACGAGTATAGATACCTAATTATTTCTTTATATTTGATTTTTTATAAAAGCCTACGTCTAGTTTTCCAATGATAAAGGAGGGATCAATAGGTGCATAAGACCCTAAGCACAACGGCCAGGGTACCTGAACTAAAGTTTATGTATAGATTTTTTGTACAAAATATTTTACTATGGTCTTACTTTATCGTTTTCTTAACTCTCCGCAGAACGCTTTAAATGACTTTCAAACATCAAATACATAAAACATGATTTCGTATTTAAATTTTCAAGTTTGAAGCTAAAACCAAACGGTGAAAGACCTTAATTTAAGTAAATCTTTAAATTTATATCTTCGGCATGTGACAGTTTGTCTAACGGTTACCGAGACGATGGATTCACAACTGAATCGTTTTGCCTAACCAGTATTATATTAGCGAGATGACATTGTGTTCTGAGCTGATTCAAACTCGGCCATTTATAACACCATAACACTATTACTAACAAATTAAATAAATTTCATTATATTTATTTAAGGGCCGACTTTTCAATGGTCAGATAAAACTTATCAGACTGATAAATTATAAAGCGACAGATTTAAAAAAATGACAGTTACGAGTGATTGCTGACATTAGATAACATAAACAGATTGATTTAATAACATAAACAGAATACAATTACTGAGTGTGACGACATTTCTTTGTGTGTAACTTATGCAAACATATTTTTTTACGGCCCGTTTCACCATCAACAAATAAGCACTCAATAATGAATATTTTAGATATCAAACGTTATTTCGTATTAAGTATCTGGTAGATAACGCTAACCAGAACTTATCATGGTATTGTAAACCTTGTTATTTGATTATTCTGCTGTTTTAGAATAAACGAGTACAAGAAGTAACTAAATAACTTATAGCCAAGCAAGGAGACTTTTTGAAGTCGGTAATATACTTTGTAACGACGTGAGTATTTTCCTATTCAACCTAAAAAGCTTTGCAAATCAACTTACGTGAAATAGCGTGAAAGACGTGTTATTTTCACACATTACCAACATTAGTGTTATATCGTCCTGTGTTTACAATTCTCATTGCTTCTTAGTAGTAAAGAACTATAGCGAAACTGTCAGGTGATCAAAATATTTGTACAACTCGTGCGTCTACGAATCATTAATGCAAAATCATATTCCCTGTTCCAACTATGAATTGACGCAAATATCACTCGTTGTATCAATACAAAACAGTTTAATAGTATGCTTAGGTATCTATTTGTTTCGTTTTATTCGGTACTATAATTTGATGTTTAAGGGATTTTAAATAGGTATAAGGTATGTGTGAAAACTACACTAGGAAATTCTAACGCTAAACGCTATCAAAGACGTCATGCAAGAACACGTACTGGGATCTTCGTACGAAATGAAGTACTAGACGATAACGCTAATGGGAACTTAAAACACTGTGAAACAGGTCTTAGATAGGTATAAATAGGTAATAAATCCTTTAAACACTTAGCTCAGCTGCCAATATTAAAAACACTAATTATTTAAGCAACTTCCTACGCCCTAGAACATTGTACATTACGGAGAATGGTGAATGCCGATAATACCATTTTAACTTTCACAGATGTAGATAAATCATGAAAACATTTTGCCTCCGTACACGCCCGTATAGTACTTTATAATCGTAACAGTCATTAAGCCGTATTCTATTTACATATTAAGCACATGTAGGTAATGGACATATTCAAATAAAATTTAATTTATGGGCCAATAAAAGAAAATTTCCTAATGAACAGCGGGGGTTAAGGATGGATAGCATGGTAACACCTCGCTGGAGGCATCAATATTAGGTCCACATGAGAAATGTGATACATTTCGCTATTTGAATTCGTATTCTGGCCTTCAACTTCATCGTCATTTGGAACTGGTCGATCCGATCACGATATTACAGGAGCCAGTGCCAATGTCAAGAGCTTCATGTTGTGTTGGGCGAAGGCCCACTTTGTAACGTACTGACATTTGGGTAAGTGGTATCGTATATTAAGTAACTTTATTAAGCCTGTCATTGAAAAACGTATACAAATATGAACAAGTGTAAATACTTCCGTTTTTAAGATTGCAATCATTGTTCTTTAAAGACAAGTTAATTTAATTTTAAATCCGACAGGAATAAATTCATCGTCATTTTACTTCGTATTTGCTTTAGAAATTGTTTTTTTTTCAGTATCTTTTAGATTCTGAATTAACGACACCAAAAGAGAAAGGTACTTTAAAATCGATCGCAAAATTGAGATCTCACCTGCGGGGCACAGAGGCGCGGGGGCATGAGCAGTTTACCTTTAAAACACTTTGTTGTGCTTACACAAATTATAATTTGGACACATAAGATATAATCAAGTTTTTTTGCACACTACGACTTTTAGCAGCAACGCAGTCGCGATGCAGCTGCCAAAAAATGTAAATCTTTACACCCACGCTACTTCTAGCATCTATACAGTCGCAATGCTGTCGCGCGTTAGTATCGACGCTATCGCGATGCAGAAGCTGGCCCAGAACTGTAGCGAGGCTTCATCGATACTAAGGACCTTTTGCACACTGCTACTTTTAGCAATGATGCAGCCGCGATGCAGCATCGATGCAGTCGAAAATTGCCAACCTTAGACCTTATCTGAAGAATGACAGAGTCGTGCGACTGCATAGATGCTAACGCGTTATAGTATCGATGTCCAAATCTGTTCATTGCGTGAATTGCGATACTGTCACGCGTTTTCGAAACGCTGTACTGCATTGATATTAAAAGTTGCAGTGTGTAAGGGGTCTATGATACGTATCGCAGCTTGTGCAGCTGCTAACTAGTTTTCTTTTGGTTTAAGTTTTAATTTTTGATTTACCTACCATATTAATACTTTGTTTTGTTTCAAATTTTGTCATAATAGCTTATTACATTGTTACATAATTTGCACACAAGCTCTTGGCCTACAAACTGTGGCAGTGACATGACACGTCTTACCGGTTCGTCGTCCATATCACACATCTCACCAAATTGTGGCGTATTATCATATTAATTGGCAATACTTAAACTTGAAAGGGGAACTAGTTGGATGACATAATACCTGTGTGAACTGACATTATCACAGTTTTGGCAGTATAATTTTACATATCTTGGCTGTAAATAGGTAATAATTAGGAAAACTCAAAGTAACTAAGAGAAGTGGCAATTGCTTGCGCTAATGAAAATGCTGAAAAGATTTAGTATTTAAAGGAATTTTAATATATTTGATATTATATAATAGTTTTGGTACTGTTTACGGCCGCGCAGCCTCATTTAGGTACCTATAATGCTACGGTCTTTAGTTTCAAGTTTAAGTTGATAACAATGACAAAATATTTTTTGACATTGCTTAATGTCAAAAACTAATAGGTACTTAGAAGTGTTTAATAATAATATTTCTGAAAACATATTGCACTTTCCATTTCTAAACTTGAATGATAATCAAATTACTTATCGACTTTGAAAAAGAAACAAAAATTAAAAGTCGATTAATCTCTGGTTTAACAAAATTATTCTTAGAATCATTTTAAACTACTTATCGAGTCAATAAGAGATATTCCGCATAACGATCATAAGCAGACAACCACATAATACATAATCCAAGTAGATTTTGCCAAAAACCATGTCGAACCAGACTTCTCACTTGACCCGGCTATTGAACCCGCGACCTATCGCTCGCAAACTAGGCATTTAAGCCACTAGTCCACTGACTTTCTATGGTAATGCAGAGTTATTCATTAAGTGATAATGCAAGATTATAAATCATAAGTTGGAACATAGTTAAAACTTCTTTGGTAAAAGGAAACGAAACTCACACTCATAGGTACAATTTATAAATAAAAAGCGCCAGACAACACACTTATTACCTGGTTTCAAAGTTAGGAATTTTCTTATGAGGTACCAGACAACGATTATTTTGGGGGCGTCTCCCATCTTTTGTTTTTATTTATGAGCCGCAATTTTTGTCCTTAATATTAAATCACTCGCGTCGAGATGACGTGTGATATAAATTGATTATGTCCGATTTTCCAATTAAGATGAGTATAAATTCCATACAATTTATAATAAGGGATAATCATTTTATGATAAATTCACAGGGATTTGATTAATAAAAACCGTCCAAGTGCGATTCCGACTCGCACATTATGGGTTCCGTGACAACTTTAACTGAATAAGAGGTCCACTTACTACCACTTAGCCACAATACCACAATATTTTGTTGACAGCAAATATAATTTTGTTTCTCATAGTATTTGTTCAAATAACAAATTTACGTTTGCGTTTATTGAAAATGTGCTCTATCTTAAAAACTGCTAGTTCGATCTCGTACAAACCAATCTTCTTTGGAAGTCTTTGTCAAGATCTTCATCATGTATATTTATGAAATCTTACATTTATGCTTAGTTTAAAAGTTGAGGTGGAGGGACGCCCATTTTACCACTTTGGAAGCGTCTTTCTCTCGAACGTTAATGTTTTAGAGAAAATGGTTTTAGAATCTCGATTTCATTTTAAAAAAACCTATCCATACACGTATAGCTTTATCAAAAAGAGCCCCCCCCCCCCCCTCTTAAGTATCATTGTTTTTATTTTTTTATGAGAATCATAAAGCGGTTAACAGGATACATCTACCTACTAAGTTTCATCTGGGTAATACTAATAGTTTCAGAATAAGGTGACTGTGCCATATGGACGGACAGACAGACAGATTAACCGAAACTATAAGGGTTCCTTTTTTGCCATTCGGCTTCATAACCCTAAAAAGAAAGTAATAAAGTAGTAGTAGTCACAGCGTAATGATTCTATTTTAGTTCGATTTGGTATATATTTCAATTTAGGGTACACCAAAATAGGTCCAGTAATTTTTTAATCATGATAAAAATTAAATAAGTTCAAAAAATTAAAAAAATAAAACCGCCTTCAAAACTGTGACTATAAAGTTTAAAATATAGGTTTATTTTTTTGTCGTAATATTTTATTCCTTGACTAGACTAACATCGTTTTCGGTGACATTATCTTGATTGGTCACTGTGCCATTGTCTGAAGTCATGGCATCAAATTTAGATAAACCGGTAGTCACTTGATATGCTTTATTAAAATATTCATCAATATTAATTAGCAACGACATACCAAAAAATGTCTATCATAACTTACATTCATTATTATCTTCTTCGTTACATGGCTTTTCTTGCTGTTTAATTTAAACTTAAAGAATTGATCAATTTTTAGGGTTCCGTAGCTGAATGGCAAAAAACGGAACCCTTATTGTTTCGTCAAGTCTGTCTGTCTGTCCGTCCGTATGTCACAGCCACTTTATTCTAGAACTATAAGCATCACACTGTTGAAAATTGGTAGGTAGATGTATCCTATTAACCGCTTTTCGATTCTTATACAAAAAATTAAAAATAATGACATTTATTCCCATACAAGAAAATAAAACCGAAAAACATTTTTTAGTCAAACCTATGCGTGTGGAGTGTTTATAAATAGGTCTTTTAAAGTGACATCGAGGTTCTTAAAATCATTTTCTTTAAAAGTCTAACGTTTCATAGCTATCCGCTTCCAAAGTTGTATAGAAAATGGTTAAATGGGCGTGTGTCCCCCCCCCCCCCTCATTTAACTTCTAAACTAAGCGAGTGTCAATTTTGAATAAAATATGTAATGTAGATCCTAACAAATACTTTCAACGAAAATTGGTTCAGACGTACTCCATACAAATACTATGAAATAAAACAAAGTAATATTTGCTGTCAACAGAATATTGTGCTATTTTACTAAGTGGATTTGGGACGTGTAAAAGTGCCCCCAGAGGGCCTATTTGCATAAATAAATGACTTTTATGACTTTTTACTTTTTTAGGATTTCCTAATTCAGTTAAAGTTGGCACGGTACCCTCAGTGCGCGAGTCCGACTCGCACTTGGCCGGTTTTTTTAAAAAGATGAAATAAGAAACTAAAAATTGCGCACGGGTGTGATGCGAACCTGCACCTTCTGGCTAACCAGGCCTACGCTCTTTCCAATTGAGCTACCGTGCTGTCGGTCCGACTGCACGAATTTTCTGATCTCTTTGATACATTTTTTTAAAAAAAATATGCAATTATAACAACAAGTCGAACATCGTTAGAAAATAATATGTGCGCCTAATTATAACAATAATACAAATATCAAGTATCTATTACTATTAACGCACAGATAAACAAACTGGGGAACCGATATAAACATACTTTAGTATTAAAAATATGATGAAGTATCATATATCTCAGCAAGGTTAACGATTTCAACAAACATAAATAATATCGCCATTCTTATATTTTTGATAATCGTGTTATCAGATTTCATTAATCGTATAGGCGCCACACTTCAACATAATTTGAGTATTTGTAATCCACCTACACGTTTAAGGTGGCATTAATTTGCAGGAAAATTTTAGTTTGGCTAATTAGTCTGTGTTGACATTTTTAGTTTAGCTACCTTAAACTCATAAGATCTTTAGACCCTTTACACACTGCGACTTTTATAAGCGATGCAGTCGCGACGCTACCGCGACTGCATCGATGCTAACACGCGTTAGTATCGATGTCGTCGCTAAATGTCAACCTTTACACACTGCGCTACTTTTAGCATTGATACAGTCGCGATACAGAAGCTGGGAATTGTCAAATTATGTACTGAATTTTGGCGACTGCATCGATACTAGCGCGCGTTGGCATCGATGCAGTCGCGCTTTTGCTCGATTCTAAATTAAATCAGTTCATTGCGTGAATCGCGATGCTGAAGCGCGTTTTTAAAACGCGCGACAGCATCGATGCTAAAAGTCGCAGTGTGTAAGGGATCTAGATGTTAAAACTTAACGTAAGTATGAAAACAATTCATCAAATTCCACATATTATAAAAAGTAGGTGTTTTGGTATTTTTGAATTGTATCAATTGATGCAGCTACATGCGACTATAAATCTCTTTCTATAATAATGTCGATCTTGCGAGCTAAGGTAAGTTCGAAGGGTAAAAATTAAGACCGAGTCTATTGTTACGGTAATTTTATAGTACCTGTAATAATAGGGAACTCTGTTTCTATCATTCTGCTAATGTGAACAACGACCATCGTTTTGTTCCTTATGTTCGTATTGACTTTGACAACTCATATCGCGGCCGTGACCCACGTTTAAAAGTACACATAAGCGTGATCGGTTACTTTATATAATTTATAACCACATATCGTGTACATTTGCACGTACTTATGTCATATTAACTGATTTCCTCCACGCTAACGAATCTGATGGATGGTCCGATCGGAAGTGAATTAAAAATGAATAACAATTACGAGCTTCTTCGATATATTATGTTTTGCATAATCCTGAGACTTGTTAAGTTGTAAAGCTTACGGCTTTTAGCTAAACTTTTCTTACGTATGTGGGATAAGGGAAAACAGCGGTAAATTGGGTACTTCTTAATTTAGCAACAGACTGCGATAAGCTCTCTAATATTTCCACATCGCTCTTACTGTCTTCTCATGTCAATCGTAACATATGCATTCCTCATTTAAATTTAAGCGTTTTTATCTATACTGATATTATAAAGCTGAAGAGTTTGTTGGTTTGTTTCATTACCTTGGGAACTACTAGAACTATTTGAAAATTATATGTTATTGTAAGATAACTCATTAACTAAAGAAGGCTTTGTGCTTTATAACATCACTCTGTAACGGAAGGGGGAAGGGAGCAAACTCAAAACGCGAGGACAACGCGGTCTCTTACCTACTGCAAACGTTCCCTTGCACACGTAGGACGTATTACATATAGAGATCTACATCCTATGTGTATTCAAGAGATAATACGATTATAATCATGGTTAATAGTAATTGATAAATTGGCTACTAGTACTGACGCACTGGTATATCATATTAATTGAGAAGAATGCTGTTATAAATACGATAATTTTAACAGCTAGACAAAGCTTGATATGCAAACAAGAACTTATTTGTTGAGTAGTCATTTACTAAATTAGGGGGTCTCAAATTTTACTCAATTGCTATCAATGAAGTATTTTTTTAAAACAATCAAATGATTGTGCATCTATTTAGTTTTGTTTTTGCAATGATCCCTTTTAATTGAACCTTGCATTGGTTAAAGATATAATCTCGTCGTGATCCCTCTAGCCTTTCGATTAGAGTATTAATTTATATAGTATTATTGCATATTTGCATTGTTCGACAAAATACATCCGTATACTTTTGGTTATATATGCTTGCATGCTGTAAGACTTCTGGCTCTAAATTTGTACAGAGTAGAACCCGCAAATGGCAAACGACGCAAAAATTGCGAGGATATGAGCAAGACTTATATTACAAAGACTGAAAAATAAATGTGTGGGGGCAAGAGAAAGGATAGGTCCCTCACATTGCCCATCAGTGGGTCGACACAGCACGCACATTGAAACTTAAGTATAAATAAAACAAAAACTATAAAATATATTTATCATTTCATTCTGTTCAAAATACAAGGAAATTGTATCAAATGATATGGAAGGAGAGAAAGGAGTCAAGTTATTTGACCTGACCTACTCGCCGAGATCGAAGGTCATGACTTCTTAACTTTATAATCACCGAGTGGTTTATAAACCACTATATTGTAAACAGAGTATTGGAAAGTGAAAATATTTATCGGGAATCAGTTGGATATCTTTAAAATTGATGAAGAATAAAAAAAATAACTAAATACATTAAGAAGATGTTAATTGTTTATTAGATTATTACATTAATACCCAGATGTCGATCAAATTCAGGTACCAAGATAAGGTAGGTAAGTAAGATTGAAGAGGATTTCACCAACACTAAATATTATTATTATACTTAGCAAGCATTTGAAGCATATAAAAAGACGTAGTAGAAGTAGTAAAGTAGATTTGAATAAAAACTTAAACACATCTATACACCTATTACGAGAACAGCACCGTTTAAAACTCTAGGCGTTCAGAATTCCTTGTATGAAACTTCATACTTTAACGCACATCTATCATCTTTGCAAAGTCACCACCTCGGATCGATATCCACTCCTGTCATTCACAAGAAGCACTGTCATAAGTTGCACCAAACACGATCCGAGCCGAGGCGTTCTCTATCCGGTGCCGATCTTATGCCGAGGCGTTGGTGTCCCCTTAACGAAAAGTGCTTTCGTATGGTTGACGTCTGGTTGGTGCTGTTCTCGTGCCGGGTAGGTAGATTTGCTTCAAGCCTTATGATACCTTACAGATAAATTTAAAAATCGATAAAAACACATAGTATTTTTTTTATATCAAGTACAAAAAATGTGTAATGTATGTTAATACCTACAGCTGACAATGAGTTGATTTATTAGTTCACGATCGAATAATAATAAAAAATGAATTGACACTGCGTTTAACGTATGATAAATATGCACAGTGACAGTGTATGCAAAAGTTAAGGTCATAACATGCTTAAAAGTTCAGTATGTCGATTTGACCCGAAAGGCCTACATGTTCATAAATCATTTATTCGGTTACTTTTAGATTAAAGATAACGTTTTTCATTAATTGAAAATATTAATCAATCAAGTTAATTTCTGACAAATGATATCATCCGGTATAGAAGTTCTTTTAATTTGACCTTATGAAGAATTATGTAGATTCAATAGATATTAATAACTTTTTAGGAAATGTCGGAAGGATGTAAATGTTACATTCTTAAAGTTGTGAATTCTACTACTACTACTAATCTACTTATAACATAATTTAATAGACTGCACGCCATAAGGCGTAAGAACGAGTAATTTATGAATGACGTGGAAGTTGCAATTTTTTTTACACCACAAGTAGCCACAATACCCGCCTTTTGACGGCTATCTACTACAAATCTTACCATTAACTAACAATTGATATTATCACACTTGAAATTTTGCCACGAGTTTATATACAGTTTAAATAAAGTAAACACTTGGGTACGAAATTGTTTGTTATTAAAATTGGCGATAACATGACGAAATTACAAATTAACAAGTTCTTGTCTCTATGAGAGATCTCACCCATGCTAAGTACCCTTAAAAGGTTTATTTGCTTTATTTCTTGCGGTGAAACGTGGAACTATTTTCGTCTAATGTTTATTTAGCATCGATACCAAAATTATAATAGGTTAGGAAAATTACTTACTAATATAAAGTTTACTCAGGGTCTGCAGTCCGGTCTTTAAAAAAATGTATCCGGTCTTTTTTGTACTGACCTAAAATTGATAAATGTAGCCCTTAGTTTTTTATTTGTTAGTAGCTATAGAATCAGGCAATACATACACTATAGTATATTCAGCTAGATACAACTATTCTACGTCGTTTTTACTCTCTTAAGCATATCATTTTACGCTTTAATACATTTTATTTGATCTTCCATTAGTGTTAAGGCTATATTAACGTACAAGCGTTTATTAATGTGCAAATATCAATAAACTGCTGTTATCGTTATGATTTGAAGATATTTATATAGGATAATTTAATTATTGCCTTACTAGAGCTTAATGTACACGATCGAGGTGTCTTGTACCTAACCACGTTTCAAAAAATCAATTGAAAACGCAACTCACAAACGGGCGTCACTTCAAGGCGTGTCGCAGAAGAAGCGCGAGAGATCGCGAACAAAATTCAGAAGTCAAAATCATTTACTCAATTTAGGGCACAAAACGAACGTCAATAATTTATATCAATCAATTGAAAATAAGGATTAAAACCTAAAATTCTTCAGTAAGGCACCATTTCCTCATCGAAACTAATAGTAAAATTTCGTTACCAGCGGTTAAATACTTACGATTGTGTATGTTTTGATGAAAAAAAAACCTTTATCAATGGTCAATAAAATAGTCGTTGTGACATTTGGTGAAGGTTTATTTTCTTAAAAACACTATTCAACCGCTGGTAACCACATTTTGCCATTTCTGTCGATGAAGAAATTGGCTTATTCGATTTTTGAACTTACCTAGAGACCACGGATGCAAAGAAGCAAACCGATCCCAAATTATAAATTATATATGGGTACTATTAGTAAGCCTGTACGGAATGCTTTTATATTGATTCTTTGTTTTAAAAATATTCTTTGTGTATAAGTGTCAGATTTTATTGACACCCATATCACTCTTCTTTTGTTCTTTGTTTTTTGGTCAAAGTTTATAATTTATTTAATTTATACAAATATTATAATGCTTAAAAGTATTTTTTTGTTTGTTTGCACTCTCATGAACTACTAACTAATACTTTGATTTTAAAAAATATTTTTGTGTTGTATTGCTTATTTTTTCAGAAAGGTTTAAGGCTAAAAAACATCACGCTGCAACGGGAGGGTTGGGAGCAGTCTAAAAATGTGCGGACGAAGTCGCGTAGAACCGCTAGTTTAAACATAAAAGTTACAGTTAGCGCCAACAGATAGGTTTAATTAAGATAGTGCGCCACGTAAAATAATAAGTAAAAGTATAATAATAAGCATTTTTTTTTGTATTAAAACTGTGTTTTGATCGATTGTGATCTAGGTGCGCATAAAAAGATGGTCCCAAGTTATTATTACTATCTTCTTCTTCTGGGAAAGCGACTCAAATTTTTAAGTGCAGTTATTGGCGACACGGATTTTAGTTTGATTTGCGCACATAAGATCTTATAAAAAACAGGAATAAGGTCACGCAAGGCAGGACAAAACGTGGGATACACGATAAGTCGGCTCCATCAGAAAAACCCCACCAGCAGGGTGATTCAGAACATTCGATAAGCCATACAGCTTAGGTTTCGGCTAGATTTTCTCCTCATTTCTAAATTAATGTCGCAGTTTGATTTGATGTCGATATGTCAGTTCGGTAAAAAAATATGATAAAAGAACAAAATAAAATAGTTGCATCGGATAAATCCACGTTATTATAATTTTATTAAGATATGAAAGTTATCGAATCGAAACCGAATGGTTCTGAATCGGAGGACTGAATCGGGTGTTCTTACATCTACCCTATTTGAACCAGAGTCAGTTATGGGACTTCCACGTGGGCCATTGTAGTCTGGGACCAGGAGGGGGATATTCGGTAGGAGTAACTAATGGAGCAGGCAGTAAGGGACCGGTCTTCAACAAAACACGTCTTGCGGTTTAGGGGTCACATTCACAAGGAGAAATCCACTTTCTGAAGCTTCTGTGGCTTTTGTCTTTAAGAGACCATGCATTGAATGAAGTGCGCTCGTTCCTCGTTTCTGATGCTCATACTTGAACCCACTTATTACATAATTTCGTAAACGAGCAACTGTGCAAAGTGTTCGTAGGTATAATGAACAAGTAACCTGTTGTTTTATTTTAATCAGCAAATAGTTATAATAGGCATGAAGCATAATAAACTCTTTTAGACCTAGGGAACTACGCTGATTTATCTTAGAATAATGTAGACTGGACCTAAGACTACCACTGAAATAACTTATAAAAATAAAGACCTAAAGAAAAAAATATTCGAACTGTTCCTTCTGCGAATGTCCGGACGTGCGATACTAGCTGATGGATACATCATGTCTACCAGGGTGAGTTTGTGACAGCCTGTAATATTTCGGCAAGTCTCGTTGAAGGCTGTATCCACCAGTTTTGAATGAGCAGATCGAACTAATACTGGACATGCGTATTCGCAAACAGAAAATGAAAGAGCATCCGGTTAAGCGCCCTATTTGGTGGAAGTAAGACGACGAAGCAGGTTGTAACGGGCATGGATCTTACAGTTGATATTCTGATAGTGTTTTTTTTGTAGGTCAGAGATCTGTTCAGAGTGATGCCCGGGTATTTGGGGTAGTTATTGTGTGCTATGGGTACCCCCTTCCAGTAGATGTTCAACCTGCGGTTATCAACCTGCAGTTGCGTAAGTGGAAGATCGTCCGTCTTCGTCATATTTTATTTCAGTCCATTTTTGTATGTAGTGGTCAAGATCATTCAGAGCAGAAATCAAAGCTGCCTCAAGATGAGATGTTGAACAGCAGCGGGGCTAGTACGCTCCCCTGAGGGAGGCCATTTTTTTATGCCCGCCATCAACTTTTTTCTTCCAAAAGATAGACTTGGAAGCATCTATTGCGGAGTGGTTATTATTACGGAAAATCAGTAGGTACTTAACCACTATCAGACCGTTACTAACATTAAAAGTGAAATCATTTCTCAAGTTTTGTATCTTGAAGGCTAATTTCTTACTACAAAAACTATTTTGAAAATTATTTACCCATTGAAATATACTGATTCCTATGTGCAAAAGCTTGTTTGCACCCGCGAAAAACCAAGGGTGCGATTGTGTAAAGCAATCGTATTCATTTGACAGTTCAAAACTACGATATGGTCTGTCCAATGACGAAGAACAAAGGGTTTGACGGATCATATCGTACGTTTTGAACTGTCAAATGAATACGGTTGCTTTACACAATTCCATACCAGGCTTTCATTAATTTTTAATTACAATATCTATTTAAGCGTTGTACAATTTAAGTATGATCACAAGACGATTTGCCCTCAAGTAATTAACACAGGAAAACAATGATGTTGAGGACCTTGCAACATCAATAATTTTAATGTATGGCTTCCTATTTTATGTAAACTGCGTGATCTTAGCATGTTTATAAGAAAAAACATTCCAATATAAGATTATTGTTCATGCATATTCATTATATGTTTGTTATGTAAGATAGTCAATTAAAACTCCGTTCGAGTTCAATGTAGCAGAGTAAAAATATTAAACTGTCATATTGTAAGAAGCTATAGTAGCAGCATGTTATTTTTGGTAGGCTCGATCAAATAGTGGTAATTTCTTTGGTGCCATAACGCTTACAGAAAAAAATAATTAGAAGGTTTAAGCATTTAAATGATAGTCATATAGATATGTATAAGTACATATATTCATTTTGAAAAAACAACTCGTAAATTAAGTACCACAGATATAAGATGCGAACAAAAAACGTGAAATGTGATATTTATTGTTCATTGTTCTTACTTACCTTCTGACGTATCTACACATATTCGTGCCCTTAGCTCTGTTATTTTATATTTCATATCATACGTTATGACATAACTAAAAGCAAATTATTAAGGTCAACTTTAGAGATCGATAATTATGTCAACTAATGGTTGAATATCATTACCAGCGGTTAAATATTTACGATTATGCGTGTTTTCAAGAAAAATAGCTCAACCAAAATGTTAGATTGGCTTTTGATGGCCATCGGTTAAAACTGTTTTTTATCAAAAGAATCGTAGTCGTAAATATTTAAAGGCCGGTAAAGACATTAGGTCCAGTTTCTTCATCCATAGTAATGTTAAAATCTCGTTAATGGTAAAATTACCTTGACCAATGGTCATTAAAATAGCCATTCTGACTCGGTTAAGGTAGTTTTTCTTCAAAACACACGCATTTTATAATATTCAACCACTGGTAACGTATCTTTACCATAACTATCTTTGAAGAAATTGGGCCTTAACAATGAAACTATCGATCATGAAAGCGGATTAAATCATTGATAGAAAGTATCAGGTAAGCATCGGAGCAGTCGTTAATTTACGTTATTATTAACTCTATGTCAAATTATTTACATCGCTTACGCTAATTAATAACACTGTGCCGTGTGATTAAGGGTCTGTTTTAACTTATTACGTTTCAGGGTCATATTCTATTTATAAGGAAAACAATTCCTCAGAAGCGTCAAGGATTGCCATTATAAATAATTTTTACGACCATTCAATACTACACAGTGGGCCAAATCATAAGTTTTAAAGCATTTAAAGCATGTCTAATGAACTAATCACAAATGAACAATATAAAAATTTGGATGAGGGTTAAGCTAATAAATATTTGAAAGAATAGTAAATTGAGTGTAAAAAATTGCATAAAAGACATCATTCCAAACCATAAAACACATTTGGTATACATAGTGCAGGTATGGGGGCTTGTGCTAGATGCATCTGCAGTACCTTTATGTATGTGATGCATGTTTTCAAGAATTATCGTACTTATCTTCAAAAAACCAGACAAATACAAGTCGGACTCACGCATTGGGGGATCCGTGCCAGCTTTAACTGATTGATGGGCCCACTTACTTTCACTTAGCCAAAATACCACAATATTATGTTGACAGCCGAAATGATTTAGTTATTCATAGTGTTTGTATGAAAAACAAAGTTATATTTTCGGTTGTTAAAATTGTGCTTTATCTCAAAAACTACCAGTTTGATCGTGTTCAAATCATTTTTTTGAAAGTCTTTGTAATTATCTACATTATGTATTTTTTTCAAATTTTCACTTGCTTAGTTCAAAAGTTAGAGGGGGAAGGGGGCACCCATTTTACCACGTTGGAAGCGTCTATATCCCCAATGTTCGATTTTTAGAAAAAATGATTTTGGAAACCACAATGTCATTATAGGACCTGTCTATCCCCACCCGCATATGTTTGAGCAAAAAAAAAATTAGTTTCATGTATGGGATCCCTCTTCGAATATCATTATTTTTTATTATTTGTATGAGAATCGTAAAACGGTTAAGAAAATACACCTGACTACATTACAATGCTAAATCTTGGTACTTAGGTCTTAGTTTCAGAATAAAGAGTCAGTGAGATACAGACTTGACAAAACTATAAGGGTTGCGTCATTTGTCATTCAGCTAAGGAACCCTAAAAAGCATCATTACGTTCGTGGTGTTACGTGAAAAATACTATTCATATAATTTCTATAACGTACGTCACATCTACGTTTACACAGTAAGTAAGCAAAGTTATGTGTGCTAAGTTATATTTTTATTTAATCCACCTCACACTGCCAAGTGCACTGCGCCTCTAAATGCGTAATAATGTAACATAAAACTTTATGACCAATAACAAATGCTAGGTCCCATCATCGTATAAAGTAGTTGGCACTGCATTAAACAGGAATATCTGTCATATCCACAAGATATAGCGCATTTAGGTTTTTAACACGGACCTAACTGTTCATACATCGCTTGTGAGTGGTACTGAAAGGTTCAGAATTACTGAGTTATTTAAAATTTAAACTATAGTATCGTAGTTGTTCATTTGCATTTTCAAATATTTTAATGATTGTTTAATTTATTTAGCAGAGGCCAAGTAAGTACATTGTTATGTTATATTACGTTATTTAGTTTTAAAACTTCTTGCTTATCATCTGCAACACCTGAAACAACCATCGTATTTAATGTACAAAAAATTACTTAATTTTCTTTAAGAGGAAAAACTACAAAAATAAAATATTCTCAGATATAAATAGTTTCTAAGCCATCTTACCCGGTATTATAGGTTCAACTTAGTGTAGCATTAAGTTAGATAATTGTAGCATTTAGAATAAAGATTAATAAGATTATTACTCTATTCTACGCAATCACCGGCAAGTATTAAGGAAACAAACAAAAAAATAAGATGAAACAACATCTTGCGGTCGCTGACCGCTCAGTTTTACTTCGCACATTCAAATGAATCATCCTTTTGCAAACATTTATCAAATGTATGATATTAATAAGTTGCATCAAAAATATGTCAGAACCTCAATAATAATTTGCAGGTGCGTGGAGCAAACTAAACAGTCAACAAAACATGCATAAGATTATTTTTTTGTAAAACCATCTGTAATATTGAATATGAACACAATCAAGAAGTGATAAATAATAAAAATAAGCAATGTTAACACGGCGGAGTGGATTTATAATTAGTAAATCATACGATCTGTTTTATTAAGACAATTCTGTTGTAAGATTATTTGTACGTTGCTTCTTTAATTAATATTTTTAGCTACCCTAGGATAGACTCTGCCTGCGTTAACTTTTACCAGCAAGATAATTACTTTTTGCTGTGTGTTTGCTACACTCTTAAATTCTAACATGATATACTTAGTTGAGTTTGACGATAAAGTTGCATTACAGTGTATTTTACTTAAATTTATTTTTGTGTGTTTTGTACAAAACTACTGTTGCTTTAGAATGTTTTTAAAACTCACAGTGTCATATTTTGTATTCATAAAGATGAAATAAGAAACCAAAAATTTGCGCACGGGCGGGACTTGAACCAGCAACCTTTTGGCAAACCGGGCCAAACGCTCTTACCAATTGAGCTACCGTGCTGTTGCCAAAAGGTTGCTGGTTCAAGTCCCGCCCGTGCGCAAATTATTGGTTTCTTATTTCATCTTTATGAATACAAAATATGACACTGTGAGTTTTAAAAACATTCTAAAGCATTAGATAGCGAAGCGACATCAATTTCCAAGTTAAATTTATTCTGTAAAGAATAACTGCTTGGGCCATCTGTTTCATAAACAGACGGCTAGATGGCGCTAAGCGTCACGCAATTGACGTTTTCATAAGAAACCACAAATTTCGCAGGGTCGGACTAACAGCACGGTAGCTTAATTGGTAAGAGGGTTTGGCCCGGTTTGCCAAAAGGTTGCTGGTTCAAGTCCCGCCCGTGCGCAAAGTTTTGGTTCCTTATTTCATCTTTATGAATATAAAACTACTGTTATCATACAGCATCGAATTGATTTTGGTAAATAGTGATTAATACGTATATATCCACGACAAAATTAAATGATAAAAACAAATCCAATTATAAATAAATGAACCGAATAAATCATGATCGGCTAAATCCTCTGGTACAACCGCATAGAGACTTTCATTTTCAATACTGACAGCCAAAACAAATTGTAAGCTCTTGGATAAATTAATGGTGTTATTGCAATGTTTACCTACTGACACATTTTGTTGCATTCCTTATAAAGCATAATTATTATAATTATAAACGAGACGACTTCCTCGCTCCGGTAAATGTCTTGACCACAATTTAACCTCTACATCTTTTCCAAGAAGAAATTGACCACCGAGTCGATCGATGTATGTTGGGTACTATTTTTGTTATGGCATGAATGACTAGTCACTAATCAAGTTTTTTTTCTTAATATTTTATTTTAAAAATAAAATAAACAGCACATACATCTTAGTTTGTAACAAATATTAATATTTCCTTAGTCTAAAATATTCTTAAGTTTTGTGACATTAAGGACATTTAAGGGTTAAACATTTAAACAAAAAACTGAGGAATAAACAACGAAGGTCAGAAAACGTCAATAATGTGAAGAAGTCCCAGTTAAGTAAACGTTGGTGTGTGTCATAAAAGATTTTTTAAATATATTTAAGTACACAGTAAGTAAATGGTTAAGTATGGTGTCAAATCAGTGAAATTACAATTTTTGTTCAAAAAAGCTCAGATAGGTAGGCACGGGTTGAGTAGGTATGGACATTCGTTTAATGCAAATAACCGGAGAAAGTAGGTATCTGTCAAAAGTACTTGTAGTCATTGTAGACGCGAAAGTTATTCTACGAAACTATTAATTGAACTCGTTTCAAGTATGAGGAAAATATAGTTTTCCACTCATATTGAAAATATTTATCTTAATAACATATTTGGTCAAAAGTGGTCAATGTACAAATAATTATTTCTTCTAATTAAATTTGCCTGTTTAACGACACTCACCGCAGCTTCCTGCGAAGTTATAAAATTGTTTTACATTTATTAGTCAATTTCTGAGAAACATATAAAACGAAATGAGATATCTAGTGAAGGTTAAGCTCTTGATACGTGCAGGGGACCTATTTTTGATTTACTTATGAGTGATTTTCGTTCGAAAACGATTAAAAATCAATCACACAATATCCAGACGTGAGTTAACACATTATTTATCTACTACTAGCGGACCCAGCGAACTTTGTTTCGCCCCTAGCACCGTTCCGCCCCGGCCCTGTCTCGCCCAGCCTCGTATTTTTTTAAAGTTAAGAAAAACACTAATTGATCAGTTATCGAGCGGGATGAAAAATGATCAAATTATTAAAATGGCTATAAAAAAATAAGGGTTGATCGTAGAAGGGTGAAAATTGAGGATTGTATATGTAGTTTTGTATGGTGTACCATAAAAAAATAGAAATTAAAAATTTTGTCTAAAAAATAAATAAAAAAAATTAGGGGTGGACTACCCCTAACATTTAGGGGGATGAAAAATAGATGTTGGCCGATTCTCATAGATACCGGATAAGCACAAAAAATTTCATCAAAATCGGTCAAGCCGTTTCGGAGGAGTACGGCAACGAAAACTGTGACACGAGAATTTTATATTTCTTAATCTCTCCTGTGTGGAGTTAAACTCGTTTTTAATCCAAAATCGGATTTGATCAATGAATATCATACGCCATCATGATGCGAGTGATTCAAAAATATAGCCCTTAAAATTTCCAATAACTTTTATACACATTTAGACAGATTTATTGGTACGATAAACTTATTACAAATCGGTGATATAATATAGAGACATCGAATGACTTACCTGTTTAACAAGGATAAGTTCGTATTTACGTGGAATCAATTGAAAATCAATGCTTAGTTTGACGTATCACCTTTTTATTACGTAAATCTATTTTTATCGTGGAGGAATATCCCAAAATAAAACTTGATTAAACCATAAACACAGAATTTTACGATCTTCATACGACTACGACTAAGGTGAAGCCGATTACAAGAATAACCTAATATACATATTGGTTCAATGTTTAAGATAATCTTATTACAATTTGACATTTTATTTGTTACATATACATATTTATGAGTGCGACAAGAGTTTTTTTTAAAAGGTAGTACTAAAGATTAGAATAGTATGATGCTACATAATAATTCAGTTTGTTAATACATAGACAATACCAATAATAGGCATGATAGCGTTTTTTTTTTTGGAAAATTCAAGAAACTGAAACGTCAACGAACCGATTTAATTGCTGGTTACTTTACGTATAACGCCAATTCCGTCTCGAAAATTCCAAATGTTAGATAGTATTTTAATTTGGTATATCGATTTTCAAGATACTCAATTTGAATAACATTTTAACAGGATGTACTCTTGTTGGTGTAAGGCAAACTTTACTAGCCAAATCAAACACAGTTTTATTTGTCCTGACTGGCTTAATGGCTACTTGCCTCAAGAAAATAACATTCATACTTGAGACAATTAAAATTTTCTTCATTTGAAATCACAAATGAAACGAAATTTTCTTTGCAAGTAAGTGCCTCTTAGAGTCACCGTTTTGAAGCTACAAAAATACCTAAACGATTTTAGGTACACTGAATATAAAATGTCGTAATGTAAACAATAGTCCAAAATAAATCATGTTTACCAATGAATATTCAATGTATGTGACTTCGAGTTTTTCGTCCATAAAGTATGTATTATTTACTTAAAACAAATATTTGATTTGCTCGAACTGCTTCCTGATGACGGCTTCTTTCTGCATGTACAATAATGATTCCACCTGGCATTGAATTCTTAAAGTGCATCTCCTGCGGATTCATAATTACACTTTTGAAAAAAAAAAACTCTTGCTTGGATAAAGACTTTAAAGTAAGATGCAGAGGGTTGAGTATTCAGTACGTTTAAATTATTGTTTGACATATAAAGTTGTGATACATGTATCGATAAACGAGTCTGTATAGACGACGCTTTGTCTGCCACAGCCGTCTGGTGATTATTTAAGTACACCGACGTAGCCTCACGATCTTGCGACATACTGGAACAGGTTTCTGGCAGCCTCACTATACAATGGGTAAAAGACATAATTTGCGTAAATGTAATGGGATTTATATCCACCGCTGTGCATTGCCGCTCGGAAACAAAAGAAACCGCGAAACGTCTTCCCATTGAATAAAATGATGCGTGAATCGGAGATGACGTCATAAGTTTTACGCATCTCTTTTAAAATATATAAAAAGGCCATAAATATTGTTTTATGAGGTCCCGTTAAGAATTGTGATATTTTTTTTTTTTATAAAGAAGGCTGTTTTGAAATTTGACCACAAACTGCTCAAATGACAAAAGTTTGTAAAAGCTAAAAGATTAACATGAGTGGCATTAGACAAAACCTAAAAAGTCAGTTGAATAAAAATAAGGTGAAGTTGAATAATGTGAAGACAAAAACAGACTAGGGCCCTTATTTTTTAATCACTCGCTTCAAGATAGCGTGTAATACTCATCGTTTAATGTCCGATTTTCCAAAGAAATTTAGTATAATTTCACATGGAAGTGATTTGAAAAAAGAAAAATTAATTTGGTGCCAATGCCAAAACTCACACGCCATATTCAAGCAAGTTATTCAAAAATAGAGCTCCGGAACATAATGATTTGGTATTGCTCAATTACATGAATAACTTAGCTTACATAATAACTTAATAAGTATAATTTCCGACAAAAATAGTTTATGTCAAGTAGTGGTAACCTTTGAACAATTTACATCTTATTCAATCAAAAGGTAAGTACTCAAGAAAATGCACACTTTATAAAGTACTTGTGCTTTAATTGCTTGCAATCTTACCATAATAATCACAGTTCATTACTGTATAAATAATAAAAATTGAACCGCCTCCAAAAACTGACTAAAACGCATTTATTTCATATTTTTATTTATTTACCAATAATATATCAAAAACAACTGGACTGATTTTGATGAAATTTACACTGTGCCCTAAGTTGAAATATACTTATTCGAATTAATAATATCATCTCACTATGACTTGTTGTTTTCGAGAAATCCGTGGACAAGCATATAAACAAAGATACACCTGCAAAAAATTGCACGTGTCTGGAAGCCTTTATTGATACTCATAAAGGCTTCCAACTAGATACTGATTTCATTATATTAATAATCTCGATCGCAGTTCCATCATCATCATCATCCCGGCGTTAATCCCAGTTGCGTGCGGTGACGCCCGGGGTCCGCCTTCCTACTTTTCCGTCTCCACTTTGCACGGTCTTGGGCATCCTCTGTGGACAGTTGATTGGCACGCATATCGTCTTTCACGACATCAAGCCAGCCCTTTTTGGGTCTGCCCCTTCTGCCGGGGCCTGGCGGAGGCCGCATGGCTAGACATTTGTTACCCACGTAGCTCGCCGGTTTCCGCAAAACGTGACCGTACCAGCGAAGGCGACTCTCCTGCAACTTGTCCGCTATGTCACGAACATGCAGGCTGCCGCGGATGCGGGAGTTTCTAATGCGATCTTTTCGCGTGACTCCGCACATCCATCGCAGCATGTTCATCTCCGTGACACGCAGTTCCTGCTTGTGTCGCTCAAGCACCGGCCACGCTTCACTACCGTACAAAAGGACGGGTCTAATGATGGTCTTATAGACCAGTCCCTTCAACTTAACCGGCATTTTGGGGTCACAAATAACACCAGTCACCTCACGCCACTTTGCCCACGCAGCAGCAATGCGTGCCTTGACGTCGTAATCGATGTCACCGGACGCGTGAAGTACAGATCCCAAGTATTTAAACTGGTCCGTGCGCTCGACCATGTCTCCGCCTATGCGAACGGACGTGGGGTCTGTGGAGTTGCATGCCAAGTACTCAGTCTTCGCCACGTTTAGTTTCAGGCCGCCGTTTTCTAGCGACTCTTTCCACGCATTTACACGTTTAACCAATCGTCCCCTGTCCGCGTCCGCCAGTGCGATATCATCAGCATACATCAACAACCATGGAGGCTGCTCATGCGAGTCTCTGATGCTGTCTGACAATACGTCCAATATCACACTAAACAGAAACGGACTAAGGACGGAACCCTGGTGTACACCAACGGTGATGGGGAAGGGTCTGGAGTCACCAACTGCAGTCCGAACAATCAAAAATCCGAATAATCTCGATCGCAGTTGTCTGAAATAAATATTTTATTTATTATTATTTTTATTGATCAACATACTTAAATATTATTAAATTGCAACATTATCATATTGAATAGATTACCTCCTTTTTTTGAAGTCGGTAGGGAATGCCGTTACATCATTTATTTATCCTGTCGACATCGCAGCAATAGCAGAAAATAAGGTAGAGTTAAAAGACTCAGTTAGGAAAATCTACACCATGGTTAAATAATTTGGTTTTAAAAAAAATGCTAATTACATTTCATTCTTAAGTAGATCAATCTGAAAAACATTCATCTGAGAATTGTCAAGGTCTATCACTTATCACGTTCAAATCATCCAAGTCTATTGAATAAGTCGACACCAGTGTCAATTTAGTATTCGACAACATATTCGGGTTGTAATTATAACATCTAATTAATTTGGGCATTTGAGACAATTATTGTCTCAAATGCGGTACCGTGACCGTAACATCCATCCGATCCAAATCATGTCATTTCGTCTAAAATACTAAAGTATTAAGGAAAAGTTAAATTGTGCATTACAATTTCGACAAATAATAACGAAATATTATATCATTATTCAAGGATGTCTTATTCAGTATAATTATAAATCTTTATCAAAACAAATTCGATTAGAACTAGAAACATCAACGTATACAAACCTGGTTTTCGACTAAATGACTTTATTAGCTATTAGATTGATCTCAAATAAATCACAGCTTAATCATGATAGAGCGTAGTGTACAAAACGTGACCGCTTAAAATAATTGCAAAAAGTCTTTGATTTTCAGTAATTAACAGAGTAATAAAACTGTACCCGAATCCTGTCGCGTAAAATAAAAAGTCGGTAAAATATAAGTCATTAATATGCAAATATCAAAGATCGAGCAAGACTTTACCTCAGGTGGTAAACCGGATTGGATGGCAACAGACCACTTGTCAACCAAAAGTTTGGCCAATATAAGTTCGGGTGTACTAACGACTTTCTGACGATAATATTTTAAAATAAACTTAATACTTTCTTTTGGGTCCTTTAAATTATTGACGAGCATTTGTGTTTTAAAACATCCAAAAATAACCTCACGTTCTCCATAATATTTAGATTTGGCAGGTATCATTAATTTTACCACACATTTTGTTACTAACTTTCGTTTGACACCTCTTGCGTTTGTAATTTTATGGGTGCATCAAGAAGCATATCGTATTTTAATTATAATATGAGGAATCTTTATATTACTGACAATAACAAAATCAAGAGGACCCAGTTTCAATAATCGATCTTGTCGAGGCTCTGGACCTAGGGATCCATAACATAATCGATTCATTAATAATACAAGTAGTGACTTTACTACTATAACGTTTTAGATTATTTACCTTTTTGTTTGTTAGATATAAAAGTAACTGATATACTTTGCGATTCAAGCCTGCTAGGAACTTACAAATAATAATAGGAAGTCAAAACTAGTAAAAAGGATTCTATGCTAACTGCTAAGTCCGTACACTCCCGAAATATTTGTTCCTTTCATTTAATAAGTAGGGTATATTTACAATTGTAGTTCACTGAACTGAGCCAATCATAGTAGTAACTAATTTCAGTTTTCATTTATTTTAAGTTTATTGCATTATGATTATTTTGACATGGCACATAAATTCCTCAGGGCGTTCGCCACTAGCTGCTTGGAAGCAGAAAGTTCAATAAATTGCAGTATATTATTGTGGAAGAAAGAAGTAACCACTAATTTCTTTCAGTAGATCAAAAATTATCGCATCAAAATATTTTTGCTTAATTTATGAAAGGCTGTAAATAATGAAATCATAATTTAATCACAATATTTACTACAAAAAGCCATGAAACCAAGTAGCTTATGCCTCAAAAAACTGGTGATTGCATATTATTCTTTCCTTGTTTTTGAGTTGCCTATAATTTTGCTTAAAGACCACTTCCGTTCCGACCAATATCTGTCAACATATTTCCACGTTCGGCGTGGCACATCACAAGAACTTGATTTCATTGACAACCACAGTCTGAAGCATAATGAGTTTTAAATTATTACTGCAGATAAAAAGTGGTCGCCTGATGTCCATTTAACCTTTCTTTATTTCGTAACTGAGGATATTACACGATCGACATATAATTCGAATAGACTGCGCATCCGACTGTGTTTTGTCAGGCAAGAGATTTATGTGAAAATTATGTGTGTTTTCAATAAAAAAGTTTTTGGGGAATGTACGAATGAATATTGATGAAAGGATCAGAAATTGTGGTATAGGAGACGTGTGTGCGGTGGTTGGAAGAGCCGCAGGCTGGGGATGCGCGTACGCGGCGGGCGGCCGGCGTCGCTGCGTCTCCATGGTAACGCCACGGGTACTTAAACGCGGCGCCGGCGGCGTGCCACACAGACCGCTAAACCCTGTTGAGAGCGCCGCACGAAGTGCTGCGGATCACAGGCCTTAAACCAAGTTTGACGTTTCGTAAATAAGTGACAATTTTAGTTGCGAATCTCAACTTACGCGTGTACTTGAATTTCAGTTTCAAAGTGTTGTGCAAAGACTATAATACAAGATGATGTCCTTAGTGTTGTTTGTTACGGGAGCTCTGTTCCTTGCAACAGCAGAGGGTTGCAGCGGTGGAAAACAAATTATAAGTAAGTGGTTTATCAATTAAATATTTATTTTTTAAAGATACTAATATCAGTCTTATTTTATTTATTACCAAATATTTTGTTAACTTTAGTACTTAATTTCAATTACCCGTAGATTTATTTAAGACATACTCTTCATATATGATGTGAAATAATAAAAGTTTATTTCAATATGCTAAGATAAATTACATCATTTTGAATTGTAAAAGTAATCAATTACACAGCCGCCACCCAGTCTAGAATTTGCGAACGAGTTTCGCCAAAGAAGATGCTCCAATTTGCATACTTGTATGGGTCGAGGTCATAAAATTTTATTGACACAGACACCTGTGTTAGCACGCACCGGTCTAATAAATCAGATAATCCGATAGCTTATGAAATCATTCCGCCTTGACACTTAGTCGACATTTTATTGGGATTTAATCTCAAATTGGTATTATTAGAATTGAGTCATCTTACATAAGTTTTATATTATTGTTTATTAACGGTATTATTTTGTACAGAATCGGGAGGGTTGACTGCATACGAGAAACAAGCGATCGTCGACGCCCACAATCGCCTGCGGCAGTCTGTCGCTCTAGGGCAGGTGTCCAGCCAACCCCCAGCGGCTAATATGATGGAAATGGTAAAAACATACATTTTTTTGCTACTTTTCCTTAATTTCAAAAAATCAGCTTAATAAAAAAAATGCGTTTTTGGTTAAATATTAACGTGTTATTAATGTGACCATACTTACTTTATTGATATCAATTTTAAGAAACCGACTTCATTTATTCTAATTTATTCTAAAGCTGTTATCTTCTATTGATATAAAATTGCAAACTCTTGTGCATTTTTTGTAGTAATCCAAACTGTAAAAACGTACACCAATATTTGCGTACTTCTGTTTATAAACACACGTCTGAGGAAGTCTGAAGAGTTAATCTCGACTTTTTGTCCGTTAGCTAACAAAGGTGTTTTTGCACAGGTATGGGATGATGAGCTGGCAGCAACTGCTCAACACTGGTCCGACCAGTGTACTACGGCTCATGACCGCGCGGCGCAGCGTGATGTAGGACGTTTCCCTGTGGGACAGAACCTGGCTGCCACTTGGACCACGCGTCCCCCAACTGACCCTATTGACTCGCAGCCTGACTTCGCAAAACAAATCAACGCCTGGTTCGATGAAGTCAGCATCTTCGGATTCAAACCCATCAGCGGTGGACATGGCACGGGGCATTACTCTCAGGTTAGGATAGTTATTAAGACATTCATTTACTATAACTTAATTGAAAGTTAGAAATCATTAATTGTGTAAATTGACAAAGTTCCTTCCTAATATGTTGAAATCTATAATCAATCGTTTGCTTTTACTCATCCACTATTGTGCTGTCAGTTAATACGAGTCAAGAGTCAACACCCTACCAATGTTTATTTTTCTAATAATTATATTTCTCTTGTTCAGCTGGTCTGGGGCGAAACCTCTCACGTTGGCTGCGGCTTCACATTTTACTACGACCCTACAAGGGGCTACACCAAGCTGTATGTTTGCAACTACGGCCCAGGAGGCAACGTTATTGGATCCAGCCCCTACGAGAAGGGCTATCCTTCTTGCAGCAATTACGGCCTCACTGAGTCCAGGAAATACTCTGGTCTATGCTGTGAGTATCACTTTGATATGCCATCCTTCAAATTGAATACAATTTATCCTATTAGTTAGAAAAAATTTAATTCGATGGAAATCTAATGATTTTTTATTTTTTTTGTTGCAGCTGCCAGTTTCACAGCGACCTCAAGCTACCAAACAGTTGACAACAGCAACAGCTACATCTCGAACGCCATCCCCGACAGCACTGGAGACTCGCAATACAACTACCAGTACAGCAATCAGTACAGCAACCAGTACTACAACCAGTTCAGCAACCAATACCAATACCAATACCAACAACCACAACCACAATCGCAACAGACGTACTACAGAACCGAAACCTCTACCTTCAGGCCGTTCATTAGCATTTTCAAAACGGCTTCCAATCTTTTCTCGAAAACAAAACCGCAAGTCAGATTCGGTACTGTATACTTGTAAGTTAATCCAGTATGAATTGTACATTAGCAGTATTTTGTAAATTATTTGTGACGGTTGTGTTACTCGACTGATTATTCGGAACCGGCTAGTGCGGGGTTTCGGAACTTTGTAGATAGTTTGTTATTCCTTGGTTTTACAAGGAAATTAAATAAGATTTTTTCTACTGAACTATGCGATTATGGTCTGATGATATTGAGGTTTCAGTAATTTTATGTTAAAATTACAATGCTGTCGTGAATGACCTTCTAGTATTAGCAAAGAGAGATGTTACGTAGACTTTTATTTATAAATATTATATAAATATTGACTTTACAATGAATTTCATTTACCTACCACCACAACACACCTGTTCATGAATTGAACTGCTCAAAAAACTTAACAAATGTTTTGATTTCTATACAAAGTCATTTTGAGCTACTACGCCGTTTGGCTTGTGGACCCCTAATTTTAAATCACTTCCTTGAATATGGCGTATGATTTTCAAAAACGAATAAAATATCCAATGAACATAGCGCGAAATATAGCCGATAGAACTCACAAAATTCAGTGATATTTTTATAAATCAATCCTGTGTAGAATAAAACTAATTTTAAATGGAAAATCGGTTAATAATCATAGAATATCACACCACATCTTGACGCGAGTGATTCAAAAATAGGGGCCCAGGTAAGCTACGGAAAAACTAAAAGGTGGGTTCTACACGTAATACTTTTTATCTGTAAAAAGGTTTCCTGCTAAGATAAAGTAAGTTGATAATAAAAGATGAGACTTCTCTTATTTTATTATTATCATGTTTAGCACCACGCTTTGTAACACGTGAGCATTTTGTATTAAACACTTTATTAGGATATAAAAAAAAAACACATAAAACTTTAGGTCGTATCTCTTTGTATCACAATAATATAGAGGTAAATATATCTGCCCAGCAAGTCCACGCTTCAATACACGTGCTTACAATAATAACAATTCAACGCTCGGATACAAACAATAGCCATAAGAATGCATAGACATGAGCCGGTCAAGCACTTAGCTACCTAACTTGTAATTAACACTCGCCGTCTGTGTCTACACCATCGCGTTCGCACACGGCAGCTATGCGGCTGATCAATACTGAAAAAGATGCAACTATCACGTTTAGCTGTGTTAGAGCCTTTACACGCTACGACTTTTAGCAGCGATGCAGTCGCGACGCTAACGCGCGTTAGCATCGTTGCAGTCGCAAAATTTCAACCTTTACACACTGCGCAACTTTTAACATCGATGAAATCGCGATACAGAAGCTGGAAATTGACAAATTATGTACCTAAATTTGGCGACTGCAAGGGAACTAACGCGCGACTGCATCGATGCTAAATTAAATTTGTTCATTGCGTGAATCGCGATGCTAAATGGCGTTTTCAAAACGCGCGACTGCATCGATGATAAAAGTCGCAGTGTGTAAGGGGTCTTAGAGCGAGACATAGCGTATATGCCAATATTACATGGCGCCTTTAAATATCACATTCCGCATGCGAAATTCTTGCGGCACTGCTGAAATCTATAAATTGTATGGTAATGTTTCGCATTATAAATGCTTTGCTCTGACATATATATAGCTATATGTAAATCGTTCCGCAAACAAATGTGAAATAGTCCATACACCGAAGGATAATAGGGGAAATCGCTTATAACACAATTTTTGAGTTAGAAACTTTGTTTGGACTAGTTAGGAGTTCAACATATCAAAAGTACCAGCCCGTACCTTCTTGAGCAGGGAGGAGGGTAAAGATTTTAAGGTTATTTTTATGGCTCCGAAGCCGAATGGCAAAAACGGAACCCTTAAAGTTTCGTCAAGTCCGTCTGACTGTCCGTCCGTATGCCACAGCCACTTTATTCTGAACCTATTCGCAGTAAATACATGAAACTTGATAGGTAGGTGTATCTTGATAAACGCTTAACTATTATATATTCTCATACAAATAATATAATAAAATAACATTTGAGGGGGCTCCCATATATAGCATGGAACCCTCAGTGCGAGAGTCCGACTAGCGCTTGGCCGGTTTTTTAGGTTTTTCGCATAATATTGGGAATTATGTGTCCTAGCAACATGAGACCTACAAAATAAAAAGCCAATAAGATTTGCTGCAAGTTATACTCGGTCAAGTTTAGAACTGAATTCAAATTAAAAAAATATGTCATACGACGCTTAAAACGATATTCTTATAAATTGAAAAAAAAATCCAATAATTTTCAAATTTATCACTACGGTGGTGTCAGCTTTTTTGCGAAAAAGAGTAAACTAAAAAACAAGTTAAACATTTTGAAAAAGCCCACGACGTTTTAAATGATATTCTTGTCAATTGAAAAATAATCAAATATTCTTTCTCTATTCCCCTGACCCAAACTGAATAAGTATCCGCCTATTTATTAATTGCAAAACCAAGAAAATATCTCGAGGCTGCCATAGCCATTTCATTGTTCTATTTCAAGTAGGTATAATTGTTGAGACGAGGCAGGGAATGGCCTATATCGTCGTTTCATACTGCAGGAGCAAATTAAGGTTAGATTGCCTAAAACTGCCATATCACTGTTTCTACTTCAAGTTATTCATGTATAGTGAAAAAAAACAGTTAGTACTTATTATGAAGGTATTTTAGAGTAGATAATTTTTTATTAGTATTTTGTCAGAATACCTTAAATTTTGTCAAAAAAAACGCAAACGGATTCCGCTGCGTTGCTAAAAAAAGACTGGATTTAAACATAAAATCAAATCTTCTGTGTGAATCAGTTTGAACGCATGTTTATAATATATTGTCTAACAATTTCGGATTTATTGTGTAAAGCAGAAACTATCACAATCTTTTAACAGCATCAAGTGATATTGTCATCATACCATAATTAGCTGAATTATTTCTATTGTTCTTAATTAACAATGATACCTCCGATCATCTGTTTCAAAACAGATGTCTATGATGCTTGATAGAGCTGTAACGGAAGGGGAAATAAAGATTTATTACCATTGAATAAATATTATTTTTACACTGTTTTTTGTTCATGCAACTGGCATGTTTACCTTTTTGTATTTAAAAAAATATTTCGACTTTAATTGCGTCTTGCGTGTTCAAACAAAATTAATACAACCAACAGTATCGTTATATTCATTTCAAGCTTTTGATTTCCAATACTTAACTTAGTAGTATGTTGTGTTAATTACTTTTTTCTTGCAAAATGCACACAAATATATTTTTGCCCTGTAATCTATCTCGCTGAAGATACCAGAGACTATTTTGTGTATGAATGTACAAAGACAGACGTATCTTTCATGATTAATGCTAAGATATCGGTCAAATTATATAATGATTATTTCATGATAATTAACACGAGGCCCGTTGTAGGCATAGTGTAACCATGAACCTGCGACTTTAGATACGGGTTGAGGACATGACAATGTTAAATGTTAAACCAAACATCGTAGGAAGCGTCAAAATCAATACACGCCATTCGCACTTGCCAAAGGAACACCTACCTAGCGTGCCATCGTTAGATCAATGCAAACAAAATAAAATGTGTAACATCTGTTAAACATCTTTATGTCGCCGCATTAGGATTTTCAGCCACGTGAATTGAGATTTGTTTATAGTATTATGTAAATAAACTGATTTAAAGGTGAATGGCAAGGTTTTTATTGTTTTGTATCAGTTACAGGAAATGTATGAATTCTATAAATAGTATACAATTCCCAGGAAATTTAAACAATTTGAAAGCTATCTAGAAAATGTTTAAAATATTGATGCATTCTTTTTTTTATATGCACATATCCAAGGAAATTTAGACCTTCTCTAGGAATTTATTAGAATTTATAGAATTCCGAGCCATCGAAGCCTAGCTGCATTGCTTTGACATAGAGAGAATCGTGCCGTGAAGAGAGCGTACCTGGGACGACCGAATGGGAGACGCCCGGTTGGACGCGCTAGGTACCGCTGAAAAGACGTCATAGCTCAAGACCTGTTCAACCTCGGCCATAGCGACTGGCAAGATCTCTCGCAAGACCAAAATGCATGGCGTGATCCGGTGTCAGAGGCCTAGACTCACTTTGGGTCGCTGAGTCACCCCAGTAAGTAACTGTAAAGACTCGGCCTAAGCCCTTCTATCAGCCCTGTAGAATTCCAATATCGTGTAAGAAAAATATAACAAGAACGCTATGTTTGAATAAAATAAATAAAACCCGTTTTAAATGAAGAAACAGAGTTTTTTCTAAGAGTCTCACTGGTACAACAATGTAAAATCTTTTTAATCGTAAATATTGGACACCAATCACAAACATTGCACTTATTCCAAAGTAAGTAGCTTATTGCACTTGTGTTATGGAAATCAGACACAACGGTGGTACCACAACACCCAGACCCAAGACAACTTTTCTATATTGACCCGACCGGGAATCGAACCCGGGACCTCGGAACGGCGACGCCCTGAAACCAGCGTGCTTAGCCACTACACCACGGAGGTCGTCAAATATTCGTCGCTGCTATTATTTGGTCGTCAATAATTAAGGCTGTTAATAAGAAAATCAAGTCTCTAATTATTTATGGTTTATACAATCTTAATACCTCTTAAAATTGAGTTTATTTAAGGTCCTTAATTTGTCTGACACGTAACAATAAATATATTAACTTCCCGATTGCTGATTAGGAAATTCCTAGGAAATATGCTTTGTATAATTGACATTACACATATTGGGGAGATTTTATAAATTCCTAGGTATTATATACAATGACGGATATCATACATTTCCTGTAACATTTGTAATCTCTAAGAGAATTTTGGTCCATTTCTTAATAAATCACTGTAATATCAGATCGATTAATAAATCTTTCTAATCATTGACATCGTTTTGACGACGCGACGGTACACTTTAAATTTATTTGTATTTTAAGTTTTTTTTTCTTTTTTTGTATTGAAAATTTTCATCTCTCTGTATTTACTATTTTGCAGCGTCCGAAAGGGTTCATAATGATCGCACATTGCATTGCAGTGCATTATGAAGCAATAAAACGTATTGAGTATTGGTGTAATGGTAAGAACTCCTGACTACTATGCCGGCGAGGACTCGAATCCCGCAAATGACTGATGCTTGTGCGATGAGCACGAACATTTTGTTCCTAATTCATGGAAGATTATATGTATTTATAAAAGACGCCCTTGTCATAATCGTTGCCTGATATTCGTAACACTAGGAAGCAAATCATTTACTTGTATTTATTGATTATAATGCCGTTATACTACTTCGGTGCAAACAGAAAAATAACAAAACCAGACAATCAATCAATTTAAAATGATAGTTCTTACAGATGTACACATCTTTTATTATTAGGCATTGTTGGAGCGCAGACACTTTATATTTGCTGTCTTATGTCAGCATCAATATGTAAATCTTCTGAGGACAAAATTATTTTAGCTTGATAAGTTGTATCAGTAAGGTTACCAGAGGGCAGTTGACACCTTCAACATAGTAACAATTAAGGGTTTCTCATAATAGTATGTGGTAATAAAAACTATCATGTGTATGTTAAATGCGATAATTTATTTATTGGCTTCCGAAACTCTTGTTTAAACTGTGCTTCCGAAATGATATTTGTACTATATGCTGTTTATTCTAATAGTTTTATCACATAACGTCCACGAACGCAATATAACCTTGTATAAGTCATTTTAAGATATATAAGATGATTTTATTTATACTAACGATGTGAAAGATCATCTGTGTATTTGACTGTCATAACACAGATGATAAAAGCGGAACTTAATTGACAATCAAGCAACCATCACCTCGAGTTTAAAGTTCATCCGGCTTTAAAGAGAACCATTGATTGAACCACGTTGATATTCTGCCGGCACAAATTAAGCACCTCATAAATATTTCTAATGCACAAAGAAAAAAATAATTTTTAGTCAAAATCAACTAACGATTCGTAATGAAATCATTATTTTTACACGTAGCCCAGCGTCCCAGAAAAAAGGTAAAAAGTGAGAAATTCATTATTCAATAGAAACTCAAATACCAAAAAAGAGTACTTTTTTGAATTTGACTTTTTTATTCGGATTGCACTATAACCAAGGAAACAATTATGGAAAGTAATTTGTTTAACAGTAGTGGAAAGATACTGAAAAAAAAACATTAGACTTTTTTGCATTTTAGGTCAATTTTCGTCCCCTTTACGGATTGCAGTATATCCCGGCACACACTGCATAAATTATTCGTTGGTTGGTGCTTATTTGTCGATAGTGAAACAGGCCCTTAATCTAGTAACGTCAAAAACAAAAAGAATTCTGAAAAAACTGAAAAGTCTATTGTTCATAATATAAATCAGCGCAAAAAGGGCAAGAAAATAAAATAAAATGAAAGATCAACCACGATTGCGCTGGTCTTTCTTGCCTTGACAATGGCCTCGAATTTGAACTCATAGAGTCGATACGGCTTCCATGAACTTCAACCTGTCTCACGGTACATCTCGGCTGTCTATTGTCTTGCCATTAGGTACTCGAGTCCTATCTTAATCTTTTATTTTTTGCCTAGATTTTCCTATTGTTTAATACAACTTGCACAAATAACAGGTGCAACTCTAATTGCTTCTGTATTATCCGGTGAAAAATTGACCACAAAGAAGGATCTAAGTGGTCAGTAAATGCAGGATTTGGCTTAGGGTTGTTGCCGAAGTATCAGGCGATAGTGATAGTGAACCTATCGATAGCTCAGTTTGATACTCTACTATCGACACACAACAGTACTTTTCGATAGTACCTGTTAGTAGTACAGAACTAGGACAAGACCTATATACTGGTAACAATAGTCAGAGCTGATACTATCGATAGTACCCATATTTAATTTAAATTAGAGCTTCGATACTATCGATAAGATATGTTTACTATGTTATGGCTTTTTCTTAATTATCGATATGCCTTTCGATAGATTATCTATAGAAACTCGAGGACTGGCGAGCGGTGACGCTTAAATTTGCTCTATTATCTTTTATGGCCTTATTTTATAGCATTAGGAAAGTACATTGTTTGTAACCCCCGACGATCTACCCAAAATGTAAAGCCAACTTTGTAAGCAAATAAAACCGTTTTAAACATGTCAAATATTTTAAAAAGCCTTTTACACAACACAGTGGTGAGAGAGTAAACCATAAAATTAATATTCCTTTCCAAAGGGATAATAATTTTATGGAGTAAACACAGGGAAAGCATACAATTTTAGGAGTCAATTTGTGTACCCTATACAGCGACATCTGTGTTAAAGCTCAGACACTTTTTGTTACGATCAAAACGTAGTATAAATGAACAGGTTTGGTTACCAGTTACAAAAACAAGACAACGTAGTGTCTGTTGTTTTTCACCATTTGACACGTTTGCAGTTCAAGATAAACTCAACAGATGGCACAAAAAGACAAGACGAGGAATATGACTTGTCAATTTGAAAGCTTAAAAAACTACATACCTTTAATACAAGGATTCTAATCTTTGTTTAATACAACATTATTGTTATTCAAACTCAATCATTATTTGCAACTGAAAAAGTTGACACTATTTAAAAGTTTATGTGTTTTAGTTTCGCAGAATCTTTATAGTTCGTCAAACTTTTTTTGCGTTTTAGTGAATTAACGAGCATGCACCTCAATTTTTAGCACTCAAATTAATATTTAATAAGGAAAAGGATGGAACATTTAGCTTATAGCGGCCCATTATGTATCTCTTAGACCCCTTACACACTGCGACTTTTTAAGGATCGATGCAATCGCGCGTTTTGAAAACGCGCTTCAGCATCGCGACTCTCGCAATAAACAGATTTAATTTAGCATCGATGCGGTCGCGCGTAAGCATCGTGTGGGACAAAGGGAGTGGGCAGAAAAATTTTTTCGCGCCAAAGTTCACGTCTGGCCTGTGCAGGTTCGATAGAAAGTGGGGCGACACACTTAATAAAACTGCGACGACTTTTTAGCCTTTGCGGCACTGAGAAGTAGCAATGCATAGGGTGCCGTAAGTCGCGATCTGCGTTTGCCCTTTCAGAAGAGCTAATTATAGCCCTGCGGACTTCCGGAGGTGCTTACCGGCTAGTGGATATAGTATTGACACTGGGGTAGGTTTTAGACAACCAGTTATGACCCAACAGCTGTCATTCAGGGCTACATCCACTGATTTGGTATGAGCGGAGCGACTCCAAACATGGGATGCGTACTCGCCAGCTGAGAAGGAGAGCGCTAGCCCTGTCGTCCGCAGCGCGTACGGCGTAGCTCCCCTTTTGCTGGTAGTTAGGCGACGCAGTAAGTTGTTCCGCGAGTGCACTTTCTTCTTGGCGTTATCGCCGGTCTTCTTATAAGTCTTATAAGAGATCTGTCTTACGAAACGCCATGATATCTCGGGTAGTTGTTGTGCGAGATTGGTACCCCTTGCCACAATATTGAGTTTACGTCTCGTTTTTCTGTTGCGCAGGTGGAATGCGCAAGACTCCGTTTTACTCGGGTTTGTCTTCAGTGAGTTCGCCTTGTAGTAGCTACTCAGATTATTGAGAGCTACAGTGAGGTTAGCCTCAACTTCTTCAATATTGGAGCTTTGTGAAATTAATTCCAGATCGTCGGCGTATAAGAAACTTGACGTATTTATGCTGGATGGTTAATCGTTAGTGTTGATGTTAAAAAAAGAGCGGCGCCAGGACACTGCCCTGGGGATGGCCGTTCTTTTGTGATCTCCAACAACTCTTGTCTGAGCGGAGATGTACCTGAAGTTAAGGAGGAGTTCTCGAAGGATCATGACGAATTTGCGATCGCCGGTCATGATATCCACATTCCATAACAGTCGGTTGAGGTTCACCGTATCGTAGGCCGCAGATAGTTTCACGAATACGGCGCCCGTTGTCAAACCAGACTCGAAACAATCTTCAATATGTTGCGTGAGCTTGAACACTTGGTTGCAGCATGATTTTACCGGTCTAAAACCTATTGGCTAGTATCGTGACTGCATCGATGCTAAATTCAATTTGTTCATTGCGCGAGTCACGATACTGAAGCGCGTTGTCAAAACGCGAGACTGCATCGATGCTAAAAGTCGCAGTGTGTAAGGAGTCTTAGACCCTTTACACACTTGATTTTTAGCAGCGATGCAGTCCCGCTTCTGTATCGATGCTAACGCGTGACTGCATCGATGCGAAATTAAATTTGTTCATTGCGAGAGTCGCGATGCTGAAGCGCAATTTGAAAAGCGCGACTGCATCGATTATAAAAGTCGCAGTTTGTAAGGGGTCTTAGTAGAACAATTAATGTCCCATGACCCATGACAATTGGCATTACAGTTGTATTTCTTTCTGATTATGATTCATGGTCCTGATACAGCATCCAATATTGACATTCCTGGGATTGTCATCTTCCAAGTGGCTCGTTCGGTCTTGTACAAATTAAGAAAATTAATCAAAGTTTGCTGTCACTGAAGCAATAACAAGATAGATATTCAAACAGGCAATATACACTATATGTTTGTGAAAAGACGCATAAAACCTCAGATTTAAGGGTAAAGAGATTTTCAAAGCCGGTTTTAAAAAACATTAATCTGTGTATTTTAAACAATCATCGCATTATATTACTTCATGAACTGCATTCATAATGATTGGAAGTTTTATCCATATCTCAAATGTTTCGTTCTCAAATATTTCAACTAAATTGTTACGCACACATTGACGTTAGTGTGATACACTGAGCAAGACTAGTAAATTTTACAAAAAATACCACACACACGTACGTACTTATAAAACTTGATACGAATACGTAAGTGGACAATTTTTATTGTTTGTCAAACGGTGACACTTGGTTGGCTTAACTTTTACGCTTAATTTCTTTGATCCAGATTCCTTATAATTTCTTCTGGTAACAACTCAAAAGTTTCAATTATATTTTATGTAAATCATTATAATAATAAACAGGTTTGTTTTCTAATATGAATGAATAAGCATTAGGTGTTTTTATTGCAAATATTTAAAAAAAAAAAAAAAACTCTCACTTTTATGTAAGCTGTTTCATCGAATATTTTTTCCTTTGTCCTAATTTCTACACTCATTTGATATGTCTTACACATAAATTCTTTACAATCATTAAGTTCCATTATACTTAACCGCTAATTGAAAACTCTTTATCAAAATTGTTAATCAACGTATTAAAGGCGCGTCTTCTTTGGACTCGTAGGGATAGGTAGGTACTTTTATTGTTAAAATGGAATAACCACTTGATTGTTCTCTCGGCATTTATAAGCCTCAAAGTTAAATATTATTATCACCGACATTGTTTTGCATAATTTGAAAGCGGTTGCCATCTTTGATCACGCTCATCAACTTTGATGTTCGTTGGGTTACAAAACCAATTCTTAAAATTTGCAAGGAAAGAATAACGTCTAGCAGAATTCTAAATTTAGTTCTCTGTAAAAGAAAGAAGATAAATTAATGGTAATTTTAAAACTACAATAAGTGGGAAGAGTTCTTAAAATATTTATAGTTATCAAGTTAGATTTAAAGACAATTCGTTCAAACGAGCAGACGTTATTTGTTTGTAGTATTTGTTTAGTTTATGCTCTCATCTTAATAGCTTTGATTTAATTAAATATGTATAAATGATGAACTTCTGTAGGCATTACAGAAGTTAATTTCTAGGAGATAGGGATAGTGGGAAATGTAGGTGGTGAACGATTTAGGACGTCTCGTCATCAGTAACAACATGGTTTTACATTGGGCTGAAAACATATATATGCTACGTAAAGTGGGGTAAACAGGACCCATAAAAGTGGAGACATTAAGAAGCATTAAGGATGTAGTAGTATGTCCGCTAATTGCATAACTCACAGTGCAATAAAGTTTCAATAAATAAGTAAAGCTAATTTGGCACTTTTACAATGTTTTTGCCGACTTCAAAAAAAGGTGGGTAACAATTAAATGTGTATAATTATGATGGAATTTGATAATATTTTAGTATCTTAATCTATAATATGGCTTCAAAACACGTGTCCAAAATAACTATTTCTCGAAGATAAGAAAACAAAAAAGAGTTAACTCGATATATATCGAGTTAACTCTTTTTTGTTCGATTAGGTATATTTCAACTTAAGGTAGAGTGTACGTTTCATCAAAATAGTTCCAGTAGTTTTTGAAGTATGGGCAAATAACTTGTTTTTTTTAAATTAAACAAAAATTTTAAAAATAAAACCGCCTTCAAAAAATTGTCTAAAATAAACCATTTGCCACCTACTGAGGAGAAACAAATTCATTTCAAGTCGGTGCATGATGTAAGCACCTACACCAACTATCAACAAACACAAAATATTTACAACTAAATTGTTACGCACACTACACTACACTACACTTGTTGTTACTTCAGGGGTATTCCGAAGTCCGGAATATACGGGTATGCGACCCCGAAGCACCCTAGCTACTAAGGCAGCATCCTTTTTCTTTCCTAATCCGCTGCTGAGGTATCCTCTGCCCCCCGTTCCTACCCTAATATTAAATTACCTTCCCCTATAATTCTTCATCACGGACCCCTCCCGTGAAATTCAAAAGTCTGTTCCGGCAAAGAAAGCAGCCCAATGTAGATATGCGAAAGGGTCTGGTAGACTTGGCGGTTCAGCAAGGCAAGGTGGATGGCCTAGGGCGACGGCGGAGGGCATGTAGCCACCGTCGGCCAGACACATCATCCGACTTCTCTTCAGTCGTAGCGGTTCTCCGTTCCACTGAGCAAGGGAGAGGGAGGACGAGTGCGTGCGTCTGCGTCTGCGCGAACGCTTACGCACCTTAAAATATCCTGCGCACCAGACCGCTTCCGTAAAATGGACTCCGAGTAACGTTGAAGACCCGTGGCGATGGGATGAGGTAGAGAGGTCCGGCCTGATGTGCGCTGGGCTTTGTCAGACTCCTGCACACGGGCGGCCCTGGGGGTGTGATTACATACCGTGGTCGCTTCTGCACTGTATTCTTGGGGGTGACAGTGTGGATTCGGCAGCACCCAGGGTGACAAAGCAGCCCTGTTCAGGGAGGCACTGCTTTCCTTGCTCAGCCGAGGAGGGGGCTAGAAAAGGTGCCCTAAACAAATGCTCATCCCCTTTCAAGAAGTGGTAGCAGCCGCGGTTGCCACTACATCGTCATAATCGCGGTCGACGTAAACGGAATAGTATAAATAATAACAACATCAATAAAAATACTTTGACATTCGGTGCTTGGAACGTAAGAACTCTTATAGATCGGGATTGCAACATCTGTCCAGAACGAAAAACCGCCATAGTGGCTCGTGAACTTCATCGATACGGTATAGATGTGGCTGCTCTCAGCGAAACACACCTCGCTGATGAAGGTGAGCTGGTGGAAAATGGTGGTGGTTACACCTTCTTTTGGAAAGGCACTGCTTCCTCCGAATCAAGACGTTCTGGTGTTGGATTTGCAATTAAGAATCAACTAGTTAAACATCTTGAGGAGTATCCTGTCCACATCTCAGATCGCGTTACCACTTTGCGCCTTCACCTAAACGACAACAACTTTCTAAATGTCATCAGTGTTTATGCTCCAACTTTAGACAAAACTGATGACATCAAGGATAAATTTTATGAGGAGTTAACTCAAACTCTTGACAGTATAAACACTACAGAGCAGGTCTTATTGCTAGGTGATTTTAATGCCAGGGTTGGTAGGGACTATGAAGCATGGCCTAGAGTCCTGGGCAGACACGGAGTAGGCAACATGAACAGTAATGGCCATTTGCTGCTCAGTCTTTGTGCTCAATACGAACTAGCGATATCAAATACAATGTTCCGACTTCCCGCTAAGCACAAGACGACGTGGATGCACCCAAGATCAAAGCACTGGCATCTAATTGATTATGCCATCGTCCGGCAAAGAGACATCTGCCAAGTCCAAGTTACCCGAGTTATGCGTGGTGCACACTGCTGGACTGATCACCGGCTTATTGTCACAAAACTGCGACTACGTCTTCGTCGACCACGCAGATCAAAAGTGGTAAAACCAGCATGCCTGAATCTGGACAAATTGAACTGTAAAGTGGTCAAGGAGAAATTTGCTGAAGCACTAGCCGAAAAGTTGCTGCCTGTTAACAAGACGGACGATGTAAGAGCTGACTGGGGGACGCTGACGTCTCACCTCAAAGAAACCGCTTCAGTCATTCTAGGCACAAAAGCACGACGCAATGAAGACTGGTTCGATGAGAATGACGCGGCCCTCAGAAAAGCACTTGACAAACATCGGGCTCTCCTGCAACAACATGCTTGGCGTGGTGGAAGCGATGCAATGGTCAAAGAGAGTGAACTAGAACTTCGTAAGCTGTCTCGGCAATGTAAAGACAGGTGGTGGCATAACAAAGCTTGTCATATGCAGTGGCTTGCAGACACAAATCAGCTCGGAGAGTTTTATACCGAAGTGCGTAAATTGATTGCTACGTTCAGCCGTGCGAAGATACCTTTAAGGTCACTTGACGGTAGGCATCTCATAACTAGCAAGGAGGATGTTACCAAACGTTGGGCAGAACATTTCGATACTCTGCTTAATGTAGATCGATCAGCAGATCTGCAGCAAATCAACTTACTCACCCAACTCCCCTTAGCAATTGAGCTGGATGAGCCCTTGTCGCGTGACGAAGTAGTTACTGCCATCAGACAGCAGCATAATAAGCGGGCGGTAGGCATTGACCGTATACCGGGAGAACTGCTGAAATATAGTGGTGAAGAGTTTCACAGCCAAGTCTGGGATCTCTTTGTTCGAATGTGGGAGGAAGAGCGAGTCCCAGATGACTTTAAAGTGTCTTGTGTTAGCGCTCTTTATAAGAACAAAGGTGATCGTTCTGACTGCAACTCCTACCGTGGCATTTCTCTTCTGTCGACACCTGGAAAGGCTTTTGCCCGAGTTTTATTAAACCGACTGCTTAAATTGTCCGAAACAATTCTGCCTGAAACCCAGTTTGGCTTCCGGCCAGAACGCGGCACCTGTGATGCTATCTTCTCTGTGCGTCAATTGCAGGAAAAAAGCAGAGAACAAGGTCGCCAGTTGTACCTCTGCTTTGTTGACCTAGAGAAAGCGTTCGACAGCGTGCCACGTGAAGCTTTATGGATAGTACTGAAAAAATTAGGATGCACAGACAAATTCGTAAGACTTATACGACTCTTGCATGACGATATGCAATGCTGCGTCATTGTAGATGGCGAACAATCTGATTTCTTCTCCGTTACCTGTGGGGTGAAACAAGGTTGTGTTATCGCACCCACATTGTTCGCCTTATACTTTGCGGTAGTCGTGAAGGAAGTCTTGCAGTCTGTTTCTGAAGGTGTACGCATCCGATTTCGCACTGATGGCGGCCTTTTTAACTTGTCCAGACTTAAGGCACGCACTAAAGTGTCGCATGCAGTGATCACTGAGATCATGTATGCTGACGACCTGTGCTTCTTAGCAGAATCCCCAGACGGTTTGCAAAGACTTATATCAGCATTTCACCAAGCGTGTTGCAAGTTTGGCTTAAAAATCAGTGTCAAAAAGACGGAGGTAATGTCTCTGGATGGTCATGGTCATGAGACACTAGACATGAAACTTGGTGAAGACTCTTTAAAGCAAGTAAAAAGTTTCCGATACCTGGGGAGCACTTTAACATCCAAGTGTGACCTTGACGCTGAAATAAACAGCAGAGTCGGTGCTGCAGCAGCAGCGTTTGGCAAGCTGTGTTCCAAGGTTTTCTATTCGCACGATATTAAGCTGCCAACTAAAATATCTGTTTACATGGCAATTGTGCTGCCAAATCTTCTTTATTCCTCTGAGACGTGGTGCTTGTACCGTCACCAGATACGCACACTAGACCGCTTCCACCTTAAATGTCTGCGTAAAATCATGAACATCAAGTGGTCTGATCGTGTGCGTAACACCGAAGTTCTGCGACGTGCCAATGTTGGTGGCATTGAGGCTTACGTTATGCGTCGGCAGCTTCGGTGGTGTGGTCATGTAACGCGTATGGCGGAGGAGAGAGTGGCAAAGCGCATCTTTTATTCTGAACTTGAGGAGGGCAAGCGGAAACGCGGCGGACAACTCCTCCGATATAAAGACGTTCAGAAACGCCACATGAAAAGGTGCAACATTGAGCCTTCTCGATGGGAGGATTTGGCAGCACAGCGGCCTGAGTGGCGTAGACGTGTGCTCCTACAAGTACGCGATTTCGAAGAGCAGCGTCAAGCTGATCTCGACGCTAAGCGTGACCAGTTGAAAGCCCGCACGCCGGCTGCCATCTCCTATAATTATGTCAATGGCAAACTCACGTGCCCATATTGTGCACGTGAAATTGTAACGAAGATAGGCTACGTAAGCCATTTTCGTGCGCATCAGCGCAGAGCCAATTAGGAGTCGAAGTGGTCGCCATGGCCGAAATCGGTCGGAAGCAATAGTATTTACACCAACAGTCGACACTCATCATGCACCGATTCCAAATAAAATTTGTTTTCCTACGTGACAAATGCTTTATTTTAAGGTTATTTTTTGAAGACGGTTTAATTTTAAATGTTTTTTCCGAAATTTAAGCTTTTTTGCCAGTTCTTTGCAGTTTCATTTTGTTATTATGATTTCTTAAGCGATAATTGACATGTGCCTGTTTTTCCGATTATTACTTTAGAAAAATCGCTCAAAGAATATCTTTTCCAGATAACGAATCATAGGAGATAAGTCTACATTATGAAAGATTTTTAATCTTTTATCTTACAATAACGTTTAAGGTACCAATTCGAGTGTGCCATTTTCGGGCAGAAAATTAATCGGGACGTTAATGGTTTTGAGCGAATGAATTAACTTTAGACTGTAGGTACGTCGTCCGCTCAATTTAAGTTCAATTTCCCGAAACTCTTTAATTTAATCTAGAATATATTATCAATGCCTTTGTGATTCTTTGTGAGCAACGATGATTTAAAATTGAATAGGGATAACAAACCCTCAACATTCGTGCAGATCCTCCTACTGTCTTTGTAACACCTACGAATGTAGGTATACCTTGTATTGGTACATCAATGTTAGCCAATTTTGGCCTTCCCTTCACCAATGGGCTTACAAACGTACGGAGTAGCTATGGTTCACTGTTTACATCACCATTTTACACTGGTGATGTTAACAAGGAAAAGCTTAACAGTAGATTTAAATAAATAAATAAACTGTACTTAAACATTTCGTCAACAGATTATCATAACATAAATCATAGCAATTCTAAAAGTATTTCCTAGCCGTGAATTGTCCGGCAGGTCCGGCTGGCTGGTCATTTATTTATTTATATATTCTTTGTTACACGACATAGTGGTGAATGGGCAGAGAATGGAGTATGTCGACGAGTATATATACCTGGGCCAGATAGTATCCTTCGAAAATAGGCAGGACAAAGAGATCGGACGACGCATCGATAACGCCTGGAAGAGCTTCTGGTCCATGAAAGCGTATATGAAGGGAGACCTTTCAATCTCATTGAAACGCAAACTCGTCGACACTTGCATCCTGCCCGTTCTTACGTATGGAGCGCAGACGTGGTCACTGACCGAAAGTCAAAAATCCAGGCTCAGGGTTTGCCAAAGAGCCATGGAGAGGAGCGTGTTAGGTATTAACAGGATGGATAAGGTCCGTAATATCACAATTCACTCCAAAACTGGTATAGTGGATGTAGGCGAAAGGACAGCGAGGCTAAAGTGGGAGTGGGCGGGACACATATGTAGGATGCACCCGGATAGATGGAGCCAAATCGTCACGCGTTGGATACCAGCAGATGGTTATCGCCGCAGAGGTAGACCTAGAAAGCGCTGGTGTGACGATTTGGTCAGTTTTGCTAAGGATTGGGAGTCGTTGGCCAAGGATAGAGATAGATGGCGGAGTTTGGGGGAGACCTTTGCCCAGCAGTGGGATGGTGTAGGTTAAAAAAAAAAACTTTGTTGCACAAACAAAATGAAGTACAAATTGCGGACTTAATGCTGATATCATTCTGTACCAGTCAACCATTGGGTGAGGCAGAAACAGGAGGCGGCGTACAATAACAAAAAAAAGGGTATCTTTCATAACACAGAATTTTTTGATATCGAATTTCATTTCACAGAAAAGTATTCAATGAATGTTAATATCTTTTTTTCTTGATTATTCGAATAGTAAATAATCGTCGTTTCATAACATCGAATAACAGTTCACCAAAAAAATGTTTCGCAACTGTTTTGTTAAGCTGAATAACGATATATCATAAAATTTATATTCCTATCGGAATAGAAGGACAAGTAAAAGCTGTCAAAAGAAACCGATTTAAGATGTCAGTAACTAACTTAAGTAAGTAACATTTGTAGCTTTAAATGAGATAACCTTTCGATCAGGTGATTTATAACAATGTTCCTAAGTTAAATATAGTAGTTTACTGCATGATAAACAGTCGACACAAAATATTGAACATGCAGCTCTAGTGTAAAACTAAATATTATTTCATAATACAAAATATTCGTCGATATACATTCCCTGTGTTATTCTGTCTTTATTTTATACGTAAATTAACGTTTGTAGAATAGAATAATCAAACTGCGTAGTTTAAATTTGAAGCGCATTGGTAAAAGTCGTATATTAAGAGGCTTCGATTTGGACTAATTTACCTGTTGAATGATTATTTGTTGGGGTTATGCCGCTGTAATGAATAACAATCAATCACCGATCAAGTCACCATGTTTCAGACGCATTATTTCTCTAAAATATACAGCGAGCTTCTGCGGGGCGGTCAACTGTTTGACATCTGCCAAAAATGGTTCTGCTACCCATCTCTTTTTATCACACAGTTTGCTGCTAGTGACATCTCGCTTTTGTCGTTCTATTCCAAAGGGATAATAATTTTATGCGGTATATCAAACTTATGTTTCATAGAATTATTAAGTTATCGATATAACCTTTCATAAAAACTTGTTTCAATGTGTAACGGTTCCCATATATTTTAGTAAGAAGGCATACATGCATGCATTTTTGCATGCAAGTAAGAAAGCAGGCATGCATTAATGCATGCATGCAAGCATACAGGCATGCATGCAGCAAGCAAGCCGGCATGCAAACAAGCAGCATGCATTAGGATTTCCTCGTCTCCGGCGCTGCGGGAATAGCAGCCTTGTAGCCCTTGCGTAACAAGGCGCAGTCACCCACGCTCGCCACAGCCGCTCCGGCTCGCGTGGGTGTCTACACCTAGTTACAGCGGGAAGAGGCTGCTCTCCCTCTGCGCCCCCGGGTTTTTGAATTACACTCTAGTATCGGGCAGACTAGTACCACGGCGAGGAGACCACGGCGAGTCGGGATTAACGCAGTTTATTTATTAGATCAATATTTATTACATATTTATATCAGCTTTTTATGCTTTCAATTGTCTATTAATAAAGTATGCAATATAATATTAGTAACAAATTCGTTTGGAAATACGGACTTACGTGAAGTAAAATTCGATGTTTCAAGAATTCTGCATATTGAAACTTACGTGGAAATAAAATTATGGGTAACGAAATAGAAAGCTAACGTAACTTCGATAAAATACGTAATTTATGAAAAGAAGTAACGATGAAGTAAGTTTGTAGATATTAAGCATTCGACCAAATGAAATTGTGATGTAACAAGATTCTAGATTTTGTTGAATATTATTTTGAAACATCTGCGAATCGTTTTATGGGGAATGAAAATCGATTAAGTAAATTGCGATTAAGTGATGGGTTCCCCAAAAAAAAACTAAATAATGAATGAAATGATTGCGTATAGACTTTTTGTACACATATTTTGATGTTGATGTCTTGATCGTATCTGGGAGGGAGTTCCAAAGTCTGATGGCGCTGAGGGTAAAATAGTTGGAGACATAAGCAGTGTTATGCAATCTGGCTGGTCATTTATTTGGCTATATATATATATGTATATCTTTGTTGCACAAACAAAATGAAGTACAAATTGCGGACTTATTGCTTTTAGCATTCTGTACCAGTCAACCTTTGGGTGAGGCAGAAACAGGAGGTGGCGTAGAATAACAAAAAAAAAAACTAAAATAATGAATGAACTACATATACTTACATAAATAATTTTTAAATAAACATACATATATACGATAAAATCCATACTTTACGCTGAACAGATATCATGTTATTTATTCTCATTGAGAAAAAGAATGCGTATAGACTTTTTGTACACATATTTTGATGTTGATGTCTTGATCGTCGTTTGATATAGTCGTTAAAACAGATATTGGCCTATAGTTTGAAACTACTTCTTTATTCCCAGAGTTGTAGATTGGATGAACCGACCGACTATATCAAAAATTCTTGAAAAAAGTACTTAATAAACGGCTTGTAAGCGATTTTGATTCGAAAAACATTATCGCACCCAACCAGTTTGGCTTCAGAAAAGGTATAAGTACGGAAGATGCAGTCAACTCTCTGCTGGAAAATGTTGTTGGACGCCTGGATGGTGAAGAGAAATGTATTGGTATATTTCTGGATCTGTCTAAGGCGTTCGACACTGTCTCTATCCCCATACTGCTTTACAAGCTCGAACATATTGGAATACGAGGACTCCCACTTGCAATATTCGGAGACTACCTTCGGCATCGTACGTAATCGGTCAAAATTGGTGAAAATGTGAGTGATGAGCAGAATGTAGTTTTTGGTGTACCGCAAGGCTCAATACTTGGTCCCACGCTCTTTACCATTTACATTAACGACCTCTGTAAACTCAGCATACCTTATTACAGTATCTATACCTACGCTAATGACACGGCATTCATTATTACAGGCTCTAACTGGGAAACTGCCCGTCGCAATGCTGAAGTAGCTCTTTCTTCTGTTATGGCGTGGCTGAGCGCAAATCTGTTAACGCTAAATATATCAAAAACAAACTATATCACTTTTGCCATGAACAGATCCATGCTACCGTCACATAATGAGGTTATAATAAAAGCTCACTGCTGTCCAATCCCTTGTGACAGCTGCCAGTGTCTGAAACTTGCAAGAACTACGTCTATAAAATATCTCGGCGTTCACATAAATCAGTTTTCAAAATGGAACCAGCATATTAATTCACTTATACCCAGAATAAGGAAACTGATCTATGTTTTCAAGAACCTGAACTGCATAGGCGATCAAGGCCTTTTGAAAAAGGTGTATTTTGCGCTCTGCCAATCCATACTAACGTATTGCATTACAGAATGGGGTGGTTGTGCTAAAACAACTTTGAAGCACCTTGAGATAGCACAAAGGGCGGTCCTCAAAGTCATGTCCAGAAAACCCCCTCGTTACGCCACCTCATTACTTTATGCAGACACCTCGGTCATGACTATGCGACAGCTTTTTATTCTGAAAACGATTATTCGCAAGCACTCGCAGCTTTCGTATGACCCGACACTTTACGAACGGAAGCGCAGATCTGATCTTGTGTGTTAACACCTCCACATCGAACCGTCCTTGCGCGACGGCACTTCAAGGTCCTGAGCTGTAAACTCTACAACTGGGCTAACAAATCTCTTAAGATATACCCATGCACAAAACGAGACGTCAAACGCAAACTTAAACTTTGGCTAGAAAGCCTCACCTATGCCGAAACGGAGGAAGCTATTTTTGAGTAACACTATGCACCATTAGCACACAATGATGTCATCCTTTTGGCTAACTTTTATTTTTAGGCATTATTAAGAACTTGAATTAAACGCTTTTAAAACTTCATTACGTAAATGGTTGATGGATAATGCATTTTATAGTATTGATGAGTTTTTAAAGCACAAAGGACCATAATGGAACTGTTGACATTGTTGCTATTTACTTGTACATAATTCATATTGATAAATAACATGTAAAACTAGTATTATTAATTCCTGAATATTTGCATGCTGTTTTTATATGGCTAAGTAGGTCATTGCACTGTTTCTCAGACATAAGACCGCATGTATTGTACCCTACTTAATGGCAAATAAATATATTTGTATTTGTATTTGTATTTGTATTTCTCTATCACACACACGCACACGCACACGCACACGCACCCGCACCCGCACACGCACACGCACACGCACACGCACACACACACACACACACACACGCGCGCGCGCGCGCGCGCGTACATACATGCGTACGCGCATATTTAAACACTCAATTACACTTATTTATAAATTAATACACAAGTCACACACTTTACATACACAGGTCACACACTCTACATATCTTTATAAAAAAAAAATGGGGTGTAGTGGGGCGTCTGTTTCCGCTTAGGTGTACTAGCCGACCCTAATGGGTGGTACACCGCCAGGTACAGGCGGCCTGCAACTCTCGCCAGTGGCTCCAAGTAGCTGCAGTGTTCGCAGCGGCCACATCCCGGTAAACCGCGTCGGCTCGCGGGCTAAACCTGGTGGAGGGGGCCTTTCTTGCTGCGGCAGAAAGGTCTGATGCGGATGCCTCCCGCACTAGTCACACGAAGTCTGTCTCGGCGCAGAAGGCAACTCACGCTGATTAGCAACGAGCCTTGGCGGATGCGGCGAGACAGCAAGGCATTGTAGAAGGCTGAGGGCGACGATAGAGGTCAAAGCAATCGTCGGTCAGACACTGCATCCATCTCTTCTCCAGTCGTAGCGGTTCTCCGTTCCACTGGATCAAGAAGAGTGAGAACGAGAGAGTGCATCTATGTTTGCGCGTATACTTATGCACTTAAATATATCCTGCGCATTTGACCGCTTCCGAATAATGGACTCCGATCTACGCAAAGACCTGTGGCGATGGGAATAGGTAGAGAGGTCTGGTGCGATGCACACTGGGCTTTGTCTAATTCCTGCACATGGGCGGTTCCGGGGGTGTGAGTACATGCCGTGGTCGCTTTTGTACTGCAAACTTGGGACGACAGTACGAATTCGGCAGCACCCGGGATGACAAAGCAGCCCTTTTCAGGGAGGCACTGCTTTTCCCGCTCAGCCGGGGAGGGGGCTAGAAAAGGTGCCCCAAGAAAATGCTCGTCCCTACCGGGAAGGTGGTAGTAGCCACGGCTGCCATCGCATCACTTTATTTCGTGGTCGACGTAGCATGAAAAAGAATCCCATGAAAACATCTATCATGACTTTTGGTGCGTGGAACGTGAGAACGCTTATTGATCGAGACGGCAACGCCTGTCCTGAACGCAAGACCGCTATAGTAGCTCGAGAACTCCAACGGTATGACGTGGATGTAGCTGCGCTCAGCGAAACACACCTTGCCGACGAAGGAGAGCTTGTGGAAGATGGTGGCGGCTACACTTTCTTCTGGAAAGGTACCGCAGCCTCCAAACCTCGGCGTTCAGGTGTAGGATTTGCCGTCAAGAACAACTTGTTAAAGCGACTTGAGGAGTACCCGGTGCATATCTCGGACCGCGTTACCACACTGCGCATTCATCTAGATAAAGACAACTACCTTAATATCATCAGTGTCTATGCTCCAACGCTAGATAAGTCTGATGACATTAAGGATCATTTCTACGAGAAAATATCTCGATGCCTAGATAGCATTAATGCCAAAGAGCAAGTGCTACTACTGGGCGATTTCAATGCCAGAGTTGGACGGGACTATGAGGCATGGCCTGGAGTTTTGGGTAGACACGGAGTCGGCAACATAAACAGTAACGGTCAGTTGCTACTCAGTCTTTGTGCTCAATATGAGCTGGCAATATCAAACACGATGTTCAGGCTTGCCGCTAAGCACAAAACTACGTGGATGCACCCAAGGTCCAAACACTGGCATCTGATTGACTACGCTATCGTACGGCAAAGAGACTTCAGTCAGGTGCAAATCACGCGAGTAATGCGTGGAGCACACTGTTGGACTGACCACCGGCTTATTGTTACGAAGCTGCGACTCCGCCTCCGACGACCACGTAGATCCACAATAAAAAAGCCTGCGTCTCTTAACGTGGAAAGGCTGAAGGATCGCGAGGTTAGAAAGGAGTATGCTGAAGTCTTGTCCGACAATCTGCCGCCAGCTAACGACGGGGAAGATGTCGTTGAGGCCTGGAAGGCTTTGTCTACTCGCATTTTGGAAACCGCTTTGATTACTTTGGGCGTAAAGAATCGACGTAACGAAGATTGGTTTGACGAGAATGACGGCATACTCAGGGCAGCATTCAATAAACATCGAGACCTCTTGCGGCAACACAGACGACGAGGTGGACGTGATGACGTAGTCAAAGCGAGTGACCTTGAAATGCGCAGGTTGTCTCGGCAAATTAAAGATAAGTGGTGGCGCGATAAGGCTTGTCGTATGCAGTGGCTCGCTGACACTAACCAGCTCGGGGAGTTCTACTGTGAGCTGCGTAATCCGACAGGTACGTGTAGTCGAGCGAAGGTGCCTCTGCGATCAGCAGATAGCGGAAGGCTGCTGACATGCAAAGAAGACGTACTGACACGTTGGGCAGAACATTTTAACTCTTTGCTCAACGTAGATCGTTCAGCTGATCTACAACACGTCAGTTTATTGCCCCAACTCCCTCTAGAACCAGCGGGCAGTTGGCATTGACCTTATACCCGGAGAGCTGATAAAATACGGCGGTAACGAGTTGCATGTTCATATGTGGAACCTCTTTGTTCGCATGTGGGAGGAAGAGCGAGTCCCGGATGATTTTAAAGTATCTCGCATCCAAGCTCTTTACAAGAACAAGGGTGACCGATCTGACTGTGGCTCTTACCGTGGTATTTCGCTCTTGTCAGCACCTGGGAAGGCTTTTGCTAGGATACTGCTAAACCGCTTAAAGGGTTTGTCTGAAAGTATCTTGCCTGAGTCCCAATTCGGCTTCCAACCTGACCGAGGAACCTGTGAAGCTATTTTCTCAGTGCGTCAATTGCAAGAAAAAAGCAGAGAACAAGGTCGTCATTTATATCTCTGCTTTATCGACCTGGAAAAGGCATTTGATAGTGTTCCTCGTGAAGCCTTATGGTTAGTGCTAAGTAAGCTGGGATGCACGGAGAAGTTTGTGAGGCTTCTAAGACTCCTACACGACGACATGCAGTGCTGCGTCGCCGTAGACGGCGAACAGTCAGGTTTCTTTCCCGTTACCTGTGGGGTGAAACAAGGATGCGTCTTAGCACCTACACTGTTCGCCTTATACTTTGCGGTGGTGGTCCGAGAAGTCTTACAGACAGTTTCCGAGGGTGTCCGCTTCCGCTTCCGCACAGATGGCGGTCTCTTCAATTTGGCCAGACTTAAGGCGCGCACTAAGGTATCGCATGCACTGATAACAGATATCATGTATGCTGATGACTTATGTTTCTTAGCGGAATCCCCAAACGGCTTGCAACAACTAATATCAGTATTTCACTAAGCCTGCTGCAAGTTCGGCTTGAAAATCAGTGTCAAAAAGACGGAGGTGATGTCTTTAGACTCACATGGTCACGAGACACTGGCCGTACAGCTTGGTGAAAACGTGCTAAAGCAGGTCGACAAGTTTCGCTACCTGGGGAGCACTTTAACATCCAATTGCGACCTTGAGGCTGAGATCAACAGCAGGATCGGTGCTGCAGCTGCAACATTTGGGAGGCTGTGTTCCAAGGTCTTCTGCTCGCACGACCTTAAGTTGGCTACCAAGATTTCTGTGTACATGGCGATTGTGCTGCCAAATCTTCTTTACTCTTCCGAGACGTGGTGCGTGTACCGTCACCACATTCGTACTTTAGACCGTTTCCACCTTAAATGCCTACGTAAGATATTGAACATCAAATGGTCTGATCGAGTTCGAAATACCGAAGCTTTGCGACGAGCCAAAGTTGGTCGGATTGAGGCTTATTTAATGCGTCGCCAGCTTCGGTGGTGCGGTCACGTATCGCGTATGGCGGAGGAGAGAGTAGCGAAGCGCATCTTTTATTCTGAACTGGAGGACGGCAAGCGGAAGCATGGCGGCCAACTCCTCAGATTAAAGGATGTTCAGAAACGGCATATGAAGAGATGCAATATCAAGGCCTCAGAGTGGGAGGGTTTGGCAGCACAACGTCCCGAATGGCGCAGGCTGGTACAGAAGCGAGTCAGCGATTTCGAGGAGCAACGTAAAGTTTACCTCGACATTAAGCGCGACGAGCTGAAGTCCCGCCAACCTGCTGCCATTCAATACCATTATGAACAAGGTGTACTCACGTGCCCTAAGTGCGCAAGTAAGTTTACTGCGAAGATTGGCTACATCAGCCATTTTCGGGCGCACGAGCGCCGTACCGACTAGGAGTCGAAGTGGTCGCCATGGCCGAAATCGGTCGGAAGGATCATCATCATCATCATATCTTTATAAATAATGAAATTGGCAGCTGTAAGACGTAGTCTTTATCGGTTAAGGTATGATTCCGAACTCAGCAGCAAGCAGCAGTGCTGTTGCTGCAGTGCTGCCCAGCAGTGCTGCCGCAACACTACTGGTCCCCATACACTGGTCTGTCGCGGCGGCAGGGCGACACTGACGCGCAGCAGTGCTGCCGCTACATTGCTGCCGCGGCATTGCTGCCTAGCTCGGAATGTAATCTCATATAAGCTTATAGAAATTGTATGGGGACTAACTTTTATTTTTTAAATATTTACGTGAACTTTGTATTTGATAGTTTAAGATCATAAATTCCCAAAACACATTTTTTCTAGTTTGGGAATAAATGTAATCACTTTTTTAAATGCTTACCTTACCCACTTCTTTAATGTGTACCTCCTTACAAATGTAATCAAATGCCTGCCACCACTAGAGATACAGGTTAATTCCTAGTTCGATGGATTATTGGCTGTTAATGGATATAATACTATGTTTAACATGTTTTTACTGAAATTTGAAGTGGAACAATGAAGGTTTTTATTATTATTATTATTTAGATATGCGTAATGTATTTTTTATATCTAGACATAGATTTTTATTATTAACAAATTATTTACTTTTATTTATTAAAAAAGAAACAGTTAAAAAAAAGATTCGCCGCCTACCTTTACTATCTTCAAAAAAGGAGGTACTCCATTCCATCTGTATGATATCACATACATTATTACGTATAATAATAATGATAATCTTATTTTTTTTTTGTATGTTGATCTATTAGGGCATGCAAAGCATAATAGTATGTTTACAACTTTGTCAGTGTATGTGTTTGTCCCAGATTATCTTGAAAACAAGCATAAAATATATTTTTAGTTCAATCAGGTATAGTTCATCTAAGGGTACAGTCAGTAGCAAAATTCGATGATCAAAATCAGACATTCAATACTAATGAACGAAGTTGGTGTCAGAACAAGGTGACGTATCAGTGATTCAGAAGAATGTGGTAGTAAATCACACCAAACATTAACTACAGGTACAGCCGCCATATATTAGTGATCAGTTGAGACAAAATTCTTAAACCTAATTCGCGTCAAAACTAAGAATTTTTTTCTGTTTTCAAAACTAGTGAACACCTAAAATCAAAAAATAAATAATCATGATGCAAATAATTCATCCAAACTCATTATTTAATTTAATTTATAAAGTTATTTAATTTATAAAGTAATTAGTTATTATAAAATAAAATAATTTATTTAATAAATTAATTATTTATATTTATAAAATAATTTATAAGTAAAACAGTAATTTAATTTATAAAGTTTTTGAATTTCGTCTTATTGAACCCCGGAGGAAGAATATATTCATAAAAAAAATGAAAAACTTGTACTTACATCAAATGTTTAAAAGTAGATTATGTAATACAGGATCATAATTCGATAAATATTGAAATCTTTGTATTTTGTTAACTTGTGTCAATGTTCAAAACTAGCTGATGCGTACCAAAACCACAACTCAATGAATGTATTATATTTGTAAATAACAGCTATTGAGTGAAAACATTATAAAATATTTTTTATGAAATTTTATTATGTTCAATTTTAAATGTATAAATAATTAAAAACTTCATTACAATCATAAATTTAAAAAAAACGATAGTCTAAGACGGACTCAATATATTGATACCTGAAGGAAGACACATATTTTAAGTGTCATTTTTAGGGTTCCGTAGCCGCATGGTAAAAAACGGAACCCTTATAGTTTCGTCAAGTCTGTCTGTCTGTCTGTCCGTATGTCACAGCCATTTTATTTTGTAACTATAAGCATCACACCGTTAAAATTTGGAAGAAAGCTGTCTGGCAGCTGGTGGGGCAGTCAGTTTAATTTACATATCATTTAATAATGTCATTTCCCATACGTGAAACTAAAATAAATAAATGAATTTTTAGTCAACCCTATGCGTGTGGGGTGTCTATAGGTAGGCCTTTTTAAATGACATAGAGGTTTTTAAAACCATTATCTTTAAAAGTCTAACGTTTGCGAGATATACGCTTCCAAAGTGGTAAAATGGGCGTCCCTCCCATCTAACTTCTAAACTAATCGAGTGTAAATTTTGAAAAAAATATTATACATATTTTCAACGAATATCTTAAATATACTTTCAACGAAAATTGGTTTGGACGGGATCGAACGAGAAGTTTTTGAGATATAGCACATTCTCAACAACCGCAAACATAACTTTGTACTTCATACAAACACAATAAAAAACAAAGTTATATTTGCTGTCGACAAAATATTGTGCCATTTTACTAAGTGTAAGTAAGTGGATTCCCTCATTCAGTTAAAGTTGGCAGGGTTCCCCTCAGTGTGCGAGTCCGACTCGCACTTGGCCGGGTTTTTTTTATGTTGACTGGTTGCGCTTTTGTCGCACTGTTAGCGTTGAGCGCGTCTGTTATCTATTTCATTGATATTATTACCAAGAAATAATAGATTTAAAATATGTCGCACCATATAACAGAGCATGAACGACATATAATTATTGCATGAGGACGGATTGAGAGTAAGTCATATCATTAGAAGAGTAGGTTACACGGTAAGCAAGCATTCATTACTTCTTCATTGGAATATCTCCTAAGATTTCATGACTGGATAAAAGTTAAGACACTTTTAATTTAAACCTGTCAGTTTAGTCTACTAGTCTAGATGAAACCTATAATTGACTTGCTGTTGCTTTAAATTTATTAGTATATTTCACTCAATAGCTGTAATTTACAAATATAATACATTCATTGAGTTACGGTTTTGTATCGCATCAGCTAGTTTTGAACATTGACACAAGTTAACAAAATACAAAGATTACAATATTTATCGAATTATTACTATATATTGCATAATCTACTTTTAAACCTTTGACATAAGTACAAGTTTTTCAATTATATGTATTTTTTGATGAATATATATAGATGAAATAGATGAAATTCAAAAACTTAATAAATTAAATTACTAGGATATTCATATAATGAGTTTGGATGAATTATTTGCATCATGATTATTTAATTTTTGATTTTAGGTGTTCACTAGTTTTGAAAAAAGAAAACACTTCTTAGTTCTGACGCGAATTAAGTTTATGAATTTGGGAGTCTAAACTGATCACTAATATATGGCAGCTGTACTAGTAGTTAATGTTTGGTGTGATTTACAATCACATTCCTTTGAATCACTGATACGTCACATTGTTCTGACACCAACTTCGTTCATTAGTATTGAAAATCTGATTTTGATCATCGACTTTTGCTATTGACTGTACAATAGCTAAATATCATGATATTTAAAAAAAATACCGCCTTCAAAAAGCTTCAAATAACGCATTCGTCTTCTAGTGAGGAGAAAAAAAATCTTTTGGAGTCGGTGCATGATGTGTGTAGACCAGGGATGCACAGACCGCGGCCCGCGGGCCGCTTGCGGCCCGCCTGTCGAATACTGGTGGCCCGCCGACAGCAAAAATAATACTCTCGTACATTCGAAAAATATTGAATTCTATTCCAGATAAAACCAAAAAAAATATGTTCGAAAAGTAATTTGAATCTCGCGCGCGCGCTCTTTTAAGTGCACGAATTCCCGATTGCTCGCGTAGGTAGATACACGAAGCTTCCAGAGTCGGTTTCGAGATTTCTCCAGACAGTTTTCGACTCTATACGCGCGGTATAAAAGCCACGCTAACCGCAGCGACCCATAGTTCGGTTTTAATTTGAGTGAAGTGTCAATAGTTCTAGTGTAGATTTTAACTCGACTAGCCGGTGTCATATATTTTGATCCACATTCAACGTAGATTTCCCGTCAAGTGCCGTGTATAATTGTGTTGTGAAATCGTAAGTAAAACTCTGTTATTAATAAGTGTTTCCCTACCTATTTAAATCAATTATTTTTGCTAATTTAAAAAAGGATGGGTAATTTAAGTAGGTACTGTAATTGTTTTTAGGTGCTGTGTTAATCCTAGCCAGGATTAGAACGCTACATGGACAAGCCAGGACCTAGTAAAAAACGTAAGGTTAAAGATGAAAATCGGCAGTTTCAAGAAATTTGGACTGAGAAATACTTTTTTGTATGGTCGCATAATAAAGTCGTTTGTTTAATTTGCAAGAATTCTGTTGCGATTGCAAAGGAATATAATGTAAAAAGGCACTATGAAACGCAGCATCCTACTTTTACCAAGTTTACAGGCGAATTAAGAAAGCAAAAAATGTTGTCTTTAAAACGGGAGCTTATTGGTCAGCAAGCTATGTTTACAAAACCCATCCAAGATTCAGAAACAGCTACAGAAGTTAGTTATGAAATTTCTCGAATGATAGCAAAGCGCAGTCGCCCCTTCAATGATGGGGATTTTGTAAAAGAATGCATAGAAATTGCCGCTAAGAAAATGTGTCCAGAAGCAGCAAAAAAGTTTGAGAAAATTCAACTGAATCGTATGACTATCCAAAGACGTATTATGTCTTTGTCAGGTAATATTGCGGAACAATTAAATGAAAAAACTAAGATCATTGAATTTTTTTCATTAGCACTCGACGAATCCACTGATATTACTTCCACAGCTCAACTTCTCATATTCATACGAGGTGTTACTCAAGATTTTGAAGTCTTAGAAGAGTTGTTAGGAATGTGTTCATTGAAAGGTCAAACCAGAGGAGTTGATATACTCAATGTACTTTTGGATGAGTGTTCAAAAACTGATTTGGGCTTATCAAAATTATCGGGAGTTGCCACTGACGGTGCTCCTTCGATGATTGGAGTCAATTCTGGGCTAGTTACTTTGCTGAAAAAGCATCTGCAAGAAAAAAACATAAACGCTGAAGATCTCATGCAGTTTCACTGCATTATACACCAAGAAGCCCTCTGTTCTAAAAAAATTGAATTTCAAAATGTCATGAAAGTGGTAGTTTCGACTGTAAATTTCATAAAATTACGAGGACTCAATCACAGGCAATTCAAACAATTCCTTGATGACATCGAAAGCGAATATGGAGATTTACTGTATTATACAGAAGTAAGGTGGCTAAGTCGTGGATTGACCCTGGAACGATTTCTAAATTTAATAGAAGAAATTGGAATATTTCTGGCGGAAAAGCAAAAGGATGTCCCGGAACTTAAAAATCCTGATTGGTTGTGTGATTTGGCTTTTTTAGTTGACATTACAAATCATTTGAATGTCTTGAACACACGGCTTCAAGGCAAAAATCAACTGATATCCCAGCTCTACGCTCACGTATCATCCTTTCAATGCAAGCTGACACTTTTCAGATCGCAATTGAATTCTGGAAATTACAATCATTTTCCGAATTATAAGAAAATGGCTGAAAAATTCAACAAAACTGCGATTAATTTCAGTTATGTAGAAAAGCTAGATATTTTGATTCAATCTTTTCAAGAAAGATTTTCGGAGTTTAAAAAAGTGAAACCTCTGTTGGACATATTCAGCAATCCTTTCACGATTTCAGTTGAAAATGCGCCAGAGTCAATGCAGTTAGAAATTATCGACATTCAAAACGACCAAGATTTACGCAACAAATTCAACGAAGGAGACTTGCTGAACTTTTACCGCTGCATTGATAAAAATACGTACAAAGAGTTGCGCATAAACGCTCTGAAATGTGCCAGCTTATTTGGTTCTACCTATATATGTGAACAAACCTTTTCAATACTAAATAATAATAAAACAAAAAATCGAAACCGCCTTGCAAATGAAAGTTTGGAAGCAGTTTTACGTGTTGCTACAAGTAAATTTGAGCCAAATATAAAAAAGATTGTAAGCACTATGCAGTGCCACGCTTCAAATTAATAAATTCTTTTTCAATTTTAATACATAATTATCAATTCTTTATTGTCTTTAATTACCTATACTTCTGGCGGCCCGCCATCAGTTCATAATTTGCCCGAGTGGCCCCTAGTCTTAATAAGTCTGTGCATCCCTGGTGTAGACTGTTTTTAAGTAAGCTTGACTCATCTCAATCATTTTCGCACTGGGACATATTTAAAAAAAAAAGTGAATAACAATTATTTATTGTGAAAGTAAATTAATGTGTGCACACAGGTATTTGTTCTATCAAACGTTTATTGCTTAATATTCAATGATCGCAGTGCAACCAATGAAGCGTTATAATTTAATTGTCAAAAATCAAAATTATACCCACTAGCGCATTGTGCACATTCGTTAGCTCTTTGTCTGTACAATCAATCTATTTGATCGAAATGTTTTTGTTTTATTTTTTATTACCGAGTTTTATTTAATTATACGGTATTCGCTTAATTTAATACTTAAAATATCTTTATTGTAGCACCGAGATTCAATTACATAGGAAGAGGTTTTTTGAATTTGTAGTTACACTGACAGTGACCAGTTTCTACCTACAAGTGTACCCAAACTCCAGTCAGATCATTTTATTTTCTAATCTCGTGAAACGAAATGTCATCATTCTCTTTGTCAATTATTGTCTATGGAATCCTTGGAGATCCCAAAAATTTCGTTTGGTCAAAGTGTAACACGTTGGGCAAATGTTTGACGGAGATCAAAGAATCAAGTGTTACGATCAGATATCGATGTTAATAAGTCAATAAAACGTCGTCGGAGTGGAAGCAATCTCTTTTTATGAGTCCCGGGACGATAACTGCTCCAAGTCAGCCTTTGGAATGTACTATATCGTATTAAACGGACACAGTTATGAAGACGACTGAATTGATTGCTTATCATTCTGAAAATGCTCCAGATGGTCATTTTTTTCTTTATTTGCGATAGCAAACATGTTGACTCACCAATACTTAATCGATATCGTATTTTTAATCGATTGAAATGATGATGCTTACTGCCTATGTTACGACCACACTTATTATATAAAAAAACAAACTCTTAACTGTATGTGTTTCCACCTTTCAACCAGAGTGCATATTGCGATGCAGCTTTGTTAGTTGAGCTATTCTGTTTGTGCACTTATTACTACTCTCATCATTTCTTTATATTCATTATTTTATTATACATATTATGATTATTTCACCATAAGTTCAATACATAAGTTTTTAAATTAATCTATATGGAAGTTCAGTTAACAATTTCTGGATAATTCTCTTCAAAATTTAATGTGCCAAATCTTAAATTGCCCTTTAGATGACTAGACCTGTTCTCAATCTTCCCTTCCTATCAGGTTTGGAGCCATAGGCACTCGCAAAATTTCCTGTCTCTCTCTCCCTGCTTTTCTCTCTTCTGTCTATAGTACGTTCGACCTCTTCCGTCTTATAATAAATTCGTCGCTTTGCGATGCTCAGGTTTTGTGCTTGATAGAAGCGAGAAATGCTTGGAGTAATTTTTGTTCCAAATGTAAAAATTGTTTAGCCTTCTTGGTATCAGTTTCACTGATGTGATTCGAAGTAGGTGTATGGTTAGTTTCTTTTTTGTTTTAATTTATTTTGTGTTTTCTGTAGATATAAGTAAAATTTTGTTTTAGTTAGTTCGATTCTTTAGAAATTCTTTAAATTATTAAAAAATATAACTTTATTACTAATATTCGTATTATCCCTACAATTTTCACCGAAAGAATCGCAAATCACCCTTTATCCGATGATGACCCGATGGCGGGTCATTAGGCCGCAAAGCGAAAATTTGGACTTTGACAAGTGGCCAATGGGAGGTCATCCAAGCTTAAAAGGGTATTGTAGTATAACTATTATATTATGAAATTGATAATATTTGTATACACTGAGCGGAAATTAAACTGCCTGGAAATTGAACGGATTAAGTTTAATCGCAATACGCCCTCAGCACAATTAATTTGTTTATTACCGTCAAGCCACACCCGCTAATACTCAATTGATAATTTAATTTTTCTTTACGTAAAACACAATGGTTTTAACAAAATAGGTAAATAAACACAATTAATACAGCTCCAGGAGATTGCTTCAGCCGGTCTTGAATTTTGATTTATAGCCGTAACATTTAGCTACACAAAAGTTTTATCTTCGAAATAAACGAAACAATAACAAAACTTCCCAACCAAAGTCGCTTTTCAAAGACATTTTCCGACGCCAACCGTTTTGGGCATTCAAAAAGAACAATAATAATCTTTCAGTGATGGGTTTCTAAGCATTATAATAATACTCTTTTGAGTGACCCCAGCTTTGCACGAGTTGAAATATGATTGTAATTTTTAATATCACATACACACGACTTTAAAAATGTTTACACACTCACAGATACGACTTTATCTTTTTTTGGCGCTATAATTTTGTAGTGTGCCTTATTTTTTAAAACTTGAAGTTATCGTAGAGTGCAAAAAGCAGTAAGTTAGATCAATTTCATACTTAGGTCGCACTAAAAGATAGAGGCTGGACCAGTTACAAAGAAAACCTTTAATAAGCACTAACTGCATTCGAAAGGTTTAGTCAGGATAATATAACTCTTTGATTTAAAAGCTTGTCATTTGTTTTCTAGTTATAGTGTTGATTTAAATCGCGCGTCGCAAGCTCGACAAATATAACTCGCAAAAAATTTGAAGCTTGAGTTTAATCTTCCTTGTGATCGGGTTTTTTTTATTAACCTATTTCATCCCACTGCTGGGCAAAGGTCTCCCCCAACTCCTTCCATTGGTCTCTGTCAGCAGCCAATGACACCCAATCTCCCGCAAAGCTGGTCAAGTTGTCACACCACCTCTTTTTAGGTCGACGTCTTCGTCGGTAGCCGTCTCGTGGCATCCATCGCGTGACAATTTGGGCCCATCTATCTTGATGTATTGTGCACACGTGCCCTGCCCACTCCCACTTCAGCTTTGCTGTCTTCTCACCAACGCAATCATGGAGCACATTGTCGTATTCCGGATCTTGTCGATCCTTTTAATACCCAGCACGCTCAAAAAGAAAATTATAAAGAAATAATAAATCTAATGCTTGTCAAGCACGCAGTGACTGCTAAACCCTCCTATTTATTGTAGTAATAAAAGCACAAACACACATGATGTAACGAGTGGGCCAAAATTATAAGTTTCGAAGCCGACCGTAAGCATGAAAGTCATGAAATCTGGGGGCTAAAAATAATTAGGTACTTCGGCAAGCGTGAATGACCATTGTGCACGCAAACATTCCTTATTATTTTGTAGTTAGAGACGTAATTAAACGTGAATTATACCGAAATTATTATTCTATTACTGATATGGTACTGTAAAGTTTGTTGTTAGATTACTTATGCACGATTCTTTAAAAAAAAAAGGGTAATAGTCACACAAACTATTCAGTAATCAACAGTACAAAAATGATTGTTGACTCGTAGTTGAAAAACACAATGTGATTTTTAACATTTCTTAATGTTAAATTTCAAGATTCTAGGTCGACTGGAAGTACGCTGTAGGTTTTAATTCCCTTGCCAGTGTCGGAATATGCAGTAATTAGCGGCATAAACGGCTGTATCTTTTCGCAGCTTCAAGGGATCGTAGACCTGAGTATACAGGGTGATATTGCAAGGATTTGCCAAATTTTGGAAGATGAATGAGACCATCAATACCTACAACTTTTGCTACGTGGCCATCGTTCGAATACTTAATTTTTTCAGACTTTCTATATATTATGTGGGGCATCTGAAATTATGTTTAGTTTGGACCCCATAGTTCAAATTTGGCAACATCTTGCACAGTCATTCTGTATTATTCCAGCTCAATACCTCCACGTGTTCCAGATAAAAAGGGTAGGGACAGACGGACGAACAACAAAGTGATCCTATAAGGGTACTGTTATTTTTCCTTTACTAATAAGTGTAATAATAAATAATAATAATAAGTGGAAAATAGTTGTAGTAGTATTTTTTATAAAAATAATGATAAGTTTTATTACAAAGGAATACTCTTTCTTTCATAAGTTATAACGTAGTAGTAGTAGTTTATGAGAATGAAAATGTCTCAGATAAGATACAATCTAATCTAATAAACTTAAAATTTGGTAGGTTTGAAGGTTAATAAAAAGAGCTGAAAATTGTATATTTTCTGCACTTTCAGAGCAGAAGTTATATTGTGTTAATAATATTTTTTTCAGTAAAAACATTATTCTTAACAAAACTTTAAAACAACATAAAATAATTATATTATTTCTTCACTTTTGACTCATATTCAATGGGTACAGTTAAGCCGAGGTGGCCTCAAACTTTCACCTGCGGTTTCTCGATACGCATAAAATAGTAAGATAGCGTTTAATTGAAATATCCTTTGACTGAATGTGTTGGGTAGCAAACTTGACCAGCAGTCTTTGTGCGAGTTGCCTGTCGGTCCGCAGTCGAAGTTTGCAACTCCGGCGCCGACAACTGTGCGACAGGGCAATTCGCTCGAGCCGAAAGAAGAACACAGTTTACTCAAATGCTGTAAAAATACTTATTCTATTGTCACTTTTTATTTTATGAAGCAAATGTAATGTTTCATGTTTAGTATTGCTATTAAAGTTTTGATTAATATATATTGCTCAGGTGTTACTTGAAAGTGGTAACAAAATGTGTGCTACGCTTTAAAAAAATGTATATGAATAAATATTATTGCCCCTATTCTAAGATCTTTCTATCAGGCCTATAACAGTATTAAGCAATATGATAGCTGTCTTAGTTATTAATTGGTGTTATAACTTATAACTGCGGGTCTTTAAGCGACGTATATAATGTAGTAGTATTGTTACTACTTACACCCTAACAAAAAAATATATAAATTAATTGGTGTTTCTTTCGAGTGTTCATTAGTTTTTTAGTTTTTTTATTGTTTTTTAGTTTTTTCATTAGTTCTTTTGTATTGGAGCCCTTAGTACAGATGGTAAGTTTTGTTCTTGTATAACCGGTTTTTCTGTGATGAGGTTCGTATTTATATTGCCACTAATGGAAGGTTAATTTAATATTTAATATCATGTCGTTTACATAATGATAAAATATGGTTTCGACATTGAATGATTGCGATTTTTGAGAGGGAGTTTTTCCTCAGCCATCTTAAGAGATAAAACATTTTAAACTCATATTTTTAAAAAGGTGGTGCTCTGAGACTGGTAGGGTTACAGCAGTATTGACCCAGCAATTAAAAAATAATATCATAACCAAGCATTGGAGGTATAATTTTCTAATGTGTCGGATATTCGTTTTTGTAAAACATGGTTTGAGTTTTGAATCTACCCCTACCATAACTGACATTATTACTTCATTCATTAAGGCGCTACTCGGATTTTTACCGCGCACACTAGCGTTACTTTACTAGAAAAATCATAACTCGTTAAATAAAAGACCAATCAAAAATCTGGTAGATACGATTGTAGCTCTGATTATGAGGTTTAGACACAATGTTTAAGTTCAATTAAACACAGTTATCTGCAGTTACAGTTAGCAAAAATGCTAAAAGTGGCCATATTTAGCAGTTTTTCTAACTCTAACTACAGTTAACTACTTTAGAAACAATTTAAACGTACTAAATAAACTATAGAACCTGTACTACAATCGTATCTACCAGATTTTTGATTGGTCTTTTATCCACTCGACTGTCCGCGCTGTCAGACTATGATGTGGGAAAACTGTCCGGCGATATCGCGCGACGGTTGCATAATAAAAATCGCGCGACAGTCGCGCGATAAAAACGATTATATAAAGAAAAGTATAGTTGTGATTACGAAAACAAAAATACTGGTAGATAGGTAATAGTTATAAATATATAAAAAGTTGAAAATATAATATACTTACTATACTATAATATATACTATACTTAATTTATATATATACTTTACCTAATACATACTTTTCAAGTGGTGGGCACTGTAGTACCACGGACAGTTTACCGTAAAAAAAAAAGTAAAAACCGACTTCAAAACCAAAATGCACTAAAAAGTCTTAAATAAACTCTTCGCCATTGAAAGGAAAGGAATCCGTTTTAGGCAAACAATTTCTTTTTGGAGTCGGTGCTGTGATAGTTGATGCTTGATGGTCAAAGTGAATGCACCGACTCCAAAAAGAAATTGTTTGCCTAAAACGGATTCCTTTCCTTTCAATGGCGAAGAGTTTATTTAAGACTTTTTAGTGCATTTTGGTTTTGAAGTCGGTTTTTACTTTTTTTTAAAGTTTATTTTATTTCTTTATTTTTAGTGATTACATAAGGGGGGGGGGGGGAGTTGCACCTTATGATTCTATTTTTTACGAAGCTACAAATTACCTATCATAAGTTTCGTCATTATAATTACTAAACTCCTAGGCGTTAAGGAGTTCCACCATCAGCTCAGCCCCACAAGATGTTGACTATCAGACGTAACAACACGTCAACATTAAGATTCTAGTAAAGAAACACTATACGTGCCTTTAAAATTTGAGGGTTTCCCTCGAATACACCAAGATCCCATCATCAGATCCTAAAATAGAAAAAATGGGACCAACTAGAAGGTATACCCTCTAAGTAGGTGAAAAAAAATTTCGATTCGGTCGACAAACGACTGAGATATGAGGTAACATACATACAAAAAAAAAATAATGATAAAAAAAAAAACATACAGTCGAATTGATAACCTCCTCCTTTTTTGAAGTCGGTTAAAAAAGAAAATGGCACTGTAGTGCCATTGGACTGCTGAGCGGTTATTTAACGAGTTATGTTTTTTTTACTAAAGTGGCGCTAGTAAGTGCGCTAAAAATCCGGGTAGCCCCTTAACCCCACGACTTACTATCTTGGTAGGCAATTACGCAAAAATGATCTGTATTATCATAACAATATTATACAGTCCAATAAAAACGGAGTGCTATGTACTTCTGGTTTTTACGAGTTTTATACAATTTTAAGGGCAGGTCGTTAACTGTTAGTTGTGAGGGTAACATCGTAAAATTATTTATTTATACGACCCAATTTCGTCGGTATAGTGGTCGACAAAGTATTTTCGGGTCTTATCGAGACCGAATCAAGGGTCAACGCTTCAGCGCACACTTGCTTTCTGATGGCGGTGTACAATACGGTGACAGCATTGATTTAAATTTAACTGTACTCTAACTGTGCAAACTTTAATATTATACCATTACAATTTTGAGAGTTAGTTTATTATACCCTAAAATGATCAATATCAGGAGCCCTATTTATGAGTATGAATCACTTGCGTCCAAATGGCGTGAGATAGTAGGTAATTAATTAATGAACGATTTTCGAATGTAAAACAGTTTAGTTACACTCAGGATTGATAAATTTCTTTTTTTTCGTTATTCACTCTTCATATCTGATCAGTGATTCAAAATGAAAGCTCCTGAGTAAGCAAGCCTCTTCTAAGTAAATTCGCTACAACTTGCATCGATCTCTACCAAACATGACGTTACGTTACGTCTAGTGGAGTCAAATATATACATTTATCTGCGTATTGTCTGCATGTTTCTAAGGTAAAGTAACTAAATGGTGGAAAAAATCCTCCTCCAAAAGCAAATTTTAATAAAATTGATCCAAATAACTCGAAAATTTCATGAACACTAATAGCCAGTTTGAATAAAAATCTCGAAGTGGTGGCATTTACTTATATTGGTGCCAACCAAATCATAAATCATCACGAAATTTTGAGATATTGTTTGGTTATATCCATAATAAATATCATAAAGATCTGTTACAATCGACAACTAACCAACGATAATTCAAATTTCATTAGATTTTATTGGATAGGACTAAAACACAATGTAAAAACATAATTTTTAATAAAAAAACCGGCCAAGTGCGAGTCGGACTCGCGCACTGAGGGTTCCGTGCGTACTTTAACTGAATAAGGGAATCCACTTACTTCCACTTAGTAAAATACCACAATATTTTGTTGACAGCAAATATAACATTGTTTTCCATAGTGTTTGTATGAAGTACAAAGTTATGTTTGCGGTTGTTGAAAATGTGCTATATCTCAAAAACTTCTCGTTCGATCTTGTCCAAACCAATTTGTCGTTGAAAGTTTTTGTTAAGATCTACATTATATATTTTTGTCAAAATTTACAATCACTTAGTTTAGAAGTTAGATAGGGGCGACACCCATTTGTCTTTGCAACAAATAAAGATTTTTCATTTTTCATTTTCATTTTCATTTTACCTCTTTGGAAGCGTCTAGCTATGAAACGTTAGATTTTAAAAGAAATTTGTTTTAGAAACCTCAATGTTATTTTAAAAGACCTATCTACAGACACCCCACAAATATAGGTTTGAATATAAACATTTTTTTCTGTTTTAGTTTCATATATGGGAGCCCCCCCTTAAATGTCATTATTTTTTGTATGAGAATCGTAAAGCGGTTAACAGGATACATACTCCTACCAAATTTCAGTAGTGTGATGCTTATAGTTACAGAATAAAATGGCTGTGACATACTGACGGACAGACAGACAGACAGACTTGGCGAAACTATAAGGGTTCCGTTTTTTGCCATTCGGCTACGGAACCCTATAAATTAAATGCCTTTAAAAAACGGACTAAAAAACTAAAATCACGCATTCGTGTTCTTTTAAAATATAATGCGTTATTCATTTTTTTTTAGTCAGTTTTGCGGCGGTTTCATTTTTTTAATCATATAAAATGCACTATAAAACATCGCTTAGCAACTATGTCAGACGAGGAACCCCGTGTCTTACGCTATCCGGGCGCATGCCTATACCACTAAGCTACCGACAACATAGCAAGCTTGAATTTGCAATTACTTCCTTTAACACGTAGGCTGCGGGACTTCATCAATGTTGCGAGATCGCTCTCACAATATCCAAAAGAAATATTTTTACAAATATTTAACAATCGGTTCTAATGAAGGAAAACAATTTATGATAATATTTTTGTTTTTATAGCTTTTTGTCACTATACAATCTTAATCATATTAATTCCTCGTCTTACACAGTTACTTTATCAAGTGCATTTGATATTATTAAGTTTGTATAGTGATAAAACACTATAAATACAAAAATATAATTTTTAAATTATATTTTTCTTTCATGATGTTTCGAGTTATTACTCATATCTCAAAAACTAGAGGACCGATTTTGATAAAACTTACATTGTACCCTAAGTTGAACAACATCTGGTTGAACTAAAAACCGACTTCAAAACCAAAATGCACTAAAAAGTCTTAAATAAACTCTTCACCATTGAAAGGAAAGGAATCCGTTTTAGGCAAACAATTTCTTTTTGGAGTCGGTGCTGTGATAGTTGATGCTTGATGGTCAAAGTGATGGCACCGACTCCAAAAAGAAATTGTTTGCCTAAAACGGATTCCTTTCCTTTCAATGGTGAAGAGTTTATTTAAGACTTTTTAGTGCATTTTGGTTTTGAAGTCGGTTTTTACTTTTTTTTAAAGTTTATTTTATTTCTTTATTTTTAGTGATTACATAAGAGGGGGGAGGGGGAGTTGCACCTTATGATTCTATTTTTTACGAAGCTACAAATTACCTATCATAAGTTGTGTCATTATAATTTCTGAACTCCTAGGCGTTAAGGAGTTCCACCATCAGCTCAGCCCCACAAAATGTTGACTATCAGACGTAACAACACGTCAACATTAAGATTCTAGTAAAGAAACACTATACGTGCCTTTAAAATTTGAGGGTTTCCCTCGAATACACCAAGATCCCATCATCAGATCCTAAAATAGAAAAAATGGGACCAACTAGAAGGTATACCCTCTAAGTAGGTGAAAAAAAATTTCGATTCGGTCGACAAACGACTGAGATATGAGGTAACATACATACAAAAAAAAAAAATGATTATAAAAAAAACATACAGTCGAATTGATAACCTCCTCCTTTTTTGAAGTCGGTTAAAAAAGAATCTCTTCATTACTTCAGATTCACGAGAAATTCTAAGACAAACGTAGAAACATACATACACCTACGAAATTTCGCACACGTGTTGGGAAGCCTTAATGATTTTCACAATTACCAACATACAAAAATGTTATCCAATTAAAACGATATCACATAATTACAGGTCGAATTTATAACCACCTTTTTTAAGTCGATAAAAATAAGTTTTGGTTACGTTAACCAGAATTTATTTGGACATTGTGTAACAGGCTGTGAGTATCGTTTAGCGGAATCCACAATTTATTATTTTAGAATGAAACGATTTGATAGACAGTGTTGCATGGTCCCGTCCACATAACAAGCCCTATAATGAGCCGTAACGTTCGATCGCTAACTTGGAAATGGCTAGGTAAGCTTTCGTGTAACAATATTTCCCTCGTATTTGTTATTCAATATTTCGACTTTTGCATGAAACCCTTTTTTATATGAAGAAATTAAATCATGCAGACTTTAAGTAAAATGTAGGCATATTTTAAATATGGATGAAATACTTCACTTCTTTTCTCAATACTCATACAAGTAATGCCGGTTTCCAAATAACGTTACATAAAATAAACTGTATTTCATAAATCAAATTTAAAAATCTTTATCATACTTTTTATTAGTAGACAAATGTATTTATCAATAACCTTGTATTTTTTCAAATATTCAACATTAGCGTGATTTAATTCAGGTTTAAAAATTCAAGTTGATGTGGCCACAAAATCACTCGAACTGACATGGCGTCCTAAATGATGCCACTGCCTGAGAAGAAAATACTAATTAATTCATTTTTTAACAATATAAATAATGCGTTTTTTAGGGTTTCGCAGCTGAATGGCCAAAAACGGAACCCTTATAGTTTCGACAAGTCTGTCTGTCTGTCTGTCTGTCTGTCCGTCCGTATGTCACAGCCACTTTATTCTGTAACTATAAGCATCACACTGTTGAAATTTGATAGAAATATCTATCCTGTTAACCGCTTTACGATTCTCATACAAAAAATATAATGTTTAAGGGGGGGCTCCCATACATGAAACTAAAACAAAAAAAAATATAGTCAAACATATGCGTGTGGGGTGGGGTGTCTTTAGATAGGTCTCTTAAAATGACATAGAGGTTCCTAAAACCATTTTCTTTTAAAGTCTTACGTTTCATAGCTAAACGCTTCCAAAGTGGTAAAATGGGCGTCCCCCCCCCCCATCTAACTTCTAAACTAAGCGAGTGTAAATTTTGAAAAAAATATGTAATGTAGATCTTAGCAAATACTTTCAACGAAAACTTTAAAAAAAGTAAAAACTGACTTCAAAACTAAAATGCACTAAAAAGTCTTAAATAAACTCTTCACCATTGAAAGGAAAGGAATCCGTTTTAGGCAAACAATTTCTTTTTGGATTCGGTGCTGTGATAGTTGATGCTTGATGGTCAAAGTGATGGCACCGACTCCAAAAAGAAATTGTTTGCCTAAAACGGATTCCTTTCCTTTCAATGGTGAAGAGTTTATTTAAGACTTTTTAGTGCATTTTAGTTTTGAAGTCGGTTTTTACTTTTTTTAAAGTTTATTTTATTTCTGCATTTTTAGTGATTACATACGAGGGGGTGGGGGGGGGGGGGGAGTTGCACCTTATGATTCTATTTTCTACGAAGCTACAAATTACCTATCATAAGTTTCGTCATTATAATTACTGAACTCCTAGGCGTTAAGGAGTTCCACCATCAGCTCAGCCCCACAAAATGTTGACTATCAGACGTAACAACACGTCAACATTAAGATTCTAGTAAAGAAACACTATACGTGCCTTTGAAATTTTAGGGTTTCCCTCGAATACACCAAGATCCCATCATCAGATCCCAAAATGGAAAAAATGGGACCAACTAGAAGGTATACCCTCTAAGTAGGTGAAAAAATTTTTCGATTCGGTCGACAAACGACTGAGATATGAGGTAACATACATACAAAAAAAATATAATGATAAAAAAAAACATACAGTCGAATTGATAACCTCCTCCTTTTTTGAAGTCGGTTAAAAATTGGTTTGGATGGGATCGAACGAGAAGTTTTTGAGATATAGCACATTTTACACAACCGTCAACATAACTTTGTTCTTTATACAAACACTATGAAAAACAAACTTATGTTTGCTGTCAACAAACTATAGTAGTATTTTACTAAGTGGCAGTAAGTGGATTCTCTAATTTAGTTAAAGTTAGCACGGAACTCTCAGTGCGCGAGTCCGACTCGCACTTGGCCGGTTTTTTCTTATTTCCATATCATAAGTATCACGAGAAACTACCAACATTTTGAACGGATAGGAATCTAGCCTATTAGCATAAGATTTAAAATTATTTTTAGTATACTGCTAGCAAAATAAAAGCCCGACGCAAGCTTTTGGTAAAAGTTATTAGTCTGTATAATATCGTAAATTACCGTGCATTGCCTGAACAAAACAGGCGAAACCAATGTGTTGGAGATGTAGCTATTCTATTATTTGCTTAAGGTACTTATCCAAAAACAGAAAAGGATATAAATCAATGAATATCACAAGCCATCTTGTCGTGAGTGATTCAAAAATAGGGGCCATGGGCGCGTATTTGCGATGTAGTATCGATAGGTACGCGGCTCAGCTTAACTTAAATTAAATAGTTAAATTAGCAATTCTTATTATGATGATGCATGATATTTATAATATTATTATTATAAATATTAATATTCGTACCATTATTATAATATTATTATATTGATAATATTCATTTTCACTGGAAGAAACTGGAGAAAATTGAACGGCTAAAGTTGTTATACGCCCCCAGTATATTTCTGAATATTATACTTGTGCGTAACTTATTATGATTTCATTTTTAATTAATAAATTCAGTGGATAAATCTCGCGAAAATAATTTGACCAATGCCACAAAGGTAACGTCAGAGCGATACGCGATGCCCACAGAGGAACGCGACTGGAATTCCAATATCGAGGACTTATATTCAGAGTGCAATTGCTCCGCAAAAAGACCAATAAACCTTTAGCCTCTCCATCCAATCGTGTAAATTGTGAATGTAAGAATTAACTGCTCGAGAGCAATGGACTTTAAACTTCGAATCGTCACTTAAATATAGGTTTTCATGTTTTGACAATAACTTAAATTTACTTTTTGTAATACCTAAACTTACCGACTTTTGTCACAAAGTCCAATTAAGTTCTAATTAGTGTTAACGGTCACACACTTCAAAATAAATGATGTTCCATATTTGAATTTATTGTTGGTTAGTGATTATTTTTCGATGTTGAGTTAAGCCTTTGGATGTAATTATTATCTGTAACATTTGTTAGTAATTTACTGCTATAATAACAAAATCGGAACTTATCAAGCTACCTATTTTATGTATAACTCAAAAATAGTCGATAGAACAAACAGAGTTTGTTACAAATAATTAGTCGTTTTCGATCGGCAAAAACCGGCTACCTATTTTATGTATCACTCAAAAATAGTCGATACAACAAACTAAAGAAATCAACTTTATTACCTATATTAAGGAGTGCATTTTGCGCAAAAAGCGGGCAATAAGTAAACACTTCACCTTCATCATCGAATGGAACTGGGTGAATCCGCTAGGGCCACATCGTTCACTTAAACATATTATGGCGCTCAGACGAACTTTAGGCCCGAGAGATACAGAGAAAAACAATTTCGCTACCCGGGGAACAGAGTTGTGGGGGCTGTAATAGTTCAGTGTAAATTGCATACGAGTACAGTTCGTTACAAATTCTTTCCTAATTGGCCACTGAAATGCGCTCCGACATTATTTCCTACCTCTGTTTTGTTTTGCTCTTGAAATTGTTGAGTTCTTTTTGGCTTGTGAGAGATGTTGGAACAAGATATTTGTAGATATATTCTGCTTTTGTATTAGTGATTCAATGGTTTTCGGCAATTAACTTTACTTTACTTTACCACGGCACGGACTCATGGACAGGTTAATTATGGCTTAACCATGGCTTAAAGATATATTTATTCAAAAATATTTTATATCTGAAAAATATGCGAGATCGTTAATTCAATGTAAGAAAAATGGGAAAGGTGCATTGAGGTGCATCAATATAAATAAATATGTCAATGTATAAAAGTCAAAGTAACGTTTTGAAATTCGCAGATCATAGGTTAAGCCATTGATATGAAAGCGAGTGTTCTACTTCAAGGCTCAGCAAACATATTTAATTAAACTTCAAGTTCTAATTACGATAAAACTAACGAGCTTCTCTCAACTCATCACTGAACGTGATGAATATGAACAAGAATGTATAATGTTAAAATAATGATATTTTGCGTTACTGATACTGTAAATTGGTGACAAGAAACTAAGTGGTTTGTTGTGAGTTGTGATTTGTTGCAAAAAGTTTATTTTGAGTAAAGTCATATTAAAGCATGATTTTGGAAAAGAGTCACACTTAAACTCATTTCATTTCAGTTTCTTAATGAACTTAATAAAAAGTGCTATACGGACGGACTACGTGTGTGCTACGAAAACCGTGTCGTAGTTGTAATCTTTACAGAAACTAGTATTTATTACTTATGTAGTTATATGTATATTAGGTCTCCTAGCTACGCAACCTTTTTCTTCTTCTTTTGTATCTATTTTTGATATATAAAATAAAGTTGTGGTTGTAACAAGACTATTAACTGGAAAACGGGTAAATCAGTTATTATGGTGTTTACTTTTTTGAATTTGTCGCCGCCCCAATGTGACATGGGGATGGGGAAAAGAAGCTCGATTGAGTCGCTTTCACAATAAAAATCACTAGGATGGAATTATTTTTTAAAACTGTCGAAAGAAAAATTAAGAAAGTTACGGAATACTTTGGCAAAAGACGAAGACTAGAGTTTTAGGGAACCCAAGAAAAATTAATACAGAAAACAACGCGTCCAGTGATAATGCTGACATCGCGTGACCAGGAACGAATGGCAACATAACTGACGGCTAATGGAACGAGGATCATCACATTTGCTCTGGAAACGGTTTTTACCTATCATCCTTAGAGGAATCGCAGAAAATGATAATATTTGTCGGCTTAATGTGTTTCTGATTATTCTCTTTTTATTAGAGATGGAAAAATAAAAGCTCACAGATGGAGTTAGGTAGGTAAAGTTTGTTTCATATTTTTTCGTTAGATATTATGTAATGAAAATATAGAGCAATGATTATAATGATAATACCTAAGATGTTTTAATGAGATATGTTTAATCAAAACTTAAAACAGCCAAGGAATAAGTAGATAATTACCTATACCTCCTACCTATACTATTCTATCCTATCAAAATTCAAGGTATGTGTCGATTCAACAAAACTTAAAATTAATCAATATTGCGTACATTGTATTCCTTTTAGTGATCTTAATAATAAAGCGTTACACGTCTCTCTTGTTTGCATAAGTGGAGGTAAGCGAAAAGTGATGCTCTGTTCTAATACAGGCTTTCTTTAATGAATATTCATTGCTTCATTTGCTCAAAGATGAACCATACATCATGACAGCCAGCACGTTACCACAAAATACTCTTTGTATACTTATTTGTAACAAATATCAAAAATATGTCAAAAAAGGTGTTTAAGATATACATAATATAGATGTAAGAAATAATCTAGAAGCAAAATGCCAAAAAAGTATAATTATTTATTAGTAGGTTAAGTATTAGTTAAAAAGTATTATAATATGTATGACTGAAAATTTGCAGTATCGTGGATTTTACTGAAAGTCTTAGCAATCATTCACCCAACACTGACAGCTGAATTCTTGTGCATGTATTATTTACTTGAAATTGGGGTCACCTTCAATATACATTTGGCTCACATTTAAAAAGTCCAGGGCCTCTATTTTTGAATCACTTGCTTAAATATGACGTGTGATAATTGTTCGAAAGCGAATTAAAAATCTACGACAATCAAGCGAATTATTGACGTAAGTACTTACAAAATTAAGATATATTTTTGCAAATCCCTCCTATGTGGACTTCAACTGATTTTCATTAGAAAAATCGACTTTAATTAATGACTTTCACTCGCCATCTTGACGCGAGTGATTTAAAAATACCCTGGTCAACTTGGAAACGGTAAGCATTATGTTCGATGAGTTCGATAAGTTTATGAGTGTGTATGTTTGAACCTTTTTCATGCAAAAACTATTTCATAGGTTTTGATGAAACTTTACAATAATATATGTAACTCTTTTATTTATTTTGCGCGATTGTTTGGGGTTATCCAGGGCTCCCCTTCCTTGTAGACTGAAGTCATCAATGTCAACGTGTTTCCTTATCTTGTATTGGTAAATTACGTACGTGGCAGCCGTGGCACTATCTTTTACGTGGCATTTTTATCTCGGTGAGCCTCGGACTTTGTCGGATTCGTAAATAAAATGGCTGCCGGACGAGCCGAGCCCAAGAAGAACGGAGACTTTTTTTTTTTTTTCTTTACTTTTTCTTCTCCGAATCTTGAGTTTGGCCACGTTCCGTTCCACGAACGCAGTAAAAATCGCAGAGCTCACAATAGGCTCACCAAGGTGACCCGAAATAATGGTGTATTATTATTAATTAAATTAATTGTTATGCTATTTGATTTGATTTATGTTTTTATTATTTATATTATAATTTGCAATTGTTCATACAATATGTCAAAATCAATTTGTGATTATTCGAATGATAGATTAATGTTTTGTTTTTGTGCTATTTTATGTCATTTTTTTTGTACCCACAAAGGCACTCGCTGAAAATCAGCGTCGTGGTATGAGTTCTGCTGCTGCCACGACCAATGCTGAGCGGGTGCCTTATTCGGCCTAAGTAGACTAGTACATGTATTTTTGTTAATGTTATTCATTTTTGGGTCGAATAAATTCATTTTCTTTCTTTCTTTCTTTCTTACATCAAAATAACACATAGGTAGTCTATAAATCATAGTGTTATTTTTGAGATCTAACATACGCAGGTGAAGCCGCGAGGAACCGCTAGTCTATACTAATATTATAAAGCTGAAGAGTTTGTTTGTTTGTTTGTTTGAACGCGCTAATCTCAAAAACTACTGGCCCGATTGAAATTTTTTTTTTACGTTGGATAGTCCATTTATCGAGGAAGGCTTTAGGCTATATAACATAAAGATACGACTCATAAGACCACAGCAGAAATGAAAAATGTTGCGAAAACGGGAGAAAGATATTCCTTTTGAGAGCTTCCGCTGCATACGCTGCGAAAACCGCTTAAGTTACACAAAAATCATGTATGACAGGATTGTTCAACATTAAGAGTTCTATAATAAAGTCCGCGACAGCATATGTCTATCTTTTATGTTGGACTTACTACAACCTTTTTTTTGTTAATAAATTTGTAAAAAAATAATGCATTATTTTTAGAGGTGTATTATACACACAGGTATTTATTCTCATCAAAATAAATACATTCATCATCACGAGCATTTCATTTAGAACCAAGTTGCCCTTTATATCATTTGATTTCAATAAATATCTTAGCAGCTATCACAGTTTTAACATAACTCCGCACCAAAATAAAGTTCGCAGCTTAAGTACAACGTGCGCTTGCGCTAATATATTATAAATCTGAAGAATTTGTTTGTTCGAACGCGCTTACCTCAGGAACTGCTGGACCGATTTGAAAAAATATTTCTGTGTTAGATAGCTTATTTATCGAGAAAGGCTTAAGGATATAAAACATGACGCTGCGACGGGAGGGGAGGGAGCAAACTCAAAACGCGCGGACGAAGTCGCGGGGGACCGCTAGTTAGAAATAAAATACAATTTTTATCTAAAACGCAGTTCAGCTAAATAAATTGATCATTGAGTTTCAATAATCATTATTCATAATGTTATGTCTCACTCAAACATAGCTAGATCTGATAGTTGCATCCTTGTCGGTATCGTTTAGCCGCATCGCAGACGCATGCATATGCGTTGGTTTATGACGTAACTGTACGATATCTTGTGGATTCCACAGTTTATTTTATTTATTTTTTATTTATTTATTTAGGTACATCAACAGTATAACATACACAGCACTTACTTAGATTAATATACAGTTTAGTTCTAGTACATTATACTAATTATAGATATACACAGCATTTTCCAAAACATTAAACAGTGAAAGGAGTGTCACAATACAAAGAAATATATCCAAAAAGTATGTATATATCTATCCAACCAAACTATATAAACCTCAAACCACAACAAACTACAAAGATGCAACAAATTACAAAATTCACCTTCTAGGGTCAAGCGCAAATAAACCCCCTCTCCATCGTTGATAAACAAGACCTAACTTCTGGTATAACAGCTTCAATAAAACGTTCACTAACATCACGTTACTAATGTCGCAAATTATTATTTTGCATTTGAGTAATATACGCAAGTAATGCAAATAACTTGAAGGAATTGCAAACCAATTTATTAAAATAATAGCAAGTTATCAGAACCAAATTTCAATATTTAGGTTGGCACCTACTTGCATTTTCTACCATGCGTAACGTGATAAAAAACAGGATTTGCAATGCCTAGTAACCAATCAATAAAAATACCACTAGAATAGTTAGATACGGGATTGCTACCATGTACCTCCGTGCTCCGTGATCATGGCGCTTGCAACAGTGCCGAAATATCGGAAACTCATAATAAGGTACATGGTAGCAATCCCGTATCTAACTTTTCTAATGTAAGTGACCATGAAACTTTAAAACAATATAATAAAAATACCGTATCAAATAAATATCTTCGAGCTGATAATATAACCATGAATAATTTGTCACGATATCTACGCTACGTTTCCGACTCACTGTAAGTTGCTTGAGAAGTATCTTCCTTAGCGCAATATGACGCCCGCTTTGTCGTTATACTAGTGTAGGGACGGACTTGGCGAATGATTTTCTATTTACTATGTTTTCCATAACATAACTCGCATAGTTTACACAATTAAAAAGTAGCTCCTGATTAATATATCATTAAAATTTGAAGACTTCGAGTCTTCAAGAAAAGATTCTTCAAAGTGGCAATTTTTTGAGGCAATTACCTATTTTGGCCGTGTAATCAGCTTTGCCTTAAGAACCTAATGCTTGCTGTATTAAATAACAAGCCTTCTAATTGGCCCTAAATATAGGCCTTTCACAACAACCGATTCTACAGCATTATACTTAAACAAAAGCTCACAGGTTGTCATAGAAATTCAATAGAAAATTTCCAATTATCAACGAAACGGTAGACCATATGATAAGCTATTGTTCTCTAAAATTAGAAACGATCCCGGGGCTGAATTTGACTGACGCCGCTTAATTAGTATCTTATCTCAAACGCAAAACACCATAGCCCAAAACGTTTTACTTATTGACAGTAACATTTCGTGGAAGTTTTTCTCTGAAATGAATAGTGTTATTTTCTTACAGAGATACTGAATACGTCACTGTGGCTGTATATATTTGTATTTCAACTGTGATATTAAATACGTGAGTTGCACCTGAGACGGGCGCGTGCTAGAGGTAAATAAATCCATACGATCATGCTTGTAAGTGCGACTTAGTGCCCTTATACTGAGATATGTCACGTAGTCACGTTACAAGTTTCAGCTTGAAAATTTGAAGCCGAATGATAAGTGTCATGGAACACCCGTGCCGCGAAGTTTGTCTGTAATTTGCTATAGGTAGTAAACTTCAGGGTCTATTTAAATCATTGGTATTTTCCGTTGCAAAAATGCTGGTTGAAACTTCATTCATGCTTTGACGGACGTTATAAAATTCTTGCCATGAATAGAAAAACTACCGAACATAAAAATCCTTCTGGTCTTTTGCGAATATAATATAGTATTTTAGCATGTAGTATATTTGAAGTCGATGTACCGAGCAATGATTTCAGATTTCAATTATGAGTAATTTGCATACGATCCCATTTCGGCGCGTGATTAGTTTATCAGCGTCATCGTGATATAATGATGATCGGCATAATTATTGGTGATAGTTTGGGCCAGTGAAGTATTTGCAATGTATTTAAAATAACTCAATTCAAAATATGTGCCATGGTTCTCATTGACAACTGTCAATATAACATTTTTCTGATTATTTTTTCTTTATTGTTTTATTTCGTCATTACCACAGTTTTACAATTTGGTGATTGTTAACTTAGACTCAAGTTTAGTAGACGCTCACGGATCGAAAGGGCTGCCAGCGGCCGCGCAAGCAATAAAAATACAAAATTTGTTGATTAAACATCTCACTTTTAAAAGTAACACTTTAGTAAAATATCAAATGTGGTCTAGACCCCATTTTGGTTCAGCCAACTAGAGCCTTTACTGCACACCGGCTGCTCATAAAGTGCCTTTAAAGCGTGTATAAAACCGGGCTATCCAATCCAAACAAATCTACAACACGTGGAGCCCACTGCTTGAGAAAAGCCAGGCCGAAATCGAAAGAATTTATGAGAATGCTCCTACTATCCTTGCCATTTATTTCTAGAGCTTTCTATTTAATTGAATACAAAAGTTAAACGCTCCGAGTCACTTGATTCTCCAGCGAATATTTGCAAAGTCCATTTTATTCTGGAAGTAAGCATTTAGAGCCAGCATTTGCCTTTCTTAATTAGTTTTAAATTACGTGACGATAGCTGTGTTAATTCGGTAATTTTTGTACCGCTTTTGTTTGCTGTTTATTTTCAAGCTGCTACGTTCAATAATATGGCATTTAGGGTATATTGGTCAGCCTATGTGAACTGGGTGGGTGCTTGTTGGTTTTGGTTACAAAATAATGGACGATGTGTCACGATAAAATCATTTTACAAACATGTGCTATTATTCGGTTCAATTGACCGCATTCGAGATTCGGTTGATGCATTTTTTATGGCCTCACAACTTGTTTTTAGTAGGTAATCAAATACGCAGTAAATTACGAGGATTAATTAAATTGAATACTGGTAAACACTTCATTTCCTGGTGTACTTACCGCTTCAGATATCAACACCAATTAATTTTGCCTGTAATAAGAGTACAATAAGTGACAGTAATGTTAACGACCCGATAATTAGTAATTCCGGCTGCAAGAGACGCATGTCTCTTATTACAGGTCTTATTTCCAAAAACCGGCCAAGTGCGAGTCGGACTCGCGCACTGAGGGTTCCGTGCCAACTTCAACTGAATTAGGGAATCCACTTATTTCTTCTTAGTAAAATACCACAATATTTTGTTGACTGCAAATATAACTTTGTTTTTTACAGTGTTTGTATGAAGTACAAAGTTATGTTTGTAGTGGTTGAAAACATTTCTATATCTCAAAAACTACTCGTTCGATCTCGTCCAAACCAATTTTCGTTGAAAGTATTTGTTACGATCTATATTATATTTTTTTTTTCAAAATTTACACTCTCTTGGTTTAGAAGTTAGATGGGGGGGGACGCCCATTTTACCACTTTGGAAGCGGATAGTTATGGAACGTTAGACTTTAAAAGAAAATGGTTTTTGGAACCCCAATATCATTTTAAATCACCTATCCATAGACCCCACACGCATAGGTTTGACTAAAAATTTTATTTTTGGTTTTCGTTTCATGTACTCGGTGTTTCGTTTCGGTAGGTGGTTAACAGGATACATCTTCCTACCAAATTTTAACAGAGTAATGCTTATAGTTACAGAATAAAATGGCTGTAACATACGGACGGACAGACAGACTTGACGAAACTATAAGGGTCCGTTTTTTGCCATTCGGCTACGGAACCCTAAAAACCAGGTGAGAATCAACACTCTATTCGCAATAGCAAATTCTATTTCTAACAAGAACGACTAATAGAGTTTGTTCCAGGTGTAACTACCTACATAAGCACCGGTATATTTTTATACATTATTCAAGTAGTGTTAGGTAAACTTACTTAGTAAAGGTCGTCGTAATCTAGGCAAAATTAGTTATAAAAATACACTCTGCAAATATTACATATTTTTACTCTATTTTTTATTTATTTAAACTTTATTTCACTGTAAGTTGTACAATTGGCGGACTTAATGCCTTGTGGCAATCTCTACCAGTCACGCGCTTATTATTTCATAAATATGTTGGTCATTTTCCTACCTCGAGACCACAAATGTTCGGGACCAAGCTAAACCGCTGTATGCACTATGAAAGTGGCAACAATGGCGGGGGGTAACTTGCAAACTCAGTCGGTGGGCCCCCCAAAAAGATTGCTAGCACAAAGTGACGTAGACAACAAGGGGGAAACATCAGTTGAGGTGTTGGGGTGAGTGACGAGGTTTTTCACGGCTCTCAGGACAATCCGGGTAATCGATCAAGATCCCTACAAGCATCTTACTGAAGCACTTCCTTCTCCGAAGCATTTCTGCCCTATAGCGAGTCTCCACTCAAGCCAGCCAATTAAGGCATGCAAGAGGTAGGTGATCCTGTCCCTCGTCAGCGTTCACTCTGCCCGGCCAGTGAAGGCAAGACAGAGATAAGGAACAGGGGTTCTCCTAGGAGCAATCAGGTACGTGTGGGGTCGCTACGTGTTTATTATTATTATCATTATTTTTGTCATTTTTTTTGTCTCAGCTGTGATTGTATGCTGGTATTTCAGAAATATACGGGTCTAAGCCCAGTATATTTCCACTTACATTTTATAGTATATATCAAAATTGGTTTGTGACTGTGCCTGGTGGAAGTAAGAGTGGCGAGTTTGGTGGTGGTTGTGCGGGTGAGAGATGATGAGACTGTATGCTGCTTTGTGTGTGCTGCTGGAGGTCTTCGTGGTTCAGTAGGAATTTTCTATTCTGCAAGTATTTGAGATGACTACTTTTTGGAGTGAGAAATACGTAAATTGCGATATGTTGAGGGTGCTGAATGACTGATATAGTTGTTTTGGAATTACTCCTGTGGTGGACAGCACGATGGCAGCATTTTCACGTCAGTCAATCTCCACACTCTTCTAACTTCATCTCCCAGATGGTTAGTTCGGGGATGTTCGCAGAAGCGCGCGTGGATTGTTTTTATACAATCATGCGCAAGCGGTGCACATCCCTGGTGAGCAGGGTGCGGGCCAGCCCGAACAGGATCCTGCGCGTTTTCGCCAAGCGTTTCGACTGCCGGTATACGTATCACTGTAACATGGTACATGTACGGAACGATGTTACCATTCTATTTTGACATGTTTTAAATTTATTTTGTAATTGAAATTTGTAATTCGGCCACTTGTTGACATAAATAAATAAATTGAAAATTAATAAAGTTACAGTTATCTTTCAGGCCAGTATACTTGGAGCGTTAATCGGTTATGGTGTTTTATAGATTGTGAGTGTTAGGTACGGCAATGTCTATTGTATGTATGAAAAATCATTAATTTTATCTATGTTAGAGTTATTTACATCTGAACAGATTAGATAACTTATACAATTACTCACCTACTAGATTAAAGTAGAATGCTTTTTCTGACTTTTCAGGTAGATGCGTTTAAAATGTGCTCTATGCTCTGATATTTAATTAAATAAACCAAAATGACATTTATCAGATGTTTTTTTTTTAATTTAACATTAGTCTTGTTAATTGGAGTTATAATCGGAAATTTAATTTCATAAATTGTTGTTTCTTTTCGATTATAAAATCTTCAAATAAAATCTGTTTATGAAAATCATGTTCCTTATAAAGATAATCATTATTTCTTATAATTTATTAATGCGAAGTATTAGAAATAGAAAATACTAAAATCATACCAGAAAATGGATTTTTGTTACTTTACATCACATTACGTTTATTTAAAGCTATATAAAGCGTTTTACATGTATGATTAAAACCACATTAGTAAAAATCGTATCACAAGTTCAATTAATCGCGTACAATTGAATTGTTGCGACACGCTTGAAACATTAAAAAAAGTGCGATTGAAGCTGTCGATTAATTCTGTAAAGAGATTATATGTAATTCAGTCAGTGGTAATCAGTTTCATTTTTTCATGAGATAAATTAACTAACCATATCATAGTATTTTATTATATCAAAAATTTCACAAACTGAGTGTGACAGTGACCAAGAAATAACGATTTTGTTCTGAGATGCTAATTAAACTATTTACTGTCCGAATGATGTTTCGTAACATACTTTTATAAGTATCAGACTAACAAATAGTTCCAAAAGAAGTTTCAATTGACACAACACTTACAGTAAACAAAGATAACTAATAACACCATAGCTGCGATAAGGGAATCGCCGCAATACGTTATTTGTAGTTCGATGCGGGCGGTAATCCTGATTGATGCAAACTAAATTCTCTTCAGAGTGGGTTGCGGTCTTGTCTCGCTGTAAGTACAGCCTCCAGCACTTAAGGTTATAGAGTTTTATTGAAAACTAACCCTTATTACAACTGCATAAGATACCACAGTGTCAACCTTGACGTGCTGTTGTCTGAACTTAATGCAGCCGAAGATACGAAATGTGTTGCTGAACCACGGGGGCCTGTTGGAATTCAAATCTTTTAAACACTTAAAAATAAATACAGAATACTTTTTATTACGTCCTCATAAGACTTTATTACTTAATGATCTTTTCCGTCATTTTAAATTTAATCCAATATCAACAAGTATCCGATATTAACAGTAATCTTACAAACTCACAAACAGATTTGCTAAGGTATGTGAGCTGTTATGCTTTAAAAAAAAATATTAATTAACTTCTATAAATATAGTTAAATAAAGATTCAAAGTAATTCCTGTAAATATCAATTAACAAATCCTGAAATTATAGCAAATACTGCTCCCATAGTTAAACCATAATGATAATAGGATACTTTATTGAGTGCTTGGACTCTTTTACTTAGCTCCAACAGAGGAGCAAGGACATTCCACGGGTACAAAAAAATAAAACATTGTATCAGATGTAAACTATTCAAAAAGTAACGTTAAGTATGAATGGAGTTCGAACATTTTCAACGTTACCTGTAGAAGGTACAAATAAAACTTCGTAAAATGCGCTCATTCTCTCTTTATTTAATCAGTAAAACTAATTTGAACATTTATGTGAAAAATAGCTAATCAAAGATAGATTTCTATTAATAAAGTGAGCTTAAGACTTTTGCAAAACGGCTAAATATAATCAAACCTAAACGAAATATGAAAAAGTCTGATTTTCTTTGTTAGTCGAATATTGTAAACAATCTTGACATCATGTTTAACTAAATGATTAATTTTAAAATAAGAAAAACACACAATTCACAACTACCATCAGTAATTGACCATTGAATACTGACCTCTTTTTAAATCAAATGGTTAATTCATTTTATTCACTGATATTACTTTAAAAGTTTAGAAAATAGTGTTTACATTAATGGACTAGCAAAGAAAAACAGACTTTATGACGCGATGAGATTTTAAGTTAAACCTGTTTTAGGGTAGCATCGAGGAAGTGGTTTTATTCAAACACAATACCCTCACAATAGGTAGGTAAACATAAATAACGGTTAATGTCCTATGCAAAACGTTTAATTTCCGTTTTTAGTGAACCGTCACACATGCGATGAGCGGTGGGCGTGATTTACTCAGATTACTTTGGATCCTGCGATGGATGGCCGCGCGATCTAAACGGTTACCTTTTTTATCAAAATAAGTTAACACTTTACAGTGTTCTTACTGTATCATAGGTCTCAAAAACTTATGAAGTTAAAAATCGTATCTCGATAAAGCTGTCATAAAGTCATACAGATTATTTGTAAAACTAATGAGCAATAGCTTTTCCAAAAGCTACAACAATACACCTTTTGTATAAGGATTATGATACCATTTAACTAACATTTTAACATCACAATTTATTTAAAATAAAATGACACACAATTTATTTAAAAATTAAATAGGCCGCATGTTCAAAAAAGAGCGGATGGCATAAATAGCAGGTCCACAGTCCCAAGATGCGCCAAGACCCATTTGAGTTCGTTGAAAAATATTTAAGCAAGCCAGAAACCGCCCGACACCATACTTTGGCTGCGGTGCAGTACCTACATCAATAGGTCATATGCCTCCGCCAAAGATAAGCTCCGTAGATAGTCTTTGTAATTTTGTCATATACCTGACCAGCAATCATGATGTTTAGGAGAGCCGTCCATGCTTAAAGAAGCCTAGTGCTAGCCTTACCAGAGGCATGTCTCTGAGGTGCTGTGTGGATAAACCATCAAGGCCAGCATCGGTGCCATTGCAAGAACGAAACCTTTTTTTTCTAAATAAATATTGGGCACCAATCACATACATTGCTCTGATTCCAAAGTAAGTAGCTAATGCACTTGTTATGGAACTCAGACAAAACGGTGGTACCACAACACCCAGACCCGAAACAAAATAGAAAGGATCGTTTTCTACATTGACCCGACTGGGAATCGAACCCGGAACCTCACGAGATGGCGACGCTTGAAACCAGCTTGCTAGCCCACGACCACGGAGGTCGCCAAGGCTTGCAAGATATTAATTGCCGACACCTGCAAATTAATACTGAGATCATTCGGAGGTGACGAGAAAGAAATGTAATTAGACGATCCAGGGAGCTTATACACGCTTGGCACTCCACCAAGAAGGTTTCACCATTATCCGCAGTCCGCAGCCAAAGCATAGTCGTAGAACAAAAAACGCGCAGCACCTTTAATGTCATCATCGCTTGCTTTAGTTTTGAATGATGGAATATGGATTTATTTGAAACATGACAAGCATTGATTTCTTTTAAAAGAATAAGATTGGCAAAACAATTCTCTTTAATTCTAGATGTAAGAGAATCAGGGCGGGAGACTAGGCGTCTCATGTAAGATTCTATACGGCAATGTGAGCAAATTTTCCCATGCTTCTACTAAATTCAAGTTGACCACATCTCTAATTTCAAATGTTAATATTTGAGCAACACAAATGCGAGAGCCTCTATGCACTCTTTGTGTTATAATTTTCAGTTTAGTTGAAGGCATGCTACTGGGTTGTGTAGGGCATAGGTGTAAAATGTGGGGGAGAAACATTAGGCGAGCCGCCACTGCGTGAATTCGAAGAAACTTAGGTTGATTAGCAGCGGCTTTGGTGGATTTTAACCCTTTCAGTTCCTTTACAATATAAAAGTTAAGGGCAGCACTCGCACCTTATGTAAACATCAGCATTGGAAATCGAATTCATATATGTGTGGCTTCGCTCCAGCATCTACTTTCAAGCAGAGATTTTACCTTTATCAGAAACAATTTGTATTTACTTAAGTGATTGAATTCTTTGAGACCGGAAGCGCAATGAGTGGACTGCAGGATACTGCAGAAAACTAACCTGAGAGATAAAGTTGCAACGATAGTGAAGAAGTGATTTGGGCTTAGGCTGAACATACAGCACGAATGGCAAACGACCGTTGGCTAAAAAGAGTCCTAGCATGGAGACCTAGTAACGACACAAGGGGAAAAGGACAATCGCCCCAACGGTAGTCTGATGATATCCGACGACACGTAGAACATGGCACATCTGGATGGACATAACACGGACGCAAGACCGCCAGTCATGGGAGAAAATGGAGGAGGCTTACGTCAAAGACTGGACACAATTAGGCTGATGATGATGATGATAAGTGATTGAATATTAATATTAGGCACCAATACACTACAAACACATTACCTAGCTCTAATTCCAAACTAAGTACATTATGAAATACACAAACAACAATGGTTGCTTCCACAACACCCAGACACGAGTCACTTTTGCACTTTGCATCTTTTTAGTGTAGTTAGAGCAAAAAGTCTAATATCAGCAGTCCTACCTAGTTTTGTTTCATGAAAACACAAAGAACACCGCTCGTTCAACCTATTAAGCAGCCGAATCGCAGATTCTGAACCGAACCAGTAGCACATCCTTGGCTTCCAAATTATACGTATTTTAGTGCCAAAATGCTAATTAACACGGCGAAAACGACGACCAGGGAAATGAGCACTCACCGTCGCCAGGAATCATGAAGAGAGCGGTCCCATTAACTTTTATTATGCCCCGTTTTTAAGCGTGTCGTCCAAATTAGTTGGCTCTATTCGCAGAACATCTTTTGCTCATGGCCCCTCATTACTGAGATGACGCTCGAAATGAATTTATTTGTTGTATATGCTAATTAAACCGGAGTAATTTGGCCTTTGTAATCTTTATGGATTTAATTATTAACATCGGAACTCCTTTGTTATTTTACTATCTCCCGCTTGAGGCTTTTCATGAAAGGGGTTTAAAATGAGTAAAAGTGAAATCGCACTGGCGTTGCGTTGCGCCGGCCCATAGTGCTAAAATCCGTTGCACGCGCGTACACAGCTCAAAGCCGATGTGGTTTCACTCTAGCATCTGCTTTGAAGCAGTGACTGTGCTTTTAATTATTGGAAATTATTATAAGTTTTATATCTAATCATTTATTTATTGAATTTGTCCTGACTGCCAAAGTCCTCCATTATTTTTCTATGTCGTCGTCATCTCTGAGGATGAGGTCAATATGGTTCCCAAGTATTATAAAAAAATGCACTGTTTACAATGTAAAAAGACATATTAAACAAATGCATATAATTAGAGTATTGTTTTGTATAACTTGCTACCGGAAGAGCTAAAAAAACTCCTAGGGTCATTATTTAAGAGGAGACTGACTGACTGGCTTTATAGTTATAATTAATATTCTAATTGGACAACATACCAATATTTAATCTAATATGAACTACCCAATATAATTTGTAATGTAATTTAATCAAGACCTTTCATATGTTTGTAATAACTGAATAATTGAATTTTTGCACGTCACCAAGCGGAATGAACACATGTGGTATTTACTTTTAAATATTAAAAAGATAATGAGTAATATTATATTATAAAGATAATGAGATCACCGTAAATAAAGATTTACGGTGATCTAGGCAAACAAACGCTAATGTATGAGTTCTGACCAACAAGCCTAACATCTAAATTAATCATAAATATCTAAGTATGTTACTTTCGAAAACACCAAACGTTTTTATGAAATAATTTTTAATCAAACGAATTATCCACACAACGGCTCATGGAATTTTCCGCCACGTTTATTGGTTGATCTGATACGATTTCAAGTCGAGTGCCGGTCGGTAGGTACAAGTACCTCGGCACTTGACTTGACAAAGGGGGTCTCAATCACGTTTTATTTCTCAAATAACGCTACCATTAAAATTGATTTGACACTTTTTGGATGTTGTTAATTTTATTTTTAACACACTCACAACGTTGACTTCAAACAAAATCAGCTTAGTTTTACTATGTTTACCTAAATCCTAACTTAATGATGGGTTTTAGAGTAAAAATCTAGTTTTGCCATTGACCCTGCTGTCAAACTTTGGGTAGTTAATTAGTCTAATTAGGTGAAGCGGAGATTTTTTGTGCTTTCAGATTACATTTCTCTTTTTCTTTACACCATGACACCTTCCCTACCTCTAAGTGCGATCAGTGTCAAATCACAGAACTCTTTTATTTAGTATATGGTTGGTATTAATACCATGTCATAGTAAATATATCATAGCTGCTGAAGCTTTGCTTAATAGTGGAACGTTACAGATTTACTTAATTTTTTATTCACATACTAAAAAAGGTCGAACTGTTACTTAAACTAGGTACTAAAGTGATCAGTGAGTCATGATCCTATCTTACGACACTACGTCCAACTTTTCCGTATATGTACTAGCATGGGACGATAAAAAGCGAACTTTTTAAACGTTAAACAAATCGCATTGGGCTCGGTTAGGAGACTAATTAACTAGAACGTCCCACGATGCCGCAGTTACAGATGGACAGACAAACCAATTAGACCGTGTAATTAGTCGAACTAGTACAGCCAATCTATATTGTTTTACCAATGCAAACATGGGAGACTAGATAGAAAAAAACTATCGGGCTTTTTACGGAATTTCATTGCATTGCATAGGGGCCGTCCATTAATCACGTGAGACTCAAAAGGGGGGGGGAGGGGGTACGGAAAACATCACGAAACATCACGAGGGGGGAGGGGGGGTCTCGTTAGACATCACGTGTATTAATTTTATTTATTTTTTGTCAAAAAGCGCTATTTTTGAACCGAAATTTTGAACGGCGCGAAAATTTGAACGATTTGTTGTCACAAACCTCTTTGCCAATAACAACTGCCATTGAAGAAGAAGCTTTACCAGTTGTAACCTTAAATGAAAGTCTTGAAACTCCGTGGGACGAAGACAACATTAATTAATTATTCATTAATTTTATTGCAAATACATAAAAATACATATAAATCGAATCACCATTTTTTAAATATATTTTTCCAGTCAAAAATAGGCTTTGCATAGACATCCAAAAAAATACACGTGATCCAGGGGGGGAGGGGGGGGGGGGTCAAAAAATGAGAAAAACGACCTCACGTGATTAATGGACGGCCCCATACTTATTGACACACGCTAGTTTTCATCACCTCGTAGTCATCAAAAAGATAGGTACTCGAAAATCAGTTCACCAGAGGCAGAAATTAAAATTACGAAGTATATACGTTAATACTAAGTGGAATTGTGCTAACTTTAATCATTAAATATCATACGCCAATTTGACGCGAGTGATTAAAAAATAAGGTGCTGTCTCAAAATTAAATATCAAACTACAAGAACTACCAACTCAAAACATTGTTTAACATAACAAAATATAATGAACTAGTTAGGGTTTCCAATCCCGCAATCCCGGGATCCTCTTTGATCCTTAAATTTTTCCATTTCGTTACATTGTGCGAAGGCGTTCGAAAGATGTAGGTTTTTAGATACGCTAAATGATACATAAATTATTATTTCACGTAATATCAATAGTAGCAACTGATAAATAATAAAACATCTGTCAACGAAGTCGGTTGTATATTTACTTTCTGCTATCCACCTCCAGACTTGGAAGTAAAAACCGGCCTAGTGCGAGTCGGACTCGCACACTGAGGGTTCCTTACCAACTTTAACTGAATTATGGGCCCACTTTCTTCCATTTAGCCAAAATACCACATATTTTGTTGAATGCAGAATAAACTTTTGTTAAAAGTATTTGTAATGATCAACATTCTGTATTTATTTCGTAATTTGCACTTGCTTAGTAAAAAGGTTTTACTACTTTAGAAGCGTCTAGCTTCCAAATGTTAGTTTTGAAAAAAAAGGTTTTTGGAACCTCTACGGGATTATAAGACACCACACGCATAGTTTTAAGTTTTTTTTTTGGTTGTAGTTTCATGTACAGGACGCCCGTATTGGCAGTGGCAATGGGCAAGGCACATAGCGCGAAGACTGATAGCCGTTGGGGAAGGAAAGTTCTAGATTGGAGACCCTTCGACCAAAGACGCAGCGTAGGACGTCCACCAACAAGATGGACAGACGACCTTAAAAAGATCGCAGGATCAAACTAGATGCAGACCGCTAGTGATCGGTCACTGTGGAAAGCCGTGGGGGAGGCCTATGTTCAGCAGTGGACGTCCTTTGACTGAGAATGATGATGATGATGATGACACCCTCATTAAATACCATTATTAGTAAAGCGGTAATCAGGAACCCTTCTTACCACGGTTTAACTGTGTAGGGCCACACTTGATGAAACTATAAGGGTTTCTTTTTTTTCGGCTTTCGGCATTCAGCTACGGTACCCTAAAAAGCTCAGTAGCAATGCATTTACACACAATAGAGAAAACTACGCAAATAATGTGGAGAAGGTGACCCTAGTAAGAAAATGCTATTGTAAATGGTACTTTTTACATGGTACGAGTATATCATTTACCAGCGGTCGCCCGCGACGTTCTTCACGCGTGTTGGTTTAACTCCGTTCCCAAAGGTAGAAAGGTAATGTTTTATAACCATTGATCTACTCTTAATTAAAGACTTTTCTGATAAATAAGCGGACTAATCTTGTCTAGTGTGTGTAAGATGAAATAATAATGTACACTGTATTAGAGTAAATAATATAATGGTGGATGGATGCGAGTGTCGTGCGCGCCGCTCGGTAGCCAAGCGATGAGGGGGCTTCAGAGGCCGAAGTGCGAGTCGGAGCAAGACTTACGGCCGTTCCCTATATGCAAACTAAGATCAAAGATAGATAGCTATCCTCGAATTGTTGTCACCAGCTTAATAAACAGTTTCTATATTACAGATAGGTGTTGCTTAACTCCAGTTAGCAGAAGATAGGCCACATTATCCAAGCCCTCCCTTACGTTTCGAATTACGCAGTTTAACAAAACACTCTCAATTACGTCGCGTCAACGTTTTCACAATATTTGTCGTCATTATGATACACCAAGGATAATATTTGTATAATACGTTTAAAATAATATTTAATTTTATTGCTTTGTACCTAATTATATATATGTTCTATTTTGGGTAAAAATATTATGTGTCTTTACGTCAAACGGAACTTTTTTGAGCTCTGACAGACAGTTGATTGATTGACATCATACCTACGTCAATTGATTGAAAATTAATACTTGTTATCGTAAAAACTACCTCTTTATAAATTTTAAAATTAATAAAAAAAGAAATAGAATTAGAAAATAATCGTTCCAGTTTATTTTCGCAAACGCTTCAGAATGTTATCAGTCCGATTGCTTAGAAAAAACAATGTGTCCAGCTGGTAAACAATGTATTCAAGGAGGACTTTATTTCCATAAAATAAGTGCAGTGAGTATCAATTGTATATTCACAAACAAATCGTTTACGGTTTTTGAAGAATATTGACCAAAGCCGGGTCCAGATTGCGTCCGTAGTTTATATTTTAAAAATCTTGTTTGAATTATAATTGTACTGGTATTTTAAGGGTAACTAAGTAATTAAGTATTGAATTACTTTAGTAAAATATAACAATTACCTTCTGAATGTATCAAAATGAATGTAGATGAGGTGTATTAACTCTGCAATCACAAAACATAACCTCAAAATACCTTATCTGCCATTGAATTCCTTGTAAACCTGATCAAAAATATTTTTTGTGTGTATTCTTTCAAATAATTATATATTTTATCCAAACATTTTGTAAAGACGCATGCTGCCGCAAAGTGTGCAGAGTTTTGGTCAATATCCTTTGCTTAAATACCAGTTGTTTTCATGTTATACTGATTTGTTTTATTTACTTCTTTCAGCCACAGCAAAAAGTCCACCTTCCCTTGACAAAGGAATAGATGATGATGCTGGTGGAATTATTTCAGGCTCATCAAATGCTATGCAAATCATCAGGGACCTTCCTAGTCACTCAGCTGTTCCCAGAGAAAAAGTTGACTGCTTGAACATGGAATCAATATTGTTCGCCACCCGAAACTTATATGTTTTTCATAAATTGTACGAGGTAGCACCTTACATTCTACAACTACGAACACGTCAGTGACCTACATAGCAGAATCCGGGACCGTCGTAACTCACACTGGCGGCCCACCTATTAATGTATATGTTAATATTTTAAATAAATAAACTAATTTACTACCAATAAATCCGATATTATCCGTCCTTGTTGTTCTCATTTCCCTCCACTGCAGCAGACACCTTTATCCGTCCCTATGATCAGTTTGGGCAGTCTGTCAGACTGGTATCGGGTCCCACCACCTACCTACCGTCTTAACGCTGCTGCCCTGGATGACCTGAACGCAGCTAAGTATCTTTTGTTAGGCGGGGTTATGGCTAGGGTCAGTTTCTTAGGGTAAAGGAACATCTTCACCACTAGGGAGAAAGTTTCCATCTTAACCTTGTGAGCAGCAGGACTTTTACATAAATAAATCAATGAAACATTCAAAACTAGTGATTTGCCGGGGTATACAAGAGCGTTATCCTCCAAAATCCTAGGATTGAATTCTGGGGTTACTAGAGATAGTCAAACTGACTGACAGTCAGATGAAAAACATTATAGGAACGCAATAAATGTCAATTTCATACAAATGCCTATCCCCAGTAAGCTATCCGTCCTCCCATCGATAAGATGTAGGTATCCAAAGATAGTTTACCCTACTGCCAGAAGGTTTATAGAAACAAAAAATCTAAAGGTAGATAACCATTTTTAACTCTAGTAGGGCAAAACCACAGTTAGAATGGATATAGGGAACGGCCGTAACTCGATCAAACGTATCGAGCGCGTACGTGAATATATATGGGATTGTTTTAGTGTAAACTTTAGCCACTAGACGGCGCTGCTTCAATCCCATATAAATTTACCTTAACGCGCTCGATGCGTTTGATCGAGTAGGACTCGCTTCGACTCGCACTATGGCCACAGGTGCCCCTCTCACTGCTCGCTGCCTCGCGGTTGCCCCCGCGGCGTTCAGCGCGTGAACAACTAACATTATATTTTTGTAATTGTAACAGTAGCCGTTTCTGATTAGCGCGTTCAAACAAATAAAAATATTTTCAGCTAAATAATATTAAAATATAAACAAGTGTAGTTTTCTTTATAGGTAACGTTATCTTCTCAACGCCGTGGGAGAAGGAGCCCTCAAGTCTACTCTCGCTACTATTAAGGCTATATTTCTATGGGCGCCTATTCATCATTTATCTATATTCAAGTTTAATTGAAAAGGGGGTATTATTTTTTTGCAAGACGTGCATAGGTACGTTGTAAAATATACTATATATATACCTATCATGAATATCTGTTCTTCCTGGTGCTAAAATCACTTATAAAGATATTGTGTCCTCTTAATCTGGACCATACCACAATTCCTCATCATACAGGCCGTGCAAGAAGTAGTTTTCTCTGAATTTTATTTTAACGACAATATTGAGACATCAAACATCATTGACAATAGCAAACATATGTCAAAACATGTCTACCAAACTACTTTCAAACAAGACGAGTCGTTGTTAAAAAATGAAATGAAAAGCAAAATCACTAAATCAACTTTGGAGAAATCGTCCCCAAATTACTTTCTACCCTTCAAAAAAAATTTCCACCCTTTTTTTACCTAGTAAATAGATAAATTTTAATAAAATATGAAGCAGGACTTTCGTCAATGCTGTTAAAGAATGTTTAAGCACAATTTGAAATTGAACGGGCCAAGGAATCATGTTATCCCATACAAACTTTGCTGCCCATTTTCACCCCCTTATCGGATATCTACGACATACAATGAACAGGTATAGGCTGTGCGTTGATCCGTCAGTCAGTCAGTCAGTTGTTTAAAACCGACCATTGTATAAGTTAAAGATAAACAATCGTTTCCAAACACAGATACCTTTTCGACCATTACATTTATATCTAAGGGCCGATTTTTCAATGGTCAGATAAAACTTATCAGACTGATAAATTATAAAGCGACATATTTTAAAAAATGACAGTAACGTATGATTGCTGATAATTAGGTGACGTTTTAAAATTATCCATATTGTATTTTATTCGATGAATATTTCTTATCTGACTATTGAAAAATTAGCCCTAAATCGACTATGATATCTATCTGAAAATAAAGACAGTAAAAAAATACATTGTCATTAAAAGAGTTCCTACTCCTAACTTCTAGGTACTTAAACGTAAATATCAAATTAATATGATTTATAAAATGTCTCGTTGGTTCTTATGTATCAGTGTGAAGATACAACAGAGTGAAAAATTGGTCTCGTGCATACCACATTAGCAATACTTTAGGTTCCATTACCCCGTTCACATAGGTAGAAATCTACCAGGTCACGCGAAGCTCACATTACACCGCGGAGAGATTTCGTTTCTACTCACCGAATCACTTAGTATCTGCTGTTCTTAGCTTTCTTTAGAACCAGACATTGCTTATTATAGCATTTACTTATAGGTTCATGGTATAGTATAAGCAAACAATAGAGACCGTTTCTGTGTTAAAAGTAAAAATAACGAGAAAATTTTAATTTCCGCTTCGTCTGCCAATATTTTCATACAAGGGGGGGCTGACCAAAATAACACCCTGTATAGAGATACAGGGTGTTATTTTGGTCAGTGACATCCAACACATAATCTAAGTTATACATATTCTAAAAAAAACTAAGCACGTTTTAGACAAGAAAACCTCTTCACAACATTAAAAAAAAAATATAAAACGAATGGGGTAACTCGCACCCTCGCGCGTAGCTAGCGCTATCGCGTATCTACGAAATACTTCGCCGTAGCTAGTAAGTTACGAAGAGGCTACCTGGTATTGGTAGTTTTGATTCGATCGCTGTACGCCATTAATAAATTGATTTTATGCGTTTTTTTATGTGTATTTTTTGCATCAGTTTCGTTTGTACAGCCACCCCTGAGTCTCTCTTCGTTGACTAAAACAACACCTTGTATAAAGAAGTTCATAAATGTAGTAAGGTAATAAGTACTAAACGCGTCCTAAAATACTTATACCCATTCCTACTATCTCTTGTTAAACGTCTCCGGTAGACAAAAATAGAAATAACATGCTCACAAAGAAAGTGCCTCTTAAATTATGTATTATTATATTAACCCTACCTACGTCGTCACATATGGATAAAAGCTATTTTATTTAGGTACACATGATATAACATTGACTGCGCATGGAAGCTCGTTGATTTAGACGAGACGATCTGCCGCATTATTCATAGAAACTTTTACGATCCCATTTAATGTTAATGGTTTTATTGGCGTCTCTAGGTCTTTATATTTTCTGAGGTGAATTCTGTTATTGTTTATTCATTGGAATTTGATAGATCAATGAACAAAACACTTTTGAGCGTTTTTATTTGAGCTTGATTTAAAAGGGTAGGTCAACGTCTTTATTTAGTACCTGCTTAAATGCCTGCAATAAAGATAAGCATTTTTTTTGTTAGTATCCCACTTAGCATATTTCACAAATCTTCGTGAAAGTAGTTTAATTTCGGCGGAATATTTCAGAACTTATGACGTCTGTCCAGGGCAAGTATTCCAGCGTCAGCTTGGATCCCGCTAGCTGGATACAATTTCACGCTGTGCCAACTTGCAAAATTCGTTGCGAAATTCTAATTTCATACTGAACACGGCTGACGGGATGGATCGCGACCTATATGAATGATGTCTTCAACGCACTCGTATTCAAAAATCTAGATTAATTAGCACATTTGACGATGTTCGTCCTATTGTGTCATTTTTTTATAACTTGCCAAAGTAATTAAAACAATATGTAAGTAAGTAATAATTAATACAACAAATGCAGCTCTCAAAAACCTTAAAATCCTAACGATGCAAATTTATCATCTTTATTAATTCACTTAATATATTTTAATCTACATTAAGGCAACATCTACCCATTATCTATACTTATAAATGCTTTGTTCTTAACAATGGTTCTGAACTATACTGACTGACTGACGGATCAACGCACAGCCTTAGCCGCTGATTGTAGAAACTTGAAACTTGGAAGTTGAGTTTTTTGTATAACGTATGGATCCGATAGGAAATGACTTTCCGAAATTGTACCCCTAAATGGGTGAAAAAGAAGGGCAAAGTTTGTAGGGGACAACGTGATTCCTTAGTCCAATCTACTTCAAATTTTGTATACACATTCTTTAGCAGAATTGACGACACCCATATTTCGTATTTTATCAAAATTAATCTTTTAACGTGGTTAAAAATGAGTAGAAGGATATTTTGGGGATGATTTCTCCAAAATTTATATATTTACTTCTTAGTGATTTTGATTTAATTTTTGACATAATACAAGCCATATTTTGACATATTTTGTTTGTAATGTTTTATTTGTCGTTGTTCTCGAGGAGAGGCTTTTTTTATTCGGGATTCTAATTTCACCATAAAATTAGCTTTCTAAATGAAATTGAGCGAAAAATGCATCTTCCATGGCCTGTTGTATATTGTGGAATCATCTTTAGATTAGCAGACAGAATATCCTGGAAAGTGATTCTAGCACTAGAAATAAAAAACATTGACGGTCATTAAGTATTCAGATTTCTTTGTAAAAAGATAACGTTGTAACAAACCTTATCTATACTTCTTTTTATTGTAATTTTATAAAGATGGAGAAATTTTTGTTTGTTTGAACGCGATAATCTAAGAAACTACTGGGAACTGGTTTAATTAGTAAAAAATATTTTTTTTAGATAGCAAATATTACGGGAAAGGCTATAGGAGAAGTTCAATGGCTACAGGCGATAAAATATTAAGGTTCAACCTATTGAAACATAGTTAAACCAAAACACGCATGCGAAGTCGCGGGCAGCCGCTAGTTTAGTTATAAGACAAAAGACACTGCGAATCAGAGCGACGATTCTTGCGTCAATCTAACTTTTTCCGTGTGGTAATTCGATTAAGAGTTGAAACGTTTTACCTAAAAATCTATCGAATGCTGTTTTTTTTTCTCGATTTCACTATTAGGTACTATATATTTTTTTGTTACCGAGCAAAAAAAAAGTTCACTGTGACATTTATTGTGTGTGGACACTTGATGCCTTAATTATTTTAAAGAGTGATCGAGAGAACTTGCCGCAACGGCTTACTCATATTCAAAATTTATTTAGGTGTAGCAAGCGCTACCTGCGGATAGAAATTTCACTTCAGCTCTCATTAAAAATGCTAAAGCTGCCCAACAAAGTGGATAATCTGTGCGGCGGGCAACAAATATTAAAGAAGCCGACCACTCCGGAAGATGCTTTGTGGAGATCAAAGCTTCACGGCTATACTAATTGACCTTTACATTTTCATGAGCTCTCCTTAAATTCGAATTTACTACACTTAGCTAATTTACTTGCTAGGTTTAAAGGATTTGCCACATCAAATCTCAGAATTTTAAAGTTTATTTACCTCTCTTTAGCTTTTACCTTTACTAACAATCAATATACTTGATATAAAACCATTACTCTCGACTACATATCGCTGATAAAAGATTTCAATCGAATCTTGTTGTTATAGTGGTAGAAGAAACAAGCTCCTCTAACGCTTTAAAGTTTACTTTCGCTATATAAAGCGTGGGTACTCGAAACCGTTTACCTATTTACTTGTATACCTACCCTAGATGTTAGCAATTCAAAACAAACAAAAAGTTAGCCAAAGGGTTAGATTTATCCTCCTTATTATGCTCAAAAACATCCCGTTAATTTATACGTAAATTTTCAAAGCACAAATCGGTGTTTATACGCAAAACAAGGTTGCAATTTAGGTACCCCACACGGATGTACCTTGCAAACAACTTAGTCGCGAGGGATACGATCTCGACAGCAATGTGTTTTAAAATGTTAAATCGCAAAGCTGGAAGTCACAATATTCCGCGCAAGCATTTCCTAAAGGATTACAAAAACTACCAGCGGACAAATGTCAGGAAGCTACACGACTTAGCATAACCTTTTTCTCTTGGTTCTGAATAATTTAGGGGCTCTAATAGACGCTGTTATGGCGACTAAAAATTTAATAGATAGACATTTTTGGAAATCGTATTTAATAGCGTCAAATGTTGGGGCAAGGATTCGAGACTTACTTCAATATACAATGTGACAGGGGTGGTACTTCTAACCCGCTATGACTTAGCACACAACTAAATTCATTGACAAAAAATAGGGAGCACACAACTAAATTCATCGACAAAAAATAGAGGTGTGAACACCCAAAAAAAAGTTTTACTAAAGTCTAAGTAAAAATCATTTTCTCAATTTAGGCCACAAAATGCCACTTATGAACGTCAACAATTAATATCAATCTATCGTGGACTATATGGGGCCAGAACATATTGTTTCCTTATCTTTTGGGCTCTACTAGCGCTTCGAGACACAGACAGACACAGATACTATGCCAATATTTAAAATAATCTCAAATAAAGTAGTTGAGTATTAAGCCCGTGTCATAAGCTACCGTTTGCTATCTTTTCATGTTTCTTCGAAATATGAAACCTAGCATAAGTATTAAATACGCATATTTGATTTTATTTAAATTATTAAAAGTAATTATATGAAATAGTCATAATAATAGGGAGGGGGTTGGACCCCGAATTTTTTTGTCAATGAAGTTTGATATAGAACTAGCCTTAGCGGGTCAGAGGTACCACACCTATCACGTTGCAAATACATTGCGTTAACATGATTGTATCATTGAAATTGCTGTATTTTATTAACGTAACATAAGACCCGTTTTTCATGTAACGTGTAAAAACAGTTTCGTTTTGAAACAATCTCTATTGAAAAGTTGCCATATCTCTACGAGCCTTAATACGTCCCAGGGTGGAACATACAAGGGAGCACAATTAAAGTTAAATGAAGTGACAACGTGCCCGTTTATTTTAGCTGCATTTGGCAAAAGCTTGAAAAAGGGTTCCAAAAATGGATGCCCTATGCAATATTTATGAATCTTCACACATTGGTCTGCAGCCTTCCATATTTTGAGCACAATAACTGCTCTCGACCAACTGTCACATCGGATATATTTCGCTTTATTTATGAAATAGTTATTGCTACTGATTTAATTGGTTTGTTAGAAGGTTGGGTCTCGTTCAGGAGGCCGAATCAGAATCAGCAGGTGGTAATTCGATTGCGAGTATATCCGTTTTACCTCAAAATCAAGTGAAATATTTAAACCTATAAAATCTAAATACATAGAAGTTGTAACCCGGAGAAATCAAAAACTATTTTTTCTTGGCAAAAAACAAACTATCGGTGAACTTTTTTTCTATATGAATTGCAAGAGAATTGCCCCCTGATTGAGTCAATTAAGAAGACGTCATCTAAATTATTATTGCTTGAATTTTGACAGTCGACATCTAAAACAATTATCCCATATCTAGCATATTTTCAGTTCCAAAGTCCTATTTCAATAATTGACTATTAGCTTATAATTAAGTTTATAGGTTTAAGGAACCGTTCAAGTCTTACGTTTGCACTATAGGCGAGGGGGATCTTTGCTTTGCTTATTTTTGATGACATGAGGGGTGGGTAGGGGCATGATAGTCATTACGTCAGCAGTAGTTTTTTTTCACATTTGCAATCCACACATTGTATTTGCTAGAAAACGAAACACATATTCATGGATTCCCAAAAAAATTAAATAAGTTTAGGTAATAAGCACTCTACTTTATGTGGTCATGAACCCAAGCCGCGTACACTCACTAAAAACAGAATACATTAAAATAAAACTTCTTAAGGGCATATAATGTTTTCGTAGTGGGGGGGAGAGGTAAGAGCATCCCTCTTACTTTTGCTGAAACGGAGGAAAAGGGATTAAATCATTGCAATAAATCAGCTTACGTAATACTTGAACGGCCCCTAATCTGTTGAACCACTCGCTTAAATATTTATTAAGTATGTATTTAATTATAGCTGGATTCTTCTGCAGGAAGCCTTACGAAAACTATTTTCAGTGTAAATAATTGCATTCAGAAGTTATAACCATTTTTACAAGAAACCGAAGTTAGTGAACTCTGTTGCATTACTTCTCTCGACTAATGTGAGCCGACTCCGGTCGCGACGTAGTTGTGCTGTGTATGTTGCGGGTTTCCGATGGCGTGTTGAATGGGATGTGACGTGGGAAGCTAGCAATGTATGTGAGGTTGGAAAATGTTGGGGTAAGACTGTGTGCAGGTGACCCTCGGGCACGCCTCCCGACGGCGAGGCACCGCTGGGACCGTTCTTAGAACTCTTACTAATAGTTTCCGCTAGTTCAGTGTGCACCACAATTTCACTTGCATAAACTTTTTCAGGTTCTTAAACGCAAATGAATCGGTTTGATAATGGTAATAATTTTGTTTTCAATCGTGCTTAAACATTATTTAATATTGGATTTAATAAGGAGACTTTCATGGTATGTTTTTTTTTCCCATCAATAGAGCCCTCGGCCCAACAACAGAACTAAAGAGGTGGATACTTAACATTTCAACTACCAACTCCCTATTATGAAACTTGTATTACAGGTAGGTAGGACCTCTGTCTATAACCTTAAACCGATTTTCAAAAAGGTAAACTAAATGTTTTTAACAAACTAAAAGTGTAAAAACGACTTTAAAATAGGATTGAGTATTGTTTTTTGTTTTAATCCCTATGATACTGTTAGCTGAACACTGAGGCCGGCGTTTATCTTGCCTCTTTCTCAGACCGAAATAATATTGTATGGCACATGATAAAATAGTAACTCTCGTCGATGCTTAGTTTGGTCTAAAGTTTATGCAATATGTCTTTTGACTTGAAGATATTGCAATAATTTGACTAAAATACACCATTTCATCAAAATTCTATGAGAAAATTTAGCATATTAATAGTCAAAATACTTATGGGCAAGTTAATTTGCAAAAACTGTGGTATCTAATTTATACTTTTACAATATCCTTCTACCTCTTCTGTTTTGCCGTTTCCCTTTTCATTTAGTGTCGGCTCTTTTCGTAAGTACAACGTACGTTTCTTTTACAATCAAAATTTTATTTTATTACCAATATTTTAGGTTACCAATTTTCATAAAATGTGCAAAAATGAATATACCTAAGCATTTCCCGGTGAATGTGTTAATTTTAAACACGTCACGCGTTTGTTGAATACATTAAGCGCTTAAATTGGTTTTGTCACGTTGTATAGTGAATCGTGTTTACCCGAGGAAATAGTTCGAATGCAATTTCGGGCAGAAGTGTTCATTTCCTGGACTTAAATAGTTCAGCATCATCGAGCAACGATGATGTGAAACGTCATCGTTTCGCTGTTTTACTCGTACATTTGGTGCAAATGAAGTGATCAAACTTATAATATACGGGATGTGGCCTTTAATAGGTGCAAAAATGTTCGAGTATATGTATATTAAATATACATTTTTTTAGTACAATACATTCATTACATGGAATACTTAGGCTAAATAAATGTATGTAACAGGTAATGAGTACCCAAAATTACTTTCTATGTAAGTAGGTGTATAAAATATTTTGACAAATAAAAAAAGCCTACAGCACACTTCAGGCATTGGCCTGAAGTGCGAAGTAAATATAGGCTGTTTAATAACATGCAATTAATGCTAAATGGTTTTATTATAATGTCTATATTTACATTTTTGTTTTTGAAGCGAAAACTTCTTTAGCGGCGTTGAGCACTTTTGTGGGATGGGGGAAAAATGTGAAACTCGCGTCAGGACACGTGGGCTGATCGAAAAACCGTAAGACGGTTGGCGAAATTATGGATGTAAGTTGATTTTTCTGAGAGATAAGCTTTTTAATGTAATTTAATATAATATAAATTGTAATGTTTGTGTACGATAGCGCAATAAATAAATATTGTATTCTATAAAAATATTGTATTATTATTATTATTGTATTATTATTATTATTATTATTTTTATTGTATTCTATCACAAAAATGATAGTACTTTTATATTGATAATAAGAGCAATTCATTCAAAATTATTCCCTAACTATTCCAAAAAATCAAAAATGCACAACGTTGATATTCAAGTTTTCACTTCTGCCGGCACTCCCGGAGTGCAATTTTTTTTATAGCACTATGGCTAGATCAAGGTCACTACGTATTGTCTGCAGAATCATAGATTTAAACTTTTGCTTCTATTAGAGTATGAGTACGAGTTAGAGTATGGTTCTTACATTATAACCCTGCTACAAATTAGTCTAGCAGTTTTTTTGCCAATATCTGTATAACTCAAACCTAAAAAAATATCTTCAATAATAGAATCAATGTTCTTTATCAAATTTAAAATCAATTTAAACTAGCTTCAAAACTTAATAACGTGTTGTTAACAGTCGTAATAAGTAACCAGTAACGTGTCCATTACTTCATAAAAAGGTGTTCAATTCTTATTAAAATTATAAGTTGGTCAGTGCATTCTTGTCGATAATGAAACAGGCCCGGCCCATACAATACAAGCACAATAATGATTTAAACTTACAAATAATACTAAAACCTACTGCCCGTAACGTACCAAACTAAGAGTAAATAAAAGTCATTGTGTGCTTATCTACTAAAATATAAATAAAATCTGGCTTCCCGATGCGAAATGTTTTATTCATAGTGAAAGGACAAAGATGGATCTTAATTGTATGAGAAAAGATTTGTTGGGATCAGCGTAAAGAGTAATGGACGAAATAACACTTTTATTGGTTAGGTGTATCCAATCTTTAAAATTGAATGTTACGGTCGCACAAATATATTGAAACTACTTCCACATTCCTAGTGACAAAGTGGTGCATCTCACTTTTATATTGCCTTCGTGGCCGCGGTATCTATACAAATATGTACTGAGACGGTATTGCCCGCCGGTTATTCAATCACAAATAAAATTATTTAATATATAAACCACATAAAAAAAAACATGAATAAATCTGGATTTAACTTAAAGAAAAACAAAGCAACGTGAATTCATTGAGCTACGGAATAAAGATGAAAGTGTAAGAGAGCAGAGAGACGACCCATCACGACGACGACGTCCGACACGCAGCGGGTACAATACAAACATTTGTGTGCATGAACATGTCTGTTTGTATTGGTCTGGGTGTTTTCTATGTATATCATGTATGTATTTACAAACAAAAAGTATTTAAGTATTATATCCGTTGTCTGGCACCCATAACACAAGCTTTGAGTAGCTTACTTTGGGACTAGATGGCGATGTGTGGGAATGTCCAAAGGATATTTATTTATTATTATTTATCATTCAATTGAACCTGCCCAACAAATAATCCAAATAGGGTATTTACTACCCATAGAAGTTTACATTTTGATCGTGGCAGTAAACTTCTTAAGGTGTGCTTGAACATTATTCAAGATTTGTAACGCACCGAATTCGGGCGATGCGACGCGGCGCTTAAGCTATTAATCTTGTGCAAGTAGTTTAACTATTGAAGTTTTCAGCGGATAAGCTCCAAAACTAGCATTTTAGACACGAACAGCTGTTGATTGTGAGATAACCTTAATGTACGTTGAGCGATCAAGACGTATGGATTTATGTTATAATGAGCGTTAAGCTTTTAAGGCTCGTCTTAGATTTTACATGCAGCTACATCGCTCTGAACATAGTATATGTTGGTAGCGAAAACTATTCTCAAAACGGTTTAGCTTTGCATAAAAATATATTAAGATATGCTGAGCCATGCAATCACAAAAAAGGTAAATAGAGGTTTCCTGTGCATGCAATTCACTCAGTAAAACATGGCAAGGGTCGTTTTTTGAAAAATACAGTTATTTACTAGAAGCGGAAGATGTACGGTATAGGTCGATACAGCACAATTATTCAAATATGTAGATTTTTTAACCGACTTTGAAAAAAGGAGGAGGTTATCAATTCACCTGATGTTTTTTTTTTGTATCTATGTTATTGTTACCTCATATCTCAGTCATTTGTCGATCGATTCGAAAAAAAAATTTCGTTTAGGGTATACCTTCTAGTTGGTCTCATTGTTGCCAATTCGGGATCTGATGATGTGATCTAGGGAAACCCTCAAATTTGCTCTAATAGTTGATGCTTAAAGGTCAAAGTGATGGCACAAACTCCAAAAATAAAAGTTTGCCTAAAATGGCTTTCTTTCCATTCAAGGGTCAAGAATTTATTTAAGACTTTTTAGTGCACTTTGGGTTTTGAAGTCGGTCTTTACTTTTTTTTAAGTTAATTTTTACCTACTCGTTCTCATTTGGCCAATAAATTCTTTTGTGCCTTTTAAACGTCGTCTACTGGTCCTCCAAAAATAAATATATAAATATCCTGTGGACATTCCCACACATCGCCATCTAGTCCCAAAATAAGCTACTCAAAGCTTGTGTTATGGGTGCCAGACAACGGATATAAAACTTAAATACTTTTTGTTTGTTACTACATACATGATATACATAGGAAACACCCAGACCAATACAAACAGACATGTTCATGCACACAGATGTTTGTATTGTGCGGGGATCGAACCCGCGACCCGCTGCGTAGTAGGCGATTTCTCGACCACTACACCAGACGCGTCGTTATAAATAAATAACTTTATACGTTTAAACTTCTATTTGAATGCAAAACGTATGTAGGTTTGATGAAAACACTCATTTAACAGCATGTATTGAAGCAGGTAGCATAAAAATAATGATGCGTCAGTCCAAGCGAATTCTCAAAAGTAACAATTCACGTAAAACATTCTCCATTTTAATTTAATCAAACCTGTGCTGAAAGCAATATTCTTATTAATGTGTAATTTGAATACAGATTTAACATTCAATTATTCAAGACGCTTATTTGTATTACTTTGAGGTTGGGGTTTTGATTTAGGATCCCATTAAATGCTAAGAAGAATAATAAGATACGATTGAATACGTATACAGTAAATAATTATCATATTAATTGGAGAGCCATTTACACAATCAGAAACAAAAATATAACATTAGATAGCGATTGGAGTTTTAGTTCAAATTAAAATGCTTCCAGTAAACTAGAAAGGGCTTGTTTTACCACCGCATAAGCACCAACGTAACTTGTGTGAATTAACGAACCGATAACGCTACCCAGAATTTATTAGAATAGTGTGAAGCAGGCCGTAACTAAAGTAAGTATAATTGTGATAATTATAATTACCTATGTAATTAAACCTTCTCGTATTTGGTACAGTGATGACAAATGAAATGGTCAATCTAGTAATATAGAACAGTCCACAAGTTCGACAGACGACCTTCCCAAAGATTCCAGGATAGCACTGGATGCGGACCACTCATAGCCGGTCTGTGCAGAAAATCGTGGGGAAGGGCTATGTTAATCAGTGGACGCCCTTGGCTGATAATGATGATGATGCTTCCACAACTATGATATGATGTAACTTATGTAAAGAGCTATTATATTAAGTTTTATTTACTCTATATACTTCAGTTTCAATTTCAAAATTTTATGAAATTTCAATAAGCCTACCTCTATTTTATGTTTCATTTTACCTCACACTTTGTCATACTATGTGCACATGCTTTGGAGTTACTCGTATAGTGTATTAATGCCAGCATTACCTGGATACTATAATATTATGTAAGTAAAATTCGACTTTGTGTAGGTACTCAATAAATAAAATGATGCATACTTACACATACCTACATTAAAATAAAAATAATAAGTACTTAGGCCCATAAAACCCCTAAAATTAGGATGTCTGACCGTCCATACGAAGCTAAAGGATGCAAAGACAGGCTTGCGATTTGAACAAGCTTTTACGTAAGTAGTTTTCCTGGTTGAGCCTGAAGTCCGCTGAATTGTTAATAACGCAGTGCAAGTTTTCCACTTAGCGCCTTCCAACTCTCTTATCTGATGTTTCCACGATTTATGCCTCTTAGATTTAGACTCGATGAGACAGCGACAAGTTGTTACGAAGGTGTGTTACAATATTTTGTATTTTTTTTAATTGTTTGTAAATAAGTTAAAATAATAGGTCATGAAATTCACGCGAAATTGCAAATTCTTTACGTAAGAGTTTCTTACAGATAGTAGGACCAAGACAATTATTATTTGAAGACAGTTAAACGTTCTTTTTAAAGAACAAAGGTGTTTTTGCAGAGTACACAGCAATAAAATATTTACTGAGTGGAGGTTTAGTAGTCGTTGTGAAATTGTGAATGTATTAATTGAAAGCGGACGCAAGCTAGCAATTGCAAATCTATATATTTCGTAAATATCGAGAAATTGTCAAAATCTGCTTAGCTGCTAAGAAAATTGTATCAACCAACTTAACGCCAGCAGAGTGTGCATAACGAACATCGTATTCGGATTAATTATTCATATCATGTTCTTGTATCATTCACCGAGTCTCGGCAAGAAATGTTTGAGAAACAAACGTAATTTAAAGCTACAATACTGTAGGTTTTGTATGATAAAATCTTTGAGGTAGGGTATCTTTCACTCGATCAAATTATTTTATTTAATTTAATAATAGATACCTAACGCAAAAAAAAATATTACTACAGCGTTTGTTGATTTTAATAGCATTTGACTCTCTAATTTTTGATTGCATATGGACAGCATTCGAAAGCTAAGGAAATGAGATGAGGGCAAATACATCCGAATATTGAAAATTATTTATTCGAAATCTACAGCTGAAGCTTCTTAGATGGTGCGAACAGGAGAAGAGTTTCCAGTTGAAGGAGGCGGCAGACAAGGCGACCTCATCTCGCCAAAGTTGTTATCCGTGTTATTTGACATTGATTTATTATAAATAAAGTAAAAAAAAGTGAGTTAGTAATTATAAGTATGTATATATAATTAGGAAAGGGACTTGTTTACTCGAAATGCATGTGGGAGAAAAAATCTTTTTAAATAAAAGTTGTTTACTTTATGAAAATAGAACTCCCAGACGACACTTTGCGGTTAATCGATGATATTTCCTGGTCATATATTGATATTTTTTTAGAAAATTACATACATACACAGTACAACACTTATTTTCAAAAAAATATTTCTCTATGAAATACCTAAGGTCACCTATGGCAAAACGTAAGACTATTCAACTGTAAGTCAATATGCATTATAACGAATTATTAACCTTCATGCACGGTGCTTAACTTAAAATGGTGATTAAAGCAGTTAATAGTTATTTTTAACCAAATTACTTATTTAGTTCTAGGAAGTGCCGTGCTTGGTGGAACGCGGTACCAAAGTCGTGGATAACAACTGAATAAAACAACTTTTATTTTGTTCTACAATAAAGTATCAGATAGTTTAAATAGACAAGCAAAGAACTAAAATAAGGAATTATAATGATATGAAACTTTTACTTGTACAATTAGTGCGCTGTTACCTTCATAAGTTGACATATTATAATTGTATTCTGAAATACTTTTGCACTTATAAAAAGCAACTGCGTCAAACAAAGAATCGAACCCTGAGGCCGATTCTCGCGGCCATCTTACTTTTTTGTCTGGTTATTCGATTAAGGGCCGATTTTTCAATGGTCAGATAAAACTTATCAGACTGATAAATTATAAAGCGTCAGATTTTAAAAAAGTCAGTTACGTAAGATTGCTGACAATTAGGTGACGTTTTCAAATTAGCCATATTATATTTTGTTCGACGAATATTTCTTATCTGACTATTAAAAAATCAGCCCTAAGAGTTTAACTGATTTACCTAAAAAATCAAGTAAAATATCAACACTTTAGAATGTTTTTAACACTCACAGTGTCATATTTTATATTCATAAAGATGAAATAAGAAACCAAAAATTTGCGCACGGGCGGGACTTGAACCAGCAACCTTTTGGCTAACCGGGCCAAACGCTCTTACCAATTGAGCTACCGTGCTGTTAGTCCGACCCTGCGAAATTTGTGGTTTCTTATGAAAACGTCAATTGCGTGACGCTTAGCGCCATCTAGCCGTCTGTTTATGAAACAGATGGCCCAAGCAGTTATTCTTTACAGAATAAATTCAACTTGGAAATTGATGTCGCTTCGCTATCTAATGCTTTAGAATGTTTTTAACACTCACAGTGTCATATTTTATATTCATAAAGATGAAATAAGAAACCAAAAATTTGCGCACGGGCGGGACTTGAACCAGCAACCTTTTGGCTAACCGGGCCAAACGCTCTTACCAATTGAGCTACCGTGCTGTTAGTCCGACCCTGCGAAATTTGTGGTTTCTTATGAAAACGTCAATTGCGTGACGCTTAGCGCCATCTAGCCGTCTGTTTATGAAACAGATGGCCCAAGCAGTTATTCTTTACAGAATAAATTCAACTTGGAAATTGATGTCGCTTCGCTATCTAATGCTTTAGAATGTTTTTAACACTCACAGTGTCATATTTTATATTCATAAAGATGAAATAAGAAACCAAAAATTTGCGCACGGGCGGGACTTGAACCAGCAACCTTTTGGCTAACCGGGCCAAACGCTCTTACCAATTGAGCTACCGTGCTGTTAGTCCGACCCTGCGAAATTTGTGGTTTCTTATGAAAACGTCAATTGCGTGACGCTTAGCGCCATCTAGCCGTCTGTTTATGAAACAGATGGCCCAAGCAGTTATTCTTTACAGAATAAATTCAACTTGGAAATTGATGTCGCTTCGCTATCTAATGCTTTAGAATGTTTTTAACACTCACAGTGTCATATTTTATATTCATAAAGATGAAATAAGAAACCAAAAATTTGCGCACGGGCGGGACTTGAACCAGCAACCTTTTGGCTAACCGGGCCAAACGCTCTTACCAATTGAGCTACCGTGCTGTTAGTCCGACCCTGCGAAATTTGTGGTTTCTTATGAAAACGTCAATTGCGTGACGCTTAGCGCCATCTAGCCGTCTGTTTATGAAACAGATGGCCCAAGCAGTTATTCTTTACAGAATAAATTCAACTTGGAAATTGATGTCGCTTCGCTATCTAATGCTTTAGAATGTTTTTAACACTCACAGTGTCATATTTTATATTCATAAAGATGAAATAAGAAACCAAAAATTTGCGCACGGGCGGGACTTGAACCAGCAACCTTTTGGCTAACCGGGCCAAACGCTCTTACCAATTGAGCTACCGTGCTGTTAGTCCGACCCTGCGAAATTTGTGGTTTCTTATGAAAACGTCAATTGCGTGACGCTTAGCGCCATCTAGCCGTCTGTTTATGAAACAGATGGCCCAAGCAGTTATTCTTTACAGAATAAATTCAACTTGGAAATTGATGTCGCTTCGCTATCTAATGCTTTAGAATGTTTTTAACACTCACAGTGTCATATTTTATATTCATAAAGATGAAATAAGAAACCAAAAATTTGCGCACGGGCGGGACTTGAACCAGCAACCTTTTGGCTAACCGGGCCAAACGCTCTTACCAATTGAGCTACCGTGCTGTTAGTCCGACCCTGCGAAATTTGTGGTTTCTTATGAAAACGTCAATTGCGTGACGCTTAGCGCCATCTAGCCGTCTGTTTATGAAACAGATGGCCCAAGCAGTTATTCTTTACAGAATAAATTCAACTTGGAAATTGATGTCGCTTCGCTATCTAATGCTTTAGAATGTTTTTAACACTCACAGTGTCATATTTTATATTCATAAAGATGAAATAAGAAACCAAAAATTTGCGCACGGGCGGGACTTGAACCAGCAACCTTTTGGCTAACCGGGCCAAACGCTCTTACCAATTGAGCTACCGTGCTGTTAGTCCGACCCTGCGAAATTTGTGGTTTCTTATGAAAACGTCAATTGCGTGACGCTTAGCGCCATCTAGCCGTCTGTTTATGAAACAGATGGCCCAAGCAGTTATTCTTTACAGAATAAATTCAACTTGGAAATTGATGTCGCTTCGCTATCTAATGCTTTAGAATGTTTTTAACACTCACAGTGTCATATTTTATATTCATAAAGATGAAATAAGAAACCAAAAATTTGCGCACGGGCGGGACTTGAACCAGCAACCTTTTGGCTAACCGGGCCAAACGCTCTTACCAATTGAGCTACCGTGCTGTTAGTCCGACCCTGCGAAATTTGTGGTTTCTTATGAAAACGTCAATTGCGTGACGCTTAGCGCCATCTAGCCGTCTGTTTAAGAAACAGATGGCCCAAGCAAAGTCCCGCCCGTGCGCAAATTTTTGGTTTCTTATTTCATCTTTATGAATATAAAATATGACACTGTGAGTGTTAAAAACATTCTAAAGCATTAGATAGCGAAGCGACATCAATTTCCAAGTTGAATTTATTCTGTAAAGAATAACTGCTTGGGCCATCTGTTTCATAAACAGACGGCTAGATGGCGCTAAGCGTCACGCAATTGACGTTTTCATAAGAAACCACAAATTTCGCAGGGTCGGACTAACAGCACGGTAGCTCAATTGGTAAGAGCGTTTGGCCCGGTTAGCCAAAAGGTTGCTGGTTCAAGTCCCGCCCGTGCGCAAATTTTTGGTTTCTTATTTCATCTTTATGAATATAAAATATGACACTGTGAGTGTTAAAAACATTCTAAAGCATTAGATAGCGAAGCGACATCAATTTCCAAGTTGAATTTATTCTGTAAAGAATAACTGCTTGGGCCATCTGTTTCATAAACAGACGGCTAGATGGCGCTAAGCGTCACGCAATTGACGTTTTCATAAGAAACCAAAAATTTGCGCACGGGCGGGACTTGAACCAGCAACCTTTTGGCTAACCGGGCCAAACGCTCTTACCAATTGAGCTACCGTGCTGTTAGTCCGACCCTGCGAAATTTGTGGTTTCTTATGAAAACGTCAATTGCGTGACGCTTAGCGCCATCTAGCCGTCTGTTTATGAAACAGATGGCCCAAGCAAAGTCCCGCCCGTGCGCAAATTTTTGGTTTCTTATTTCATCTTTATGAATATAAAATATGACACTGTGAGTGTTAAAAACATTCTAAAGCATTAGATAGCGAAGCGACATCAATTTCCAAGTTGAATTTATTCTGTAAAGAATAACTGCTTGGGCCATCTGTTTCATAAACAGACGGCTAGATGGCGCTAAGCGTCACGCAATTGACGTTTTCATAAGAAACCACAAATTTCGCAGGGTCGGACTAACAGCACGGTAGCTCAATTGGTAAGAGCGTTTGGCCCGGTTAGCCAAAAGGTTGCTGGTTCAAGTCCCGCCCGTGCGCAAATTTTTGGTTTCTTATTTCATCTTTATGAATATATAATATGACACTGTGAGTGTTAAAAACATTCTAAAGCATTAGATAGCGAAGCGACATCAATTTCCAAGTTGAATTTATTCTGTAAAGAATAACTGCTTGGGCCATCTGTTTCATAAACAGACGGCTAGATGGCGCTAAGCGTCACGCAATTGACGTTTTCATAAGAAACCACAAATTTCGCAGGGTCGGACTAACAGCACGGTAGCTCAATTGGTAAGAGCGTTTGGCCCGGTTAGCCAAAAGGTTGCTGGTTCAAGTCCCGCCCGTGCGCAAATTTTTGGTTTCTTATTTCATCTTTATGAATATAAAATATGACACTGTGAGTGTTAAAAACATTCTAAAGCATTAGATAGCGAAGCGACATCAATTTCCAAGTTGAATTTATTCTGTAAAGAATAACTGCTTGGGCCATCTGTTTCATAAACAGACGGCTAGATGGCGCTAAGCGTCACGCAATTGACGTTTTCATAAGAAACCACAAATTTCGCAGGGTCGGACTAACAGCACGGTAGCTCAATTGGTAAGAGCGTTTGGCCCGGTTAGCCAAAAGGTTGCTGGTTCAAGTCCCGCCCGTGCGCAAATTTTTGGTTTCTTATTTCATCTTTATGAATATAAAATATGACACTGTGAGTGTTAAAAACATTCTAAAGCATTAGATAGCGAAGCGACATCAATTTCCAAGTTGAATTTATTCTGTAAAGAATAACTGCTTGGGCCATCTGTTTCATAAACAGACGGCTAGATGGCGCTAAGCGTCACGCAATTGACGTTTTCATAAGAAACCACAAATTTCGCAGGGTCGGACTAACAGCACGGTAGCTCAATTGGTAAGAGCGTTTGGCCCGGTTAGCCAAAAGGTTGCTGGTTCAAGTCCCGCCCGTGCGCAAATTTTTGGTTTCTTATTTCATCTTTATAAAAATATCAACACGTAAAAAACTATCGCACGAACAAAATATAAATACAAAGAAATCGTGACCCTGAGTAATCAAAATCTATTTTTTCTTCGACAAAGAAAATTGGATCGATGATCTTTTCTCGAATACGAATTGCACAAGAATGGGCCTTCCTGTGTCTTACGCTATCCTTCTTTGCAAAACCGTTGAGTGGTTTAAGCATGCGCCTGGGATAGCGTAACACATGGTTTGATTCCTTGTCTGACAAAGTTGCTTTTAATAAGTGCAATTTATATCATTCTATTTGCTTAACGACAAAACACTATAGTTAGTTAATTTGGCTGGGGTGTTTTCCGCACGTAGCCTCACGATCGGGCCATTGTACGAGTACGTATCAACAAAACTATGAAAACAATAATAAAATTATATTGTTGAGTCTGTCTGTGCGCTTTTAACAAAAATAGACACGAGTATTATAGTCGCTTATTTCGCTGGTGAACGATGATGTTAAAAATGACATTTTAGTTACCCAGTTCATTATTTTGGATATTTTGTGGTTCGTTAATTAGACAACTTTCCATCTCGTGATGGGCCCTTGAGCTGCGCGGTGCTTCTGAATATCTGCTTGGATTTTGAATAGGAAATCCTCTGTTGCGGTAAAAAAATACAAACTAACTTATAATTGCGTTATGAAAAATAATGGGTATGTTACAGGAAATGTATAAATTCTAGGAATTGTTTACAACTGTAAACTGTAGCTTCGAAATTTTATACATTTCTAAGAAGTTCCTAAGAAATGTATAAAATTTCGAATCTTTCTAGGGAATGTATAAAATATAGCTTCAGAGATGAGGTATTTAATATGCACATATCCTAGGAAATGTATACGTACGTACGTACATGTATACAATTACTGGCTGTGCCCCCGACTTCGTCTGCGTGGAATAGTGACTTTAGGTAAAATGTTTAATTATTAAGGCTAATTATTTTACAAATAAGAAACATAAGTATTTATATAATAAGTACGCAAGATAAAAAGTATAGCGGTCCCCCGCGACTTCGTCCGCGTGAAATGTTTTTGTCAGTCAACAGTCTACGCACGCACATCACGCACCGACTTATGAGATGCTGAGATATTACATGCTGAGATGAGCTATCGCAGTTACTTATACCTGCATAAATCAGAAGAAATTATAACAAAAGTAATTACCTACTGAATCTATTAAACTTAATAATTAATAGATGCATTTAAAATTAAAAAACCTACTCAGTAGCGAAAAGAAAACTTTAACTTGCATAAATCTGAAGAAAGAAATTTAACCAAAAGTATTATTCAATCTACCTAATAGAAAATATCTGCAATCAAAATAAAGAGCTCAAGTCCTTTACTACTCAGTAGCGAAAGGAAAACTATGTATTACGCGCTGAAATCACTTGAAGTATCGCAAAAAAAGCAGTTGCGCGGGACAACCGTTTCGTAGGGAGCCTTTGGTGCCTTTCAGAGGTACCGCGCGCTGCGCCGCGCGTCCTACTTGAGCTCCCAGCGCGTGCATTATTTTGTTGCGAAGAAATTTAAAATTGCAATTTTTTCTAAGATATAAATTTAAATGAAATTTTGTTAAGGGTAGGTGGTTTTGCATAAAATTAATCCAATAGGTATGTATAAGGACAATATTTCAACGCAAAACACATATTTTAATGTAAGTGAGAAGCCACCAACCATACTTAGCGCAAACTCGCGTTGTAAGTACTTAAGCTGCAAATATTATTTTGATGTGGAGTTATTTCACAACTGAGATAGCTTCTAAGATATTTATTGAAATCAAATGATGTGAACTTTGTTCAAAATGAAATGCTCGTGATGATGAATGTATTTATTTTGATAAGAATAAATACCTGTGTGTATAATACACCTCTAAAAATAATGCATTATTTTTTTACAAATTTATTAACATAAAAAAGGTTGTAGTAAGTCAACCATAAAAGATAGACATATGCTGTCGCGGACTTTATTTTAGGACTTTTCCTCTTGAACAATTCTGTCATACATGATTTTTGTGTAACTTAAGTGGTTTCCGCAGCGTACGCAGCGGAAGCTCTCAAAAGGAATATCTTTCTCCCGTTTTACGTAAAAAGAATGGTCAGTGACATCCAACACATAGATGATAATCTAAGTTATACATAGTCAAAAAAAAACTAAGCACGTTTTAGACACGAAAACCTCTTCACAACATTCAAAAAAATATATAAAACGAATGGGGTAACTCGTACCCTCGCGCGTAGCTAGCGCTAATCTACGAAATACTTCGCCGTAGCTAGTAAGTTACGAAGAGGCTACCTGGTATTGGTAGTTTTGAATCGATCGCTGTACGCCATTAATGAATTGATTTTGTGTTTTTTTTTTAATATGTATTATTTGCATCAGTTTAGTGTGTACCCCTGAGTCTCTCTTCGTTGACTAAAACAACACCTTGTATAAAGAAGTTCATAAATGTAGTAAGGTAATAAGTACTAAATGCGTCCTAAAATACTTATACCCATTCCTACTATCTCTTGTTAAACGTCTCCGGTAGACAAAAATAGAAATAATATGCTCTCAAAGAAAGTGCCTCTTAAATTATGTATTATTATATTAACCCTACGTCGTTACATATGGATAAAAGCTATTTTATTTAGGTACACATGATATAACATTGACTGCGAATAGAAGCTCGTTGATTAAGATTATATTATTCATAGAAACTTTTACGATCCCATTTAATGTAAATGGTTTTATTGGCGTCTCTAGGTCTTTATATTTTCTGAGGTGAATTCTGTTATTGTTTATTCATTGGAATTTGATAGATCAATGATCAAAACACTTTTGAGCGTTTTTATTTGAGCTTAATTTAAAAGGATAGGTCAACGTCTATATTTGGTACCTGCTTAAATGCCTGCATAAAGATAAGCATTTTTTTTGTTATCATCCCACTTAGCATATTTCACAAATCTTCGTGAAAGTAGTTTAATTTCGGCGGAATATTTCAGAACTTATGACGTCTGTCCAGGGCAAGTATTCCAGCGTCAGCTTGGATCCCGCTAGCTGGATACAATTTCACGCTGTGCCAACTTGCAAAATTCGTTGCGAAATTCTAATTTCATACTGAACACGGCTGACGGGATGGATCGCGACCTATATGAATGATGTCTTCAACGCACTCGTATTCAGAATCTAGATTAATTAGCACATTTGACGGTGTTCGCCCTATTGTGGCTTTTTTTTATAACTTGCCAAAGTAATTAAAACAATATGTATGTAAGTAATCATTAATACAACAAATGCAGCTCTCAAAAACCTTTAAATCCTAACGATGCAAACTTATCAAACATTAAGGCAACATCTACCCATTATCTATACTTATAAATGCTTTGTTCTTAACATAAAATTAATATTCCGAGGATAATAATTTTATGGTTCTTAACAATGGTTCTGAACTATACTGACTGACTGACGGATCAACGCACAGCCTTAGCCGCTGATTGTAGACACTTGAAACTTGGAGGCTGAGTTCTTTGTATAACGTATGGATCCGATAAGAAAGGAATTTCCGAAATTTGGGCAAAGTTAGTATGGGACAACGTGATTCCTTGGTCCAACCTACAAAAAAAAGATTTCGTAGTAAAAATTAACGCTGTAACAAATCTTTTGTATACTTCTATTTATTCTTATTTTATAAAGCTGGAGAATATTTTGTTTGTTTATACGCGCTAATCCCAGAAACTACTAGGAACTGGTGCAATAAGTAAAAATCATATTTTTGTGAGATAGCTGATTTGTCGGGGAAGGCTATAGGAGAAGTTTAATGGCTATAGGCGACAAAATATTTAGCTTCAACCTATTGAAACACAGTATAACTAAAACACGCATACGAAGTCGCGGGCAGCCGCTAGATAAGTTATGAGACAAAAGACACTCTGAATCAGAGCGACGATTCTCGCGTCACTCAGTTTTTTTCGTGTGGTAATTCGACTGAGAGTTTAACCATTTTACTTAAAAATCAAGTTAAATATCTACACGTAAAAAAACTATCGAAAGCTGATTTATTTTCTCGATTTCACAATGATCCCCATAATAAAAGTTGATCATATTCATTAGCGAAGTCTGTACACAAAATTTTACATTGATTAAAAAAAATAGCCATTTAAATTTATTTTTTGTACGGACAAAAGTACGTCAAGGTAAAAACTGCGGTATCTTATGCGGTTGTAATTAGGGTTAATTTTCACCAAAAATGAATAACCTGATGTACTGGCGAATGTACATTGTGGAAGAAGATAAAACCTATATTTTGTTTGTTAGTCACCAAGCAAAAAAATAAAGTCCATATCGACTGCGATATTTATTGTGTGTGGACACTTGATGCCTTAATTATTTTAGAAGGTGGTCGGGAAAACTTGCCGCAACGGCTTACTCATATTCAAAATTTATTTAGGTGTAGCTAGCGCTACCTGCGGATAGAAATTTCACTTCAGCTCTCATTAAAAATGCTAAAGCTGCCCAACAAAGTGGATAATCTGTGCGGCGGGCAACAAATATTAAAGAAGCCGACCACTCCGGAAGATGCTTTGTGGAGATCAAAGCTTCACGGCTATACTAATTGACCTTTACATTTTTATGAGCTCTCCTTAAATTCGAATTTACTACACTTAGCTTATTTACTTGCTAGGTTTAAAGGATTTGCCACATCAAATCTCAGAATTTTAAAGTTTATTTACCTCTCTTTAGCTTTTACCTTTACTAACAATCAATATACTATATCAATATATCAATATACTGGATAGAAAACCTTCGTCTGTGCACACTTTCTACATTTGTATACATCGGAAGCATCAACAAAGCGTAATCCATAAGCCTCTAATACATCGTCATAGTATATAATTATTATAATATGTACAAGTATATGTATTTATTTTAATTAGTATATGTATTTATTTTATCGCTTGCGTTATGTATATGTAATATTTTATTACATCATATTGTATTTATTGTAAATTGTAGTTATTTTGTTTTGTTTTATAAGATGTGTTTTTCATATTTATATTTTTTTATGTGTGAAATTTATCGTTTTTTTCTTTTAATAGTAACCCATTTTCTTTTTTTTTCTGTCGCACCGCCTACAATCATTTCTGCTTGGCCCAAAGGTATGACTGGTAGAGAATGCCATATGGCGTTAAGTCCACCTTTTGTACAAATTTTTGGCTGTGCAATAAAGTATAAATAAATAAATAAAACCATTATTCTCGACTACATATCGCTGAGAAAAGATTTCAATCCAATCTGTTGTTATAGTGGTATAAGAAACAAGCTCCTCTAACGCTTTAAAGTTGAGTTTCGCTATATAAAGCGTGGGTACTCGAAACCGTTTACCTATTTACTTGTATACCTACCCTAGATGTTAGCAATACAAAACAAACAAAAAGTTAGTCAAAGGGTTAGATTTATCCTTCTTATTATGCTCAAAAACATCCCGTCAATTTATACGTAAATTTCCAAAGCACAAATCGGTGTTTATAAGCAAAACAAGGTTGCAATTTAGGTACCCCACACGGATGTACCTTGCAAACAACTTAGTCGCGAGGGATACGATCTCGACAGCAATGTGTTTTAAAATGTTAAATCGCAAAGCTGGAAGTCACATTGTTCCGCTCAAGCATTTCCTAAAGGATTACAAAAACTACCAGCGGACAAATGTCAGGAAGCTACACGACTTAGCATAACCTTTTTCTCTTGGTTCTGCATAATTTAGGGGCTCTAATACACGCTGTTATGGTGACTAAGAATTTAATAGATAGACATTTTTGGAAATCGTATTTAATACCGTCAGATGTTGGGGCAAGGATTCGAGACTTACTTCAATATACAATGTGACAGGGGTGGTACTTCTAACCCGCTTTAACTTAGCACACAACTTAATTCATTGACAAAAAATGGGGGTGCGAACACCCAAGAAAAAGTTTTAATAAAGTCAAAGTCAAATATCATTCAATCATTTAATTTAGGACACAAAATGCCACTTATGAACGTCAATAAATAATATCAATCCATCATGGGCCATATGGGGCCAGAAAATATTGTTTCCTTATCTTTTGGGCTCTACTAGCGCTTCGAGACACAGACAGACACAGATAATATGGCAATATTTAAAATAATCTCAAATAAAGTAGTTGACTATTAAGCACGTGTCATAAGCTACCATTTGCTATCTTTTCATGTTTCTTCGAAATATGAAACCTAGCATAAGTATTAAATACGCATATTTGATTTTAGTTAAATTATTAAAAGTAATTATATGAAATAGTCATAATAATAGGAAGGGGGTTGGACCCCGATTTTTTTTGTCAATGAAGTTTGATATAGAACTACCCTTAGCGGATCAGAAGTACCACACCTATCACTTTGCAAATACATTGCGTTAACATGATTGTAACATTGAAATTGCTTTATTTTATGAACGTAACATATGACCCGTTTTTCATGTAACGTGTAAAAACAGTTTCGTTTTAAAACAATCTCTATTGAAAAGTTCCCATATCTCTACGAGTCTTTATACGTCCAAGGGTGGAACATACAAGGGAGCACAATTAAAGTTAAATGAAGTGACAACGTGCCCGTTTATTTTAGCTGCATTTGGCAAAAGCTTGAAAAAGGGTTCCAAAAATGGATGCCCTATGCAATATTTATGAATCTTCACACATTGGTCTGCAGCCTTCCATATTTTGAGCACAATAACTGCTCTCGACCAACTGTCACATTGGATATATTTCGCTTTATTTATGAAATAGTTATTGCTACTGATTTAATTGGTTTGTTAGAAGGTTGGGTCTCGTTCAGGAGGTCGAATCAAAATCAGCAGGTGGTAATTCGATTGCGAGTATATCCGTTTTACCTCAAAATCAAGTAAAATATTTAAACCTATAAAATCTAAATACATAGAAGTCGTAACCCAGAGAAGTCAAAAACTTTTTTTTTCTTCGCAAAAAAAAAACTATCACTGAACCTTTTTTGTATACGAATTGCACGAGAATTGCCCCCTGATTGAGTCAAATAAGAAGACGTCACCTAAATTATTGTTGCTCGAACTTTGACAGTCGACATCTAAAACAATTATCCCATATCTAGCATATTTTCAGTTCCAAAGTCCTATTTTAATATATGACTATTAGCTTATAATTAAATGTAGAGGTTTAAGGGACCGTTCAAGTCTTACGTAAGCACTATAGGCGAGGTCTTTGCTTTGCTTATTTTTGATGGCATGAGGGGTGGGCATGATAGTGATTACGTCAGCAGTAGTTTTTTTTCACATTTGAAAACCACACATTGTATTTGCTAGAAAACGAAACACAGATTCGGGGATTCCCAAAAAAAGTAAATAACTTTAGGTAATAAGCACTCTACTTTATGTGGTCGTGTACCCAAGCCGCGTACACTCACTAAAAACAGAATACATTAAAATAAAACTTCTTAAGGGTATATAATGTTTTGTAGTAGAGGGGAGAGGTAAGAGGGATGCTTACTTTTGCTGATAAGGAGGTGAAGGGATTAAATAATTGTAATAAATCTGCTTACGTAATACTTGAACGGCCCCTAATCTGTTAAACCACACGCTTAAAAATGTATTAAGTATGTATTTAATTATAGCTGGATTCTTCTGCAGGAAGCCTTACGAAAACTATTTTCAGTGTAAATAATTTCATTCAGAAGTTATAACCATTTTTACAAGAAACCGAAGTTAGTGAACTCTGTTGCATTACTTCTCTCGACTAATGTGAGCTGACTCCGGTCGCGACGTAGTTGTGCTGTGTACTTTGCGGGTTTCTGATGGCGTGTTGAATGGGATGTGACGTGGGAAGCTAGCAATGTATGTGAGGTTGGAAAATGTTGGGGTAAGACTGTGTGCAGGTGACCCTCGGGCACGCCTCCCGACGGCGAGGCACCGCTGGGACCGTTCTTAGAACTCTTACTAATAGTTTCCGCTAGTTCAGTGTGCACCACAATTTCACTTGCATAAACTTTTTCAGGTTCTTAAACGCAAATAAATCGGTTTGATAATGGTAATAATTTTGTTTTCAATCGTGCTTAAACATTATTTAATATTGGATTTAATAAGGAGACTTTCATGGTATGTTTTTTTTTTCTATCAATAGAGCCCTCGTCCCAACAACAGAACAAAAGAGGTGGATACTTAACATTTCAACTACCAACTCCCTATTATGAAACTTGTATTACAGGTAGGTAGGACCTGTGTCTATAACCTTAAACCGTTTTTCAAAAAGTTAAACTAAATATATAAGGTAAACTAAATATAAAAACGACTTTAAAATATGATTGAGTATTGTTTTTTGTTATAATTCCTTATGATACTGTTAGCTGAACACTGAGGCCGGCGTTTATCTTGCCTCTTTCTTAGATCGAAATAATATTGTATGGCAAATGATAAAATAGTAACTCTCGTCGATGCTTACTTTGGTCTAAAGTTTATTCAATATGTCTTTTGACTTGTAGATATTGCAATAATTTAACTAAAAAACACCATTTCATCAAAATTCTATGTGAAAATTTAGCATGTTTATAGTCAAAATACTTATGGGCAAGTTAATTAGCAAAAACTGTGCTATCTAATTTATACTTTTACAATATCCTTCTACCTCTTCTGTTTTGCCTTTTCCCTTTTCATTTAGTGTCGGCTCTTTTCGTAAGTATAACGTACGTTTCGTTTACAATCAAAATTTTATTTTATTACCAATATTTTAGATTACCAATTTTCATAAAATGTGCAAAAATAAATAAACGAATATACCCAAGCATTTCCCGGTGAATGTGTTAATTTTAAACACGTCACGCGTTTGTTGAATACATTAAGCGCTTAAATTGGTTTTGTCACGTTGTATAGTGAATCGTGTTTACCCGAGGAAATAGTTCGAATGCAATTTCGGGCAGAAGTGTTCATTTCCTGGACTTAAATAGTTCAGCATCATCGAGCAACGATGATGTGAAACGTCATCGTTTCGCAGTTTTACTCGTACATTTGGTACAAATGAAGTGATCAAACTTATAATATACGGGATGTGGTCTGTAATAGGAGCAAACATGTACGAGTATATGTTTTTTTTTTAGTACAATACATTCATTACATGGAATATACTTAGGCTAAATAAATGTATGAAACAGGTAATGAGTACCCAAAATTACTTTCTATGTAAGTAGGTGTATAAAAGATTTTGACAAATAAAAAAAACCTACAGCTTACTTCAGGCATTGGCCTGAAGTGCGAAGTAAATATAGGACGTTTAATAACATGCAATCAATGCTATATGGTTTTAATATATTATAATGTCTATATTTACATTTTTGTTTATTTAGAGCACTATGGCTAGATCAAGGTAACTACGTATTAACTGCAGAATCATAGATTAAAGCTTATGCTTCTATTAGAGTATGAGTACGAGTTAGAGTATGGTTCTTACATTATGACCCTGCTAAAAACTAGTCTAGCAGTTTTTTACCAATATCTGTATATCTAAAATCTAAATTCTCTTCAAAAATTGAATGTTATTTACCAAATTTAAAATCAATTCAAACTGGCTTCAAAACTTAGTAACGTGTTGTTAACAGTCGTAATAAGTAACCAATAACGTGTCCATTACTTCATCAAAAAGTGTTCAATTCTTATTAAAATCATAAGTTGGTCAGTGCTTTCTTGTCGATAATGAAACAGACCCATACAATACAAGCACAATAATGATTTAAACTTACAAATAATACTAAAACCTACTGCCCGTAACGTACCAAACTAAGAGTAAATAAAAGTCATTGTGTGGTTATCTACTAAAATATAAATAAAATCTGGCTTCCCTATGCGAAATGTTTTATTCATAGTGAAAGGACAAAGATGGATCTTAATTGTATGAGAAAAGATTTGTTGGGATCAGCGTAAAGAGTAATGGACGAAATAACACTTTTATTGGTAAGGTGTATCCAATCTTTAAAATTGAATGTTACGGTCGCGCAAATATATTGAAGCTACTTCCACATTCCTAGTGACAAAGTGGTGCATCTCACTTTTATATTGCCTTCGTGGCCGCGGTATCTTATACAAATATGTACTGAGATGCCGCCGGTTATTCAATCACAAATAAAATTATTTAATATATAAACCACATAAAAAAACATGAATAAATCTGGATTAAACTTAAAGAAAAACAAAGCAACGTGAATTCATTGAGCTACGGAATAAAGATGAAAGTGTAAGAGAGCAGAGAGACGACCCGTCTGGTGTAGTGGTCGAGAAATCGCCTACTACGCAGCGGGTGCGGGTTCGATCCCCGCTCAATACAAAGATTTGTGTGCATGAACATGTCTGTTTGTATTGGTCTGGGCGTTTTCTATGTATATCATGTATGTATTTACAAACAAAAAGTATTTAAGTATTATATCCGTTGTCTGGCACCCATAACATAAGCTTTGAGTAGCTTACTTTGGGACTAGATGGCGATGTGTGGGAATGTCCAAAGGATATTTATTTATTATAATTTATCATTCAATGGAACCTGCACAACAAATAATCAAAATCGGTTTTTACTACCAATAGAAGTTTACATTTTGATCGTGGCAGTAAACTTAAGGTGTGCTTGAACATTATTCAAGATTTGTAACGCCCCGAATTCGGGCGATGCGACGCGGCGCTTAAGCTATTAATCTTGTGCAAGTAGTTTAACTATTGAAGTTTTCAGCGGATAAGCTCCAAAACTAGCATTTTAGACACGAACAGCTGTTGATTGTGAGATAACCTTAATGTACGTTGAGCGATCAAGACGTATGGATTTATGTTATAATGAGCGTTAAGCTTTTAAGGCTCGTCTTAGATTTTACATGCAGCTATATCGCTCTGAACATAGTTTATGTTGGTAGCGAAAACTATTCTCAAAACGGTTTAGCTTTGCATAAAAATATATTAAGATATGCTGAGCCATGCAATCACAAAAAAGGTAAATAGAGGTATCCTGTGCATGCAATTCACTCAGTAAAAGATGGCAAGGGTCGTTTTTTTTGAAAAATATTGTTATTTACTAGAAGCGGAAGATGTACGGTAAAGGTTGATACAGCACAATTATTCAATTATGTAGATTTTTTAACCGACTTTTAAAAAAGGAGGACGTTATCAATTCGACTGTATGTTTTTTTTTGTATCTATGTTACCTCATATCTCAGTCATTTGTCGATCGATTCTAAAAAAAATTCGCTTAGGGTATACCTTCTAGTTGGTCTCATTGTTGCCAATTCGGGATCTGATGATGTGATCTAGGGAAACCCTCGAATTTGCTCTAATAGTTGATGCTTAATGGTCAAAGTGATGGCACAAACTCCAAAAAAAAGATTTGCCTAAAATGGCTTTCTTTCCATTCAAGGGTCAAGAATTCATTTAAGACTTTTTAGTGCATTTTGAGTTTTGAAGTCGGGTTTTACTTTTTTTTTAAGTTAATTATTACCTACTCGTTCTCATTTGGCCAATAAATTCTTTTGTGCCTTTTAAACATCGTCTACTGGTCCTCCATAAATAAATATATAAATATCCTTTTAAATAAATATCCTTTGGACATTACCACACATCGCCATCTATAGTCCCAAAGTAAGCTACCCAAAGCTTATGTTATGGTAGCCAGACAACGGATATAAAACTTAAATACTTTTTGTTTGTAACTTATATGTAGATATACATAAAAAACACCCAGACCCATACAAACAGACATGTTCATGCACACAGATGTTTGTATTGTGCGGGGATCGAACCCGCGACCCGCTGCGTAGTAGGCGATTTCTCGACCACTACACCAGACGCGTCGTCATAAATAAATAACTTTATACGTTTAAACTTCTATGCGAATGCAAAACGTATGTAGGTTTGATGAAAACACTCATTTAACAGCATGTATTGAAGCAGGTAGCATAAAAATAATGATGCGTCAGTCCAAGCGAATTCTCAAAAGTAACAATTCACGTAAAACATTCTCCATTTTAATTTAATCAAACCTGTGCTGAAAGCAATATTCTTATTAATGTGTAATTTGAATACAGATTTAACATTCAATTATTCAAGATGCTTATTTGTATTACTTTGAGGTTGGGGTTTTGATTTAGGATCCCATTAAATGCTAAGAAGAATAATAAAATACGATTGAATACGTATACAGTAAATAATTATCATATTAATTGGAGAGCCATTTACACAATCAGAAACAAAAATATAACATTAGATAGCGATTGGAGTTTTAGTTCAAATTAAAATGCTTCCAGTAAACTAGAAAGGGCTTGTTTTACCACCGCATAAGCACCAACGTAACTTGTATGAATTAAAGAACCGATAACGCTACCCAGAATTTATTAGAATATTGTGAAGCAGGCCGTAACTAAAGTAAGTATAATTGTGATAATTATAATTACCTATGTTATTAAACCTTCTCGTATTTGGTACAGTGATGACAAATGAAATAATCAATCTAGTAATATAGAACAGTCTACAAGTTCGACAGACGACTTTCCCAAAGATTCCAGGATAGCACTGGATGCGGACCACTCATAGCCGGTCTGCGCAGAAAATCGTGGGGAAGGGCTATGTTAATCAGTGGACGCCTTTGGCTGATAATGATGATGATGCTTCCACAACTATGATATTATTTTACTAATGTAAAGAGCTATTATATTAAGTTTTATTTACTCTATATACTTCAGTTTTAATTTCAAAGTTTTATGAAATTTCAATAAGCCTACCTCTATTTTATGTTTCATTTTACCTCACACTTTGTTATACTATGTGCACATACTTTGGAGTTATAGTGTATTAATGCCAGCATTATCTGGATACTAAAATATTATGTAACTAAAATTCGACTTTCTGTAGATACTCAATAAATAAATAAAAATAAATTACATTATACACTATATCGTTTGATGCATAACAAAAATAATAAGTACTTAGGCCCATAAAACCCTTAAAATTAGGATGTCTTACCAGAACATCCATACGAAGCTAAAGGATGCAAAGACAGGCTTGCGATTTGAACAAGCTTTTACGTAAGTAGTTTTCCTGGTTGAGCCTGAAGTCCGCTGAATTGTTAATTACGCAGTGCAAGTTTTCCACTTAGCGCCTTCCAACTCTCTTATCTGATATTTCCACGATTTATGCCTCTTAGATTTAGACTCGATGAGACAGCGACATGTTGTTAAGAGGGTTTGTTACAATATTTTGTATTTTTTTTAATTGTTTGTAAATAAGTTAAAATAATAGCTCATGAGATTCACGCGAAATTGCAAATTCTTTACGTAAGAGTTTCTTACAGATAGTAGGACCAAGACATTTATTATTTGAAGACAGTTAAACGTTCTTTTTAAAGAACAAAGGTGTTTTTGCAGAGTACACAGCAATAAAATATTTACCGAGTGGAGGTTTAGTAGTCATTGTGAAATTGTGAATGTATTAATTGAAAGCGGACGCAAGCTAGCAATTGCAAATCTATATATTTCGTAAATATCGAGAAATTGACAAAATCTGCTTAGCTACTGAGCAAATTGTATCAACCAACTTAACGCCAGCAGAGTGTGCATAACGAACATTGTATTCGGATTAATTATTCATATCATGTTCTTGTATCATTCACCGAGTCTCGGCAAGAAATGTTTGAGAAACAAACGTTATTTAAAGCTACAATACTATAGGTTTTGTACGATAAAATCTTTGAGGATAAGATCTTTCACTCGATCAAATTATTTTATTTTATTTAATAATAGATACCTAACGCAAAAAAATTATTACTACAGCGTTTGTTGATTTTTAATAGCATTTGACTCTCTAATTTTTGATAGCATATGGACAGCATTCGAAAGCTAAGGAAATGAGATGAGGACAAATACATCCGAATATTGAAAAATATTTATTCGAAATCTACAGCTCAAGTTAGTAATTATAAGTATATATATATATATATATATATATATATATATATATATATATAATTAGGAAAGGGACTTGTTTACTCAAATGCATGTGGGAGAAAAAATCTTTTTAAATAAAAGTTGTTTACTTTATGAAAATAGAACTCCCAGACGACACTTTGCGGTTATTCGATGATATTTCCTGGTTATATATTGATATTTTTTTAGAAAATAACATACATACACAGTACATCACTTATTTCCCAAGTAGCACAGAACTGCTGTATATTAGCTGAACTACTGTCCACAATATAATCCTTAGCTGTACAAGCCTTCTGAATAAGAGAGTTAGAGGCGCTGTAAGTGCTTATTTAACTCTAATTTGGGCACAAATTAATCAGCTTTTAGCTGAACAACTGTCGCTTTAGCATTATAACAACATTATTTGAGCATTATTACCGGTAACTGTCACCCTAAGAGCTGAACATTGACTGAATAATAGAGAAAAATGTTACCAATTAAACAGCACACTGGCCGATTATAGAGTTTCTAATAGCCAAGCGATACCAAAGTACACTCTAGCAGGATCTTTTAACGCTTCTACGAAGTTGAATATTCTTAACTGGCAAATTTGTGAATTAATGTAATACTAATTCTATAGCCTTCAACTTTTATATTTTATTATTGACGTTTAGTTTGTTCGTCTTCAATTGATGACAGTTTACTGTGGTAAATTGATTATTTCGTAAACTTCGTATTGATTTTCCTTAATGTTACTTGAAATTCGAATGGGAAAGAAAGTTTATTGTCAAATAGTATATAAATATAGGCGAAAATTTTCACGCGCTATCATATTATTTCTGTTTTCTAGTAAATAAATATGTGAAATGGGCAGAAATGAAAAAATAATTTTGTCATTTTAGTTTTATAATAAGCTTTTTATCTTCTCATATACAATATTACTACTTCATAGTCATACTTTTATCGTATTGTTGTTAACTTAACAAAGATCGGTGATGTGAATATAGTAAACTTATTCAATATATCCATAAAAAATGGCGGCCAGAAATGTGAACTGTATTAATCACAATAAAATGCTATGGGGTTTCCAAGTGTTCAATTGTGGGCCGTAAGTCAGCTTTGAGCTGACAGAAGTAGTTCTTGTGATAAACTAATCGGCCACAGGTTCATATAAAGCATAATAAGGGTAAACAATGTAATTCTGTGTACGCATGTTAAGATATCAATATTTGAACCTTTCATGCCTGTAAAATGTTTTGTGTACCAAATAAACAAAATAAAATAAATAAATAAAATAAACATGTGCGCTAATACCACAGTCTCTAGTAAAACAATTTCGGGGTTCGTGAATTTCTTACAATTCAACTATACACTGAAATAATAAATCTAAAACTATATGCTGAAATAATAAATCTTCCAAGACGTCTTTTAACTTAGAGCTTTTATATGAGCAGGTTTATTGCTGTTGCTAGGACAAGTACTCAGCTCTAAGCGGGAGTATGGATTATATTGGTCTCATTTATAGCAGTGTGCTCTAATTTTACATTATATCAATACACTCATTGTGACTATGTGAGCTGAATAGATGCTAATATACGAATTCTGATGAACAGTATTTAACATTAACTATGTACAGCAAGTAGCAGTATATTATCATTAATTAAAGTCACAATATAACTATTTGCATTTTAGTGATTCACATGCTCTTTCTTAAAATGTCAAAGTTTTAAGGTTGTACTTGTAGCCTTCTTTTCAGAAAATAGCTTAGTTAAAGACCAAAGAAATGCTTATTAGCAGCATATACCTCTTTAAATGGATGAGTTACCCATATGAATGCTTATGACATTACTGCATTCTTACCGTGACACATAATAGCGCAATTATAAAGGTGAGAGAGTAATTTTCTGCTATGGCTGTTAGAGTGTACTCTTATAAGTGTTCAAAAATGCTCGAATTGCCGATGTGGCCTGTTGTGTCATCCTATAATGCAGTTCTGTGCTTATTGGGTTATTCTTACCTATATGGTGCGAACAGGAGAAGAGTTTCCAGTTGAAGGAGGCGGCAGACAAGGCGAACCTCATCTCACCAAAGTGGTTATCCGTGTTATTTAACATTGATTTAATATAAATAAAGTAAAAAAAGTGAGTTAGTAATTATAAGTATATATATATATATATAATTAGGAAAGGGACTTGTTTACTCGAAATGCATGTGGGAGAAAAAATCTTTTTAAATAAAAGTTGTTTACTTTATGAAAATAGAAAACCCCGACGACACTTTGCGGTTATTCGATGATATTTCCTGGTTATATATTGATATTTTTTTAGAAAATAACATACATACACAGTACATCACTTATTTATAGAAAAACATTTCCCTATGAAATACCTAAGGTCACCTATGGCAAAACGTAGGACTTATTCAACTGTAAGTCAATATGCATTATAACGAATTATTAACCTTCCTGCACGGTGCTTAATTTAAAATGGTGATTAAAGCAGTTAATAGTTATTTTTAACCAAAATACTTATTTAGTTCTAGGAAGTGCCGTGCTTGGTGGAACGCGGTACCAAAGTCGTGAATAACAACTGAATAAAACAACTTTTATTTTGTTCTACAATAAAGTATCAGATAGTTTAAATAGACAAGCAAAGAACTAAAATAAGGAATTATAATGATATGAAACTTTTACTTGTACATAGTGCGCTATCCGTTACCGTGCGTTACCTTCATAAGTTGACATATTATAATTGTATTCTGAAATGCTTTTGCACTTATAAAAAGCAACTGTGTCAAACAAGGAAACGAACCCTGAGGCCGATTCTCGCGGCCATCTTACTTTTTTGTCTGGTAATTCGATTAAGGGCTGATTTTTCAATGGTCAGATAAAACTTATCAGACTGATAAATTATAAAGCGACAGATTTTAAAAAAGTCAGTTACGTATGATTGCTGACAATTAGGTGACGTTTTCAAATTAGCCATATTATATTTTGTTCGACGAATATTTCTTATCTGACTATTAAAAAATCAGCCCTAAGAGTTTAACTGATTTACCTAATAAATCAAGTAAAATATCAACACGTAAAAAACTATCGCACGAACAAAATATAAATACAAAGAAATCGTGACCCTGAGTAATCAAAATCTATTTTTTCTTCGACAAAGAAAATTGGATCGGTGATCTTTTCTCCTATACGAATTACACGAGAATGGGCCCTCCTCCTCAGTCTTACGCTATTCTTTCTTGCAAAACCGTTGTTGAGTGGTTTAAGCATGCTCCGGATAGCGTTAACACATAGTTTGATTCCATGTCTGACACAGTTGCTTTTAATAAGTGCAATTAATATCAATAAGTTTGCTTAATGACAAAACACTATAGTTAGTTAGTTAGTTTGGCTGGGGTGTTTTCCGCACGTAGCCTCACGATCGGGCCATTGTACGAGTACGTATCAACAAAACTATATAAACAAAAATAAAATTATATTGTTGAGTCTGTCTGTGCGCTTATAACATAAATAGACACGGGTATTATAATAGTCGCTTATTTCGCTGGTGAAATGATGATGTTAAAAATGGCATTTCAGTTACCCAGTTCATTATTTTGGATATTTTGTGGTTCGTTAATTAGACAACTTTCCATCTCATAATGGGCCCTTGAGCTGCGCGGTGCTTCTGAATATCTGCTTGGATTTTGAATGGGAAATCCACTGTTGCGGTAAAAAAATACAAACTAACTTATAATTGCGTTATGAAGAATAATGGGTATGTTACAGGAAATGTATAAATTCTAGGAATTGTTTACAACTGTAAACTGTAGCTTCGAAATTTTATACATTTCTAAGAAGTTACTAAGAAATGTATAAAATTTCAAAGCTTTCTAGGGAATGTATAAAATGTAGCTTCGGGGATGAGGTATTTAATATGCACATATCCTAGGAAATGTATACGTACGTACTTACATGTATACAACTACTAGCTGTGCCCGCGACTTCGTCCGCGTGGAATAGTGACTTTGGGTAGACTTTTTAATTATTTAGGCTAATTATTTTACAAATAAGATACATAAGTATTTATATAATAAGTACGCAAGATATAAAGTATAGCGGTCCCCCGCGACTTTATCCGCGTGAAATGTTTTTGTCAGTCAACAGTCTACGCACGCACATCACGCACAGACCTATGAGATGCTGAGATATTACATGCTGAGATGAGCTATCGCAGTTACTTATGCCTGCATAAATCAGAAGAAATTATAACAAAAGTATTTACCTACTGAATCTATTAAACTTAATAATTAATAGATGCATTTAAAATTAAAAAACCTACTCAGTAGCGAAAAAAAAAATTTAACCTGCATAAATCTAAAGAAATAAATTTAACCAAAAGTATTATTGAATCTACCTAATAGAAAATATCTGCAATCAAAATAAAGAGCTCAAGTCCTTTACTACTCAGTAGCGAAAGGAAAACTATGTATTACGCGCTGAAATCACTTGAAGTATCGCAAAAAAAGCAGTTGCGCGGGACAACCGTTTCGTAGGGAGCCTTTGGTGCCTTTCAGAGGTACCGCGCGCTGCGCCGCGCGTCCTACTTGAGCTCCCAGCGCGTGCATTATTTTGTTACGAAGAAATTTAAAATTGCAATTTTTTCTAAGATATAAATTTAAATGAAATTTTGTTAAGGGTAGGTGGTTTTGCATAAAATTAATCTAATAGGTAAAAAAATACAATTGGTAATAAGGACAATATTTCAACGCAAAACACATATTTTAATGTAAGTGAGAAGCCACCAACCATACTTACTTAGCGCAAACTCGCGTTGTAAGTACTTAAGCTGAAAATATTATTTTGATGTGGAGTTATTTCACAACTGAGATAGCTTCTAAGATATTTATTGAAATCAAAAGATGTGAACTTTGTTCAAAATGAAATGCTCGTGATGATGAATGTATTTATTTTGATAAGAATAAATACCTGTGTGTATAATACACCTCTAAAAATAATGCATTATGTTTTTACAAATTTATTAACATAAAAAAGGTTGTAGTAAGTCAACCATAAAAGATAGACATATGCTGTCGCGGACTTTATTTTAGAACTTTTCCTCTTGAACAATTCTGTCATACATGATTTTTGTGCAACTTAAGCGGTTTTCGGTTTTCCGTTTTCGCAACATTTTTCATTGCTGCTGTGGTCTTATGAGTCGTATCTTTATGTTATATAGCCTAAAGCCTTCCTCAATAAATGGACTATCCAACGTAAAATATTTTTTCGAGAAAATTTTAATTTCCGCTTCGTCAGCCAATATTGCCATGTACTTGTATAAAAATACCCCTCTATACAGGGTATTATTTTGGTCAGTGACATTCAACACATAGATGATAATCTAAGTTATTCATATTCAAAAAAAAAACTAAGCACGTTTTAGACACGAAAACCTCTTCACAACATTCAAAAAAATATATAAAACGAATGGGGTAACTCGCACCCTCGCGCGTAGCTAGCGCTAATCTACGAAATACTTCGCCGTAGCTAGTAAGTTACGAAGAGGCTACCTGGTATTGGTAGTTTTGACTCGATCGCTGTACGCCATTAATGAATTGATTTTGTGCGTTTTTTTCATATATTTTTTTATATGTATTATTTGCATCAGTTTCGTGTGTACCCCTGAGTCTCTCTTCGTTGACTAAAACAACACCTTGTATAAAGAAGTTCATAAATGTAGTAAGGTAATAAGTACTTAACGCGTCCTAAAATACTTATACCCATTCCTACTATTTCTTGTTAAACGTCTCCGGTAGACAAAATAGAAATAACATGCTCTCAAAGAAAGTGCCTCTTAAATTATGTATTATTATATTAACCCTACGTCGTTACATATGGATAAAAGCTATTTTATTTAGGTACACATGATATAACATTGACTGCGCATGTAAGCTCGTTGATTTAGACGAGACGATCTGCCGCATTATTCATAGAAACTTTTACGATCCCGTTAAATGTAAGTAAATGGTTCTATTGGCGTCTCTAGGTCTTTATATTTTCTGAGGTGAATTCTGTTATTGTTTATTCATTGGAATTTGATAGATCAATGATCAAAACACTTTTGAGCGTTTTTATTTGAGCTTGACTTAAAAGGGTAGGTCAACGTCTTTATTTAGTACCCGCTTAAATGCCCGCATAAAGATAAACACTTTTTTTTTTGTTATTATCTCACTTAGCATGTTTCACAAATCTTCGTGAAAGTAGTTTAATTTCGGCGGAATATTTCAGAACTTATGACGTCTGTCCAGGGCAAGTATTCCAGCGTCAGCTTGGATCCCGCTAGCTGGATACAATTTCACGCTGTGCCAACTTGCAAAATTCGTTGCGAAATTCTAATTTCATACTGAACACGGCTGACGGGATGGATCGCGACCTATATGAATGATGTCTTCAACGCACTCGTATTCAGAAATCTAGATTAATTAGCACATTTGACGATGTTCGTCCTATTGTGTTATTTTTTTTATAACTTGCCAAAGTAATTAAAACAATATGTATGTAAGTAATAATTAATACAACAAATGCAGCTCTCAAAAACCTTTTAATCCTAACGATGCAAACTTATCATACATTAAGGCAACATCTACCCATTATCTTTACTTATAAATGCTTTGTTCTTAACAATGGTTCTGAACTATGCTGACTGACTGACGGATCAACGCACAGCCTTAGCCGCTGATTGTAGACACTTGAAACTTGGAGGCTGAGTTCTTTGTATAACGTATGGATCTGATAAGAAATGACTCTCCGAAAATGTACAAAAATGGTGAAAAAGGAGGGCAAAGTTTGTATGGGACAACGTGATTCCTTGGTCCAATCTACTTCAAATTTTGTATACACATTCTTTAGCAGAATTGACGACACCCGTATTTCGTATTTTATCAAAATTAATCTTTTAACGTGGTTAAAAATGAGTAGAAGGATATTTTGGGGATGATTTCTCCAACATTTATATATTTACTTCTTAGTGATTTTGATTTAATTTTTGACATAATACAAGCCATATTTTGACATATTTTGTTTGTTATGTTTTATTTGTCGTTGTTCTCGAGGAGAGGCTGTTTTTATTCGGGATTCTAATTTCACCATAAAATTAGCTTTCTCAATGAAATTGAGCGAAAAATGCATCTTCCATGGCCTGTTGTATATTGTGGAATCATCTTTAGATTAGCAGACAGAATATCCTGGAAAGTGATTCTAGCACTAGAAATAAAAAACATTGACGGTCATTAAGTATTCAGATTTCTTTGTAAAAAGATAACGTTGTAACAAACCTTATCTATACTTCTTTTTATTGTAATTTTATAAAGATGGAGAAATTTTTGTTTGTTTGAACGCGATAATCTAAGAAACTACTGGGAACTGGTTCAATTAGTAAAAAATATTTCTTGTTAGATAGCTGATATTACGGGAAAGGCTATAGGAGAAGTTCAATGGCTACAGGCGATAAAATATTAAGCTTCAACCTATTGAAACATAGTTAAACCAAAACACGCATGCGAAGTCGCGGGCAGCCGCTAGTTTAGTTATAAGACAAAAGACACTGCGAATCAGAGCGACGATTCTTGCGTCAATCTAACTTTTTCCGTGTGGTAATTCGATTAAGAGTTGAAACGTTTTAACTAAAAATCTATCGAATGCTGTTTTTTTTTTCTCGATTTCACTATTAGGTACTATATATTTTTTTGTCACCAAGCAAAAAAAAAGTTCACTGCGACATTTATTGTGTGTGGACACTTAATGCCTTAATTATTTTCAAAGGTGATCGAGAGAACTTGCCGCAACGGCTTACTCATATTCAAAATTTATTTAGGTGTAGCAAGCGCTACCTGCGGATAGAAATTTCACTTCAGCTCTCATTAAAAATGCTAAAGCTGCCCAACAAAGTGGATAATCTGTGCGGCGGCCAACAAATATTAAAGAAGCCGACCACTCCGGAAGATGCTTTGTGGAGATCAAAGCTTCACGGCTCTACTAATTGACCTTTACATTTTCATGAGCTCTCCTTAAATTCGAATTTACTACACTTAGCTAATTTACTTGCTAGGTTTAAAGGATTTGCCACATCAAATCTCAGAATTTTAAAGTTTATTTACCTCTCTTTAGCTTTTACCTTTACTAACAATCAATATACATGATATAAAACCATTATTCTCGACTACATATCGCTGATAAAAGATTTCAATCGAATCTTGTTGTTATAGTGGTAGAAGAAACAAGCTCCTCTAACGCTTTAAAGTTGACTTTCGCTATATAAAGCGTGGGTACTCGAAACCGTTTACCTATTTACTTGTATACCTACCCTAGATGTTAGCAATTCAAAACAAACAAAAAGTTAGTCAAAGGGTCAGATTTATCCTTCTTATTATGCTCAAAAACATTCCGTTAATTTATACGTAAATTTCCAAAGCATAAATCGGTGTTTATAAGCAAAACAAGGTTGCAATTTAGGTACCTCACACGGAAGTACCTTGCGAGCAACTTAGTCGCGAGGGATACGATCTCGACAGCAATGTGTTTTAAAATGTTAAATCGCAAAGCTGGAAGTCACAATGTTCCGCGCAAGCATTTCCTACAGGATTACAAAAACTACCGGCGGACAAATGTCAGGAAGCTACACGACTTAGCATAACCTTTTTCTCTTGGTTCTGAATAATTTAGGGGCTCTAATACACGCTGTTATGGTGACTAAAAATTTAATAGATAGACATTTTTGGAAATGGTATTTAATACCGTCAGATGTTGGGGCAAGGATTCGAGACTTACTTCAATATACAATGTGACAGGGGTGGTACTTCTAACCCGCTATGACTTAGCACACAACTAAATTCATTGACAAAAAATAGGGAGCACACAACTAAATTCATCGACAAAAAATAGGGGTGTGAACACCCAAAAAAAAGTTTTACTAAAGTCTAAGTAAAAATCATTTTCTCAATTTAGGCCACAAAATGCCACTTATGTTATGAACGTCAATAATTAATATCAATCCATCGTGGACTATATGGGGACAGAAAATATTGTTTCCTTATCTTTTGGGCTCTACTAGCGCTTCGAGACACAGACAGACACAGATAATACGGCAATATTTAAAATAATCTCAAATAAAGTAGTTGACTATTAAGCCCGTGTCATAAGCTACCGTTTGCTATCTTTTCATGTTTCTTCAAAATATGAAACCTAATAAGTATTGAATACGCATATTTGAATTTAGTTAAATTATTAAAAGTAATTATATGAAATATTCATAATAATAGGGAGGGGGTTGGACCCCGGATTTTTTTGTCAATGAAGTTTGATATAGAACTAGCCTTAGCGGGTCAGAAGTACCACACTTATCACGTTGCAAATACATTGCGTTAACATGATTGTAACATTGAAATTGCTTTATTTTATTAACGTAACATAAGACCCGTTTTTCATGTAACACGTAAAAACAGTTTCGTTTTGAAACAATCTCTATTGAAAAGTTGCCATATCTCTACGAGAGTCTTTATACGTCCCAGGGTGGAACATACAAGGGAGCACAATTAAAGTTAAATGAAGTGACAACGTGCCCGTTTATTTTAGCTGCATTTGGCAAAAGCTTGAAAAAGGGTTCCAAAAATGGATGCCCTATGCAATATTTATGAATCTTCACACATTGGTCTGCAGCCTTCCATATTTTGAGCACAATAACTGCTCTCGACCAACTGTCACATCGTATATATTTCGCTTTATTTATGAAATAGTTATTACTACTGATTTAATTGGTTTGTTAGAAGGTTGGGTCTCGTTCAGGAGGCCGAATCAGAATCAGCAGGTGGTAATTCAATTGCGAGTATATCCGTTTTACCTCAAAATCAAGTGAAATATTTAAACCTATAAAATCTAAATACATAGAAGTTGTAACCCGGAGAAATCAAAAACTATTTTTTCTTGGCAAAAAACAAACTATCGGTGAACTTTTTTTCTATACGAATTGCAAAAGAATTGCCCCCTGATTGAGTCAATTAAGAAGACGTCATCTAAATTATTATTGCTTGAACTTTGACAGTCGACATCTAAAACAATTATCCCATATCTAGCATATTTTCAGTTCCAAAGTCCTATTTCAATAATTGACTATTAGCTTATAATTAAGTTTATAGGTTTAAGGAACCGTTCAAGTCTTACGAACGCACTATAGGCGAGGGGGGTCTTTGCTTTGCTTATTTTTGATAACATGAGGGGTGGGTGGGCATGATAGTGATTACGTAAGCAGTAGTTTTTTTTTCACATTTGCAATCCAAACATTGTATTTGCTAGAAAACGAAACACATATTCGGGGATTCCCAAAAAAAGTAAATGAGTTTAAGTAATAAGCACTCTACTTTATGTGGTCATGAACCCAAGCCGCGTACACTCACTAAAAACAGAATACATTAAAATAAAACTTCTTAATACCTCAACACCCGAGCGGTCGCATGCGACCGCATAACAATAGAATACCTATTGTGTCTCGTTCACATACGCTTGAGGGATTAAGGGTATATAATGTTTTCTTAGTGGGGGGGAGAGGTAAGAGGGATGCTTACTTTTGCTGATAAGGAGGAGAAGGGTTGAAATAATTGTAATAAATCTGCTTACGTAATACTTGAACGGCCCCTAATCTGTTGAACCACTCGCTTAAAAATTTATTAAGTAGGTATTTAATTATAGCTGGATTCTTCTGCAGGAAGCCTTACGAAAACTATTTTCAGTGTAAATAATTGCATTCAGAAGTTATAACCATTTTTACAAGAAACCGAAGTTAGTGAACTCTGTTGCATTACTTCTCTCGACTAATGTGAGCTGACTCCGGTCGCGACGTAGTTGTGCTGTGTATGTTGCGGGTTTCTGATGGCGTGTTGAATGGGATGTGACGTGGGAAGCTAGCAATGTATGTGAGGTTGGAAAATGTTGGGGTAAGACTGTGTGCAGGTGACCCTCGGGCACGCCTCCCGACGGCGCACATAGGGGTATTTGATACAAAAAGCTGGCCAAAAGTCATTTTTACAATAGTAAACACACAGCTATCTTTTGTTATGTTTTATTAATGGGACACTCTATTCATTAAGAAACCGGTATTCAGAAAGGGTTAGAGTGCTCCATGCACCCTCAACGTCAGTCGGAACACATCCTGTTGTGCTAGTGACAAGTTGGTTTTCTCGCCGCTCGCAAATTTCAATTGCTGTTTAAGACTAATCATACTGTTGTGTTTAGTGCAAACCCCAAAAATCACCATGGAATCTTTAGGCACAGGTATGTACTTTATTTTGAATATATTGTGGTACTGTTAGGATTACTTTTTAAATTCTTTAATTGAACCATAAAGTCATGAGTATTTTTATGCAAAAAAAAACACGTTAAATAAGTTTGCTTCGTCAAATTAAGTATCAGATAAACATAGTTAAGCTAAAGTTTATACATAGTCGTGTTATTTGAACCTTCTAAATTTCATATCAAGAGAAAAACCTTCCGCCTCTTTCCGCCCCTATGAATTATAGCCTCTGAACAAAAGCAGGTTTTTTTCGAAAAAAAAAAACAACACTTTGTGTTTCTTTAATTTTAACATAGATTTTTTCTTTTCAGCAGGTCCTTGTGATGAGTCTTCGATGACAGTAACAAGAGAGGATATGTTTAACATAATAAAACATGCTCGTTTACCGATTGGACCATTATCAGAGGAGGCAGCTGAGTCGTGGAATAAGCATTTCCGCCTATACAGGCAAAACTTTGCAAGAAAGTTTAAGAAGTTAAAGAATTGCCTCCAATATGTTATGAACCGCCTTCTTCTGACCTCTAATGTCTTTCTTAGTAGCAACAGCAGAATGCAACTCAAAAGGAACAGGAAACCACTATCGCAAGAAATTCTACAATTTCTTAAAGTTGAATACGAGTGTCCGGCGGACATTGACACTGATGATGCTGACCCGGGCACTAGTACTTATCAAGCAGATAGCAATAGCGAGTCTGTCGAATATTAGCTATATAAGTTTCTCTGTAAATATTGATTACAAGAAAATGTATATTTAGATTTCGATGTAAATTACAGTTTGTACATTAGGTTTTCGTTTTGGTAATTTGTAGAGTTATGTAAAAAGTAAGCGTTATTTTTAAATCATTGTGTATTTTTAAATGCTTTTTTATTGGTTATTGTACAAATAAATCACCATAATGCTTGAAATAGAAAATAATTATTTATTTTATTTCGATTTTATTTCACACGTAAGTCCCTTTGGAGAAAAGGGTACAGAAATGATTGGGTTACACTAAAATTATTATGAAAAATAATTAGAAGGCACAATTGACCCAATATTACCAAAAAAAGGTTTTGGCCAGTTTTTTGTATCAAATACCCGTATGTGCGGCGAGGCACCGCTGGGACCGTTCTTAGAACTCTTACTAATAGTTTCCGCTAGTTCAGTGTGCACCACAATTTCACTTGCATAAACTTTTTCAGGTTCTTAAACGCAAATGAATCGGTTTGATAATGGTAATAATTTTGTTTTCAATCGTGCTTAAACATTATTTAATATTAGATTTGATAAGGAGACTTTCATGGTATGTTTTTTTTTTCTATCAATAGAGCCCTCGGCCCAACAACAGAACAAAAGAGGTGGATACTTAACATTTTAACTACAAACTCCCTATTATGAAACTTGTATTACCTACAGGTAGGTAGGACCTCTGTCTATAACCTTAAACCGTTTTTCAAAAAAGTAAACTGAATGTTTTTAACAAACTAAAAGTGTAAAAACGACTTTAAAATATGATTGAGTATTGTTTTTTGTTATAATTCCTTATGATACTGTTAGCTGAACACTGAGGCCGGCGTTTATCTTGCCTCTTTCTTAGATCGAAATAATATTGTATGGCAAATGATAAAATAGTAACTCTCGTCGATGCTTAGTTTGGTCTAAAGTTTATGCAATATGTCTTTTGACTTGTAGATATTGCAATAATTTGACTAAAATACACCATTTCATCAAAATTCTATGTGAAAATTTAGCATATTAATAGTCAAAATACTTATTAAGGGCAAGTTAATTTGCAAAAACTGTGCTATCTAATTTATACTTTTACAATATCCTTCTACCTCTTCTGTTTTGCCTTTTCCCTTTTCATTTAGGGTCGGCTCTTTTCGTAAGTACAACGTACGTTTCTTTTACAATCAAAATTTTATTTTATTACCAATATTTTAGGTTACCAATTTTCATAAAATGTGCAAAAATGAATAAACGAATATACCTAAGCATTTCCCGGTGAATGTGTTAATTTTAAACACGTCACGCGTTTGTTGAATACATTAAGCGCTTAAATTGGTTTTGTCACGTTGTATAGTGAATCGTGTTTACCCGAGGAAATAGTTCGAATGCAATTTCGGGCAGAAGTGTTCATTTCCTGGACTTAAATAGTTCAGCATCATCGAGCAACGATGATGTGAAACGTCATCGTTTCGCTGTTTTACTCGTACATTTGGTACAAATGAAGTGATCAAACTTATAATATACGGGATGTGGCCTGGAATAGGAGCAAACATGTACGAGTATATGTATATATTTTTTTTAGTACAATACATTCATTAAATGGAATACTTAGGCTAAATAAATGTATGAAACAGGTAATGAGTACCCAAAATTTTCTATACTTCCATTTATTCTTATTTTATAAAGCTGGAGAATATTTTGTTTGTTTATACGCGCTAATCTCAGAAACTACTAGGAACTGGTTCAATAAGTAAAAATCATATTTTTGTGAGATAGCTGATTTGTCGGGGAAGGCTAGAGAAGTTTAATGGCTATAGGCGACAAAATATTTAGCTTCAACCTATTGAAACACAGTATAACTAAAACACGCATACGACGTCGCGGGCAACCGCTAGATAAGTTATGAGACAAAAGACACTCGGAATCAGAGCGACGATTCTCGCGTCACTCAGTTTTTTTCGTGTGGTAATTCGACTGAGAGTTTAACCATTTTACCTAAAAATCAAGTTAAATATCTACACGTAAAAAAACTATCGAAAACTGAGTTTTTTCTCGATTTCACAATGATCCCCATAGTAAAAGTTAATCATATTCATTAGTGAAGTCTCTACACAAAATTTACATTGATTAAAAAAATAGCCATATATATATATATTTTGTACCGACAAAAGTACGTCAAGGTAAAAACTGCGGTATCTTATGCGGTTGTAATAAGGGTTAGTTTTCACCGAAAATGAATAACCTTATGTACTGACGACTGTACATTGTGGAAGAAGATAAAACCTATATTTCGTTTGTTAGTCACCAAGTAAAAATTAAGACCATATCGACTGCGATATTTATTGTGTGTGGACACTTAATGCCTTAATTATTTTCAAAGGTGATTGAGAGAACTTGCCGCAACGGCTTACTCATATTCAAAATTTATTTAGGTGTAGCAAGCGCTACCTGCGGATAGAAATTTCACTTCAGCTCTCATTAAAAATGCTAAAGCTGCCCAACAAAGTGGATAATCTATGCGGCGGGCAACAAATATTAAAGAAGCCGACCACTCTGGAAGATGCTTTGTGGAGATCAAAGCTTCACGGCTATACTGATTGACCTTTACATTTTCATGAGCTCTCCTTAAATTCGAATTTACTACACTTAGCTAATTTACTTGCTAGGTTTAAAGGATTCGCCACATCAAATCTCAGAATTATAAAGTTCATTTACCTCTCTTTAACTTTTACCTTTACTAACAATCAATATACTTGATAGAAAACCATTATTCTCGACTACATATCGTTGATAAAAGATTTCAATCCAATCTGTTGTTACAGTGGTAGAAGAAACAAGCTCCTTTAACGCTTTAAAGTTGACTTTCGCTATATAAAGCGTGGGTACTCGAAACCGTTTACCTATTTACTTGTATACCTACTCTAGATGTTAGCAATACAAAACAAACAAAAAGTTAGTCAAAGGGTTAGATTTATCCATCTTATTATGCTCAAAAACATCCCGTTAATTTATACGTAAATTTCCAAAGCACAAATCGGTGTTTATAAGCAAAACAAGGTTGCAATTTAGGTACCTCACACGGATGTACCTTGCAAACAACTTAGTCGCGAGGGATACGATCTCGACAGCAATGTGTTTTAAAATGTTAAATCGCAAAGCTGGAAGTCACATTGTTCCGCTCAAGCATTTCCTAAAGGATTACAAAAACTACCAGCGGACAAATGTCAGGAACCTACACGACTTAGCATAACCTTTTTCTCTTGGTTCTGAATAATTTAGGGGCTCTAATACACGCTGTTATGGTGACTAAAAATTTAATAGATAGACATTTTTGGAAATGGTATTTAATACCGTCAGATGTTGGGGCAAGGATTCGAGACTTACTTCAATATACAATGTGACAGGGGTGGTACTTCTAACCCGCTATGACTTAGCACACAACTAAATTCATTGACAAAAAATAGGGAGCACACAACTAAATTCATCGACAAAAAATAGGGGTGTGAACACCCAAAAAAAAGTTTTACTAAAGTCTAAGTAAAAAAACATTTTCTTAATTTAGGCCACAAAATGCCACTTATGAACGTCAATAATTAATATCAATCCATCGTAGACCTTATCTTTTGGGCTCTACTAGCGCTTCGAGACACAGACAGACACAGATACTATGGCAATATTTAAAATAATCTCAAATAAAGTAGTTGAGTATTAAGCCCGTGTCATAAGCTACCGTTTGCTATCTTTTCATGTTTCTTCGAAATATGAAACCTAGCATAAGTATTGAATACGCATATTTGAATTTAGTTAAATTATTAAAAGTAATTATATGAAATAGTCATAATAATAGGGAGGGGGTTGGACCCCGAATTTTTTTGTCAATGAAGTTTGATATAGAACTAGCCTTAGCGGGTCAGAGGTACCACACCTATCAAGTTGCAAATACATTGCGTTAACATGATTGTAACATTGAAATTGCTTTATTTTATGAACGTAACATAAGACCCGTTTTTCATGTAACGTGTAAAAACAGTTTCGTTTTAAAACAACCTCTATTGAAAAGTACCCATATCTCTACGAGTCTTTATACGTCCAAGTGTGGAACATACAAGGGAGCACAATTAAAGTTAAATGAAGTGACAACGTGCCCGTTTATTTTAGCTGCATTTGGCAAAAGCTTGAAAAAGGGTTCCAAAAATGGATGCCTTATGCAATATTTATGAATCTTCACACATTGGTCTGCAGCCTTCCATATTTTGAGCACAATAACTGCTCTCGACCAACTGTCACATCGTATATATTTCGCTTTATTTATGAAATAGTTATTGCTACTGATTTAATTGGTTTGTTAGAAGGTTGGGTCTCGTTCAGGAGGCCGAATCAGAATCAGCAGGTGGTAATTCGATGGCGAGTATAACCGTTTTACCTTAAAATTAAGTAAAATATTTAAACCTATAAAATCTAAATACATATACGACTTCTATGAGCTCCAGAGCACTACTACCCAGAGAAATCAAAAACTATTTTTTTTTCGCAAAAAAAAAACTATCGGTAAACTTTTTTTGTATACGAATTGCACGAGAATTGCCCCCTGATTGAGTCAATTAAGAAGACGTCATCTAAATTATTATTGCTTAAACTTTGACAGTCGACATCTAAAATAATTATAATAATTATCCCATATCTAGCATATTTTCAGTTCCAAAGTCCTATTTCAATATCTGACTATTAGCTTATAATTAGGTTTAGAGGTTTAAGGGACCGTTCAAGTCTTACGTTTGCACTATAGGCGAGAGGGATCTTTGCTTTGCTTATTTTTGATGACATGAGGGGTGGGCATGATAGTGATTACGTCAGCAGTAGTTTTTTTTTCACATTTGCAATCCACACATTGTATTTGCTAGAAAACGAAACACACATTCATGGATTCCCAAAAAAAGTAAATTAGTTTAGGTAATAAGCACTCTACTTTATGTGGTCATGAACCCAAGCCGCGTACACTCACTAAAAACAGAATACATTAAAATAAAACTTCTTAAGGGCATATAATGTTTTCGTAGTGGGGGGGAGAGGTAAGAGCATCCCTCTTACTTTTGCTGAAACGGAGGAAAAGGGATTAAATCATTGTAATAAATCTGCTTACGTAATACTTGAACGGCCCCTAATCTGTTGAACCACTCGCTTAAAGTTTTATTAAGTATGTATTTAATTATAGCTAGATTCTTCTGCAGGAAACCTTACAAAAACTATTTTCAGTGTAAATAATTGCATTCAGAAGTTATAACCATTTTTACAAGAAACCGAAGTTAGTGAACTCTGTTGCATTACTTCTCTCGGCTAATGTGAGCTGACTCCGGTCGCGACGTAGTTGTGCTGTGTATGTTGCGGGTTTCTGATGGCGTGTTGAATGGGATGTGACGTGGGAAGCTAGCAATGTATGTGAGGTTGGAAAATGTTGGGCTAAGACTGTGTGCAGGTGACCCTCGGGCACGCCTCCCGACGGCGAGGCACCGCTGGGACCGTTCTTAGAACTCTTACTAATAGTTTCCGCTAGTTCAGTGTGCACCACAATTTCACTTGCATAAACTTTTTCAGGTTCTTAAACGCAAATGAATCGGTTTGATAATGGTAATAATTTTGTTTTCAATCGTGCTTAAACATTATTTAATATTGGATTTAATAAGGAGACTTTCATGGTATGTTTTTTTTTCTATCAATAGAGCCCTCGGCCCAACAACAGAACAAAAGAGGTGGATACTTAACATTTCAACTACCAACTCCCTATTATGAAACTTGTATTACAGGTAGGTAGGACCTCTGTCTATAACCTTAAACCGTTTTTCAAAAAGGTAAACTAAATGTTTTTAACAAACTAAAAGTGTAAAAACGACTTAAAAATAGGGTTGAGTATTGTTTTTTGCTATAATTCCTTATATATATATAGATACTGTTAGCTGAACACTGAGGCCGGCGTTTATCTTGCCTCTTTCTCAGATCGAAATAATATTGTATGGCAAATGATAAAATAGTAACTCTCGTCGATGCTTAGTTTGGTCTTAAGTTTATGCAATATGTCTTTTGACTTGTAGATATTGCAATAATTTAACTAAAATACACCATTTCATCAAAATTCTAAAATTTAGCATGTTAATAGTCAAAATACTTATGGGCAAGTTAATTAGCAAAAACTGTGCTATCTAATTTATACTTTTACAATATCCTTCTACCTCTTCTGTTTTGCCTTTTCCCTTTTTATTTAGGGTCGGCTCTTTTCGTAAGTACAACGTACGTTTCTTTTACAATCAAAATTTTATTTTATTACCAATATTTTAGGTTACCAATTTTCATAAAATGTGCAAAAATGAATAAACGAATATACCTAAGCATTTCCCGGTGAATGTGTTAATTTTAAACACGTCACGCGTTTGTTGAATACATTAAGCGCTTAAATTGGTTTTGTCACGTTGTATAGTGAATCGTGTTTACCCGAGGAAATAGTTCGAATGCAATTTCGGGCAGAAGTCTTCATTTCCTGGACTTAAATAGTTCAGCATCATCGAGCAACGATGATGTGAAACGTCATCGTTTCGCTGTTTTACTCGTACATTTGGTACAAATGAAGTGATCAAACTTATAATATACGGGATGTGGCCTGTAATAGGAGCAAACATGTACGAGTATATGTTTTTTTTTTTAGTACAATACATTCATTACATGGAATACTTAGGCTAAATAAATGTATGTAACAGGTAATGAGTACCCAAAATTACTTTTTATGTAAGTAGGTATATAAATGATTTTGACAAATAAAAAAACAGCCTACAGCTCACTTCAGGCATTGGCCTGAAGTACGAAGTAAATATAGGCTGCTTAATAACATGCAATCAATGCTCAATGGTTTTAATTTATTATAATGTCTATTTTTACATTTTATTTATTTAGAGCACTATGGCTAGATCAAGGTAACTACGTATTGTCTGCAGAATCATAGATTTAAACTTTTGCTTCTATTATACACGTTGTAGAAAAGTATGGTTCTAACATTATTACCCTGCTAAAAACTAGTCTAGCAGTTTTTTTACCAATATCTATACACCTAAAATCTAAATTCTCTTCAAAAATTTAATCAATGTTATTTACCAAATTTAAAATCAATTCAAACTAGCTTCAAAACTTAGTAACGTGTTGTTAACAGTCGTAATAAGTAACCAGTAACGTGTCCATTACTTCATAAAAAAGGTGTTCAATTCTTATTAAAATCATAAGTTGATCAGTGCTTTCTTGTCGATATGAAACAGGCCCATACAATACAAGCACAATAATAATTTAAACTTACAAATAATACTAAAACCTACTGCCCGTAACGTACCAAACTAAGAGTAAACAAAAGTAATTGTGTGCTTATCTACTAAAATATAAATAAAATCTGGCTTCCCTATGCGAAATGTTTTATTCATAGTGAAAGGACAAAGATGGATCTTAATTGTATGAGAAAAGATTTGTTGGGATCAGCGTAAAGAGTAATGGACGAAATAACACTTTTATTGGTTAGGTGTATCCAATCTTTAAAATTGAATGTTACGGTCGCGCAAATATATTGAAACTACTTCCACATTCCTAGTGACAAAGTGGTGCATCTCACTTTTATATTGCCTTCGTGGCCGCGGTATCTTATACAAATATGTACTGAGATGGTATTGCCCGCCGGTTATTCAATCACAAAAAAAAAATTAAATATATAAACCACATAAAAAAAACATGAATAAATCTGGATTAAACTTAAAGAAAAACAAAGCAACGTGAATTCATTGAGCTACGGTATAAAGATGAAAGTGTAAGAGAGCAGAGAGACGACCCGTCTGGTGTTGTGGTCGAGAAATCGCCTACTACGCAGCGGGTGCGGGTTCGATCCCCGCACAATACAAACATTTGTGTGCATGAACTCTTACTCTTTCTCTTACTCTTGTGTGTCTGTTTGTATTGGTCTGGGTGTTTTCTATGTATATCATGTATGTATTTACAAACAAAAAGTATTTAAGTTTTACATCCGTTGTCTGTGGCACCCATAACACAAGCTTTGAGTAGCTTACTTTGGGACTAGATGGCGATGTGTGAGAATGTCCAAAGGATATTTATTTATTATTATTTATCATTCAATTGAACCGGCCCAACAAATAATCAAAATAGGGTATTTACTACCAATAGAAGTTTACATTTTGATCGTGGCAGTAAACTTCTTAAGGTGTGCTTGAACATTATTCAAGATTTGTAACGCCCCGAATTCGGGCGATGCGACGCGGCGCTTAAGCTATTAATCTTGTGCAAGTAGTTTAACTATTGAAGTTTTCAGCGGATAAGCTCCAAAACTAGCATTTTAGACACGAACAGCTGTTGATTGTGAGATAACCTTAATGTACGTTGAGCGATCAAGACGTATGGATTTATGTTATAATGAGCGTTAAGCTTTTAAGGCTCGTCTTAGATTTTACATGCAGCTACATCGCTCTGAACATAGTATATGTTGGTAGCGAAAAGTATTCTCAAAACGGTTTAGCTTTGCATAAAAATATATTAAGATATGCTGAGCCATGCAATCACAAAAAAGGTAAATAGAGGTTTCCTGTGCATGCAATTCACTCAGTAAAAGATGGCAAGGGTCGTTTTTTTGAAAAATACTATTATTTACTAGAAGCGGAAGATATACGGTAAAGGTTGATATAGCACAATTATTCAAATATGTAGATTTTTTAACCGACTTTAAAAAAGGAGGAGGTTATCAATTCGACAGTATTAATTTTTTTTGTATCTATGTTATTGTTACCTCATATCTCAGTCATTTGTCGATCGATTCGAAAAAAAATCGCTTAGGGTATACGTTCTAGTTGGTCTCATTGTTGCCAATTCGGGATCTGATGATGTGATCTAGGGATACCCTCAAATTTGCTCTAATAGTTGATGCTTAAAGGTCAAAGTGATGGCACAAACTCCAAAAATAAAAGTTTGCCTAAAATGGCTTTCTTTCCATTCAAGGGTCAAGAATTTATTTAAGACTTTTTAGTGCACTTTGGGTTTTGAAGTCGGTCTTTACTTTTTTTTAAGTTAATTTTTACCTACTCGTTCTCATTTGGCCAATAAATTCTTTTGTGCCTTTTAAACGTCGTCTACTGGTCCTCCAAAAATAAATATATAAATATCCTTTGGACATTCCCACACATCGCCATCTAGTCCCAAAATAAGCTACTCAAAGCTTGTGTTATGGGTGCCAGACAACGGATATAAAACTTAAATACTTTTTGTTTGTAACTACATACATGATATACATAGGAAACACCCAGACCAATACAAACAGACATGTTCATGCACACAAATGTTTGTATTGTGCGGGGATCGAACCCGCGACCCGCTGCGTTGTAGGCGATTTCTCGACCACAACACCAGACGGGTCGTCATAAATAAATAACTTTATACGTTTAAACTTCTATGCGAATGCAAAACGTATGTAGGTTTGATGAAAACACTCATTTAACAGCATGTATTGAAGCAGGTAGCATAAAAATAATGATGCGTCAGTCCAAGCGAATTCTCAAAAGTAACAATTCACGTAAAACATTCTCCATTTTAATTTAATCAAACCTGTGCTGAAAGCAATATTCTTATTAATGTGTAATTTGAATACAGATTTAACATTCAATTATTCAAGATGCTTATTTGTATTACTTTGAGGTTGGGGTTTTGATTTAGGATCCCATTAAATGCTAAGAAGAATAATAAGATACGATTGAATACGTATACAGTAAATAATTATCATATTAATTGGAGAGCCATTTACACAATCAGAAACAAAAATATAACATTAGATAGCGATTGGAGTTTTAGTTCAAATTAAAATGCTTCCAGTAAACTAGAAAGGGCTTGTTTTACTACCGCATAAGCACCAACGTAACTTGTATGAATTAATAAACCGATAACGCTACCCAGAATTTATAAGAATATTATAAATCAGGCCTTAACTAAAGTATTTGTAATTGTAATAATTATAATTACCTATGTAATTAAACCTTCTCGTATTTGGTACAGTGATGACAAATGAAATGGTCAATCTAGTAATATAGAACAGTCTACAAGTTCGACAGACGACCTTCCCAAAGATTCCAGGATAGCACTGGATGCGGACCACTCATAGCCGGTCTGTGCAGAAAATCGTGGGGAAGGGCTATGTTAATCAGTGGACGCCTTTGGCTGATAATGATGATGATGCTTCCACAACTATGATATGATGTAACTTATGTAAAGAGCTATTATATTAAGTTATATTTACTCTATATACTTCAGTTTTAATTTCAAAATTTTATGTAATTTCAATAAGCCTACCTCTGTTTTATGTTTTATTTTACCTCACACTTTGTCATACTATGTGCACATGCTTTGGAGTTAAAGTGTATTAATGCCAGCATTCCCTAGATACTACAATATTATGTAAAGAAATTCTGCTTTGTATAGGTACTCAATAAATAAGTTAAAATAAATTACATTATGCACTACATCGTTTGATGCATACTTACACATACTTACATTAAAACAAAAATAATAAGTACTTAGGCCCATAAAACCCCTAAAATTAGGATGTCTGACGAGAACGTCCATACGAAGCTAAAGGATGCAAAGACAGGCTTCCGATTTAACAAGCTTTTACGTAAGTAGTTTTCCTGGTTGAGCCTGAAGTCCGCTGAATTGTTAATTACGCAGTGCAAGTTTTCCACTTAGCGCCTTCCAACTCTCTTATCTGATGTTTCCACGATTTATGCCTCTTAGATTTAGACTCGATGAGACAGCGACATGTTGTTAAGAGGGTTAGTTACAATAATTTGTATTTTATTTAATTGTTTGTAAATAAGTTGAAATAATAGACTCATGAGATTCACGCGAAATTGCAAATTCTTTACGTAAGAGTTTCTTACAGATAGTAGGACCAAGACAATTGTTATTTGAAGACAGTTAAACGTTCTTTTTAAATAACAAAGGTGTTTTTGCAGAGTACACAGCAATAAAATATTTACTGAGTGGAATTTTAGTAGTCGTTGTGAAATTGTGAATGTATTAATTGAAAGCGGACGCAAGCTAGCAATTGCAAATCTATATATTTCGTAAATATCGAGAAATTATCAAAATCTGCTAAGCTGCTAAACAAATTGTATCAACCAACTTAACGCCAGCAGAGTGTGCATAACGAACATCGTATTCGGATTAATTATTCATATCATGTTCTTGTATCATTCACCGAGTCTCGGCAAGAAATGTTTGAGAAACAAACGTAATTTAAAGCTACAATACTATAGGTTTTGTACGATAAAATCTTTGAGGTGTGGTATCTTTCACTCGATCAAAGTATTTTATTTAATATAATAATAGATACCTAATGCATAAAAATGTTTACTACAGCGTTTGTCGATTTTATTAGCATTTGAATCTCTAATTTTTGATAGCATATGGACAGCATTCGAAAGCTAAGGCAATGAGATGAGGGCAAATACATCCGAATATTGAAAAATATTTATTCGAAATCTACAGCTCAAGCTGGGGCTCAAGCTTCTTAGATGGTGCGAACAGGAGAAGAGTTTCCAGTTGAAGAAGGCGGCAGACAAGGCGACCTCATCTCGCCAAAGTGGTTATCCGTGTTATTTAACATTGATTTAATATAAATAAAGTTAAAAAAGTGAGTTAGTAATTATAAGTATGTATATATAATTAGGAAAGGGACTTGTTTACTCGAAATGAATGTGGGAGAAAAAATCTTTTTAAATAAAAGTTGTTTACTTTATGAAAATAGAACTCCCAGACGACACTTTGAGGTTAATCGATGATATTTCCTGGTTATATATTGATAATTTATTAGAAAATTACATACATACACAGTACAACACTTATTTTTAGAGAAATATTTCCCTATGAAATACCTAAGGTCACCTATGGCAAAACGTAGGACTTATTCAACTGTAAGTCAATATGCATTATAACGAATTATTAACCTTCCTGCACGGTGCTTAACCTCAAATGGTGATTAAAGCAGTTAATAGTTATTTTTAACCAAAATACTTATTTAGTTCTAGGAAGTGCCGTGCTTGGTAAAACGCGGTACCAAAGTCGTGAATAACAACTGAATAAAACAACTTTTATTTTGTTCTACAATAAAGTATCAGATAGTTTAAATAGACGAGCAAATAACTAAAATAAGGAACTATAATGATATGAAACTTTTACTTGTACATAGTGCGCTGTTACCTTCATAAGTTGGCATAATATTATTGTATTCTGAAATGCTTTTTCACTTATTAAAAGCAACTGTGTCAAACAAGGAATCGAACCCTGAGGCCGATTCTCGCGGCCATCATACTTTTTTGTCTGGTAATTCGATTAAGGAACGATTTTTCAATGGTCCGATAAAACTTATCAGACTGATAAATTATAAAGCGACAGATTTAAAAAAAAGTCAGTTACGTATGATTGCTGACAATTAGGTGACGTTTTCAAATTAGCCGTATTGTATTTTGTTCAACGAATATTTCTTATCTGACTATTGAAAAATCAGCCCTAATAGTTTAACTGATTTACCTAAAAAATCAAGTAAAATATCTACACGTAAAAGAACTATCGCACGAACTAAATCTGAAAACAAAGAAATCGTGACCCTGAGTAATCAATAACATTTTTTTCTTCGACAAAGAACATTGGATCGGTGATCTTTTCTCCTATACGAATTGCACGAGAATGGGCCCTCCTCCTCAGTCTTACGCTATTCTTCCTTGCAAAACCGTTGAGTGGTTTAAGCATACGCCTGGATAGCGTTAACACATAGTTTGATTCCATGTCTGACACAGTTGTTTTTAATAAGTGCAATTAATATCAATAAGTTTGCTTAATGACAAAACACTAAAGTTAGTTAGTTAGTTTGGCTGGGGTGTTTTCCGCACGTAGCCTCACGATCGGGCCATTGTACGAGTACGTATCAACAAAACTATGAAAACAATAACAAAATTATATTGTTGAGTCTGTCTGTGCGCTTATAACATAAATAGACACGGGTATTATAATAGTCGCTTATTTTGCTGGTGAACGATGATGTTAAAAATGACATTTTAGTTACCCAGTTTATTATTTTGGATATTTTGTGGTTCGTTAATTAGACAACTTTCCATCTCGTGATGGGCCCTTGAGCTGCGCGGTGCTTCTGAATATCTGCTTGGATTTTGAATGGGAAATCCTCTGTTGCGGTAAAAAAATACAAACTAACTTATAATTGCGTTATGAAGAATAATGGGTATGTTACAGGAAATGTATAAATTCTAGGAATTGTTTACAACTGTAAACTGTAGCTTCGAAATTTTATACATTTCTAAGAAGTTCCTAAGAAATGTATAAAATGTCGAATCTTTCTAGGGAATGTTTAAAATATAGCTTCAGAGATGAGGTATTTAATATGCACATATCCTAGGAAATGTATACGTACGAACGTATATGACTGTATACAATTACCTACTAGCTGTGCCCGCGACTTCGTCCGCGTGGAATAGTGACTTTGGGTAGAATTTTTAAATTATTTAGGCTAATTATTTTACAAATAAGATACATAAGTATTTGTGTAATAAGTACGCAAGATATAAAGTATAGCGGTCCCCCGCGACTTTGTCCGCGTGAAATGTTTTTGTCAGTCAACAGTCTACGCACGCACATCACGCACCGACTTATGAGATGCTGAGATATTACATGCTGAGATGAGCTATCGCAGTTACTTATACATGCATAAATCAGAAGAAAGAATAACAAAAGTAATTACCTACTGAATGTATTAAACTTAATAATTAATAGATGCATTTAAAATTAAAAAACCTACTCAGTAGCGAAAAGAAAATTTTAACCAGCATAAATCTGAAGAAAGAAATTTAACCAAAAAAAGTATTATAAGTATTGAATCTACCTAATAGAAAATATCTGCAATCAAAATAAAGAGCTCAAGTCCTTTACTACTCAGTAGCGAAAGGAAAACTATGTATTACGCGCTGAAATCACTTGAAGTATCGCAAAAAAAAGCAGTTGCGCGGGACAACCGTTTCGTAGGGAGCCTTTGGTGCCTTTCAGAGGTACCGCGCGCTGCGCCGCGCGTCGTACTTGAGCTCCCAGCGCGTGCGTTATTTTGTTGCGAAGAAATTTAAAACTGCAATTTTTTCTAAGATATAAATTTAAATGAAATTTTGTTAAGGGTAGGTGGTTTTGCATAAAATTAATCTAATAGGTATGTATAAGGACAATATTTCAACGCAAAACACATATTTTAATGTAAGTGAGAAGCCACCAACCATACTTAGCGCAAACTCGCGTTGTAAGTACTTAAGCTGCAAATATTATTTTGATGTGGAGTTATTTCACAACTGAGATAGCTTCTAAGATATTTATTGAAATCAAATGATGTGAACTTTGTTCAAAATGAAATGCTCGTGATGATGAATGTATTTATTTTGATAAGAATCAATACACTTGTGTATAAAACACCTTCGAAAATAGTGTTCGAATAAAAATAGTTAAATATTTAATGCAAAACATACGCAGTTTTAATGTAACTAAGAAGCCAGCAACCATTGCAATTAGCGCAAGCGCACGCTGTACTTAAGCTGCGAACATTATTTTGGTGCGGAGTTATGTTAAAACTGTGATAGGTCCTAAGATATTTATTGAAATCAACTGATATAAAGCGCAACTTTGTTCTAAATGAAATGTTCATGATGATGAATGTATTTATTTTGATAAGAAACATTATACACATAGGTATTTACTATGTGTATAATACACCTCTAAAAATAATGCATTATTTTTTTACAAATTTATTAACATAAAAAAGGTTGTAGTAAGTCAACCATAAAAGATAGACATATGCTGTCCCGGACTTTATTTTAGAACTTTTTATCTTGAACAATCCTGTCGTACATGATTTTTGTGTAACTTAAGCGGTTTCCGCAGCGTACGCAGCGGAAGCTCTCAAAAGGAATATCTTTCTCCCGTTTTCGCAACATTTTTCATTGCTGCTGTGGTCTTATGAGTCGTATCTTTATGTTATATAGCCTAAAGCCTTCCTCAATAAATGGACTATCCAACGTAAAATATTTTTTCGAGAAAATTTTAATTTCCGCTTCGTCAGCCAATATTGCCATGTACTTGTACAAAAATACCCCTCTATACAGGGTATTATTTTGGTCAGTGACATCCTACACATGGATGATAATCTAAGTTATACATATTCTAAAAAAAAAACTAAGCACGTTTTAGACAAGAAAACCTCTTCACAACATTAAAAAAAATATATAAAACGAATGGGGTAACTCGCACCCTCGCGCGTAGCTAGCGCTAATCTACGAAATACTTCGCCGTAGCTAGTAAGTTACGAAGAGGCTACCTGGTATTGGTAGTTTTGACTCAAACGCTGTACGCCATTAATGAATTGATTTTGTGCGTTTTTTTCATATATTTTTTTATATGTATTATTTGCATCAGTTTCGGGTGTACCCCTGAGTCTCTCTTCGTTGACTAAAACAACACCTTGTATAAAGAAGTTCATAAATGTAGTAAGATAATAAGTACTTAACGCGTCCTAAAATACTTATACCCATTCCTACTATTTCTTGTTAAACGTCTCCGGTAGACAAAAATAGAAATAACATGCTCTCAAAGAAAGTGCCTCTTAAATTATGTATTATTATATTAACCCTACGTCGTTACATATGGATAAAAGCTATTTTATTTAGGTACACATGATATAACATTGACTGCGCATAGAAGCTCGTTGATTTAGATTATATTATTCATAGAAACTTTTACGATCCCATTTAATGTAAATGGTTTTATTGGCGTCTCTAGGTCTTTATATTTTCTGAGGTGAACTCTGTTATTGTTTATTCATTGGAATTTGATAGATCAAAGATCAAAACACTTTTGAGCGTTTTTATTTGAGCTTAATTTAAAAGGATAGGTCAACGTCTTTATTTGGTACCTGCTTAAATGCCTGCATAAAGATAAGCATTTTTTTTGTTATCATCCCACTTAGCATATTTCACAAATCTTCATGAAAGTAGTTTAATTTCGGCGGAATATTTCAGAACTTATGACGTCTGTCCAGGGCAAGTATTCCAGCGTCAGCTTGGATCCCGCTAGCTGGATACAATTTCACGCTGTGCCAACTTGCAAAATTCGTTGCGAAATTCTAATTTCATACTGAACACGGCTGACGGGATGTATCGCGACCTGTATGAATGATGTCTTCAACGCACTCGTATTCAAAAATCTAGATTAATTAGTACATTTGACGGTGTTTATCCTATTGTGGCATTATTTTTAAACTTGCCAAAGTAATTAAAACAATATGTAAGGAAGTAATAAATAATACAACAAATGCAGCTCTCAAAAACCTTATCACATTCATCATCATTATTAAGATGGACAGAAGACCTTAAAAAGATTGCAGGATCAAACTGGATGCAGACCGCTAGTGATCGGTCGCTGTGGAAAGCCGTGGGCGAGATCTATGTTCAGCAGTGGAAGTCCTTTGGCTGAGAATGATGATGATTAATTCACCTAATATATTTTCACCTACATTAAGGCAACATCCACCCATTTTCTATACATATAAATGCTTTGTTCTTAACAATGGTTCGGAACTATACTGACTGACTGACTGATCAACGCACAGCGTAAGCCGCTGATTGTAGACACTTGAAACTTGGAGGCTGAGTTCTTTGTATAACGTATGGATCCGATAAGTAAGGACGTTCCGAAATTGTACCCCAAAATGGGTGAAAAAGTAGGGCAAAGTTTGTATGGGACAACGTTATTCCTTGGTCCAATCTACTTCAAATTTTGTATACATAAATTTTGTATTCTTTAGCAGAATTGACGATACCCGTATTTCGTATTTTATCGAAATTAATCTTTAATCTTTTAACGTGGTCAAAAATGAGTAGAAGGATATTTTGGGGATGATTTCTCCAAAATTTTTATATTTTTACTTCTTAGTGATTTTGATTTAGTTTTTGACTTTGATTATGTTTGAAAGTCATATTTTGACATTTGTTTGTTATGTTTTAGGTTGTCGTTGTTCTCGAGGAGAGGCTGTTTTTATTCGGGATTCTAATTTCACCATAAAATTAGCTTTCTTAATGAAATTGAGCGAAAAATGCATCTTCCATGGCCTGTTGTATATTGTGGAATCATCTTTAGATTAGCAGACAGAATATCTTGGAAAGTGATTCTAGCACTAGAAATAAAAAACATTGACGGTCATTAAGTATTCAGATTTCTTTGTAAAAAGATAACGTTGTAACAAACCTTATCTATACTTCTTTTCATTGTAATTTTATAAAGATGGAGAAATTTTGGTTTGTTTGAACGCGCTAATCTAAGAAACTACTTGGAACTGGTTCAATTAGTAAAAAATCTTTTTTTGTTAGATAGCAGATATTACTGGAAAGGCTATAGGAGAAGTTCAATGGCTACAGGCGATAAAATATTAAGCTTCAACCTATTGAAACATAGTTAAACCAAAGCACGCATACGAAGTCGCGGGCAGCCGCTAGTTTAGTTCTAAGACAAAAGACACTGCGAATCAGAGCGACGATTCTTGCGTCAATCTAACTTTTTCTGGTAATTCGATTTAGAGTTTAAATGTTTTACCTAAAATTCTATCGAATGATGTTTTTTTTTCTCGATTTCACTATTACTATATATATTTTTTGTCACCAAGCAAAAAAAAAAGTTCATATCAACTGCGATATTTATTGTGTGTGGACACTTGATGCCTTAATTATTTTAAAGAGTGATCGAGAGAACTTGCCGCAACGGCTTACTCATATTCAAAATTTATTTAGGTGTAGCAAGCGCTACCTGCGGATAGAAATTTCACTTCAGCTCTCATTAAAAATGCTAAAGCTGCCCAACAAAGTGGATAATCTGTGCGGCGGCCAACAAATATTAAAGAAGCCGACCACTCCGGAAGATGCTTTGTGGAGATCAAAGCTTCACGGCTATACTAATTGACCTTTACATTTTCATGAGCTCTCCTTAAATTCGAATTTACTACACTTAGCTAATTTACTTGCTAGGTTTAAAGGATTTGCCACATCAAATCTCAGAATTTTAAAGTTTATTTACCTCTCTTTAGCTTTTACCTTTACTAACAATCAATATACTTGATATAAAACCATTATTCTCGACTACATATCGCTGATAAAAGATTTCAATCGAAACTTGTTGTTATAGTGGTAGAAGAAACAAGCTCCTCTAACGCTTTAAAGTTGACTTTCGCTATATAAAGCGTGGGTACTCGAAACCGTTTACCTATTTACTTGTATACCTACCCTAGATGTTAGCAATTCAAAACAAACAAAAAGTTAGTCAAAGGGTTAGATTTATCCTTCTTATTATGCTCAAAAACATCCCGTTAATTTATACGTAAATTTCCAAAGCATAAATCGGTGTTTATAAGCAAAACAAGGTTGCAATTTAGGTACCTCACACGGAAGTACCTTGCAAACAACTTAGTCGCAAGGGATACGATCTCAACAGCAATGTGTTTTAAAATGTTAAATCGCAAAGCTGGAAGTCACATTGTTCCGCTCAAGCATTTCCTAAAGGATTACAAAAACTACCAGCGGACAAATGTCAGGAAGCTACACGACTTAGCATAACCTTTTTCTCTTGGTTCTGAATAATTTAGGGGCTCTAATACACGCTGTTATGGTGACTAAAAATTTAATAGATAGACATTTTTGGAAATGGTATTTAATAGCGTCAGATGTTGGGGCAAGGATTCGAGACTTACTTCAATATACAATGTGACAGGGGTGGTACTTCTAACCCGCTTTAACTTAGCACACAATTCAATTCATTGACAAAAAATGGGGGTGCGAACACCCAAGAAAAAGTTTTAATAAAGTCAAAGTCAAATATCATTCAATCATTTAATTTAGGACACAAAATGCCACTTATGAACGTCAATAAATAATATCAATCCATCATGGGCCATATGGGGCCAGAACATATTGTTTCCTTATCTTTTGGGCTCTACTAGCGCTTCGAGACACAGACAGACACAGATAATACGGCAATATTTAAAATAATCTCAAATAAAGTAGTTGACTATTAAGCCCGTGTCATAAGCTACCGTTTGCTATCTTTTCATGTTTCTTCGAAATATGAAACCTAACATAAGTATTGAATACGCATATTTGAATTCAGTTAAATTATTAAAAGTAATTATATGAAATAGTCATAATAATAGGGAGGGGGTAGGACCCCGATTTTTTTTGTCAATGAAGTTTGATATAGAACTACCCTTAGCGGATCAGAAGTACCACACCTATCACGTTGCAAATACATTGCGTTAACATGATTGTATCATTGAAATTGCTTTATTTTATGAACGTAACATAAGACCCGTTTTTCATGTAACGTGTAAAAACAGTTTCGTTTTGAAACAATCTCTATTGAAAAGTTCCCATATCTCTACGAGTCTTTATACGTCCAAGGGTGAACATACAAGGGAGCACAATTAAAGTTAAATGAAGTGACAACGTGCCCGTTTATTTTAGCTGCATTTGGCAAAAGCTTGAAAAAGGGTTCCAAAAATGGATGCCCTATGCAATATTTATGAATCTTCACACATTGGTCTGCAGCCTTCCATATTTTAAGCACAATAACTGCTCTCGACCAACTGTCACATCGTATATATTTCGCTTTATTTATGAAATAGTTATTGCTACTGATTTAATTGGTTTGTTAGAAGGTTGGGTCTCGTTCAGGAGGCCGAATCAGAATCAGCAGGTGGTAATTCGATGGCGAGTATATCCGTTTGACCTTAAAATTAAGTAAAATATTTAAACCTATAAAATCTAAATACATATACGACTTCTATGAGCTCCAGAGCACTACTACCCAGAGAAATCAAAAACTATTTTTTCTTCGCAAAAAAAAAACTATCGGTAAACTTTTTTTATATACGAATTGCACGAGAATTGTCCCCTGATTGAGTCAATTAAGAAGACGTCATCTAAATTATTATTGCTTGAACTTTCACAGTCGACATCGAAAATAATTATCCCATATCTAGCATATTTTCAGTTCCAAAGTTCTATTTCAATATCTGACTATTAGCTTATAATTAGGTTTAGAGGTTTAAGGGACCGTTCAAGTCTTACGTTTGCACTATAGGCGAGGGGGATCTTTGCTTTGCTTATTTTTGATGACATGAGGGGTGGGTGGGCATGATAGTGATTACGTCAGCAGTAGTTTTTTTTTCACATTTGCAATCCACACATTGTATTTGCTATAAAACGAAACACATATTCGTGGATTCCCAAAAAAAGTAAATAAGTTTAGGTAATAAGCACTCTACTTTATGTGTTCATGAACCCAAGCCGCGTACACTCACTAAAAACAGAATACATTAAAATTAAACTTCTTAAGGGCATATAATGTTTTCGTAGTGGGGGGAGAGGTAAGAGCATCCCTCTTACTTTTGCTGAAACGGAGGAAAAGGGATTAAATAATTGTAATAAATCAGCTTACGTAATAGTTGAACGGCCCCTAATCTGTTGAACCACTCGCTTGAAGTTTTATTTAGTATGTATTATGCTAGATTCTTCTGCAGGAAACCTTACAAAAACTATTTTCAGTGTAAATAATTGCATTCAGAAGTTATAACCATTTTTACAAGAAACCGAAGTTAGTGAACTCTGTTGCATTACTTCTCTCGACTAATGTGAGCCGACTCCGGTCGCGACGTAGTTGTGCTGTGTATGTTGCGGGTTTCTGATGGCGTGTTGAATGGGATGTGACGTGGGAAGCTAGCAATGTATGTGAGGTTGGAAAATGTTGGGCTAAGACTGTGTGCAGGTGACCCTCGGGCACGCCTCCCGACGGCGAGGCACCGCTGGGACCGTTCTTAGAACTCTTACTAATAGTTTCCGCTAGTTCAATGTGCACCACAATTTCACTTGCATAAACTTTTGCAGGTTCTTAAACATAAATGAATCGGTTTGATAATGGTAATTATTTTGTTTTCAATTGTGCTTAAACATTATTTAATATTGGATTTAATAAGGAGACTTTCATGGTATGTTTTTTTTTTCTTCTATCAATAGAGCCCTCGGCAAAAAACAGAACAAAAGAGGTGAATACTTAACATTTCAACTACCAACTCCCTATTATGAAACTTGTATTACAGGTAGGTAGGACCTCTGTCTATAACCTTAAACCGTTTTTCAAAAAAGTAAACTGAATGTTTTTAACAAACTAAAAGTGTAAAATCGACTTTAAAATATGATTGAGTATTGATTTTTGTTATAATTCCTTATGATACTGTTAGCTGAACACTGAGACCGGCGTTTATCTTGCCTCTTTCACAGATCGAAATAATATTGTATGGCAAATGATAAAATAGTAACTCGTCGATGCTTAGTTTGGTCTAAAGTTTATGCAATATGTCTTTTGACTTGTAGATATTGCAATAATTTAACTAAAATACACAATTTCATCAAAATTCTATGTGACAATTTAGCATGTTAATAGTCAAAATACTTATGGGCAAGTTAATTAGCAAAAACTGTGCTATCTAATTTATACTTTTACAATATCCTTCTACCTCTTCTGTTTTGCCTTTTCCCTTTTCATTTAGGGTCGGCTCTTTTCGTAAGTACAACGTACGTTTCTTTTACAATCATAAGCTTATTTTATTACCAATATTTTAGGTTACCAATTTTCACAAAATGTGCAAAAATGAATAAACGAATATACCTAAGCATTTCCCGGTGAATGTGTTAATTTTAAACACGTCACGCGTTTGTTGAATACATTAAGCGCTTAAATTGGTTTTGTCACGTTGTATAGTGAATCGTGTTTACCCGAGGAAATAGTTCGAATGCAATTTCGGGCAGAAGTCTTCATTTCCTGGACTTAAATAGTTCAGCATCATCGAGCAACGATGATGTGAAACGTCATCGTTTCGCTGTTTTACTCGTACATTTGGTACAAATGAAGTGATCAAACTTATAATATACGGGATGTGGCCTGTAATAGGAGCAAACATGTACGAGTATATGTTTTTTTTTTTAGTACAATACATTCATTACATGGAATACTTAGGCTAAATAAATGTATGTAACAGGTAATGAGTACCCAAAATTACTTTTTATGTAAGTAGGTATATAAATGATTTTGACAAATAAAAAAACAGCCTACAGCTCACTTCAGGCATTGGCCTGAAGTACGAAGTAAATATAGGCTGCTTAATAACATGCAATCAATGCTCAATGGTTTTAATTTATTATAATGTCTATTTTTACATTTTATTTATTTAGAGCACTATGGCTAGATCAAGGTAACTACGTATTGTCTGCAGAATCATAGATTTAAACTTTTGCTTCTATTATACACGTTGTAGAAAAGTATGGTTCTAACATTATTACCCTGCTAAAAACTAGTCTAGCAGTTTTTTTACCAATATCTATACACCTAAAATCTAAATTCTCTTCAAAAATTTAATCAATGTTATTTACCAAATTTAAAATCAATTCAAACTAGCTTCAAAACTTAGTAACGTGTTGTTAACAGTCGTAATAAGTAACCAGTAACGTGTCCATTACTTCATAAAAAAGGTGTTCAATTCTTATTAAAATCATAAGTTGATCAGTGCTTTCTTGTCGATATGAAACAGGCCCATACAATACAAGCACAATAATAATTTAAACTTACAAATAATACTAAAACCTACTGCCCGTAACGTACCAAACTAAGAGTAAACAAAAGTAATTGTGTGCTTATCTACTAAAATATAAATAAAATCTGGCTTCCCTATGCGAAATGTTTTATTCATAGTGAAAGGACAAAGATGGATCTTAATTGTATGAGAAAAGATTTGTTGGGATCAGCGTAAAGAGTAATGGACGAAATAACACTTTTATTGGTTAGGTGTATCCAATCTTTAAAATTGAATGTTACGGTCGCGCAAATATATTGAAACTACTTCCACATTCCTAGTGACAAAGTGGTGCATCTCACTTTTATATTGCCTTCGTGGCCGCGGTATCTTATACAAATATGTACTGAGATGGTATTGCCCGCCGGTTATTCAATCACAAAAAAAAAATTAAATATATAAACCACATAAAAAAACATGAATAAATCTGGATTAAACTTAAAGAAAAACAAAGCAACGTGAATTCATTGAGCTACGGTATAAAGATGAAAGTGTAAGAGAGCAGAGAGACGACCCGTCTGGTGTTGTGGTCGAGAAATCGCCTACTACGCAGCGGGTGCGGGTTCGATCCCCGCACAATACAAACATTTGTGTGCATGAACTCTTACTCTTTCTCTTACTCTTGTGTGTCTGTTTGTATTGGTCTGGGTGTTTTCTATGTATATCATGTATGTATTTACAAACAAAAAGTATTTAAGTTTTACATCCGTTGTCTGGCACCCATAACACAAGCTTTGAGTAGCTTACTTTGGGACTAGATGGCGATGTGTGAAAATGTCCAAAGGATATTTATTTATTATTATTTATCATTCAATTGAACCGGCCCAACAAATAATCAAAATAGGGTATTTACTACCAATAGAAGTTTACATTTTGATCGTGGCAGTAAACTTAAGGTGTGCTTGAACATTATTCAAGATTTGTAACGCCCCGAATTCGGGCGATGCGACGCGGCGCTTAAGCTATTAATCTTGTGCAAGTAGTTTAACTATTGAAGTTTTCAGCGGATAAGCTCCAAAACTAGCATTTTAGACACGAACAGCTGTTGATTGTGAGATAACCTTAATGTACGTTGAGCGATCAAGACGTATGGATTTATGTTATAATGAGCGTTAAGCTTTTAAGGCTCGTCTTAGATTTTACATGCAGCTACATCGCTCTGAACATAGTATATGTTGGTAGCGAAAAGTATTCTCAAAACGGTTTAGCTTTGCATAAAAATATATTAAGATATGCTGAGCCATGCAATCACAAAAAAGGTAAATAGAGGTTTCCTGTGCATGCAATTCACTCAGTAAAAGATGGCAAGGGTCGTTTTTTTGAAAAATACTATTATTTACTAGAAGCGGAAGATATACGGTAAAGGTTGATATAGCACAATTATTCAAATATGTAGATTTTTTAACCGACTTTAAAAAAGGAGGAGGTTATCAATTCGACAGTATTAATTTTTTTTGTATCTATGTTATTGTTACCTCATATCTCAGTCATTTGTCGATCGATTCGAAAAAAAATCGCTTAGGGTATACGTTCTAGTTGGTCTCATTGTTGCCAATTCGGGATCTGATGATGTGATCTAGGGATACCCTCAAATTTGCTCTAATAGTTGATGCTTAAAGGTCAAAGTGATGGCACAAACTCCAAAAATAAAAGTTTGCCTAAAATGGCTTTCTTTCCATTCAAGGGTCAAGAATTTATTTAAGACTTTTTAGTGCACTTTGGGTTTTGAAGTCGGTCTTTACTTTTTTTTAAGTTAATTTTTACCTACTCGTTCTCATTTGGCCAATAAATTCTTTTGTGCCTTTTAAACGTCGTCTACTGGTCCTCCAAAAATAAATATATAAATATCCTTTGGACATTCCCACACATCGCCATCTAGTCCCAAAATAAGCTACTCAAAGCTTGTGTTATGGGTGCCAGACAACGGATATAAAACTTAAATACTTTTTGTTTGTAACTACATACATGATATACATAGGAAACACCCAGACCAATACAAACAGACATGTTCATGCACACAAATGTTTGTATTGTGCGGGGATCGAACCCGCGACCCGCTGCGTTGTAGGCGATTTCTCGACCACAACACCAGACGGGTCGTCATAAATAAATAACTTTATACGTTTAAACTTCTATGCGAATGCAAAACGTATGTAGGTTTGATGAAAACACTCATTTAACAGCATGTATTGAAGCAGGTAGCATAAAAATAATGATGCGTCAGTCCAAGCGAATTCTCAAAAGTAACAATTCACGTAAAACATTCTCCATTTTAATTTAATCAAACCTGTGCTGAAAGCAATATTCTTATTAATGTGTAATTTGAATACAGATTTAACATTCAATTATTCAAGATGCTTATTTGTATTACTTTGAGGTTGGGGTTTTGATTTAGGATCCCATTAAATGCTAAGAAGAATAATAAGATACGATTGAATACGTATACAGTAAATAATTATCATATTAATTGGAGAGCCATTTACACAATCAGAAACAAAAATATAACATTAGATAGCGATTGGAGTTTTAGTTCAAATTAAAATGCTTCCAGTAAACTAGAAAGGGCTTGTTTTACTACCGCATAAGCACCAACGTAACTTGTATGAATTAATAAACCGATAACGCTACCCAGAATTTATAAGAATATTATAAATCAGGCCTTAACTAAAGTATTTGTAATTGTAATAATTATAATTACCTATGTAATTAAACCTTCTCGTATTTGGTACAGTGATGACAAATGAAATGGTCAATCTAGTAATATAGAACAGTCTACAAGTTCGACAGACGACCTTCCCAAAGATTCCAGGATAGCACTGGATGCGGACCACTCATAGCCGGTCTGTGCAGAAAATCGTGGGGAAGGGCTATGTTAATCAGTGGACGCCTTTGGCTGATAATGATGATGATGCTTCCACAACTATGATATGATGTAACTTATGTAAAGAGCTATTATATTAAGTTATATTTACTCTATATACTTCAGTTTTAATTTCAAAATTTTATGTAATTTCAATAAGCCTACCTCTGTTTTATGTTTTATTTTACCTCACACTTTGTCATACTATGTGCACATGCTTTGGAGTTAAAGTGTATTAATGCCAGCATTCCCTAGATACTACAATATTATGTAAAGAAATTCTGCTTTGTATAGGTACTCAATAAATAAGTTAAAATAAATTACATTATGCACTACATCGTTTGATGCATACTTACACATACTTACATTAAAACAAAAATAATAAGTACTTAGGCCCATAAAACCCCTAAAATTAGGATGTCTGACGAGAACGTCCATACGAAGCTAAAGGATGCAAAGACAGGCTTCCGATTTAACAAGCTTTTACGTAAGTAGTTTTCCTGGTTGAGCCTGAAGTCCGCTGAATTGTTAATTACGCAGTGCAAGTTTTCCACTTAGCGCCTTCCAACTCTCTTATCTGATGTTTCCACGATTTATGCCTCTTAGATTTAGACTCGATGAGACAGCGACATGTTGTTAAGAGGGTTAGTTACAATAATTTGTATTTTATTTAATTGTTTGTAAATAAGTTGAAATAATAGACTCATGAGATTCACGCGAAATTGCAAATTCTTTACGTAAGAGTTTCTTACAGATAGTAGGACCAAGACAATTGTTATTTGAAGACAGTTAAACGTTCTTTTTAAATAACAAAGGTGTTTTTGCAGAGTACACAGCAATAAAATATTTACTGAGTGGAATTTTAGTAGTCGTTGTGAAATTGTGAATGTATTAATTGAAAGCGGACGCAAGCTAGCAATTGCAAATCTATATATTTCGTAAATATCGAGAAATTATCAAAATCTGCTAAGCTGCTAAACAAATTGTATCAACCAACTTAACGCGAGCAGAGTGTGCATAACGAACATCGTATTCGGATTAATTATTCATATCATGTTCTTGTATCATTCACCGAGTCTCGGCAAGAAATGTTTGAGAAACAAACGTAATTTAAAGCTACAATACTATAGGTTTTGTACGATAAAATCTTTGAGGTGTGGTATCTTTCACTCGATCAAAGTATTTTATTTAATATAATAATAGATACCTAATGCATAAAAATGTTTACTACAGCGTTTGTCGATTTTATTAGCATTTGAATCTCTAATTTTTGATAGCATATGGACAGCATTCGAAAGCTAAGGCAATGAGATGAGGGCAAATACATCCGAATATTGAAAAATATTTATTCGAAATCTACAGCTCAAGCTGGGGCTCAAGCTTCTTAGATGGTGCGAACAGGAGAAGAGTTTCCAGTTGAAGAAGGCGGCAGACAAGGCGACCTCATCTCGCCAAAGTGGTTATCCGTGTTATTTAACATTGATTTAATATAAATAAAGTTAAAAAAGTGAGTTAGTAATTATAAGTATGTATATATAATTAGGAAAGGGACTTGTTTACTCGAAATGAATGTGGGAGAAAAAATCTTTTTAAATAAAAGTTGTTTACTTTATGAAAATAGAACTCCCAGACGACACTTTGAGGTTAATCGATGATATTTCCTGGTTATATATTGATAATTTATTAGAAAATTACATACATACACAGTACAACACTTATTTTTAGAAAAATATTTCCCTATGAAATACCTAAGGTCACCTATGGCAAAACGTAGGACTTATTCAACTGTAAGTCAATATGCATTATAACGAATTATTAACCTTCCTGCACGGTGCTTAACCTCAAATGGTGATTAAAGCAGTTAATAGTTATTTTTAACCAAAATACTTATTTAGTTCTAGGAAGTGCCGTGCTTGGTAAAACGCGGTACCAAAGTCGTGAATAACAACTGAATAAAACAACTTTTATTTTGTTCTACAATAAAGTATCAGATAGTTTAAATAGACGAGCAAATAACTAAAATAAGGAACTATAATGATATGAAACTTTTACTTGTACATAGTGCGCTGTTACCTTCATAAGTTGGCATAATATTATTGTATTCTGAAATGCTTTTTCACTTATTAAAAGCAACTGTGTCAAACAAGGAATCGAACCCTGAGGCCGATTCTCGCGGCCATCATACTTTTTTGTCTGGTAATTCGATTAAGGAACGATTTTTCAATGGTCCGATAAAACTTATCAGACTGATAAATTATAAAGCGACAGATTTAAAAAAAAGTCAGTTACGTATGATTGCTGACAATTAGGTGACGTTTTCAAATTAGCCGTATTGTATTTTGTTCAACGAATATTTCTTATCTGACTATTGAAAAATCAGCCCTAATAGTTTAACTGATTTACCTAAAAAATCAAGTAAAATATCTACACGTAAAAGAACTATCGCACGAACTAAATCTGAAAACAAAGAAATCGTGACCCTGAGTAATCAATAACATTTTTTTCTTCGACAAAGAACATTGGATCGGTGATCTTTTCTCCTATACGAATTGCACGAGAATGGGCCCTCCTCCTCAGTCTTACGCTATTCTTCCTTGCAAAACCGTTGAGTGGTTTAAGCATACGCCTGGATAGCGTTAACACATAGTTTGATTCCATGTCTGACACAGTTGTTTTTAATAAGTGCAATTAATATCAATAAGTTTGCTTAATGACAAAACACTAAAGTTAGTTAGTTAGTTTGGCTGGGGTGTTTTCCGCACGTAGCCTCACGATCGGGCCATTGTACGAGTACGTATCAACAAAACTATGAAAACAATAACAAAATTATATTGTTGAGTCTGTCTGTGCGCTTATAACATAAATAGACACGGGTATTATAATAGTCGCTTATTTCGCTGGTGAACGATGATGTTAAAAATGACATTTTAGTTACCCAGTTTATTATTTTGGATATTTTGTGGTTCGTTAATTAGACAACTTTCCATCTCGTGATGGGCCCTTGAGCTGCGCGGTGCTTCTGAATATCTGCTTGGATTTTGAATGGGAAATCCTCTGTTGCGGTAAAAAAATACAAACTAACTTATAATTGCGTTATGAAGAATAATGGGTATGTTACAGGAAATGTATAAATTCTAGGAATTGTTTACAACTGTAAACTGTAGCTTCGAAATTTTATACATTTCTAAGAAGTTCCTAAGAAATGTATAAAATGTCGAATCTTTCTAGGGAATGTTTAAAATATAGCTTCAGAGATGAGGTATTTAATATGCACATATCCTAGGAAATGTATACGTACGAACGTATATGACTGTATACAATTACCTACTAGCTGTGCCCGCGACTTCGTCCGCGTGGAATAGTGACTTTGGGTAGAATTTTTAAATTATTTAGGCTAATTATTTTACAAATAAGATACATAAGTATTTGTGTAATAAGTACGCAAGATATAAAGTATAGCGGTCCCCCGCGACTTTGTCCGCGTGAAATGTTTTTGTCAGTCAACAGTCTACGCACGCACATCACGCACCGACTTATGAGATGCTGAGATATTACATGCTGAGATGAGCTATCGCAGTTACTTATACATGCATAAATCAGAAGAAAGAATAACAAAAGTAATTACCTACTGAATGTATTAAACTTAATAATTAATAGATGCATTTAAAATTAAAAAACCTATTCAGTAGCGAAAAGAAAATTTTAACCTGCATAAATCTGAAGAAAGAAATTTAACCAAAAAAAGTATTATAAGTATTGAATCTACCTAATAGAAAATATCTGCAATCAAAATAAAGAGCTCAAGTCCTTTACTACTCAGTAGCGAAAGGAAAACTATGTATTACGCGCTGAAATCACTTGAAGTATCGCAAAAAAAAGCAGTTGCGCGGGACAACCGTTTCGTAGGGAGCCTTTGGTGCCTTTCAGAGGTACCGCGCGCTGCGCCGCGCGTCGTACTTGAGCTCCCAGCGCGTGCGTTATTTTGTTGCGAAGAAATTTAAAACTGCAATTTTTTCTAAGATATAAATTTAAATGAAATTTTGTTAAGGGTAGGTGGTTTTGCATAAAATTAATCTAATAGGTATGTATAAGGACAATATTTCAACGCAAAACACATATTTTAATGTAAGTGAGAAGCCACCAACCATACTTAGCGCAAACTCGCGTTGTAAGTACTTAAGCTGCAAATATTATTTTGATGTGGAGTTATTTCACAACTGAGATAGCTTCTAAGATATTTATTGAAATCAAATGATGTGAACTTTGTTCAAAATGAAATGCTCGTGATGATGAATGTATTTATTTTGATAAGAATCAATACACTTGTGTATAAAACACCTTCGAAAATAGTGTTCGAATAAAAATAGTTAAATATTTAATGCAAAACATACGCAGTTTTAATGTAACTAAGAAGCCAGCAACCATTGCAATTAGCGCAAGCGCACGCTGTACTTAAGCTGCGAACATTATTTTGGTGCGGAGTTATGTTAAAACTGTGATAGGTCCTAAGATATTTATTGAAATCAACTGATATAAAGCGCAACTTTGTTCTAAATGAAATGTTCATGATGATGAATGTATTTATTTTGATAAGAAACATTATACACATAGGTATTTACTATGTGTATAATACACCTCTAAAAATAATGCATTATTTTTTTACAAATTTATTAACATAAAAAAGGTTGTAGTAAGTCAACCATAAAAGATAGACATATGCTGTCCCGGACTTTATTTTAGAACTTTTCATCTTGAACAATCCTGTCGTACATGATTTTTGTGTAACTTAAGCGGTTTCCGCAGCGTACGCAGCGGAAGCTCTCAAAAGGAATATCTTTCTCCCGTTTTCGCAACATTTTTCATTGCTGCTGTGGTCTTATGAGTCGTATCTTTATGTTATATAGCCTAAAGCCTTCCTCAATAAATGGACTATCCAACGTAAAATATTTTTTCGAGAAAATTTTAATTTCCGCTTCGTCAGCCAATATTGCCATGTACTTGTACAAAAATACCCCTCTATACAGGGTATTATTTTGGTCAGTGACATCCTACACATGGATGATAATCTAAGTTATACATATTCTAAAAAAAAAACTAAGCACGTTTTAGACAAGAAAACCTCTTCACAACATTAAAAAAAATATATAAAACGAATGGGGTAACTCGCACCCTCGCGCGTAGCTAGCGCTAATCTACGAAATACTTCGCCGTAGCTAGTAAGTTACGAAGAGGCTACCTGGTATTGGTAGTTTTGACTCAAACGCTGTACGCCATTAATGAATTGATTTTGTGCGTTTTTTTCATATATTTTTTTATATGTATTATTTGCATCAGTTTCGGGTGTACCCCTGAGTCTCTCTTCGTTGACTAAAACAACACCTTGTATAAAGAAGTTCATAAATGTAGTAAGATAATAAGTACTTAACGCGTCCTAAAATACTTATACCCATTCCTACTATTTCTTGTTAAACGTCTCCGGTAGACAAAAATAGAAATAACATGCTCTCAAAGAAAGTGCCTCTTAAATTATGTATTATTATATTAACCCTACGTCGTTACATATGGATAAAAGCTATTTTATTTAGGTACACATGATATAACATTGACTGCGCATAGAAGCTCGTTGATTTAGATTATATTATTCATAGAAACTTTTACGATCCCATTTAATGTAAATGGTTTTATTGGCGTCTCTAGGTCTTTATATTTTCTGAGGTGAACTCTGTTATTGTTTATTCATTGGAATTTGATAGATCAAAGATCAAAACACTTTTGAGCGTTTTTATTTGAGCTTAATTTAAAAGGATAGGTCAACGTCTTTATTTGGTACCTGCTTAAATGCCTGCATAAAGATAAGCATTTTTTTTGTTATCATCCCACTTAGCATATTTCACAAATCTTCATGAAAGTAGTTTAATTTCGGCGGAATATTTCAGAACTTATGACGTCTGTCCAGGGCAAGTATTCCAGCGTCAGCTTGGATCCCGCTAGCTGGATACAATTTCACGCTGTGCCAACTTGCAAAATTCGTTGCGAAATTCTAATTTCATACTGAACACGGCTGACGGGATGTATCGCGACCTGTATGAATGATGTCTTCAACGCACTCGTATTCAAAAATCTAGATTAATTAGTACATTTGACGGTGTTTATCCTATTGTGGCATTATTTTTAAACTTGCCAAAGTAATTAAAACAATATGTAAGGAAGTAATAAATAATACAACAAATGCAGCTCTCAAAAACCTTATCACATTCATCATCATTATTAAGATGGACAGAAGACCTTAAAAAGATTGCAGGATCAAACTGGATGCAGACCGCTAGTGATCGGTCGCTGTGGAAAGCCGTGGGCGAGATCTATGTTCAGCAGTGGAAGTCCTTTGGCTGAGAATGATGATGATTAATTCACCTAATATATTTTCACCTACATTAAGGCAACATCCACCCATTTTCTATACATATAAATGCTTTGTTCTTAACAATGGTTCGGAACTATACTGACTGACTGACTGATCAACGCACAGCGTAAGCCGCTGATTGTAGACACTTGAAACTTGGAGGCTGAGTTCTTTGTATAACGTATGGATCCGATAAGTAAGGACGTTCCGAAATTGTACCCCAAAATGGGTGAAAAAGTAGGGCAAAGTTTGTATGGGACAACGTTATTCCTTGGTCCAATCTACTTCAAATTTTGTATACATAAATTTTGTATTCTTTAGCAGAATTGACGATACCCGTATTTCGTATTTTATCGAAATTAATCTTTAATCTTTTAACGGGGTCAAAAATGAGTAGAAGGATATTTTGGGGATGATTTCTCCAAAATTTTTATATTTTTACTTCTTAGTGATTTTGATTTAGTTTTTGACTTTGATTATGTTTGAAAGTCATATTTTGACATTTGTTTGTTATGTTTTAGGTTGTCGTTGTTCTCGAGGAGAGGCTGTTTTTATTCGGGATTCTAATTTCACCATAAAATTAGCTTTCTTAATGAAATTGAGCGAAAAATGCATCTTCCATGGCCTGTTGTATATTGTGGAATCATCTTTAGATTAGCAGACAGAATATCTTGGAAAGTGATTCTAGCACTAGAAATAAAAAACATTGACGGTCATTAAGTATTCAGATTTCTTTGTAAAAAGATAACGTTGTAACAAACCTTATCTATACTTCTTTTCATTGTAATTTTATAAAGATGGAGAAATTTTGGTTTGTTTGAACGCGCTAATCTAAGAAACTACTTGGAACTGGTTCAATTAGTAAAAAATCTTTTTTTGTTAGATAGCAGATATTACTGGAAAGGCTATAGGAGAAGTTCAATGGCTACAGGCGATAAAATATTAAGCTTCAACCTATTGAAACATAGTTAAACCAAAGCACGCATACGAAGTCGCGGGCAGCCGCTAGTTTAGTTCTAAGACAAAAGACACTGCGAATCAGAGCGACGATTCTTGCGTCAATCTAACTTTTTCTGGTAATTCGATTTAGAGTTTAAATGTTTTACCTAAAATTCTATCGAATGATGTTTTTTTTTCTCGATTTCACTATTACTATATATATTTTTTGTCACCAAGCAAAAAAAAAAGTTCATATCAACTGCGATATTTATTGTGTGTGGACACTTGATGCCTTAATTATTTTAAAGAGTGATCGAGAGAACTTGCCGCAACGGCTTACTCATATTCAAAATTTATTTAGGTGTAGCAAGCGCTACCTGCGGATAGAAATTTCACTTCAGCTCTCATTAAAAATGCTAAAGCTGCCCAACAAAGTGGATAATCTGTGCGGCGGGCAACAAATATTAAAGAAGCCGACCACTCCGGAAGATGCTTTGTGGAGATCAAAGCTTCACGGCTATACTAATTGACCTTTACATTTTCATGAGCTCTCCTTAAATTCGAATTTACTACACTTAGCTAATTAAAGGTTAAAAGGATTGCTAGGTTTAAAGGATTTGCCACATCAAATCTCAGAATTTTAAAGTTTATTTACCTCTCTTTAGCTTTTACCTTTACTAACAATCAATATACTTGATATAAAACCATTATTCTCGACTACATATCGCTGATAAAAGATTTCAATCGAAACTTGTTGTTATAGTGGTAGAAGAAACAAGCTCCTCTAACGCTTTAAAGTTGACTTTCGCTATATAAAGCGTGGGTACTCGAAACCGTTTACCTATTTACTTGTATACCTACCCTAGATGTTAGCAATTCAAAACAAACAAAAAGTTAGTCAAAGGGTTAGATTTATCCTTCTTATTATGCTCAAAAACATCCCGTTAATTTATACGTAAATTTCCAAAGCATAAATCGGTGTTTATAAGCAAAACAAGGTTGCAATTTAGGTACCTCACACGGAAGTACCTTGCAAACAACTTAGTCGCAAGGGATACGATCTCAACAGCAATGTGTTTTAAAATGTTAAATCGCAAAGCTGGAAGTCACATTGTTCCGCTCAAGCATTTCCTAAAGGATTACAAAAACTACCAGCGGACAAATGTCAGGAAGCTACACGACTTAGCATAACCTTTTTCTCTTGGTTCTGAATAATTTAGGGGCTCTAATACACGCTGTTATGGTGACTAAAAATTTAATAGATAGACATTTTTGGAAATCGTATTTAATACCGTCAGATGTTGGGGCAAGGATTCGAGACTTACTTCAATATACAATGTGACAGGGGTGGTACTTCTAACCCGCTTTAACTTAGCACACAACTAAATTCATTGACAAAAAATGGGGGTGCGAACACCCAAGAAAAAGTTTTAATAAAGTCAAAGTCAAATATCATTCAATCATTTAATTTAGGGCACAAAATGCCACTTATGAACGTCAATAAATAATATCAATCCATCATGGGCCATATGGGGCCAGAAAATATTGTTTCCTTATCTTTTGGGCTCTACTAGCGCTTCGAGACACAGACAGACACAGATACTATGCCAATATTTAAAATAATCTCAAATAAAGTAGTTGAGTAGTAAGCCCGTGTCATAAGCTACCGTTTGCTATCTTTTCATGTTTCTTCGAAATATGAAACCTAGCATAAGTATTGAATACGCATATTTGAATTTAGTTAAATTATTAAAAGTAATTATATGAAATAGTCTTAATAATAGGGAGGGGGTTGGACCCCGGATTTTTTTGTCAATGAAGTTTGATATAGAACTAGCCTTAGCGGGTCAGAAGTACCACACCTATCACGTTGCAAATACATTGCGTTAACATGATTGTAACATTGAAATTGCTTTATTTTATGAACGTAACGTAAGACCCGTTTTTCATGTAACGTGTAAAAACAGTTCCGTTTTGAAACAATCTATATTGAAAAGGTACCATATCTGTAGAGATACGAGTCTTTATACGTCCCAGGGTGGAACATACAAGGAAGCACACTTAAAGTTAAATGAAGTGACAACGTGCCCGTTTATTTTAGCTGCATTTGGCAAAAGCTTGAAAAAGGGTTCCAAAAATGGATGCCCTATGCAATATTTATGAATCTTCACACATTGGTCTGCAGCCTTCCATATTTTGAGCACAATAACTGCTCTCGACCAACTGTCACATCGGATATATTTCGCTTTATTTATGAAATAGTTATTGCTACTGATTTAATTGGTTTGTTAGAAGGTTGGGTCTCGTTCAGGAGGCCGAATCAGAATCAGCAGGTGGTAATTCGATTGCGAGTATATCCGTTTTACCTCAAAATCAAGTAAAATATTTAAACCTATAAAATCTAAATACATAAAAGTCGTAACCCAGAGAAATCAAAAACTTTTTTTTTTCTTCGCAAAAAAAAACTATCGCTGTACTTTTTTTGTATACGAATTGCACGAGTATTGCCCCCTGATTGAGTCAATTAAAAAGACGTCACCTAAATTATTGTTGCTCGAACTTTGACAGTCGACATCTAAAACAATTATCCCATATCTAGCATATTTTCAGTTCCAAAGTCCTATTTCAATATCTGACTATTAGCTTATAATTAAATGTAGAGGTTTAAGGGACCGTTCAAGTCTTACGTAAGCACTATAGGCGAGGGGGGTCTTAGCTTTGCTTATTTTTGATGGCATGAGGGGTGGGCATGATAGTGATTACGTCAGCAGTAGTTTTTTTTCACATTTGAAATCCACACATTGTATTTGCTAGAAAACGAAACACAGATTCGGGGATTCCCAAAAAAAGTAAATAACTTTAGGTAATAAGCACTCTACTTTATGTGGTCATGAACCCAAGCCGCGTACACTCACTAAAAACAGAATACATTAAAATAAAACTTCTTAAGGGTATATAATGTTTTTGTAGTGGAAGGGAGAGGTAAGAGGGATGCTTACTTTTGCTGATAAGGAGGTGAAGGGATTAAATAATTGTAATAAATCTGCTTACGTAATACTTGAACGGCCCCTAATCTGTTAAACCACACGCTTAAAAAAATATTAAGTATGTATTTAATTATAGCTGGATTCTTCTGCAGAAAGCCTTACGAAAACTATTTTCAGCGTAAATAATTGCATTCAGAAGTTATAACCGTTTTTACAAGAAACCGAAGTTAGTGAACTCTGTTGCATTACTTCTCTCGACTAATGTGAGCTGACTCCGGTCGCGACGTAGTTGTGCTGTGTATGTTGCGGGTTTCTGATGGCGTGTTGAATGGGATGTGACGTGGGAAGCTAGCAATGTATGTGAGGTTGGAAAATGTGAAAATGTTGGGGTAAGACTGTGTGCAGGTGACCCTCGGGCACGCCTCCCGACGGCGAGGCACCGCTGGGACCGTTCTTAGAACTCTTACTAATAGTTTCCGCTAGTTCAGTGTGCACCACAATTTCACTTGCATAAACTTTTTCAGGATCTTAAACGCAAATGAATCGGTTTGATAATGGTTATAATTTTGTTTTCAATCGTGCTTAAATATTATTTAATATTGGATTTGATAAGGAGATTTTCATGGTATGTTTTTTTTCTATCAATAGAGCCTTCGGCCCAACAACAGAACAAAAGAGGTGGGTACTTAACATTTTAACTACCAACTCCCTATTATGAAACTTGTATTACAGGTAGGTAGGACCTGTGTCTATAGCCTTAAACCGTTTTTCAAAAAGGTAAACTAAATGTTTTTAACAAACTAAAAGTGTAAAAACGACTTTAAAATATGATTGAGTATTGTTTCTTGTTATAATTCCTTATGATACTGTTAGCTGAACACTGAGGCCGGCGTTTATCTTGCCTCTTTTTCATATCGAAATAATATTGTATGGCAAATGATAAAATAGTAACTCTCGTCGATGCTAAGTTTGGTCTAAAGTTTATGCAATATGTCTTTTGACTTGTAGATATTGCAATAATTTAACTAAAATACACAATTTCATCAAAATTCTATGTGACAATTTAGCATGTTAATAGTCAAAATACTTATGGGCAAGTTAATGAGCAAAAACTGTGCTATCTAATTTATACTTTTACAATATCCTTCTACCTCTTCTGTTTTGCCTTTTCCCTTTTTATTTAGGGTCGGCTCTTTTCGTAAGTACAACGTACGTTTCTTTTACAATCAAAAGCTTATTTTATTACCAATATTTTAGGTTACCAATTTTCATAAAATGTGCAAAAATGAATAAACGAATATACCTAAGCATTTCCCGGTGAATGTGTTAATTTTAAACACGTCACGCGTTTGTTGAATACATTAAGCGCTTAAATTGGTTTTGTCACGTTGTATAGTGAATCGTGTTTACCCTAAGAAATAGTTCGAATGCAATTTCGTGCAGAAGTGTTCATTTCCTGGACTTAAATAGTTCAGCATCATCGAGCAACGATGATGTGAAACGTCATCGTTTCGCAGTTTTACTCGTACAGTTGGTACAAATGAAGTGATCAAACTTATAATATACGGGATGTGGCCTGTAATAGGAGCAAACATGTACGAGTATTAGAGATGTAAGCCCGGTATTATACCAAATGTGCTCGAAGGTAAAATACCAAAAATACCGTATTATACTGTTTCATATGGTATTTTTGGTATTTTATGTTTTGCATTGTATGTGTTTACAAAAGTGTATTTTTTTAAAAGTAATCCCTGATGGGAAAAATATGGGTTGAAAGAACGTGTGCAATTCGTTACTCTTGTAGATATACACTTTAAAATATGTGTATATTATGCTTTGTGTTTAAAATAATACTAAGACGTGGAAATTAACAGATAATAGATGTATGGAGTAAAAACGATATGGGTATCGGTAATCAGGTTTATAAGTCCAAGATGGCAGACATTAAATTTTCAGAAAATCGATATTGGTTTCATGTTTGAGGTTCTTTGGAAAAGTGATTACGAATTCGATTCTTATTTTACAAAGAATACTAATACGTATTTAAAAAACCGGCCAAGTGCGAGTCGGACTCGCCCACTGAGGGTTCCGTGCCAACTTTAACTGAATTAGGGATCTACTTACTTCGACTAAGCTTAAATACCATAATATTTTGTTTACAACAAATATAACATACACGTAATACACGTTTTTCATAGTGTTTGTATGAAAAACAAAGTTATGTTTGCGGTTGTTGAAAATGTGCTATATCTCAAAAACTACTGGTTCGATCCCGTCCGAACCAATTTTCGTTGAAAGTATTTGTTAAGGTCTACATTACATATTTTTTATAAAATTTTCACTTGCTTAGTTTAGAAATTAGATGGGGGGGACGCCCATTTTACCACTTTGGAAGCGTCTAGCTGTGAAACGTTAGACTTTAAAAGAAAATGGTTTTACGAACCTCTATGTCATTTTGAAAGACCTATCTATAGACACCCCACACGTATAGGTTTGACTAAAAAAATTTTTTCGGTTTTAGTTTCATATATGAGAGCCCCCCCTTAAATGTCATATTTTTTATTTTTTGTATAAGAATCGTAATCGTAAATCGCAAACAAATCCGAAGTTGCCACTTTGTGCAACGTGTGATGGTGCGAGCAATATTTTATATGCATGAATTCAGTCGAAAAAATACTAAGAAAGCATTGTTTTCAATGTTTATATTCATAATATGTATAGATATTTCAGAATTTATCAATTCATTCTCCAGTGATACGTGAAAAACTCAAGTCAATTGCTTTGTGATAAGAAATAATATAATAAGAATAATACGAAAAATACTGAATTATATTGTAAAATACCGGTATGATTCAGTACCATTTGGTATAATACGGTATTTTTACATCTCTAACGAGTATATGTTTTTTTTTAGTACAATACATTCATTACATGGTATACTTAGGCTAAATAAATGTATGAAACATGTAATGAGTACCCAAAATTACTTTCTATGTAAGTAGGTGTATAAAAGATTTTGACAAATAAAAAAAGCCTACAGCTCACTTCAGGCATTGGCCTGAAGTGCGAAGTAAATATAGGCTGTTTAATAACATGCAATCAATGCTAAATGGTTTTAATTTATTATAATGTCTATTTTTACATTTTTGTTTATTTAGAGCACTATGGCTAGATCAAGGTAACTAAGTATTAACTGCAGAATCATAGATTAAAGCTTTTGCTTCTATTAGAGTATGAGTACGAGTTAGAGTATGGTTCTTCCATTATGACCCTGCTAAAAACTAGTCTAGCAGTTTTTTGCCAATATCTGTATATCTAAAACCTAAATTATCTTCAAAAATAGAATCAATGTTATTTACCAAATTTAAAATCAATTCAAACTGGCTTCAAAACTTAGTAACGTGTTGTTAACAGTCGTAATAAGTAACCAATAACGTGTCCATTACTTCATAAAAAAAGTGTTCAATTCTTATTAAAATCATAAGTTGGTCAGTGCTTTCTTGTCGATAATGAAACAGGCCCATACAATACAAGCACAATAATGATTTAAACTTACAAATAATACTAAAACCTACTGCCCGTAACGTACCAAACTAAGAGTAAATAAAATTCATTGTGTGTTTATCTACTAAAATATAAATAAAATCTGGCTTCCCTATGCGAAATGTTTTATTCATAGTGAAAGGACAAAGATGGATCTTAATTGTATGAGAAAAGATTTGTTGGGATCAGCGTAAAGAGTAATGGACGAAATAACACTTTTATTGGTAAGGTGTATCCAATCTTTAAAATTGAATGTTACGGTCGCGCAAATATATTGAAGCTACTTCCACATTCCTAGTGACAAAGTGGTGCATCTCACTTTTATATTGCCTTCGTGGCCGCGGTATCTTATACAAATATGTACTGAGATGCCGCCGGTTATTCAATCACAAATAAAATTATTTAATATATAAACCACATAAAAAAACATGAATAAATCTGGATTAAACTTAAAGAAAAACAAAGCAACGTGAATTCATTGAGCTACGGAATAAAGATGAAAGTGTAAGAGAGCAGAGAGACGACCCGTCTGGTGTAGTGGTCGAGAAATCGCCTACTACGCAGCGGGTGCGGGTTCGATCCCCGCTCAATACAAAGATTTGTGTGCATGAACATGTCTGTTTGTATTGGTCTGGGCGTTTTCTATGTATATCATGTATGTATCTACAAACAAAAAGTATTTAAGTATTATATCCGTTGTCTGGCACCCATAACATAAGCTTTGAGTAGCTTACTTTGGGACTAGATGGCGATGTGTGGGAATGTCCAAATGATATTTATTTATTATAATTTATCATTCAATGGAACCTGCACAACAAATAATCAAAATCGGTTTTTACTACCAATAGAAGTTTACATTTTGATCGTGGCAGTAAACTTAAGGTGTGCTTGAACATTATTCAAGATTTGTAACGCCCCGAATTCGGGCGATGCGACGCGGCGCTTAAGCTATTAATCTTGTGCAAGTAGTTTAACTATTGAAGTTTTCAGCGGATAAGCTCCAAAACTAGCATTTTAGACACGAACAGCTGTTGATTGTGAGATAACCTTAATGTACGTTGAGCGATCAAGACGTATGGATTTATGTTATAATGAGCGTTAAGCTTTTAAGGCTCGTCTTAGATTTTACATGCAGCTATATCGCTCTGAACATAGTTTATGTTGGTAGCGAAAACTATTCTCAAAACGGTTTAGCTTTGCATAAAAATATATTAAGATATGCTGAGCCATGCAATCACAAAAAAGGTAAATAGAGGTATCCTGTGCATGCAATTCACTCAGTAAAAGATGGCAAGGGTCGTTTTTTTTGAAAAATATTGTTATTTACTAGAAGCGGAAGATGTACGGTAAAGGTTGATACAGCACAATTATTCAATTATGTAGATTTTTTAACCGACTTTTAAAAAAGGAGGACGTTATCAATTCGACTGTATGTTTTTTTTTGTATCTATGTTACCTCATATCTCAGTCATTTGTCGATCGATTCTAAAAAAAATTCGCTTAGGGTATACCTTCTAGTTGGTCTCATTGTTGCCAATTCGGGATCTGATGATGTGATCTAGGGAAACCCTCGAATTTGCTCTAATAGTTGATGCTTAATGGTCAAAGTGATGGCACAAACTCCAAAAAAAAGATTTGCCTAAAATGGCTTTCTTTCCATTCAAGGGTCAAGAATTCATTTAAGACTTTTTAGTGCATTTTGAGTTTTGAAGTCGGGTTTTACTTTTTTTTTAAGTTAATTATTACCTACTCGTTCTCATTTGGCCAATAAATTCTTTTGTGCCTTTTAAACATCGTCTACTGGTCCTCCATAAATAAATATATAAATATCCTTTTAAATAAATATCCTTTGGACATTACCACACATCGCCATCTATAGTCCCAAAGTAAGCTACCCAAAGCTTATGTTATGGTAGCCAGACAACGGATATAAAACTTAAATACTTTTTGTTTGTAACTTATATGTAGATATACATAAAAAACACCCAGACCCATACAAACAGACATGTTCATGCACACAGATGTTTGTATTGTGCGGGGATCGAACCCGCGACCCGCTGCGTAGTAGGCGATTTCTCGACCACTACACCAGACGCGTCGTCATAAATAAATAACTTTATACGTTTAAACTTCTATGCGAATGCAAAACGTATGTAGGTTTGATGAAAACACTCATTTAACAGCATGTATTGAAGCAGGTAGCATAAAAATAATGATGCGTCAGTCCAAGCGAATTCTCAAAAGTAACAATTCACGTAAAACATTCTCCATTTTAATTTAATCAAACCTGTGCTGAAAGCAATATTCTTATTAATGTGTAATTTGAATACAGATTTAACATTCAATTATTCAAGATGCTTATTTGTATTACTTTGAGGTTGGGGTTTTGATTTAGGATCCCATTAAATGCTAAGAAGAATAATAAAATACGATTGAATACGTATACAGTAAATAATTATCATATTAATTGGAGAGCCATTTACACAATCAGAAACAAAAATATAACATTAGATAGCGATTGGAGTTTTAGTTCAAATTAAAATGCTTCCAGTAAACTAGAAAGGGCTTGTTTTACCACCGCATAAGCACCAACGTAACTTGTATGAATTAAAGAACCGATAACGCTACCCAGAATTTATTAGAATATTGTGAAGCAGGCCGTAACTAAAGTAAGTATAATTGTGATAATTATAATTACCTATGTTATTAAACCTTCTCGTATTTGGTACAGTGATGACAAATGAAATAATCAATCTAGTAATATAGAACAGTCTACAAGTTCGACAGACGACTTTCCCAAAGATTCCAGGATAGCACTGGATGCGGACCACTCATAGCCGGTCTGCGCAGAAAATCGTGGGGAAGGGCTATGTTAATCAGTGGACGCCTTTGGCTGATAATGATGATGATGCTTCCACAACTATGATATTATTTTACTAATGTAAAGAGCTATTATATTAAGTTTTATTTACTCTATATACTTCAGTTTTAATTTCAAAGTTTTATGAAATTTCAATAAGCCTACCTCTATTTTATGTTTCATTTTACCTCACACTTTGTTATACTATGTGCACATACTTTGGAGTTATAGTGTATTAATGCCAGCATTATCTGGATACTAAAATATTATGTAACTAAAATTCGACTTTCTGTAGATACTCAATAAATAAATAAAAATAAATTACATTATACACTATATCGTTTGATGCATAACAAAAATAATAAGTACTTAGGCCCATAAAACCCTTAAAATTAGGATGTCTTACCAGAACATCCATACGAAGCTAAAGGATGCAAAGACAGGCTTGCGATTTGAACAAGCTTTTACGTAAGTAGTTTTCCTGGTTGAGCCTGAAGTCCGCTGAATTGTTAATTACGCAGTGCAAGTTTTCCACTTAGCGCCTTCCAACTCTCTTATCTGATATTTCCACGATTTATGCCTCTTAGATTTAGACTCGATGAGACAGCGACATGTTGTTAAGAGGGTTTGTTACAATATTTTGTATTTTTTTTAATTGTTTGTAAATAAGTTAAAATAATAGCTCATGAGATTCACGCGAAATTGCAAATTCTTTACGTAAGAGTTTCTTACAGATAGTAGGACCAAGACATTTATTATTTGAAGACAGTTAAACGTTCTTTTTAAAGAACAAAGGTGTTTTTGCAGAGTACACAGCAATAAAATATTTACCGAGTGGAGGTTTAGTAGTCATTGTGAAATTGTGAATGTATTAATTGAAAGCGGACGCAAGCTAGCAATTGCAAATCTATATATTTCGTAAATATCGAGAAATTGACAAAATCTGCTTAGCTACTGAGCAAATTGTATCAACCAACTTAACGCCAGCAGAGTGTGCATAACGAACATTGTATTCGGATTAATTATTCATATCATGTTCTTGTATCATTCACCGAGTCTCGGCAAGAAATGTTTGAGAAACAAACGTTATTTAAAGCTACAATACTATAGGTTTTGTACGATAAAATCTTTGAGGATAAGATCTTTCACTCGATCAAATTATTTTATTTTATTTAATAATAGATACCTAACGCAAAAAAATTATTACTACAGCGTTTGTTGATTTTTAATAGCATTTGACTCTCTAATTTTTGATAGCATATGGACAGCATTCGAAAGCTAAGGAAATGAGATGAGGACAAATACATCCGAATATTGAAAAATATTTATTCGAAATCTACAGCTCAAGTTAGTAATTATAAGTATATATATATATATATATATATAATTAGGAAAGGGACTTGTTTACTCAAATGCATGTGGGAGAAAAAATCTTTTTAAATAAAAGTTGTTTACTTTATGAAAATAGAACTCCCAGACGACACTTTGCGGTTATTCGATGATATTTCCTGGTTATATATTGATATTTTTTTAGAAAATAACATACATACACAGTACATCACTTATTTCCCAAGTAGCACAGAACTGCTGTATATTAGCTGAACTACTGTCCACAATATAATCCTTAGCTGTACAAGCCTTCTGAATAAGAGAGTTAGAGGCGCTGTAAGTGCTTATTTAACTCTAATTTGGGCACAAATTAATCAGCTTTTAGCTGAACAACTGTCGCTTTAGCATTATAACAACATTATTTGAGCATTATTACCGGTAACTGTCACCCTAAGAGCTGAACATTGACTGAATAATAGAGAAAAATGTTACCAATTAAACAGCACACTGGCCGATTATAGAGTTTCTAGTAGCCAAGCGATACCAAAGTACACTCTAGCAGGATCTTTTAACGCTTCTACGAAGTTGAATATTCTTAACTGGCAAATTTGTGAATTAATGTAATACTAATTCTATAGCCTTCAACTTTTATATTTTATTATTGACGTTTAGTTTGTTCGTCTTCAATTGATGACAGTTTACTGTGGTAAATTGATTATTTCGTAAACTTCGTATTGATTTTCCTTAATGTTACTTGAAATTCGAATGGGAAAGAAAGTTTATTGTCAAATAGTATATAAATATAGGCGAAAATTTTCACGCGCTATCATATTATTTCTGTTTTCTAGTAAATAAATATGTGAAATGGGCAGAAATGAAAAAATAATTTTGTCATTTTAGTTTTATAATAAGCTTTTTATCTTCTCATATACAATATTACTACTTCATAGTCATACTTTTATCGTATTGTTGTTAACTTAACAAAGATCGGTGATGTGAATATAGTAAACTTATTCAATATATCCATAAAAAATGGCGGCCAGAAATGTGAACTGTATTAATCACAATAAAATGCTATGGGGTTTCCAAGTGTTCAATTGTGGGCCGTAAGTCAGCTTTGAGCTGACAGAAGTAGTTCTTGTGATAAACTAATCGGCCACAGGTTCATATAAAGCATAATAAGGGTAAACAATGTAATTCTGTGTACGCATGTTAAGATATCAATATTTGAACCTTTCATGCCTGTAAAATGTTTTGTGTACCAAATAAACAAAATAAAATAAATAAATAAAATAAACATGTGCGCTAATACCACAGTCTCTAGTAAAACAATTTCGGGGTTCGTGAATTTCTTACAATTCAACTATACACTGAAATAATAAATCTAAAACTATATGCTGAAATAATAAATCTTCCAAGACGTCTTTTAACTTAGAGCTTTTATATGAGCAGGTTTATTGCTGTTGCTAGGACAAGTACTCAGCTCTAAGCGGGAGTATGGATTATATTGGTCTCATTTATAGCAGTGTGCTCTAATTTTACATTATATCAATACACTCATTGTGACTATGTGAGCTGAATAGATGCTAATATACGAATTCTGATGAACAGTATTTAACATTAACTATGTACAGCAAGTAGCAGTATATTATCATTAATTAAAGTCACAATATAACTATTTGCATTTTAGTGATTCACATGCTCTTTCTTAAAATGTCAAAGTTTTAAGGTTGTACTTGTAGCCTTCTTTTCAGAAAATAGCTTAGTTAAAGACCAAAGAAATGCTTATTAGCAGCATATACCTCTTTAAATGGATGAGTTACCCATATGAATGCTTATGACATTACTGCATTCTTACCGTGACACATAATAGCGCAATTATAAAGGTGAGAGAGTAATTTTCTGCTATGGCTGTTAGAGTGTACTCTTATAAGTGTTCAAAAATGCTCGAATTGCCGATGTGGCCTGTTGTGTCATCCTATAATGCAGTTCTGTGCTTATTGGGTTATTCTTACCTATATGGTGCGAACAGGAGAAGAGTTTCCAGTTGAAGGAGGCGGCAGACAAGGCGAACCTCATCTCACCAAAGTGGTTATCCGTGTTATTTAACATTGATTTAATATAAATAAAGTAAAAAAAGTGAGTTAGTAATTATAAGTATATATATATATATAATTAGGAAAGGGACTTGTTTACTCGAAATGCATGTGGGAGAAAAAATCTTTTTAAATAAAAGTTGTTTACTTTATGAAAATAGAACTCCCAGACGACACTTTGCGGTTATTCGATGATATTTCCTGGTTATATATTGATATTTTTTTAGAAAATAACATACATACACAGTACATCACTTATTTATAGAAAAACATTTCCCTATGAAATACCTAAGGTCACCTATGGCAAAACGTAGGACTTATTCAACTGTAAGTCAATATGCATTATAACGAATTATTAACCTTCCTGCACGGTGCTTAATTTAAAATGGTGATTAAAGCAGTTAATAGTTATTTTTAACCAAAATACTTATTTAGTTCTAGGAAGTGCCGTGCTTGGTGGAACGCGGTACCAAAGTCGTGAATAACAACTGAATAAAACAACTTTTATTTTGTTCTACAATAAAGTATCAGATAGTTTAAATAGACAAGCAAAGAACTAAAATAAGGAATTATAATGATATGAAACTTTTACTTGTACATAGTGCGCTATCCGTTACCGTGCGTTACCTTCATAAGTTGACATATTATAATTGTATTCTGAAATGCTTTTGCACTTATAAAAAGCAACTGTGTCAAACAAGGAAACGAACCCTGAGGCCGATTCTCGCGGCCATCTTACTTTTTTGTCTGGTAATTCGATTAAGGGCCGATTTTTCAATGGTCAGATAAAACTTATCAGACTGATAAATTATAAAGCGACAGATTTTAAAAAAGTCAGTTACGTATGATTGCTGACAATTAGGTGACGTTTTCAAATTAGCCATATTATATTTTGTTCGACGAATATTTCTTATCTGACTATTAAAAAATCAGCCCTAAGAGTTTAACTGATTTACCTAATAAATCAAGTAAAATATCAACACGTAAAAAACTATCGCACGAACAAAATATAAATACAAAGAAATCGTGACCCTGAGTAATCAAAATCTATTTTTTCTTCGACAAAGAAAATTGGATCGGTGATCTTTTCTCCTATACGAATTACACGAGAATGGGCCCTCCTCCTCAGTCTTACGCTATTCTTTCTTGCAAAACCGTTGTTGAGTGGTTTAAGCATGCTCCGGATAGCGTTAACACATAGTTTGATTCCATGTCTGACACAGTTGCTTTTAATAAGTGCAATTAATATCAATAAGTTTGCTTAATGACAAAACACTAAAGTTAGTTAGTTAGTTTGGCTGGGGTGTTTTCCGCACGTAGCCTCACGATCGGGCCATTGTACGAGTACGTATCAACAAAACTATATAAACAAAAATAAAATTATATTGTTGAGTCTGTCTGTGCGCTTATAACATAAATAGACACGGGTATTATAATAGTCGCTTATTTCGCTGGTGAAATGATGATGTTAAAAATGGCATTTCAGTTACCCAGTTCATTATTTTGGATATTTTGTGGTTCGTTAATTAGACAACTTTCCATCTCATAATGGGCCCTTGAGCTGCGCGGTGCTTCTGAATATCTGCTTGGATTTTGAATGGGAAATCCACTGTTGCGGTAAAAAAATACAAACTAACTTATAATTGCGTTATGAAGAATAATGGGTATGTTACAGGAAATGTATAAATTCTAGGAATTGTTTACAACTGTAAACTGTAGCTTCGAAATTTTATACATTTCTAAGAAGTTACTAAGAAATGTATAAAATTTCAAAGCTTTCTAGGGAATGTATAAAATATAGCTTCGGGGATGAGGTATTTAATATGCACATATCCTAGGAAATGTATACGTACGTACTTACATGTATACAACTACTAGCTGTGCCCGCGACTTCGTCCGCGTGGAATAGTGACTTTGGGTAGACTTTTTAATTATTTAGGCTAATTATTTTACAAATAAGATACATAAGTATTTATATAATAAGTACGCAAGATATAAAGTATAGCGGTCCCCCGCGACTTTATCCGCGTGAAATGTTTTTGTCAGTCAACAGTCTACGCACGCACATCACGCACAGACCTATGAGATGCTGAGATATTACATGCTGAGATGAGCTATCGCAGTTACTTATGCCTGCATAAATCAGAAGAAATTATAACAAAAGTATTTACCTACTGAATCTATTAAACTTAATAATTAATAGATGCATTTAAAATTAAAAAACCTACTCAGTAGCGAAAAAAAAAAATTAACCTGCATAAATCTAAAGAAATAAATTTAACCAAAAGTATTATTGAATCTACCTAATAGAAAATATCTGCAATCAAAATAAAGAGCTCAAGTCCTTTACTACTCAGTAGCGAAAGGAAAACTATGTATTACGCGCTGAAATCACTTGAAGTATCGCAAAAAAAGCAGTTGCGCGGGACAACCGTTTCGTAGGGAGCCTTTGGTGCCTTTCAGAGGTACCGCGCGCTGCGCCGCGCGTCCTACTTGAGCTCCCAGCGCGTGCATTATTTTGTTACGAAGAAATTTAAAATTGCAATTTTTTCTAAGATATAAATTTAAATGAAATTTTGTTAAGGGTAGGTGGTTTTGCATAAAATTAATCTAATAGGTAAAAAAATACAATTGGTAATAAGGACAATATTTCAACGCAAAACACATATTTTAATGTAAGTGAGAAGCCACCAACCATACTTACTTAGCGCAAACTCGCGTTGTAAGTACTTAAGCTGAAAATATTATTTTGATGTGGAGTTATTTCACAACTGAGATAGCTTCTAAGATATTTATTGAAATCAAAAGATGTGAACTTTGTTCAAAATGAAATGCTCGTGATGATGAATGTATTTATTTTGATAAGAATAAATACCTGTGTGTATAATACACCTCTAAAAATAATGCATTATGTTTTTACAAATTTATTAACATAAAAAAGGTTGTAGTAAGTCAACCATAAAAGATAGACATATGCTGTCGCGGACTTTATTTTAGAACTTTTCCTCTTGAACAATTCTGTCATACATGATTTTTGTGCAACTTAAGCGGTTTTCGGTTTTCCGTTTTCGCAACATTTTTCATTGCTGCTGTGGTCTTATGAGTCGTATCTTTATGTTATATAGCCTAAAGCCTTCCTCAATAAATGGACTATCCAACGTAAAATATTTTTTCGAGAAAATTTTAATTTCCGCTTCGTCAGCCAATATTGCCATGTACTTGTATAAAAATACCCCTCTATACAGGGTATTATTTTGGTCAGTGACATTCAACACATAGATGATAATCTAAGTTATTCATATTCAAAAAAAAAACTAAGCACGTTTTAGACACGAAAACCTCTTCACAACATTCAAAAAAATATATAAAACGAATGGGGTAACTCGCACCCTCGCGCGTAGCTAGCGCTAATCTACGAAATACTTCGCCGTAGCTAGTAAGTTACGAAGAGGCTACCTGGTATTGGTAGTTTTGACTCGATCGCTGTACGCCATTAATGAATTGATTTTGTGCGTTTTTTTCATATATTTTTTTATATGTATTATTTGCATCAGTTTCGTGTGTACCCCTGAGTCTCTCTTCGTTGACTAAAACAACACCTTGTATAAAGAAGTTCATAAATGTAGTAAGGTAATAAGTACTTAACGCGTCCTAAAATACTTATACCCATTCCTACTATTTCTTGTTAAACGTCTCCGGTAGACAAAATAGAAATAACATGCTCTCAAAGAAAGTGCCTCTTAAATTATGTATTATTATATTAACCCTACGTCGTTACATATGGATAAAAGCTATTTTATTTAGGTACACATGATATAACATTGACTGCGCATGGAAGCTCGTTGATTTAGACGAGACGATCTGCCGCATTATTCATAGAAACTTTTACGATCCCGTTAAATGTAAGTAAATGGTTCTATTGGCGTCTCTAGGTCTTTATATTTTCTGAGGTGAATTCTGTTATTGTTTATTCATTGGAATTTGATAGATCAATGATCAAAACACTTTTGAGCGTTTTTATTTGAGCTTGACTTAAAAGGGTAGGTCAACGTCTTTATTTAGTACCCGCTTAAATGCCCGCATAAAGATAAACACTTTTTTTTTGTTATTATCTCACTTAGCATGTTTCACAAATCTTCGTGAAAGTAGTTTAATTTCGGCGGAATATTTCAGAACTTATGACGTCTGTCCAGGGCAAGTATTCCAGCGTCAGCTTGGATCCCGCTAGCTGGATACAATTTCACGCTGTGCCAACTTGCAAAATTCGTTGCGAAATTCTAATTTCATACTGAACACGGCTGACGGGATGGATCGCGACCTATATGAATGATGTCTTCAACGCACTCGTATTCAGAAATCTAGATTAATTAGCACATTTGACGATGTTCGTCCTATTGTGTTATTTTTTTTATAACTTGCCAAAGTAATTAAAACAATATGTATGTAAGTAATAATTAATACAACAAATGCAGCTCTCAAAAACCTTTTAATCCTAACGATGCAAACTTATCATACATTAAGGCAACATCTACCCATTATCTTTACTTATAAATGCTTTGTTCTTAACAATGGTTCTGAACTATGCTGACTGACTGACGGATCAACGCACAGCCTTAGCCGCTGATTGTAGACACTTGAAACTTGGAGGCTGAGTTCTTTGTATAACGTATGGATCTGATAAGAAATGACTCTCCGAAAATGTACAAAAATGGTGAAAAAGGAGGGCAAAGTTTGTATGGGACAACGTGATTCCTTGGTCCAATCTACTTCAAATTTTGTATACACATTCTTTAGCAGAATTGACGACACCCGTATTTCGTATTTTATCAAAATTAATCTTTTAACGTGGTTAAAAATGAGTAGAAGGATATTTTGGGGATGATTTCTCCAACATTTATATATTTACTTCTTAGTGATTTTGATTTAATTTTTGACATAATACAAGCCATATTTTGACATATTTTGTTTGTTATGTTTTATTTGTCGTTGTTCTCGAGGAGAGGCTGTTTTTATTCGGGATTCTAATTTCACCATAAAATTAGCTTTCTCAATGAAATTGAGCGAAAAATGCATCTTCCATGGCCTGTTGTATATTGTGGAATCATCTTTAGATTAGCAGACAGAATATCCTGGAAAGTGATTCTAGCACTAGAAATAAAAAACATTGACGGTCATTAAGTATTCAGATTTCTTTGTAAAAAGATAACGTTGTAACAAACCTTATCTATACTTCTTTTTATTGTAATTTTATAAAGATGGAGAAATTTTTGTTTGTTTGAACGCGATAATCTAAGAAACTACTGGGAACTGGTTCAATTAGTAAAAAATATTTCTTGTTAGATAGCTGATATTACGGGAAAGGCTATAGGAGAAGTTCAATGGCTACAGGCGATAAAATATTAAGCTTCAACCTATTGAAACATAGTTAAACCAAAACACGCATGCGAAGTCGCGGGCAGCCGCTAGTTTAGTTATAAGACAAAAGACACTGCGAATCAGAGCGACGATTCTTGCGTCAATCTAACTTTTTCCGTGTGGTAATTCGATTAAGAGTTGAAACGTTTTAACTAAAAATCTATCGAATGCTGTTTTTTTTTTCTCGATTTCACTATTAGGTACTATATATTTTTTTGTCACCAAGCAAAAAAAAAGTTCACTGCGACATTTATTGTGTGTGGACACTTAATGCCTTAATTATTTTCAAAGGTGATCGAGAGAACTTGCCGCAACGGCTTACTCATATTCAAAATTTATTTAGGTGTAGCAAGCGCTACCTGCGGATAGAAATTTCACTTCAGCTCTCATTAAAAATGCTAAAGCTGCCCAACAAAGTGGATAATCTGTGCGGCGGCCAACAAATATTAAAGAAGCCGACCACTCCGGAAGATGCTTTGTGGAGATCAAAGCTTCACGGCTCTACTAATTGACCTTTACATTTTCATGAGCTCTCCTTAAATTCGAATTTACTACACTTAGCTAATTTACTTGCTAGGTTTAAAGGATTTGCCACATCAAATCTCAGAATTTTAAAGTTTATTTACCTCTCTTTAGCTTTTACCTTTACTAACAATCAATATACATGATATAAAACCATTATTCTCGACTACATATCGCTGATAAAAGATTTCAATCGAATCTTGTTGTTATAGTGGTAGAAGAAACAAGCTCCTCTAACGCTTTAAAGTTGACTTTCGCTATATAAAGCGTGGGTACTCGAAACCGTTTACCTATTTACTTGTATACCTACCCTAGATGTTAGCAATTCAAAACAAACAAAAAGTTAGTCAAAGGGTCAGATTTATCCTTCTTATTATGCTCAAAAACATTCCGTTAATTTATACGTAAATTTCCAAAGCATAAATCGGTGTTTATAAGCAAAACAAGGTTGCAATTTAGGTACCTCACACGGAAGTACCTTGCGAGCAACTTAGTCGCGAGGGATACGATCTCGACAGCAATGTGTTTTAAAATGTTAAATCGCAAAGCTGGAAGTCACAATGTTCCGCGCAAGCATTTCCTACAGGATTACAAAAACTACCGGCGGACAAATGTCAGGAAGCTACACGACTTAGCATAACCTTTTTCTCTTGGTTCTGAATAATTTAGGGGCTCTAATACACGCTGTTATGGTGACTAAAAATTTAATAGATAGACATTTTTGGAAATGGTATTTAATACCGTCAGATGTTGGGGCAAGGATTCGAGACTTACTTCAATATACAATGTGACAGGGGTGGTACTTCTAACCCGCTATGACTTAGCACACAACTAAATTCATTGACAAAAAATAGGGAGCACACAACTAAATTCATCGACAAAAAATAGGGGTGTGAACACCCAAAAAAAAGTTTTACTAAAGTCTAAGTAAAAATCATTTTCTCAATTTAGGCCACAAAATGCCACTTATGTTATGAACGTCAATAATTAATATCAATCCATCGTGGACTATATGGGGACAGAAAATATTGTTTCCTTATCTTTTGGGCTCTACTAGCGCTTCGAGACACAGACAGACACAGATAATACGGCAATATTTAAAATAATCTCAAATAAAGTAGTTGACTATTAAGCCCGTGTCATAAGCTACCGTTTGCTATCTTTTCATGTTTCTTCAAAATATGAAACCTAATAAGTATTGAATACGCATATTTGAATTTAGTTAAATTATTAAAAGTAATTATATGAAATATTCATAATAATAGGGAGGGGGTTGGACCCCGGATTTTTTTGTCAATGAAGTTTGATATAGAACTAGCCTTAGCGGGTCAGAAGTACCACACTTATCACGTTGCAAATACATTGCGTTAACATGATTGTAACATTGAAATTGCTTTATTTTATTAACGTAACATAAGACCCGTTTTTCATGTAACACGTAAAAACAGTTTCGTTTTGAAACAATCTCTATTGAAAAGTTGCCATATCTCTACGAGAGTCTTTATACGTCCCAGGGTGGAACATACAAGGGAGCACAATTAAAGTTAAATGAAGTGACAACGTGCCCGTTTATTTTAGCTGCATTTGGCAAAAGCTTGAAAAAGGGTTCCAAAAATGGATGCCCTATGCAATATTTATGAATCTTCACACATTGGTCTGCAGCCTTCCATATTTTGAGCACAATAACTGCTCTCGACCAACTGTCACATCGTATATATTTCGCTTTATTTATGAAATAGTTATTACTACTGATTTAATTGGTTTGTTAGAAGGTTGGGTCTCGTTCAGGAGGCCGAATCAGAATCAGCAGGTGGTAATTCAATTGCGAGTATATCCGTTTTACCTCAAAATCAAGTGAAATATTTAAACCTATAAAATCTAAATACATAGAAGTTGTAACCCGGAGAAATCAAAAACTATTTTTTCTTGGCAAAAAACAAACTATCGGTGAACTTTTTTTCTATACGAATTGCAAAAGAATTGCCCCCTGATTGAGTCAATTAAGAAGACGTCATCTAAATTATTATTGCTTGAACTTTGACAGTCGACATCTAAAACAATTATCCCATATCTAGCATATTTTCAGTTCCAAAGTCCTATTTCAATAATTGACTATTAGCTTATTATTAAGTTTATAGGTTTAAGGAACCGTTCAAGTCTTACGAACGCACTATAGGCGAGGGGGGTCTTTGCTTTGCTTATTTTTGATAACATGAGGGGTGGGTGGGCATGATAGTGATTACGTAAGCAGTAGTTTTTTTTTCACATTTGCAATCCAAACATTGTATTTGCTAGAAAACGAAACACATATTCGGGGATTCCCAAAAAAAGTAAATGAGTTTAAGTAATAAGCACTCTACTTTATGTGGTCATGAACCCAAGCCGCGTACACTCACTAAAAACAGAATACATTAAAATAAAACTTCTTAATACCTCAACACCCGAGCGGTCGCATGCGACCGCATAACAATAGAATACCTATTGTGTCTCGTTCACATACGCTTGAGGGATTAAGGGTATATAATGTTTTCTTAGTGGGGGGGAGAGGTAAGAGGGATGCTTACTTTTGCTGATAAGGAGGAGAAGGGTTGAAATAATTGTAATAAATCTGCTTACGTAATACTTGAACGGCCCCTAATCTGTTGAACCACTCGCTTAAAAATTTATTAAGTAGGTATTTAATTATAGCTGGATTCTTCTGCAGGAAGCCTTACGAAAACTATTTTCAGTGTAAATAATTGCATTCAGAAGTTATAACCATTTTTACAAGAAACCGAAGTTAGTGAACTCTGTTGCATTACTTCTCTCGACTAATGTGAGCTGACTCCGGTCGCGACGTAGTTGTGCTGTGTATGTTGCGGGTTTCTGATGGCGTGTTGAATGGGATGTGACGTGGGAAGCTAGCAATGTATGTGAGGTTGGAAAATGTTGGGGTAAGACTGTGTGCAGGTGACCCTCGGGCACGCCTCCCGACGGCGCACATAGGGGTATTTGATACAAAAAGCTGGCCAAAAGTCATTTTTACAATAGTAAACACACAGCTATCTTTTGTTATGTTTTATTAATGGGACACTCTATTCATTAAGAAACCGGTATTCAGAAAGGGTTAGAGTGCTCCATGCACCCTCAACGTCAGTCGGAACACATCCTGTTGTGCTAGTGACAAGTTGGTTTTCTCGCCGCTCGCAAATTTCAATTGCTGTTTAAGACTAATCATACTGTTGTGTTTAGTGCAAACCCCAAAAATCACCATGGAATCTTTAGGCACAGGTATGTACTTTATTTTGAATATATTGTGGTACTGTTAGGATTACTTTTTAAATTCTTTAATTGAACCATAAAGTCATGAGTATTTTTATGCAAAAAAAAACACGTTAAATAAGTTTGCTTCGTCAAATTAAGTATCAGATAAACATAGTTAAGCTAAAGTTTATACATAGTCGTGTTATTTGAACCTTCTAAATTTCATATCAAGAGAAAAACCTTCCGCCTCTTTCCGCCCCTATGAATTATAGCCTCTGAACAAAAGCAGGTTTTTTTCGAAAAAAAAAAACAACACTTTGTGTTTCTTTAATTTTAACATAGATTTTTTCTTTTCAGCAGGTCCTTGTGATGAGTCTTCGATGACAGTAACAAGAGAGGATATGTTTAACATAATAAAACATGCTCGTTTACCGATTGGACCATTATCAGAGGAGGCAGCTGAGTCGTGGAATAAGCATTTCCGCCTATACAGGCAAAACTTTGCAAGAAAGTTTAAGAAGTTAAAGAATTGCCTCCAATATGTTATGAACCGCCTTCTTCTGACCTCTAATGTCTTTCTTAGTAGCAACAGCAGAATGCAACTCAAAAGGAACAGGAAACCACTATCGCAAGAAATTCTACAATTTCTTAAAGTTGAATACGAGTGTCCGGCGGACATTGACACTGATGATGCTGACCCGGGCACTAGTACTTATCAAGCAGATAGCAATAGCGAGTCTGTCGAATATTAGCTATATAAGTTTCTCTGTAAATATTGATTACAAGAAAATGTATATTTAGATTTCGATGTAAATTACAGTTTGTACATTAGGTTTTCGTTTTGGTAATTTGTAGAGTTATGTAAAAAGTAAGCGTTATTTTTAAATCATTGTGTATTTTTAAATGCTTTTTTATTGGTTATTGTACAAATAAATCACCATAATGCTTGAAATAGAAAATAATTATTTATTTTATTTCGATTTTATTTCACACGTAAGTCCCTTTGGAGAAAAGGGTACAGAAATGATTGGGTTACGCTAAAATTATTATGAAAAATAATTAGAAGGCACAATTGACCCAATATTACCAAAAAAAGGTTTTGGCCAGTTTTTTGTATCAAATACCCGTATGTGCGGCGAGGCACCGCTGGGACCGTTCTTAGAACTCTTACTAATAGTTTCCGCTAGTTCAGTGTGCACCACAATTTCACTTGCATAAACTTTTTCAGGTTCTTAAACGCAAATGAATCGGTTTGATAATGGTAATAATTTTGTTTTCAATCGTGCTTAAACATTATTTAATATTAGATTTGATAAGGAGACTTTCATGGTATGTTTTTTTTTTCTATCAATAGAGCCCTCAGCCCAACAACAGAACAAAAGAGGTGGATACTTAACATTTTAACTACAAACTCCCTATTATGAAACTTGTATTACCTACAGGTAGGTAGGACCTCTGTCTATAACCTTAAACCGTTTTTCAAAAAAGTAAACTGAATGTTTTTAACAAACTAAAAGTGTAAAAACGACTTTAAAATATGATTGAGTATTGTTTTTTGTTATAATTCCTTATGATACTGTTAGCTGAACACTGAGGCCGGCGTTTATCTTGCCTCTTTCTTAGATCGAAATAATATTGTATGGCAAATGATAAAATAGTAACTCTCGTCGATGCTTAGTTTGGTCTAAAGTTTATGCAATATGTCTTTTGACTTGTAGATATTGCAATAATTTGACTAAAATACACCATTTCATCAAAATTCTATGTGAAAATTTAGCATATTAATAGTCAAAATACTTATTAAGGGCAAGTTAATTTGCAAAAACTGTGCTATCTAATTTATACTTTTACAATATCCTTCTACCTCTTCTGTTTTGCCTTTTCCCTTTTCATTTAGGGTCGGCTCTTTTCGTAAGTACAACGTACGTTTCTTTTACAATCAAAATTTTATTTTATTACCAATATTTTAGGTTACCAATTTTCATAAAATGTGCAAAAATGAATAAACGAATATACCTAAGCATTTCCCGGTGAATGTGTTAATTTTAAACACGTCACGCGTTTGTTGAATACATTAAGCGCTTAAATTGGTTTTGTCACGTTGTATAGTGAATCGTGTTTACCCGAGGAAATAGTTCGAATGCAATTTCGGGCAGAAGTGTTCATTTCCTGGACTTAAATAGTTCAGCATCATCGAGCAACGATGATGTGAAACGTCATCGTTTCGCTGTTTTACTCGTACATTTGGTACAAATGAAGTGATCAAACTTATAATATACGGGATGTGGCCTGGAATAGGAGCAAACATGTACGAGTATATGTATATATTTTTTTTAGTACAATACATTCATTAAATGGAATACTTAGGCTAAATAAATGTATGAAACAGGTAATGAGTACCCAAAATTTTCTATACTTCCATTTATTCTTATTTTATAAAGCTGGAGAATATTTTGTTTGTTTATACGCGCTAATCTCAGAAACTACTAGGAACTGGTTCAATAAGTAAAAATCATATTTTTGTGAGATAGCTGATTTGTCGGGGAAGGCTAGAGAAGTTTAATGGCTATAGGCGACAAAATATTTAGCTTCAACCTATTGAAACACAGTATAACTAAAACACGCATACGACGTCGCGGGCAACCGCTAGATAAGTTATGAGACAAAAGACACTCGGAATCAGAGCGACGATTCTCGCGTCACTCAGTTTTTTTCGTGTGGTAATTCGACTGAGAGTTTAACCATTTTACCTAAAAATCAAGTTAAATATCTACACGTAAAAAAACTATCGAAAACTGAGTTTTTTCTCGATTTCACAATGATCCCCATAGTAAAAGTTAATCATATTCATTAGTGAAGTCTCTACACAAAATTTACATTGATTAAAAAAATAGCCATATATATATATATTTTGTACCGACAAAAGTACGTCAAGGTAAAAACTGCGGTATCTTATGCGGTTGTAATAAGGGTTAGTTTTCACCGAAAATGAATAACCTTATGTACTGACGACTGTACATTGTGGAAGAAGATAAAACCTATATTTCGTTTGTTAGTCACCAAGTAAAAATTAAGACCATATCGACTGCGATATTTATTGTGTGTGGACACTTAATGCCTTAATTATTTTCAAAGGTGATTGAGAGAACTTGCCGCAACGGCTTACTCATATTCAAAATTTATTTAGGTGTAGCAAGCGCTACCTGCGGATAGAAATTTCACTTCAGCTCTCATTAAAAATGCTAAAGCTGCCCAACAAAGTGGATAATCTATGCGGCGGGCAACAAATATTAAAGAAGCCGACCACTCTGGAAGATGCTTTGTGGAGATCAAAGCTTCACGGCTATACTGATTGACCTTTACATTTTCATGAGCTCTCCTTAAATTCGAATTTACTACACTTAGCTAATTTACTTGCTAGGTTTAAAGGATTCGCCACATCAAATCTCAGAATTATAAAGTTCATTTACCTCTCTTTAACTTTTACCTTTACTAACAATCAATATACTTGATAGAAAACCATTATTCTCGACTACATATCGTTGATAAAAGATTTCAATCCAATCTGTTGTTACAGTGGTAGAAGAAACAAGCTCCTTTAACGCTTTAAAGTTGACTTTCGCTATATAAAGCGTGGGTACTCGAAACCGTTTACCTATTTACTTGTATACCTACTCTAGATGTTAGCAATACAAAACAAACAAAAAGTTAGTCAAAGGGTTAGATTTATCCATCTTATTATGCTCAAAAACATCCCGTTAATTTATACGTAAATTTCCAAAGCACAAATCGGTGTTTATAAGCAAAACAAGGTTGCAATTTAGGTACCTCACACGGATGTATCTTGCAAACAACTTAGTCGCGAGGGATACGATCTCGACAGCAATGTGTTTTAAAATGTTAAATCGCAAAGCTGGAAGTCACATTGTTCCGCTCAAGCATTTCCTAAAGGATTACAAAAACTACCAGCGGACAAATGTCAGGAACCTACACGACTTAGCATAACCTTTTTCTCTTGGTTCTGAATAATTTAGGGGCTCTAATACACGCTGTTATGGTGACTAAAAATTTAATAGATAGACATTTTTGGAAATGGTATTTAATACCGTCAGATGTTGGGGCAAGGATTCGAGACTTACTTCAATATACAATGTGACAGGGGTGGTACTTCTAACCCGCTATGACTTAGCACACAACTAAATTCATTGACAAAAAATAGGGAGCACACAACTAAATTCATCGACAAAAAATAGGGGTGTGAACACCCAAAAAAAAGTTTTACTAAAGTCTAAGTAAAAAAACATTTTCTTAATTTAGGCCACAAAATGCCACTTATGAACGTCAATAATTAATATCAATCCATCGTAGACCTTATCTTTTGGGCTCTACTAGCGCTTCGAGACACAGACAGACACAGATACTATGGCAATATTTAAAATAATCTCAAATAAAGTAGTTGAGTATTAAGCCCGTGTCATAAGCTACCGTTTGCTATCTTTTCATGTTTCTTCGAAATATGAAACCTAGCATAAGTATTGAATACGCATATTTGAATTTAGTTAAATTATTAAAAGTAATTATATGAAATAGTCATAATAATAGGGAGGGGGTTGGACCCCGAATTTTTTTGTCAATGAAGTTTGATATAGAACTAGCCTTAGCGGGTCAGAGGTACCACACCTATCAAGTTGCAAATACATTGCGTTAACATGATTGTAACATTGAAATTGCTTTATTTTATGAACGTAACATAAGACCCGTTTTTCATGTAACGTGTAAAAACAGTTTCGTTTTAAAACAACCTCTATTGAAAAGTACCCATATCTCTACGAGTCTTTATACGTCCAAGTGTGGAACATACAAGGGAGCACAATTAAAGTTAAATGAAGTGACAACGTGCCCGTTTATTTTAGCTGCATTTGGCAAAAGCTTGAAAAAGGGTTCCAAAAATGGATGCCTTATGCAATATTTATGAATCTTCACACATTGGTCTGCAGCCTTCCATATTTTGAGCACAATAACTGCTCTCGACCAACTGTCACATCGTATATATTTCGCTTTATTTATGAAATAGTTATTGCTACTGATTTAATTGGTTTGTTAGAAGGTTGGGTCTCGTTCAGGAGGCCGAATCAGAATCAGCAGGTGGTAATTCGATGGCGAGTATAACCGTTTTACCTTAAAATTAAGTAAAATATTTAAACCTATAAAATCTAAATACATATACGACTTCTATGAGCTCCAGAGCACTACTACCCAGAGAAATCAAAAACTATTTTTTTTTCGCAAAAAAAAAACTATCGGTAAACTTTTTTTGTATACGAATTGCACGAGAATTGCCCCCTGATTGAGTCAATTAAGAAGACGTCATCTAAATTATTATTGCTTAAACTTTGACAGTCGACATCTAAAATAATTATAATAATTATCCCATATCTAGCATATTTTCAGTTCCAAAGTCCTATTTCAATATCTGACTATTAGCTTATAATTAGGTTTAGAGGTTTAAGGGACCGTTCAAGTCTTACGTTTGCACTATAGGCGAGAGGGATCTTTGCTTTGCTTATTTTTGATGACATGAGGGGTGGGCATGATAGTGATTACGTCAGCAGTAGTTTTTTTTTTCACATTTGCAATCCACACATTGTATTTGCTAGAAAACGAAACACACATTCATGGATTCCCAAAAAAAGTAAATTAGTTTAGGTAATAAGCACTCTACTTTATGTGGTCATGAACCCAAGCCGCGTACACTCACTAAAAACAGAATACATTAAAATAAAACTTCTTAAGGGCATATAATGTTTTCGTAGTGGGGGGGAGAGGTAAGAGCATCCCTCTTACTTTTGCTGAAACGGAGGAAAAGGGATTAAATCATTGTAATAAATCTGCTTACGTAATACTTGAACGGCCCCTAATCTGTTGAACCACTCGCTTAAAGTTTTATTAAGTATGTATTTAATTATAGCTAGATTCTTCTGCAGGAAACCTTACAAAAACTATTTTCAGTGTAAATAATTGCATTCAGAAGTTATAACCATTTTTACAAGAAACCGAAGTTAGTGAACTCTGTTGCATTACTTCTCTCGGCTAATGTGAGCTGACTCCGGTCGCGACGTAGTTGTGCTGTGTATGTTGCGGGTTTCTGATGGCGTGTTGAATGGGATGTGACGTGGGAAGCTAGCAATGTATGTGAGGTTGGAAAATGTTGGGCTAAGACTGTGTGCAGGTGACCCTCGGGCACGCCTCCCGACGGCGAGGCACCGCTGGGACCGTTCTTAGAACTCTTACTAATAGTTTCCGCTAGTTCAGTGTGCACCACAATTTCACTTGCATAAACTTTTTCAGGTTCTTAAACGCAAATGAATCGGTTTGATAATGGTAATAATTTTGTTTTCAATCGTGCTTAAACATTATTTAATATTGGATTTAATAAGGAGACTTTCATGGTATGTTTTTTTTTCTATCAATAGAGCCCTCGGCCCAACAACAGAACAAAAGAGGTGGATACTTAACATTTCAACTACCAACTCCCTATTATGAAACTTGTATTACAGGTAGGTAGGACCTCTGTCTATAACCTTAAACCGTTTTTCAAAAAGGTAAACTAAATGTTTTTAACAAACTAAAAGTGTAAAAACGACTTAAAAATAGGGTTGAGTATTGTTTTTTGCTATAATTCCTTATATATATATAGATACTGTTAGCTGAACACTGAGGCCGGCGTTTATCTTGCCTCTTTCTCAGATCGAAATAATATTGTATGGCAAATGATAAAATGATAACTCTCGTCGATGCTTAGTTTGGTCTAAAGTTTATGCCTTTTGACTTGTAGATATTGCAATAATTTAACTAAAAAACACCATTTCATCAAAATTCTAAAATTTAGCATGTTAATAGTCAAAATACTTATGGGCAAGTTAATTAGCAAAAACTGTGCTATCTAATTTATACTTTTACAATATCCTTCTACCTCTTCTGTTTTGCCTTTTCCCTTTTTATTTAGGGTCGGCTCTTTTCGTAAGTACAACGTACGTTTCTTTTACAATCAAAATTTTATTTTATTACCAATATTTTAGGTTACCAATTTTCATAAAATGTGCAAAAATGAATAAACGAATATACCAAAGCATTTCCCGGTGAATGTGTTAATTTTAAACACGTCACGCGTTTGTTGAATACATTAAGCGCTTAAATTGGTTTTGTCACGTTGTATAGTGAATCGTGTTTACCCGAGGAAATAGTTCGAATGCAATTTCGGGCAGAAGTGTTCATTTCCTGGACTTAAATAGTTCAGCATCATCGAGCAACGATGATGTGAAACGTCATCGTTTCGCAGTTTTACTCGTACATTTGGTGCAAATGAAGTGATCAAACTTATAATATACGGGATGTGGCCTGTAATAGGAGCAAACATGTACGAGTATATGTTTTTTTAGTACAATACATTACATGGAATACTTAGGCTAAATAAATGTATGAAACAGGTAATGAGTACCCAAAATTACTTTCTATGTAAGTAGGTATATAAATGATTTTGACAAATAAAAAAAACAGCCTACAGCTCACTTCAGGCATTGGCCTGAAGTGCGAAGTAAATATAATATATAAAATTTTAATTTCCGCTTCGTCTGCCAATATTGCCATGTACTTGTATAAAAATACCCCTCTATGCAGGGTGTTATTCTGGTCAGTGACATCCAACATATGGGTGATAATCTAAGTTATAATATTCTAAATAAAAAACTAAGCACGTTTTAGACAAGAAAACCTCTTCATAACATTCAAAAAAATATATAAAACGAATGGGGTAACTCGCACCCTTGTGCTAATCTACGAAATACTTCGCCGTAGCTAGTAAGTTACGAAGAGGCTACCTGATATTGGTAGTTTTGACTCGATCGCTGTACGCCATTAATAAATTGATTTTGTGCGGTTTTTTTTATGTGTATTTTTTGCATCAGTTTCGTTTGTACAGCCACCCCTGAGTCTCTCTTCGTTGACTAAAACAAAACCTTGTATAAAGAAGTTCATAACTGTAGTAATGAAATAAGTACTTAACGCGTCCTAAAATACTTATACCCATTCCTACTATTTCTTGTTAAACGTCTCCGGTAGACAAAAATAGAAATAACATGCTCTCAAAGAAAGTGCCTCTTAAATTATGTATTATTATATTAACCCTACGTCGTTACATATGGATAAAAGCTATTTTATTTAGGTCCACATGATATAACATTGACTGCGCATAGAAGCTCGTTGATTTAGATTATATTATTCATAGAAACTTTTACGATCCCATTTAATGTAAATGGTTTTATTGGCGTCTCTAGGTCTTTATATTTTCTGAGGTGAACTCTGTTATTGTTTATTCATTGGAATTTGATAGATCAATGATCAAAACACTTTTGAGCGTTTTTATTTGAGCTTAATTTAAAAAGATAGATCAACGTCTTTATTTGGTACCTGCTTAAATGCCTGCATAAAGATAAACATTTTTTTGTTATTATCTCACTTAGCATATTTCACAAATCTTCGTGAAAGTAGTTTAATTTCGGCGGAATATTTCAGAACTTATGACGTCTGTCCAGGGCAAGTATTCCAGCGTCAGCTTGGATCCCGCTAGCTGGATACAATTTCACGCTGTGCCAACTTGCAAAATTCGTTGCGAAATTCTAATTTCATACTGAACGCGGCTGACGGAATGGATCGCGACCTATATGAATGATGTCTTCAACGCACTCGTATTCAAAAATCTATATTAATTAGTACATTTGACGGTGTTTATCCTATTGTGGCATTTTTTTAAACTTGCCAAAGTAATTAAAACAATATGTAAAGAAGTAATAATTAATACAACAAATGCAGCTCTCAAAAACCTTATCACATTCATCATCATTATTAAGATGGACAGAAGACCTTAAAAAGATCGCAGGATCAAACTGGATGCAGACCGCTAGTGATCGGTCGCTGTGGAAAGCCGTGGGCGAGATCTATGTTCAGCAGTGGACGTCCTTTCGCTGAGAATAGTGTTTATTAATTCACCTAATATATTTTCACCTACATTAAGGCAACATCCACCCATTTTCTATACATATAAATGCTTTGTTCTTAACAATGGTTCTGAACTATACTGACTGACTGACTGATCAACGCACAACGTAAGCCGCTGATTGTTGACACTTGAAACTTGGAGGCTAAGTTCTTTGTATAACGTATGGATCCGATATGTAAGGACGTTCCGAAATTGTACCCAAAATGGGTGAAAAAGGAGGGCAAAGTTTGTATGGGACAACGTGATTCCTTGGTCCAATCTACTTCAAATTTTGTATACACAAATTTTGTATTCTTTAGCAGAATTGACGATACCCGTGTTTCGTATTTTATCGATATTTTGGGGATGATTTCTCCAAAATTTTTATATATTTACTTCTTAGTGATTTTGATTTAGTTTTTGACTTTGATTATGTTTGAAAGCCATATTTTGACATTTGTTTGTTATGTTTTAGGTTGTCGTTGTTCTCGAGGAGAGGCTGCTTTTATTCGGGATTCTAATTTCACCATAAAATTAGCTTTCTAAATGAAATTGATAGAAAAATGCATCTTCCATGGCCTGTTGTATATTGTGAAATTATCTCTAGATTAGTAGACAGAATATCTCGGAAAGTGATTCCAGCACTAGAAATAAAAAACATTGACGGTGATTAAGTATTCAGATTCCTTTGTAAACAGATAACGTTGTAACAAACCTTCTCTATACTTCTTTTCATTGTAATTTTATAAAGATGGAGAAATTTTGGTTTGTTTGAACGCGCTAATCTCAGAAACTACTTGGAACTGGTTCAATTAGTAAAAAATATTTTTTTGTTAGATAGCAGATATTACGGGAAAGGCTATAAGAGAAGTTCAATGGCTACAGGCGATAAAATATTAAACTTCAACCTATTGAAACATAGTTAAACCAAAACACGCATACGAAGTCGCGGGCAGCCGCTAGTTTAGTTATAAGACAAAAGACACTGCGAATCAGAGCGACGGTTCGGTTTGCGTCAATCTAACTTTTTCCGTGTGATAATTCGATTAAGAGTTGAAACGTTTTACCTAAAAATCTATCGAATGCTGTTTTTTTTTCTTGATTTCACTATTAGGTACTATATATTTTTTTGTCACCAAGCAAAAAAAAGTTCACTGCGATATTTATTGTGTGTGGACACTTGATGCCTTAATTATTTTAAAAGGTGATCGAGAGAACTTGCCGCAACGGCTTACTCATATTCAAAATTTATTTAGGTTTAGCAAGCGCTACCTGCGGATAGAAATTTCACTTCAGCTCTCATTAAAAATGCTAAAGCTGCCCAACAAAGTGGATAATCTGTGCGGCGGCCAACAAATATTAAAGAAGCCGACCACTCCGGAAGATGCTTTGTGGAGATCAAAGCTTCACGGCTATACTAATTGACCTTTACATTTTCATGAGCTCTCCTTAAATTCGAATTTACTACACTTAGCTAATTTACTTGCTAGGTTTAAAGGATTTGCCACATCAAATCTCAGAATTTTAAAGTTTATTTACCTCTCTTTAGCTTTTACCTTTACTAACAATCAATATACTTGATATAAAACCATTATTCTCGACTACATATCGCTGATAAAAGATTTCAATCGTATCTTGTTGTTATAGTGGTAGAAGAAACAAGCTCCTCTAACGCTTTAAGGTTTACTTTCGCTATATAAAGCGTGGGTACTCGAAACCGTTTACCTATTTACTTGTATACCTACCCTAGATGTTAGCAATTCAAAACAAACAAAAAGTTAGTCAAAGGGTTAGATTTATCCTTCTTATTATGCTCAAAAACATCCCGTTAATTTATACGTAAATTTCCAAAGCACAAATCGGTGTTTATAAGCAAAACAAGGTTGCAATTTAGGTACCCCACACGGATGTACCTTGCAAACAACTTAGTCGCGAGGGATACGATCTCGACAGCAATGTGTTTTAAAATGTTAAATCGCAAAGCTGGAAGTCACATTGTTCCGCTCAAGCATTTCCTAAAGGATTACAAAAACTACCAGCGGACAAATGTCAGGAAGCTACACGACTTAGCATAACCTTTTTGTCTTGGTTCTGCATAATTTAGGGGCTCTAATACACGCTGTTATGGTGACTAAGAATTTAATAGATAGACATTTTTGGAAATCGTATTTAATACCGTCAGATGTTGGGGCAAGGATTCGAGACTTACTTCAATATACAATGTGACAGGGGTGGTACTTCTAACCCGCTTTAACTTAGCACACAACTTAATTCATTGACAAAAAATGGGGGTGCGAACACCCAAGAAAAAGTTTTAATAAAGTCAAAGTCAAATATCATTCAATCATTTAATTTAGGACACAAAATGCCACTTATGAACGTCAATAAATAATATCAATCCATCATGGGCCATATGGGGCCAGAACATATTGTTTCCTTATCTTTTGGGCTCTACTAGCGCTTCGAGACACAGACAGACACAGATAATACGGCAATATTTAAAATAATCTCAAATAAAGTAGTTGACTATTAAGCCCGTGTCATAAGCTACCGTTTGCTATCTTTTCATGTTTCTTCAAAATATGAAACCTAATAAGTATTGAATACGCATATTTGAATTTAGTTAAATTATTAAAAGTAATTATATGAAATAGTCATAATAATAGGAAGGGGGTTGGACCCCGATTTTTTTTGTCAATGAAGTTTGATATAGAACTACCCTTAGCGGATCAGAAGTACCACACCTATCACTTTGCAAATACATTGCGTTAACATGATTGTAACATTGAAATTGCTTTATTTTATGAACGTAACATATGACCCGTTTTTCATGTAACGTGTAAAAACAGTTTCGTTTTAAAACAATCTCTATTGAAAAGTTCCCATATCTCTACGAGTCTTTATACGTCCAAGGGTGGAACATACAAGGGAGCGCAATTAAAGTTAAATGAAGTGACAACGTGCCCGTTTATTTTAGCTGCATTTGGCAAAAGCTTGAAAAAGGGTTCCAAAAATGGATGCCCTATGCAATATTTATGAATCTTCACACATTGGTCTGCAGCCTTCCATATTTTGAGCACAATAACTGCTCTCGACCAACTGTCACATTGGATATATTTCGCTTTATTTATGAAATAGTTATTGCTACTGATTTAATTGGTTTGTTAGAAGGTTGGGTCTCGTTCAGGAGGTCGAATCAAAATCAGCAGGTGGTAATTCGATTGCGAGTATATCCGTTTTACCTCAAAATCAAGTAAAATATTTAAACCTATAAAATCTAAATACATAGAAGTCGTAACCCAGAGAAGTCAAAAACTTTTTTTTTCTTCGCAAAAAAAAAACTATCACTGAACCTTTTTTGTATACGAATTGCACGAGAATTGCCCCCTGATTGAGTCAATTAAGAAGACGTCACCTAAATTATTGTTGCTCGAACTTTGACAGTCGACATCTAAAACAATTATCCCATATCTAGCATATTTTCAGTTCCAAAGTCCTATTTTAATATATGACTATTAGCTTATAATTAAATGTAGAGGTTTAAGGGACCGTTCAAGTCTTACGTAAGCACTATAGGCGAGGTCTTTGCTTTGCTTATTTTTGATGGCATGAGGGGTGGGCATGATAGTGATTACGTCAGCAGTAGTTTTTTTTCACATTTGAAAACCACACATTGTATTTGCTAGAAAACGAAACACAGATTCGGGGATTCCCAAAAAAAGTAAATAACTTTAGGTAATAAGCACTCTACTTTATGTGGTCGTGTACCCAAGCCGCGTACACTCACTAAAAACAGAATACATTAAAATAAAACTTCTTAAGGGTATATAATGTTTTGTAGTAGAGGGGAGAGGTAAGAGGGATGCTTACTTTTGCTGATAAGGAGGTGAAGGGATTAAATAATTGTAATAAATCTGCTTACGTAATACTTGAACGGCCCCTAATCTGTTAAACCACACGCTTAAAAATGTATTAAGTATGTATTTAATTATAGCTGGATTCTTCTGCAGGAAGCCTTACGAAAACTATTTTCAGTGTAAATAATTTCATTCAGAAGTTATAACCATTTTTACAAGAAACCGAAGTTAGTGAACTCTGTTGCATTACTTCTCTCGACTAATGTGAGCTGACTCCGGTCGCGACGTAGTTGTGCTGTGTACTTTGCGGGTTTCTGATGGCGTGTTGAATGGGATGTGACGTGGGAAGCTAGCAATGTATGTGAGGTTGGAAAATGTTGGGGTAAGACTGTGTGCAGGTGACCCTCGGGCACGCCTTCCGACGGCGAGGCACCGCTGGGACCGTTCTTAGAACTCTTACTAATAGTTTCCGCTAGTTCAGTGTGCACCACAATTTCACTTGCATAAACTTTTTCAGGTTCTTAAACGCAAATAAATCGGTTTGATAATGGTAATAATTTTGTTTTCAATCGTGCTTAAACATTATTTAATATTGGATTTAATAAGGAGACTTTCATGGTATGTTTTTTTTTCTATCAATAGAGCCCTCGTCCCAACAACAGAACAAAAGAGGTGGATACTTAACATTTCAACTACCAACTCCCTATTATGAAACTTGTATTACAGGTAGGTAGGACCTGTGTCTATAACCTTAAACCGTTTTTCAAAAAGTTAAACTAAATATATAAGGTAAACTAAATATAAAAACGACTTTAAAATATGATTGAGTATTGTTTTTTGTTATAATTCCTTATGATACTGTTAGCTGAACGGAGGCCGGCGTTTATCTTGCCTCTTTCTCAGATCGAAATAATATTGTATGGCAAATGATAAAATAGTAACTCTCGTCGATGCTTAGTTTAGTCTAAAGATTATGCAATATGGCTTTTGACTTGTAGATATTGCAATAATTTAACTAAAATACACCATTTCATCAAAATTCTATGTGAAAATTTAGCATGTTAATAGTTAAAATACTTATGGGCAAGTTAATTAGCAAAAACTGTGCTATCTAATTTATACTTTTACAATATCCTTCTACCTCTTCTGTTTTGCCTTTTCCCTTTCCATTTAGTGTCGGCTCTTTTCGTAAGTACAACGTACGTTTCTTTTACAATCAAAATTTTATTTTATTACCAATATTTTAGGTTACCAATTTTCATAAAATGTGCAAAAATGAATAAACGAATATACCAAAGCATTTCCCGGTGAATGTGTTAATTTTAAACACGTCACGCGTTTGTTGAATACATTAAGCGCTTAAATTGGTTTTGTCACGTTGTATAGTGAATCGTGTTTACCCGAGGAAATAGTTCGAATGCAATTTCGGGCAGAAGTGTTTATTTCCTGGACTTAAATAGTTCAGCATCATCGAGCAACGATGATGTGAAACGTCATCGTTTCGCTGTTTTACTCGTACATTTGGTACAAATGAAGTGATCAAACTTATAATATACGGGATGTGGCCTTTAATAGGAGCAAAAATGTACGAGTGTATGTATATTAAATATACATTTTTTTAGTACAATACATTAATTACATGGAATACTTAGGCTAAATAAATGTATGAAACAGGTAATGAGTACCCAAAATTACTTTCTATGTAAGTAGGTATATAAATGATTTCGACAAATAAAAAAAACAGCCTACAGCTCACTTCAGGCATTGGCCTGAAGTACGAAGTAAATATAGGCTGTTTAATAACATGCAATCAATGCTCAATGGTTTTAATTTATTATGATGTCTATATTTACATTTTATTTATTTAGAGCACTATGGCAAGATCAAGGCAACTACGTATTGTCTGCAGAATCATAGATTTAAACTTTTGCTTCTATTATAGGCAACACGTTGTAGAAGAGTATGGTTCTAACATTATTACTCTGCTAAAAACTAGTCTAGAAGTTTTTTTACCAATATCTATATATCTAAAATCTAAATTCTTCAAAAATTTAATCAATGTTATTTACCAAATTTAAAATCAATTCAAACTGGCTTCAAAACTTAGTAACGTGTTGTTAACAGTCGTAATAAGTAACCAATAACGTGTCCATTACTTCATAAAAAAAGTGTTCAATTCTTATTAAAATCATAAGTTGGTCAGTGCTTTCTTGTCGATAATGAAACAGACCCATACAATACAAGCACAATAATGATTTAAACTTACAAATAATACTAAAACCTACTGCCCGTAACGTACCAAACTAAGAGTAAATAAAAGTCATTGTGTGCTTATCTACTAAAATATAAATAAAATCTGGCTTCCCTATGCGAAATGTTTTATTCATAGTGAAAGGACAAAGATGGATCTTAATTGTATGAGAAAAGATTTGTTGGGATCAGCGTAAAGAGTAATGGACGAAATAACACTTTTATTGGTAAGGTGTATCCAATCTTTAAAATTGAATGTTACGGTCGCGCAAATATATTGAAGCTACTTCCACATTCCTAGTGACAAAGTGGTGCATCTCACTTTTATATTGCCTTCGTGGCCGCGGTATCTTATACAAATATGTACTGAGATGCCGCCGGTTATTCAATCACAAATAAAATTATTTAATATATAAACCACATAAAAAAACATGAATAAATCTGGATTAAACTTAAAGAAAAACAAAGCAACGTGAATTCATTGAGCTACGGAATAAAGATGAAAGTGTAAGAGAGCAGAGAGACGACCCGTCTGGTGTAGTGGTCGAGAAATCGCCTACTACGCAGCGGGTGCGGGTTCGATCCCCGCTCAATACAAAGATTTGTGTGCATGAACATGTCTGTTTGTATTGGTCTGGGCGTTTTCTATGTATATCATGTATGTATCTACAAACAAAAAGTATTTAAGTATTATATCCGTTGTCTGGCACCCATAACATAAGCTTTGAGTAGCTTACTTTGGGACTAGATGGCGATGTGTGGGAATGTCCAAAGGATATTTATTTATTATAATTTATCATTCAATGGAACCTGCACAACAAATAATCAAAATCGGTTTTTACTACCAATAGAAGTTTACATTTTGATCGTGGCAGTAAACTTAAGGTGTGCTTGAACATTATTCAAGATTTGTAACGCCCCGAATTCGGGCGATGCGACGCGGCGCTTAAGCTATTAATCTTGTGCAAGTAGTTTAACTATTGAAGTTTTCAGCGGATAAGCTCCAAAACTAGCATTTTAGACACGAACAGCTGTTGATTGTGAGATAACCTTAATGTACGTTGAGCGATCAAGACGTATGGATTTATGTTATAATGAGCGTTAAGCTTTTAAGGCTCGTCTTAGATTTTACATGCAGCTATATCGCTCTGAACATAGTTTATGTTGGTAGCGAAAACTATTCTCAAAACGGTTTAGCTTTGCATAAAAATATATTAAGATATGCTGAGCCATGCAATCACAAAAAAGGTAAATAGAGGTATCCTGTGCATGCAATTCACTCAGTAAAAGATGGCAAGGGTCGTTTTTTTTGAAAAATATTGTTATTTACTAGAAGCGGAAGATGTACGGTAAAGGTTGATACAGCACAATTATTCAATTATGTAGATTTTTTAACCGACTTTTAAAAAAGGAGGACGTTATCAATTCGACTGTATGTTTTTTTTTGTATCTATGTTACCTCATATCTCAGTCATTTGTCGATCGATTCTAAAAAAAATTCGCTTAGGGTATACCTTCTAGTTGGTCTCATTGTTGCCAATTCGGGATCTGATGATGTGATCTAGGGAAACCCTCGAATTTGCTCTAATAGTTGATGCTTAATGGTCAAAGTGATGGCACAAACTCCAAAAAAAAGATTTGCCTAAAATGGCTTTCTTTCCATTCAAGGGTCAAGAATTCATTTAAGACTTTTTAGTGCATTTTGAGTTTTGAAGTCGGGTTTTACTTTTTTTTTAAGTTAATTATTACCTACTCGTTCTCATTTGGCCAATAAATTCTTTTGTGCCTTTTAAACATCGTCTACTGGTCCTCCATAAATAAATATATAAATATCCTTTTAAATAAATATCCTTTGGACATTACCACACATCGCCATCTATAGTCCCAAAGTAAGCTACCCAAAGCTTATGTTATGGTAGCCAGACAACGGATATAAAACTTAAATACTTTTTGTTTGTAACTTATATGTAGATATACATAAAAAACACCCAGACCCATACAAACAGACATGTTCATGCACACAGATGTTTGTATTGTGCGGGGATCGAACCCGCGACCCGCTGCGTAGTAGGCGATTTCTCGACCACTACACCAGACGCGTCGTCATAAATAAATAACTTTATACGTTTAAACTTCTATGCGAATGCAAAACGTATGTAGGTTTGATGAAAACACTCATTTAACAGCATGTATTGAAGCAGGTAGCATAAAAATAATGATGCGTCAGTCCAAGCGAATTCTCAAAAGTAACAATTCACGTAAAACATTCTCCATTTTAATTTAATCAAACCTGTGCTGAAAGCAATATTCTTATTAATGTGTAATTTGAATACAGATTTAACATTCAATTATTCAAGATGCTTATTTGTATTACTTTGAGGTTGGGGTTTTGATTTAGGATCCCATTAAATGCTAAGAAGAATAATAAAATACGATTGAATACGTATACAGTAAATAATTATCATATTAATTGGAGAGCCATTTACACAATCAGAAACAAAAATATAACATTAGATAGCGATTGGAGTTTTAGTTCAAATTAAAATGCTTCCAGTAAACTAGAAAGGGCTTGTTTTACCACCGCATAAGCACCAACGTAACTTGTATGAATTAAAGAACCGATAACGCTACCCAGAATTTATTAGAATATTGTGAAGCAGGCCGTAACTAAAGTAAGTATAATTGTGATAATTATAATTACCTATGTTATTAAACCTTCTCGTATTTGGTACAGTGATGACAAATGAAATAATCAATCTAGTAGTATAGAACAGTCTACAAGTTCGACAGACGACTTTCCCAAAGATTCCAGGATAGCACTGGATGCGGACCACTCATAGCCGGTCTGCGCAGAAAATCGTGGGGAAGGGCTATGTTAATCAGTGGACGCCTTTGGCTGATAATGATGATGATGCTTCCACAACTATGATATTATTTTACTAATGTAAAGAGCTATTATATTAAGTTTTATTTACTCTATATACTTCAGTTTTAATTTCAAAGTTTTATGAAATTTCAATAAGCCTACCTCTATTTTATGTTTCATTTTACCTCACACTTTGTTATACTATGTGCACATACTTTGGAGTTATAGTGTATTAATGCCAGCATTATCTGGATACTAAAATATTATGTAACTAAAATTCGACTTTCTGTAGGTACTCAATAAATAAATTAAAATAAATTACATTATACACTATATCGTTTGATGCATACTTACACATACTTACATAAAAACAAAAATAATAAGTACTTAGGCCCATAAAACCCTTAAAATTAGGATGTCTTACCAGAACATCCATACGAAGCTAAAGGATGCAAAGACAGGCTTGCGATTTGAACAAGCTTTTACGTAAGTAGTTTTCCTGGTTGAGACTGAAGTCCGCTGAATTGTTAATTACGCAGTGCAAGTTTTCCACTTAGCGCCTTCCAATTCTCTTATCTGATGTTTCCACGATTTATGCCTCTTAGATTTAGACTCGATGAGACAATATTTTGTATTTTTTTTAATTGTTTGTAAATAAGTTAAAATAATAGCTAATGAGATTCACGCGAAATTGCAAGTTCTTTACGTAAGAGTTTCTTACAGATAGTAGGACCAAGACATTTATTATATGAAGACAGTTAAACGTTCTTTTTAAAGAACAAAGGTGTTTTTGCAGAGTACACAGCAATAAAATATTTACCGAGTGGAGGTTTAGTAGTCGTTGTGAAATTGTGAATGTATTAATTGAAAGCGGACGCAAGGTAGCAATTGCAAATCTATATATTTCGTAAATATCGAGAAATTGACAAAATCTGCTTAGCTGCTAAGCAAATTGTATCAACCAACTTAATGCCAGCAGAGTGTGCATCACGAACATCGTATTCGGATTAATTATTCATATCATGTTCTTGTATCATTCACCGAGTCTCGGCAAGAAATGTTTGAGAAACAAACGTAATTTAAAGCTACAATACTATAGGTTTTGTACGATAAAATCATTGAGGTAAGGTATCTTTCACTCGATCAAATTATTTTATTTAATTTAATAATAGATACCTAATGCAAAAAAATGTTTACTACAACGTTTGTTGATTTTAATAGCATTTGACTCTCTAATTTTTGATAGCATATGGACAGCATTCGAAAGCTAAGGAAATGAGATGAGGGCAAATACATCCGAATATTGAAAAATATTTATTCGAAATCTACAGCTGAAGCTTCTTAGATGGTGCGAAGAGGAGAAGAGTTTCCAGTTAAAGGAGGCGGCAGACAAGGCGACCTCATCTCGCCAAAGTTGTTATCCGTGTTATTTGACATTGATTTATTATAAATAAAGTAAAAAAAAGTGAGTTAGTAATTATAAGTATGTATATATAATTAGGAAAGGGACTTGTTTACTCGAAATGCATGTGGGAGAAAAAATCTTTTTAAATAAAAGTTGTTTACTTTATGAAAATAGAACTCCCAGACGACACTTTGCGGTTAATCGATGATATTTCCTGGTCATATATTGATATTTTTTTGAAAATTACATACATACACAGTACAACACTTATTTTCAAAAAAATATTTCCCTATGAAAGGTCACGGTTCCTAAGGTCACCTATGGCAAAACGTAGGACTATTCAACTGTAAGTCAATATGCATTATAACGAATTATTAACCTTCCTGCACGGTGCTTAACTTAAAATGGTGATTAAAGCAGTTAATAGTTATTTTTAACCAAAGTACTTATTTAGTTCTACGAAGTGCCGTGCATGGTGGAACGCGGTACCAAAGTCGTGAATAACAACTGAATAAAACAACTTTTATTTTGTTCTACAATAAAGTATCAGATAGTTTAAATATACAAGCAAAGAACTAAAATAAGGAACTATAATGATATGAAACTTTTGCTTTAGAATGTTTTTAACACTCACAGTGTCATATTTTATATTCATAAAGATGAAATAAGAAACCAAAAATTTGCGCACGGGCGGGACTTGAACCAGCAACCTTTTAGCAGACCGAAATGAGCTACCGTACTGTCAGTCCGACCCGGCGAAATTTGTGGTTTCTTATGAAAACGTCAATTGCGTGACGTTTAGCGCCATCTAGCTGTCTGTTTATGAAACAGATGGCCCAAGCAGTAATTCTTTACAGAATAAATTCAACTTGGCGTTTGGCCCGGTCTGCCAAAAGGTTGCTGGTTCAAGTCCCGCCCGTGCGCAAATTTTTGTTTTCTTATTTCATCTTTATGAATATAAAATATGACACTGTGAGTGTTAAAACATTCTAAAGCATTAGATAGCGAAGCGACATCAATTTCCAAGTTGAATTTATTCTGTAAAGAATAACAGCTTGGGCCATCTGTTTCATAAACAGACGGCTAGATGGCACTAAGCGTTACGCAATTGACGTTTTCATAAGAAACCACAAATTTTGCCGGGTTGGACTGACAGCACGGTAACTCAATTAGTAAGAGCGTTTGGCCCGGTCTGCCAAAAGGTTGCTGGTTCAAGTCCCGCCCGTGCGCAAATTTTTGGTTTCTTATTTCATCTTTATGAATATAAAATATGACACTGTGAGTGTTAAAAACATTCTAAAGCATTAGATATCGAAGTGACATCAATTTCCAAGTTGAATTTATTCTGTAAAGAATTACTGCTTGGGCCATCTGTTTCATAAACAGACAGCTAGATGGCACTAAGCGTCACGCAATTGACGTTTTCATAAGAAACCACAAATTTCGCCGGGTCGGACTGACAGCACGGTAGCTCCATCGGTAAGAGCGTTTGGCCCGGTCTGCCAAAAGGTTGCTGGTTCAAGTCCCTCCCGTGCGCAAATTTTTGGTTTCTTATCTCATCTTTATGAATATGAAACTTTTACTTGTATATAATGCGCTGTTACCTTCATAAGTTGACATATTGTTATTGTATACTGAAATGCTTTTGCACTTATAAAAAGCAACTGTGGCAGACAAGGAATCGATCCCTAAGGCCGATTCTCGCGGCCTTTTTACTTTTTTGTGTGATAATTCGAATGCGAGTTTAACTGTTTTATCTAAAAAATCAAGTAAAATATCAACACGTAGAAAAACTATAGCACGAACAAAATATAAATACAAAGAAATCGTGACCCTGAGTAATCAAAATCTATTTTTCTTCAACAAAGAAAATTGGATCGATGATCTTTTCTCGTATACGAATTGCACAAGAACGGGCTTTCCTGTGTTTTACGCTATCCTTCCTTGCAAAACCGTTGAGTGGTTTAAGCATGCGCCTGCATAGCGTAACAGATGGTTTGATTCCTTTGCTAACACAGTTGCTTTTAATAAGTGTAATTTATATCATTCAGTTTGCTTAATGACAAAACACTATAGTTAGTTAGTTAGATTGGCTGGGATGTTTTCCGCACGTAGCCTCACGATCGGGACATTGTACGAGTACGTATCAACAAAACTATATAAACAAAAATAAAATTATATTGTTGAGTCTGTCTGTGCGCTTATAACAAAAATAGACACGGGTATTATAAATGCAGTTTTTTTTTTTGCTGGTGAACGATGATGTTAAAAATGACATTTCAGTTACCCAGTTCATTATTTTGGATATTTTGTGGTTCGTTAATTAGACAACTTTCCATCTCGTGATGGGCCCTTGAGCTGCGCGGTGCTTCTGAATATCTGCTTGGATTTTGAATGGGAAATCCACTGTTGCGGTAAAAAAATACAAACAAACTTATAATTTCGTTATGAAGAATAATGGGTATGTTACAGGAAATGTATGTATTCTAGGAGTTGTTTAAAACTGCTAGGAAATGTATAAAAAATAATTCAGAGAATATTCAATATGCACATATCCTAATGTAAACAATTAAGTAACAATCAAACAGTGTAAGTTATATATTTAATTCTTACTAATTCAATGATCATAGATTTAATTATGATTATCATTGAGACAATTGAATAACAATCATACAGTTTACAAAAAATCATATCTTCATACTTCTTGACAATTTAAGAAATACTATATTTACAAAGGCTCTCATTGAGACTTACAAGTTACAATTTATAAGATATATTACATCTCGAATGACTTTAAATATACATATATATATATAAACAATTCCTAGGAACTTTATGACGGATAAGTCCTTATTTCCGTGTTAAGTGGTAGGTACAAAGTTTACAGGAAACACTAGAGGTCTCTCGCACCTAACCACTTTGATAGCCAGAATCTCTTGCACCTTGGCTAGGCGCTTAGGACAAATTGTAAGTTAAAGTGTTCATTAATAATAATCTAATAGATCGCCTGCAAAAGTAAGATAAATGAAAGAAAACATTAAGTGACTGATCAACTTCTTGGGAATCCGTATTCTTTAAACATTAATTTTATTCGGAGATAATATCCGTCCGCTATGCAAACCCAATCAAACTCGGCAAACTCAAACACTGAGGGTGTCCTGGTAAACGAGTAATCGACTGTTCAATTGAGCAAGATCTCGATTATTCAGAAATTGAAATCGAATGCGGATAGCGAATTGGAAACGAATCTACAACGTATGTTTTTTTGTCTTTAGAAAGACGACTAGAGAGTCTTTTAGAAAAACCATTGCTGCCTTTCGTTGCTGAAGTTTCCAATTAATCTCAAGACTTAGTTGATTTAGTTTTTGTTTCTTGTGAAGTTTGTGATTATAAAGTAAATACTAACATTGAAAAACTTACTCGTAAAAGATAGATAGAAATTCTTTATTGCACAGTGCACACCAATAACAATGAAACATACATTTACGAATGGGGAAAGGTGGACTGTAAATAAATATTATATGCTGGTTAACAGAGCTCAGGCTTTAATAAATATGTACACAAACCAAAACAACACCACACAATAATAAACTAAGTAATTCACACTTTTTCTGCACCGACATTTTCAAGCCACTAACCATAGACTAAACAGGATAATCATAAATTAAGAAAATACAAAAGTATATAAAAAGGTCCGCAATATCCTCTCCCTCTTTTTTAAAATGAAAACCTTAAACAAATTCTAGGTTAAGCGATGGCGGAAATAATAAACTTAAAACATTCTAGGTATAGCAATAAAAGGAAGGGAAATAGGACAGGAGCGACCTCATACCGGTAGCCGCACAAGTTTTTGCACGGCCGCCGGAGTACTCCTCCCAATGTGGAGACCTCGGCTACCCTTATCTCTCCATCGCGACCAGGAAATAAAAGAATTACACGGCCACGTGACCACGCACCGCGAGGAAGATTATCATCTACAATAAGCACAAGGTCTCCTATACTGAGACAATCGCTTTTGCCCCTGCTGCCACCGTTGCGCCGAGGAACTAAGAGTGGCAGGTATTCTTTGATCTATTTCTGCCAAAAAAGATCTGCTAAGCGAATTGTCTTTCTACACGCAGTACGTCCAATCAAATCGCCTGGTTCTGCCTTCGCGAAGTGATTCCAAGTAGATGATGTCCCGATTAAGAAGTGGAAGGGCGTAAGAGCTTCTTCATCTGTAGGATCCACTGCGACATGTGTCAACGGCATGGAGTTTACAACTGCCTCTGCCTCAGCTAAAAGTGTCATCAGTACGGGCTCTTTCGGGGCTTTATCTTTCAAAACAGTTTTAAGCTCTACTTTTACTGATCGCACTAAACGCTCCCAACTTCCAGCCATGAACGGTGTCAGTGTTAAATCATAGAACTCTTTTATTAAGATACCTATTACTTACGTCAATCTAACTTAAAGTAAACGGAAACAGGTCAATAAACTTACTTTAAATTTAGCATAATTATTTGGTATATGGTTGTTATTAATACCATGTCATAGTAAATCTCATAGCTGCTGAAGCATTGCTTAATAGCGGGACGTTACAGGTTTAGGTACCTTATATTTTTTATTTACATCCTAAAAAAAGATGAACTGTTACTTAAACTAGGTACTAAAATTTTCAGTGAGTCATGATGCCATCTTACGACACTACATCCAACTTTTCCGTATATGTACTAGCATGGGACGATAAAAAGCGAACTTTTTAAACGTTAAACAAATCGCATTGGGCTCGGTTAGGAGACTATTTTACTAGAACGTCCCACGATGCCGCAGTTACAGATGGACAGACAAACCAATTAGACCGTGTAATTAGTCGAACTAGTACAGCCAATCTATATTGTTTTACCGATGCAAACATGGGAGACTAGATAAAAAAAAACTATCGGGCTTTTTAGGGAATTTCATTGCATTGCATACTTATTGTCACACGCAAGTTTTCATCACCTCGTAGTTATCAAAAAGATAAAGGTAAATGAAGGTGGTGATATAAGGTTATTTTAATAATAACGACAATAAATACCAACCTCCTATCCACTCCTATATGAGTAGGTAGGTACTCGAAAATCAGTTCACCAGGGGCCCCATGAAGCACTCGCTTGAATATGGCGTATGAGTATTGTTTGAAAACAAATTAAAAATACGAAGTATACACATATACGTTAGTACTTAGTGGAATTGTACTAATTTTAATCATTAAATATCATACGCCAACTTGACGCGAGTGATTAAAAAATAGGGTGCTATCACATAATTAAATATCAAACTACAAAAACATTGTTTAACATAACAAAATGTAATGAACAAGATTTCGTTACATTGTGCGAAGGCGTTATAAAGATGTAGGTTTTTATATACACTAAATGAAACATAAATTATTATGTCACGAAATATCACGAGTAGCAACGGATACATACTAAAACATCTGTCAACGAAGTCAGTTGTATATTTACTTTCTGCTATCCACCTCCAGATTTGGAAGTAAAAACCGACCTAGTGCGAGTCGGACTCGCACACTGAGGGTTTTGTACCAACTTTAATATACATTTACCCAAAATACCACATATTTTGTTGAATGCAGAATCATTTTTTGTTAAAAGTATTTCTAATGATCAACATTCTTTCAAATGCTAGACCACACGCATAGTTTTAAGTAAAAAATATTTTTGGGTTGTAGTTTCATGTACAGGACGCCCTCATTAAATACCATTATTAGTAAAGCGGTAATCAGGAACCCTTCTTACCACGTTTCAACTGTATAATGCCACGCTTGATGACACTATAAGGGTTTCTTTTTCTCCATTTGGCTACGGAACCCTAAAAAGCTCAGTAGCAAAACATTTACACACAATAGAGAAAACTACGCAAGTAATGTGGAAAAGGTGACCCTAGCAAGAAAACACTATTGTAAATGGTACTTTTTACATGGTACGAGTATCTGGGGGCACAGCAGTGCCCCCACCAAGTCGAGCAAAAAAGCGTCACTGCCGTACCATCCTTTTCTCGAAGCAATTCAGACCATTTTCGACCCCCTGTTACTTCGTTGTGGATAAAACTAGAAGACTGAAATTTTCAGTAACCATGCAGGCATTGTGAAAACACGGTATTTTTCAAATTTTATTCAATTTGAACCAGTATTTTAAGAATTATAACGGGTCAAATTTCTTAATTTTGTCACTCACTGACTCACCGATCATCAAAATTCTAAGGCACTTCTAGCAGACCTAGAAGCTTCAAATTTGGAATAAAAGTAGTGTTTGGTGTATGAATCAAGGAAAAATATAGAAAAGACCGCAAAGAAAATTAAGATCATACAGCCAAGTCTTCAGTTCAATTTTTCAATATTGGCTTTATTCGTAACGATGTTTTACGGCAGTTATTACTATTGCGTGCGAAGCCGCGGGTTTAAGCTAGTCCCATATAAATATAGGCGCATGATAGTGCCCCTGCAAAATCGAGCAAAAAATGGGTATTCCCGTCATGAAAACACGTGTCAATTAAATTATTTAATGCAAAAAACTTACCTACGTGCGTATTCGTACTTATTACAAGTGCGTAAGGTTGTAAATTAATTATTATACCACGTTCTGCTAGCGAGTGAGCGGGGGCCATTACTACGCGCTGCGCGGTACTAGCGCGAGGGCGCGGGGCGGGGACAGTGGCGGGGCGCGCGGAAAGGTGAATGTCGCCGAGCGAGCAGCAGCCGCGCTCATACGCGCGAGCGAACCAATGCTGTTCGGATGTGCCCAGAATTCTTACCTATAAGTTTGCGATTTTCATTGATAATTTCGATTGAAAACGGAAGGCTACCTACAAAAATAAGAAAAGTTCATAAATCAGAGAGAGGAAGAAAATTCGTTGCTGGGAGATATACACATATACAATAAGTAGAAGTTACCGAAAAGGAAAAAAGTAGAACTGTCTACAAAATACAAAAAGGAATGAGATCCCATCAAAAACAATACTTGTCAAAAAAAACCAAGTCTAGCAACTCAGTTGTTCTGCTGTAAAAAGTTGTGAGATCCATGTAATACCAAGTCGGTTATTAATTTATACAGTCTCTATTTAAGCGACTTTCTGTCTTAATACGTCCAGTCTCTAAGACCACGATCGTGGTCCATAACAATTGAAAATCAATTGTGTCTGGAATCTCCGTACTCGAAATATTAAGTTGTTACGTATGTTTGTTATTAACAGCATCTTATAGTGACGCATATCAATATTTAAATTCTTTAATATTTTATATAAATAAATTGAGACTTGGCCATCGCACTAAATAATTGAATTTACATGTGTTTTCAGGCGATTGAATTTACACGTGTTTTCAGGCGATGGCCAAGTCCCAATATATTTATAAAAAACATTAAAGAATTTAAATATTGATATGCGTCACTATATCATTTACCAGCGGTCGCCCGCGACGTTCTTCGCGCGTGTTGGTTTTACTCCGTTCCCAAAGGTAGAGAGGTAATGTTTTATAGCCATTGAATTGAGCTACTCTTGATTAAAGCCTTTTCTGATAAATAAGCCGACTAATATTTTCTAGTGTGTGTAAGACGAAAAAATAATGTACACTATATTAGAGTAAATAATAAAATGGTGGATAGATGCGAGTGTCGTGCGCGCCGCTCGGTAGCCAAGTGATGGGGGGGGGGGGGGCTTCAGAGGCCGAAGTGCGAGTCGGAGCAAGACTTACTCGATCAAAGTCATCTAGCGCGTAAACGTGAATTTATATGGAATTGTTTTAGTGTAAACTTTAGCTACTAGACGGCGCTGCTTCAATCCCAGATAAATTCACGTTAACGCGCTCGATGAGTTTGATCGAGTAAGTCTCTCTTCGACTCGCACTATGGCCACAGGTGCCCCTCTCACTGCTCGCTGCCTCGCGGTTGCCCCCGCCGTTCCGCGAGTGGACAACTAACATGATTTGTTTGTAATTGTAACAGTAGCCGTTTCTGATTAGCGCGTTCAAACAAACAAAAATATTTTCAGCTGAATAATATTAAAAAAATATAAACAAGTATAGTTTTCTTTATAGGTAACGTTATCTTCTCAACGCAGTGGGAGGAGGACCCCTTAAGTCTACTCCCGCTACCTTTAAGCAACCAGCGGGCCTAAGATGGGCGCCTATTCATCATTTATCTATATTCAAGTATAATTGAAAAGGGGGTATTTTTTTTTCAAGATGTGCATACGTTGTAAAATATACTACATATATACCTATCATGAATATGTGTTCTTCCTAGTGCTAAAATCACTTATAAAGATATTGTGTCCTCTTAATCTGGACCATACCACAACTCCTCATCATACAGGCCGTGCAAGAAGCAGTTTTCTATGAATTTTATTTATAAAGACAATTTTGAGACATCAAACATCATTGACAATAGCAAACATATGTCAAAACATGTCTACCAAACTACTTTCAAAAAAGAAGAGACTAAGAAGTATCGATATCAACTTTGGAAAAATCGTCCCCAAAATTACTTTCTACCCTTTAAAAAAACTTTCCACCCTTTTTGTACCTAGTTATAGATAAATTTTGATAAAATATGAAGCAGGACTTTCGTCAATGCTGTTAAAGAATGTTTAAGCACAATTTGAAATTGAACGGGCCAAGGAATCATGTTATCCCATACAATCTTTGCTGCCCATTTTCACCCCCCTTATCGGATATCTACGACATACAATGAACAGGTATAGGCTGTGCGTTGATCCGTCAGTCAGTCAGTCAGTTGTTTAAAACCGACCATTGTATAAGTTAAAGATAAACAATCGTTTCCAAACACAGATACCTTTTCGATCATTACATTTATATCTAAGGGCCGATTTTTCAATGGTCAGATAAAACTTATCAGACTGATAAATTATAAAGCGACATATTTTAAAAAATGACAGTTACGTATGATTGCTGACAATTAGGTGACGTTTTAAAATTATCCATATTGTATTTTATTCGATGAATATTTCTTATCTGACTATTGAAAAATTAGCCCTAAATCGACTATGATATCTATCTGAAAATAAAGACAGTAAAAAAATACATTGTCATTAAAAGAGTTCCTACTCCTAACTTCTAGGTACTTAAACGTAAATATCCAATTAATATGATTTATAAAATGTCTCATTGGTTCTTATGTATCAGTGTGAAGATACAACAGAGTGAAAAATTGGTCTCGTGCATACCACATTAGCAATACTTTAGGTTCCATTACCCCGTTCACATAGGTAGAAATCTACCAGGTCACGCGAAGCTCACATTACACCGCGGAGAGATTTCGTTTCTACTCACCGAATCACTTAGTATCTGCTGTTCTTAGTTTTCTTTAGAACCAGACATTGCTTATTATAGCATTTACTTATAGGTTCATGGTATATAAGCAAACAATAGAGACCGTTTCTGTGTTAAAAGTAAAAATAACGAGAAAATTTTAATTTCCGCTTCGTCTGCCAATATTTTCATACAAGGGGGGGCTGACCAAAATAACACCCTGTATAGAGATACAGGGTGTTATTTTGGTCAGTGACATCCAACACATAATCTAAGTTATACATATTCTAAAAAAAACTAAGCACGTTTTAGACAAGAAAACCTCTTCACAACATTCAAAAAAATATATAAAACGAATGGGGTAACTCGCACCCTCGCGCGTAGCTAGCGCTATCGCGTATCTACGAAATACTTCGCCGTAGCTAGTAAGTTACGAAGAGGCTACCTGGTATTGGTAGTTTTGACTCGATCGCTGTACGCCATTAATAAATTGATTTTATGCGTTTTTTATGTGTATTTTTTGCATCAGTTTCGTTTGTACAGCCACCCCTGAGTCTATCTTCGTTGACTAAAACAAAACCTTGTATAAAGAAGTTCATAAATGTAGTAATGAAATAAGTACTTAACGCGTCCTAAAATACTTATACCCATTCCTACTATTTCTTGTTAAACGTCTCCGGTAGACAAAAATAGAAATAACATGCTCTCAAAGAAAGTGCCTCTTAAATTATGTATTATTATATTAACCCTACGTCGTTACATATGGATAAAAGCTATTTTATTTAGGTACACATGATATAACATAGAAACTCGTTGATTTAGACGAGACGATCTGCCGCATTATTCATAGAAACTTTTACGATCCCATTTAATGTAAATGGTTTTATTGGCGTGTCTAGGTCTTTATATTTTCTGAGGTGAATTCTGTTATTGTTTATTCATTGGAATTTGATAGATCAATGATCAAAACACTTTTGAGCGTTTTTATTTGAGCTTGATTTAAAAGGGTAGGTCAACGTCTTTATTTAGTATCTGCTTAAATGCCCGCATAAAGATAAACATTTTTTTGTTATTATCTCACTTAGCATATTTCACAAATCTTCGTGAAAGTAGTTTAATTTCGGCGGAATATTTCAGAACTTATGACGTCTGTCCAGGGCAAGTATTCCAGCGTCAGCTTGGATCCCGCTAGCTGGATACAATTTCACGCTGTGCCAACTTGCAAAATCGTTGCGAAATTCTAATTTCATACTGAACACGGCTGACGGGATGGATCGCGACCTATATGAATGATGTCTTCAACGCACTCGTATTCAGAAATCTGGATAAATTAGCACATTTGACGATGTTCGTCCTATTGTGTCATTTTTTTATAACTTGCCAAAGTAATTAAATCAATATGTTAGTAAGTAATAATTAATACAACAAATGCAGCTCTCAAAAACCTTAAAATCCTAACGATGCAAATTTATCATCTTTATTAATTCACTTAATATATTTTAATCTACATTAAGGCAACATCTACCCATTATCTATACTTATAAATGCTTTGTTCTTAACAATGGTTCTGAACTATACTGACTGACTGACGGATCAACGCACAGCCTTAGCCGCTGATTGTAGACACTTGAAATTTGGAGGTTGAGTTTTTTGTATAACGTATGGATCCGATAAGAAATGACTTTCCGAAATTGTACCCCTAAATGGGTGAAAAAGAAGGGCAAAGTTTGTATGGAACAACGTGATTCCTTAGTCCAATCTACTTCAAATTTTGTTTACACATTCTTTAGCAGAATTGACGACACCCATATTTCGTATTTTATCAAAATTAATCTTTTAACGTGGTTAAAAATGAGTAGAAGGATATTTTGGGGATGATTTCTCCAAAATTTATACATTTACTACTTAGTGATTTTGATTAAATTTTTGACATAATACAAGCCATATTTTGACATATTTTGTTTGTTATGCTTTATTTGTCGTTGTTCTCGAGGAGAGGCTTTTTTATTCGGGATTCTAATTTCACCATAAAATTATCTTTCTAAATGAAATTGAGCGAAAAATGCATCTTCCATGGCCTGTTGTATATTGTTAAATCATCTTTAGATTAGCAGACAGAATATCCTGGAAAGTGATTCTAGCACTAGAAATAAAAAAACATTGACGGTCATTAAGTATTCAGATTTCTTTGTAAAAAGATAACGTTGTAACAAAACCTTATCTATACTTCTTTTCATTGTAATTTTATAAAGATGGAGAAATTTTTGTTTGTTTGAACGCGATAATCTAAGAAACTACTGGGAACTGGTTCAATTAGTAAAAAATATTTTTTTTTATATAGCAGATATTACGGGAAAGGCTATAGGAGAAGTTCAATGGCTACAGGCGATAAAATATTAAGCTTCAACCTATTGAAACATAGTTAAACCAAAACACGCATACTCGTATGAAGTCGCGGGCAGCCGCTAGTTTAGTTATAAGACAAAAGACACTACGAATCAGAGCGACGATTCTTGCGTCAATCTATTTTTTTCGATGTAATTCGATGAAGAGTTGAAACGTTTTACCTAAAAATCTATCGAATGCTGGTTTTTTTTTCTCGATTTCACTATTACTATATATTTTTTGTCACCAAGCAAAAAAAGAAGTTCATATCAACTGCGATATTTACTGTGTGTGGACACTTGATGCCTTAATTATTTTAAAGAGTGATCGAGGGAACTTGCCGCAACGGCTTACTCATATTCAAAATTTATTTAGGTGTAGCAAGCGCTACCTGCGGATAGAAATTTCACTTCAGCTCTCATTAAAAATGCTAAAGCTGCCCAACAAAGTGGATAATCTGTGCGGCGGGCAACAAATATTAAAGAAGCCGACCACTCCGGAAGATGCTTTGTGGAGATCAAAGCTTCACGGCTATACTAATTGACCTTTACATTTTCATGAGCTCTCCTTAAATTCGAATTTACTACACTTAGCTAATTTACTTGCTAAGTTTAAAGGATTTGCCACATCAAATCTCAGAATTTTAAAGTTTTTTTACCTGTCTTTAACTTTTTCCTTTACTTACAATCAATATACTTCGACACGGGGTTCGATTCCTCGTCTGTTACACAGCCAAAGTTGCTTTTTACAAGTGCAATTTGCAATTTATTTTATTAAGTTTGTATAGTGACAAAACACTATAAAAACAAAAAAATATTAATTATAAATTGGCTTTGTTCATCTTAACCGATTGTTAAATATTTGTAAAAATATTTCCTTCGGATATTGTAAGAGCGATCTCGCAACATTGATGACGTCACGCAGCCTACGCGTTAAAAAAACCGCTTGCAAAATTCAACAGGTTTGCTAATGTAACGGTGGCCGAGTGGTATAGGCATACGCCCGGATTGCATAAGACACGGGGTTCGATTCCTCGTCTGTCACATCACCACACAGCCAAAGTTGCTTTTTACAAGTACAATTTGCAATTTATATTATTAAGTTTGTATAGTGACAAAACACTATAAAAAATAAAATAAAAATTACTTCATAGAAAACCATTATTCTCGACTACATATCGCTGATAAAAGATTTCAATCGTATCTTGTTGTTATAGTGGTAGAAGAAACAAGCTCCTCTAACGCTTTAAAGTTTACTTTCGCTATATAAAGCGTGGGTACTCGAAACCGTTTACCTATTTACTTGTATACCTACCCTAGATGTTAGCAATTCAAAACAAACAAAAAGTTAGTCAAAGGGTTAGATTTATCCTTCTTATTATGCTCAAAAACATCCCGTTAATTTATACGTAAATTTCCAAAGCACAAATCGGTGTTTATAAGCAAAACAAGGTTGCAATTTAGGTACCCCACACGGATGTACCTTGCAAACAACTTAGTCGCGAGGGATACGATCTCGACAGCAATGTGTTTTAAAATGTTAAATCGCAAAGCTGGAAGTCACATTGTTCCGCTCAAGCATTTCCTAAAGGATTACAAAAACTACCAGCGGACAAATGTCAGGAAGCTACACGACTTAGCATAACCTTTTTCTCTTGGTTCTGCATAATTTAGGGGCTCTAATACACGCTGTTATGGTGACTAAGAATTTAATAGATAGACATTTTTGGAAATCGTATTTAATACCGTCAGATGTTGGGGCAAGGATTCGAGACTTACTTCAATATACAATGTGACAGGGGTGGTACTTCTAACCCGCTTTAACTTAGCACACAACTTAATTCATTGACAAAAAATGGGGGTGCGAACACCCAAGAAAAAGTTTTAATAAAGTCAAAGTCAAATATCATTCAATCATTTAGTTTAGGACACAAAATGCCACTTATGAACGTCAATAAATAATATCAATCCATCATGGGCCATATGGGGCCAGAACATATTGTTTCCTTATCTTTTGGGCTCTACTAGCGCTTCGAGACACAGACAGACACAGATAATACGGCAATATTTAAAATAATCTCAAATAAAGTAGTTGACTATTAAGCCCGTGTCATAAGCTACCGTTTGCTATCTTTTCATGCTTCTTCGAAATATGAAACCTAGCATAAGTATTGAATACGCATATTTGAATTCAGTTAAATTATTAAAAGTAATTATATGAAATAGTCATAATAATAGGAAGGGGGTTGGACCCCGATTTTTTTTGTCAATGAAGTTTGATATAGAACTAGCCTTAGCGAGTCAGAAGTACCACACCTATCACGTTGCAAATACATTGCGTTAACATGATTGTAACATTGAAATTGCTTTATTTTATGAACGTAACATATGACCCGTTTTTCATGTAACGTGTAAAAACAGTTTCGTTTTAAAACAATCTCTATTGAAAAGTTCCCATATCTCTACGAGTCTTTATACGTCCAAGGGTGGAACATACAAGGGAGCACAATTAAAGTAAAATGAAGTGACAACGTGCCCGTTTATTTTAGCTGCATTTAGCAAAAGCTTGAAAAAGGGTTCCAAAAATGGATGCCCTATGCAATATTTATGAATCTTCACACATTGGTCTGCAGCCTTCCATATTTTGAGCACAATAACTGCTCTCGACCAACTGTCACATTGGATATATTTCGCTTTATTTGTGAAATAGTTATTGCTACTGATTTAATTGGTTTGTTGGAAGGTTGGGTCTCGTTCAGGAGGCCGAATCAGAATCAGCAGGTGGTAATTCAATTGCGAGTATATCCGTTTTACCTCAAAATCAAGTAAAATATTTAAACCTATAAAATCTAAATACATAGAAGTTGTAACCCAGAGAAATCAAAAACTATTTTTTCTTTTTTTCTTGGCAAAAAACAAACTATCGGTGAACTTTTTTTCTATACGAATTGCACGAGAATTGCCCCCTGATTGAGTTAATTAAGAAGACGTCATCTAAATTATTATTGCTTGAACTTTGACAGTCGACATCTAAAATAATTATCCCATATCTAGCATATTTTCAGTTCCAAAGTCCTATTTCAATATCTGACTATTAGCTTATAATTACGTTTAGAGGTTTAAGGGACCATTTAAGTCTTACGTAAGCACTATAGGCGAGGGGGGTCCTTGCTTTGCTTATTTTTGGTGACATGAAGGGTGGGTGGGCATGATAGTGATTACGTCAGCAGTAGTTTTGCAATCCACACATTGTATTTGCTAGAAAACGAATCACATATTCGGGGATTCACAAAAAAAGTAAATAAGTTTAGGTAATAAGCACTCTACTTTATGTGGTCGTGTACCCAAGCCGCGTACACTCACTAAAAACAGAATACATTAAAATAAAACTTCGTAAAGGTATATAATGTTTTTGTAGTGGGGGGAGAGGTAAGAGGGATGCTTACTTTTGCTGATAAGGAGGAGAAGAGTTGAAATAATTATAATAACTCTGCTTACGTAATACTTGAACGGCCCCTAATCTGTTGAACCAGTCGCTTAAAAATTTATTAAGTATGTATTTAATTATAGCTGGATTTTTCTGCAGGAAGCCTTATGAAAACTATTTTCAGTGTAAATAATTGCATTCAGAAGTTATAACCATTTTTACAAGAAACCGAAGTTAGTGAACTCTGTTGCATTACTTCTCTCGACTAATGTGAGCCGACTCCGGTCGCGACGTAGTTGTGCTGTGTACGTTGCGGGTTTCTGATGGCGTGTTGAATGGGATGTGACGTGGGAAGCTAGCAATGTATGTGAGGTTGGAAAATGTTGGGGTAAGAATGTGTGCAGGTGACCCTTGGACACGCCTCCCGACGGCGAGGCACCGCTGGGACCGTTCTTAGAACTCTTACTAATAGTTTCCGCTAGTTCAGTGTGCACCACAATTTCACTTGCATAAACTTTTTCAGGTTCTTAAACGCAAATGAATCGGTTTGATAATGGTAATAATTTTGTTTTCAACTGTGCTTAAACATTATTTAATATTGGATTTAATAAGGAGACTCTCATGGTATGTTTTTTTTTCTATCAATAGAGCCCTCGGCCCAACAACAGAACAAAAGAGGTGGATACTTAACATTTCAACTACCTACTCCCTATTATGAAACTTGTAGTACAGGTAGGTAGGACCTCTGTCTATAACCTTAAACCGTTTTTCAAAAAGGTAAACTAAATGTTTTTAACAAACTAAAAATGTAAAAACGACTTTAAAATATGATTGAGTATTGTTTCTTGTTACGAGTATAATTCCTTATGATGCTGTTAGCTGAACACTGAGGCCGGCGTTTATCTTGCCTCTTTCTCAGATCGAAATAATATTGTATGGCAAATGATAAAATAGTAACTCTCGTCGATGCTTAGTTTGGTCTTAAGTTTATGCAATATGTCTTTTGACTTGTAGATATTGCAATAATTTAACTAAAATACACCATTATATCAAAATTCTATGTGAAAATTTAGCATGTTAATAGTCAAAATACTTATGGGCAAGTTAATTAGCAAAAACTATGCTATCTAATGTATACTTTTACAGTATCCTTCTACCTCTTCTGTTTTGCCTTTTCCCTTTTCATTTAGGGTCGGCTCTTTTCGTAAGTACAACGTACGTTTCTTTTACAATCAAAATTTTATTTTATTACCAATATTTTAGGTTACCAATAGGCTATTCCACATTTTTTGCAAAGATTTATCAAAGTGTTCGTATTGATTCAATAGTTAACAATTATTTTTATTTCTTAGAAAAAATACCTCTTTATGCACATTTTTTTTTCAAATTCAAACGATAAATGTTTGCGCCAAAACGACAGCCTCCATTTTTGTGACGTCATAAGAACAGCAACAAGTAAACGTCAAATATACTTGGGTAATTCCTTAACTTTAAAGTTCGACAAAAATCCGAATATGAGCTTATATAGTCCGTATCATTGGTGCATAGTGCCAAATTGTAACAACACAACATTAAAGACTCCAGAAAAGTTATTTATCAGAGACCTGAAAGGAAAGACAATAAGTTTTTGATATTTTATTCACACATAACCTTGTAAACAAAACTTTTCAGGAACACCAAAATCAAATGATTAAAATTTTTAAATGTGATAATGTAGTTTTAAAAAATTAACAGAATATACTTACATGGCTGTTTTAACATTTCTAAATTCGGCAGAAAAGAAATCGTTATTGCACGCAAAGAATTTGGCTATCATAAGCGAGTAAATTTTAGCTGGATTTGTACTGTCTGCTTTTACGAATCCTTCCTCCATTGTAAAACGATGTTTTAAATGTGCAAAAAACTGAAACAAGCTACAAATTGTCAGTCAAGAGATTTTATAATTCCTTCAAAGAAATCTACATTGATTCTGTTCTTATGACTTCACTCTCGAATAGAACATGGCGGCTGGCGTTTTCGGTCACGTGATATACAGATTTTATTTTTGAAATTATAAATGGACCGATTAATTATTTAACAAAACAGTACTGTATACGTCTTTCCTATGATGAATACCATATAAATTACACACTTTTGTAATTTAATTTTAATAGATGAAACTACCCTATTTTCATAAAATGTGCAAAAATGAATAAACGAATATACCTAAGCATTTCCCGGTGAATGTGTTAATTTTAAACACGTCACGCGTTTGTTGAATACATTAAGCGCTTAAATTGGTTTTGTCACGTTGTATAGTGAATCGTGTTTACCCGAGGAAATAGTTCGAATGCAATTTCGGGCAGAAGTGTTCATTTCCTGGACTTGAATAGTTCAGCATCATCGAGCAACGATGATGTGAAACGTCATCGTTTCGCTGTTTTACTCGTACATTTGGTACAAATGAAGTGATCAAACTTATAATATACGGGATGTGGCCTTTAATAGGAGCGAAAATGTACGAGTATATGTATATTAAATATTTTTTTAGTACAATACATTCATTACATGGAATACTTAGGCTAAATAAATGTATGTAACAGGTAATGAGTACCCAAAATTACTTTCTATGTAAGTAGGTGTATTAAAGATTTTGACAAAAAACAAAAACAAAAAGCCTACAGCACACTTCAGGCATTGGCCTGAAGTGCGAAGTAAATATAGGCTGTTTAATAACATGCAATCAATGCTAAATGGTTTTAATTTATTATAATGTCTATTTTTACATTTTTGTTTATTTAGAGCACTATGGCTAGATCAAGGTAACTACGTATTGTCTGCAGAATCATAGATTTAAACTTTTGCTTCTATTATACACGTTGTAGAAGAGTATGGTTCTAACATTATTACCCTGCTAAAAACTAGTCTAGCAGTTTTTTACCAATATCTGTATATCTAAAATCTAAATTCTCTTCAAAAATTGAATCAATGTTATTTACTAAATTTAAAATCAATTCAAACTGGCTTCAAAACTTAGTAACGTGTTGTTAACAGTCGTAATAAGTAACCAATAACGTGTCCATTACTTCATAAAAAAAGTGTTCAATTCTTATTAAAATCATAAGTTGGTCAGTGCTTTCTTGTCGATAATGAAACAGACCCATACAATACAAGCACAATAATGATTTAAACTTACAAATAATACTAAAACCTACTGCCCGTAACGTACCAAACTAAGAGTAAATAAAAGTCATTGTGTGCTTATCTACTAAAATATAAATAAAATCTGGCTTCCCTATGCGAAATGTTTTATTCATAGTGAAAGGACAAAGATGGATCTTAATTGTATGAGAAAAGATTTGTTGGGATCAGCGTAAAGAGTAATGGACGAAATAACACTTTTATTGGTTAGGTGTATCCAATCTTTAAAATTGAATGTTACGGTCGCGCAAATATATTGAAGCTACTTCCACATTCCTAGTGACAAAGTGGTGCATCTCACTTTTATATTGCCTTCGTGGCCGCGGTATCTTATACAAATATGTACTGAGATGCCGCCGGTTATTCAATCACAAATAAAATTATTTAATATATAAACCACATAAAAAAACATGAATAAATCTGGATTAAACTTAAAGAAAAACAAAGCAACGTGAATTCATTGAGCTACGGAATAAAGATGAAAGTGTAAGAGAGCAGAGAGACGACCCGTCTGGTGTAGTGGTCGAGAAATCGCCTACTACGCAGCGGGTGCGGGTTCGATCCCCGCTCAATACAAAGATTTGTGTGCATGAACATGTCTGTTTGTATTGGTCTGGGCGTTTTCTATGTATATCATGTATGTATCTACAAACAAAAAGTATTTAAGTATTATATCCGTTGTCTGGCACCCATAACATAAGCTTTGAGTAGCTTACTTTGGGACTAGATGGCGATGTGTGGGAATGTCCAAAGGATATTTATTTATTATAATTTATCATTCAATGGAACCTGCACAACAAATAATCAAAATCGGTTTTTACTACCAATAGAAGTTTACATTTTGATCGTGGCAGTAAACTTAAGGTGTGCTTGAACATTATTCAAGATTTGTAACGCCCCGAATTCGGGCGATGCGACGCGGCGCTTAAGCTATTAATCTTGTGCAAGTAGTTTAACTATTGAAGTTTTCAGCGGATAAGCTCCAAAACTAGCATTTTAGACACGAACAGCTGTTGATTGTGAGATAACCTTAATGTACGTTGAGCGATCAAGACGTATGGATTTATGTTATAATGAGCGTTAAGCTTTTAAGGCTCGTCTTAGATTTTACATGCAGCTATATCGCTCTGAACATAGTTTATGTTGGTAGCGAAAACTATTCTCAAAACGGTTTAGCTTTGCATAAAAATATATTAAGATATGCTGAGCCATGCAATCACAAAAAAGGTAAATAGAGGTATCCTGTGCATGCAATTCACTCAGTAAAAGATGGCAAGGGTCGTTTTTTTTGAAAAATATTGTTATTTACTAGAAGCGGAAGATGTACGGTAAAGGTTGATACAGCACAATTATTCAATTATGTAGATTTTTTAACCGACTTTTAAAAAAGGAGGACGTTATCAATTCGACTGTATGTTTTTTTTTGTATCTATGTTACCTCATATCTCAGTCATTTGTCGATCGATTCTAAAAAAAATTCGCTAAGGGTATACCTTCTAGTTGGTCTCATTGTTGCCAATTCGGGATCTGATGATGTGATCTAGGGAAACCCTCGAATTTGCTCTAATAGTTGATGCTTAATGGTCAAAGTGATGGCACAAACTCCAAAAAAAAGATTTGCCTAAAATGGCTTTCTTTCCATTCAAGGGTCAAGAATTCATTTAAGACTTTTTAGTGCATTTTGAGTTTTGAAGTCGGGTTTTACTTTTTTTTTAAGTTAATTATTACCTACTCGTTCTCATTTGGCCAATAAATTCTTTTGTGCCTTTTAAACATCGTCTACTGGTCCTCCATAAATAAATATATAAATATCCTTTTAAATAAATATCCTTTGGACATTACCACACATCGCCATCTATAGTCCCAAAGTAAGCTACCCAAAGCTTATGTTATGGTAGCCAGACAACGGATATAAAACTTAAATACTTTTTGTTTGTAACTTATATGTAGATATACATAAAAAACACCCAGACCCATACAAACAGACATGTTCATGCACACAGATGTTTGTATTGTGCGGGGATCGAACCCGCGACCCGCTGCGTAGTAGGCGATTTCTCGACCACTACACCAGACGCGTCGTCATAAATAAATAACTTTATACGTTTAAACTTCTATGCGAATGCAAAACGTATGTAGGTTTGATGAAAACACTCATTTAACAGCATGTATTGAAGCAGGTAGCATAAAAATAATGATGCGTCAGTCCAAGCGAATTCTCAAAAGTAACAATTCACGTAAAACATTCTCCATTTTAATTTAATCAAACCTGTGCTGAAAGCAATATTCTTATTAATGTGTAATTTGAATACAGATTTAACATTCAATTATTCAAGATGCTTATTTGTATTACTTTGAGGTTGGGGTTTTGATTTAGGATCCCATTAAATGCTAAGAAGAATAATAAAATACGATTGAATACGTATACAGTAAATAATTATCATATTAATTGGAGAGCCATTTACACAATCAGAAACAAAAATATAACATTAGATAGCGATTGGAGTTTTAGTTCAAATTAAAATGCTTCCAGTAAACTAGAAAGGGCTTGTTTTACCACCGCATAAGCACCAACGTAACTTGTATGAATTAAAGAACCGATAACGCTACCCAGAATTTATTAGAATATTGTGAAGCAGGCCGTAACTAAAGTAAGTATAATTGTGATAATTATAATTACCTATGTTATTAAACCTTCTCGTATTTGGTAGAGTGATGACAAATGAAATAATCAATCTAGTAATATAGAACAGTCTACAAGTTCGACAGACGACTTTCCCAAAGATTCCAGGATAGCACTGGATGCGGACCACTCATAGCCGGTCTGCGCAGAAAATCGTGGGGAAGGGCTATGTTAATCAGTGGACGCCTTTGGCTGATAATGATGATGATGCTTCCACAACTATGATATTATTTTACTAATGTAAAGAGCTATTATATTAAGTTTTATTTACTCTATATACTTCAGTTTTAATTTCAAAGTTTTATGAAATTTCAATAAGCCTACCTCTATTTTATGTTTCATTTTACCTCACACTTTGTTATACTATGTGCACATACTTTGGAGTTATAGTGTATTAATGCCAGCATTATCTGGATACTAAAATATTATGTAACTAAAATTCGACTTTCTGTAGATACTCAATAAATAAATAAAAATAAATTACATTATACACTATATCGTTTGATGCATAACAAAAATAATAAGTACTTAGGCCCATAAAACCCTTAAAATTAGGATGTCTTACCAGAACATCCATACGAAGCTAAAGGATGCAAAGACAGGCTTGCGATTTGAACAAGCTTTTACGTAAGTAGTTTTCCTGGTTGAGCCTGAAGTCCGCTGAATTGTTAATTACGCAGTGCAAGTTTTCCACTTAGCGCCTTCCAACTCTCTTATCTGATGTTTCCACGATTTATGCCTCTTAGATTTAGACTCGATGAGACAGCGACATGTTGTTAAGAGGGTTTGTTACAATATTTTGTATTTTTTTTAATTGTTTGTAAATAAGTTAAAATAATAGCTCATGAGATTCACGCGAAATTGCAAATTCTTTACGTAAGAGTTTCTTACAGATAGTAGGACCAAGACATTTATTATTTGAAGACAGTTAAACGTTCTTTTTAAAGAACAAAGGTGTTTTTGCAGAGTACACAGCAATAAAATATTTACCGAGTGGAGGTTTAGTAGTCGTTGTGAAATTGTGAATGTATTAATTGAAAGCGGACGCAAGCTAGCAATTGCAAATTTATATATTTCGTAAATATCGAGAAATTGTCAAAATCTGCTTAGCTGCTAAGCAAATTGTATCAACCATCTTAACGCCAGGAGAGTGTGCATAACGAACATCGTATTCGGATTAATTATTCATATCATGTTCTTGTATCATTCACCGAGTCTCGGCAAGAAATGTTTGAGAAACAAACGTAATTTAAAGCTTCAATACTATAGGTTTTGTACGATTAAATCTTTGAGGTAGGGTTTCTTTCACTCGATCAAAGTATTTTATTTAATATAATAATAGATACCTAATGCAAAAAAATTTTTACTACAGCGTTTGTCGATTTTATTAGCATATTCTAATTTTTGATAGCATATGGATAGCATTCGAAAGCTAAGGAAATGAGATGAGGACAAATACATCCGAATATTGAAAAATATTTATTCGAAATCAACAGCTCAAGCTTCTTAGATGGTGCGAACAGGAGAAGAGTTTCCAGTTGAAGGAGGCAGCAGACAAGGCGACCTCATCTCGCCAAAGTGGTTATCCGTGTTAATTAACATTGATTTATTATAAATATAAAGTAAAAAAAAGTAAGTTAGTAATTATAAATATGTATATAACATTTCATATAATTAGGAAAGGGACTTGTTTACTCGAAATGCATGTGGGAGAAAAAACTTTTTAAATGAAAGTTGTTTACTTTATGAAAATAGAACTCCCAGACGACACTTTGAGGTTAATCGATGATATTTCCTGGTTATATATTGAAAATTACATACATACACAGTACAACACTTATTTTTAGAAAAATATTACCCTATGAAATACCTAAGGTCACCTATGGCAAAACGTAGGACTTATTCAACTGTAAGTCAATATGCATTATAACGAATTATTAACCTTCCTGCACGGTGCTTAACTTAAAATGGTGATTAAAGCAGTTAATAGTTATTTTTAACCAAAATACTTATTTAGTTCTAGGAAGTGCCGTGCTTGGTGGAACGCGGTACCAAAGTCGTGAATAACAACTGAATAAAACAACTTTTATTTTGTTCTACAATAAAGTATCACATAGTTTAAATAGACAAGCAAAGAACTAAAATAAGGAACTATAATGATATGAAACTTTTACTTGTACATAGTGCGCTGTTACCTTCATAAGTTGACCCAAGGTCCAAACACTGGCATCTGATTGACTACGCTATCGTACGGCAAAGAGACTTCAGTCAGGTACAAATCACGCGAGTAATGCGTGGAGCACACTGTTGGACTGACCACCGGCTTATTGTTACGAAGCTGCGACTCCGCCTCCGACGACCACGTAGATCCACAATAAAAAAGCCTGCGTCTCTTAACGTGGAAAGGCTGAAAGATCGCGAGGTTAGAAAGGAGTATGTTGAAGTCTTGTCCGACAATCTGCCGCCAGCTAACGACGGGGAAGATGTCGTTGAGGCCTGGAAGGCTTCGTCTACTCGCATTTTGGAAACCGCTTTGATTACTTTGGGCGTAAAGAGTCGACGTAACGAAGATTGGTTTGACGAGAATGACGGCATACTCAGGGCAGCATTCGATAAACATCGAGACCTCTTGCGGCAACACAGACGACGAGGTGAACGTGATGACGTAGTCAAAGCGAGTGACCTTGAAATGCGCAGGTTGTCTCGGCAAATTAAAGATAAGTGGTGGCGCGATAAGGCTTGTCGTATGCAGTGGCTCGCTGACACTAACCAGCTCGGGGAGTTCTACTGTGAGCTGCGTAATCTGACAGGTACGTGTAGTTGAGCGAAGGTGCCTCTGCGATCAGCAGATAGCGGAAGGCTGCTGACGAGCAAAGAAGACGTACTGACACGTTGGGCAGAACATTTTAACTCTTTGCTCAACGTAGATCGTTCAGCTGATCTACAACACGTCAGTTTATTGCCCCAACTCCCTCTAGCTAATGAGCTGGATGAGCCCCTGTCACGTGATGAGGTTGTCACGGCCATCAGACAGCAGAAAAACCAGCGGGCAGTTGGCATTGACCTTATACCCGGAGAGCTGATAAAATACGGCGGTAACGAGTTGCATGTTCATATGTGGAACCTCTTTGTTCGCATGTGGGAGGAAGAGCGAGTCCCGGATGATTTCAAAGTATCTCGCATCCAAGCTCTTTGCAAAAACAAGGGTGACCGATCTGACTGTGGCTCTTACCGTGGTATTTCGCTCTTGTCAGCACCTGGGAAGGCTTTTGCTAGGATACTGCTAAACCGCTTAAAGGGTTTGTCTGAAAGTATCTTGCCTGAGTCCCAATTCGGCTACCGACCTGACCGAGGAACCTGTGAAGCTATTTTCTCAGTGCGTCAATTGCAAGAAAAAAGCAGAGAACAAGGTCGTCATTTATATCTCTGCTTTATCGACCTGGAAAAGGCATTTGATAGTGTTCCTCGTGAAGCCTTATGGTTAGTGCTAAGTAAACTGGGATGCACGGAGAAGTTTGTGAGGCTTCTAAGACTCCTACACGACGACATGCAGTGCTGCGTCGCCGTAGACGGCGAACAGTCAGGTTTCTTTCCCGTTACCTGTGGGGTGAAACAAGGATGCGTCCTAGCACCTACACTGTTCGCCTTATACTTTGCGGTGGTGGTCCGAGAAGTCTTACAGACAGTTTCCGAGGGTGTCCGCATCCGCTTCCGCACAGATGGCGGTCTCTTCAATTTGGCCAGACTTAAGGCGCGCACTAAGGTATCGCATGCACTGATAACAGATATCATGTATGCTGATGACTTATGTTTCTTAGCGGAATCCCCAGATGGCTAATATCAGTATTTCACCAAGCCTGCTGCAAGTTCGGCTTGAAAATCAGTGTCAAAAAGACTGAGGTGATGTCTTTAGACTCACATGGTCACGAGACACTGGCCGTACAGCTTGGTGAAAACGTGCTAAAGCAGGTCGACAAGTTTCGCTACCTGGGGAGCACTTTAACATCCAATTGCGGCCTTGAGGCTGAGATCAACAGCAGGATCAGTGCTGCAGCTGCAACATTTGGGAGGCTGTGTTCCAAGGTCTTCTGCTCGCACGACCTTAAGTTGGATACTAAGATTTCTGTGTACATGGCGATTGTGCTGCCAAATCTTCTTTACTCTTCTGAGACGTGGTGCGTGTACCGTCACCACATTGGTACTTTAGACCGTTTCCACCTTAAATGCCTACGTAAGATATTGAACATCAAATGGTCTGATCGAGTTCGAAATACCGAAGCTTTGCGACGAGCCAAAGTTGGTGGGATTGAGGCTTATTTAATGCGTCGCCAGCTTCGGTGGTGCGGTCTCGTATCGCGTATGGCGGAGGAGATAGTAGCGAAGCGCATCTTTTATTCTGAACTGGAGGACGGCAAGCGGAAGCATGGCGGCCAACTCCTCAGATTTAAGGATGTTCAGAAACGGCATATGAAGAGATGCAATATCGAGCCCTCAGAGTGGGAGAGTTTAGCAGCACAACGTCCCGAATGGCGCAGGCTGGTGCAGAAGCGAGTCAGCGATTTCGAGGAGCAACGTAAAGTTGACCTCGACATTAAGCGCGACGAGCTGAAGTCCCGCAAACCTGCTGCCATTCAATACCATTATGAACAAGGTGTACTCACGTGCCCTAAGTGCACACGTAAGTTCACTGCGAAAATTGGCTACATCAGCCATTTTCGGGCGCACGAGCGCCGCACCGACTAGGAGTCGAAGTGGTCGCCATGGCCGAAATCGGTCGGAAGGATCATCATCATCAAGTTGACATATTGTTATTGTATACTGAAATGCTTTTGCACTTATAAAAAGCAACTGTATCAGAGAAGGAATCGATCCCTAAGGCCGATTCTCGCGGCCATCTTACTTTTTTGTCTGGTAATTCGATTAAGGGCTGATTTTTCAATTAGGTAACGTTTTCAAATTAGCCCTATTGTATTTTGTTCGACGAATATTCCTTATCTGACTATTGAAAAATCAGCCCTAAGAGTTTAACTGATTTACCTAAAAAATCAAGTAAAATATCAACACGTAAAAAAATTATCGCACGAACAAAATATAAATACAAAGAAATCGTGACCCTGAGTAATCAAAATCTATTTTTTCTTCGACAAAGAAAATTGGATCGATGATCTTCTCTCGTATACGAATTGCACGATAATGGGAGTTCCTGTGTCTTCGCTATCCTTCCTTGCAAAACCGTTGAGTGGTTTAAGCATGCGCCTGGATAACCTAACACATGGTTTGATTCCTTGTCTGACAAAGTTGCTTTTAATAAGTGCAATTAATATCAATAAGTTTGCTTAATGACAAAACACTATAGTTAGTTAGTTAGATTGGCTGGGATGTTTTCCGCACTTAGCCTCACGATCGGGCCATTGTACGAGTACGTATCAACAATAATAAAATTATATTGTTGAGTCTGTCTGTGCGCTTTTAACAAAAATAGACACGGGTATTATAAATGCAGTTTTTTTTGCTGGTGAAAGATGATGTTAAAAATGGCATTTCAGTTACCCAGTTCATTATTTTGGATATTTTGTGGTTCGTTAATTAGACAACTTTCCATCTCGTGATAGGCCCTTGAGTTGCGCGGTGCTTCTGAATATCTGCTTGGATTTTGAATGGGAAATCCTCTGTTGCGGTAAAAAAAATACAAACTAACTTATAATTGCGTTATGAAGAATACTGGGTATGTTACAGGAAATGTATAAATTCTAGGAATTGTTTACAACTGTAAACTGTAGCTTCGAAATTTTATACAATTCTAAGAAGTTACTAAGAAATGTATAAAATTTCGAAGCTTTCTAGGGAATGTATAAAATATAGCTTCAGAGATGAGGTATTTAATATGCACATATCCTAGGAAATGTAAACGTACGTACGTACATGTATACAATTACTGGCTGTGCCCGCGACTTCGTCCGCGTATAGGAATAGTGACTTTGGGTAGACTTTTTAATTATTTTACAAATAAGATACATAAGTTTTTGTATAATAAGTACGCAAGATATAAAGTATAGCGGTCCCCCGCGACTTTGTCCGCGTGAAATGTTTTTGTCAGTCAACAGTCTACGCACGCACATCACGCACCGACCTATGAGATGCTGAGATATTACATGCTGAGATGAGCTATCGCAGTTACTTATACCTACATAAATCAGAAGAAATTATAATAAAAGTAATTACCTACTGAATCTATTAAACTTAATCGTTAATAGATACATTTAAAATTAAAAAACCTACTCAGTAGCGAAAAGAAAATTTTAACCTGCATAAATCTGAAGAAAGAAATTTAACCAAAAAAAGTATTATAAGTATTGAATCTACCTAATAGAAAATATCTGCAATCAAAATAAAGAGCTCAAGTCCTTTACTACTCAGTAGCGAAAGGAAAACTATGTATTACGCGCTGAAATTACTTGAAGTATCGCAAAAAAAAGCAGTTGCGCGGGACAACCGTTTCGTAGGGAGCCTTTGATGCCTTTCAGAGGTACCGCGCGCTGCGCAGCGCGTCGTACTTGAGCTCCCAGCGCGTGCATTAATTTAAAATTGCAATTTTTTCTAAGATATAAATTTAAATGAAATTTTGTTAAGGGTAGGTGGTTTTGTATAAAATTAATCTAATATGTATATATAAGGACAATATTTCAACGCAAAACACATATTTTAATGTTAGTTAGAAGCCACCAACCATTCTTAGCGCAAGCTCGCGTTGTAAGTACTTAAGCTGCAAATATTATTTTGATGTGGAGTTATTTCAAAACTGAGATAGCTTCTAAGATATTTATTGAAATCAAATGATGTGAACTTTGTTCAAAATGAAATGCTCGTGATGATGAATGTATTTATTTTGATAAGAATCAATACACGTGTGTATAAAACACCTTCGAAAATAATGTTCGAATAAAGATAGTAAAATATTTAATGCAAAATATACGCAGTTTTATTGTAACTAAGAAGCCAGCAACCATTGCAATTAGCGCAAGCGCACGCTGTACTTAAGCTGCGAACATTATTTTGGTGCGGAGTTATGTCAAAACTGTGATAGCTCCTAAGATATTTATTGAAATCAAATGATATAAACCGTAACTTTGTTCTAAATTAAATGCTCGTGATGATAAATGTATTTATTTTGATAAGAATAAATACCTGTGTGTATAATACACCTCTAAACATAATGCATTATTTTTTTACAAATTTATTAACATAAAACATGTTGTAGTAAGTCAACCATAAAAGATATGCTGTCGCGGACTTTATTATAGAACTTTTAATGCTGAACAATCCTGTCATACATGATTTTTGTGTAACTTAAGCGGTTTCCGCAGCGTACGCAGCGGAAGCTCTCAAAAGGAATATCTTTCTCCCGTTTTCGCAACATTTTTAATTGCTGCTGTGGTCTTATAAGTTGTATCTTTATGTTATATAACCTAAAGCCTTCCTCGATAAATGGACTATCCAACGTAAAATAAATTTTCTAATCGGGCCCGTAGTTTCTGAGATAAGCTCGTTCAAACAAACAAACAAACTCTTCAGCTTTATAATATTAGTATAGATTCAAATCGGGTCAGTAGTTTCTGAGATTAGCGCGTTCAAACAAACAAACTCTTCAGCTTTATAATATTAGTATAGAAGTTACAATCATACGGTTTGTAATTTCTTCATACTTCTTGATAATTTAGGAAATAGAGTGTTTACTAAGGCTCTCATTGCGACAAACAAGTTATAATTTATTGAGTATATCACATTTAATATATATATATATATATATATATATATTCAATTCCTAGGATTTTTTCACAACGACGGATATCTGTATAAACAAAGTCCTGATTTTCATGTTAAGTGGTACGAAGTTTTCAGAAAACACTTGAGGTCTCTCGCGCCTAACAAATAGCCAGAATCTCTTGCACCTTTGCTAGGCGCTTAAGACAAATTGTTAGTTAAAGTGCTCATTAATAATAATCTAATAGATCGCCTGCAAAAGTAAGATAAATGAAAGAAAATATTAAGTGACTGATCAACTTCTTGGGAATCCGTGTTCTTTAAACATTAATTTTATTCGGAGATAATATCCGTCCGCTATGCAAACCCAATCAAACTCGGCAAACTCAAACACTGAGGGTGTCCTCGTAAACGAGTAATCGACTGTTCAATTGAGCAAGATCTCGATTATTCAGAAATTGAAATCGAATGCGGATAGCGAATTGAAAACGAATCTACAACGTATGTTTTTTTGTCTTTAGAAAGACGACTAGAGAGTCTTTTAGAAAAACCATTGCTGCCTTTCGTTGCTGAAGTTTCCAATCAATCTCAAGACTTATTTGATTTAGTTTTTGTTTCTTGTGAAGTTTGTGTTTATAAAGGAAATACTAACATTGGAAAACTTACGTGTAAAAGATAGATACAAATGCTTTATTGCACACCAAATACAATGAAACATACAGAGTGTACCATTTAGGCGCTTTTATAGTTTACTAGTTATACCAAGTCTTTCCATAAATATTGTTACAAAGAAGAAAAACATTTTTTAATGCAAATAACATTTATTTCTTTTACAATGTGTTAGTTTTATACATAAATATTTAACAATCTATACTATAATATTATAAAGCTGAAGAGTTTGTTTGTTTGTTTGTTTGTTTGTTTGTTTGAACGCGCTAATCTCAAAAACTACTGGCCCGATTTGAAAAATTATTTTTATGTTAGATAGTCCATTTATCGAGGAAGGCTTTAAGCTATATAACATAAAGATACGACTCACAAGACCACAGCAGCAATGAAAAATGTTGCGAAAACGGGAGAAAGATATTCCTTTTGAGAGCTTCCGCTGCGTACGCTGCGGAAACCGCTAAAGTTACACAAAAACCATGTATTACAAGGTTGTTCAGCATTAAGAGTTCTATAATAAAGTCCGCGACAGCATAAGTCTATCTTTTATGGTTGACTTACTACAACCTTTTTTATGTTAATAAATTTGTAAAAAAATAATGCATCGTTTTTAGAGGTGTATTATACACACAGGTATTTATTCTTATCAAAATAAATACATTTATCATCACGAGCATTTCATTTAGAACCAAGTTGCCCTTTATATCATTTGATTTCAAGAAATATCTTAGGAGCTATCACAGTTTTAACATAACTCCGCACCAAAATAATGTTCGCAGCTTAAGTACAACGTGCGCTTGCGCTAATATATTATAAAGCTGAAGAGTTTGTTTGTTTGAACGCGCTTATCTCAGGAACTGCTGGACCGATTTAAAAAAATATTTCTCTGTTGGATAGCTTATTTCTCGATAGAAAGGCTTAAGGATATAAAACATCACGCTGCGACGGGAGGGGAGGGAGCAAACTCAAAACGCGCGGACGAAGTCGCGGGGGACCGCTAGTTTAATATAAAATTCTTACTCGAAGTGGTCTCCATTGGCTGCAATACAGTCCTTTAAACGTTGAGGCCAGTTATCAATAGAAGCACGCACTCCTTCCATGGGAAAATTCTTCACTGCCAATCGTATGGATTGTTTTAGGGACTCCAAATTATCATGGCGTTTAGAGCAAGCTGTACTCTCTAAAACTGACCATAAATCATAATCCAGCGGATTAAGATCGGGACTAGACAACGGCCAGTCTTCAGCTCTGATGAAGTATGAAACGTTCGCTTCTAACCAAGACTCGTGGACCGAGCTTTATGACCCGGCGCCGAGTCTTGTTGGAAAGACTATGCTTGGTTATTGAACATGGTGTTGTTAACAACCTTCTCAAGAATGGTATCTTGTTACACTTGTGCCGATGTTTCGATATCATTTTCACAAAAATATGGCTCTGTCACTCCTTCATAGCTAACAGCCCACCAAACCATCACTGAAGTCGGGTAATGCCCACGACTAATTAGGAAGCTTCCTTAGAGGTTTGAGCATAAATACAGTCATTTTGTTTGTTAAAATATTGCTCCATTGTAAAGATTTTCTGTGACCTCCTTTTGCGTACCGCTTCAGTAGTTTTTTCGATTTTACCAGTTAAAAAATGACCTTCTTAGTCATCTTTTAAAATACGCGACATGGTTCTGGGTGCTATCTTCATCTGCCGAGATAAAATCTTTTGCTTTCAGACATGATTTCTGCGAATTCTTTCCCTTACTGCTTTGACCACCTTTTACGTACGAACACTATGTGGGGGGCCCTATTTTTGAATTCTTCGCTTGGATATGGCGTGTGATTTACGTTAGAAGGCGAACTTAAAATCAACGAGAACCAAGCAAAATATGTAAGTGAATACTCACAAAATTAAGTACTATTTATTTTAATTACTCCTGTGTGGAATCAATCTGTTTTAATTCGAAAATTGTACATTAATTAATGATTATCACACGCTATTTTGAAGCGAGTGATTCAAAAATAGGGCTCCAGATCTTTTTCTGTTACAAACAGAGGCCTCTCATTGTACCTATTGATACACAAACATTTGACTAATACCAAGCGTATGGAGAGTTTTAAAAATTGCATTTGGCTCCATACTAACTTTGTGTAATGCAATCACAGCGATTCTGTTCTCTTTATCACCCCACTCCATTTTAATATCGCAAAATATTATAAAATATATTGGCGCCAAAATTAGAAAACACAATGATCAATCGTATAAAAATGACAGATTCCAAATTCAAATGTAATATCTTTCTTTTTTTTAATTGTAACAGTATTTATGGCCAGACTGTGTATAGCTTTAATTACAGGTAAAGTCCTGCGACCAGAAATTATATAGATACCTCTACCTATACCCATAATTCTTTTAAATATGTAACCCCTTAAATACAAATAAAGGACTAAAATAACGCAAATAAGTGAAACAAACTCATTTGAAGTCGCTTCATGATTTCAACTTTAACCAACAGCAACAATCTACGTACACACATCACAAAAAACTATTTTTTCTTTGTTACAAAGATGAACCATTTTTTTACTAAAATCTTGTTCTCAGTGTAACAAATACTTTGCTGAAAACTGCATCAAAATCGGTCCAGTTCGACACGACGTATTCGTGGACAAACATGCAAACATACAGGTCGAACAGATAACCTTCTTTTTTTGAATTCGGTTAAAAAGCTTTTACAAAACAAACGTTTATAGTTAAAACATGGGCTGAAATTGTTTCGTAAGGATTTTAAAAAGTTAAGGATAGGACGTAGATTATTTTATTTCCACGTTTCCTTCAATTTAAATATTTTGAATAAACAGTTGCCTGCTTCAATAACTTCTGTGCACGAGGTTTCTGACTGTTTGTCGAGGATCTAATTACCAATGCTACGTCATGATCCCGCGAAGAAATAATAAAGCAAAATTAAACAATGGAATTAACTGCCAAGACTGTTAACTTGCTTTGCAAATAGTCTTACATCGCCTTTATATTTGATGCAATGTATAATGTTGCGATCTGAGAATTTTAGCCATAAGATAATTTAATAATTAGACGGATACGAAAATCTTTACATCAGTTCCTACGCTGCTAATTGTTAAAGTTTCAATTAACAAACAATAAAGCTGTGACGCTCTTTTTGGCAGTTATGCTATTATAATGCTATGTACAGTCGCCAGTGTATTAAGTTACCCACTTTTGTTGCAAACTAGCCTTTTTAGGGTTCCTTAGCCTAATGGCAAAAAATGGAACCCTTATAGTTTCGTCAAGTTTGTATGTCTGTCTGTCTGTCTGTCCGTCCGTATGTCACAGCCTTTTAATTCTGTAACTATAAGCATTACACAATTGAAATTTGGTAGGAAGATGTGTCTTGTTAACCGCTTACCGATTCTCATACAAAAAATATTTACAGTTAAGGGATACATGAAACTAAAACCAAAATATATTTTTTGTCAAACCTATGCGTTTGTCTATAGATAGGTCTTTTAAAATGACGTAGAGGTTTCTAAAACCATCTTCTTTTAAAGTCTAACGTTTCATAGCTAGACGCTTCCAAAGTGGTAAAATGGGCTTCCCCTCATATAACTTCTAAACCAAGAAAGTGTAAATTTAAAAAAAAATGTAGATCTTAAAAAATACTTTCAATGAAAATTGGTTCGAACGAGATCGAACGAGTAGTTTTTAAGATATAACACATTTTCAACAACCACAAACATAACTTTGTACTTCATACAAACACTATAAAAACAAAGTTATATTTGCAGTCAACAAAATATTGTGGTATTTTACTAAGTAGAAGTAAGTGGATTCCCTAATTCAGTTAAAGTTGGCACGGAACCCTCAGTGCGCGAGTCCGACTCGCACTTGGCCAGTTTTTTACAACTGCAAGAGGAACGGCAGTGTTTACCTGTTTACTCACGAGAACGAGTAATACGAACGCAAATTAAATTGTACCGGCAAATACTGCAGCTTTTACTTTTTTTATCTTTGACGTTTTATACAGGTATAAATCACCATGCAGATTTTTTTTTGATGTTACTTTAACGGCCTCTTTCACAATGTACTTATAAATTTTAGATAGCGTCATCTGTCCAATAATATATATGCCGAACTGATAAGGTCATTGTGAAGCAGACAGTTTTTCTTCTAAGGTCCATTTTGTTCTCTAAAACGCTCACGATTGTAAATATTCAACCGCTGGTAACGACATTTAACCATTAATTGAGTTAAATCAATCATGTGACACGTGACACGATTTAAGGCCTAAATACTAATCAAATGAAAATTCTTACGGTAGAAAGAGGTTTTAAGTGCCTGTCTAATCCTTAATAAATCATGTGAGTAGGTATTTCGTTTAAGGTGTCAATGATGGAAACTCTGTTTAAATTAACCAAATACACAATAATTTTGTACCTTAACCACAACTAAGTTACTTGGCACACGATTACTCGAATTACTCACCGACCAATAAACGTTAAGGGCCCTGTAATTAATGATGTAAACACTTGTACATATGTATGGGCATAATGATCTCCGTTGATAGGATGATTCTAATTAATAGTGCTTCTATCGTCTGTAGTTCAAGAGCCAAAATTACTGATGCAGTTAGTGTAAGTAGGATTAAATAATATGAATTATATAGTCTACGACAAAACTCTTAAGACCAGTACTTTATTGAATACTTTATAAATTATTCAAAAATATTTTTAAAAGTTTGTGCTGTAGCAAAATCACACCATCTTCGTAAAATAAGCATTAGCTCCAAAAATAAATCAAAAGCTATATGGAGCATCATAAGTGAAGAAACCTGTAAAAATAAAATTAGAGTTAGTATACAACAATAAATTCAAGTGTTAGCCGAATCTATACTAAAACTGAATGTCAATGAATGTAATTTTCAACTGCACTTTATAATATAATATAATGAAGTAATAATAAAAACATTTCTAGAGTTGTATATGAAAAAACTGAGGATCTGCGGAACTATCTTTGCATATTATTGAGTCAATTATTAATACATTAGTCCCTCAACTAGCATTAATTTTAAACAAGTGTACTCGTATTACGACGACGATTGATGACGGCCAGTTTCCTTGTTATATGAAGATTAGTAAAATAATACTTATTAAATAATATTTTTTAAATCGGGTGACAAAGGCAACCCTTAAACTTCCGTCCATATCAATTCTGCCAGTCTTGAATAAAATATATAAAAAAATTATATTCAATCAAATTTTAGCACCTTTTTCATTTAACAAGTTATAACATAACAAACAATACGATTTTACCACCAGCAAAATATAATAGATATATATAGATAGAAGCACCACGGATGCAGGAGTTGCTCTTTCAACACATGAATTTGATGCCTATGATAATAGGCGTGGTGCTTTAGGTATTTTCTGTGATCTATCGAAAGCGTTTGATTGGGTGGATCATGAAACATTACTCAAAAAATACGTCACTATGGGGCATCATTGAACTCATTTAACTTAATTAATTCTTATCTCTTAGGTAGAATTCAAAAAGTATGTACAAACGGAACTGAGTCTTCAGTCGCACCTCTAACAAGGGGTGTTCCCAGCGATCTATATTGAGAGCTCTTATTTTTAATATATATAAATGGCCTTCCACACTTTGTAGGGAATCTTTGTGGTATAGAATTATTTGCAAATGACACATCAGACAAACTGCGAAACTGCGTGATACTATTGACTCCAAAACATTCTTGGGAAACACTTTTGACTCCAAACTGCAATAAATTCCTCATATAGAAACCTTGTCAGGAAAACTAAGCTGAGCTACTTTTTCTGTAAGGAAGATAGACGTTTGACTGCTGTTGAAACAGCTAGGTTAGTTCATTTTAGTTATTTCTATAGCTTAATGTCCTACGGCTTTACTGTGGGACACGGCTGCTAATATAGAACCAATTATTGTATTAAAGAAAGAGCCTTGCGAGCCATTTATAATCTTAAACCTCATAATTCCTTACTAGAGGTGTTTAAAGAAATTAAAATATTATCTGTAGCTTCTCAGTATACAACTCTCACAACGGAACACGGAACCCTTAATGCACTAGTCTTACTCCGACGACCCGTCTGGTGTAGTGGTCGAATCGCCTACTACGCAGCGGGTTGCGGGTTCGATCCACGCACAATACAAACATTTGTGTGCATGAACATGTCTGTTTGTATTGGTCTGCGTGTTTTCTATGTATATCATGTATGTATTTACAAACAAAAAGTATTTAAGTATTATATCCGTTGTCTGGCACCCATAACACAAGCTTTGAGTAGCTTACTTTGGGACTAGATGGCGATGTGTGGGAATGTCCAAAGGATATTTATATTATATTACTCGCACTTGGCCGGTTTTTACTTTTTGGATTCGTCAAGATTACGAGACCGAAAAATGTAGCCGAAATAAAAGAAATATAAATTAATAAAGAACACACGTGGTCATCTGAACACTGAATTGGCACACAGGAATAGGAAACACAGAAAGGAAAAGGCTATAATAAGTGTGGAAAAAGTAGAAAAATTCGAAACCGCACTGTGTCATATAAAAACTACGTTGAAAAATAAGACAGCTTGATAAATTATGAATACAAACAAAACGGAACGATAAATTAAACCCTTTTATACCCTTAAAAGGCTTGGACAACATCTTTTTTTAGCAATAACGCATGTCAAATACATTATTCCTGAAAACATATGAAATCGGAGAGCTATTACTCCGATTTCATTGGAAATAACATTTGTGACGAGCGATAGGTTAAAAATTATGTAATTTAGTAAAAAATCTGACAATAAAAGAGGTTCACGTTTAACACGTTATTTTAAATGTACTGTGACCACAACCGATGCTACCACGCCATCTCGTTTTTGAGTAACTTTTTTAACAATTCGAAAGTAGGTAAGTACAAGTTTACGATTGCACTTTGTAACAACTTTTTAATTCACAAGAAATCCTGAAACGCCAGAACAAGCGAGTACAATTCGGTTTCATGGCGTTGTTCCGCACTTCGCAGCGAATAACAGTCTCAGGCACGAGTGGATCTGTTTACTCTGAATACCATCCACTTTTATACGCCACTGAACTCCCCGCTTTTGAGTTTTTAAGCAAGCATTTTATTTTCTTACTGCCCGCAAAATCACTTTATGACTTCATGGACTGAATATTAAAATATAACTTAAGTATTATGTTTCTTGTAACTTTTTAGAGAACGTAAAATCAGCAAGGTAATTTGAATAGCAAAACTAATATTAATTTTACCGCCAGCATACATAGTATAATCCTAAGCAAGAACAATACTTATGGCCTGTTTCCCGTATCTTCATAAGAAACGATGTTCCATATTTTAATGTTCATTCGTTAGTGCTTATTTGATGGTGGTGAAACAGGCCTTTACAATATTTGCCAGGCCGACTTTAATTCTAGCTGAATTCGAAATTCTAGCTCAAGAAAAGTCACCACGTGGATCGATTACACATAAAAAATGTTTGCCTCGAATTCAATGAAATTTCTGGGGGCCAATTCTCGTGCAAATCGTATGCGAAAAAGTTCACCCATCGAATTTTCTTTGTCGAAGAAATAATAGTTTTCGATATCTCAGGGTCATGATTTCTATGTATTTGATTTGGTTCGTGCGCTAGTTTTTAACGTTAAAGTAAAATGGTTTAACTCGCAATCGAATAACCACACGAAAAAAGTTTGATTGTCGCGAGAATCCCCTCCACGGGAGGCAATTTTCGTGCAATTCGTATACGAAAAAATTTCGAATTTTCTTTGTCGAAGAAAAAATAGTTTTTAATTGCTCAGGATCACGATTTTTAGGTGTGATTTTTGTTAGTACGATAGTTTTTTTACGCGTAGATATTTTACTTGATTTTTAAGGTAAAACGGTTAAACTCGCAATCGAATTACCACACGAAAAAAGTTCGATTCCGCCGCGAGAATCGGCCTCCTGATCTCTAATTAAACAGGACGCAGACATAAATCTGAGCAGTCAAATTTATGCAAATAAAATGTGCCATTGCGCTTCGTTACACGGTATCAGGCGTTCGAAAAGGATTGAAGAAACTTCCTCCGCCGGATCTTTAATGGTTGATTTAATTTTTCATTTTGCATTTAAATAGAATTTGTAGACTTTTTATCCGGCGCGACTGGCTTTTTTGCCCGCCGCAGTTTTGAATTGGTAATGTTTTTGTTTTACGGATCAAAAAGTAGCGCCTGGAAATTTACTATACAATGAGTAAAAGCCGCTCATTTATTTCATTTTAAAGAACCGACAAAGGACGGACACAGGGTAAGAACATAACGTCTTACTTCGATACCTAAATTTCAGTGGCATGGGAAAACGAAATTAGTATTACCAATTTATTACGAGGTAACTATTAAAGTAGAATTTGGGGTCAAATTGCCGAAGAAACAGAAACCTGTTCAGTTCACTAAACAACGCATTGAATCATCTAATAATTAATATAGAGAAACATATATCCACCCATATCGTAACGTAGGACAGTGGTTTCATTAGTTCATTATTTTCATATTAACTATATTACGTTTTCGATTTTTCATGAGTTTCCATTGCATAACATCGGTTTTGCAAAATTCATCTTTTCCAATGTTTGTACAGCACTCAAATATTCCAATGTATTGGGATACTGTACGCTGCATTACATCCGAACCGCTTATATACTTTTACATCACATACTACTACCTATACGTATATATGTTATGAATGGCTACTCTTAGACCGGTCACGTACGGAGTGTTTCTACCATCTAGCTTTTCTATTATTCAATCAAATAAACGTTTGCTTTGATGTTTATTACCCTTCCCCTAAATGATGGGTAAGCGGTCGATAGCCGGTGTAGGGAAAAACCATGAGTCGCCTTTGGGGTGGACGAAACATGCACTCAAGTAAATTATGAATGGGCACTGCGTTCTGCCACAGAATTTCACGGTCACGTAACTTTGCACTTTCGTATAATAAGAGTACAACCTATCTGTTTCTGAAACACATGGTAATCACTCCCACTCACATACGCTACTGTCAAACAGGAAAAACTAATCGGCGCTGAGTTTGCGTAATAGAGTAATTATTAATACCATCTTATCCCAGTTGTTGGACATTTATACACAGTGTGACCGCGTGTGGGGTGCTTGAATAATAAACACGTAGCCCAGATACACGTAGTATAAATCTTCAGGTTCTTCTCCAATAGATTTATTTCAACAAAATAGCACAAAGATAAGGCACAAAGTCAGAGAAAGTACAAAAAGAGGCCCTGTTCTGGGCATGCAGCTCGCTTAAATACAAATCAAAACCCTGAACAACTGTAGAAAACAGTTTGGACGACATCCGTTTCCATATCTAAACATTTACTAAAGTATTTATTTATAGGGATAAACAATCTACTATTTAAATATGTAAATTAATAATTTAGTTATTAATCCGACAAAGTTTAGTTAGCCTTTAGATTATTATTTTAATAGTAACAATATTTGAAATAAATCTAACATCTACCATCCAATCAGAGTCAACTTCCTTTTGGAGCCAAAATGAACATTTGTTATACTGCAAACATAAAAATCTAATAAGTGTCCCCATAATCTTTAAATAATCAATGTACAATTAATTAAATATAATTATAATAATTAAATCATCAAAAGATTGATTCAAGTTATTCTTATATCATAGCCGAATTACATTCAACATGGTTGACACTTCCTGCATTTTCATACGTTAAATGTCAAACTTATTTAGGTGTTAAAATTATGATATATTGAACATATGACGAAGATAATGTGTAACTTAGTGAAAACAGTGGGTTTACTTAAGTCACACACAGTGAGTATGTGGTTTAGTGCATAAGTCTACTATTACAGAACTAAGTAAATAAGTGGGGCAAAATAGGATCGGGAATCGTCGTGTAACAACAGACGACAAGTAACATAGTTGTTTTTTTTTTGAGTTCAATTTTCATCCATAAACCGATAGCCTAGGTATAAAATAATCTTTGTTAATTTCTTTCAGTAACGCTGCACAATCTCAGTTAAAGCCGTAATCCAATACCGTTCTTGTTTGAAAACATTATCCTTTGTCAGGACTCTGACAAATATACTTAGAAATTGATTTGGAATCGCGTCGGTTTGCCGAGCCATCGAGGAGACGTCGATAGTTCCGCTCCCAACAGCAGAGGACTTTCCACTGTCGACTTCTTGAAATGTACGCCATTATCGGACATCGGTAACCGCACTAAATGCTATGGAAGTTTGTACTGTGGCCTCGGTTTTAATCGATTTGTTAGTAATCTTAGGCTTTACATTAACAATATCACCTAGTTGAAGTTTGTACCATAAACACTTACTTTGAACGTGTAATGGAATCACAGCTTCATAACACAATATGTGATAAAGCATGTATTTTGAATATAGGTAATAACATCGTAAATAGAATTCCCATTTCTCATATTTATAAGATCCCTTTGTTGGTTTTGGTAAGGCTTAATTTTTCTAATATCTTCAGAGCAAAAAGCAGCGGAGCCGCTCGCCAATAAGAGCCAAAAACTCAACAGACCGCGAAATGTTTTATGTTGCCTTAAACGCTGGCAGGTTCTTGTAAAACCGTTACCCAGCAATAATGCCGCTAGGATTTCAAAACTGTTCCTTAAGGGAATCCCTCGATATTCATTCGGGAAATATTGCAAAACGTCCGCTCCGAATGTAATAATGGCGCAACTTATTCCCACGAATCTAGTTCCCAGCGCCCAATTTTCGAATATTAAAAGAGAATGAAATTTTACTCGCTCTGGATGAAACAGTTGCTTTATTAAACTTCACAATCATCTAAATAAACTACGATGAAAGTGAAGAAACAGACAATAGTTTGGATAGAGATTCTCCAAAAGAAAAAGGGGTGCTCGCAGCGTTATTAGTTTCAAGGAAATTGTCTGTAAAAAGCAAACAGATAAAAGCACTTGGTTGTGATTTATGTTAATTCTGTCCCAAGAAAAATACTATATTTTAGTGAATTTTGTCTCAGCCTCTTCTAGATATTGTTTTCACATCAAATGATTCTTTATAACTTTCACAAGGCAATAAGTAAGAATTCAAAAGCCGAAAACAAGATAAGTCTTAGAGGCCTTTTAAGAAATCTACCGAAATAAAGACATTCTCAACAAATGTTACAGAATGGTGAATTTATTTGCATAATTCAGCAAACCTAAATCCTTTGTCCGCGGCCCGCCGTTGAAATAATAAATTTACTCCATGTTCTACACTCCAAATGTTCTATCTGAATAAAATTATTCGCCTATTTAAGAGCTCTCTTTTGAGGCCTGCCTTTTTATTTTATTTCAACTTCCTGCTTTTAGAGCATTTGTTATATTTATTAGTAAGCTAGTAGGCGCATAAAATTATGTTATTACCTAAAGTATAGAGTATAGCATGTTCAGACAGTACAAGTACTATAGAATTTTCTGCTACTGTATACTTACGTTTTCACTTTATGAGTCGCCATACAGGCATACATGCGAACTGGTAGCTTGTAGATGTGTGCTGTAGCAAGATGGGATCGTACAACAATAATTCTTTGATATTTTCACCCCTATCGCATTTAGTATTCTGATCGTACGCGACTGGAGCGATTTCACCGCGAGCACAATATGTGTAAATTTACAGAACGTTTTCGGCACATTATTACGTTTAGGGATTTTCAAGAAAATTGCCTTATTACCTTTCTCGAGTTCGATTCTGAGCTTGGATTTAGTTGGATTTGGTAGACGAGTCTCGGTATAAATATTATTTTGCTAACTGCCGCGTTAGTGATCACGTGTGAGTTGTGGTGACGTCACTCTGACGATAGGTCTTATCTTTAAGATTAACCCTCAAACAGCTTCTTTGTAAAATCGTATGAAACACAGTGTTGATATAAGATTTGCCTATCCACATATTTGATCAAGTTCTCGACCTTTGTTTTAATTTAAAATTCTGAAAGCGTCGTGTTTATGTTAACGCGACGGATCGTAATCAGACAGAGGTTATGGTAAAGGTTAAACATTTGATTTTGTATAAGCGAGTAAAGGCGTTACTTCGAGTCGGGCAGTGAGTGAGATTTGCTGCAAGTGCATTGGACAGGACAGCACTCCTCGCACCAGACGCCTTGAGGCAAAGATAAGATTTCGAGTCTACGATTTATTTTACGCGTCGGACGTGTGTGTAATGCATTTTCGTATTTTATGCAAAGATTTCACTACGTTTATTCCACGTGAAACCTTACGTGTAGGAACTTTATAACGCATGTAATCAGAGTGTAATTTTTTATTTCATTTATTGGTAGAACCACACACAAGTTTACAATAAACATTTGGTACGATTACATTTGAAAATAAACCTTACAATCATTGTAAACTCAACATCGACGGAAAGTGGAGTTAAGTGAGAGAGTGTGCGTGTGTGTGTGTGTGTGTGTGTGTGTGTGTGTGTGTGTGTGTGTGTGTGTGTGTGTGTGTATGTGTGTATGTGTGTGTGTGCGTGTGCGTGTGCGTGTGCGTGTGCGTGTGCGTGTGCGTGTGCGTGTGCGTGTGCGTGTGCGTGTGCGTGTGCGTGTGCGTGTGCGTGTGCGTGTGCGTGTGCGTGTGCGTGTGCGTGTGCGTGTGCGTGTGCGTGTGCGTGTGCGTGTGCGTGTGCGTGTGCGTGTGCGTGTGTGTGTGTGTGTGTGTGTGTGTGTGTGTGTGTTAATTTATTTAAGTTTTAAACTGACTTCTAATAACAATTCCACATGTATTTATGGGACATCTTTGGAATGGGATCATATTTGAGTATGATGATCTTTTATGGCTTCCAAGCACGTGTGGCAAATTTCGTTGGTGTATAAATGTTTGATATTCGTATATTAGTATAATTTTATTGTTTTTCACAGGTGTCTCAGATATGATATGGCGAATTAGCATAGTTTAATTCAGGGAACTCCGTATAAGGCTACAAATAAAATACAAAAGGTGTTATAGAGTTCTTTGATGGCGGTTATAGAGTTTGAACATTATATTTTTTATTCCATATTTCTTTTTGCCCAGATCGCAAAAACTACTACACTGATTTTGATGATACTAACACAGGTCCTTAAGTCGGAATATACTTAATAAGTATTTTGTTTTCAATATTTATATTCGTAAACAATCACAAAATTCTACAATTATGCAAATATCAATAGTACGAACAAACATTCACTTGCAAAAACACGCATATTTGGACGCCTTAATAGATCATCATTCTTAACATATACCAATTCCAACGATGTCAAAAAAATACTGGACGAATTGAAAACTTTTTTTAAAAGTCGGTTCTAAACTTGACTGAGTAAAACTCGCAGCAAATTTTTTCTTTGATTTTGTAGGTTTCTCATGCCGCTAGGTCGCGGACGCATAGTTTCCGATGTGTACATGCGAAAACCTAAAAATCTCCAATCCCTCCCCCTCCTCCCGGCTCAAGAGATGGACTTTTGATATGTCTACCTCCTCACTAGTCCATACAAAGTTAAGAAGTCAAAAATTGTGTTTCATGTGATTTCCTCTATGATCCTTGCTTTCCTGAGCTATAAGAAGGGTTTGAATTTGGGTTGAAAATCAAACCAATCCGACTCCAACCTCTGAATTATATCAAAAACGCTTTTCAATAAATCTAATAATAACACCATAACAACAGCGAAGAATCTAAAAAATAAAACTAGCTCATAGAAACTGGTAATAACGCGCAACACAAAACCAACATTAACACTGTATCCGCGGATGAAAGCACAATGAAGACGTATAAAATCGCGATACAAGGAGTTACTGGCAATACGGTACAGTCATCGCATCATAAAGCAAGAGCGCGCGGATTCCCCTCACGTCCTGGAGGCTGGTGTATTGAACCAACTAAACAGCTGTAAGAATACCTCGCCCTCGTAGTCGTAGGTAAATTGTTTCGCTTGTTATTTATGTTACCCAGCCTGTTAATACGTGCGCCGCTTTTCAAAGTGCCGAGCGTGTTTGCTTTCAGTCAGAGTTTTTAGTGCTTGATTGTATTATTTTGCGTTATAAAATGTTTTTTGTGGCAGCTAAAAGGGCTGCCGTTGGCATTACAAACACGTTTGCGGAGACTGTCGTCGAGTTTGCTTATAAAACTTGTCGGCGCTGTCTGTGTTGGTCTTGTAAACAATAAGCTTCACTTTTGACTTGTTTTATATTGAGCACATTGAAAAATTATACATTATGCGCTGTAAAACATTTCTGTACAATGTATGATGACGAAATATTTATAATATACTTATGAACCACTTCAGTTCCAGCTTTATTTTTGCACACCGTTCCTACCTCACTGATAAACTTTGTTTCCTCTTCCCAATGGTTGTCTGGAAGAGATCGCTTCCAGCCATAAGACTGCCAATATTGTACTAATGATTGACTGTCTGTGCCTTGTGCAATAAAGAATATTTATTATTATTATTATTTATATATTATCTTTAACTCCATGTCTGAAAGTAGCAATTAAAGCTAAATTGCTTTTCACCCTAGGGATGGAAAAGCTATTTTCCACCCGGCTATCTTCACATGAAAGTTCAATTTTCCGAACAGGAGAAATGAAAAAAAAAATGATTTGGTGATTTTCGAAACTACGCTTTAACAAAACCATTAGTACCGAATATTTGTTGAGTAAATATAAACGATGTATTCACCTCCTTTATAATTAAGCTAAATGAATAAAGTTATGCATAATACACCAGCAATAAATTGAAATATATCCATGTTCTGGAAATACACACATATTGCACCCAAACGTCAGTCAGTGGGATAATTTAGGAAGACACGTCCCTAATGTGTCCACGGCCTGTGAAAGCCGATTGTCAACTTGTCGACACTTCAATCCCGCGAATACCTTTTGGAATAGTTCGAGTTATTGTACACGGGACTATTGGATCTACGGGATTGAATTGGTCAAGTTCATCTTACCTATATATCTTCAAGATTCCGTGACATAATATTACAACCATGTATAGTAGGAAAATCAAGGAGCATTGTTACTAATTTCTATTGATTCGTGTCGATAAATTAGAATGTAAGAACGAGGGGTTTTTGAAATTTATTTCTGCACACATTTACAACATTCGTACATTGACATAATACGTGAAACCCTATTATCACTTCAAAGTAAATACGATTAATTCTAACATTACAGCTTAAGTAATGAAATTATGGTGTAGTCTATAAGACAGAACAAAAATAAATGAGATCAAACAAAAAAGTTACGGAATATTACCATGATTTTGATTTATTCTATTTATAATTCATCTCATTCCCCGTCGAAACTTTTATTATTTCACGCTAATTTAGTCGCAGACACCTTGGGATATTATCAGGAACTTACGCGAGTCATAACGACCAGGCCGACCTATAACAACTTTCCTAAAGCTCGTAAAATATAATTTACTGGTCGAGAACACCTATTACTTTTTAAACTAACAACTTCTCTTCGAACGGATACTACCGCTATCTAAAACACATTACAAGTTAATTAGCAGTTGTAATTGTAAGAATATCTGTATTGTTTTGATCGGATGTGTTGTTTTGGTCAGAGGCGCCCGACTCAAGGCTAGTTGTACAAACGATGTTGATGGAGAAAAAAAATGATGAATTCTTTTTTAGAATAAGCAAATCTCATTCCACCATTGGCGGGGGTGTATTCGTGTATCACGTAGACAACGCTAGGACAAAATTGGTGTTTGCATGTATTTATTGCTTGAAGATAATTTTTCAATGAAGCTTAGAAAATTACACACATAACGATGGCCTTGGTTAGACTTATTATTTATTAACGATATAAGATTGCATTCATTCATTTTGTTAGTATGTCCTACAAAACTACTATAGTACAAAATAGAACAGGGCCTCTATTTTTGAATCACTCGCTTGAATATGGCGTGTGAGTTTTATTTGAAAACAAATTAAAAATCACGCAAAATATTGGCGTTGGTACTCACAAAATTCATTAATCATTTTTGCAAATCACTTCCACGTGAGATTATACTAATTTTCATAGGAAAATCGGACATTAAAGAATGAATATCACACGCCATCTTGACGCGAGTGATTCAAAAATAAGGGCCCAGAACGCGCGACTGCATCGACGCATAAAGTCGCAATGTATAAGGGTCTAAGGGTTTTAATTCTGCTCGTGCGAAGGATCTTTACGTCACTTACCTAAGGAACCAAAATTTCAGCATGTTACGCACGCAAAGGTACCATGACTAGGCTACAAAGTTTTCAAGGTTAGCTTGTTTTACTTAGTACCTACCGGCAGCTTAGCAAGTGGAATTCACTCGGTACTATTCTCGGCAGCGCACCATTATCTATGAACGAAGTCCACCGTCACAGCGCATACAACGGCGCTGTTTGTATATCGACAGCGCAGTTAAGCTGTGTAATTAATCGAAGTAGCGATATAATTTGTCTTCGTCAAGTAGCAAATAGCTAATTCCCACACATTAGGGGCACAATGGCCCGCCCGGCCGCTCTTATTGATTACCGCCTATTGTTCACCGCGACCGCCTTAAATGATACACTTGCCACGATTTACAAGACCAGCAACGCTTATAGCTGAATTAATGAGGCAATGATCCCTATGTGATACACCGACAGGAATCATGGGTTAAGGCTGACTACAAACTTGTACAGTCAAGCAATGTCAAACAATCCTTCACCTAATATTTTGGGGAGGAAAAGTTTATGTAATATCTATGCGAAAAGTAAGTATATGTATGTTTGTATCTCTGTTTACGGATTTCTCTAAAACAAGAAATCAAAGCTGGATGATTATTTTTAGTTCGATAAGGTATACACTAGGGTACAGTGAAAGTTTCATCCAAATCGGTCTACTGTTTTTTCATAGAGCAAAAAAATAAAAATCATAAAATAAATAAAAAAATAAACGCCTTAAAAAAATTGATAAAAAAAACTTTTAACAACCCTCTATTTAGGAGAAACGAATTCATCTGGAGCCGGTGTATGATGTCAAGCTTACCTACACCAACAGTCTACACTCATCATTTACCGGGTCTAAATGAATGTTCTTCCTAAGTAGAGGGCAAATGCGTTTTAAGCTTTATGTCAGTTATTTGAAGGCGTTTTAATTGTTAAATATATATTTTTTGTCATAATATATCAAGAATAAATAATTGCCTCAGGTGTTAACAAGTAGCGCTTAGATCTATCAACAATTACTGAACTTTCATATAGTTGTGAGTACAATAGCTGTTTACAAATATTTTGACCCACTTAAGGTTGATAAACGACATCCAATAATAGACGTATTTAATGATAAACTTTATACGGTAAAAAATAATTAAATAAGGGGACGTGTCGACACGCGGCGCCGAAAGCACGCTATTATGGGCGTGAAAGGGCGAGCGCACACTGCTGTATCTACCTAAATAAAAGCACAACATTTTATGGCAACATTATGCATAAAATATGCTCCTCCTAAAACAAGTAAGCGAAAGGTTGAACCGAGTGTTTTGTAGTGCAACACAATATAAAAATAGGTTTTTCATAGCTAGCAAAAATTTTTTTGTAGACTAGGTACTAAAAGGTAAATAATTAGGTATAGATCTCTTATTATGGAACTATCGGATAATACCTACTGTCAAAAATAGCAATGCTGCTATTATAGCATGGGACTTCTTATTTAAGGGTTTTAATTGGGTACCTATTTTCCTTTATATATTATTTCGCCATTTAAACTTGTAGTTTTCCACTAGCAAAACAAGCCCAAATTGTAAACATAAATAAAAAAAATGAATTTGTGTTTATGTTACTAAGACTTTAAAAAATACTCAGAAGTAAATTCAATATTGTGACTTACAAATTTTGTTGGAGTATTGTGTTTTTGAGTAATTTACTGTCTCACTGGTCAAATGCTAAGTTAACGGGCACTATCCACGGGGTCCCGAGTCCGAGGTTTTTAGCCGCTGATCGTACGGAGATCTCTCTCTCTCTCTCGTCATGCCAGAATGTCGTTACTTAACTCACAGGTATTATAAGAATATTAGAAAGTGCCTGTTTGAATATTAGATAGTGCTTGATAAGATAAAGTTTTTAATTCTTTAAACCTGTCTGGCATTTGATAATATATGACTTGTTTTAAGTAGATTATGGAGTCACAGCTGGTGATTATTTAAATAATATAAACTTCATACAAATAAGTTTGTTTTTCATCATATACTAAAGATTTTCAAGGCTTTTACGTGAATTTGAAATTATGACACGCAAGTTGAGGAAAGTTGATGTCCCCAAGAGGCTGGTTCACACTTTACGATCAGGGAATATTATTCTGTAATGCTAACATTTGTCTTCCAACCTTAAAGTAGGTAATTATTTAGTTGACCCTCATTTTAACAAAAACAGAAACTTACCTACACGTGCGGGTAAGTTTTTAGGGTTCCGTAGTCCAACAAGGAACCCTTTTAGTTTCGCCATACCCGTCTGTCCATCGCAGTCCAGCGCAGAGGCCTAAGGTGCTAGAAAACTGCAACTTCGTATGGATCTATATTGAAATCTCCCCGACAAAATGGTAAAATACCTACATTTTTTTTAATTTGGGGTACCTTTCATACAATTTACGTGGGAATGATTTTTGTTTTCTCTTGCCAAACCCATCGTGTGACGGGTATCGTTGAATAGGTCTTTTTATAAGATTCTGAGTTGCTAATATATTTTTTCAATTAAGGCGCTTGTTTCTGTAACATTCAGATTATCATTTTGTATTTTTGTAACATACAGATATTCAGAGAAAAAAATCAGTTTTTAAAGGCAAGTTTTTGTTAGATGCCAATATCCCCACCCTTTCTCAACGAAACGGTAGTAGGTGGATACGTCAAAAAATTTACAACACTAGCAAATACAATGAATTTAGAAGAAAAACTATCACTGCTTTAATGAGTAAACAAATGACAGAGTTGTGATCCATAAACTTAAAGCAAAATCTTTTTCATGTGAATTTTCGTTATATTTTTTCCTACGCACTAGGATATGAAACTGAAACTGTAGTTAAACATTATTGATTGTCTATTTTAGCTAAAAAAAACCAATTCGTGAGTCATCGTCATCAACAGAAACAACCGGTACTTATCGTCACAAAGTTTCGAATATTTTGTTGCTTAAAGGGAATCAAAACCTTATTATAAGGAAATCTTTACGAGTATCATGATTTACAAGTGATTTTTATTGTAATCAAAATGCTTACATACATAGTAGGTACAGAACCCTTCGTGCGCGAGTCCGACTCGCACTTGGCCGGTTCTTTATTCCTTCGTTTTTTGTTTGACAATAAATTAATCATTTATTTACTTACTAACGTATGCAAAGTCGTGATGTATTGGTTCATTCAGTTCCCAAAGGGATATTCCTTAGCACAACTTTTGCTAGTTTTTCTCTTGCTTCAAATCAAAGCTAACAAGAATAAAATGTAGGTACTAGAATAGCTCATGTTATTGGAATCCTTGACGTCTCAAAAGTTAACTTCAAATAACTATAAATCGCCTTCAAATAACTGATTAAAAAGCTCAACAAAACACACTTCCCCTCTAATTAGGAGGAACAAATACATTTGGGGTCGGTGCTTGATCTCAAATAACGTTCATCGATTGTCTACGCACATCATTAGACAGTTTTTTAAGACGGTTTATTTTTTTTAACTATTTTTTAATTGTTTGTTATTACCCAGATTATTATTTCAAAAAGTACAAGACCAAGTTTCTTTGTCGCACTGCCCACAATCATTTCTGCTTAGCCCACCTTTTGTACAAAATTTTATTATGATGCAATAAAGTATAAATAAATAAATTTAAAAAAAATACAATTCTATGAAACTTACACGGACCCTAAGTTTAAATATACCTGATTGAACTAAAAAAGATTGAGTAAAAAATTCCGAGAAATCCCTAGACAAACATACAAAAATACAAACAAACAAACGTGCATACAAAACATTGTACTTGTTTGCAATGAATAAATCTAAAATCATACACTTACGAAATTTTGCACGCACGTGTTTGGAAGCCTTAATACTATGTTTAGTCAAATATTATCGAATTCTAACGATATCACATACATACACAGCGAATTAATTTCCTCCTTTTTTGAAGTTGTTACAAATATTTCAGCTACAGCTACACGGCATAATGCTTCCGTTTATAGATATTCAAAGAATGCGAGTTTCAACAACAGATATGTAGTTCATTCTGTCACTACATTTTCGATATGGGTAGACAGTAGACACATAGACTCTTTTTTTCGGGGATCTTATCGCCGAGAGCAGTCTCTTTCATACAACCTTTAGGACCTGTGGAAGGTTCTTATCTATCAACTAAAGCTATGAGCACCCATAAACAATTTAATGTCGAGATTAGTAAATAACTCTGAAGTTAAAAGGGCTACAGACAACTGTGTTCCTCCGAAATGTTTCAATTTGCTCAAAGGTACCAACTTCATTTAATTTCCTGTGGAAGTGTTAAACTTTCTGTTACGAGAATACGTTTTACAACAGGATTGATTAGACTACTCCCGAAATTTTGCAAAAGTAGAAACAAGAGCTAAACGGACAAGATTTCCTAATCTTCGGTTATGGAGATGCTACGTCTACGCCTACTTTATCAACTTAAGTTTAAGATGCTTTATCTAAAGGCATCAATTTTCTAATACATTAACTTCAATATTAGTCATCTAAAATATTCAGAGTTCATTAACTGTTTATTTTAAATAGGTATAATTCATAAAAATCATAGCCTGTTTTACAAAGGGTTACGAAACCATTAAACTCCATCGAACGTTATTTTATCTGAGCTTTACTGAAGAGACGGTTTTTTTAACACCACTGAAATCATGAATGCAATGGTGTCAAAATTATCCATTCTCACAAGCCACAATACTCGATTATTCTTTTGTATCAATAGCCAGACATTTGGCCACGATTTCATGTAATGGTACATGATGATGTGGCGTAATATGGACTATTCCATGTCTGATTAGTATCAGTCTATTCATTCGCTTACCTCTATCCCTTCCCCCTCTAACTTTTAAACCAAGCAAGTTTTTTTGTTTTAATTATTTGATGTTGATCTATCTGCCTCAAATGCGTAATAAACTTTAAGTCAGGAACAAACTGTGGTAGCCTGCACTACACGAGTATGTAGATATTAAATTAATATACATTTTATTAAAGTTATGCAAATAATTTCGGAAAAATCAATTTAAATTACTTTATGAGTATGACAGATGAATCTCTGTGGCATTTTAATATCACAATTTAATGAAATGAACATGGATAGTTGAAAGATGGCATAGATAGCCGGTAAATAACTTGTACGGTACATTGAAAAAAAATATAACTTTGTTTTTCATAGTGTTTGTATGAAGTACAAAGTTATGTTTGCGGTTGTTGAAAATGTGCTATATCTCTAAAACTACTCTTTCGATCCCGCCCCAACCAATTTTCGTTGCAAGTATTTATTAAGATCCACATCACATATTTTTTTCAAAATTTACACTTGCTTGGTTTAGAAGTTAGATGGGGGAGGACACCCATTTTACCACTTTGGAAGCGTCTAGCTATGAAACGTTAGACTTTAAAAGAAAATGGTTTTAGGAACTTCAACGTTATTTTAAAAGACCTATCTACTGATACCCCACACGCATAGGTTTGTCATTATTTTTTTTTGTTTTAGTTTCATGTATGGGAGCCCCCCCCCCTTAAATGACATAATTTTTTATATTTTGTATGAGAATCGGTAAGCGGTTAACAGAATACATCTTCCTACCAAATTTCAAAAGTGTAATGCTTATAGTTACAGAATAAAATGGCTGTGACATACGGACGGACAGACAGACAGACAGACTTGACGAATCTATAAGGGTTCCGTTTTTTGCCATTCGGCTACGGAACCCTAAAAATGATCTCACTTTAACTTTTCGCTTCCGAGAAATCCTGAGGCAAACATACAAATACCTAAACATAAACTTAAGAATTTTGGCACACGTGTTAGGAAGCTTTAATAGATCAACTTACTAACATTTTATCAAATTCTGACGATTGAAAACTGATATACGCATACATGATATATACTTAAACATCCCGTAAACATACATACCTATCTGAGGCTTGTAATAGATGATAATTTCAATTGGAAACAGATTGGTTAGTCATGTAATAGAGTAATAAACATACTGTATAAATTGTCAATAAATATTTAAATATAAGTTACCGTGTAAAATACTGAGAATACTCTCAAGCTAATTCATAATTTGTTGCATAAGCAGCTACGGCAGGCCGTACGTTACCTATTTAGATGACGTATATGAAAGTTATACGAAAAAAAGTTTCTATATGTGGGAGACCAACCGGTTAGGATTTTTCGAAATAATGAAAATTCTAAGTATCGTGTCTGACTGAAAAATGAATCGGAGCCGGGAACCTTTTAGAACTATGATTTTTCACGATTTCAAGTTTCGTCTGAAAGAAGAATCGTTCTATAGACTTCAAAGGACATTTATGGATGAAGGCCCCTCCAAGGTCACCGTGTATCTTTGGTATAACGAATTCAAGCGCGGTCGACCAACCTTGGGGGATGAAGAACGAAGCGGTCGCCCATTGACGGCTATTACGGAAGAAAACGTGCTAGCAGTGAAAAAATTAATCCAAGATAATAGGCGAATTACTTATCAGGTAATTCAGCACATATTGAAGATTGGATCGGGCAGCGTTCACGAGATTCTACACAGGAATCTTCGCGTGAGGAGGATAGTATCACGTTGGGTGCCGCACTACCTCACCGATGCTCAGAAGCCCGGGTGGAATAGTGCATTGACAACAATTTTGAAACAGGCTCGTCTCGGCGTGTTTACGACATCGTTACAGATGCTAAGTCCTGGATTTATCAATACGATCCAGAAAACAAGCGCATGTCGACAGTTTGGGTGTTTCAAAATGAAGCATCGCCTACCAAAGTGAAGCGATCTTGTATCCCGGAAAATTCTGATCGCCAGCTTTTTTAATTTGACTGGCCCCTTGGTGTCGATTCCCTTACGAGATCAAAGAAGCATCAATGCCAAATGGTATCTATACTATCAAATGTTTACCAGAAGTTTTCTCTGTTGTGCGCAACAAGCAAACACTGGGCTCCGCGGACTCCTGCTTCACCACGACAATGCGCCTGCACACACCGCGCTCAAAACAAGGGCTTTCTAGACAGCACGCCAGTCCAACTCCTGGGTCAACCTCCTTACAGCCCTGATGTAGCGCCGTGTGACTTCTTTTTATTTCGGTAAAAAAATCAGCTCATAGGGATGCAATTTACGTCGCCGGAAGATGCACTGGCCGCGTTCGAGCAGGCTGTAAACGAGGTGTCTACGGCGGACTGGAAGAAGTGTTTTGAAAACTGGTTCAGACGCATGAGTCTTTGATAGAGGCTGGTGGCGAGTACATTGAAAAGATTTTCACACATTTTTTTATGTTGCACAACTTTTGAGGATCCCACGTACAACTTTCTATACTTAAAATCATTGTATTAAAGATAAGTACAAAGACGAGTATACGAAACTATTTGACTATGGTAAAGTAATAAACTGTCGTCCGTGCTCCGCCGAGGCGAAAACATCTCCTGAGGATTCTGATGAGCGTTTCGCCACGTGGAGTGGCAAAACGCGTCGAGGTTTTTTACACATTGGTGTTGGGTACTAATAATTGCATCAGCTGTGCCGCATGCGTATTGAGGGAGGCCGGGCGGTGCATCCTGCTTTTGCCTGAACTAATAATTAACGTGTTGACGGTTATTGTTGTTAGTTGCCTGCACCGGCGTCTCTTAGCGGAAATTTAAAGCAAAATAATTTTATAAATTCCAACTTAGTAACAAATGTTTTTGATAGGTTTTATAAATCTGTTAATTGTGAAGAAGGTTGTGAAATTGCTGAGTTATGTAAAAAGACACGCAATAAGAAACTACGTCGACTAGATTTTTTACCTACGTATGCCGCAATATTATAAGTTGTACGGAACGAGAAAGATGGAATACCTTTTGCCGAAAGTATTAAATATGCTACCTAATTCCTAAGTCGCTTCCCGAAAATATTTGTAACTCGGACTCCAAACAATGTAAATCGTGTGGGGTGGGGGTGCCTATGGATATGTATTTTTAAATTACATAGAGGTTCCTAAAACCATTTTCTTCTTAAGTCTAACTATTGATAGATAGACATTTCCATAGTGATAAAATGGGCGTCCCTCCTTCTAACTTCTAATCTAAGCGAGTTTTAATTTTGAAAAATATATAATGAAGACCTTAACAAATACTTTCAACGAAAATTAGTTTGGACGGGATCAAACTGGTAGTTTTTGAGATATAGCACATTCTCAACAACCGCAAACATAACTTTGTTCTTCATACAAACACTATGAAAACAAAGTTATATTTGCTGTCAACAAAATATTGCGATATTTTAGCTAAATGGAAGTAAGTGGATTTCAGTAAGAATTGGCACGGAACCCTCAGCGCACGAGTGCAACTCGCACTTGGCCAGTTTTTCATTTTTTTATGACCTATAAGCCCGAGCATACCTACTGCGAGATAAACCTACTGAAGGTTTTTTAGAGTAGGAATCAGTGTTAATTAGAATAAGTCTTGATTGTTGTAACAATACATTAACAGTGATTAAACTCTCTGCATTACCAGGTGGTTGACTGGTAGAGAATGCCTTTAGGCATTAAGTCAAGGTCAACCATATCAATCACTTGGTCGAACGACGAGGTCGAATAAATACCTCCTATTTTTGAACAGGCATGTTCATGCACACAAATGTTTGTATTGTGCGGGGAGCGAACCCGCATCCCGCTGCGTAGTAGGCGATTTCTCGACCACTATATAATGTAGGTCCTTAGTTAAATTATAAAAACTAAAATATTTTTTGGCTTTTATTGTATTCAATTTATTTACATATTTTTTTTAATTAAAATCATTTTAAACAAAGTTAAGTGTAAAAGCACTAACTAATCCAATCAACATAGATGAGGTAGCGTGCTGAACCTATTAAACAGCCCGCCGTTTAGCAACATCGGTCCGAAATGCCAGCCTAATAAGTTGTTAAGATTGCCAGCCACTGAAATGTGTGGCAACACGGAAGCATCTTTTGCGTGCGACACACATTTCCACGCTTCACGTTTCCCGCGCATAAAGCAGAGCAATTTACCTTTAATGGTGACCGTGTAGACCTTTTTTCCCGATATATTTCACGAAATCCCAAGTTTTTATGAGAAGTGAAATACATGAGGGTTAACACAGTTTTCATTACTTTTTACCTCATAATAACCGTACTGCTAAGCGAGGCAATTCCAAGTTGATAATCCAGGGATTGGTTTAATGAGTCAAATGTTATCCGGAGCGGATTACCGCACTCGCATGGTGTTACAATTTAACCCCGTTTCTTTTCACTTCCGTCCATTTTTATGCCCTATGCCTCAAAAGAGCAAGTAAATGGCTTATAAACATATAAATTGACCCATTAAGAGGACTGAAACCACGTAGGGTCTGTAAAAAAATATAAATACAACTTTTATTTTAATACTTATTAGCATGCATAAAAAAGGTTTCGTGCGATATTGTACTGTTTACTTACTTGAGACATTGTTTTGATCTATTGGACGTATTAATGTTTTGTAAGGGTGGCGATAAACATTTGGTTAAATTATGGTAATGGACTATACTCACAATTATAATTTTTATGATATTTGAATTCCAATAGAGTACGTAGATTTAAACGAAATTTAAATCAATTTAAGCCGACGTATTATTATTATCAAATGTGGTTTTTACTATGTTAATTTGTAATGAAATAATATGCTCATTTTGAATATTTTTCGAGTGTAACAGCAGAGCAATAGGGCCATTCTCAAGTTACACAACTTGAGAAACACTAACGTCGCTAAGTGACTGATGCATCCTTTGGGAAATGCCGACATCAAAACGACATTTAGGCACTTGTTAGAATGATCTTTACTATAGGTACATAACTATAAAATAAGTAGGTAAGTTATACGACTATAGAAGATGAGTTATATATTATTACATATCGTGTTAAGTTGCAAATTATTTTTCATTTCATGTCGGTCGGTTCAATGTAGAAATCATAATTTTCTATATTGTCTCGGGTCTGGGTGTTGTGTGTCTGATCTCCATAACACAAGTACATTGGCTATTTACTACGGGGTCAGAGCAATATATGTGATTGGTGTGCAATATTTATTTATTTAAATATTTATTTGTATTAATGCACCAAATTTCTCCCAATAGTTTCTTGTTTCTGTTTATATGTATGTAATATGAGTAATAGCACTAAAGTACATATGTTCATTTAGTAATATTTAATACTTTATTTGAAAATTACATATGACAGTTTTAATTTACGGACAGTATTCGTACAGATAAAATATGACGTGCAAATTTATACTAATTATTCAATATACCCCCCCCCCCTCTCTTACTTCGCCGTTGTAGGGTTAATTATGATCGTCAGTGCGCCATAATGGAAATGTAACATAACTGACGAATGCGAGTAGTAGTCTATCAAAATGAAAAATGTACCAAGAATAAGTGCTGACGGAATTGTGTATTGTGTCATAATAACACTGATGCTTTCTAGCAACCTTCTTTTTAAAACTAGCCTCATCATCTCATGTCATTACTATTTACAAAAGTCGAGAATATATTTTTCATATAACCAACGTTAATGCTCACAACGGCATTCACCAATTAGTCCTAATTCTCATCAACAAGTCACCTTTATCTATTACACACTAACCAATATGGTACTAAATTGTCACATAAGTTTATTATGTACACAGTAGGCAGTAAGTACTAAATGATGGTTACCCCTGTTACCATTAAGGTAAAAGCACATCTACCACCCGTTACGGGAGCAACGCCGTATTAACTCGAAGCGTTCAGTATTCTTTCAACGCACATCTATTAACTTCGTAGCGTCATCACCTCGGATCTTGATCAAATCGGGACCCCCTCACGACCAGCTGCGCATGCGTTGCTACAACACGCTTACAGCGAGTCGCCTGGTTGCCAACTATCCGCCCACCCTGTAAACGGGATGTCATTTACAAGAAAAACTGTCAAAAGTTGTAGCAAACGCGATCCGAGGCGCGGCTTTCGCTATCCGGTGCCGATCCCATGCCCAGGTATTGCCGTTCTCTTTACATAACTTTTATACGTATATTTGGCGCCTGATTGGTGCTGTTCCTATAACGGGTTGATAAATGTCTTTCAACCTTTACAAGCAATGCGCTCGACCACGCATACATCGCAAAAATAGCCCTCTACATTACATTATGGATATTATTTGCTTGGTTACAATGTGCAGGAGTTTTGCAGTAATATTTTTATCCTAAATGGCATATTAATGTATGTTGTACGGTTCTTTGGTCCCAAGGCACAAAAGCCAAGTGCTATTGAACGGGAAAATGCAACCCTCGTTCTGGGCACCTTGCCACACGAACGATATTTCTGAGTTACAGTCCACTTTGTACACGCATCTTAGACGTTTTCTTTATTTCTTAGTATTTTGTACTACTTAAACTTACATATTTCTGATTCCATACCTATATTTCCGCGATCCTAGAATTATTAAATAGCTTCTGGCGAACTAAAAAACTCGTGTCTACAGTTTCTGATTACAGTGAATATTTACCTATCTACTTGATATTTTAAGTATCTGCAGAGAAACCCATGGTAAGATTCTCTCACCAAACGTCCTACCTAACACGACACAGACAACTCGGGACCCATGGTAAGATTCCTTTGTTAAATGTGTCGCCTAACTCATTCGGTTGAAGACCCTTGGTAAGTATCTTCAGAAATACCCGTAGTAAGATTCTCTCACTGAATGCCCTACCTAACACGACACAGACAACTCGGGACCCATGGCAAGATTCCTTTGCTGAATTTGTCGCCTAACTCATTCCGTTGAAGACCCGTGGTAAGTATTTTCAGAGAGACCCGTGGCACGATTCTCTCACCGAATGCCCTACCTAACACGACACAGACAACTCGGGACCCATGGTAAGATTCCTTTGCTGAATGTGTCGCCTAACTCATTCGGTTGAAGACCCGTGGTAAGTATCTTCAAGGGTCTCTTTGCCATAGGTCTTAAACTGAATATGTAAGGCATAACAGACGGTGAGAGAATCTTACGATAGGTCTCTCTGAAGATACTTACCACGGTTCTTCAGCCGTTTGTGTTAGGAAAAGATTTTTACCGATTAGTTTCAAAACTTTACTTAGTTTTAGTAAATACCATTCGTAGTATATTATTGGGCATTCTGTCATACTAGAGTGAGCGCAGCGAACGGTCAGAAGCGAAGCGCACGACTGGGGGACAGAATGCCCAATAATACACTACTGCGATATCATTTCTTAAATAAGACATCTTCTTTAACTTAAGAGCTGTGCTCTTTTTGATGGAATATTTGCCAGTCTTTTCTTTTTTTTACCTTTCTCTTTACCTTCTTGTACGACTTGACACCGACTTTTTCCTTCACTTGATAAAAATAACTTCTCCTAGGCTTTCCTCTGCCCCTCTTTCCTTCAACCTTTCCTTCTAATATATTATCTAAGAACCTGACATGTCACATCAGGTGTCCTAGCATATCTCCCTGTCTATATTTTTATAATAATAAAAATCAAAAAGACGGAGAAATTAGACTAACCTGATAAAAAAATAAAAGACATTCACAGTTTTGAAATAATCTAGATACTTGTACACACAGCAGTTATTACGAGTAGAGATGCAATTTATTAAGAAACAAAATAGCTACACCTAAGTTAGTTGATTAAAACTACCGGCAGGATTCTCTATCACCTTTGCATAATCTATCCTGGATCGGATTCCATTTATACATGTGCCCGCCTATTTGTTGCTGACAGACCCTTTGAAATATCAAACGATGGCTATGTTAACCAGTTGATAGTTAGACATAAACCTACATTTATTCAATTAACACAATGTTTGGCAATGGCAGGTAATTATAGTTGAGGGGAAAAGTAAAAACATAGTCAGTCAAAAATTATATATTTTACGGAAAGCAATAGTGGTCTGCATGAACAACTGATTGTTGACACTAAAAATAGACTAGATAAGTTTTTTTTTACAAAAAATAATCTGGCGATTTCTCTACTAACATATTGCATATCGTAATAGTAAATTACTAGTATATACTTTGCAAAGCTGAGTTCTTGCCAATATTCAATGTTTTTGTTTTATTTAAAAATATCTATGAATAGGTATAGGAACGACCCGGGAAGCCATAATAAATACATTATATCGATACCTTTTTAAGAGAATAAAAATGACACAATAACTTTGGTCTAAAGAAACACTAACTCTATGCTCATAATTATAAGCTTCCTGTATTTTATGAAGCGACAGGAAGTTAAGTTAGTTCTATCATTAATAAATAATTAGGCTAGTCAAATTATTATGGTTAAATCTTGTACAGGGAATTTAAAGGAACACGATTTTTGACTTCGTAACTTGGACTAGTTCGAAGGTCAAAATACTAAAAGTTCTAGATTATAGCCAAGAGCCGGCAGACGTAGGAGGGTTCAAAGGTTCATTTTAGGTGTTTTGCTTGATTATTGGAAACTATGTATGCATTTTAGTGACATGAAAACTTCTACAAAATAAAAGCAGATAAAAATTGCTACAAGTTTAACTTATTCAAGTTTTAAACCGACTTCAAAAAAGAGGTTAAAGACGACTTGAATTTATGTGATGTCTTTTGAATTGGAGAAAATTTGAGTATGATGATCTATTAAGGCTTCCAAATGCGTGTGCTAAATTTCGTGTATGTATGTTGGTATGTTTGATATTTGTAAAATTTTATGAATTTTCACGGATATCTCAGATTTTCATTTTTAATTCATAAAAGAATATCACAATTCAGGGAACAGTGTTAGTTTGATCAAAATCGGTTTAGTAGTTTTCGAGGTTTCGAGCAAAAAGAAAGACAATGGAAAACTAATGATTTTAATAAAACTTTTAAATCGCTTTCAAAAAGCTTATAATATGAAATATTTTTATTTTAATCCGAAGTCCGAGGTGTTATTACAGCCTTTTTATCGAGTTTGTTAAAGACGGTTTAAAAGTTTGAACACATCCACAGTATTTATTTTTGACCATAATTCAAAACTACTGAATCAATTTCGATGATATTAAAACTGGTCCTTAATATAAAATCTCGACTTAATATCTTGTTTTAAATATATTCGTAAACAAAAACAAAATTTACAAATATGCAAATATCAAACATACTTGACAAATATACACTGGCGAAATTTACCTAACTCAGGAATTTAGACGCATAAATAGATATACTCAAATATTATCCGAATCCAACGATGTAAAACATACAGGGAAAATTGAAAACTCCCTTTATATGAAGTCGATTCAAAACAGGACTAGATAAAACTTGCTTATAAAACTTTGATTTTGCTATATTTAGTTATATTTTGATATGTCGCTAGCACGCATGGACTTTTGGAATGTTACGGCGTATCGAGTTCAAACAAAGTTCCAAAGTAAAAAATTGTGATCCTATTAGCGATTCCACTACGTTTCTTGCTTGATCTAAATATATAGTTACTGAGTGATTACCTTGTTATGGCCCCAATGTTAATAACGCAAAAATAAGTATGACTTAATGTATAAATCATTTTTTCAATCAATGATAATTACAACATTTAAATTTTCAAGTATCATATTTTCTCAATAAATTCTACCTGCCTTTTTACATATTTTGTTTAACAAAACAGTTACAATCACACCAATACTTTGCCTGCGCCTTTAATCATGCGGTTAGTTAATCACATTCTTGTTATTAAAATAGCACAATGCATGTTCGAATTAAAAAAAGGACATCATTGACATTTCAACTCAAATCTTTTCCGAATTTCCCACAAAATGCACAAAAAGATGTTGTTACCTCGAGCTAAATGCATGCTCATGTAATTGACAGCCGAGTATAACATACACAAAATATCAAGCAATATACAACACAAATGACAGTAGCCTCTATATGTACAAGCTTAAACAATAAACTCAGTCTATGCTTATTAATACTTTCAATTTACTCTTAATTATATCCACAAGTTCATTTACTACATACAGCAACTTTGGTAAATTTACATTCTGGAGATCTATAAGATATGTTGCATTTGGTCAATACAAAATGTTGACTAGTTTTGACCGCAAAGTTTACCACTAAGCACATGCTCTAAAATTTTGATCAAACAACATAACAATATTTTACCAACACAGTCATATTATTCTAATAAGTTGTCTATGTTTTCAGTACTTACCTATATTACTTTTAACATCCTATCCCATCCTAAAGACGCTCAAACTCCGCATGAACAATGTCACTTTCATGTAAACAAATGAAAGTCAAGTCTTTGACTGGGCTTACTAATTGATTAATGGCTGTCGATAATTGTAAGTACATTTCCCAAGTTTATTTTTGGACCTGAATTACAGTCCTTGTTTATTAATTCGTCTATTTGAAGTAAATCGATAGTCAACATCTAAATATAATATGTTCGAGCCTGAGACCAACATCAAAGAGCCATTTTCCGAGGTGATTGTACGGGAAGGTGTAATTAATTCATTTTCTTAGTTACTCAAAGCGAAACATCAGCCCGAGATGTTGCTATCTTGATTAAAATTACTAATGAGTACAAAAAACCGTTACAAAACCGATCCTTGGAGCCTGCTCCGTTGTAATCTTGTAACCTGAAATCTAAAAACATTTTTCTAATTAGCTTGTAAATGTCTGTTTTTTGTTTACCGAGAAAAACAATGGTACGAGTACCATGTAAGAAGCTCATTACTTTTAGGTACACTAACAATATACAATTGTGTTTTTTTAATAACAATGTACCTAAATATTTTAATTATGTGGTTGCGTCTTCTTATGTAATACTTAAAACAGTGAGTTGTTACTACTACGTAGGTATAGAGAAGCTATGCGGAGAAAATAATGTGTCGCTACGACCAGATTGTGACGTTTTCCTTGAAATTTGAATTTTGAATTATGAATCTGTACTATGGGTTAATGTCTGTGTCGTCCATTAATAGAGCAAGAAATTTGTTCGTGGTGTCACTTTTATAAGCTAATAACAATAGTTTCATGTACTCAAATAACAGGATATTTGAAAGAAATATAATTTTCCAAATTCTTTTATAATCAGATTTTCCTCAAAACAATACGACTTAACGGCTGTTTGCAAATGTTAAGTAATGTCATGAACGTGATCCGTTCGGGAGAAAATAATATTGAAATTTCACGCACCTTGTGTACCGAATGGAGTACTTTGCGATGATTTGTCAGCCATCACGTTCAGCCTCTGAACAACTGTCAAGAACAAGCCTTGATTGAGACAAATTCAACTCGTAATACTTTTAAATACTAACATATTACCAAATATGTGTACTATGTACTGAAACTCACCGTTTTTGTTTTCCATAGCTGGCGGTGACATTGCTGAAACAAAAATATTTACATCGTTAAACAAAAAGTTATCCGATGCTAACTTAGGTATTGTTTTTGATGTAACATGCAAAGGAATGGAATAGAACAATTTTTCATGCGATTCTATCCGATACAAAATAGTTTTGGAACTGAGTTTTAATCAAATTCCCAATGCATGGTGAATGAAATAAATGATTCAATACCTTGTATACGGTGTTTGTTTGCGAGAATTTTGTGTTGTTCAAAGCATAGGTAGTTACTTATTTCACAAAGCTGCGCTGACTGATATTCTATTTCCTACAATTTGAAGCATTGAATAACCAACAATGAAGGATATAGCAGCAGGAAACATATTATTATTTGGGTGAAACGTCTGGATATCTGAAATGAATACGGCCTGTTTCACCGTCGACATGTAACTCTCCAACGAATTATTGAAATATAAAAAGGTATTTCGTATAAAACTTTTAGCAGATAACAGAACATTAAAATAATGTGAAACAGGCAGAAATACTATACCTATACCTACCTATATTATGCAATTATACAAACATGACTGCCTCGCAAAGTCATCAACTTATGCAACTTATCATTTTAGTATATTCATGTCGAAAGGAACTCGACTATTCTCTTTAGAAATATGTTGCAATCACAAGGTTGTTTTTTACATCGCTAAGGGCAAAATTTTCAAAAGTCAGATAAGAAATATTCGACGAACAAAATACAATATGGCTAATTTGAAAACGTCACCTAACTGTCAGCAATTATAGGTACCTGTCATTTTTTTTAAATCTGTCGCTTTATAATGTATCATATCTGATAAGTTTTATCTGACCATTAAACAATCAGCCCTAAAACTTATTTTCCTGTCGAAGTATCAATACTTTGACACGGAAATGAGCTTTTAACCGACCTATGATGCTAATACGTGCGAATTCTAAATCATGGTGGTACGCCAAAAAGCTATGTGGTAGGCTCTTTTAACTCTTCTTACTTCGGCTAACTGTCAAAAAAAAACCGGCTGCGTAAACAAAACATTACAGAAACAACGCAAGAGGTATTAAGCATAAAGACTCACGGTATAATTTGATGGTGCCCTCGGTGTCTCCGAGTGAGTTCTTGGATACACACTTGTAGGCGCCGTAGTCTGAGCTGGTGATCCTGCGGATGGCTAGCCGTAACACTGAGCGGAATGATCCATCTACCTTCTGTGGCTCGAAACCGCCTCCTGAGGAAATAAATATACTTGATATATTAGTTGTTTCAAAACAACACGCGAAGAATGAAAGGAGATACTCAGAATCAATAACTAAACAACATTCTCCTAGAAACATGGGTCGATATATTAAAACAGGCCAAGTGCGAGTCGGACTCGCACTCTGAGGGTTCCGTGCCAATTTTAACTGAATAAGGGAATCCACTTACTTCTACTTAGCTAAAATATAACAATATTTTGTTGACAGCAAATATTACCTTGTTTTTCAAAGTGTTGTATGAAGAACAAAGTAACGTTTGCGGGTGTTGAAAATGTGCTATATCTCAAAAACTACTAGTTCGATCCGGTCCAAACAAATTTTCATTGAAAGCGTTGGTTGAGATCTGCATTTCATATTTTTTCCGAAATTTAGACTCGCTAAGTTTAGAAGTTAGAGGGAGGGGGAACGCCCATTTTACCACTTTGGAAGCGTCTATCTATCAAAAGTTAGACTTTAAAAGAAAATGTTTTTTTGAAACCTCTATGTCATTTAAATGGATCATAACGGAGATAGATTTGATGTGCATCTAAATTAATCTAGTTAAGTTAAGCTAATATCACTAGCTATAGTTCATAACTGTATCACTGTTTTGTAACATTTATGGTGAGAAATAAATCTTATCTTATCTTATTTAAAAAAACATCCTTAGACACGATTTGACTAAAAGAAAACATTTTAGTTTTATGTATAAGAGCCTCCCATTAAATATCATATTTTTTGTATATGAATCATAAAGCTGTTAACAGGATACATTTTCCTACCAAATTTAACAGTGTGATGCTTATTGTTACAGAATAAAGTGGCTGTGACATACGGACGGACAGACAGACAGAGAGACAGACTTGACGAAACTATAAGTTCCGTTTTTTGCCATTCCACTGTCCATAGAAATCGGATTTCATCATTTTCGATCCATGTTTCTTGGAGAAAGTTGTTAAGTTACTGATTTCGAGTAGCTCCCTTTATTCTTTACAGGTTGCTTTGAAACACCTTTAAACAGCTGTATTTTAGCAACGTTCTTACATTAATGAAATGTATTTTCTTATGAGAGTAAATTTCTTTAACCCTTCAGCTGTAGACTATCAGTGCTATATGATGAGTCTTGCTTGCAGCACCAAGCGAAATGATCCGACATGTGTAAAATATATTAAGTACGTAAAACATTTAAAAACTAGTGCTTTTACATTTTTTTTTGGTATTAACGTTTGGGCACAAATCTAGTTAGTTTCGCAATTCTTGAAACATGTTTGAGATATAAATATATGCCAGACAACACACCATTTGTCATGCTTTAAGATACTTATAAATATATACATAATATAACATATACCATATACTTAAATACATATAAACAAAAAAATATGCTTATCACACAAACATTTGCCCCCTGCGGTATTCGAACTCACGAGGGCCGGCGTAATGTAAGGGGCGATAACCACTACAAAAAACTCGGGGCAGAAATAAAATCTTGAAAAAGGAATGAGTATAATATACTCGTATTTATATTAAATTTGAACTACGCATAGGTATCAAGATCTTTGAAAATTCTTTTAAAATGCGGTAAAACTGGAAGATTACAATCAACTTGATCGCATTCCAAGTAGATTGGGAAAAGGCTGTCGATTCCGTTAAGCCTTTCTAAAGAACCTAAAGCGTGTTAGGACCACGTCACATTTTATCCTGTTTCTAAATTCATAATATGAATAGTGATAACAATTACAGGTTAGTTTGTTAGCAGAGTCTTGAAACAGCAAAAAGTCCGTATTCTAGGTAGAGCTCAATAACTTATGATTTCCACACATTCACGAAAACCAAGAATTTTTGCAACGAGTTTGGCTTTGAAAACTAACAAATTTTCACACCTTAAATAAGACCAATTTCATGTAGGGCGCGGCGTGAATGTAAAATGAACGTATAATGAACGCATAAAAACATATTTTTCTACTATTTTGAAATGGTTTCTATTCATGGGGTTGCGATGAACTTTCTACGATTTTTTGTCATAAAACATTTCCTGGGTGAAGTACTGGTCATTCAAACTTTTAAAACATACGAAATCAATCAATTTAGAGTAAGATACACTATAAATCAATCTATATTTCGCCATGGCTATATTTGGTACATAGGTAAGTAATTTTGGGTCTTTCTCAACGTAATCGAATCAGAAATGAGGAGATACGTAGAAGAACTAAGGTAACGGAGATAGCTTTGAGAATCAGAGCTCAAGAGGCAATGGGCAGGGCACATAGCGCGAAGAACTGATGGCCGTTGGGGCAGGAAAGTTCTAGATTGGAGACCCTTCGACCAAAGACGCAGCGTAGGACGTCCACCAACAAGATGGACAGACGACCTTAAAAAGATCGCAGGATCAAAATGGATGCAGACCGCTAGTGACCAGTCGCTGTGGAAAGCTGTGGGGGAGGCCAATGTTCAACAGTGGACGTCCTTTGGCTGAGAATGATGATGATGATGATAATGATGAGGTAAGTAATTAATCAGTTAATCGTCTATGCACCAAGTTCGGAATAATATCTATTACTAATGCTTTGACCTGAACTGACTTTAGTTCTGACAATAGTACAAGCCCGCATGATACGATATTAATCGGTACTGTAAACACAAAGAGGAAATCACTACGCTGTTAGTACATTCGCAATCGGCAGCGATGCGGCTGAACTATACCGACTTGGATGCAACCATCACATACCTATGTGCGAAATTATGACAGCATATCATGGTAGCAGTATTAAAACTAATTAATTTAGTGTGTAGTTTCACATTTATATTTCTTGTTTAAATTAGGTGAGGTCGAGATAAGCTCACAAACTTCGAAACTTTTACTAAGACTTCGCTGACTCTCCGACGTCTGTCCGTTAGTCCGTCCGTCCGTTCGTTTGTCCATCTGTCTGTCACCAGGTTGTGTCTCGAGAACCGTAGTACATAGTACAATATACAGGATGACTTTTTTATCAGTACCGAAATTTTGTGTAAAGACTCCACGGATGAATATGAACAACTTTTACTATGGGAGCAATAGTGAAATCGAGAAAAAAATATCAGCTGATCCATACATTTTGACCGCGCGACAATCGAACTTTTGTATGGAACAGCTGGTTTTTTTTTCTCGATTTCACTATTGCCCCCATAGTAAAAGTTGTTCATATTCACCAGTGGAGTCTTTACACAAAATTTCGGTACTGATAAAAAAGTCACCCTGAAGGTGATTTTTTTGCAATATCAATAACGGCAAAAGGCGGGCACATGAAATATTCACAAAATACTCAGTGTATTTTTACTTAAATAATAAAATTTAGATAAATTAAATATTTAAGGGCCGGCTCCCATACGAAAACATAAAATTTGTTTACCTACTGTTGTTTACCTAGTGAATGGTACGGAGCCCTTTGTGGGCGAGTCCAACCCACACTTGCCGGTTATTTTGACAACTTTATAACTTCTCTGAATCACTCGAATCTGAATCGCACGTAAAAGAACAACGTTTATTTTATTAGTGTCTTTAAGAGCCTTAGTAGAAAAAGTACACTGGAATTGATCTTTAAGTGTAACAAAGCCGACATATTATATTCTAAAGAGGCCTTTGTTATAGCAATTCAACAAAAGGAAATATGATTCTGCTAATTGGCTCCTTTTGTATATGTATAATGGTACGTACGCAAGTTAAAAACTGTAATAATATCATAATAAGCTGCCAATCAGTTGGTTACGAAATCCACACACACATATTTTTAATTGTACTTAAGTAAGTAATAATAAATAGTAAGTAATACAAAAATTTTCTTAACGGAAATTCTAGAAAATACTATCAAAAGCATACGACAAGCAAGTTGTAGTAAAACTTCATGATAAAGAACTTAAATGCGAGCTTTGATACTTTACACCAAAGAATATGTCTACATGATGATTTATGTTCCGTTAGGTTTAGATTATTTTCAGTGGTAAAAAGTTATGATGGAAAACTTACTCGGCATTGTGGTAAAAGTTCATAAGATGGAAATAAAATTTTGTAGATTTATATTTTTTATAATTTTTACATTTTTCTTTTAGAGTGTTTTTTCACTATAAAAACTTAATATATAGGTAAATTCCACTTTTAAAAAGCAACTATACCTATAGACATACGCCCGGATAGCAGACACGGGGTTCGATTCCTCGTTTATCACAGCCATAGTTGCTTTTTACAAGTGCAATTTATAATATATTTTAATAATGCACACATTTATCATTAAATGGTGGAACATTTATTTATATACGCCTTGACATTCTTGATTATAGTATGTTCTGCATTAATATTAAGAGTATTTCGTGATATAATGTTCGATAATGCCGCTTATGTTCGACATGCAATAGCCGAAAAATATGTAAAATATTATTTTCAATTTGGGAAAATAAATTCTTATTTTGTAAACTTGTTATCGTTGTCGATAAACTTTATTCAAGGATCACAGTATAACGTGTGTCAAACACGCAATAACTTGGTTCCTTTCCCGCTAACTTTATGACCAAGTTCACGAATCTCACAATAGTTTTGCTTGTGTATAATAAGAATGAAAACAATACTTCGCATATTTTTGCAATTACAGCTTATCACTTAGATGAGGATTAGTTTCTGTCACACCTTCATTTTGTAATGTTACAAGATTTGCAGGACGGATTTATTTTAGTAGTCATCTACTTTTTATAAGATTTTCAGCACAAAGGTCAAAAAATAACTACTTTTGTATAAATACAAGTTATTTATAAAGTCTAATAATAAGCGAGATACCTTAAAACCGCGTTTTTATCGCTTCTCTTCAAACATCTACACCAATGAGTACTGCGAAAAGGTTGAACTACTTGATACTATAAAGTTTTTTTTTTTAAATCCCATAATTTCTTACCGACTGGTACAATCTCCCCGTTCTCTCTGCTCCAGTAGCTGACCGGCTTAGGATATGCTTCCGTCTCGCATTCCAGCACTAGATCCGTTCCCAGCGCCGCACCCACCAGCTGGTTTCTGATGGTTATCACTGGTGGAACTGTAAAAGATTACTTTTATTGAACCGCAAGAAAAAACACCGAAGAAATTGGGTTGCATTCTATTTATACCAACATCGGTGAAGAACAAAATTTTGAAAACTTTATACTATTGGAATGAAAAAGAAATGGCAAACCACTCTATTAAGAATAGCCAAAGGAGTCAATAAGGCTCATGACGAACCTTGGTCATGAATGAGGTAAGACGACTATAAAAACCGAAAAGCAAAATCAAAATAGTAAGAACCAACTAAACATCCAACCAGAGTAGAAAACAACATCGAAATAGATCAGTTTTGTTCAGTGCATTATGTTTGTTAACTGAAAGCTCTTGGCTTTAAAAAATACCTGGATCAAAGTATGTAAAAGATCCTTAACCCGTATATTCATTATCCAAACAAGATATTCTTTTATGTAATTACACATCTTTTCCTCTTTGATGTCTGACTCAATAAACAGAATCCTTTATGATAATAGGAAAATGAACGCTGATTTTAATATCGTATCTGATGTTGCAAAAACAGCTGGGAATATTGTGATACAAAATACAATATCCGTACGTCGTTTTGCTATCATAATAATGCGATACTTCGTAAATTACTTTTACGTTCGACGTCATAAGTTCTGAGAGAGTGAACTTTTTGCTTTACTGTGCGTCAGAGTTCAGACTCTGAAGCGAAAAACGCCCAAAAGCTCTTGTTCTCTAAAAGCATAGAGTAATAATTTATTTGCTTACATTCAACTGTGAGCATAATTCTTTTGCTCACTGTGGGAGGGACCCCGTTGGAGGCGATGCAGAGGTACGCCCCTGCGTGCTGTCGGCTCACCCTGGATATGTTCAGCACCGGCCCCTCTAATGATGACACTGAGAACAAAGATATAATGAAGAATCTTTTCATGCCATGTTGCTCGCGTTCGCTCGAAAAGAAACGTGTCTGTTTTGTATTCACTTGTGAGATGCTTTATTTAAACTCTGAGTGTTTTCATATTTAAATCTCTGAGGCTCTGCTAGGTTTACATTCTTACTTTAAACGCCAACCATGTATTTTGCATAGAAGAAGAGAGCTATTTGACGTTTATTATGGACTAGCGGTTCCCCGCGGCTTCACCCGCGTAAATGTCGGATCACAAAAAATATCGTTCTGAATTTGTAGACTATGCGGTACTCTCATGTATTTATTGCACGGTTTCATCGAAATCGATCGCGTAGTTTCTGCGTGATACTCTTTCACACATACATTCATACATCTTGTTCAATGATGTATGAATGTATGGATATACATTCATACATCATTCCGCCTGTATATTTATTTTTATCTGTTCTAAACTATGGTTGACTAGTAGAGAATGCTTTTGGCATTAATTCCGCCATATGTACAATTTTATGTTCAGTGCATGAACTTTTAAATAATAAATAATATTAATAATAGGTCTATCCTCACAAACGTTCGCATATATAATATTAGTAGTTCGGAATGAGATTGTGCAACTGAGTCTAAATCTAACAACAAAAACCATTCATAAACCATTTCAGTAGATAGTTATTAAACTTGCTATCTTTTATTCTATAGCTCCAGTACACCTTTTGCAAGAACAATCTAAGCTATTTAGTAAATTCATCTGCATGCAATAGTCGCTTCCCGTATTGTATTAAACTTGAAAACTTGCCAAGTAATAAAAACTTTAACATTAAATCTTGGCACCAAAAGTCTTATTTTCCTAGCCGTTTACAAAAACATATACTCGGAGTCTGGCAGAGGTTAGCTTTCTTTATCGAAACAATTTAATCAAATCAAATTGTTATATTCACAACTACACCACCAGTACCCTGAAATGCCCACAATAAACTATTTATATTATTTTATTTTATTTCGTATTAAACATTATCATTTTTAACCGACTTCAAAAAAGGAGGAGGTTATCAATTCGACTGTATGTTTTTTTTTTTTGTATGTTTGTTACCTCGTATCTCAGCCGTTTGTCGACCGAATCGAAAAGTTTTTTCGCCTACTTAGAGGGTGTACCTTCTAGTTGGTCCCATTTTTTTCAATTTGGGATCTGATGATGTGATCTTGGTGTAATCGAGGGAAACCCTCAAATTTTTAAGGCACGTATAGTGTTTCTTTACTAGAATCTTAATGTTGACGTGTTGTTATGTCTGATAGTCAACATCTTGTGGGGCTGAGCTGATGGTGGAACTCCTTAACGCTTAGGAGTTCAGTAATTATAATGACGGAACTTATGATAGGTAATTTGTAGCTTCCAAAAAAAATAGAATCATAAGGTGCAATTCACTCCCCCCCCCCCCCCCTCTAAGGTAATCACTAAAATGAAGAAATAAAATGAACTTTAAAAAAAAGTAAAAACCGACTTCAAAACCAAAATGCACTAAAAAGTCTTAAATAAACTCTTCACCATTGAAAGGAAAGGAAAGGAATCCGTTTTAGGCAAACAATTTCTTTTTGGAGTCGGTGCCATCACTTTGACCATCAAGCATCAACTATCACAGCACCGACTCCAAAAAGAAATTGTTTGCCTAAAACGGATTCCTTTCCTTTCCTTTCAATGGTGAAGAGTTTATTTAAGACTTTTTAGTGCATTTTGGTTTTGAAGTCGGTTTTTACTTTTTTTATATTAATATTGGACACCAATCACATATATTGCTCTGATCCCAAAGTAAGTAGCCAATGCACTTGTGTTATGGAAATCAGAAACAACGGTGCGGTGGTACCACAACGCCCAGACCCGAGACAATATAGAAAAAATCGTTTTCTACATTGACCCGACCGGGAATCAACCCGGAACCTCGCCACCTCACACGCTTGATACCAGCGTGCTAGCCACTCGACCACGGAGGTCGTCATATAAATAACTTAACACCATTAACCTGTTTCCACATGTAAATACAAAGAATAAATTGTTCATATTGAGTTAACTTATATACATTATATTTTCATCAATAGCGTACATGCTTTTCAAATTGTATACTATACATACATCTTAAAGAAGCAATATCACAGCTCCAAATTATACTATTTTCGATACATAATTACTGATGAAACAAACTATACATGGATTACCTAGTTATTTTCATATTTTTCAACTTCATTATAATCCCATCACACCTAACATTACTTAAAAGTATTTCTAGACTAAACAATTATTGAATTTCAAGCTAACGTTAATACTTATAAGTCAATGAGATATTAGAATTTGTAGCATGAAACAGCTGCTAAGAATCATAAGCTATATAAGAACGCTACGAGCTCGTAGCGTCGTAGCACCATTACACACAATATCACTACTGTTTTATTTGAAATAAACAAGCTTACATGTGCAAAATCAGAATTCCAGTTCCTTAAATAAACAGGTAGTAACCCTATCATACCACAAAACTAACTAAGGCTTGATTATTCCAACATTTATGTAAATGACATTTTATCGGTTCATCATCATTATCATCATCACCATCATTATCAGCCAAAGGACGTCCACTGCTGAACATAGGCCGCCCCCACGGCTTTCCACGGAGGCCGACCACTAGCGATCTGCATCGAGTTTGATCCTGCGATCTTTATAAGGTCGTCTATCCAGCTTGTTGGTGGACGTCCTACGCTGCGTCTTTGGTCGAAAGGTCTCCAATTTAAAACTTTCCTGCCCCAACAGCCATCAGTTCTTCGCGCTATGTGCCCTGCCCATTGCCACTTGAGCTTCTTGATTCTCAAGGCTATGTCCGTTACCTTAGTTCTTCTACCTTGATGCTATTGCATAAATTCACTTATAATTAACTCTCACCTTGAATTCCATCAGCCACAGTGATCGGCTTGGAGTGCTCCCGTCTCCAAGTTATCTGAGGGTGTGGAGAGCCGGTGGCAGCGCATGTTAGGCTTACGGAGGCTCCTTCGCGCACCGTTTGGTCCGCACTCGTCCCACGGTCGAGGATATCAGGAGGCACTACAGCAATAATTATGGGTGTCATTATCATAAATCTTAATAACTGAGAGACTATGTTATAATTTAAGTTAAATTTAAGTATTCATGTTTGAAGCTATGTATAAACATGTAAACAGTGCGTGTATATTATGATAAGAACAAAATTATTCTTTTACTTTTAACGATAAAGGTAAATTCTAGATGAGCACACGTTTTTGTCAAAAGATCGTAACAGTAAATCTACGGCGGTTTAAGCTATTGAATAAATTCACATGAAACATCTTTCTGCCTATACATAGAGTTGAAAAGATAAATGTGATAATGTAATGTTTATTGAAGGTTGATATTTCTACGACAAGAAATTGTTAAACGCTTGTTCACTCTTTAGAAGAATAAATTCGCGTTTAAATTATATATTTGTTTGTATTTTGAAGTACAATAAACTTCAAGTCTATTTTATTACATAAACTGCAAATCAGGGCCCTTATTATGAATCACTCGCGTGAAGATGGCGTGTGATATTAACTGATTAAAGATCGTTTTCCCATGACAATGCGTATGATTTCACATGTAAGTGATTAAAAAAACAGAATTTTATGAGTACTCACGTCTATATTTCGCGTGATTGCCATTTTTATTTAATTAGTTTTCGAACAAAAATTACCATATTCAAGCGAGTGATTCTATGATAGGGCTCTAGGTCCTTTACTAACTTCCGTTGTTAGTAAACATAGGACCTAATTCACGAATGCTCTCGATAAGATTAATATTATGATCTTCCGATCTTTTGAGAGATCAAATGAGATCTTTTCCTTACCCACTACATCAAGGTATCCAAGCTGGCTCTTCATAGGGTCGGTGTTTATTTGGCACATATACCACCCTCTGTCGGTCTCTCTAAGTTCCCTGATGTGCAGAAACCAGACTCGATGGTCGCTGTGCGTCACTCCTACCCGGCGACTGCGTGATATCACGTGTGTATGGATCGTGAGAATCGTCTGGGTGTCCACTCTGAGCCATGCCACCTGTAACCAAAAGAATATATTAAAAATAAAATCTTTCACATTTGTATTGAAAACTTAAATGCGCTGATTATAAGACACACATTACAAAAAATACAAAACACGTGTAAAATAGAAAAAAGTATTTAAAAATACAACTTTAAATGCCAACGACTTAGATAGTGTCCATTGTGTTTCCTTATTTTTCGTCATGGCGTGTGGGCCATGGGCCATATTAACACTTTTAGAGCCTTAAAAATTAACGGAAATAAAAACAGGAAACCGCAAGTTTTACGCTTAATTTAATAAATATTTGTAAAGCAAATATTTTCGCAATTATATTTTGTTGGTATAAATATAAAATGACGTCACCGTAGACATTCGGACCCGATAACATTATCGTGGCACCGCTGGAATAGCTCTTGCGCGATCGGGCAAGGTGTTAACAATCCGGTATCAGACTTTATGATCTGCCATGTTGGGTGAAAACGACTTACACGCCTTGATCAAATCAACGCGAAGACCTGAGCGTGTCCTCTGTAGCACAAATAATATTTTACTAACAACTAGCTTTCGTTTTTTTGTTATTAAATTTGAAAAAGCAGTTACTCAGGTGTTGCCGCTGCTTTTTACAATATCCTATACGAGTATAAATGTCCCAAAGCAGTGATAATAGTCTATGTTGAGACGTAAATAAGTGCTCTCCTTTTAGTTGTGCAAGTATGTATTTACCTTTAACTAGACATTGTTTATGATCTTGATACCGAGATATCACAATTACGTTTATAATAAGCCCCTTATTACCTATTTGCTTAAGTGTAATTGTAGCTACTAATTAAACAAAAGAGTCTATTAACATAACTAACCAGCTTACGTTGTGAAAGCAAAATGAGTTTGTAAAAACAGAAAACACAGTAACAGTATTCTTATTAAGATTAATTTATTAAAAGGGTACGATTTATGCAGCACTACCGAGTAATTGAAGTGGCCCTAATGCTGTAATTATCCTAATTAGTCTTCTCTCTAGAATTTACATCGACGGCGCCCATAATGTTTTTAAACTTTTGAACCTGCAATAAATCACAGTGTGTAATACAACAACATTGAGCTTCAGTGAAATAGATGTAACGGGCAACGTCCTAAGCAACATTATGCATGAGAATGCATTTGCATGTGTTCAACATGGAATAATTACATTGAAACGATATGGCTATTCATTTTATAGCAGGAAATGTATTCTGTGAAGAAACTTAATTAATACGGCATTAATCTTTCGTCGTGAACATGCCTTGTTCAAATTTTGGAATATATTTTCTATATGACAGAGAGACTTTAAGTCTTCGAAACTACTTTGTATTCGCTGAACCTTCTTAAGCTCATATACTTACAGGCGTGTTGTTTAAAACCTAGTTGCAAGTGATCTAGAGTTCGAACAACTTCAGCCAACAGGAACTCAAGACGCTAAAGTAGTTTTATTACCCAAGATTGTTAGTCTTTAAAAAAAGACAGCGCTTTCGTTATTATATTATTTACTAGCTAAACTAGCTGTTCCAAAAAGTTTTTATTTACGAATCAGAACGTCGGTACGGGAAAATTTTCACCTGTCCACAGAAAAACCTTTCTCGGACTTGAACCATCGAAATGCCAAAGTATAGTAGTAGTTTTTATTATGGATAAGGTAGCACAACAACTTATATTTTGCTGATATTTTTTTTCCATTTGATTTAAGTGTGGTTATATTACCTTTAAAGCAGTACGTTGGCGCTTGTCAAACAACAAGCAAAGAGCAAATCCCAAATCCACTAGTCTCTCTAGAATATTATTCGAGCTCATGTCAAGAAACTGTTTAACGAACTCCAGCTGTTAGCGTCCCGGTTTAGATAAATGTTCTGCTACGGTTCAAAAATACGTAAACACTATTCGACTTTATACCCAGAAACATAAGGCATATTTTGAAATATTTTCGTGTAGGAAGCTGAATCAACAGTGAGTGCCGACTGTAATATGTGGCTACCCGCGCGGGAGACGTTCGGAACGAGCTTAACGTGTACAATCTCCAACACCGCATGCTTACCACCTAAATGCAAGACTGCAGGAAAATTTTAGATTCAGTTACTGAGCTAACAAAATATAAATGGAATTATCTAGACGCACAACAAACCAAGCTGCGCCAAACTTTCAATATACAAAATCCAATACATCCTACCTTATTCGAAAAATGTTGGTTCTATAGAAAAAAAAACAAATGAACGTCACAATGTCAGTCTGTGAAACCATCGTATCTAACCTTCTTTGGTCACGTAAAAGTTATTTTAACATCAAAATTAGCATTAAGAGGTTTTGCGTTGTTTCCTTTCTGGCTTGTTTCACCGTCTTCAAAGAACGCATTACGTTCCCACGGCCCATAACTAACAAGATCGACGTATTCCGCCCAATGGGTCTGTCTACTCTCCGATGGACGTCCCGCCGCTCCAAGACAGTTAGTACAATCATTCGGCTAGCTCTAGGGAACCGATCTGTGTACCAGCAATTATTGGTTCTGAGACTGCGGTTACGCAATAAGAAGCTATCTTTGTGGAATCTATTCAAATCACTGATCACGATTTATGTAATTGAAGATATTAAACCGCAATAAGTACCTCAGTAGGGACTGAAATTTATTGAATCAAACTTCCCTAATAAAGCGACGATGACAGTTTATTTGAAATTGAAACTACGAGATGGCTATACGAGTACATAGATACTGTCCAGATAACAATAACCTTGTAATTGTCAACAAAAGAACAGGTCGTTATATGTCTGAATACCATCAAGTTAGTCAACACTTTTTGTCAGAAACATAAAAATTAAATGTTTCTTAAATTTAATTAAAAATTTAAATTCTGCACTAAAATTGGTATCAATCGATTTAGTCTACAGTCTACCTGAAAAACACACTTGTAATCAATAACATCATCCTTCATCCAATTTCCGACAATGTAATCATAACCTTTATTTTTCGTAGACTCGTCTTAAATTTATCAAGAAGAAAACAGCACTCAACAAAACAGCACACGTGTTAAGAAAAAGACATAAATATGTATATACTTAGTTACATGACCCGTGAGTTCCTGGTTTGCGAGTTAAACACGTGGTCTTTTAGCGCAATTACTTTTTGAAAGGTCAATTATTATAAAAGGTATGAAGTGTACCTTGTATGTGGAGAGGTTGTGAACAGTACACGCCAAGATGGCTTCCCTCCCGAGCGGCGCCGTCACGTTGGCGATGGGCCCGCTGAAGCCCGGCTCGTCTGTAACAAACAATGCATTACTCTTTGGTAAAAGTTCTTTATGTTGAACAACAAAAAAAATTTGCTAGACAACACACAAATTGTCTTGGTTTCGTACTAAAGAGTTTACTTCCTTGTGTTACGAATAGCAAACAACGATTATGACAAGGGCATCTCCAAGAAATTTATGTAAAGCTGATAAATTTTTTTGTTTGTTTGAACGTGCTAATCTCAGGTAGTAATAGACCAATTTGAAATCATTACGCTGCGATGGAAGAAGACAGAACGCGCGGACGCATTTGCGGGGGCCCGCTAGTCTATATAAATATTATAGAGCTGAAGTATTTGTTTGTTTGACGAAAGGAAACGATAAGACCGATTTGTTTTTTTGTGTTAGATAGCTTATTTATCGAGGAAGGTTTTAGGCTATAAAACATCACGCTGCGACGGGAGGAGAGGGAGCAAATACAAAACGCGCGGACGCAGTCGGAGGGGACCGCTAGTACTTAAATATACAAACATTAATTAGAATTACAAATGTTCGTGCTCATCATACAAACATTTGCCCCTTGCGGGATTCAAACCCTCGACGTCCGGCGTAATAGTCAGGAGCACCAACCGCGTTTTCAAACAATGGGTTTGTAAGAACACTAATGCCGTAAAAGGATCGCAATAGACGGTAAATTCGTGGTTCATTTAAAAGAAATAAAGTTAAAAGTTTAAGAACAGCTGAATATGATTTTGCAATCACTGAGAGAACTAAAAAAACTGTTATCTATGAATGTTATGAAGTATCTGACAGACATTTCATACTAAATGACGTTCCATACATGTATAAATTATTTTTTATAAATTGCACTTGTAAAAAGCAACTTTGGCTGTGTGACAGACGAGTGCAATTTATATTATTAAGTTTGTATAGTGACACAAAACTAAAAAAACAAAAAATGTAATTATAAATGATTTATTGTTAACGAAACAATGTTGTACCATAAAGATTCCAGTCTCGTAACAACTTAACCCCTATTTTCTTTCTTCTTTTCTTGAACCCTCATTGTCAAGTTAATAGAGCCTATTAGTGAAGCAAAGCATGTTATTTGCGTTTCGAAAACGTGTAGTTTCCAACGTTTTCCTAACTCAAAATACTTTTGCAGTTCACGCTTAGAGTAATCGTTTTCGTTTTATCATTACAACATTTATGGGTTATTCTTACGCTGGGCCGCAATTTAAATACGGCGAAACAGCCGATTGAGTGCACGCGAGCTTGACTAGGTGTTCTCAGTAACGCCACAAAGCTAGCCATGCGGGGAACTAAGTTTTTAGAAATACAAGTACCATTAAATTTGACAGACTCAAAAAAAAACTTTATTAAGACTTACAGCAAATGATTACAGGATTATGTGAACCTCTTTTAAGCTAAACGCTTGTGTTAAGGGAACCCGCTCTTTAACAGTCTAAGGTGAGTACCTACTTAATTACAAATTCATTTAATTTAATTTGATTTAATTTTTTATTTATTTTTACCTTTTTATCGGACCAGATGTCTAAATTTAATAATTCATCGAACCGTCTTCATCAAATTAATTCACACATGGCTCTTTCTATCATTCGCTTCAGCCCCTTCGTACCAAAATTCACATACATTCTCCGGTGCTCTCCTATTTGGCAACACAATGATATTCTAACGTTTTTAGACCAAATGATACAAAACTGCCTCACTGAAATTCTAAATTGCAACATTAAAGAGAGAGCCTGAACCCAGGCGTCACTTCTGATCCGCTTCGGCGGCCTGGGCATCCGCAAAATTTCAAGTGTTACTTTGCCTGCGTTTTTGTCATCGGTCCACAGTACGCACAACCTCTTTGGGAGAATCATTAGCCCGTCACTGGGTTCCGTAGAGGTGGCTTACTTGGCCGAGGCCAAACTCGCATGGTCAATGGCATGCCCGAGCGTACAACCGGTTACTCCTCAGTCACAGAGACAGTGGGATGAGCCGCTCTGCCTCCAGATCCAGCGTGATCTCCTAACTACTGCTGAGAATGAGACGGACCGCGCTCGTCTCCTCGCTGTCTTTGAGAAAGAGTCAGGCTACTGGTTGCAGGCAATACCATCTCCAAACCTAGGCACCCTACTAAGCAACTCATTTCTATCCATTTTAGTTGGTCTCCGTCTGGGCGTTCGGACAAACAGGGCTCACCGTTGCCAATGCGGCGAGGCTGTCAACAAACTCGGCCACCACGGACTCTCCTGCTCCAAGAGCGCTGGCCGCTTGTCGGGCCACGCTACGTTGAACGACGTCATCCGTCGGGCTCTTGTAACCGCCAACATACCCGCGATCTTAGAGCCGAGAGGTTTAATCCGGAGCGATGGGAAGAGGCCCGATGGATTGCCGCTTGTTCCATGGAAATTGGGGAGGTCGCTGGTCTGGGACGCTACCTGCGTAGACACACTGGCACCGTCCCACGTCCATGCGACCTCATCTAATGCAGGTGCGGCGGCGGCTAACGCGGAAAACTTCAAGCGGCGCTTATATGTAGCCCTCAGTGAGGGTTACATATTTGCACCGTTTGGGGTTGAGACATTGGGTCCGTGGGGGCCGGAGGCGCGCCGACTATTTAAAGAATTATCGGCGCACCTAATCGAGGCCTCGGGTGACCAGAGGGCTGGCAGCTACCTCGGCCAGCGAATCAGTCTGGCCATACAAAGAGGCAATGCTGCCAGCCTCCTGGGCACCCTGCCGCCATGCGGCGGAAATTTAGAAGATGTTTTTTATTTATAGTAGGTAGGTATAAGATCTTTTTTTTTTCTTCTTTTATTTATTCTTTAGGTTATATGTAAATTACTTAGTTTAATTTCTGTTTACTATTTCATAGATGTATATTTTAGTTTTAATTTATTTTCATTGTTAATATAGAATTAACTATTTATGTTATGTGCAATAAAACTTATGTGCGTGTGTGTATGGCAACACAGAGATTGACGGTCTCTGTGTTGTTATATTCAGTTCGCTGAAGTCTTAGTAGAGCGAAAACACGTCTCTTTTTTTTCTATATTCAACCATAAAATACGTGGTGTCAGAAAGCTTATGTGTTATACCCTTTGCCTTGGAAAGCTCATGGTCCTGCACCTGTTCGATAGATTCGATAGATACCTATGGCAGGAGAAGTGTGTAAAAAACGCCAGCAATTTCGGACAAATGGTTTTGTACTGAAATAATGTGCCACTGCTAATTTAAATGTATATCTACATCACTTTTATTTTACGTGACTATTTTTTTACAATCCCTTTCATTACAGTTAATTTATAACCAATTGTATTTTTTTCTTACACAGTGTGTCCCTGGTTATAGTCTCATCCTGATTGGAGGTGAACGTCACCCAAAAATGCAACAAAACAAAAAAAAAACAATATTTTAGCTTCTATTGAACAATGAAATACTCATTTTATACTGTTACGCTACGTGCACAAATAACGATATCTTCGTAATCATAGTTGAATTATGATGAAATAAATAAATATAATAAGCCAAATATGTACATGATAATGAGTGTATAAATAACAAAAACTTGGCAAAAAGTAGTTACCATGATTAAAACTTTGCTGAATGAATTGAAAACATGAATTTAGTCTAGTTTTTTTCTGTCATCGCTAAATGTTACAAAATTATTCGCATAATACATAATATTTTTTATAATTTTCGTATTATTTTATCTTTCATTTGACATAAACATCTTTTTTCATTTAACTATCTGGATTGCACAATAACCAGAACAAACTGTATTCGTCCCTTGTTAATCTTAGTAGAAAACACGGACGACTTTTTCATTTTTTCAGTCCATTAATGACTCGACACCCGAGCGGTTGCAGGCAACCGCATAACAATAGAATTTGCATTGTGTCTCGTTCACATACGCTTGAGGGATTAATAATTCCCAACAATGCCGTTGGTCAACAAATTACGATTTTAAACGGTCAAAAATTACGATACTGACTCATCAATTTCGACTACAAACTGCGCACGTAAATAAAATTCAAATTCAAATTCATTCATTTATTCAGACATCATATGGTCCATTTGGTTAGTAACAATAAAGCTTACAACTAGGTTAATAACAGACAAATACAATTCGGATAAATCAGATCAACAAAACACACACATTTAATTGACATAATAAATAGGGTTCGGGTTTATGAGTGCAGTGATCCAGTGCCGTAGTAAAGCACTGTCCCACCTCCCCGCCAGTACCCTTAAAATCCTGTTGGGACTACCGACCATTCTGTTCTTAATGGACAGGATCTTCTTCCTTGTCACTGCATGGAAGTCGTCTACATGGGCGTCGGCGAACATGCCAGACGCACTGCAGAATCTCGGTAGTCCCAAGAGGACCCGGAACATATTATTATACAATACACGCAGGGCGCTGTATGATTTTTGTGTATAACTTACCCACAAGCCGCTCGTGTACAGGGATTGACAGAAAGACTTAAATAGTGATATTTTAACCTCACCTGTACAGTGCGCGAACCTGCGGGCCAGCATATTTCCTCGTACTGCCAGAAAAAAAATACATAAAAACTACACCTTATCGCAAATGTTTCGAAAGGTCCCGCCTGAGCGTATTCACTCGTTCATACATTGAATATTTTCGTATAGCATAATAACGGCGATGCAACCAATTTCGCGGTGTCATGATGTCACGCGACGGCACTGTAGGCATTAGGGTTGTCGACAACCGTAACGATTGCAATATTGTAATCGCAAAACCATTTGATACGACAGTCGTTTTCACGGTCGAGCCACAACGTTTTTAAGGTTCCGTAGGTGAATGGCAAAAACCAGAACCCTTATAGTTTCGTCGAGTCTGTCTGTCCGTCCGTATGTCACATCCACGTAGGTAGGTGTATCTTGTACCTGTTGTGTTATGGGACCTATCTCTTAAGGTTTGCTCTGTAAATTAAATGATTTGAATGCTATTTTATAAGCGGAACAGGAGCTTATATTGTTTGTAATATCTATTTATACCATGTAAAGTTAGCATGTAACGTCCTACTGCTGGGCAAAGGCCTGTCCAAAGGCCTTAGCTCAACTATGAGGTAGTTGGAAAACATACATCAATACAATGTTATGAGCAAATAAACGATATGATTTATGATTTGATCACTATTATCACCTTTATTATAGTAATAAAAAATGATTTACAAAAAAGCATGGTATTGTCATGATCACAACTCAATCTTAATATACGGTCATAGGTACGGTAAGTCTTGCCAGAAACAGCCACAGTATGTGCGTTCGTTTATTTAATTTGCTACCGAACCATATTCAAAATTTGCCACTTAATATTTTTAAAAGAATTATTTTTAGAGTGTTGGTTGAGAACTGCTTTAATGACACAGAAGAGTTCACAAATGTTGTCGTGATGGTCAATTCAAACAAATTGTAATTACCTAATTCCTTGCATGTTATCTACTTATTCTCAATTTGACATCTGTAATTTAATGACATTACTACATTATTATTAATATTATTGACTTATGAAATTGTATTTGTATTAAAATTATATCAATAGATAAATTGCATGTCGAAGAAATGTTTGCCTATCGTTACATCGATGAAGCATGATTGATCAATTTTAATATTAAGACCTGATAATGTAATTCTTACCATGTTTCAATGCAAATAAATCAATATTCTATTCTATAAATCTTTATCAAAATATATACTTTATCTGTCACAAGCAATTAATTTTGAACATATGTGCCCTTGACACCATTGGATTCCAATAATTATCTTAGGTGATCTCTTACTTTCAAAATATCATGCGCTCATATCCATGCGCGCATGGCGAGTCTTTCCAACCGGAAAGACGCGCGACGCGCTGGCCGGTGTGGCGTGTGTTGGTGGATTCAATACTACGGATGTTATTTATTCTGCTATAGTTTCTGACATTTAAGAGCGCCTTTATCAGCCTAAGTCCACTGATGTTCATTGTCTGCTTAGTAAGACTGCATAACAAAAGAAATACAAGAACCTGCCCCCGAGCAACATGATTTATACCGAGACAATTGCAATAATTTGCGGAAATCTGCATAAATTACAGGAGGCTTTCAATAAATGGGTTGCTCAAATTTAAAACCATGGAGTCCGTATCAGTCGTAACACGACCAAGTCCATGAAACGTAACTTTGGAGGCAATGTAAGTTTGAGCTGCAACACGTTCCTTTATAACACCTAAGGTAAACTGCCATGTCAGTCAATGTTAACACTGTCGCTTATGTCGATAATAATGTGAAGTAGGTATTCCACAAACATCGCCTTGCTTTAAAAGAAATCTCCAGGAGTCCTCTGCGATGTTTAAATTCTATTTCAAACCAGAGAGCAGGTTTTGACGTAAGACCAGCTTTGCTTTAATGGTGTAGAGTTTTTGACTCATGCGTACTAGCTACAAAATTCGGACCAGCGAGAGATGAAAATGCCGAAATTGTCATATATATAATTCAGAAAAAATCTAATAGGAAGTTTCTCAAAGTTGTTAAGTTGCCCCTATTGTAGACCAAGTAAGAGAAAGTCGCTTGAGATGGCTCAGAGATAAATCATGAGAACCACGAACGTATAACCTCGGCTTCAAAGACCTGCATTACAGTGGCTGACCGATGGACACAGCACCGAAAGCACTCACACCAGGAGTACACCACCTAACACAACACACAACACAAAACTTACACAAGATTTTAACATGCAATACAAGTTGCTTCACTGTGTTAACTGGGAGCAGCTTTTCTATCATTATCCGTATTATATCTTGAAACTACAACTCAAAAACGGACCAGAAGACCACTCACTGCATGGTTAGCGAATAAGCTGTTCTACAGCGAGCTGAACTATCTACCTACAGACATTATCCAGAACCCAGCTCTGTAGCGTAAAATTACAAGAAGATCCGATTCGGATCCAGAAATAAGGAGTGGAAATGATGAGTTAGCTTTAATCATACGATACACGACATTTGGTGCAGTGGTTACCGCTCCTGACTACTAAATCAGCGTCGCCTGTTCGAATCCTGTAAGAAGCAAATGTTTGTGTGATGAGCACGAAGTATTTATAGGAGACGTCCTCGTCATAATAGTTGTCTGGTACTTCGTAACACAAGGCACAAGATTCGTAACTTCAAAACCAGACAGTCTGTATGACATACATTCATTTATATCTAATCATCATATACATATTTATTTATGACTTAATAGCTGACCTATTAAAATGTATTACCATTACCTTAAGCCTTGCTTAGGTACGAATAATAATGAAATCGAAAATGTGTTTTAGGTATGTGTTCCGTCTTGACACAAGTGAACTTTTTAACGTCGAAAATTTTAATTAAATCAATTATCTCCATTTAAGACAGTTTGTGTGTGTGGGGGGGGTGGACCAGTAGACCAGTGTCATTACTACCCAATTTTCAAAGACCAAGGACTATGTATAATAATGAAATATGTATATCATGCAAAACCCGAAATAATCATAATATTATTGAATAGTATAAATTTTTTTAATTTAAATGTCGATTTATTTGTTTTTTTATGAGTAACATATTATACGGTACCTTCTATTATTGCCCTTATAAAGTGTTTAATTATTTATTCTGATGTTAAAACGTTAGTATCAGATGAAATTATATTTCGGTGGCTTTAAGTAAATTTTCATCTTCAGAATATTAATTGCCATCTTCTAAGAAACCTGTCGGCAAAAACCTGAAATAGGAATTTAATCAAGCATATTAATTTATTTAATATAAATACGACATATTATGTTCAAATTCATCTTGAATTTTGTAATGGTATTCACGAGATTATTTTCTTGCATTCTTGGATTCGGGAATACAGGGCACGGCACTCGAAATGTTACTTACGACAGCGCGCCATTTTTTTTTTCAATAATTAATATCTTAACTTTTTAACAAACCTGTGATATAATAATATATTATAATATGAATATTTATTATTATAGGATAATAGGATTATTGTTACTATGTTCGTCTTTCTTTAGAAGCCTTTCACTGCACCCGTTGTCATCTTTCTGCATGACCTAGAGGTTTGACTGGCAGATAATGCTTTTAGCATTAAGTCCACCTTTGTACACTAAATTTGTACAACAAAGTCTTTAAATAAATAAATAATAATAATATCACTGGTTTAAGTCGCAGTTTCGGAGAGTGAAAAAAAAAACAGTGTAAACGCTGGCACGTTTGAGGCGAGCTTGAAAAATTGCTACAATTTGATGACTTTTTTTCTGTTCCGCAATATGTTAACAAACGTTTCGTTTGTAAACATGTAAACATGTAATGCTAGAGCGGATTTAAAGAAAATTTAGATTACCAAATTGTTTAGTAAAAACAAATGCCTGCATCACCGATGGTCTGGGCCGCGGTAGCTGCTACTGGACGCTCACCGCTCGCTTACATGGAACAGGGTGTAAGTGTAAGTTGCTAATCTATCGTAAAAAGGTCTTAAATGATGTTTTGTTACCTTGGGATACTAATAATTTGGTCAAAACTTTTAGACATTTAAAAAAGACAGAGTACCATAGCATGCAGGTCATGAACACCATAGTTTTTTTGAAAGAAAATGTTTTCGGCTTCAGTTCATCAGCACAATGACCACCTATTAACAGCCGGATTTTTTCATATGGTTCGTTCTGAAGGCAAAAGTATCGGCAAAAAAATGTGAGACCTTTGATATCTTGCGACTGCTCTCCGCCGAATCTCCCGAGATTGGAATTAAATAGCCCAAGACTACATTCGTGCAGTATATGAAGATTATCGAACATACTCGATGGTATAATCAGCATTTTTTTTACGTCCACTCCATTGATAGTTTCTGGCATACCCGTTTGCGAGAAACTATCAATGGAGAAAATAGAGAAAGAAATATTTCGAAAATAGAGCTCGGTCCCACCGATCATCACCGGTCCCATCGCCCTATTTTCGAATCATCCCCGACAATATTTTGAGTGATTTTCGTTAGAAAATCTATAAAAAAATACGATAAATATAGAAGCGGTTATAACAAACTTGAGTTTTCTCTTTTTGTGAACAAAGTGAACAGAGTCACAAAGTGGAAACCTCACCCCCCTTTCTAAAATCACTTGAAATAAATAAATAAAATTGTTTTTTGCAAAGAAAAGTAAAAACTAATTTCAAACCATAAAGCACTAACAAGTCATAAAAAAACTCTTGAATCTTTAATGAAAGGAATCCATTTTAGGCGAACAATTTCTTTGTGGAGTCGGTGCTATCACTTTGACCATCTTAAGCATCATCTTTTAGAGTACAGACTCCAAAATGAAAATAAATTCAAGAGTTAATTTAGATGAAAGGTATATGTTTTAAGAGTGTGATTCACGTTCTTATATCTAAAAACACATTTCAAAGCCAGACTGTGTAAGGATGTTTCCTGACAATAACGAAAATAACGTATAGACAGATTTATTGGGAAGTTGGCACCTAGACATATTTTGGCTATTCAAGCACACATGCCTTAAAGAAAATGCCTTGAGAAAAAAAACTAATAATTCTTGTTATTTATGTTCACTGTTAAAAAAAACAAACGAGTAATTTAAGTGCCCACGTATTTTTTTTATTTCAGAAAGGGTATGAGAACGTTTCATCCTAGACCATAGTTGCCGTAAACGTTGTTAGCAATTCTATTAATGCTCAATAATATAACTGTGCCCTTTTTGACATTCAATTGTTTTATCAACGTATATCGATAACATATTTGGCCTAAGAATGTTGCCGTTCACCTCGGCAAGGCGTTAATTCCAAAATACCCTTAAACATACCGTGTTTTTATTAAATTAGTTTGGTGGCACGCGACTCACGAAACTAAGCATACGAACGAATTCAGGTCAAACTGACACGGCTTGAAAATAATATAATTTACCAGCGGTAACATCGAACATCAAACGGGACTTAAGCACTATTATGACAGTCAATTACGCTGTAAAGCCTTAACTATGAATTAATTTAATATTCCCAGTATTAACACAAAGCAAATTGTTCGTAGTAATTTTAACTCTACGTAGTATTATGTGAATAGTAATTCGTTTTATCGAGAGGCATATACAATCAATTTAAGAAGATAAGAGATTAATTTAATTTGTTTTAACGCAAAAATAAAATCAAAGGTATGCAGTACGTATGTCATCGTAAATAAGCATCCATACCAAATGCGTTTAGTTTCCAGTAAAAATGCAAGAAGCAATATCTTTCGCACAGGTATAGAAAAACACCCGAAATCTATTTTAGTGTTACTTCAGTATCGAAATATATTGTGTGTGAAAAAATCAAAGCGTAAGTCAATTTTTTTTATATGCAGTTCTCGTTTAGAATTTTACCTCTTCTCAGAGGTGACATTAAGTAGCTTGTAATTTAACTGCTGGCCCTCACCCTAACCTCAATTATGAGGTGTGTGAGTCATATTCCACCAAGCGGGCTTAATGCGGATTCGTGAAAAGGGGTATTTATAAGATAACTTCATCAAGTCTTCGACGAACTCCTAACCCAAGTAGCACAGAACTGCTGTATATTAGCTGAACTACTGTCCACAATATAATCCTTAGCTGTACAAGCCTTCTGAATAAGAGAGTAAGAGGGGCTGTAAGTGCTTATTTAACACTAATTTGGGCACAAATTAATCAGCTATTAGCTGAACAACTGTCACATTAGCATTACAACAACATTATTTGAGCATTATTACAGGTAACTGTCACCCTAAGAGCTGAACATTGACTGAATAATAGAGTAAAATGTTACCAATTAAACAGCACACTGGCCGATTTAAGAGTTTGTAGTAGCCAAGCGTTACCAAAGTACTCTCTAGCAGGATCTTTTAACGCTTCTACGAAGTTGAATATTCTTAAGTGGCAAATTTGTGAATTAACATAATACTTATTCTTTAGCCTTTAACTTTTTTATTTTATTATCGACGTTTAGTTTGTTCGTCTTCAATCGATGACAGTTTACTGCGGTAAATTGATTATTTCGTAAACTTCGTATTGATTTTCCTTAATGTTACTTGAAAATCGAATGGGAAAGAAAATTTATTGTCAAATACTATATAAATATAGGCGAAAATTTTCACACGCTATCAAATTGTTTCTGTTTTCTAGTAAATAAATATGTAAAATGGGCAAAAATAAAAAATGCATTTTGTCATTTTAGTTTTATAAAGCTTTTTATCTACTCATATACAATATTACTACTTCATAGTCATACTTTTATGCTATTTTTGTTAACTTAACAAAGATCGGTGATGTTAATATAGGTATTTTATTCAATAGATCCATAAAAAATGGCGGCCAGAAATGTGAAATATATTAATCACAATAAAATGCAATGGGGTTTCTAAGTGTTCAATTGTGGACCGTAAGTCAGCTTTGAGCTGACAAAAGTAGTTCTTGTGATAAACTAATCGGCCACAGGTTCATAAAAAGCATAATAAGGGTAAACATGTGCGCTAATACCACAGTCTCTAAAACAACTTAATGGTCCTCGAATTTCTTACAATTCAACTATATACTGAAATAATTAATCTAAAACTATATGCTGAAATAATAAATCTTCCAAAACGTCTTTTAACTTCATGAGCAAGTTTATTGCTGTTGCTAGGACAAGTACTCAGCTCTAAGCGAGAGAACGGGTTACATTGGTCTAATTTATAGCAGTGTGCTCTAATTTTACATTATATCAATACACTCATCGTGGTTATGTGAGCTGAATAAATGCTTATATACGATTGCTGATGAACAGTATTTAAGATGAACTATGTACAGCAAGAAGCAGTATATTATCATTAATTAAAGTCACTTAATAACTATTTGCATTTTAGTGATTCACATGTTCTTCCTTTAAATGCCAAAGTTTTAAGGTTGTACTTGTGGCCTTCTTTTCAGAAAATAGCTTAGTTAAAGACCAAATAAATGCTTATTAGCAGCATTCACCTCTTTAAAAGGATGAGTTACCCATATTAACGCTTATGACATTACTGCGTTCTCACCGTGACACATACTAGCGCAATTATACAGGTGAGAGAGTAATTTTCTGCTATGGCTGTTAGAGTGTACTGTTATAAGTGTTCAAAAATGCTAGAATTGCCGATGTGGCCTGTTGTGTCATCCTATAATGCAGTTATGTGCTTATTGGGAAGTAACGCTTTTATTTAAAAGTTACCTTTTTTGCTCACATTATTTTTTTGTCAAATCAGATTATTTGTTGTTAGAAGTACCTACTTACGAGTACTTCACTTCAAATACGTAAAGGTTAATAAATGGATTTATCGGTGACTATTTAATTGTGACCGTCAACGCTACTCATAAATATTGTACGCGAGTAAATCAATCGAGGCCCTCCAGTGTTTGATTTGATTTATTATGATCTAAATGCCAGTATCGTTTTTAAAACCTGTCTCGTTGAACTTCCGTCGCTGTCACTGACAAATTACAGGCTCGCCGCGGTCGCTAATTGACTGCATGTCAAATTTAACCACCACGCCGCAAATATACGGATGTTGTCCCTTTTTACCGGCACTTCCTTTCGAAACCTCTTTGTGGGAACGACGTGTCCTTATTATTTTACTCGTAAAATTAAGACTGCGAGCTATCATACCAACATACCTCACTAGATCAGGGGCTCTTATCCGTTCGCTCAATTTAGGGTATGATTTTCAGTATCAAATGAAATGTCAAATGTTTTTCGGATGAAAAACATTTGACATTTACACGGCAGTGGTAAATGAAATACAGCTCAATTTTTACCGACTTCAAAAAAGGAGGTAATCAATTCGACCTGTTAGTATGTGCGTTCGTTAGAATCTAATATAACTAGACGAAAACCCGGCTCCGCTCGGGTGAAATATGACTCTTAATACACATCTAGGTACACAATGTATCTGTACGTAAATATTTCTGTAGTCATCGGTTCTCAAGGAATATTAAAGGCAAGCCATAGATTCGTGTAGCTTCTTTGGCGGGTAGATGAGTACTTACTAATTTAAAAAATAAAAAATCGTCTAATTAGCGCTGACGAACCACGAATATATTCACGAACCATTAAAGCGCTAAATCGGCTCCGCATTTTACAAAAATAAACACTTCTGGTTTTAGATAATTAATGGAATCAGGCGTTACTTTACGGAAATCCATTATTAAGTTGAAATTTATAAAATTATTTTGCTTTAAATTTCCGCTAAGCGACGCCGGCGCAGGCAACTAACAACACGAACCGTCACCGCGTTTAGTATTAGTTCAGGCAAATGCAGGATGCACCACCCGCCCTCCCTCAATACGCATGCGGCACAGCTGATGCAATTATTAGTACCCAACACCAACGTGCAAAAAACCTCGACGCGTTTCGCCACTACACGTGGCATCCTCAGGAGATGTTGTCGCCTCGGCTTTCTGTTTTTTTAATTATTCTCTGTAACTACATGATGAAAAAATAAAAAATTAAACGTTTTTATTTAACTTTAGTGCATAACATAAGGTGGAATTAATGCCGAATGGCATTCTCTACCAGTTATAAATACCTAAATACAAATTAATATCGAAGCCGGTTGTTAATGAGAATTAAAATAGATTCATATAAAGTTTCGATCGAGTCTACCGTACCCTTTGACGAAATTATTAATATATAAAAAATAGGGTGTCATTTAAAATCTAAGCCGGTTGTTAATGAGGATTATATTATTATTAAATAATGTGTGATGGTTTTATGCCTTTGCCTGTATATCATCTGCATAAAAGAAAAATAAAACGATGCTAGCGACACCACAGGTTGCTTTCCCAAACTTTATAAGGGTCCTAAACGCTCCAAGAGCTTTCCAATCTATATCTGTCATATCTATGCACGATACGCCCTTGTCAATGGCGACTGCGGTTTGTTTGTCAGTGCTATTAGAATTTCACGAAATTCTACATAATGCGAATTTTGTGGATATATGTTGTCGACTCGAAGTCAATATATTTTTATGTTTTGTTATTCATATAAGGTTTCGATCGAGTCTACCGTACCCCTTGACGAAATTATTAATATAGAAGATTTGAGCATGTTGATCTATGAAGGCTTTCAAATACGCGTGCAATAATTTCGTAGATGTATGTATGTCTGTATGGTTATCTCAGGATTTCTTGAAAACTATAAGTTGTAATGTAAGTACTACAGTCATCAAAATCGGCCCAGTAGTTTTTGAAATATGAGCAATAACAAAAATCATGATATAAAAAATAATTTATAATTACACTGCCTTCAAAAAAATTACTTATAAATCTTAAAATAACCCAGTCGTCTTCTTTTTAGAAGAAACAAATTATTATGGAGTTATGTGTGTATGATGTTTAGCATAGTACACCAACAGTCTACATACATCATGCACCGACTCCAAAAGAAATTATTTCTTCTTAACAGAAGACGATTGAATGATGCATTATTTAAAGCTTTTAGTAGTTTTTCAGTAACTATTCGCGTCAATATTTACCGTGATAACTTCAAATTATTTTCAAACGATAATCACGCGGAATATTGTCATAAGTTTTTTTTTTAAAAATTCGTTGACATCTGCGATAGTTTGAGTATGTTTATACCGACCTTCAAAAAAAGAGGTTATCAATTCAATGTGATCAATTTGTAGTCATTGGAATTTAATATTATTTGAGTATATAGATCTAGTAATAGCCTTATGATTTTTTCCCAGATTAAATTAAATAGAGGTTAAAACAATACATTTCCTACAAAAACAAAAAAAAAATACATGATAAGGTATTAGTGCTTCATGATATGTCTGTATGTCTAATGTCTCCACGTTTCATTGTCTGTTCAGTGGAAAGCTTTAAAAACCAATTGACATTGTTTTGTCAACACAATTTATATGAAATAACACCTATTATAATATACATTAATTTTAATCATATGGTTGAATATTTTTTCTTTGTGTATGTCATTAATGTTATAAGAAAAAGATATTGTACACAGTCTGGCCATAAATACTGTTACAATTAAAAAAAAGAAACATATAACATTTGAATTTGGAATCTGTCATTTTTATACGATTGCTCATTGTTTTCTAATTTTGGCGCCAATACATTTTATTAGTACATTATGATACAAGTGTGCTAAGTTGACCATTATATACAAGGCGATATTGTATGTGCACGAGCGAAAGCGAGTGCGCCATAAGAAGCCGCGTATATAATAGGTCACGGCACACGTGTTTCATACGACGTTTTTCAACACACTTGCCATTAATCAAAACTTCATCACACCACCGCCGACAATTATTTACGAAAAATGCACTTACTAATCTGTGGAAAAATGGCGCGTTGCTTTTTTTCTTGCCGCGAAACAGATGCGCGCGCAAGGCTAAGTCGCGAACTAGATCGGCCAACAGCCAAGATTAAAAATGTAACAATTCGTGTTTAAAACACAAATTACAGAAAATTTTAAATGAATTTGAGTTATTTTTAGTAATAAAGCTGTATTTACCATTTCTTGAAATAAATATATACATACTGTAATTTTTCGAATATATATACATTTTGTTTCTAAAATAAAAGTTATAACCCGACTAAATTAAATCGCTTCATCTTCGTACTTACTACTTGGTACTAGGGTACAAATGTAAATTGGTTGGGTTAATAAACAAAAGGCACAGATAAAGCACGCGTGTTTAATATCTATGATTATGTACCAAAAATCGGTGGAATAAAAACGTCATTTTGAGCAAGTGTGTTCAAAAATATTTTGCGATATTGTAAAATTAACTTTAAAAAAGTAAAAACCGACTTCATAACCAAAATGCACTAAAAAGTTTTAAATAAACTCTTAACATTGAATGGTGCTGTGATAGTAGATGCTTGATGGTCAAAGTGATGGCACCGACTCCAAAAAGAAATTGTTTGCCTAAAATGGATTCCTTTCCTTTCAATGGTCAACAGTTTATTTAAAACTTTTAAGTGCATTTTGGTTTTGAAGTCGGTTTTTACTCTTTTAAAGTTAATTTTATTTCTTCATTTTTAGGGATTACATGAGGGGGGGGAGGTTGCACCCTATGTATGACTCTGTTCTTTAAGAAGCTACAAACTACCTTTCATAAATTCTGTTAGTAATTATAATAATTACTAAACTCCTAAGCGTTAAGGAGTTCCACCATCAGCTCAGCCCCACAAGATATTTTAGAGAGTACCTTGCTCTAAACGCCATGATAATTTGGGGTCCCTAAAACAATCCATACGATTTCACTGCCAAGTGAAGAATTTTCCCATGGAAAGAGTGCGTGCTTCTATTGATTACTGGCCTCAACGTTTAAAGGACTGTATTGCAGCCAATGGAGACCACTTCGAATAAGCTTTTATATTTTAAATTGTTTTATATTTATGTATAAAACCAACACACTGTAAAAGTAATAAATATTATTTGCAGTATATATTTTTTCTTTGTGACAATATTTATGGCAAGACTAGGTATAGCATTTGATATTTAACGTACAAATGTCATCTTGATTAGTTTAGCCCGTACCAATTCGGAAATCAGAAATACGACCTGCGAACCTCCTTCTTTTAAGTCGGTTAAAAAGCAGAATATTCACCTCTGGAATAAAAGTGTTTGCGGCTTGGGCGAGCTCGAATTCTTTGAAACCCAGGATTTTCTATAAACTGATTAGTGTATAGAATATCCTGGGTTTTAAAGAATGATTATACTACATTATTCTGAAGGTATAGAGTCTGTGAAGGTTTTGAGGTAGGTTTGTGAAGTTATATTAGGGCGTGTAGGTGTAGGTAAGAAATTTGGCTCTACATGAGATCTCATAACTTTTTGACACTGAAAACAAGACGACCTCGACTTTTGGCAACATCTTACATGAAAATGATTTGGTGAGATAGGTCATAAAATAAATTACTATGTTTAAATTTTCCATAAAATATGCTTGGATAGGTTTTCAGCGTCCTCTTTGCACCCTCAGTCCCACATCTCTTGCATTATTGCTGGTGCGCCCACGACGTGCGAAGATCAGTCGCTTTTTTACGTAAGTGTTTGATCTTTTTAGGACATCGTCAAGATGAAAAACCGGTCAAGTAATTGACTACTTAAACAACAATAGGTTCACATTTTTTTTAATTTTTATATGAGATCAGCCCTTAGATATTGAATATATTATTAAAGTAAAAATACAACTGAGTATTCTGTGAATATTTCTACTGTAATAAATATTGAGCGAAAAGGAGCAAAGATACGTGTTTGTTATATGCGATATAACAAACGCGTTATTTTTTTATATTGTTTTTGTATAATAGACTAGAATAGACTATAGAAATATTAATCCCTGATCTGAGGGACAGACTTATGGTCGGACGGACAAACAGCAAAGTTTTAGTATTAGAATTTGATTTCCATTTAGGTACGGAATCCTTAAAAGAATACTTACATTGTGATACTGATTATGAGGAACTACAATAGGATAGTACGTTTGGTGAGCCCTATATTTCCACAGTAAATAATGTTGTGGGGAAATGGTAATTTATCTCAATAAACCAAGCGTTAACCAGTTATTTAGCCGACTGCATGTTTACACAAGTACGTTTTTACGTTGCATTACGTCAGAGCTACCTAGAAATCTCGTTTTGTTTTTCAAATGGCACACATTGTCATCTTTGCAAAGAACTAGTAATTTGCAGTAAACCCACTTGCCTTGTAATTTGCTAAAAGTACGACTCTGTACGTGGAGCGAAATTATTTTCCGACAAAAACAAATGAAGGTAGGGTATTTCTATTTTCCCTGGCCCAGGTTTGTGGTCGTTTTTGTGCAAAGTAAAACGTTTGAGTCTTTTAAGACAGAAAAAATATTACGATTAAATAACTGTTTTAGGTTGTATTTGACCAAAGCATTAACTCCGCCAATTGTAAAACTTACCAGGTCACTTAGAAAGTATTGGGAAACTTTTAATATACAGGGTGTTGTTTTGGTCAGCGACGAGCGACTCAGGGGTGACTGTACAAACGATACTGATGCCAAAAAAAAGTTTCCAAAATCAATTTATTAATGCGATACAGCTAGGAAGTCAAAACTACCAACACCAGGTAGCCTCTTCGTAGCTTACTAACTACGGCGTAGTATTTCGTAGATACGCGCTTGCTACGCGCAAGGGTGCGTGTGGTCCCCCATTCGATTTAAACCTTTTCAGGATGTTGTGAAGAGGTTTTCTTTTATAAAACTTGCATTTAATTTATAGAAATCATTATTTTTAGAATAAGCATAACTAAATATATTACAGTCGCACTTTCTGCCAACGCGCGACTGCAAGGATGATAAAAGTCGCAGAGTGTAAGGGGTTTCAATGTCAATCGTCATTCTTTCAATCAATGTTTACGAATCATATCATATGTCTTGTTTAAAAACGAAATAAAACTCGTTTTTCAACAAAAGGATATAATAGTTTCATTTTAAAGAGTGATGATAGTGAAGCGCGTCCACTATGTTTTTTACTGTACATAATATCTGATCATACAGGAATAGATACACTTACTGATTATAATCAAGCTTTTTATATTAAATGCTGATCTTCTAAATTTATCAACATTTTGAGTTTTAGAACAAATTTCAGTTCTAGTTTTCGAAGTTTTAGTTTTGTAATAACATTAGTAGAAACTAAAACCTCGTTTTTAGTCGGTAACAACCTTTAAAGCCTTACCCACATGAATTGACTTATGACATGACACTAGTACATTTGAATTGAAAATTGATAAGTAGTTAGTTGAATTAAAACATATTGAATTACTCACGTGTTGTGGCATCAGTAGATCCAGCTAGCAGCCAATCCAAAACAAGCAATGCTAGTAATATTTTTCCGCTTCCGAGTAAACTCAACTGGTGTTTATAATACATTGTGGTGTTTGAAATATTATTATTGTTTTAGCAAAAAATAGCAAAACTGCATCACCACGTTGGGCGCCGTGTATATTTAGTTCTCAATAAAGCTTGTTATATTACGTATTTCTACAAAACAGTGCACAAAGATAGTTTCGTTCAAATAATGTCAAAAATTACGTTAAACACAAAAGCACAGGACAAATCCCCTATGAATTGCATTTGACACACGCAAATATGCTATTGAGAGTTTATTCAATATTGTTGAGCGATACTTTTCGATCTCCGTTAAAAGTTTGTTCGAGGGAGTTTGCCCGAGAGACGCGCGACCGTTTCGGTCGGCGGCCCGAAGATAACTAAACTGGTGCAAGCGTGCATCGGCCTAGGGAAGGACCACCCCCTTTGGCTATACCCGTCTCTTTCCCACAAGACGGCACGCGTACAATTCATAAAACAACCCCTGTAACCTTCTGATTCTGACATTTTCTTTCATAGTATTACGGCAATAATGATGTCTTTAATGGCTTGCGGCCAAGTGAGTGGATGGTGATAACTAAATGTTATGAATGTCAACTGCAACGAGCAGTAGTAATTAGGTATGTAATGTTTTTCCTCTTTGGACTTCAGACTTCAGACTTTGGAATTATCACAACATTATTAATATTCTTACGCTTAATACATGTAATAATTTTCGATGTAATGTCATCATCATTGTCATTATTTTCAGCCAAAGTACATCATAGGCCTCCTACAAGGTTTCCCAAAGCAACCGGTCACAACGGGTCTGCATCCAGTTTGTTCCTGCGATCTTTACAAGGTCGTCTGTCCATCTTGTCGGTGGATGTCCTACGCTGCGTCTTTATTCGAGGGGTCTCCAATCTAGAACTTTTCTGCCCCAAAGGTCATTCGTTCTTCGCGCTATGTATCCTACCTATTGCCACTTGAGCTTACTGATTCTCGGTGTTCGCTACGTTTGGTTCGGTCGCTACGAGATCGAATCAGAAATGAGGAGATAAGTAGAAGAACTAAGGTAAAGGATGCAATGTATTAAGCCTAATTTAAATAATACTCGTGATCTTATATTTGGATAAAATCATCAAATCAACTTGTTTCATTGTACCTAAATATACAAACATTCTGTTCGTTCGACATCTTACGTCATACCCTATCATAAATGTATAAAATTACTTAATATTACATCGACGTAGTTTTCAACTTACAGCAAGGACCAATGAACTCGGTGTATAGCAGGAAGCAAATTAAGTCGCTTCGAAAACTTTCAAGGGTTTCTCCCGGTCAGTGATAGAGGTATCGAACAATAACTTTACTAGTAAACACCCAGCCGTGTAATATGAGAAGTTAACTGTGACCATTTCTAAAATTATATTGATTACGTCGACACATTCTAAGGGTAAGTTTTTAAACACACCGGTAACCACAACATTGGGAAGCCTCATAACTGAGTCTACAATGGGCATTGATTTTTCGCCGATCTTCTATAAAAGCGTTACCCAGAATGCTATGCCTACAAGGTCGCCTACTCGGATATCATTAGAAGTACCTGGAATTCCTGAAGTAACCAAGTCATGTGTTGATACCCATGCAACATATACGATACTTGGAATAAGAACCGGTACTCGTAAATTGAAATCGATGACTGGGTAATAATAGTAGAATGATAAATTACAGCGTCTTCTATTGAATAATATTTTACATTCTAGTTCAAGCTTATTCTGTTATCGAATAAAAAAAAACTGCCACCCTCATGTTCCCTAGAGTGAATGCGTTTGTGAAGGGAAATTTTACTGCTCGCAATCCTTACCGCGGTCATAAAAATGCAAAGATTAATTTAAATGAAATTAAACGGCATTTATAAACTCCACCGAGGAAACATTGAATTCTAAAAATCCACTTATAATTTATTTTGTTTCCCAGTAATAATAATGTCCGGCAAGTCGGCGCCATAGAATTGAGTTCCGCGAACGGCGGGTATTTCCTTGCAACTCCCCTAGGTCGGCTGGCGGCTGCCTTAGTGCTACCATTAATATTTATACACACACGTCACTAGTTCACCTTCTTTTATGCGTCTGGTTCGCCAGCGAAATATAGCCTCTGCAAAACTTTCGCCTGAATGAGCCTTGCATACAACCTTGTCACTTTATAAACTACTAACGTAAGCCATGAATACACAGCCATTTTGATTACTCAATAATTGGAAATTTCATATTTATAACAGAAACTGTGAAATTTTCATTCAAACATACGTCTCCACTAATCTGCTTTGGTCAGAAAGATTGAAAAGAATTTATCCAGTAGATCCCGTTAGACCATCGTAGTAGTTGTACCAACCAAACCGCTACGATGTGAATGGCAAAAAACGTAACCCTTATAGTTTTGTCAAGTCTGTCTGTCTGTCTGTCCGTGAGTTTCAATTCTGAAACTATTAGTTTTACACAGATGACGATTTACGTTTGACGATTCTCTCACAAAAAAAAATGGTATTTAAGGGAGGGCTTGAAACTCGAGGCCATGAAACTAAAGACTCTTATTTGTTTCTGCGTTTGAGAGAAAGACGAAAAGTGGTAAAATGGGCGTCCCCTCCCCATAACTTTTAAACTAAGCGAGTGTAAATGTAGATCGTAACAAAGACTTTTAACAAACATTAGTTTCAACAAGATCGACCTAGTATTTTTTGAGATAGAGCACATTTTCAATAACCGCAAACATAACTATGTTATTCGTACAAATACTATACACAAATAATATGAAAACCAAATTTATATTTGCCGCCGTAAAATATTGTGGTATTTTGGCTAAGTGAAAGTAAGTAGATCTCCTATTCAGTTAAAGTTGGCACGGAACCCTTAGTGTGCAAGTCCGACTCGCTCTTGGCTGGTTTTTATTTGTGGAATTAATTAACCGAAGTGCGAAAATGCTTTTGAATTTTTTTCCTAATACTCAATTGACACAAAATATGGGACAGTCACAGAAACCGTCTAACGGAAAATACATATTTGCTTGAAGCCCCACAAATGTCAGTGGTCATAACAAGTCTTAAGTCGGCTTTGCCCATTTTCTTTTCTTATTGATTATGGATTATAATTACCTACCTTCTTTGAGTAAACAGGTCAGCTTTTCAGCTTTTGTATCACTCACACATATACGATTTTTCTTAATGTTATTATAAAACATATGCTTGGTGGCTCTATGTTTTTTTTTATTACAAAAGTAAATAAAATTTAAAAAACAAGAAAAAACAGTGATATGATAAATACTCGTACCTATGAAACACTATTTATATATTCATTTACGTATTAAAATTTTGACAATGTTATTTTTTAATATTTGCCATCATAATCGATTTCTTGAAAGTAGGTAATACAAACAAAGATGTAGTAAAAAATAAAATTTTCCATATAAACCATTAAATACATTAAAGCTTTTTTGTTTGCAATTCTCTGTACTGCCCCTGGCGGTAATTCGTTTTTCTATTTTTTGTATTTGTTTACTGTAATCTAATTATCATTACGTACAAATCTCATTATTGAACAAACATTTTCGGGTACCAGGAAATTTGAAACGGAGATAAAATGTCTTATTGCAATGTTTTAATAACGGCTTAAATTTATTGCTAAGAAAATAACTTTCCGCGAGTTTAATTTTCTTTTGATTCTCATTTTTGTAAACAAATAAGTAAAGTAAAGTTAGCCTGTAACATCCCACTGCTGGGCAAAGGCCTTACCTCAACTATTAGGTAGTTTGAGCCATACTCCACCACGCTGGCTTAGTGCGGGTTGGTGGAGGGGTATTTGCAAGGCAAGCGACTAACCCTGCTGTCAGATTTTATCAAGCCGCCCATAAGGCCTCTGACTAGGCTTAACGACTAATATCAACCGATATTAGCCGGGACCAACGGCTTCACGTGCCTTCCGAAGCACGGAGATGCTCGTGATGTACGTCACTTATATGGTCGGAATGGTCACCCATCCAAACACGACCGCGCCGTAGGTTGCTTCACTTCGGTATCACTACCAAAGCGCTGCTACCGCTGCGCTACGAGCACCTTCAAACAAATAATAATGATAAATTATATAGCCATGAAAACTTCTTAGGCAATCATCCGAATTCGATTCAAACTAAATACGCATTTAGAGGCAGGTTGAACACGTATTCTATTTATTTTACTACGTTGAATTTTCTCAAGATTACCCTTATCTATTTACGATTTTATTTATTTATTTAAAGACTTTATTGAACAAATCATAGTGTACAAAGGTTGACTTAATGCTAAAAGCATTCTCTGCCAGTCAAACGTTTAGGTCATGCAGAGAGATGGCAATGGGTGCAGCGAAAAGAAATTTTGAGAAAAACAACAAAATAGTAACAATTGACTAATATTTATAGTAACAAATAAACATACTTTTATTACTGTAAATTATTTTATATTCAATAAATATACTTAAACTTACACAAAATAAATACAATATATAAAAAAATATACATAAATAATACACATAATAAATAAATATTATTTTGCAATTATCTATTCTTTAAGAAATTGTCGGACTTTCCTCTTGAATGATACCTTCGACTCGGCCCTCCTGACATCCAAAGGAAGAGAGTTCCACAGTCGTGTTGCCGTCACTGAAAATGACTTGGAGACGTACGTGGAGCGGTGTGCCAGCGTGCCTAGCCGATTACTGTTACCCTAAAGATATTTTTTTCATGTTTTCATAACAAATCTAATATAAGAGTACACCAGTTTCTTACTATGTAGATCTCTGAAGTAGAATAAAGCATTCCATAGAAGAAGTAATAAACGCCCAAATATTTGGTAAGAAATATTAAAACATCAAAATTGTTATCCAAATATTAATTCAAAGTTATTAATTAATTATTTAATTTTCATTTAAAATGAGAGACGCCCTCGGCATCATCGTATGGTAAAAGCGGAGTTTACTTCAATGTCGTTACATTATTTATCGTAACTTAATCGATTAAACTTGTCCCACCTTCAATACATCATGACATGACACATGACATTACTTTTTGGTTTTTCAGAAAATCTGCTTTTGTCATCATCTATAATTTTATACTATACTTTATACTATACTTGGCACAGAACCAATCTAATACTTGCTGAACGTTCTGTGCTAGTAGTTCTATGTATTCTATTCCGATTGCTAGCCTTGTATGGGACGGCGTGACATATTGCCACGAACTGCTTCGCTCTCAAATGTGTCAAGCGTTATTAAACGGTGACGTCTCTGATTTATGCACCCTACGACAGCCACTCTGGAACTATCTGCCGACGTGATATCTTATGTAACTGACGACGATTTATTGGATTAGGTATCCTTTAAGAAAGAAAAGTAACATAAAAGTACGTATTACCACGTCTCTTAGCGTACGCTAGAATCACTACTGAATTTCCAAATATCATAATCTATCGAGCTTGACCGCTGTTTTGTTAGAAAAGGTTAGTTTGTTTTTCTTGCTAATTAAATTTGATACTAATTATAGAGACTAAATAACTAGGCCATTGACCCCATACAACTAAAGCAAGTAATTAGAAATCTTAACACGAGTATCAGAAAATAAAATAAAAGAGTATGTAATTAACTAGTTTCCAAGCGTTCTAAATAGCAAACTCCAATAAAATAAGGTTTCCAATTCACGATTCGCTTTTGTTTCTCTATTTTGGTCTCTAAATAGCAGAACTTGTTTAACACTTATAAATTCCTCCTTCGTGTTTGTTTTAAAGTTGATCCAGCATTACACTATCGCTGTTTGAATCAGCCAACTTTGCGCGGGGTGTAAAAATTTATGCATTTACGGCCCAGTTTCGACTACGTTCCACCTATTTTGTAGTTAATTGTAGCTGAACCCGATTCAGTCAAATTGAAGTTTGCATAAAATTTAAAACATTGTTATATTTTTGGTTATGAAAAACAAAATGCACTGAAAATTCTTAAATAAACTCTTGACTCTTTAAAGGATCCATTTTAGGCGTCAATTTATTTTTGGAATCGGTGCTCTGATAGTTGATATTTGAGATGGTCGAATTGATGCCACTGACTCCAAATTTTTTTTTTCCTAAAATGGAAAATTCTCCTTTAAAAGGTCAAGAGTTTAATGCTTTAGAATGTTTTTAACACTCACAGTGTCATATTTTATATTCATAAAGATGAAATAAGAAACCAAAAATTTCGCGCACGGGCGGGACTTGAACCAGCAACCTTTTGGCAAACCGGGCCAAACGCTCTTACCAATTGAGCTACCGTGCTGTTAGTCCGACCCTGCTAAATTTGTGGTTTCTTATGAAAACGACAATTGCGTGACGCTTAGCGCCATCTAGCCGTCTGTTCATGAAACAGATGGCCCAAGCAGTTATTCTTTACAGAATAAATTCAACTTGGAAATTGATGTCGCTTCGCTATCTAATGCTTTAGAATGTTTTTAACACTCACAGTGTCATATTTTATATTCATAAAGATGAAATAAGAAACCAAAAATTTCGCGCACGGGCGGGACTTGAACCAGCAACCTTTTGGCAAACCGGGCCAAACGCTCTTACCAATTGAGCTACCGTGCTGTTAGTCCGACCCTGCGAAATTTGTGGTTTCTTATGAAAACGACAATTGCGTGACGCTTAGCGCCATCTAGCCGTCTGTTCATGAAACAGATGGCCCAAGCAGTTATTCTTTACAGAATAAATTCAACTTGGAAATTGATGTCGCTTCGCTATCTAATGCTTTAGAATGTTTTTAACACTCACAGTGTCATATTTTATATTCATAAAGATGAAATAAGAAACCAAAAATTTCGCGCACGGGCGGGACTTGAACCAGCAACCTTTTGGCAAACCGGGCCAAACGCTCTTACCAATTGAGCTACCGTGCTGTTAGTCCGACCCTGCTAAATTTGTGGTTTCTTATGAAAACGACAATTGCGTGACGCTTAGCGCCATCTAGCCGTCTGTTCATGAAACAGATGGCCCAAGCAGTTATTCTTTACAGAATAAATTCAACTTGGAAATTGATGTCGCTTCGCTATCTAATGCTTTAGAATGTTTTTAACACTCACAGTGTCATATTTTATATTCATAAAGATGAAATAAGAAACCAAAAATTTCGCGCACGGGCGGGACTTGAACCAGCAACCTTTTGGCAAACCGGGCCAAACGCTCTTACCAATTGAGCTACCGTGCTGTTAGTCCGACCCTGCTAAATTTGTGGTTTCTTATGAAAACGACAATTGCGTGACGCTTAGCGCCATCTAGCCGTCTGTTCATGAAACAGATGGCCCAAGCAGTTATTCTTTACAGAATAAATTCAACTTGGAAATTGATGTCGCTTCGCTATCTAATGCTTTAGAATGTTTTTAACACTCACAGTGTCATATTTTATATTCATAAAGATGAAATAAGAAACCAAAAATTTCGCGCACGGGCGGGACTTGAACCAGCAACCTTTTGGCAAACCGGGCCAAACGCTCTTACCAATTGAGCTACCGTGCTGTTAGTCCGACCCTGCGAAATTTGTGGTTTCTTATGAAAACGACAATTGCGTGACGCTTAGCGCCATCTAGCCGTCTGTTCATGAAACAGATGGCCCAAGCAGTTATTCTTTACAGAATAAATTCAACTTGGAAATTGATGTCGCTTCGCTATCTAATGCTTTAGAATGTTTTTAACACTCACAGTGTCATATTTTATATTCATAAAGATGAAATAAGAAACCAAAAATTTCGCGCACGGGCGGGACTTGAACCAGCAACCTTTTGGCAAACCGGGCCAAACGCTCTTACCAATTGAGCTACCGTGCTGTTAGTCCGACCCTGCGAAATTTGTGGTTTCTTATGAAAACGTCAATTGCGTGACGCTTAGCGCCATCTAGCCGTCTGTTCATGAAACAGATGGCCCAAGCAGTTATTCTTTACAGAATAAATTCAACTTGGAAATTGATGTCGCTTCGCTATCTAATGCTTTAGAATGTTTTTAACACTCACAGTGTCATATTTTATATTCATAAAGATGAAATAAGAAACCAAAAATTTCGCGCACGGGCGGGACTTGAACCAGCAACCTTTTGGCAAACCGGGCCAAACGCTCTTACCAATTGAGCTACCGTGCTGTTAGTCCGACCCTGCGAAATTTGTGGTTTCTTATGAAAACGACAATTGCGTGACGCTTAGCGCCATCTAGCCGTCTGTTCATGAAACAGATGGCCCAAGCAGTTATTCTTTACAGAATAAATTCAACTTGGAAATTGATGTCGCTTCGCTATCTAATGCTTTAGAATGTTTTTAACACTCACAGTGTCATATTTTATATTCATAAAGATGAAATAAGAAACCAAAAATTTCGCGCACGGGCGGGACTTGAACCAGCAACCTTTTGGCAAACCGGGCCAAACGCTCTTACCAATTGAGCTACCGTGCTGTTAGTCCGACCCTGCGAAATTTGTGGTTTCTTATGAAAACGACAATTGCGTGACGCTTAGCGCCATCTAGCCGTCTGTTCATGAAACAGATGGCCCAAGCAGTTATTCTTTACAGAATAAATTCAACTTGGAAATTGATGTCGCTTCGCTATCTAATGCTTTAGAATGTTTTTAACACTCACAGTGTCATATTTTATATTCATAAAGATGAAATAAGAAACCAAAAATTTCGCGCACGGGCGGGACTTGAACCAGCAACCTTTTGGCAAACCGGGCCAAACGCTCTTACCAATTGAGCTACCGTGCTGTTAGTCCGACCCTGCTAAATTTGTGGTTTCTTATGAAAACGACAATTGCGTGACGCTTAGCGCCATCTAGCCGTCTGTTCATGAAACAGATGGCCCAAGCAGTTATTCTTTACAGAATAAATTCAACTTGGAAATTGATGTCGCTTCGCTATCTAATGCTTTAGAATGTTTTTAACACTCACAGTGTCATATTTTATATTCATAAAGATGAAATAAGAAACCAAAAATTTCGCGCACGGGCGGGACTTGAACCAGCAACCTTTTGGCAAACCGGGCCAAACGCTCTTACCAATTGAGCTACCGTGCTGTTAGTCCGACCCTGCGAAATTTGTGGTTTCTTATGAAAACGACAATTGCGTGACGCTTAGCGCCATCTAGCCGTCTGTTCATGAAACAGATGGCCCAAGCAGTTATTCTTTACAGAATAAATTCAACTTGGAAATTGATGTCGCTTCGCTATCTAATGCTTTAGAATGTTTTTAACACTCACAGTGTCATATTTTATATTCATAAAGATGAAATAAGAAACCAAAAATTTCGCGCACGGGCGGGACTTGAACCAGCAACCTTTTGGCAAACCGGGCCAAACGCTCTTACCAATTGAGCTACCGTGCTGTTAGTCCGACCCTGCGAAATTTGTGGTTTCTTATGAAAACGTCAATTGCGTGACGCTTAGCGCCATCTAGCCGTCTGTTCATGAAACAGATGGCCCAAGCAGTTATTCTTTACAGAATAAATTCAACTTGGAAATTGATGTCGCTTCGCTATCTAATGCTTTAGAATGTTTTTAACACTCACAGTGTCATATTTTATATTCATAAAGATGAAATAAGAAACCAAAAATTTCGCGCACGGGCGGGACTTGAACCAGCAACCTTTTGGCAAACCGGGCCAAACGCTCTTACCAATTGAGCTACCGTGCTGTTAGTCCGACCAACTAGGAGGTATAACCGCTAGGCAGGCGAAAAAATTTCAAATCCGTTTGTAAATTCCGGTAACAACACCAAGAAAAAACATACAGTCGAATTGAGAATACAATAATAGTCGATTTTTTGGAGTCTGTTAAAAACAATTATTCCCGTTATTTTGATCAAATTCTATTCGTTTCTAATCAGGTTTGCAAAAGATCCCATTAAACTTTTAAGTACAAGTACCTATATGTTTATGTTATTAAGCCGAAAAATACAGTTTGAGGTAAATAGAGCCGAGATAACTTTGAAAATACATATTTATTCCCTCCTATTTATAGCCAAAACAAACCAAAACAAGAATCATTATAATTGAATGTAAACATAAGCCACAAACAACGAGCAGCTATTTTCGTTCAAGCTATATTGACATCGTATGGTATAATCCTGACGAGGGGCGGGCTCAATTGCCCAGCAGTGAAACAGAACAGAAACTTAAGGTGTTTTTTTTCATAAATGGCGAAGCTGTTCGCAGTTTATTTGGCATTTAAGTGAATTTAGAGGATCCCTTCTGCTGGCATTTTGTTTTATGTGGGAGCTCGTTACGGGCGGCGGCCGCGCGTGAAGTAAGTGCCGCGATGGGACTACGCACTGCACTACCGTCGGTCATTGAAAACGCTATCGAGTTCACTTTTTAAAAACGCCGTATCTGGCAGAGGCAGGAAACATTGCGGGTTGTTCTTACGCTGAAATTAAAAATCTATACTTATTATCAAGCTGAAGAGTTTGTTTGAAAACGCCAAACTCAAATCTCAGGAACCACTGGATTGATTTGAAAAAAAAAACCTTGAATAGCTTATATTTAACGAAGAAGGCTTCAGGCTATAAAGCATATCACGCTGCAACGGGTGGGAAGGGAGCAAACTCATAACGTGCGGAAGAAGTCGCAGGCTAGTAAGTAGATAAAATAATAATATTCTATAATCAGTAAATCGTCAGTAAGTGTCTGAAGACAAAATTCTTCAACCAGTGTCTTTTCCCAGAGATAACATACGGATCCGAAACATGATGTGTAACTATGGGCCACATAAGTAGCCTAAAAATGACAAAAAGAGCGAAAGGAAGGGTTATATTTGGAATTTCTCTATGAGACCGAATCAGAAATGAGGAGATACGCAGAAAAACTAAGGTAACGGATAAAGCCCTGCCAATCAATAAGCTCAAGATGCAATGGGCAGGGCACATAGCGCCGTTGGGTCAGAAAAGTTCTGGATAGAAGACTCTTTGACCACAATCGCAGCGTAGGACGTCCGACGACAAGATGGACAGATGACCTTGAAAAGATCGCAATTTGACTGGATGCAGATCGCTCGCTCACAACCGGTTGCTGCTAATTTCAGTTCTCCACTCTAGAACTGTATAATGCCACTAAAGTATTAACTGTACGTCAACTTTTTGTATTTCATGCCACAATGAAGCAACACAAATGACACCTTTAGTTGCAGAAAAGATCAGGCGTAACCATCTGGTATCAAAAACATCACTTAATAATACAAAATTCAGTAGAATATTTCTCGGATTCCAAGGTCCCCCTCAAGGACCTTTACAACAAACTTCACAAAATCCTGTCCATACATCACCTAAACACCTTTACAGTTAAACACATACTCCCGGAGGGGTTGCAAAAACTAAGTTATGAAGATACAGAAAATTTACCACATTCTATACAATAAATATAAAACACACACAGTCACGTGCACACACACAAACGCGCGCGCGCACATTGAGAACATGACTGGCCTTTTTAAATGTACATATAATTCGGCAAGACGACCTCCGTGGTGTAGTGGCTAAGCACGCTGGTTTCAAGGCGTCGCCACTTCGAGGTCCCGGGTTCGATTCCCGGCCGGGTCAATGTAGAAATCATAATTTTCTACATTGTCTCGGGTCTGGATGTTGTGGTACCACCGCTGTGTCTGATGTCCATAGCACAAGTGCAATTAGCTACTTACTTTGGGATCAGAACAATGTATGTGATGGGTGTTCAATATAAAAAAAAAGAAGTCCTCTCGATTGTTGTTCTAATTATTCTTTTACTTGTAGATAATGTTAGTTATATAAGAATTTTATAAACCAAGAGGTGTGGCCAGCGGGCGAAGTCTGATGCATCATTTTTGACATTTCGCGTCGACAATTTCAATTTTATGATTTTCTAATTCATCAAATATCATTTTAACTTACGTAGCTATATCTTTAATAAATCTTAAAAAATATTTGTAGTTTTTTAAGCATCATTCAAAAATTCTTCTCAATCAATAAATATACGAAAACACCAATTTTGTCTCAGCAGTTTTAGAGCGCCACCTGGTGGTTTTACACGGAACTATGTCGAGACTTCCGACACTGATGGCTTGTAATACAGGTATTAAACCTAGTACATGCATCAGCTCCCACAAATTTTGGCTGCACTTAGTTAAAAAAAACTATGACGTCAAAGTGTACCTTTAATTTTAATAAACTTGACTATTTCATGTTGCTTTCGTGCTATAAACTTTTAGTCAACAAATAAATATATCACAAATATTTCCTGCTCAACCTATTTCAAAAACGAGGTCAACCATTAGCAGTTTGCGAAATGGAATGTTTTACATTAAATTAGACCGTTAAATCCATTAATTACAGCTCCAGACAAATGTTGCTATCCGTGCAGCATAACATATTGAGCTATATTTAAATGTGCTCTATCATCACAAATGCTTTACGGAACGGCTAAACTTTAGACGTCTATACGAAAATGTTTACAAAGATGTAAAAACGCGGGGCTTGCATCCTATTGGGATAGTCGAAATCCATCTATAAGTAAGTTATATTAGAATCCGGAGTACTGGAAATATGTTGGTTGTGAGTGCGTGCGGACGAATGGCGCCCTGGGGTTCGCTGCAACTGCATTTACCAACATTTTCATATTTTCCCTGCATTTCCGAGCCGCTCCACAAAAGAATGGTGTTTGTTGGGCGTAAAACAAAAACTGGATACAACACACGTATTGTTCAACTACTTCAGAAAATTTTGTTATTCGCGTTTGCAACTTTATACCATAATTACGAAAATGAAAAGTTTTAGACATAAATCTCGCTTCATTTATTACGTACCTGCTCATGTTTGTTTGTGGCAATTCTAGGTAATATGTTGTTGAATGAATTTATCAAAGAAATTATTACGTTTGCCTAATTCTATATTTTGTCCTACAACACAATAAAGATAAACGGTGATTTTAAATGATTATTTATTTATGATCAAACTCTACTTATGCGCTAGATCATAAATCACCAATTTATTAGACTCTATGTCTACTTTTTCGTAGCCCATTTTCGAATAAAAATCAAAGCACCCCTGAGAAGACAATCTTTGCAAAGGGAAACATTAATCAACCATCTATTGTACTTAGTTAAGAAATCCGAACTTTAACTTTGCCTCCCCGCGGAACCAAGTCACGAAAATAAATTAGGAGGTACCACACACACGGGACCAAGACCCATCTATTATTTGAAAATAAAGACTGGATAAAAACTATTTCCCTTTTTCCATTTCCCTAGATTCCGCGTTACTCATACAGTACGGTCCCTTGTCAAAATGAAACTTTGCCCATGTCTTATCAAATCAATTACTTTAATGGGCAAGAAGCCGTTTTATATCTGGATTTTAGTACCGTCTTGGTCTTTGGGAGTAGCCTATTACGGAAAGTTAAATCGATAGTACTTTGCTATTTTTTCGATTGCTCTCAAAGGTTTTTTATAAATCGATTTTTACAAAACAACTTTATCTCCCAATACGCACTGATACTTTAAGACCAAGTATATTTAATGTAACGTAAGATTCTTATCTTTTATATAAGCTTATACATAACGTTAGGTACTAACAACGTCGGCCTCACCTGGCGTATTTATGATGCACATAGAGCTAAATAAACGAAAAATTGATAGTTTTATATGGAATATGGTGATCTGAACTTTCAACAAACGTTTTATTTGGATTGGTGCGGCTGGCTAAATCGTTTTAAACTGTTTGCTCGATTCGGACCTTAATTCCCGCAACTCTGAAAATTTTCAGGAGAGCCAATCAATTTCCGATTTTACGTTATTTACTTATCCTTTTGCTTCACGTTGCAAATGCACTAGCGATGTGCCGAGTACGGTTTGACTCGAGTCAGACTCGATTCCTGCTTTGGACTCGCTTACTCGAATACCAATTTATTTTGATTCGAGTACACCGGACTCGATTCCGGTACTCGAGTCAGAAAGAATCGATTCGTACTTGCTAACTCGATTCTATTTATGCGAGTCCAACTAACTCGAGTCTAGTATACGAGTTTTGTTTTGAACACAAACGAAATAACTGAAAAGGGATAAATAATAACTTAGATACATAAATATTTTAAATCATAAAGCGTGGGTTTCTTCATAATCGGATATGAGCAATGTTTCTTTTGAGGTCGATGCCAACCGCAACATTAGGAAGAAAGGACTCGGTAATGAGGGTTGATTCGAGTCCAGCCGGACTCGAATCAGTATTCGAATACCAAACATAGAATTCGAGTCGAGGGAATCGAGTCATGATTCGAATACCGTATAAACTGACTCGAGTCAACTCGATCCACCAAAACGACGACTCGGCACATCACTAAAATGCACCCACACGATTTAATTTTGTTACGTTATGTACAAACAGTGTCTTTAGTAAGGAGCCTTAGTTAAAAACTACGTAAACCAAACGATCATTTGTAATAAGATTTAGTATCTGTAAAACATCAAAAATTTACAGAAGAATGTATATTTTGAAAAAAAAAAGTGATACAACCAATTCATCCAGATTGCGAAGGGATTGTATTGAAATGTTTTGTTGGTACAAATGACTGTGTCACGTTTTAAAGTGGAATATTCACTCCGTGGGATGTCACATACACGCATCTCCATGTACCTCTATAGTTATTGCATTTTAATGTGTGTACAACTGAATTACGTGTCTGTACGTGATTAATCAACTACGGGAACGATACTGCAATCTTTTTATTGGCATTTTATTTTAATTCCGAACGTAAATTGCTCTGAGTATACATTCGAGGGTGGCTTTGCGTTGCAGTCAAACATGGATATTTAGTCGATGCAAACATACTGAAGGGAGTGATTTAATATTTATTTTTTTATTAAGCTATTGCATAGCTTCTATCGCGGGCTTTCAGCGTGGAGACTGAATCCAGAAATTCCGTAACGAAAATAACCTAACACCCCCCACTCCGACCGACCTAAGTAGCGGTGATACTTTTTAGTTTTTCCATCTATCGATGAATAGCAGAACTTTAATGACTTTTTGAAATAGCACACTTGTCTCTTTAGTTCAGCAACCCGCCTTTAGGTGGAATTGGTTGTAATGGTAGTAAGTAAAATTATAATTGCAGTTAAATAGTAATTGCATAAGTTGATAAAAAATGCTATGCAATAGCATTACCGCGGCAGTCTCCGAGTGCCACACGTCGTTGACAGTAGCCAGTCAAAAGCAAGTCTTATTAAAGATATTGTGAATGTTGGATTTTATTATTAACCTATAGAGACATCTATGAGCGACCACTGCCACTACATATTATCGTAAGATGCTTACTCGGCTCAACGTGACTGACTGGCACTATAGTCGAAGTATGTCGACTGAACCGCGATATGTAAGATTTAGTGCGCCTTTGCTTATTGCTGTCATTTATGAATGAAATTATCAGCATCGCAATTGTCGCGCGACCATCGCGCTGCTAAAGTTGCTTAAGTGTTAAAGTATTTTTAGATCGGACTGAACTTCGTATAAATAAGCTAGGACCTTGGTCCCTAGCCATAACACCCACACACACAAGAAGCGCTTTCCTTTGCTTTCCTAACTAAGTTGCATCAAATTGGTGACCCCGACGTGATCAGCGACGCCTATTTCTCCTGACCTCCAGCCGGCAGTCTCCTTCAAGCCAGTTCCAGCTTCAAGGACACCACTGCAGACGGCATCGGTTCTTCCTTGGGTCCTCGTTATGATGAGTTTGGTGAGGCACCCTAATAATCCCGACTGTGGACTTCGAACTTCATCCTCACGCATCGTGGACATCACGCATGTACATCCCAACTTACCGCAAGGACATCGCGCATCTCATCCCGACTCACTGTGGACATCGCGCGCCTCGACGCACCATGGACATCAAGCAAACCCATCCCGAGTCACTGTGGACATCAAGCATGCACATTCCGGCTCAGCTTCGAACTTCGGTAGGGTCAATCGCTCAAAAACAGAACAGGGTAGGTACTTGCATAAAGTAACATGCATATTTGTTAACACGAAAAAAATCTTCGAGATTTCATAATAATCTTGAATATGTACAATACCTACCAATGTAATTCTTAGGCCCCTGTTTAATAGTTTCCGAGGTGCTTCTGAAACACAAATTGCAGGGAAATGCTGATTGGTCAAAACCAGAAAGGGATTGCCTAATCCACGAGGCGATAGTTAGCAGGCATGAGTGAACAATATTCTAGGAATGGAATTGGCACACAATGCGCATTGCAAGCTCCTACTACACACATACTGAAATCCGTTGCATGGTGGGTACCTACCTGATAACGATCTAGCTAGAGTTAGTTTAAAGTATAAATTTTCAGCACCTATATTATCTGAGGAAAATAAAATAAGTAATTAATATACTTCTCATCAGTTGATAAGGTCTTTGATATTTTATTTATTGGAATAGCACAATCGGTAATGTACAAAATTAAGTTTAAAAAAAGTAAAAGCCGACTTCTAAACCAAAATGCACTAAAAAGTCTTAAATAAACTCTTGACTACTGAAAGGAAAGGTGGGTTCTAGGCAAACAATTTATTTTTGAAGTTGGTGCTGTGATAGTTGATGCTTAATGGTCAAAGTGAAGGCACCGACTCCAAAAAGAAATTGTTTGCCTAGAACCCACCTTTCCTTTCAATAGTCAAGAGTTTATTTAAGCCTTTTTAGTGCATTTTGGTTTTGAAGTCAGTTTTTACTTTTTTAAAGTTAATTTTATTTCTTCATTTTTAGAGATTATAGGAGAAGGGGGGAGGTGGAGATACACCTTATGACTCTGTTCTTTAAGAAGCTACAAACTACTTATTATAAGTTTTTCATTATAATTTCTGAACTCCTAAGCGTTAAGGAGTTCCACCATCAGCTCAGCCCCATAAGATGTTGACTATCAGACGTAACAACACGTCAACATTAAGATTCTAGTAAAGAAACACTATGCGTACCTTTAAAATTTGAGGGTTTCCCTCGATTACACCAAGATCCCATCATTAGATCCCGAAATGGAAAAAATGGGACCAACTAGAAGGTACACCCTCTAAGTAGGCAAAAAAAATTTCGAATAGGTCGACAAGCTACTGAGATATGAGGTAACATAGATACAAAAAAAAATCAAAAAAACATACAGTCGAATTGATAACCTCCTCCTTATTTGAAGTCGGTTAAAAAACAGTTTACATAAGTTAAAACGCAGGTACATAGTACACACCAACAACATGTTCCGTAATGTGTAAGAAACAAAAGGCAACTGTAATAATAGCTTACATTTCAAATTAGGAAGTATTAGAGTTATACTTAATGGTATTAGGAAACATATTTAATTCGAACCAATACAAAACGAACAAGGTCACTTTGTAACAAGAGCTCATAAAGCAAAGAAACAAAAATATGGGCCTGATAAAAATGTTTTTCAAACAGTGGGACGTCTGAAGTACCGAGCTGGGACGAGTTTGTGAGGCTCAGCCCTACCTCGCACGGGCTTATGTCTCAGGAATCGTAAAATATTTCCGGGACGCCACCCGGGCGACCGTGCGACCAACGCGACGCTACTAGAAGCGACAAGCGACACTATGGATAAAACAAAGCAATGCAAGCAAAAACTAAATATTTTACAGTCAAACGTTTAGTCACATTACAACGATAACATTTTGTAGGTACTGTTTTATAACTAAAATGTAAACTTACACTGCACAATCTTAAACTTTAAAATAATAACTAAATAACATTAAATAACTTTTGGATTTAGAAATATCCAAGTGCTTAACAAATAATTACCTCTGTAAGATGTAAGTTTTAAGTTAATCTTATTTTAAAATGAATCATTTCGTAAAAAGAAGTGTAAAGATTGTTTACAATATTCGCCAAGTAAAGAAAAAAACTGACTATAAAAACTAAATAAAACATTTTTTTATTACTTGGTCAGAGGCAAGTCACCCACAGACATTATTATCTCGGCGTGCTAGGAATGCTACGAAATGCTACGAGAATTCTCATAACAGCTCTAAACAACTACAAATTAATAGTCTCTCTCAGCATTGTAGTTACATATTGTTTTTTATTCTGATGATGGTTACCTAAATCCTTCCCATACAGTGTTACGTATGCAATGTATGCAAGCTATAGGTTTTATAGCAATATAGCTACAAACTCGGTATTAATCGTTTGTAATCTGTATGTATTCGCAGCTTAGATCCGCTCCATTTCACAAAGTTTCTGCAGTCTAGTCTGTTTTCGACCCTTCCAGCTCTAAGTTGTACATCAGCCGGAGCGCCCGGAGCTAAAACTCGGAATCGTAGAAAGCCCCCAATTTGGTTGGTAACTGCAACTGAATTGTTACCATATCCGAGGAACAAGTGGAGATTGAACTGTGAATGGTTCGCTCCTCGTAAACGCCGTCTTATTATGTATTTTGTGAAGCTCCGACGGAATTTACCGACGCGTTTTATGTTATACGTAAATTAATAAAACTTTGTGTTGAGGATTTATCCGTACGTAACTCCACTCAAAACTCAAAACATTTCTATTCTTTAGTCAATTTGGTTATTGGAGTTTAAATTTTTTTTAAACCATATAGGAAGGTTTATAATTTGTGTTTATTTTATTTTATTAATAGAATCGGTGTTACTCTACGAGATCGAATCAGAAACGAGGAGATACGTAGAAGAACTAAGGTAACGGACATAGCCTTGAGAATCAGTAAGCTTAAGTGGCATTGGGCAGGGCACATAGCGCGAAGAACTGATGGCCGTTGGGGCAGGAAAGTTCTAGATTGGAGACCCTTCGACCAAAGACGCAGCGTAGGACGTCCACCAACAAGATGGACAGACGACCTTATAAAGATCGCAGGATCAAACTGGATGCAGACCGCTAGTGATCGGTCGCTATGGAAAGCCATGGGGGAGGCCTATTTTCAGCAGTGGACGTCCCTTGGCTGATAATGATGAATGATGATGAAAAGAATCTCCATATTAGTTGAAGTGCATACAAATACAACCACAATTTATAAAAACATCGCTGCCAAAAAAATATACATACATTTTCTAAAAAAGTATGGTAAGCAAACTGAGTTAACGTAAGATATCTTACAGTGTAACACTTTTATGTTACCCCTTTACCGGACTCTTTATTTTTCCTTCCGTTTTCCGCACGCGGCAGCAATGCAAAACGCGACGTAACTCTGCCGATACAGAGGTTTCCTTTATTTTATTCAAAGAGTCCAGTGAGGAATATCTTTGGAGAAAGTCGTTGAAAGTTATCCGTCGGCATAACTTAACTAACGTCGTTCTATGTTGCCAAGGTCGTTAATATACTCGTAGCCCTCTTGAAACTGCGCTTTACTCGCTTTGAGCATTCGATATTCTTTTACAAAGCTCCTGGAATTAAGTGTCATAAAAGTAGCGCAACCTATTGAACGTTGAAAATCAAAATTTTAATGTTCGTTTTTTTATATGATACGGTAGGGTTAGTTTTCGCTTTAACTCAATCAAATCAAATAAGCGTTCCCTGGGTAGCAACAACGTCAGTACTGGCAGAAGGCTGAAGATATAGTTTATTAGGAAAGGCTTTTGACTGGGAATTAAATGGTGGGAAACTCCCAGTTCTAAAGCAAGAGGAAAATCATCACACTATCTTTACTAATTTAAAGTTTTGTGGAAGAAGCTTCAAAGAAAACAGCCCTAGGTCATAAATTTAATTATTATAAAAATGAATGAAATCAAATTTTTTAAAACCCATTTTTTTGGTGCAGTTAAAAGTAACATAAGTTGAAAGCATGTAACGGGTGATTCACTTAGAAGTACATTACTTAGAGGTTATTTTTACTTTAAAAAAAAAATCAAATTTATGTGATAAATTATAATACAGGGTGTTGTTTTGGTCAGCGACGAGCGACTCAGGGGTGGCTGTACAAACTATACTGATGCCAAAAAAAATATAAAAGAAAATATATTTTTTTGAAATAGGAAAAACCCATAAAATCATTTTTAATGCGGTACAGATATCGAGTCAAAACTACCATCACCAGGTAGCCTCTTTGAAGGTTACTAACTACGGCGTAGTATTTCGTAGATAAGCTACTTGCTAGGGGTGCGAGTTTTCCTATTCGTTTTGTCATTTTTTTAATGTTGTAAAGAGTTTTTTGAAGTGAAAACTTCTTTAGCGGCGTTGAGCACTTTTGTGGGATGGGGGAAAAATGTGAAACTCGCGTCAGGACACGTGGGCTGATCGAAAAACCGTAAGACGGTTGGCGAAATTATGGATGTAAGTAGATTTTTCTGAGAGATAAACTTTTTAATGTAATTTAATATAATATAAATTGTAATGTTTGTGTACGATAGCGCAATAAATAAATATTGTATTCTATAAAAATATTATATTATTATTATTATTATTATTATTATTATTATTATTATTATTATTATTATTATTATTATTATTATTATTGTATTATTATTATTATTATTATTATTATTGTATTATTATTATTGTATTCTATCACAAAAATGATAGTACTTTTATATTGATAATAAGAGCAATTCATTCACAATTATTCCCTAACTATTCCAAAAAATCAAAAATGCTCAACGTTGATATTCAAGTTTTCACTTCTTCTTATGCCGGCACTCCCGGAGTGCAATTTTTTTTGTATAAAACTAGCTCAGAATTTTAAAAAAAATATTTTAGAATAAGCATAAACATATTATCATCCCTGAGTTGGATGTCACTGAGTAAAACAACATCCTGTATACAAGACGAAGTCTTGACATTTATTTTTTAAAGATTAAAATACGTTTCAAATGTCGGCTAAAATAGTTCATATTGACGTTATAATTTTCGGTAGCGTATTCGGATTCGCTATCATATTTTTTTTTATCGATATCGATGAGGCACATTTCTAGCTTAATTGATACGTCAACAAACAAAATCTTGCCACACAGCACGTTAAACTAATTTACTTAATAGTTAATTTTGTGGACCGGAACGATGGCCCGCCTAGATCCTGTGATATTATACCCTTAGACTTTTTCATTGGGGCTATGGTAAGTCCACTATTACTCTCGTTATTCACACAATACCAATCGAAATGTTTAGACGCTTCATCGAAACGCCATAATGGACAATGTTAACCGGGATTACGGCCAAAATTTGAAATAAATAACTTTAAATAAAAAATCTCAAGAATAGGTTATTATTATAGCAATAAAAATTAACCGATAAATGTATTTTTATTACAGTTTTTTTATGTTTAAATACCTCTAAATTAATCACCCTTTGGAAAAAAACCGGGGGTATCCAATATCAGCAAAGGCTGCATTTTTAAGCGTTCGCGTTCTTCGAAGATAAAACTACCTACATTTGATCTTAATGATAGATCGTCCAGCGTCATGCTAGCAGAATTTTGTTGTACTTCCGGAAGGACGTCTTTTTGTTGGTCACAGTTCTTTGAATAATTATAATTCAAAGTTAAAATTAACATGAAAAATAGTGTATTTCTTTCTCTTTCACCTGTATATGACATTTATTACTAATCGGTACCGCTATTCAATTGGCAAGCGATAGCGCACGGATTAGAACGCGGGCAGCGCATTCGCGCACGGCGACGTGTTTCGACCTGCCCGACACCGATCACGCCTGGAGTCGCCAACATTTTGGTGAGAATTAAAATAAGTGTAAAATATGTAGAGTTATTGTGCGTGTTCTCGATGTGTGAACGAGTGCGAGGAGTTTTGACGGACAACGCACTATTATTCGCACTTTGTTGATAAATCCAGCGAATAACGAGTCAGGTAAGATTTCTTTACATTAATTGATTAAAAAGAAAATTTGGTAAAAAGAAATGTTATTGTGTGAAGTTTATACTTTAATAAATACAATATAAAATATAGGGATGCAACGATACGGCTATTACGATACCAATACAAATGATGAATTCATCGTAATGGCCTACGATAACGAATTACAATACAAATGCATTACGATATTTGTTTAACACCATATTAATTAATTTATTGGAAGCTTTGTTGTATGTTAGTTATTATTGTCAGTAAACTTTTATGTTTGGTCGGGTAACTTTAGTCTTAGTTAAAGCTTGGTACTATCTTTTTCAGACTAAAAGGTAAGGGGTATTGCGTTGTAAGGTAAAACTATAAAAGAGGTTTGCATTTTTAATCAATATATTTTATTAAAAACGCATAATATTCATCATTTTATATTTTAAATTGTTACTATTTGTTACATTTACTGACTAATAGATAATTTTAATTGTAGTCGTAATTTATTACTGGCAAATTCTAATTCAGAAAACACAACATTTTTAAGTTTTTTCCCTTCAGTCGGTTTCTCTCATCACTGTGTATCAGTTCTGCTGTGGAGAATAGTCTTTCAGATGGCACCATTTCAGGTTTAAGGAATAATTATTTCAATGCTATCCTTTTCAAATTTGGATACTCTGAAGCTTTATTGTGCCAATAGTCAGCAACACTAGCGTCCATCTCTAAATTAGTAGTTTTCAAATAATGTATCGTTAAAATATCGTATCGTAATATTTTCGATAGCGAATGATCGTAAAGGTTTACGAGTAAGTATTTTATAAAAGCAAACACATGTTTACTACCCCTGGCGATACAAACGTTCAAGGTCAAGTTCACCGGACTGCCGGAAGGACCAGGAGCAGGTTTCATACAAACCGCGTACTTCCAGCAGGACTCAGGTTCCGTCTTCCAGCAGGACTTTTTGAAAAAATCGGATGTACTTCCGTCGGACATGGTCGGACGATCTATCATTAACTTTGGATGTTTCTCTACATGTCAGCGAGCAAATTGACAAAAATCTATGCCTTTTTTACTGTCAAGACACGAATGACAAAGATAAACACTATAATTTCCAGAGCTAAAATTTTTGTTTACCTTTACATAAAAAGTATCGAAATAATGGTTTTGTAAAGTATAAAAGATAAAATAAATATAATAACTGGCCTTCATGTAGTAAGTTTAAAACGTGAACAATGCATTCGGGCAAGATCCAAGCTACAGATCCGTTCCTGCTTACAGTAACCATATAAAAGGCGAGGGCTATTGTATACCTTAAAGCTTTGTCTCGAAAGTCTGTGCGTTTGGCTGTTTGTATAGTTAGCAAGACAGCGCATTTTTCATGGGATCTCAGTGAAGCTAGGAGGATGGCTAGACCTGGAACGAAGAGATAAAACTTCCTACTCCTTATTTGAATTATTTTCCTTTGACAGTACTGTATGCTGCCATATATAATTATGTAATAAGCTAACTTTGACATTTTCTCACTACTAAAACTATAAAGAGTTTTTTTTTGGTCAGAGATCAGCGACTCAGGGGTGTTTGTACAAACGATACTATTTATTTTTTTTTATTTAAAAACTTTATTGCACAAATAAAAGTGTACAAAAGGTGGACTTAATGCTAATAGCATTCTCTCCCAGTCATACCTTCAGATCATGCAGAGAGATTGTTATGGGTGCAGGAGAATATTGTAAATAGATATTAAAATTGCAACAAATACTATTGTGTAATATTATAATATTATATACATACCATAATATACATAAACTAAATATACAGTATAAAAGAGTTTAGATATATAACTACCAAATGCATACATAACAAAAAATATACATACATACATATTTTACATATTTCGCAATCATTGAAACAGAAACCTTCGCAGTTTGTTTTTGAAACACAGTTTCGTCTCTGACTTCCTGATCTCAAGAGGGAGCGTATTCCACAGCCGCGTAGCCGTCACTGTAAACGACTTGGATTGATAGGAGGAGCGATGAGCCGGTATGCCTAGCCGGAGATCTTCGGAAGAACGGAGAGCACGATCATGTGATTGACATAAAAAGGAGAACATATCCTTAAGATAAGAAGGTGATGAGGGTGATACTACCAAAAAAAATATATGAAAAAAACACCCATAAAATCAATTTATTATTGCGATAATAGCGAACAAGTCAAAACTGTCAACGCCAGCGGACTGCGCGCCTATTTATCATTAATCGCGGCAATCGATAAATTTCAAATGTAATTTTAATCATATTTAAAATGATTTTTCCTAACTTTAATGTATTCATTTGTTTTTAAAAGCAATAATAATTACTATTACGAGTTAATGAGGAAAAAGCCGGTTTATGATCAGTCGCTGTACGCGACGTATTTTAGAAGAAGGAATATATCGAAAACACCAGCTGTCAAAGTGACTGATGATCATTTCACTGTTGCCGTCTTGACAGGAAGTGTCATTCTGTGGTACACTTATGGATATCGATTAGGAGGATCTCTCAATCGAATGTCTTATCGATTAACAGTTCGGCCATCCTGACCTTACTTCGACCACGAAGTACTTAGAGAACAGTTGTCCAGATCCAACTACATGTCACGGGGATACATATTATACCAATAACTATAATAAGTGTAAATAAATAGATAAATAAACAAATGTATCGATTAATTATGCTGCTCGATTATTTAACCATGCTCATATAATTGCAGAGAACCGCAATTTTGCACACAGCTAATAAAAGTCAACATATTATACACACAGTAAATTCAACAATACCAAAGCCCAAGCAGTAGATTTTCAAGCACAGTCACCAAAATTAAATAGAATCATCATCCTGAAGTCACTTGGCAAGCACAAGCAGTATGCCAGTAAAGTAGATTCAATCTACCACGACATGTCCCACACAGTTCTGCATATGTGATGCCCACACAGTTGTTTTACATGTGACATGTACACACAGGTATGCATGGTTTGCATGCCCAAACAGCTCACACAGAGTTTACACACTACACTTATGTCCTCAGTTTTATTGAACGCGTTTACTCATTATTTCAATTTTAAATTACCTGGCTGCTGTATTTCTAGTTTATTAAATTTAATTTGTATTTGTATGTTGTTTTTTTTTGGTTCATTAAGTCAAAAATCAAAAAAAATCAAATCAAAAAAATATTTATTCAATTTAGGACACAATATGCCACTTATGAACGTCAAATGTACAGTGAAAAATAAAATAAAAATAATTGTGCCCTGAAGGGGCCGAATCATGTCTCCTTATCTTTTGGGCCCTACCAGCGCTTCGAGACAGAACACAGACAATTAGGCAAGTGCTGAGAAGAAACGCCGGAACAAACTCAGTCACCACTAGCTGCCGTAAAATCAAAATCATCAAAGGTAAGTATTCACAGAATCATTTTTTTTTTACTCTTCGTCATCGGAGGATGATGTGAAATCCCTTGCATACCACATTTTCATTTTGTCCCGAGCTACTACACTTTTATAGGCTCTCTTACTCTTAGTAACTGACTCTACTTCAAAACGATCATTCGGCAGCACAGCTGTCACTTTATATGGGCCTGCATATGGGGGCACTAGTTTCACGCTGGTGAGACCAGGTCTTAAAATTTTCCTTTCCACCATCACAAGGTCCCCAATTACGATTGATTCTGGTAGGGCACGGTGCTTGTCGTACCTCTCTTTCATATGGGATGCATTCCTCTCAATTTCCGTACTGGCTTCTTCTCTTAATTGCGGCAGCTCGATCGGAGACAAGATAGGTCCTTGCAGATCAACTCCCAGGCGAGGTCTAAACCCGCACAAAAGTTCTAAGGGGGACTTGCCTGTACCCTTGCACACTGTAGAATTGATTCCCAATTGCACTTTATGAAGGTGTGAATCCCATCCTTTTCGTTCTTCTCCCATATACGCAGTGAGTGATGACAAAATAGTACGGTTCAAGCGTTCTACCTGCCCATTTGCTCGTGGTGTAGCAACTGCGTTTAACACATGCCTGATAGCATGGTCATTGCAATAATCGTTGAATTCTCGTCCAGTAAACGCCGTCCCTCTATCACTTATGATGCGCACTGGATACCCAAACACTTTACTCAGCCTTCGAAGTGCTGTGATGGCTCAACGAGCATTGGCACTGGACACCGCCTCCAACCATACAAACTTGGTAAATCCATCTATAATAGCAAATATATATGTTTTGCCAGAACTCTTGCAGAATGGTCCAAGATGGTCCACATGGAGAGTGTGAAATGGCACAGGAGTCTTTGGAATCGGGTGTAATAATCCAGGCTGCTTCCCTGTTGGCTTCTTTGCATACTGACAGCACAAACAGCTCTTGACATATTTCTCTATGCATCTTTGCATCTTAGGAAACCAATATTTGGCCATGATTGCACTAATACACTTTTCAGTTCCTATATGTCCATTGTCATCATGGTATATTTTCATAATATGTAGCCTTGCTCCTTTGGGCAGTACCGGTTTCATTTCATTGCCTACCTTGCGGTGAAGGCGGTCATTTATCAATTTGAATTCTTTTCCTAATCCTCCACTTTTGTTTTTTCCTGCCTCTTCATGGCATGTATTTGTTCCTTACCCCAACACCAATCTTGAGTTTTCTTAGTCAGCACAGTCAGTGGCTTGGCTATGGATGCAAAATCATGAATAAATTTGCGGTAATAACTCGCATGTCCCAGAAATTGTCGGAGCTCATGTACATTGGTTGGGGATTGGAAGTTCTCCACAGCAGCTACTTTCGTAGATGATGGGCGTATTTCACCATTTGATATTATGTGACCAAGGTATTCCACAGTGTCAGTAAGAAATATGCACTTTTCAGGTTTAAGTTTGTCACCAGCCGCTGATATCAAACCCAGCACTTGTTCTAGGTTTGCTAAGCAAGTTTTAACACTGCTGGCCCACAAAATTACGTCATCAAAGTAGACCTCCGCGCACTTGTGCAGAACCGGTGCAAGGATGCTATTCATCGCCCGTTGGAACACGGCCGGTGCATAACATAAATCGAAGCTCATCATCTTGTACTGGAAGTGTCCTTTGGGCGTCACGAACGCAGTTAAAGGTCGAGAGGCAGGTGCTATTTTTACCTGATGATACCCGTTGGCCAGGTCCAGGCAGCAGTAAACATTCTTGACAGCAAGCTGGTCCAATAAATCTTGGATTACCGGTAAAGGATATCTTTCCTTCTCTGTGATTTTGTTCAGGGCCTTGTAGTCCACACACATTCGATACCCCCCATCCTTCTTCCGTACTAGTATGAGAGGGCTTGCATATGGAGATGTTGAAGGTTCAATCACACCGGCATCCAACAACTCACGCACCATGTTTCTTACTATTTCTTTTTCATGGAATGACATTCGAAAAGGTTTATAATTGATAATTTTATCTTGAGTGAGTCTGATATTCATCTCTATTTCACAGTTTCCCAACTCAATTCCACCACCAGAAAAACAGTCTTGACACCTGCTCAGGATCTCCTTCAATGAATCAATTTGAGTTTCAGTAAAATTGCTGCCTATAGTGTATTCTTTCTTGGTGATGTTATTGGTGATTTCAGCCCGTGCCAAACATTCATCACTATCAAGTTGTATCACTAAGTTAGTCTTATTAATAATTTTGATTAAAGCATTTCCATCGTTGCTTTCTACCTCATGACCTAAAACTTCTTTTTCACAGTTGGGCTTCATGTGATCACTCTGATTTACCCTCAGAGCACCAAGTGTCACAGGGTCTGTTCTGACTAACACTTTATTAAGTCCTGGAGACAATGCTATATTTGATTTGGGATAAAGAGAAACCTTGACACAACCTTCACAATGCTCAATCATTTGTAGTCCTTCCTCATAAATGTTTAGATGAGTAGCTGTTTTAACTACAACAATGTTTGGAGCCTCAGTAAAAGGTTGGCCCACCAACACTTCAAATTGTTGACCACCGTCCGGCACAACATAAAGTTCTGTCTCTTTTTCCACTCCGTCCACATTCAGTAAGACTGTCACTATTCCTAATGGAAGGGTCAACGCATTGCCATATAGTTTTATGACCACTGAGTCATCCGGTCTCGGATCCAGTCCTAGCAACTTGCAGAAACTTTCTTTGATTGTATTACAGGAGCTTTCAAAATCAATATAGGCTTGAGCTCTTATATTATTTACCTGTATTTCTTTGTAGTATTTTAGATTTGAACTCTCACTGCAAATAATTTGAATTTTCCGAGATATCCTGGTGGGTTCATCAGAGGCAGCTTGTCTCCTACACTCCCCAGCCAAATGACCTTTCATGTTACAGATTGTTCAATACTTTTCATTGTTTTTCTTTTGGAAACATTGCTCTTCTTCATGTCCTATTTTGTCACAATAACGACACTTCCGCTTGTCTTTGCTGTTCCCAGTAGGTCCTCTAGTGCAGTATACTCGTATAGCTTTGTGTCCAACCCGACCACAAACATAACAATTTCTTCCTCTGTCGCCTGCTTGCTTACTAATTGCTTGAACACCTGTCCTAAGTGTTGATCGATTATCTTTGGAGTCAGCACTAGCAGCATTTACATTGGCTAAGTAAACTAATAGAGAACTAGTAGTTGTGCATCCAGCTGACACCGCTCCTATTTCCATTAATCTGTTACCTAATGTTCTAATTATAGCTTCAGCTATCATACTGTCAGCCATGCCACACGACAGCCCCAAACCCAACTTCTCATATTAAAACTTAATGGGATCTTCAGTAGCTAGCTTTACTCTATTTACCAACTCCCTAATTTGAGCCAATTTATTTTTAGTAAATGGGAAAGCTCTAATCAGTTTTTCTTTCCACTCCGCCCAGCTAATATCATACGAAGCCTGATGTTCGTACCATCCTCTGGCATATCCTTTTAATTTAGAGGTACAATTGCAAATCAATGTTCTTTCATCCCATCCATGCATTTGTGCCGCACCTTCTAGATTCCTGATCCAGTGTTCAATAGGAACGGTTGTGACTTGCGGATCAAATTCAGGGACAAAGTCATTCCGACCCATGTATCGAATTGTAGAGTTATCAAAGTTTATGCTGGCATTGCTGGCTTGTGGTATAGGTGTGAGGTTTGGGGTGCCACCACCCAGTAATGTTGACGATGGTACTGCTTGTACATTTTTCTTTTTCAAATCTCGAACATAGTTTTCTAAAGCGTTGAGCCTGCTATCTCTTCTTTTCAGTTCACGCATATATTTCTTCCTGTAACGATTGTTGTTTTCCTCATTGGAACTGGTGCTACTGCTAGAGCTAGAAGAATAATCTCTTTTCTTGCGGTCACCCATCGTATACCAAAAGGAAACGCGATGTTATCACACAGAAATATCGAAGAAATTGAAGATGCACACGTTTATTTTTACAGATTATTGTCAGGGTCCGAATAAATGAAATACTTGCGTCACACAACAACTCCAATATGTTTATTAATATCCTTTTCCTTTTACAAAACAAATTCCTCCGTCAGGCCTGACGTTTCTATCGGGAATGGCCGCCCGCTCGATAAGCTGTCAAATCAGAAATAAAGTTTTTTTTTTTTAAGCAAGTAATGAAATCGCTAACAGACGGCCATTCTGCAATAGGAATGTCCCCATTCCGGAGTGATTCGGCCATCCCTTAGTGGGTATGGGCCCCATACTAACATTGTTAGATATCTAATTTAGATTTTCATGAACAAAAGATAAAAAAAAAAAAAAACTATTGCATGTCCTCGTTAGTCATAGACTTATTCGTTAGTCTTACTTTTTATACACAACTATTTATTAATTTTATTCTATCATAATTGTAATCATTTCATTAAACAAAACAATAAAATTATAAAAACAAAACTGGTCTGACTTCTTATTATTTGTTACACTGTTGATCACTTCACTGAACCATTCAACCATGTAAGAAGGCAACATCTGAACAGCCGCTTCCATTATGTTATGACCACGGTTTGCAGCTACGTGCTGCTTCCGTCTAGCCTTCTTTAGACCACGCACAGTGGGTCGAAACAGTAATATGAGGGACATAGAGGTTTTTTTTGACAAATCGTATTTTTTTGGATGCCGATCGATAGTCCTTTAGACATTCGTAAAGACATGTTATATAACATTTTTCACGAAACCTAATAGTTTGGCCATAAAAAAATAATTTGTGTTTTTTTTTGTATGAAACAAGACCTAAAGTACTAAATATCTCCCAGGAACTGCTTGACCGTGCCTTATAATGACTTAGGGTGGCATAAGTGCATTGTGCACTAACATCCTAATCTATTTTTAGCTGCTCCAAACAGCAATTTTGCCTGTTAAACAGTTCGGAAAAAAAAATATTTTTTATAATCCTGTTATGGGGTTATAATTACAATTGTAAGAAAAAGCATCGATTACGGTACTAGGAACTAATTAAGTAGTTAGTCTACATTGTTCTGTACTATCAAAATCTTTTAAAACCTTTTTTTGTTATCATCGGATGACTTTAAAGTAATAATCATGTCAGGTCATTAGGATATTAATTATACAAATAAAGCGATAATGGTTTGGGGATTTACATGCTCCTGGTAAAAAAAGCATCGATTATGGTACTAGGAACTAATTACGTAGTTGATTTACATTGTTCTTTATTAACAGAATCTTTCAAAACCCTTTTTTCTTAGAATCGGATGACTTAAAAATAAAAATTATCTCGGGTAAGACAACAGAGAATAGCTATTCCATAAAATATTAATATAATTTCTACAAAATAACACATATTTATAAATGTTTGTTTAATAGTAATTAAAATATTAAAATAAATGAAAAATGATTAAAATCATACAATGCTAGCAAAATATATAAAAAAATCTAAATTATAACAAAAACAAATATTAAACAATATGTACAAAAAATGCAAAGCTTAAATTCTACAGCACCAATGATAATATTAGAGCTTAAAAGAAGATTGTTCGATATACTGTTTGTTATATTTAAATAATGATCAATATTGTGCTCAATATTTTCTTCATTTATAATTTGTGGCCAATTATTTGGGGTTTCTAACCAATCTCCGTTTCTTCTTAAGAATTGGAGAAATGATCGATGGAATTTTGTCCACCTACTATTAATATAAGCACAAAAACACTGACAAAACTTTTTTTAATTTAACACTGTTTTCTTCTCGTCCCATTTTCTGCATAAGATGATTATATAACTTTTGACTGTCTGTCAAAGATTCTAACGTTTCCCTGAGGATTACGAAAAAATCTAAATTATTCACAATGGACTCCATTGTAATCGTAAGTAATAGATCGCAAATCAAGTTAAGTGTTACTGGTAAGGTTTCACTGCACAAACTATTTTTTAAAATTAATACACCTTCATTATATAACACAGTTCCAGGTTACTTACCCCCAACCCTTAACCATTGTCTCTTTAATATCCTAATTACCTGACATGATTATTACTTTAAAGTCATCCGATGATAACAAAAAAAGGTTTTTAAAGATTCTGATAATACAAAGCAATGTAGACTAACTACGGAATTAGTTCCTAGTACCCTAATCGACGCTTTTTCTTAGAATTGTCATTATAATCCCATAATAGGATTATCAAAATTTTTTTTTTCCGAAATGTTTAACAGGCAAAATTGCTGTTTGGAGCAGCTAAAAATAGGTTAGGATGTCAGTGCACAACGCACTTATGCCACCCTAAGTCATTATAAGGCACGGTCAAGCAGTTCCTGGGAGATATTTAGTACTTTAGGTCTTGTTTCATACAAAAAAAAACACAAATTATTTTTTATGGCCAAACTATTAGGTTTCGTGAAAAATGTTATATAACATGTCTTTACGAGTGTCTAAAGGACTATCGATCGGCATCCAAAAAAATACGACTTGTCAAAAAAAACCTCTATGTCCCTCATATTACTGTTTCGACCCACTGTGCCACGGCTTGCAGATAATTTCCGCTTCCGTCTAGTCATCCGCAGACCACGGCTTGCAGACACTTTCTGCTTCCGTCTAGCCGTCCACAGACCACGGCTTGCAACTATTCGCTACTTCCGTCTAGTCAACAGTATTCATGTTTTGTTGTTACTGGCTGCTTCCGTCTAGCCATCAGGGAGCCACGGCTTGCAGCTACCTGCTTCCGTCTAGCTACCCGTAGGCCACGGCTTGCAGTTTCATGAAATAGTATATGTATACTTGTACTTAATTAGATTCGGTTAAGGGCCGGTAATCGTCTCCAACCATTCGTATTGTATTCTTCATAACCTAATCTGTAAAGGTATAATTGGAAGGATTTGTTAGTGTTATTGATTCTGTACCTACAACAGGTTGCCTAAAAGTAAAATAAAAATATTAAATTAACATCTGCATCAAGCAATCAAGCATCTTAAAAAACAACATCAGAATCTGACACACTTTCATCACTCCCTTCGCTTTGATTAGGAGACACACCTATAGTGATCCAAGGTTTTAATTGGTCAGCCGGGAAGATGTTTCTATACCCTCTTTTTGAGTTGGAGTGACCTTGAATACTTGATACTTCATAACGGTCTTTATCTAAAGTAGTAATAACTTTAAATGGTCCCCGAAATTTAGGAGCTAGCTTTTTACTTTTCCCTTTTTCTGGATTGTTATTTGGAATCATGACAAGGTCACCTTCTTTAAAAACTTTTGTCGGGGCTCTAGATTTATCAAAATTGTCTTTCATCTTTTCCTGGTTCCTTTCAATTCTTCCTTCCACTGACTCTCTCATCTCTTGTCTTTCGGTTTCCGTAATTTGATTGTCGGTTTCTAAAGCCCCTCTTATAATCCCCTCCGCTTGATTAGTAGTCCTTTGTCCGAAGACAATCTCCGCTGGAGATTTTCCCGTACTTTGATTTACCGTGTTGTTGAGACTCCATTGTAGCTTAGCGACATTGGAGTCCCACTCTCGTTCATCACGTCCATGATTCATTGCTGATAAAGAATTTAGTATAGTTCGATTGTAGCGTTCAATTTGGCCGTTAGCACGGGGTGTAGCAACAGCATTCAGTACATGTTTTGCTCCAATCGACTTAATAAATTCCTTAAATTCGTGTGAGGTAAAGCTGGTACCTTGGTCTGAAATAATAATTTTTGGGCTACCAAAAGTAGCAAATATATCTTCGAGTGTTTTAATAGTTGTTTTGGATCGTGTATTCTTAACAGCTCTTACAAAAATAAACTTGCTAAACCCATCGATAACACCGAGAATATACATGTTTCCCTTTTTACTTTTAACAAAGGGTCCCAAGTGATCCATGTGTATTGTATGAAATATAGCATTTACCTTTGGAATGGGGTGTAAGTAGCCTGACTTCTTGCCCGAAATTTCTTTATTGTAGGCACAATTTATGCAGGCAGCCACGTATTTCTTGACGAAGCGTTTCATTTTAGGGAACCAATAGTCACTAGCAATCTTTTCTACGGTTTTATCTACTGAAAAGTGACCCGCTTCGTCATGATTTAGTTGGCAAATCCTCCAACGTGCTGAACTTGGGACCACCCATTTTAGTTTTGATCCTACTCGACGGTAAACCTTGTTATCCCTCAAAACATAATTTGTTGTTATGTCCTTAATGTCTGCATCAGTGGTTTCCAGCAGTACTTTGATATGTTTGATACGAGGATCAGTCATTTGTACCGTGTGTAGCCAGTCGTTTGTAGTGATGTTTAGGACCTCGAAGTTTTCTTGTACGTCAGCGACATCAACTGGATTTCGGCTCAAGGCGTCAACATGTTGCATATTCTGACCAGGGCGATATTCAATTGTAAAATTGTACTCTTGCAATGTAAGCCACCATCTAGCAATTTTTGGAATAAGATCTCGCTTCGTGAGAGTAGAGCGTAATGCATTGCAGTCAGTTATGACCTTAAATTCAAGACCGATAAGATACACTCGAAATTTTTGAAGCGTCAGCACCACAGCCATGGTCTCCAACTCGTAAGAGTGCCAGAAGGCTTCATCTCGAGTGGTTTGCCGACTGAAGTAGGCGACTGGTCTAAAAGGATCATTATCTGTGGGTTTTTGTAATAAAATGCCACCAACACCTAGCTTACTGGCATCGCAATGAACTTCGGTAATGTATTCTGGATTGTATAGTGCCAGTACCGGACGAGCTACTAATTTCGACTTTATGTCCTGAAATGCATTTTCTTGTTCGCAATTCCACTGCCATTGAGTGTCAGCTTTGGTCAACTGCGTTAGAGGTCTTATTATAGAGGCGAAATTATAAACAAAGCATCGAAAGTAACTAGCTAGTCCAACAAATTGGCGAACCTGGTGTACATTCTGCGGTTTAGGGAACTCTGAAACTGCTAATATTTTCTTACTTCCAGGTTTGAGGCCATTTTGTGATATCTCATAGCCCAGATAAGTTATTTCAGATTGGAAAAAGGAACATTTCTTTAAATTTAAGGTTAAATTAGCGTCACGTAAGAGCTCAAGAATAGACTCAAGTTTATTAAACGCCTCCTGAAATGAGCTCCCCGTAGACAACAAATCATCTAAATATGGGATAGCTAGTTCAAATCGCTTTGGACCCAGAGCCGTGTTTATCATACTTTGGAATACAGCTGGCGCATTAACGAGTCCAAAAGGCATCTTTGTATACTCGTAATGGCCATCTGGAGTCACAAATGCAGTGATATGACGTGAATCTTCAGCCACTGGAATCTGGTGATATCCAGAGGATAAATCTAAGCTAGTAAAGTAGGACTTGCCACTTAGACGATCAAGTTGATCATATATAAGAGGCATCGGATAACTATCTTTAATAGTCTTTTTATTTAAAGCCCGATAATCTATGCAGAGGCGATATTCATTATTCTGTTTGCGGACTAACACTATCGGGCTAGCATATGCAGATTGTGATTCACGAATTATGCCATTTGCTAGTAGTTCACCAACAATTTCCCTTACTTTTGCACGTTCCGTAAATGGTAGACGGTAGGGTCTATATGTGACTGGGGTATCGTCGTTTAGCCTAAGCGTCATTTCAGTTATATGAGTTGTGCCCAATTCCCTCATATTGAAAGCAGAACAATCTCTATATTTATTCAAAAGTTGAAGTAAACACTCCTTTTCTTCAGCTTTTACATTAGGACCAATATTTAACATCTCTAGGGTGATTGGCTCTTTTGTATAATTCCTTATTGAGCTGTGTATCTCATTACTAATATCAACTTTATTTACATCTAACTTGGGTGTTATATTTAATTCCATAGTATTAATTTTCAGGGCCCTTCCGAGGAGTTTATTTTTATTAAATGAAATGGGGTTTCGGGCGATACCCACAATGATACAACGTCCCTTCCCATTTTGAAATTGATAAACCCCTTGTAATAAGATGTATTCATTCCCAGGTTTTAGGCAAGCATTGCCAGAGATAAACAACATTCCAGTATATTCGTTTTCAATATGGACCTCAACATCTGTCAAACTCGATACAGAGACTTTATTTGTACAAAAGACGTTAAGTTTCTCAATTTCCGAACTATCACAATACAAAATTAATTCTTTATCGGTTTTATAAACAGTAACTGTGGGTAATTCCGTTAAGGACTGACCGATAAGCACGTCGGTATTGAGTAAGTTATCCGGAATAATGTACGCAAATATATCCGCTTCTACGGCATCAACTACAACTGTCACGGTTGCTCTACCTATCGGTACGATACTACTAGATGCGAAACCTTTGATAGAGGGTAATCCTGTTTTATCTAGCGTGAGATTCAATGCTTTAGCAATGCTTTCCCGAATAAGAGTACATTGGCTGCCAAAATCAATGTACGCTGTGCATTGTCTATTTAATTGTTGTTTAGTCTACCTTAATTGTTTTGAAGTACTTACTATTCGACTGGCTGGAGGAGGCTATTTGCAAAACATTTTGGGTAGAAGAGGTCTTTTCACTAGTGTTGTCATTGTTGAACTGTGGATTTCTTTGGGTGTTCTTCCTATCACAATAATCGGACGTATGTCCAAGACGCGAACATTTGTCACACTTTTTTATTGGTTTAGGACACCGCGATGCTGTATGACCCTTTTCCGAGCAATTGTAGCAATAAACTACAAATTTCGCCTTATCTTGTGCGGCTAACCTAAATTTGTTGAAGCTATTATCTCGAGTTGAGTCTGTATGTCTTTGGTTTAGAGATTCACTCCTGGCTGGTGGAAATTCCCTCCTAGACGGAACGAAGTTTCTTTTCGATATACGACGTAAGTACCTTAGCAACTGAGACGGTCTCTTAATTCCGGCGCTTTGGGCATTTAAACGAACTCCGTTATCATATATACCACTAACTATACAATCTACTGCGTTCTGCCCAGTAATGTTGCACATCTTGACCAAACGAGCTTTATCATAAAAATAGTCTTCTAATGTCTCTTCTCGTTTGCTTCTTCTGTTTAGCATTTCTCCAAGTCGATCAGCGTAATTCCTATCATCCGGAAACGTTTTCTTTATTTTTATTTGCCATTGCCGCCAGCTTAAGTTTACAGTACTTCTTCCTTGATACCACTTCTTTGCGTGTCCAGCTAGTTTTGGTATAGCATAATAAATTATCTGCTTTTCACTCCATCCGTAAATTTTTGCAGTCTCATTCACTTTACGAATCCAATCCGCCGCTGTTTGTGAGTGACTATCTGGATCGAACTCAGGGATTACGTGATGAGCACCTTCAAAGTGGTTTCCTTTATTATTAATCAGTTTCAGGATATTTTTTTTGAAGTCGTCCTCGTTATAATCCCTATTCCGAGTCTTCGATCGTCTCCTTTTATCCTTACGATAGGTCCTGTACTTTTCACCTTCGGTCGATGAATCGGATGATGTATACCTATTACGACGACGTCGTTTTCTATTATGACTGATGCCTCGGGGACTACTTGTACTATCACTATCAGTTCCTGATTGACTATCCAGGTGACGCTTTCTTCGATAGGATAAATTGGATTCAGATGACCCAGATGTCGCAGAGGATGTACTCGAACTTGTTGAAGTACTTGATAGTGAAGGTCTTCTTCTGGACCTACTGCGATAAGTGTCGCGTTTCTTTTGCCTTTTGTTAGGTTTTGAGGTTGAACGCCGACTCGCGTGTTTTTCACTTCGATTCGTATTTCGAGAAGGGCGTTTGAATTTCGTTTCGTTCTTTTCCAGAGGAGGAGTGTATCGTGAATCATCAGAAGACATGTTTCAAGCGGCGATCTTGTTGTGAAGACTATACACACAAATAAAGGCACAGGCACATATAAGGGAACGAGTTGTGTATGTGTATGCGATGTTGTCCAATGTTTATTTTTTATTTATTAATAGCCGAAGTTGTGTAATGAGTGATGTTTATTAGTAAGTTGGACAATTAGAAGGAAGAAAACAGACAAACGAAAAAAAAACATTAGAAATAATTCAAACACTTACAATGTTGAAACTGTAGCCTATATATAGGCTTTAAATGATGTATGTATTATAAATATTAATGAATTGTTTTATTTGTATATGTTCTAAATACAAAACATGTTCTGTTTTTTTTTGTTTTTTTTTTTAATATTGTTTAATATAACATTTATAAGACGTACTTCACATAAATCCCTACGCAGTACAGCAATACAGGTACCATTATGACATTATATATGTATATAATTCAGCTATAAGTAGGTAGGCTCGGTGGTGCACTAAGATCTAGGTTTGGTTAGATCTCCTTTGTTAAAATTTACCATTATTCTTCTCAGAATAAAAACTGCACAATACAAGTCATAATGAAACCTTCATTAAAATACGTAGGTATGTACGGTATAGCTATCCGTGATCAAAACATTAAACCTCCGAAACAAACATGTTTTGTTCCCTCATTGTATGTTACCCTCACATATTATCGTTTTGAAGATCCAACTTTATAATCCCTAATTATTTTTTTTAATTACAATACGGTACAACTATACTAAGCAACTTAAAAATTAACGAATTTCTTTGCGTAAATACTGTGTAGGTACTCAATTGCTAACCCGCCGTGCACAACATTAACAATTATATTCATGTGTAATTTGCATGTTATTCATACGTACCTAAAAGTGTTTATTTCAGTATGATTTATAACTTCCTAAGTTTAACGTATGATTAATTAAGCAACTAGGTATGCTTAATTATGCTCAATTGCATAAACAAGGATGAAAGTCGTTGTTGTTCAAATAGTAAAAGTACATACCTGAGTGATTTCTTCAAAGGGCTTACCACTTCTGACTATTGTCAGGGTCCGAATAAATGAAATACTTGCATCACACAACAACTCCAATATGTTTATTATTATCCTTTTCCTTTTACAAAACAAATTCCTCCGTCAGGCCTGACGTTTCTATCGGGAATGGCCGCCCGCTCGATAAGCTGTCAAATCAGAAATAAAGTTTTTTTTTTTTTAAGCAAGTAATGAAATCGCTTACAAGATGTAATATAGAGACGCACAGGCAGTGGTATAAATGCAAAACGTATTTGGAAGAATAGATGATATGTATTGTACAAATGGAACAAGCTCACCCAAGTCCAGCAGTAAGCAGCGAGGCAAGGCACTTAAGTAACAAAAGCTGATTCACACACCGTTTTATTTTTATATATATATAGTTTTTTAAATGAAAAGCGCAAGTATGGCGATAGGTTAGGTCAATCACTTGTTCCAAAAATCGTTTGGAATCCTGTTAGTTCCTTAATGAATTGAGTAAATTATGTTAGCACACACTTAATTAATCACTATTTTATGCGTCATTTAGCATATTTCACAGTAAAAGCTAGTATATTGCAGATATGCACCACGCGGCCACATCGGTTGGGCCGGCCGGACACGTGTTACCGGTACAAGCCGAATCGACGTTGATCCTTTTACGAGATGTATTTATTAGATTTTACGATAAAACTTTTATTTGTAAGCGTTTTTTCGTACCACTTCTGATTTCATTACGAATTAATGAGGAAAAAGCCGGTTTATTCAATTCAAATATTTTATTTCAGAATAAAATTCCATATAAATTGTTAGTACTTCTTACAATCGTAAGAAGTAAATACTAACAATTTATACGAATTATACGAATTTATATTTATAGTTAGTAGCATTAAACTAAATAAATAATAATAATAATTAAAATACACATGTCAATTAATTACAAAAACAATGTCAAACCAATAAAATGCCATAATATGTTTTTTTTTTTTTCAACTAATGCTTTGCTCCGATCAAAAGGGCCGCCCAATGATCAGCGATAGGACACTCGGGCCTACCCCCCACCACCCTCAGAATGGCATTGGAGCTGCCGCACACTCTGCTCATCAGCGAGGCCACTTTCTTGCGAATGATCGCGTAAAATCCATCAGTGTGTGCCTCGGCGAACATACCCGACGCGCTGCAGAAGCGCGGCAACCCCAACAACATCCGGAAAGCATTGTTGTATTGGACCCGCAGGGCGCTGTAGGCCTTCCGCGTATATCTCACCCATAGGCAGCTCGTATAAAATGATTGACAGTACGCCTTAAACAGGGTAATTTTTACTTCTTTCGTACAACGAGCAAACCTACGGGCCAGCATATTGCTTCTGACCGCCAACGCCCTGCGTTCCCGCTCTATGTCAAGATCATCCTTCAGGTATTCTGTTACGATGTGCCCAAGGTATTTGAACTGTTTGACTCTCGTCAAGACAGTTCCAGACAATGTAACAGGCGGAACGACTTGTGGAGAGCTGCTGCCAACGGCGAAGACCAGGAGCTCACTCTTTTTTGTATTGTATCTCAACCCGTGAGATTCAGCATAGGCCTCACACGTTTGCACCAGCTTCCTGAGTGCGCCGATCGAAGGGGGCAGCAGCACCATATCATCGGCGTAGCTGATGTTGTTGATGTTTACACCATCTATAGAACATCCCGCGTGCATGCTGCTGAGCCCGCGGATCAGCTAGTCGATGTACAAGTTGAAAAGCTTCGGAGACGTCAACCCCCCTTGTCTCACGCCGCATTCCAACCTGTACTCGTCCGATTGCCCATCCGCCCATCGCACGTAATTAACCTGGTTGCCGTACCAGTGCCTGAAAATCTCGATGACCTCCGGCGGAAGACCAATGCCCTTCATCTTATTCCACAGCAACGGGTAGGACACCAAGTCGAAGGCTTTCGACAGATCTAAGAAGCATGCGTATACGGGGGTGCTTCTGTCGGTGTAGTATCTGACGGTGCGCTTGAGGGCTAGAATAGCAATCTCAGTAGATAAGCCGGCCCGGAAACCGAATTGGGCATCGTGCAGGTTCAAATGCCCATCCAAGAGCTTGTCAAGCACACCATCAAACACTTTAGCTGTAATGGTTGCCAACGAAATGGGTCTGTAGTTGCACCTATCTGACGCGTCTCCCGATTTGTTCTTGATAACAGGTACAACAATCGTTTTCATGAAATCAGGGGGCAAGTACGAGTGTCGCAAGCAGAGATTGTACAGCAGTGCCAGAACACGAGGCAAGTGAGCCCCAGCATTTTTGAAGTGTTCCACACTTAGCCCGTCATGTCCAGGGGACTTTCCCCTTGACATGTGCGCGATCACCGTGGCTACCTCTTTAGCTGTGATGATTAATGGTGGAGAACACTCACTGTCAAAAGTAGTATCAGCATCCGTGCAACGCGCAGGTTCAATCAGGTTTATGATCAGTCAATGTACGCGACGTATTTTAAAAGAAGGAATATATCGGAAACACCAGCTCTCAAATTGACTGATGATCTTTCACTGTTGCCGTCTTGACAGGAAGTGTCATTCTGTGGTACACTTATTGATATCGATTAGGAGGATCTCTCAATCGAATGTCTTATCGATTAACATTACCTAGCAATAATTATTAAATGTGGGAAACTATGTTGTTTAGGAAATAAAGTTATTTTATCGACGCGATAAACGGTATCGAGGCGCGCATGTTAGGCCTACAGGTCGCCTCTTCGTAGCTTACTAGCTACGGCGTTGTATTTAGAATGTTTTGATGGGTTATTTTTACAATCCCTGAGTTAGATATCACTGACCAAAACAACAAAATAAATATAAAGTTGTGTAAAGTCATCATAATGTGTACGCAGTAGGTATTTTATTTTTTGTGCCATATACCCTAACTTGTTATGCAATAAAATATGTAAACACAGTTTAAAATTGTATGCAGTTCCGATGCCATGAAAGTTGTTATCGAATTTCTCATGTGTGTATATTAATTACTTAATACGCGAGTACAAAATCGAAACAAATAAACAGCGAAACATTTATTCATTTTGTAGGAACATGTTCATCAAGTGATATAAAAAAAGCGAAAAACTTTATTTGAACCCTGAAATACGATGACACAATTTCGCGTTCAATGTGAGAATTTAATAGGGGACTGTGTCTGTTAACAGAATTTTGGAGTGCGCTATTTTAACGAACTTCCATTATTATAATACTTTTTAGCAGTAAGCACGGTCATTTGTATATTGGGCAATGTCAAGTGTAGACTTAATAATTACTAAGACGTAGATATTGGTTTGATTTTGCATTAAGTCAAGTTAGCCTGTAACATCCCACTGCTGGACAAAGGCCTTACTTCAACTATGAGGTAGTTTGAGCCATACTCCACCACGGGGGCTCAGTGCGGGTTTGTGTAGGGGTGCAGAAGTCCCACTGCTGGTTATATAGATGTTCTGTGTTTAATACGCACATCAAAAAGAGCATGTGTTTACTTTGCTAAAGTTTTTTTGATACTTTAAATGATATCATCCCATATTATTTATTCATTAATTTTATTACAGGGTATTGTAACTGCCTCGGTGGCGCAGCGGTAAGAGGGTCACACTTTAAAGCGACGGCTGCGTCAGAGGTCCCTGGTTCGATCCCTGGGCCGGGACAAAAATTGATTCCTAAGTTTTTCTGAACAGAAATTCTTAGGACAGCCATTCTTTTTTTTTGTTTTGTTTGGAAGTTGTCGGTGTTTCACCCCCGTACCTCGGAAAAGCACGTAAAGCCGTTGGTCCTGCGCCTGATCTCTCTCCGGTCGTGTCATATTGTTGTCCCATCGGGGTATGAGAGTGAAAGGAATACAAAGTGCACCTGTGTTTGCGCACACACTTGTGCACTATAATATGTCCCGCGCAGCTGGTTAGTCGTTGTGACTGGCCTCCGTAGTCGAAATCGGCTAGGGGGACTACTATAAACAGGGTTATTGTTTTGAGAAAACACACAACAAATATGTTTTCTTGGAACAGTTACATTTAAAAAAATAACCTTATGCTAGTGATCACAAACTTTTTCTGATGTGTGTATGTAGGTAAGTAGGTACCAAATTACAGAACTCTAACCATGTGCATATGAAAAAGATACAAGTTGGAATCTAAATCATGTTAAGCACAACTATCATTTATTTAGCAACAAAAGTTTTAGTGCACTCAAAGTACTATATTGAATAGGATTTATAATTTAATGTTTAGCGAGATTTTGAAAAACGCATCACTGCTCACTTTCGACAGTGCCCTTTCGACCGTGGCTAATATAGTAACACTATGATTCAATTCAATTTAAAACGGAATGTTAATTTCAAATTGATTATATCGTATAAACTCATTTATGTATTATAGAAGTCGAATGTTAACGCATTATAATTTATTCTTAACGGTCAAATTCAATTAAAACGAATTGAATTTCGCCGTTTCGTATCAATTTGGATCGTATAAAATCCTCGTAAAAAATCCAATGAAATCCGCATTAAAACAAAATTGTGGGGTATACGTCGTATATATCTTAAACAAAACAATCGTTTGGTGAGTTTATATAAATCATTTTATTGGTATAATTAGGCTGGCCTCACGTCGTGACTACAAACGTCGATAGTGTAGGGTCAACAACTGGAAAACAATAAGAAATAGAAGAAAACTCATTAGTCACGCGAACTAACCCGCGCCCTCGTTTCTGTTGCTGCAATGGAATTCGACACCGCCGTTTTCAAGTTGCAAAGGTGAATACTGTATTGATAACTTTCATTTACGGGAATGGTTTAATTGTAAGTGAACGATATTAGTTCTATTACAACAAGTCCGCTTTCTCTGCAAGTCGAATATTGTTAACAATCTCGACATTCCTTCTGAACAAAATGATTAATTTTCAAGTAATATAAACACAAAATTCACAACTTATTTACATTATGTAATTAATCTTTGAATACTGAGAACGTTTTAAATCAAATAGATTATTAATTTTATTTTTAAATTGTTTATTAATTCAGTGATATTATCAAATAGAACATTATGATACAAGTGTGCTAAGTTGACCATTATATACAAGGCGATATTGTGTGCGCACGAGCGAAAGCGAGTGCGCCATAAGAAAGCCGCGTATATTATGGTCACAAGCACACGTGTTTCATACGACGTTTTTCATTCAACACACTTGTCATTAATTCAAACTTCGTCACACCACAGCCGACAACTATTTACGAAAAATGGAGCGTTGTTGTTTTTTCTTGCCACGAAACCAATGCGCGCGCAAGGCTAAGGCGCGAACTAGATCGGCCAACAGCCAAGATTAAAAATGTAATAGTACGTTATTTAAAGCACAAATTACAGAAAAAAATGAATTTTAGTTATTTTTAGTAAAGCTGGATTTACCATTTATTGAAATAAATACTGTTATTTTTCACGCGTGTTTAATATTTAAAATTATGTGTCAAAAATCGGTGGAATAAAAACGTCATTTTGAGCAAGTGTGTTGAAAAAGTTATTAAAGATTGTTTACATTTTTAAACTAGCAAAGAAAAACGAACTTAAATATAGCAAGTTTATTTTCATATACAAAAGATGTTCGACAGATCGGCTAAAATTAATAAATAACAACATCATCCAAAGGCAACGTGATTCTTAATAGAAGTAACAAAATAAATGATATTTATAATTTGGGGAGAATGAAAAATACATTTACAGGAATACCAATTCACAAAGGGAAACATTAAACTTGGTAAATCTGGGGGTCACTTATTATATAAATATGACCCTTATTTATAGCGCAAACTCTAGAAATATTTGAGATTACCTTAGAGATAAGGACAGCGGTGCACTTAATAAAGAAACTTTTTAAATTAATTTGCGCTCGTATAATTTATAACATGTATGCTTCGAGCATTGTTTAATTAGCATATTTGGATTGTAATCTGAGAAACAAACTCGTGCATTCCACTACTGCTACAGGATGCTTAGAAGTAAACTACCAGTACATAATATCTTTAATCTATTTGCGTAGTCATGGTATGTGGGAATATGAATTGTGGAGTGGCTTGCTAAGGCTAACGAGGTTTTAATGCGGAGGGGGATGGGGGTCCAGGCTTATCATTATCTCGTCCATTATAACTCACGTGATGTGATAGAGTGAGTCCCGCATCCCGGTATAGAATCCCGAAACTCGGGTTAGATCGCATTCAGAAAGAAACGCTAGCCGCTGGTCACACGACTCCCTTTATTACAACTTGTTTTATGTTCATTTGTTTTGTGCTTGCTAATTAAACTCATAACGCCAAAAAATACTCGTTAACGTACAAAAATTGACACACGTGTCAACTAGACGTTCGATTGCAGTAGAACAGCAACAGATAATTGTAATTTATCAAATTAAGGGCACCGGCCATTACATATTGATGTTTTTATTGTTCGTTCGTTAGTGCTAATTTTTTGTCGATAATACCAATAACGATAAAACGATACGAACGAACGAACAATCTTCTAATATATAAAATTCTCGTGTCATATTTTTTGTTGCCATACTCCTCCGAAACGGCTTGACCAATTTTGATGAAATTTTTTGTGCTTATCCGGTTTCTATGAGAATCGGCCAACATCTATTTTTCATCCCCCTTAATTTTAGGGGTAGTCCACCCCTAAGTTTTTTTATTTATTTTTTAGACAAATTTTTTAATTTCTATTTTTTTATGATACAACATACAAAAATACATACAATCCTTAATTTTCACCCTTCTACGATCAACCCTTATTTTTTAATAGCCATTTTAGTAATTTAAGGGTGAAACAAAATTCGCTGGGAATGCTTAACTTTTAAAATTACGGGACTCGACGGGACGGGGCTGGGGGCGAAACAAAGTTCGCTGGGTCCGCTAGTAAAAACATAAATATCTTTAAAATACTTAACAATAAGAAGAACTTATAATACTATTTTGCAATAGGCTGTAAGCGTTTTCATTTCTTAGAGACATTAATAATTTTCCTAATGCAACTATTATTGTGGTACATACTACATAAGTGATCATCTGTTTTGTTAATAAAATACGTCTGCCGGAGGTCTTGTATAAAAGGATCTTTTGGTTTTAAGCGATAACACTTATATCGGTAAACGTAGCTAAAGGCAATATCGAATATTGATCATTTTACTGCGTATAAATAAAGCGAAAGTGAGGTTTTATAGGCCAATACGAAATTGTTACGGCAATAACTTAGCGTTCTCAATCTCTCTGATATTGGAGTGGATGAGTTACGTGTAAAACATAGCCCATCACACTTGGTACGGGCAATCCCCCGTTTGTGGTGAATACTAATGGCTTTTATTAGGCATATTCACATATTTTATCATAAAAACTACATAACGTACGGTACAATCGTGAAGTATAGCGGCCTTTATATTCGACCCGTTTAGTACGGGATCAGTCTTCTAAATAATCAATGGCCGATTCTTCGTACACGGTTAAGGTATATACTGACTAAGGTATATACAGCATTACCTCATTTTACACTCTTTAATTTCAGCATAAAAAATAAGGCAACAATAGAATGACTAATGTCCGGGATTTCGACTCAATAAAAAGATATTTCTTGGTTTCAGCCAGTTTTAACAACAAGACAAACAATGTTAATACATCCATCTTTGTTTATTTTTATTGCAGGCCGCCAAACAAAGGGCGTTAAAGGTGTACTAAATAATTCAAACGAAAGCTCTCTTCCCTTTCCTCAATAAAAATCGTTGACTTAAAAAAATATTAAATCCATTCCAAACCAGAGATTTGGTTCCATTGTGCGTGTAAAGTCGCTTTACATAAAAGGGTGCGTATAAGACAAAACAAAATAACAGAGCAAACCGCTGGTAAATGCCTCGTAGATCTCCCAAATCCTCGAGGTGAATCTCGAAAAAGTCTGTTCCGAGAAATTTGTTTAGCTCGAATTGAAAAAGGATAGACGCGGGTTGGCTGGAGTGAAAGACTTGAGAGCACCTACAGAGCAACGACGAGGAATGTTGTTTTGGGCCACTTGTCTCTCAATTAATATTTGACGGGGCCACTGCGGACTCTGCTTGAGCTTTAAGCGTACTTTAATTTTAAGCTTCCAGTTATTAAGGTATTACGGAAAAAGATGTTTTTTTTTAGTAGACTTATTAGTATTTTTGTCGTCGTTTTCAGATAGAAACTTTTCTACGCGATGACAAACCCGAATGGCATAAATGTAGATTTATGTATGCACTAGAGGGCCCCCGCTACATCGATCGCGCGTTTTGAGTTTGCACCTCCCCTCCCGTCGCATTGTAGTTAACTATAACACAAAGCTTTCGATAAATAAGTTATCTAACACAAAAATATTTTTTTCAAATCGGGCCTGTAGTTCCTGAGATTAGCGCGTTCAAACAAACTAACAAACTCTTCAGGTTAATAATTTAAGTATAGATACATGGGTACAGAAGTAAGAATTAATTAATAAGGCAAACATGTAGGTACAACCAACAAAAGTGCGCTCATGAAAGTCATGAATCTACACGCACGACTAAATGCCTACGTGCGTGCTTCTCTACGGCTGTGCTTTACCTGTATAGGGCTGTCACCAAGAACACAAATGAAATGAATTTTAAAATTAAAACATTTGGAAACGACTTCTGTTTTGTAATTTGTCTGAAAAATATTAGATTTGTATAAATGCCAGATCGATCCTATATAAATAATTAAAGATGTTTTTTTACTATGACGTTATATCGTTTATATGTCCCCCCGGACTGCAATGAAAGAAAAAACCGGCCAAGTGCGAGTCGGACTTGCGCACTGAGGGTTCGGTGCCAACTTTACATGAATTAGGGAATCCACTTACTTCCACTTAGTAAAATACCACAATATTCTGTTGACTGCAAATATAACTCTTTTTTTCATAGTGTTTGTATGAAGTACAAAGTTATATTTGCGGTTGTTGAAAATGTGCTATATCTCAAAAACATCTTGTTCGATCCCGTCCGAACCAATTTTCGTTGAAAGTATTTGTTCAGTTCTACATTATATATATTTTTCAAAATTTACACTCGCTTAGTTTAGAAATTAGTAGGGGGACGCCCATTTTACCACTTTGGAAGCGTCTAGCTATGAAACGTTAGACTTTAAAAGAAAATGGTTTTAGAAACCTGTCATTTTAAAAGACCTACTTATAGACACCCCATACGTATAGGTTGGACGAATTTTTTTTTTGTTTTAGTTGCATGTATGGGAACCCCCCTTAAATGACATTATTTTTTATTTTTTGTATGAGAATCGTAAAGTGGTTAACAGGATACATACTCCTACCAAATTTCAACAGTGTGATGCTTATAGTTACAGAATAAAATGGCTGTGACATACGGACGGACAGACAGACAGACAGACAGACAGACAGACAGACAGACTTGACGAAACTATAAGGGTTCCGTTTTTAGCCATTAGGCTACGGAACCCTAACAAAGCAGTTTACATTTGATATTTTATTGAATTAATTTAATATATTTTTGGAGACGACAAAGGAACCAGGTTTTTATGTAGTTGTAGCTGTTTCAATCGATCGTAAGTATTAGGTGTCTTTCTGTAAAATATTGTTATGTTGAAATTTAAAAAACGTATGTAGCGGTGAATTTAAGCCACCTCCAGCTAGGCATAACTACTAGTAATCGATTTATCACCTATTTTCACCCGTGTTACACCTTTTAACATACCTTTTATAATAGAAAAGGCGTACTGAAACGGTTAAAATCATAAGTCATAATTCGTGAATTTTATAATTATTTTTACCTCGATATTTTCTTATAGAAAAAACTTAAAATATTACGCTAACTTTATGTACTACGCGACTGACAGATGTGCAAGTTGTTCCGAAAGTTTGACGGGTACTAATGCATACTTGCCTACAATTCAAATATTATAAATATAAATAATAATAAAATAAATACACTTTTATTGTACATTACCAGCAAAGAACAGATAATAAACATTTTGCATAATGCTTACTGTACTATACAATGCTTTTTCCAAGAAAAAATGAGACTCTGCCTCCTAGTTTAGGTTTATCCTGTATTCTAGGAGACAGCTTCTTCCCTATACTGTAACAATTTATCACTTTTGTCAGTATGCACATAATCTCATACTTGAACAAATTTATAAAATATTTGTTTATAGTGTGTGTGTGTGTGGGGGGGGGGGGGTGTATGCGTGTTTGTATGGTATTTTACTACATTAAGGTACTAAGAATATATTATTTTAATAAATATATTTTAAACTTTTTAATTTAGAAGATTTTCAGTGTTATTGTAATCTAACTGTTGTATCCAACAACGTATTTTAATTTTGCACACTTTACTTGTAGGTTCATAAATGTCTAAAACCAGAAAACATGAAAACCTCTTGTAAAAGACTGTATTGTATCTATTTATAGAACATATCCTTTTGGGTCTTCGTCTTTTGCGGTTACTTAATAATATGGATGGGTCATAAGTCAATCTAGAGTGTTTAAAATTGTTTTGCTGATGAATAACTGTCTCACAGTTAATACCTCACATAATTTATATAAGTCTGTTGTACAAAATCTATATGATTTTTGGATCATGACTTTGAGTACAGACCTTTGGGCTCTTTCTGCAGACAGTAGTCTTGTCCTGCATGTTCCACCCCAGGCTTCAATGCAGTATGTGAGTATCGACTGGCATAATGCATAATAAACAGTTTTCAATACATTTACATCCGCTACATTTCGTAGGTTTTTCTTAACCCATATAACTTTTCTAACTCTACCGCTCATGAGTTCTATGTGTCTCGTCCAAGAAAGATGTTTATCGATTTCAACACCTAAGTATCGAATGTAGTCTTTACGCGTAAGATAAACACATGTACAAAGTTGTAACCTATCACATGCATGTGCCCGAATATTGTAGTTAGAGTCAGGCTGAGTACTGTTGTTGATGGTAAAGGTGAGATATTTAGTTTTACCAATATTCAGTGACAGCAAGTTTTTGTTTAACCATGATATCACCTCTCTCAGACCCTGCTCAGCATAGACGCGGGCGTCGTTCCAAGAGTCTCCATAGTATATCAGAGCAGTGTCGTCTGCAAACGTGAAAACTTTACCATTTACAGGAGTATGTAAGCATAGCTCATTGATATAAATAAGGAAAAGGCTTGGTCCGGGTACGCTGCCTTGTGGCGTTCCGTAATTTATCGGTGTTTCACAACTAATATACTCACCAATTTTAACACATTGATGCCTATTAGTGAGATAATTCTCAAAGATTTTCAATGTTATGCCACGTTTACCTATATTTTCCATTTTTTTCAGCAAAATGGGAACAGAGACGGTGTCAAACGCTTTAGCTAAGTCAAGGAAAATGCCAATGCACTTTCTTCCTTTGTCCATATTATCAACAAGGTATTCTGTAAGGCTTCCGACAGCGTCTTCAGTCGACTTGCCGGCTCTGAACCCAAATTGTGACGCGGCAAGCAAATTTTCCTTTTCTAGAAATGTAATAAGGCGTTTATTTAAGAGCTTTTCAAAGACCAATATCGGTCTATAATTGCTGACATCGTTTCTGTTTCCCTGTTTAAACACAGGTGTTACCAAGGCCCTCTTAAATGCATTTGGGAAAATACCACAAGCCAGACACTTATTAAGAATGTAAGTAAGGGCCGGGGCAATGCAGTGACTTATCATTTTCAGAAATCGCGCAGGGATGCCATCCCAACCAGGCACCGAGTCATTTTTGAGGTTCCGTATTGTGTCCATTACCTCTTGTTCGTCTATATCTAGCAGTACAAAAGACTTTAGATAACGCTGTGGCTTAATATTACAAGATACTGTTCTGTTCAAGATATTGTGTTTATTACCGCTTGATGATTAGGTAGTCTTTGTAGTATGATGATTAGTACAGAACAACGCGCAAACGCTGTTAATTGTAAAAATCACACGCCGACGGCACTCCAAAATTTAAGTTTGGCAATTTTACTAACAGTAACATAAGGTTTCTTACTTTATTTCAACCTCCTGCATTTGTAGAGGCATTCTCTAGTTCATCATTATCATCATTATTATCAGCCAAAGGACGTGCATTGCTGAACATAGGCCACGGCTTTCCACAGCGACCGATCACTAGCGGTCTGCATCCAGTTTGATCCTGCGATCTTTTTAAGGTCGTCTGTCCATCTTGTTGGTGGACGTCCCACTTTGCGTCTCTGGTCGAATGGTCTCCAATCTAGAACTTTCCTGCCCCAACGGCCATCAGTTCTTCGCGCTATGTGCCCTGCCCATTGCCACTTGAGCTTACTGATACTTAAGGCTATGTCTGTTACCTTAGTTCTTCTACATATTTCCCTATTTCTGATTCGATCCCGTAGAGAAACACCCAGCATAGCCCTCTCCATCGCTCGTTGTGTGATTTTGAGCTTCATTATAAGGCCCATAGTAAGATACCATGTTTCGGATCCGTATGTCATCACTGGTAACACACACTGGTTGAAGACTTTCGTCTTCAGACACTGAGGTAGATGGAATGAGAAGACACTCTTGCGCAATTTCCCGAACGCTGCCCAGCCGAATTGGATTCGTCGATTGACCTCTTTCTCGAAGTTGGACCTACCCAATTGGATCACTTGTCCCAGGTAGACGTACTCGTTAACAACTTCGAGAGTTGAGCTCCCAATGGAGTGGGTACAACAAGGGAACTCGACATAATTTTCGTCTTCTCCGACCCACTTTTTGGGAGACTCAGTAAAGGTCTTCGAGCATAGTGCCAAGATCGTCCAGCGTCTTTGCCACAACGACTATATCATCGGCAAATCGGATTCTCTAGTTATGGTGGTATAACTTACGGAAGCGTACATACATGAACGCTGAATACATACCAATCCGTATTTTGTTTTTTGGTTTGGCAGTCGTGATATTAAACACCGTTTTATTTTATAAGCTTTTTATTAAACAGGTAACTGACAGTTGTACCTTGAAATCTTCTACCTGTCACACTATAATATAATGAGACGTAGCTGAAAATTAGTTAAACGAAAACAAATATTTTCAATGTATGAGTATTTTGCTGTTGCGAGCAATGTATGGAAAAGATAAAGAAAGTTAGTTCAATAACTTTAGGGATTGCAATTTGCCTTTGAGTAAGATTCTACCAGTGTTAGTAAACAAATCTATTATCTAATCCTACCCGAGGAAATATGCCAATTCCAAGTAATAATTGGAACAGACATCTACAAGGTGGAATTGATCTAAATTGGACCTAGCTAATATGAAGTCTCAATTTGTTAATACAATTAGTGTTATATGCGATAGTCTATAATTATTGGCTAAGCATTAATAACTGGCCCTGTAAAAGTGTATCGGTGTGTTGGAATAATTTTATCAATATAATTACACTGAATTACCTTAGTGACGACATGTTTTCAGTCTTTAAAAATATTTTCGTTAACTTGCCACGGCATAGTGCTTTATGCAGTAGAACATAGCTCGTAGCTAAAGATACACAGTAGTAAAATTACTCTAGAAAAGGAACTTAAAAAAACGCTATTACTAAATAATAATTAAATAACAATCCCCCTATTTCCCACCAATTCCAATAGCTGTGAAGATCCACACAAATATTAAAACAACATTTACTTCCCGCTTTACGTAAGTTGGATGTTTTTACCGCGAATATTAATTATGTAGAGTTATGGAAACGTCCCTACATAAGAAAGAAAGGAGTTTATTTTGCATGAATAATCAAAAACGGATACAGACGGCGGCGTAGGATAGGACCCTTATCAAGCGAATATCTTGTAACAAAACGAAATGGTACGGCAGAGCTACGTAAATATCTTCCACCAACTAATTTTGAAGTTTATGGATGTACGACGAACAACCCCCAAATCCTTTTCAGGGTATTTTACTTATTCTTGGAATATATAGTAGTGCAATTTTTATTCTGTGTTCTATGTGTAACTAGATTCAGTTGAAACAAAGTATATATATTTTAAATCAAAGTGACCACAAACACTTAGTAAGTAGACTTTATGAAACACTACCTACTGCGGCAAGGGATGTTAATTTCAGAGTTTTTATTTGTAGCCCGTGCCATGCCCGCTCAGGCTTAAATTAAGATGCGCGTTAAGCTGGAGTGGATGAAACAAGTCTAGGAAACAGCTTTAAGTGCACATAAACTGGGTTAGTCGACGTCGACCGGCGGTAATACTAGATCGTGTTCTTTTTAACGAGTCTCCAGTCGGCCATAATTCATGGCTAGGAAATAAAAACTGCTTGTAACTACCCAGAATGAAGACTACGAAAATTTTCGCAAACTGCAAATTATTTATGCACCATAAAATATGGTTTGCAGAACTATCAACAAGCCGGCCAGCTAATTAGATATAGCGTGGTGCACGAGATCATTGTATCTAAATATATACTGACTATACTAGAGCTATTGAAAATATATCCTTTAAAGGTCATTTCGTGTAGTTTATTTCATAAATATGTATTTCATTTTAAAGTTAACATTTATTCGCTGAAAGTTAGTTGAGACCAGAGAGTTGGTTGATTCCATCCAAGTAACCGTCCAATAATATTTACCAATTTATTCGAATATAGAAACAACAAGTCTTCTAACTTATAATCTATTCGAATAAAATTATAATGGTAAAAGTTTCAAAGTATTTAAAATCGATTACCAAAACAGCCAACAAGTATTATAGTGCAGACACGTTGTGGACCGAGCCAAAGAATAAGTGTAAGCTTGTAATCTTCGTGAGACCGCTAAATGGAGTCGGTTTGGCTGCAGCCCAGGCACCCAACCCAGCCACGAGCTATAAGGTGAACAGCATTATGCAAATCACACTCTTTGTTCTAAGGCTATTTACATTTTATTTATTTGCAACACTGTAATGGGCTTGTTTTCGACCAAGTTCAGCGTTATTGTTTAGGAGGGTTAAGTGGATTTTGCCCCGAAATAAGCCTACAACGAGATCTGTGTGTGAATCAGCAGCTAATCCCGCTTTTAAAATAAAACTTTGTTAATGCGATTTCATCTTGATATTTGCTTAATGAAATCAGCATCAAAATGTTAATACTATTCGCATCTGCTTACTAAGACACTCGACCTTTTTGACTTAAATATTAGCAATGCTATAACATCTTGTAGAGTAGGTTCGAAGTGGTTGAAAAACTGACCTACTTTACTCGTGTTTGCATTTTTATCAAAAAGTAATAATAATAGCATCGCTTGTTATGAGAACAGAAACATGAAAGTATTCGCGAGTCAGTTTTCAATTACCTTCCATTGTTTATATTTTCATTGTTATTTTCTCGATAAAAATAGCAAAAACTTTTATTCATAGCTAGGAATATAGAGATGAGTAACTCTATACTTAATGCAACGAGTTTTATGAGTTTTTTTTTTATCTCACTCGTTATTGGAAATTCTACTTTAAGAGGGTGAAACAAGGGTTAAAAACTAGTTAGATAAAAGTGACATGCACGGACAACGTTGCACAGAGGCACTGTTTTATTTATATTTTACGTGTAGGTAGTAAAAATCACAGGTGTAAATTCGTTTAATTTACGAGTACTGCAGCAGTGGACTGCAGCTCATCGCGAGATGGTATCGAGTCTATCAACTACTTAGATAGAGTATGACACATCGAGAAAAAGTTATTAATTATTTTGAGTCACTACAGAGTGAATGAGTGTGACAAATCCTAACTGTTGGCATTTATGAAACAAGCAATAATTAGATGCGTGAAAGTTTACAAGTTAGTTTAATTAGTATAAATTGTCAATCTTATACATATATAACCTGGGTATCTAAATAATGCAGAGTTTAACACGTATCAGCCTCTTATTGATTTTACTTTGTTTTCCAAAACAGTTTAGGCATTGAGAAACAAGCTTTGCCGACGTCACTAAAGGTGTTGACTTTAGTTGCATAGCTGTAGAAAACTAGATTCTGATAACCTGTGTCTTCTCAAATGTGGACTATTTTATTCTTATATATATATATATATATATATATATATATATATATATATATATATATATATATATTTATGTGTGAAAAGCACTGATAATGACATGCACAAATACATGCGCAG